>CM075771.1:63366325-64721325 GCA_037974665.1 Ehretia macrophylla | reverse complement strand
AAGCCCAAATTTCTCAATTAAAGCAGGGTTCATGTACAACCCAATATGATATAGAAATTGCATAACCATAATTAATTAATCAACATTGCGAGCTTTTAATCTTTGTTGTCAAAAAATTGTCATGACTAAGCATCGCATTGAACTTCTTTTTCTCTTTCTGGATGACACTAATCAAATTATAACCCACGCAAGGCTTAGGCATGAAAAACAATAATTGACTTTTCAAGTCTAAAGTTGAACCTAATAATCTAATCACATTTCTAGTCTCAGTCATCAAAATTTACTTTCAGGAAAGCCAACTTCACACGTGAACTTTAATGAACTCAGGAAAAAAATATCTTGAAAAGATGTAGCTCCACATTCTTTGCCAATTCTTGCCAACATTTTTTCATTTTTAGTAAATTTGCAAAGGGAAAGTGACAAGACATTCAGCCAAGTCATACAGATACCACAATTCAGATACCCATCCGATTACCCTAAAATTTGCAAAGGGAAAGTGACCAGACATTCAACCAAGTCGATTTTAGTAAATACCAAAATAGAAGATTAACATGGATCTAGTTATGTCGACCTCTAATCTACATCTAATTCTACAAGTGCAGCTTTAGCGACTGCTTTGGCTTCCTCTAACAGCTAATCCGGGACCTACAATTAAGTTCAACTTCATCAACCAAACATCAATTCTAAAGAATATGTAAAGATTTCATCTTCAAATGCATATAACATCAACGGGGGGAGTGTGTTGCTGGTGGAAGAATTGTGGATGGAGGGGAACATGTGATATTTGTGTTGTATCAGCAAGGAATAATATAACCTCGTATGCAGATACTCTAGAAACGAGGGACCAATGCCTCAAAGAGACAGATGGTCTAAATAGTGTGTGATTCCTAGTAAAACCAAACAACAAATTCTGATCTATGATTTCAGGGTATGCCAACACATTGTAATTACAACTTTGTATAGCTCTTTGGTTTAATGAGGCTCTTGCTAAATTAGCAAAAGAATAAAAAAGGAGAGAAGACATAAAATAAAGGAGTCATGAAAATAAATTGATTGATAAACAAGCAACTCCCACACCATACACGATTCAACAACGTCTAAGAACCCATATCGTATGGAATATGGTCACTAGAGACTGCTGATTATGAGCCTACCACAATCACCTATATGATTATGGCTGCGACCGAGCCAGGCCAAGATTTTTGGTGCAAGAACTTCGTTGAGTAGGGCTTGAGTCTATTTTAGAGATCCAGTTGACCTAAAATTATATATGTAAAGTTAAGCCCAATTATATAATAAGCTTAAAGTTGTACTTAAGCTCGTACAAGTTATATTATTCAAGCAGGTCTCAAGGTCCATCTTGGAAATCCAATTCGAACAAAATATATATATATATATACATATATATATATATATATATATGTATGTATATATATATATATGTATGTGTATGTATATATATATATATGTATGTGTATGTATATATATCCATACATAGATATATATACTTACATATATATGTTTACACATAGATATACAGACATATATATATATATACATGTATATATATATTTGTATATGTATATATCTATGTATGTATATATATCTATCTATGTATGTATACATCTATACATGTATATATACATATATATATATATATATGTGTGTGTGTGTGTGTGTGTGTATATGTAGAGTTGAGGAGCCTAAAGTGGTACTCAAGCTCGTGTTGAGCTCGTAACAAGTCAAATTATTCTTGCAAAGCTCGAGGTCCGTTTTAGAGCTCCAGAATGACAAAAAACGGTATATGTACAGTTTAGCTCAAATGGATAATGAGCATAAAGTGATACTCAAGCTCGTGTCGAGCTCGTAACAAGTCAAGTTATTTTTGCACAGCTCAAGGTCCATTTCAGAGTTCCAGTTTGGCCTAGAACTCTAAATGTAAAGTTGAGTTAAATGATATATTGAGCCTAAAGTGATACTAAAGCTCGTGACAAGCTCATAAGAAGTCAAATTCAAATTAAGCCTAACTAAGCACAAGCCCAAATTGCTCGATTAAAGCAGGGTTCATGTCCAAACCAATATGATATAGAAATTGCATAACCATAATTAATTAATCAACAGTGCAAGCTTTTCATCTTTGTTGTCAAAAAATTGTCATGACTAAGCATCGCATTGAACTTCTTTTTCTCTTTCTGGATGACACTAATCAATGTATAACCCGCGTGAGGCTTAGGCATGAAAAACAATAATTGACTTTTCGAGTCTGAAGTAAAACCTAATAATCTAATCACATTTCCAATCTCAGTCATCAAAATTTACTTTCAGGAAAGCCAACTTCACATGTGAACTTTAATGCACTCAGGCAAAAAATATCTTGAAAAGATGTGGCTCCATATTCTTTGCCAATCCTTTCCAACATTTTGTCATTTTTTCTTATTGTAGTACGTTTTATGGAGTTCCAGAATGACTTATCCTTGGAGTGTTGAAAGTGATATTTCTATACATGGAGACATGTCTTTGATCCCACTTTTGAAGAAAGAATTATTTATTTATTAAGGGAAGGGTCGGCAAGGGAGAGAGAAAGAGAATGTGAATCACTAAGTGCAAAACAGACAAGCACAATCATACTGGATCTTTATGCAACACAACTTGAAAATAAAGTTCAATAGCCAATTAGCTTTTTCAACTTGAAACTAAACTTCAATAGCCAATTAGTTTTTTCAACTAAGGTATTTTTACTTAGCTTTTAAGGGGTACCCAACTAAAATACTATTCAGACAATAACTTTGATTTATCTATTACAAACTTGCGCTTGTGGCCACAAACTAGAGAGCAACTAAGGAACCCACATCCATATGCTTTAAAGATAGAGAAGATAGGGAGTGAACAGAAAAAAGAAGGTCCAAATACTTTCACATAGATTTGGGCTCGTGGCTCATAGGAATTGAGTAAAATTGATGAAAACAATCCTTTTGGCTTGTATTTGGCTGGAAATTAACATTTGGCATTTTCTCTAACTAAAATGATATTTATTGTACTATAGTGACTTGACTCATTTGTTGTATTTCTTATTTTTCAATTAATATTTTTCTCCTTTTGACCAAAAAAAAAACTGTCAAATTTTCAGGCACGTTTGCACACGAGATCGAGGAAAATAGCTCTTTGAACCCTTGTTGCATGGGAAACCCCTTCCTAGCCTTGGAAACCACAACTTTTGCACGAAAACATTTTAACCATCATCAACCCTTCAATAAATCGCCATGTGATGTTGATATCTGAATTAGAAGATTGAATATACTCAAGGTAGCTTAACTCCAGCTTCATGAATAAATTATGATTTGCCAAAGTTCAAAAAATTGAAGAGAGTGTAGAGAAAGCCTTTGTGAAAAACTTATAAATTAAGGAAAAGAACAAAGAAAAATGTGTTGATAGTATACTATGGGAGAAGTCATACAGATACCACAATTCAGATACCCATCAGATTATCCTTAAATTTGCAAAAGAAAAGTGACAAGACATTCAGCTAAGTTGATTTTAGTAAATGCTAAAACAGAAGATTAACATGGATCTAGTTATGTCGACCTCTAATCTGCATCCATTTCTTCAAGTGCAGATTTAACGACTGCTTTGGCTTCCTCTAACAGCTCATCTGGGACCTACAATTAAGCTCAACTCCATCGGTCAAACATCAATTCTAAAGAATTGGTAAAGACTTCCTCTACAAATGCACATATTATCAACGGGGGGAGTGAGTTGATGGTGGAAGAATTGTGGATGGAGGGGAACAAGTGATATTTGTGTTGTATCAGCAAGGAAAAATATAAGCTCGTATGCAGATACTCTAGAAACTAGGAACCAATGTCTCATGACAGACAGATAGTCTAAATAGTGTGTGATTCCCGACAAAACCAAACAACAGATTTTGATCTATGATTTCAGGGTGTGCCAACACATTGTAATTACAACTTTGTATAACTTTTTGGTTTAATGAAGCTCTTGCTAAATTAGCAAAAGAATAAAAGAAGAGAGAAAGCATAAAATAAACGAGTCATGAAACGAAACTGATTGATAAACAAGCAACTCCCAAACCATACACTATTCAGCAACCTCTAAGAATCCTTACCGTAAGGAATATGGTCAGTAGAGACTGCTCATTATGAGCCTACCGCAATCACCTATATGATTATGGTTGCGACCGAGCCAGGCCAAGATTTTTGGTGCAAGAACTTAGTCAAGCAGAGCATGAGTCCATTTTAGAAATCCAGTTCGACCTAAAATTATATATGTAGAGTTAAGCCCAAATATTTAATGAGCTTAAAGTGGTACTTAAGCTCGTACAAGTCATATTATTCAAGCAGGGCTCAAGGTCCTTCTTGGAGATCCAATTCGACCTAAAAATATATATATACATATATATATATATATGTTTGTATGCATATATATATATATGTATGTATATATATCTATGTATGTATATAAATATATATATATGTTTGTATATATATATATATGTATGTATGTATATATGGATAGATATATATATATATACATGTATAGAGGTGTACATATATATACATATATATACATATATATATACATACATATATAGATACATACATAGATATATATACATACATAGATATATATACATACATATATATATATACACATATATATGTATATGTAGAGTTGAGAGCCTAAAGTGGTACTCAAGCTCGTGTTGAGCTCATAACAAGTCAAATTATTCTTGCAGAGCTCGAGGTCCATTTTAGAGCTCTAGATTGACATAAAATGGTATATGTATAGTTCAGCTCTAATGGATAATGAGCCTAAAGTGGTACTCAAGCTCGTAACAAGTCAAGTTATTCTTGCACAGCTCGAGATCTATTTCAGAGTTCTAGTTTGGCATAAAACTCTAAATGTAGAGTTGAGTTCAATGATATAATGAGCCTAAACTGGTACTAAAGCTCGTGTCAAGCTCATAAGAAGTCAAATTCAAATTGAGCCTAACTAAGCACAAGCCCAAATTGGTTGATTAAAGCAGGGTTCATGTACAACCCAATATGATATAGAAATTGCATAACCATAATTAATTAATCAACAATGCGAGCTTTTAATCATTGTTGTCAAAAAATTGTCATGACTAAGCATCGCATTGAACTTCTTTTTCTCTTTCTGGATGACACTAATCAGATTATAACCCACGTGAGGCTTAGGCATCAAAAACAATAATTGAATTTTCGAGTCTAAAGTAAAACCTAATTATCTAATCACCTTTCCAGTCTCAGTCATCAAAATCTACTTTTAGGAAAGCCAACTTCACACGTGAACTTTAATGCACTCAGGCAAAAAATATATTGAAAAGATGTGGCTCCATATTCTTTGCCAATTCTTGCCAACATTTTGTCATTTGTCTTATTGTAGTACGCTTTATAGAGTTCTAGGACAACTTATCCTTGGAGTGTGTAAAGTGATATTTCCATACAGGGAGACATGTCTTTGATCCCACTTTTGAAGAAAGAACTATTTATATATTAAGGGAAGGGCAGGCAAGGGAGAGAGAGAGAATGTGAATCACTAAGTGCAAAATAGACATGCACAATCATACAAGATCTTTATGCAACACAACGTGAAAATAAACTTCAATAGCCAATTAGATTTTTCAACTTGAAACTAAACTTCAATAGCCAATTAGTTTTTTCAACTAAGGTATCTTTACTTAGCTTTTAAAGGGTACCCAACTAAAATACTATTCAGACAATGACTTTGATTTATTTATTACAGACATACGCTTGTGGCCATAAACTAGAAAGCAACTACGGAGCCCACATGCATGTGCTTTAAAGATGGAGAAGATAGGGAGTGAACAGAAAAAAGAAGGTCTAAATACTTTCACATAGATTTGGGCTCGTGGCTCACAGGAATTGAGTAAAATTGATGAAAACAATCCTTTTGGCTTGTATTTGGCTGGAAATTAACATTTGGCATTTTCTCTAACTAAAATGATATTTATTGTACTATAGTGTCTTGACTCATTTGTTGTATTTCTTATTTTTCAATTAATATATTTTCTCCTTTTGACAAAAAAAAAACCCTCAAATTTACAGGCACGTTTGCACATGAGATTGAGGAAAAAAGCTCTGTGAACCCCTGTTGCGTGGGAGACCCCCTCCTAGCCTTGGAAACCAATACTTTTGCACGAAAACATTATAACCGTCATCGACCCTTCAATAAATCGCCATGTGATGTTGATATCTAAATTAGAAGATTGAATATACTCAAGGTAGTTTAACTCCAACTTCATGAATAAATTATGATTCGCCAAGCTTCAAAAAATTGAAGAGAGTGCCAAAGAAAGGCCTTGTGAAAAACTTATAAATTATGGAAAAGAACAAAGAAAAATCTGTTGATAGTATACTGTGGGAGAAGTCATACAGATACCACAATTCAGATTACCATAAAATTTACGAAAGGAAAGTGACAAGCCATTCAGCCAAGTCCATTTTAGTAAATGCTAAAACAGAAGATTAACATGGATCGGGTTATGTCGACCTCTAATTAGCATCCATTTCTTCATGTGCAGCTTTAGCAGCTACTTTGGCTTCCTCTAACAGCTCATCCGGGACCTACAATTAAGCTCAACTCTATCTGTCAAACATCAATTCTAAAGAATTGGTAAAGACTTCCTCTACAAATGCACATAACATCAACGGGGGGGTGTGTGTTGCAGGTGGAAGAATTGTGGATGGAGGGGAACAGGTGATATTTGTGTTGTATCAATAAGGAATAATATAACCTTGTATGCAGATACTCCAGAAACTACCAAACAACAGATTCTGATCTATGATTTTAGGGTGAGCCAACACATTGTAATTACAACTTTGTATAGCTTTTTAGTTTAATGAAGCTCTTGCTAAATTAGTAAAAGAATAAAAAAGGAGATAAGGCATAAAATAAACGAGTCATGAAAAGAAATTGATTGATAAATAAGCAACTCCCAAACCATACACGATTCAGCAACCTCTAAGAATCTATATCGTATGGAATATGGTCAGAAGAGACTGCTCATTATGATCCTACCGCAATCACCTATATGATTATGGTTGTGACCGAGAAAGGCCAAGCTTTTTGGTGCAAGAACTTAGTCGAGTAGAGCTTGAGTCCATTTTAGAGATCCAGTTCGACCTAAAATTATATATGTAGAGTTAAGCCCAATTATATAATGAGCTTAAAGTGGTACTTAAGCTCGTACAAGTCATATTATTCAAGCACGGCTCAAGGTCCATCTTGGAGATCCAATTCGACCTAAAAGTATATAAATACATATATATATATATGTATATATGTATATACATAGATAGATATATACATATATATATATATATATATATATATATATATATATATATGTAGAGTTGAGGAGCCTAAAGTGGTACTCAAGCTCGTGTTGTGCTCGTAACAAGTCAAACTATTCTTGTAGAGCTCGAGGTCCTTTTTAGAGCTCCAGATTGACATAAAACGGTATATGTACAGTTCAGCTCAAATGGATAATGAGCCTAAAGTGGTACTCAAGCTAGTGTCGAACTCGTAACAAGTCAAGTTATTCTTGCACAACTCGTGGTCCATTTCAGCCTTCCAATTTGGCATAAAACTCTAAATGTAAAGTTGAGTTCAATGATATAAGGAGCCTGAAGTAGTACTAAAGCTCGTGTCAAACTCGTAAGAAGTCAAATTCAAATTGAGCCTAACTAAGCTCAACCCCAAATTGCTCGATTAAAGCAGGGTTCATGTACAACCCAATATGATATAGAAATTGCATAACCAGAATTAATTTATCAACAATATGAGCCTTTAATCTTTGTTGTCAAAAAATATTCATGACTAAGCATCGCATTGAACTTCTTTTTCTCTTTCTCGATGACATTAATAAAATTATAACCCACGTGAGGCTTAGGCATGAAAAACAATAATTGACTTTTTGAGTCTAAAGTAAAACCTAATTATCTAATCACCTTTCCAGTCTCAGTCATCAAAATTTACTTTCACGAAAGCCAACTTCACACGTGAACTTTAATGCACTCAGGCAAAAAAATATCCTTAAAAGATGTGGCTCCATATTCTTTGCCAATTCTTGCCCACATTTTGTCCATTTTTCTTATTGTTGTACGCTTTATGCAGTTCTAGGACGACATATCCTTGGAGTGTGTAAAGCGATATTTCCATACAGGGAGACACGTCTTTGATCCCACTTTTGAAGAAAGAATTGTTTATTTATTAAGTGAAGGGCAGGCAAGGGAGAGAGAAAGAAAATGTGAATCACTAAGTGCAAAACAGACATGCACAATCATACAGGATCTTTGTGCAACACAACTTGAAAATAAACTTCAATAGCTAATTAGTTTTTTCAACAAAGGTATCTTTACTTAGCTTTTAAGGGGTACCAAACTAAAATACTATTCAGACAATAACTTTGATTTATTTATTACAGACTTCCGCTTGTGGCCACAAACTAGAGAGCAAGTAAGGAGCCCACATGCATGTGCTTTAAAGACAGAGAAGATAGGGAGTGAACAGAAAAAAGAAGGTCCAAATACTTTCACATAGATTTGGGCCCGTGCCTCACAGGAATTGTGTAAAATTGATGAAAACAATCCTTTTGGCTTGTATTTGGCTAGAAATTAACATTTGGCATTTTCTCTAACTAAAATGATATTTATTGTACTATAGTGTCTTGACTCTTTTGTTGTATATCTTATTTTTCAATTAATATATTTTCTCTATTTGACCAATAACATAAAATAAAAACCCTCAAATTTCCAAGCACATTTGCACACGAGATCTAGGAAAAGAGCTCTTTGAACCTTTGTTGCGTGGGAGACCCCATCTTAGCCTTGGAAACCACAACTTTTACACGAAAACATTATAAGCGTCATCGACCCTTCAATAAATCACCATGTGATGTTGATATCTGAAATAGAAGATTGAATATACTCAAGGTAGCTTAACTCCAGCTTCATGAATAAATTATGATTTGCCAAGCTTCAAAAAATTGAAGAGAGTGCCAGAGAAAGGCTTTGTGAAAAACTTATAAATTATGGAAAAGAACAAAGAAAAATCTGTTGATAGTATACTGTGGGAGAAGTCATACAGATACCACTATTCAGATTACCATAAAATTTGCAAAAGGAAAATGACAAGCCATTCAGTGAAGTCAATTTTAGTAAATGCTAAAACAGAAGATTAACATGGATCTGGTTATGTCGACCTCTAATCTGCATCCATTTCTTCATGTGCAGCTTCAGCGGCTACTTTGGCTTCCTCTAACAGCTTATCCGGGACCTACAATTAAGCTCAACTCTATCTGTCAAACATCAATTCTAAAGAATTGGTAAAGACTTCCTCTACAAATGCACATAACATCAACGGGGAGGAGTATGTTACTGGTGGAAGAATTGTGGATGGAGGGGAACAGGTGATATTTGTGTTGTATCAACAAGGAATAATATAACCTCGTATGCAGATACTCCAGAAACTACCAAACAACAGATTCTGATCTATGATTTTAGGGTGAGCCAACACATTGTAATTACAACTTTGTATAGCTTTTTGGTTTAATGAAGCTCTTGCTAAATTAGCAAAAGAATAAAAAATGAGATAAGGCATAAAATAAACGAGTCATGAAAAGAAATTGATTGATAAATAAGCAACTCCTAAACCGTACACGATTGAGCAACCTCTAAGAATCCATATCCTATGGAATATGGTTAGAAGAGACTGCTCATTATGAGCCTACCGCAATCACCTATATGATTATGGTTGCGACCGAGCAAGGCCAAGCTTTTTGGTGCAAGAACTTAGTCGAGCAGAGCTTGAGTCAATTTTAGAGATCCAGTTCGACCTAAAATTATATATGTAGAGTTAAGCCCAATTATATAATGAGCTTAAAGTGGTACTTAAGCTCGTACAAGTCATATTATTCAAGCAGGGCTCAAGGTCCATCTTGGAGATCCAATTCGACCTAAAAGTATATAAATACATATATATATATATATATATATATATATGTATATATGTATATATGTATATACATACATAGATATATACATATATATATATATATATATATATGTAGAGTTGAGGAGCCTAAAGTGGTACTCAAGCTCGTGTTGAGCTCGTAACAAGTCAAATTATTCATGCAAAGCTCGAGGTCCTTTTTAGAGCTCCAGATTGACATAAAATGGTATATGTACAGTTCAGCTCAAATGGATAATGAGCCTAACATGGTACTCAAGCTAATGTTGAACTCGTAACAAGTCAAGTTATTCTTGCACAACTCGAGGTCCATTTCAGCCTTCCAATTTGGCATAGAACTCTAAATGTAAAGTTGAGTTCAATGATATAATGAGCCTAAAGTAGTACTAAAGCTCATGTCAAGCTCGTAAGAAGTCAAATTCAAATTGAGCCTAACTAAGCTCAACCCCAAATTGCTCGATTAAAGCAGGGTTCATGTACAACCCAATATGATATAGAAATTGCATAACCATAATTAATTAATCAACAATGTGAGCTTTTAATCTTTGTTGTCAAAAAATTGTCATGACTAAGCATGGCATTGAACTTCTTTTTCCCTTTCTGGATGACATTAATCAAATTATAACCCACGTGAGGCTTAGGCATGAAAAACAATAATTGACTTTTTAAGTCTAAAGTAAAACCTAATTATCTAATCACCTTTCCAGTCTCAGTCATCAAAATTTACTTTCACGAAAGCCAACTTCACACGTGAACTTTAATGCACTCAGGCAAAAAATATCCTTAAAAGATGTGGCTCCATATTCTTTGCCAATTCTTGCCCACATTTTGTCCATTTTTCTTATTGTAGTACGCTTTATGGAGTTCTAGGACGACTTATCCTTGAAGTGTGTAAAGCGATATTTCCATACAGGGAGACACGTCTTTGATCCCACTTTTGAAGAAAGAATTATTTATTTATTAAGTGAAGGGCAGGCAAGGGAGAGAGAAAGAAAATGTGAATCACTAAGTGCAAAACAGACATGCACAATCATACAGGATCTTTATGCAACACAACTTGAAAATAAACGTCAATAGCCAATTAGTTTTTTCAACTAAGGTATCTTTACTTAGCTTTTAAGGGGTACCCAACTAAAATACTATTCAGACAATAACTTTGATTTATTTATTACAAACTTGCGCTTGTGGCCACAAACTAGAGAGCAACTAAGGAGCCCACATGCATGTGCTTTGAAGACGGAGAAGATAGGGAGTGAACAAAAAAAAAGGTCCAAATACTTTCACATAGATTTGGGCCCGTGGCTCACAGGAATTGTGTAAAATTGATGAAAACAATCCTTTTGGCTTGTATTTGGCTGGAAATTAACATTTGGCATTTTCTCTAACTAAAATGATATTTATTGTACTATAGTGTCTTGACTCATTTGTTGTATATCTTATTTTTCAATTAATATATTTTCTCTATTTGACCAATAAAATAAAATAAAAACCCTCAAATTTCCAAGCACATTTGTACACGAGATCTAGGAAAGGAGCTCTTTGAACCCTTGTTGCATGGGAGACCCCATCTTAGCCTTGGAAACCACAACGTTTACACGAAAACATTATAACCGTCATCGACCCTTCAATAAATCGCCATGTGATGTTGATATCTGAATTAGAAGATTGAATATACTCAAGGTAGCTTAACTCCAGCTTCATGAATAAATTATGATTCGCCAAGCTTCAAAAAATTGAAGAGAGTGCCAGAGAAAGGCTTTGTGAAAAACTTATAAATTATGGAAAAGAACAAAGAAAAATCTGTTGATAGTATACTGTGGGAGAAGTCATACAGATACCACAATTCAGATTACCATAAAATTTGCGAAAGGAAAGTGACAAGCCATTCAGCCAAGTCCATTTTAGTAAATGCTAAAATAGAAGATTAACATGGATCTGGTTATGTCGACCTCTAATCTGCATCCATTTCTTCATGTGCAGCTTTAGCGGCTACTTTGGCTTCCTCTAACAGCTCATCCGGGACCTACAATTAAGCTCAACTCTATCTGTCAAACATCAATTCTAAAGAATTGGTAAAGACTTCCTCTACAAATGCACATAACATCAACGAGGGGGAGTGTGTTGCTGGTGGAAGAATTGTGGATGGAGGGGAACAGGTGATATTTGTGTTGTATCAACAAGGAATAATATAACCTCGTATGCAGATACTCCAGAAACTACCAAACTACTGATTCTGATCTATGATTTTAGGGTGAGCCAACACATTGTAATTACAACTTTGTATAGCTTTTTGGTTTAATGAAGCTCTTGCTAAATTAGCAAAAGAATAAAAAAAGAGATAAGGCATAAAATAAACAAGTCATGAAAAGAAATTGATTGATAAATAAGCAACTCCCAAACCATACACGATTCAACAACCTCTAAGAATCCATATCGTATGGAATATGGTCAGAAGAGACTACTCATTATGAGCCTACCGCAATCACCTATATGATTGTGGTTGCGACCAAGCAAGGCCAACCTTTTTGGTGCAAGAACTTAGTCGAGCAGAGCTTGAGTGCATTTTAGAGATCTAGTTCGACCTAAAATTATATATGTAGAGTTAAGCCCAATTATATAATGAGCTTAAAGTGGTACTTAAGCTCGTACAAGTCATATTATTCAAGTAGGGCTCAAGGTCCATCTTGGAGATCCAATTCAATCTAAAAGTATATATATACATATATATATATATGTGTGTGTGTGTAGAGTTGAGGAGCCTAAAGTAGTACTCAAGCTCGTATTGAGCTCCTAACAAGTCAAATTATTCTTGCAGAGCTCAAGGTCCTTTTTAGAGCTCTAGATTGACATAAAACGGTATATGTACAGTTCAGCTCAAATGGATAAGAGCCTAAAGTGGTACTCAAGCTAGTGTCGAACTCGTAACAAGTCAAGTCATTCTTGCACAGCTCGAGGTCCATTTCAGAGTTCCAGTTTGGCATAAAACTCTTAATGTAGAGTTGAGTTCAATGATATAATGAGCCTAAACTGGTACTAAAGCTCGTGTCAAACTCGTAAGAAGTCAAATTCAAATTGAACCTAACTAAGCTCAACCCCAAATTGCTCGATTAAAGCAGGGTTCATGTACGACCCAATATGATATAGAAATTGCATAACCAGAATTAATTAATCAACAATGTGAGCTTTTAATCTTTGTTGTCAAAAAATTGTCATGACTAAGCATCGCATTGAACATCTTTTTCTCTTTCTAGATGACATTAATCAAATTATAACCCACGTGAGGCTTAGGCATGAAAAACAATAATTGACTTTTTGAGTCTAAAGTAAAACCTAATTATCTAATCACCTTTCCAGTCTCAGTCATCAAAATTTACTTTCACGAAAGCCAACTTCACATGTGAACTTTAACGCACTCAGGCAAAAAATATCTTGAAAAGATGTGGCTCCATATTCTTTGCCAATTCTTGCCAACATTTTGTCATTTTTCTTATTGTAGTACGCTTTATGGAGTTCTAGGACGACTTATCCTTGGAGTGTGTAAAGTGATATTTCTATACAGGGAGACACGTCTTTGATCCCACCTTTGAAGAAAAAATTCTTTATTTATTAAGGGAAGGGCAGGCAAGGGAGAGAGAAAGAGAATGTGAATCACTAAGTGCAAAACAGACATGCACAATCATACAGGATCTTTATGCAACACAACTTGAAACTAAACTTCAATAGCCAATTATTTTTTTCAACTTGAAACTAAACTTCAATAGCCAATTAGTTTTTTCATCTAAGGTATCTTTACTTAGCTTTTAAGGGGTACCCAACTAAAATACTATTCAGACAATAACTTTGATTTATTTATTACAGACTTGCGCTTGTGACCACAAACTAGAGAGCAACTAAGGAGCCCACATGCATGTGCTTTAAAGACGGAGAAGATAGGGAGTGAACAGAAAAAAGGTCCAAACACTTTCACATAGATTTGGACTTGTGAGTCACATGAATTGGGTAAAATTGATGAAAACAATCCTTTTGGCTTGTATTTGGCTAAAAATTAAAATTTGGCATTTTCTCTAACTAAAATTATATTTATTGTACTATAGTGTCTTGACTTATTCGTTGTATATCTTATTTTTCAATTAATATATTTTCTCCATTTGACCAATAAAATAAAATAAAAAACCCTCAAATTTCCAAGCACATTTGCACACGAGGTTTGAGGAAAAGAGCTCTTTGAACCCCTGTTGCATCGGAGACCCCCTCCTAGCCTTGGAAACCACAACTTTTACACGAAAATATTATAACCGTCATTGACCCTTCAATAAATCGCCATGTGATGTTGATATCTGAATTAGAAGATTGAATATACTCAAGATAGCTTAACTCCAGCTTCATGACTAAATTATGATTCGCCAAGCTTCAAATAATTGTAGAGAGTGACAGAGAAAGGCTTTGTGTAAAACTTATAAATTATGTAAAAGAACAAAGAAAAATCTATTGATAAGAACAAAGAAAAATCTATTGATAGTATACTGTGGGAGAAGTCACACAAATACCACAATTCAGATTACCATAAAATTTGCGAAAGGAAAGTGACGAGACATTCAACCAAGTCGAGTTTAGTAATTGCTAAAACAAAGGATAAACATGGAACTGGTTATGTTGCCCTTTAATCTGCTTCCATTTCTTCAAGTGCAGCTTTAGCGGCTGCTTTGGCTTCCTCTAACAGCTCATCCGGGACCTACAATTAAGCTCAACTCCATCAGTCAAACATCAATTCTAAAGAATTGGTAAAGACTTCCTCTACAAATGCACATAACATCAACGGGGGGAAGTGTGTTGCTGGTGGAAGAATTGTGGATGGAGGGGAACATGTGATATTTGTGTTGTATCAACAAGGAATAATATAACCTCGTATGCAGATGCTCCAAAAACTAGGAACCAATGTCTCATGGCAGACAGATGGTCTAAATAGTGTGTGATTCCCCGGCAAAACCAAACTACTGATTCTGATCTATGATTTCAGGGTGAGCCAACACATTGTAATTACAACTTTGTATAGCTTTTTGGTTTAATGAAGCTCTTGCTAAATTAACAAAAGAATAAAAAAGGAGAGAAAGCATAAAATAAACGAGTCATGAAAAGAAATTGATTGATAAACAAACAACTCCCAAACCTTACACGATTCAGCAACCTCTAAGAATCCATATCGTATGGAATATGGTTAGTAGAGACTGCTCATTATGAGCCTACAGCAATCACCAATATGATTATGGTTGTGACTAAGCCAGGCCAAGCTTTTTGGTCCAAGAACTTAGTCGAGCAAAGCTTGAGTCCATTTTAGAGATCCAGTTCGACCTAAAATTATATATGTCGAGTTAAGCCCAATTATATAATGAGCTTAAAGTGGTACTTAAGCTCGTACAAGTCATATTATTCAAGCAGGGCTCAAGGTCCATCTTGGAGATCCAGTTGAGCTCGTAACAAGTCAAATTATTCTTGCAGAGCTCAAGGTCCGTTTTAGAGCTCCAGATTGACATAAAACGGTATATGTACAGTTCAGCTCAAATGGATAATTAGCCTAAAGTGGTACTCAAGCTCATGTCGAGCTCGTAACAAGTCAAGTTATTCTTGCACAACTCGAGGTCCATTTCAGAGTTCCAGTTTGGCATAAAACTCTAAATGTAGAGTTGAGTTCAATTATATAATGAGTCTAAAGTGGTATTAAAGCTCGTGTCAAGCTCGTAAGAAGTCAAATTCAAATTGAACCCAACTAAACTCAAGCCCAAATTGCTCGATTAAAGCAGGGTTCATGTACAATCCAATATGATATAGAAATTGCATAACCATAATTAATTAATCAACAATGCGAGCTTTTAATCTTTGTTGTCAAAAAATTGTCATGACTATGCATCGCATTGAACTTCTTTTTCTCTTTATGGATGACACTAATCAAATATAACTCACGTGAGGCTCAGGCATGAAAAACAATAATTGACTTTTTGAGTCTAAAGTAAAACCTAATTATCTAATCACCTTTCCAGTCTCAGTCATCAAAATTTACTTTCAGGAAAGCCAACTTCACACGTGAACTTTAACGCACTCAGGCAAAAAATATCTTGAAAAGATGTGGCTCCATATTCTTTGCCAATTCTTGCCAACATTTTGTCATTTTTCTTATTATAGTACGCTTTATGGAGTTCTAGGACGACTTATCCTTGGAGTGTGTAAAGTGATATTTCCATACATGGAGACACGTCTTTGATCCCACTTTTGAAGAAAGAATTAGCAAGGGAGAGAGAAAGAAAATGTGAATCACTAAGTGCAAAAAAGACATGCACAATCATACAGTATCTTTATGCAACACAACTTGAAAATAAACTTCAATAGCCAATTAGTTTTTTCAACTTGAAACTAAACTTCAATAGCCAATTAGTTTTTTCAACTAAGGTATCTTTACTTAACTTTTAAGGGGTACCCAACTAAAATACTATTCAAACAATTAACTTTGATTTATTTATTACAGACTTGCGCTTTTGGCCACAAACTAGAGAGCAACTAAGGAGCCCACATGCATGTGCTTTAAAGACGGAGAAGATTGGGAGTGAACAGAAAAAAGAAGGTCCAAATACTTTCACATAGATTTGGGCTCGTGGCTCACAGGAATCGAGTAAAATTGATAAAAACAATCCTTTTGGCTTGTATTTGGCCGGAAATTAACATTTGGCATTTTCTCTAACTAAAATGATATTTATTGTACTATCAGCCAGGAACAAAAGAGTGTTTTGAGTTCTATGAGATCAGCTTCATATAAATACCAAGTAAATATAGTAGGTTACCTTTTGATGCTGGCGGTTTGACTCGTCACACACCCAACTCATTTCCAACTCAAAAGCCTTGTCCTTTGCCTCATCATGTACTCCATAAATGCTGATTCAATAAGACAAAATCTTATAGATGTAAACCAGGTAAAAGTATTATAAACATTAGAATGAGGAACACAATGAGGAGATTTGTCTAAAATGCATTTGCAAATGAATGAACTTTGACAGAAGCCCAAGAAAATCAACTCAAGGCTAGCTGGAGATACAATTCACCGCAACCTGTTCAATTTTAAAATGTGCTTGAATTGCATAGGATGACCAAAAGCAAAACACACAATACTATATTTCTAGACTTCTAACAAATATGTTAATGAAGTTTTGCAAGAAATATATAAATACAATCAGGATAAACCCCTTGCAGCCAGGTTGGAAGATATGTAAAGGAAACTCCTCTTTCTCCGTTCCCGTTATATATTAGGTTACTCTTGCTAATAAGCCGTCTCATCATGATAAAGAAACAGGCATCAAACAAGCATATAAACCAAAAAACCAAAATTAAGATGGAACATCACCTGGTCAGCTGACAAATTTTGTGCAAAACTTTTGTAGAGAGGAACTTATGATGATTAAGAATTATAATAATCAATTCTTTCAAGTCACCAACTGTACTAGTAAACTCCCTTGGCTGGTGTTGGCATATCGGTTCTAGCTCAATCAGAAAAAGTTTGAGTGAATCTTCCGCGACACCCCCTTGCTACTAGCTCCTAGCTCATGTGGACACAAGGCTCACCATCTACGGAGCTTTTTTTGTAGTGCTAGTTCAGAGGCTTGAGGCCCGACCCCTGCGGCTAGGATTGCTCGATACAATCAATTCTTTCAAGTCAAAGTCGATAGCTACTTTTCTTCTTTGTGTTACTTTAAGTCATTTCACTTCTACATTTCTTCTTTCTGTTACTTTTAGTAACATAGAAGTTTCAGCCAATGCATAGTGAGACTGTATCAGGAGTTTTCTCCCTAAGAACTATTTACTCTTTTCTTTCCCAAAATCAACCCTTGGAAAAAAAAGAGCCAATTGGTAACTTGGATTACATCTTCCCCCTTCGAGGAAGGAAAGGTATAACAGTGGTGTGGAAGTTAAAAGGTCAATAAAAATGGCGTTTTCCCAACAAAGAAATGACACGGGGAGAAAAAAGAATAAAAAAATAACCTGTGAGAATGCCAATGAAAATTTAGCCTCACTCCACAACTTTCTCGTTTTCTTTTGTTTGGGAGGTGTCATTTTATGCATACCACCCAGAGAGAGGCAAAGCTTAATTAACTTTTCATTTTCAAAGGTAGTTTCAATTAGCATAATGAAGGTAAAGATAGCAACGCAAAGCTAAATTTCACCAAACTAAGAAAGCCATAATCAGTATACATAACACAATCCATTCTTGTTTGAAGATGACACTTACATCTTGGCTACCTCAATTACCCCTTGCCGGCAGGTCATTTCAGAAAGCTTCAATTTCTCAATCTCTCTGTCAAAAACACATTTTGGCTCCACATCAGCATAATAAGAAAACGAAATAAAGTAAAGAAATGTGTTCCAATGACAATCATTCCCAGAAAAGAGTAATGCAACAAGAAAGAAGTGAAATGGACTACGGCTAAATATCAAACAAGGAATATTGAGCATCTTTGGTAATCTTGATTTAATCGTGTACAAGTTTTGGTTCGACTTAAACATACATATATATATATATTTTTCTTCATGCAGCAAACTTCAAAAAATAATGGACTCGTGGCGTTTAGCCATACACTACATCACAATGAAAGAAACAATTCAAAAAGGCAAAAAAAATAAAAAATAATAATAATAAGTTCACCTTTGTGCTCAGATATTGTAACCAAAAATGGAGAGCAGGCCAATAGGTATGAAGGATGTAGCACCAATTACATCATATAACATTAACCTGAGATAAACTCTAAATTACTTGTATCGTTATGGGGTGCGCCCCAGGGTGAAGCTTATCAGTATGTGCAATATTATATATGGGTAGTGAAGTTTATCAGTAAGTGTAACATTATATATGGGTATGTTGCGCTGCATAGGATGACATCCGCCTGTTTGTACAAAAACTTTCAGATAGATGGAGGGGAAAAGAAACAAGACTATATAAAAACTATGAATTTGTTGCATCCCCCATCTTAGAACTTAGAATTATATTTGAGAATATCACATGGAAGTACTAAGGGGTTTTTTTTTTTTTTGGTCAAGTCCGAAAGGGATGTAGATAGCAAAAGATAAGCATATTATAAACAATAATAAAAAATACAAGATTGCAATACTCAATGCTTTGAGCAAATCGATCTTTATTAAATTTTCTCTCTCTCTCTCTATAGGGATACCAACCAGTGTTTCAAAAAAAAAAGTGTCAATGCATGGGAATGTGAAAATTTCACTTACGTTTTAGCAGCCTGCCTGCCTTTTCCGATTGCAGCACCAAAATACCTCTAAAAAAATGCCAAAAATATTTTACACACTTGAATATTATCAAAAATTGTGAATCATTGATCTGACGTGCTTTGCGCGCATTAAAGAGAAAAGCATGAAGGTGAAAATTCATGATAGCAGATGTAAACTAGAGCAATAATGACATTAAAAAATCCATGTATTTTGTGACAAAATGCAATCCAACAAACTCACATAGGAAACACCAGAAGGTTCAATCATGTACAACTGTGGTCCATCTCTATCACAACCTCCGAGAATTACCCCGCAACCAAAAGGCCTGCAGCAGTTTGTACTCTGAAGCATTACACACTGAAAGAAGGCACTGGGGAAAAAGGAAGAGCTATTGAGCTTAGATCTACAGATTATCAAACCTGAGCCACCAATAAAGTGTACACAAATGCACATAACTAGCTACGCGCTCTGCAACTTCTTTCACTGGAATTGGTTCACCATACACACTGCAAAACCAGTCCATAATGTGTATAATGGTGATTAGGTTCAAATTGCAATATGAATGCCATTCCATAACTATAAGCTGCAATATGGATTTTCTAATAACATTCAAAAAATATTCCTAGAAAGAAGGACAACAATATGCATCATAGAGACTACAAACAGTCATGAAGATTATCAAAATATCGCAACATCATACATGAAAATTTAGAGATACAAATAAACAATCTGTAAGCGGGTCAGACAGGATTAGATTAATTTGCATAGATAGCACGATATTTGTTGCCTGTTACCACTAGTCCTGCATCATTTAAATGGATCATTCACATTAGGTCTCATGAGAATCATATAGGTCACTATAATTGAGAAATATACTATATTTTCTCGAAGTACGAAAATACTAAAGTGCAAACATATCTTCAAACCCCAGAAAGATCTCGTAACGATGACAATTTATTTCTTCTAGAAGTAAGGCCAACCACTAACCCATTCAATGACGTCTACTGAAAAGTTCCAAAACTAACTCTAGTTGATTGAGTTGAAAAAGGACTTCATATAAGCAAATAGGCGTTTCTATAATTAAGAAAGGAACGTGAATGAATTGATGCTGCCCATCCGCAAAAGGCTATTAGATAACTATATAAAAGAACAAGATGTAGTATGAGCATCATTTTACCCTCTCCTTCGAAAAGTTTTATGCTTCTAAAGGTTCACATTTGTCACCATTGTTGTGACAACGAATTTTCCATTGCAACTCACTACATGAAACAAACTCTAGAACATCTTCTATCTTAACTACTAGAAGAAATCCCTGTCCATTGCCACATTCACTCTTGCTCTTTTTCTTTTGATTTTATTTTGTCCTTCCACTAACCCTCTTCTCTCTTCCTCACCCCTTCATTCAGTCCTTGGGCTGAATTAGCTTAGTGTAGCGGTCATTTTCAAACTACGTTCTGGGACTTAACCTAGAGTAACTATCTTGCAGTCAATACTGGGAACTCTAGCATGAGACTGACATGCAGTTTCTAGCTTCCATGTCACAACATTTTCTTCTCTAAAACCTTGCATTCCCCAACACTACTTTCGAGAGGAACAGAGACTTTTCTAAGGACTGCAACTTTACTCCATTTATCAACTGAAAAATGTTCATAAGCATATAGGGGAACAGGCAGGTTGACACAGAAAGCAACCATATAATCAAACAGAGCTGATTGTTATATAACCATGTGAAAAATCAGTAAGAAGAACACAATTTCATCTGAATTCAAATTATTAGGGAGGGGACAGAAAAGACAGAATCAAGAAAATTGCATACGAAGGCTACAAAACAGCAAACCTTTCATAGTTGGTTGCTTCAGATTTAGCTCTTGCCACAATTTGCCTCCCGTCTGCAGCCAATCCTGCAACACCCTGCAAAGTGAAGAACATCAGCAAACGCTAAACAGGACCATCAAAACGAAAGAGGTTAAATCTGATAGAGCCTTCTATTAAGCTGAAACACTACATTTGCAAGTGAAATGGGATAAATTCTCATTAGTTATTAGCAGCATATTTGATCAGTGCTAGACTTAAAAAGAGGCAGACATCTCTTATATTTCTTTTTATTCTTTATTCATTTCTCGGAAAAAAAAATATTTATTTTTATTCTTTTCATGTTGTAAAAGTTATCATCATATTATTCGTCAATCATAGGTTGATGCACTTCAGGGGAAAACCAAAAATTTTCCAAATTATTCTCTCTAATTGTAAAAGCTAGTGAACCTATAATTTCTAGTAGGTAAGTATCAGTCCTCATCAAGAAACCTCACATCACTACTAGATACGTCATTTTCACATGCCAAACATAAAACTGTCGGTAATATGCATTCAGAACAGTCCTGATCAACTCCAGAAAAGATCTCCAATGCAATCGCATATCACACTCTTAGCCAGTGGGTATGTTTAACAAAAAAAAAAAATTGAAAACGGAAAGCAAAACATAGATGTGAATCTTCAATTAGGGTTAAGCAACAATTTGATAAACCCATCAAGATATTGGTTCAAAACTCCGAACACACAGGAAACCAGAGTATATGCTCCTGGTAAACGTTAAGATCTTTAGTCCAAACTCCACAAATACCAAGAACATTCGCATCACTTAAGAACATCAGAGTTTCAGCATAGCAACTTACTGACAAAAAGATCACGTGTGAACTAAATAGTTCCATGACATCATTAGCAGATTATTCATCAACCATAGCTGAAGGGACTACCAAGAAAACCGAAAGATAAAACAAATAAATAAATACATGAATTCATTCAGATGCTACCTAACCTAACTGGCAACGAATTAGTAGGTTGAATGTTAGTCCCTATGTGTCACTAAACATGTCATTTGCAGCCCGAAGCTTGATAAAGTAAAGCTCCCCCATTAATATTAGTCAATTTGTTCTTCCTTGATGATAATAATTCCTTGCACCCAAAAGGCACCTACATATCTAATAAATACTCGAAATCATTCTAATTCACCTTACTAAAACCTATCAAACATTTCAACCTATAATCAATAATTGTTTACCGTAAATCGGAACATATTAGAAATTTAAAGAAGTT
Organism: Ehretia macrophylla; assembly: GCA_037974665.1. NCBI lineage: Eukaryota > Viridiplantae > Streptophyta > Magnoliopsida > Boraginales > Ehretiaceae > Ehretia > Ehretia macrophylla. The sequence goes on along the minus strand of CM075771.1, from coordinate 64,698,936 downwards.
AGAGTTGTAGAGCATGTGCATATATTAAGTCTTTATACAAATATGTAGTCAATTATATATAAAAAAGCTACACAACGCTCCCACTACGCGCAGGTTCAGATTCTTCTTGCATTTTGCAAGAAAATGTTTTCACGGCCCAAAACGCTGACCTTCCACATCACATGATGGCATTCTTTGCATTAGGTTCACGCTCCCTTAAGGGGACATTCAAAAAGAGAAAAGGTAGAGAAAATTATAAAAATGGGTACCATGCCGGAATGGCGGTGAACGGAGTGGATTCTCCGATTGGATCCTGGAAGCATCATCTTGGAAGCTATAAGCTTCTCCACTCCCTATTAAAAAAAAAAAAAAAAACCCTCAGAATTCGATACATTAATTCACTTTAAAAATAGGAAAAAAAAAACCCTAATACGAATACTAAAAACGTATATTAAGGGGAGGTTTACCAAGACGACGCCGTCCTTGCATTTGATGCCAACAACAGTTCCGCTATTGTCGACGGCCTTGGCGGCGTACTCGATCTGGAAGACGCGGCCGTCAGGGGAGAACGTCGTAACGGATAGATCATAGCCAGTGCCTATGCTGCTCATCTTTTAATTACTATTATTTCTATTTTAATTTTTATTAAGCGTTTGTTTTGCTTCTGCTTCTGTTAGCTAGCTATTTGATGATAGTGTTAAAGTTATAAGCTGTGTTATGTGCAGGTGGAAATAAGTAGTTGAGAGGGAAAGGAGTTTTCTTTGGTCTCAAGACACCAGGGGAAGGGAAGGGCCAGAGCAAAAAGAAAACTGGAAAATTGTTAAAAGTTGGAAAATGATTGAATCGTTATCAAGCCATCAGCTGCACACTCACTGAATAATTGTATTTTGGGAAAATTTCACACTAGTAGACGTTCAGCATGTCCATAGCTATTCGGAATTGCACAATTATTTGACCAAAAAAAAAATTGCACAATTATGATTTAAGGTAGACTCTAATATTTTTTCTTATCTTTTTCTCTACATGTAAGGAGATTTGGAGCACTTTTATTATGTTTAGAGATTCCTTATTTTAGTTTCACTCTAATAATTTTCTTACATTTAATCAATTTCTTAGTTTAGAAAATTTGTATTTCAATTTCACTCTAAAAACGTTTCATTCTAACAGTTTCCCTATTATATGAACTCTCTATTTTTATTTTATTCTAATATTCTCTCCTTTTATTTTAATTAAACATATCATTTAATATTCGTTTATTTATATATGATCATTTTTTCAAAGATATTCTATTTTTAATTACCAACATAAATTTTTATTTTTTAACATTATTTTTTTATTGTTTAATTTAAAAAAATTTCAATAAATTTTATTTTTTTTATTTATATTTGTTCATGATATTCTACTATTTATATTTATTATATTTTTAAAACTTGTTCAATTACTTCATTTTTCATCACATTATATATGTCTTGTATTTTTCGAGTCATCTTTATGTTCAATCAATCAATTCCTTTATGTCTTATATTATCAATTATAGCTTTATGTTCAATCAACCATTTCTTTTTATATATTATATTGTTGATGACAACTTTATAATTAATCAGTCATTTCTTTGTTGTTCAATCAATCTTTTTTTTATGTTGTATTATCTATGACAGCTTTTATGTCTTTTTATGTCTTATATTGTCGATAACAACTTAGTATCATATCTTATTTTGTTAGTTTATGATGGTTAGTAAGTCTTGAAGGTTATAAATAGTCATGCATAAGACTTCAAAATCCAACAACAATTCTTCTAAAATTTGTTAACCTTCATTCTTGTTCTTCTTGTAATTTCAGTAGGCATTTAACTCTTTTTCCATTATCATATTTTGTGTTTAGGAGTATAGATTTTGATTATCAATGCATAGAGTATTTCGATGACTCCAACTCTAATGATGAGCCCGCATTACTTCAATTGTTGGCCAATCAACATAAACGACTTAAAAAACGAGATGATGTTTGTCGCAGTTCTACTCTTGGTCATGCTTACTTATGGCGAGATAGGACACAAGGTCATGAAAGACTTTACCATGATCATTTTTCAAAAGATCTTATTTATCCTTCTCATATTTTTTGAAGGAGGTTCTGAATGAGCCGTTCATTATTTTTTCGAATTCAATATGCAGTAAAAGCATACAATCCATATTTCATACAAAAAGAAAATGCTACCGATCTTTGGGGTTTGTCATCCTTGGAAAAAGTACCAACCGCATTAAGGATGCTTGCATATAGAGCAGTTGTAGATTCAATGGATGACTATGTGAGAATAGGTGAAAGTACATCTATAAAGTCTTTGAGAAGATTCGTTAAGGTAGTGGTAACAATAGTTTCTGAAGAGTACTTGAGATCACCCAATAAAAGTGATATTGACAGATTACTAGATGTTGGAAGTCAAAGAGGTTTTCCTGGAATGTTGGGTTGTATTGATTGCATGCACTGAAAGGGGAGGAATTGCCCCATCGCATGGAAAGATATGTACAGTGGCCATATTCGTGAAACAACCATTATTTTGGAAGTCGTGGCTTCATATGATATTTGGATACGCCATGCATTTTTTGGCTTACCTGGTTCTCTGAATGATATAAATGTTTTGGAGTAGTCATCCATCTTTACTGAATTAATTGAAGGACAAGCCCCTAAGGTCAATTATTCGATCAATAGCCATAATTATACAATAGGGTATTATCTTGCTGATGATATATACCCGTCTTAGGCAACTTTCATTAAAACTATAACAGCTTCACAAGGAAGCAAGAGAAAACATTTTGCTACAGCTCAAGAGTCAGCTTGAAAAGATGTTGAACGTGCATTTGGCGTGCTTCAAGCTTAATTTACTATTGTTCATGGAACTGCACGATTTTAGGATGTCGAAACACTTAAAGATATCGTGACAGTATGCATTATAATACATAACATGATAATAGAATATGAGAGAGATGCCAATACCTTAGATTTCAATTACGATTGTGGTAGTGATAGCTCAAATTCAATAGTCTCACATGAATGTACAACTGAACTTATGAATTTCACTCAAACTCATCATTGTATTCGTAACCGAAGGACTCACATTCAGTTACAAGCAGATCTTGTAGAACATATTTGGCAACTATATGGAGGAGAGTGAACTAATTTGTATTTTCATGTAAACGATTAAAGTCCAATAATAAAGTTTTTCATTCAACTAAACGTACTTTAGATAAATAATCTCATACATTATATCCAACCATTTGTTTCATAATTTCTTCTTGCTTCTTTTTTCAGTATTGGACTTGTACTTCGGATATGTTAGAGAAATCTTGTTTCATAATTCTCTTCTCATACTCCCTGTAGATTCTTTCCATCTTCTCGTCATGCATTTTTTGTTTTGTCTCTATTAATTGTTGAATAGTTTTAACAACCATCAAATATTCGTTGTTTGTAACTGGTGCTTTTTTTTCATTTATTCGGTCTTTCTTTTTCTTCAGTTCTACTGGGTAGTCTCACCATGGGTGTGAACGTATCATTTGGACTATTATCCTCCTCTAAGTTTATCGAATATGTAGTTGATGGAGAAGAAGCACTTAGACTGTCATCTTTTGATTTTTTGGATTTTTTTGATTTCTTCTTTTGACCTTCTTGTATCTATTTTGGGTGATTCCTCAGTGTAATCCAACAATGCTCAAATTGAAACAATAATTTGTGGCATGTTTGTTATAACAATTTGGCATCTTAAATCTGCATCAAGTAATTAGATAAGTTAGTTGAATTTAATATATAAAATTAGCAAAAACTATTTTATTAAATGTTATCACTACCTTATCTTGCTTATTCTTGCCACTTTGGTTTCTAGACTAAATTTGAGTATAACATCCACAAAATTTATTTGTGGCAAGATTAATAACTGACCACTAATGTGTGAGAGAATTTTCATTACGATCAATTTCGAATCTTTTGTTTGCATGGTAATACTCATGTATTCTACTCCAGTATGTGCTACGATTTTGATCGTTACCATGCACGATGTCAAGACTAATGTTTAACCATGCCGAAACGAGTAGATTATCTTCTTGGTCGATGAAGTTGTGTGTAAGGACCCGTAACTGAATCCCGAATGATAGTATATGAAATAAGTGCTACTCATGTGCTTGGCTTATTTCACTTATGTGTTTGGTGTTTTTATGCTAAGAAATAATTCAAACTAAGAATAAGTGTTAAGATCAGCATATCAAACTAAGCATTCGTATCAATTAAAATGATTAACTTGAAATGAACATTTGCTATGATTGGGTGTATTAGATATAGTGCTTCACCCTTTAAAACTATTCAAGCAGGGTTAGGGTATAATTCTAGTAAATACTAGGGTATCATAAATACATATGAAAAATTTAGGCCGTAAGATAAAGGAAGGGAATTCAAGTATTAGTTGAACGGTTTAATTTTGTAGAATATGTTATTTGGAGACACTTAGATGATGAGCAAGGTTAATTGAGATAGTACTATACCCCTTTTATAAAACTAATGAGGTAGCCTTAGTTGTAAAACTAGAAAAGTTAAGTATATTTCTCTAAAGTAATAGGTCTATGACTACTTGAGGTTAAGGAATGCAACCTAATTTTAAAGATCAGGTTAAGAATTTCAGGACAGTTTATCAAGTTATTAACTTATGGAATTGTTCTTACTGGAATAAGGCTTATAAATATTTTAGGTATATTTGGATGAGGTTAACACTTAGCTTTGCTATTTAAAAGATTATAAGTAATTTGGGGACCTAGTGGATTAACCGCTGCTTAGACAATCTATAAAGCCTTTTAAGTATATAATATGGAAGTGATAGTAGGCGTTATAAAAATGTACCTAGAGAATGAAAAGACTGGGTGTGTTAAGTCTGGAATTAGGCTTAGTATTAGATGTAACTCTACTTGAATAATTGTTTAAGTTATAGTAGATTATAGAAATGAAGGAGTTTTAGTTTCTAAGATACTAAGCTAGCTAGGAGGATGATTTGAAATATTCCTAAGTACTTATTTCTTAGGTGTTTATTATTAGAATGGAGGTGTTAGAATTAATATAGCCTACTATTAAAGGATTATAATTAGCTACTCAAATAAATCACAAAGTCTTTAACTGTATTAGGTTTATATGAAAAATATTTGGGAATTGTAGAAATAATGGTAAGGACTTAGGATAAAAGATTAAAATTCTCGGGCAAATTATTTGGACAATAACAGGGTAGCAAGGCTTGGTTTATAAAATAGCACATTTGAATGTTAGTCTATATAAGAGATTTTGTCTATTACAGATTATAATATTTTAGCTATCTTAAAACATTTCTTTAAATCAATCTATTAGCCCCAAATATTGGATCTTACCAGAGTTTTATTATCTTTGTTAAGTCAACTAGTTTTAAAATCGCACCATTAGCAAACACCAAGCCCGACTCCACCATCGCCTAAACCATGCCTAGCCACCCGACACCACCATCGAACTATACATGCAGCCACTCCACCGTCGCGGGTTGTAGTCTCACGTTAATAAGCTGCAGAATATCACCTAGTAGCTTTGAATTCTAAATGAGCAGCCTACTTGATAAAGACAAGCTCCACCGCATCCAACCATAATCATTACCATCTACCAATAGCTTAGGATTGCTGGCACTTATCTCCGTCGAAACAGTCTTGTACCGTGGCATTTGGAACATGCAAACTGCTCAATCATCGTAATAGCCTTGAACAATCATTCTTTAGCTTGCATGAAAACTAGCCACGCGTGAAGCCATGCCTTCACGATGAAGCACGCAGCAGCTAGGTATCACCTCGTTATTTGATAATCTGAAGACACGACTTTAGTTGGATCATCATAGCTGCTAATTGCCTACAATAGAATACCTTAGCTGTCACGATTTGGTCAATGCCGTGGGTACGCAGGCTGCTCTCAATTCTTGTTGTCCATTTCCACAAGTTTGCATGTAGGTAATGACTTTGGAGTGAGGCACGCAGCTGCCTGCTTAACTTAAACTATAGCTATAGTATCATCATTACTGTAGGAACCAATTAAATCAAATTGAAGTACCTATATAAGGGCTTCAACGCTTTGGACTTTAAGGCACAAAAACAAACAGATTCTCACTAGCTCCTAAAATCTTCTTAGCAAATTCATGACTTACTCAACCAGGTCCGGGTTTGTTTTCTTTAAGAAATGCATTACTGATTGATTCCATTATGAAAGACTAAAGTTATGAATATAGTATATATACATGATATATAGTCTATTTGTTATTCCATCTTTATTACATAGCCTTGATCTTTTATTTAATATGTTACATATTATTTTATCATTAGACTATATATCGGGAATATATTTATAAGTCTACATGGGTAACTTTATTAGCATGGAGTTTAAATTCCTAGTTGTATAAAAGAGCTTATAAACATTTGGGTTGCGTATAAAGAATAAACATGTAAGCCCTAAGGTTTGTTGTACATTCAATCAAGTTTAATTAATATAGTTACTAGATAAAAGAATCTGCTTCATCTATAAGTATGTTAGTAAGGCATTGAGTTTAAGGTTTACTAATGGTAGGAATATGGAAGCTTATGAATTAAGAAATCATCCCTAATGAGCCTAATGAATTATGTAGGAGTTATTATATAATCTAAGTATTTCAATAACTAATGTCTACCACTAAATTTCAAAGGTTAAGTCTGCCACTTAGCCAATTTTTAAAGGGTGACTACACATGTTATATAATTACTTAGCTAATAACTATGTCGATTACCAGTTAAATATTAGATCCTTAATGTAACCAAATAAAGAATAATTCGACCTAATATAAGATTTTGTAAGACTACCATTTCACTTTATAAGCTAGGACTAAAAGCCCTATTTACATATCATTTAATTAGAGATATCCACTTGTTATCAAAACTACCTACTTAATTACAAGCTAGTTATAGAAATGACTAAACAATTTTAGTGACAACAATGAGTTACAATACAATGTCTACCTTACAAGATAGTAACTGGACATTTTAATTGACAACAATGAGTATAATTAGGCAATCACTTCTATGAACTACTATTTTATTATGAGTTACCGAAAAATAGTTATGCATAATTGTTGAAAGTGCCTGATCGGGGACAACCTCTTTCATTGTACCCCACTTATGTGTTATTAATTGCGTGATTGTTCCTATCAGTTGTGTGTTATGTGACAACTTGTGCATGCTTGTGTGTTACTTGTTGGGGGTTGCAACCTCAGGCACAATAGTTGTTACGAACACCGAGCGGCATAAGACTTACCGGTGTTCCCATGACTATCGTGGTCCTATTCCCTCTCCTGCTTGGCGATCTCCACCCTCAGGGAGTTGGGTTGTAGATTTCGGATACAATCTGGAGTACCCTCTTAGAAAAGATAAGAAGTTGTGATATTGATCCGGTCAGCCACGTTGTGAAGTGAAGACAAAATGTATCCTTTGCAACGTGATTTGTAAATGTTACTTATATGTTGATATACTTGAATTGCATTGCATCATGATTTTCAAAAGTTCGAAAACGTTTTCAAAACCTCCCCGGTTGACATCCCCGCATTGAGTTCTTTTGAGCTCATGACCCCCCCCCCCCCCCCCCCTCTCACCCCACCCCACCCCACCCCACCCCACCACCTTACAGGTGAAACAGAAGAAGATCGTAAAATTGGATAGTAACATAATGTGCCTATTTGCTTCATGGGCAACTCGGATCTTTTGACTCTGAGGCTTATTGATGTAAACATGTACCAACAAGACCCAGACTTTGAAGACTCCGAGAATCTTAGTATACCCCACCATCTAATGTATGACGTTATAGTTAACGTTATTCCGGTTGACTTTGGTTTTGGACATTAGGAGATAGCCTATGTACTATACTTTAGCCATGATTACGAGGAGTAGGCCTTATATAGTAGTTTGATTATCTAGGCTCGTTTTGACATAGTTGAGTCTAGGGCTTGAAAATGGTTGTAGCTTCAGATGTAATTAGAAAGTTATGTAATATTTAATACTAAATCTGCCCTTTTATATGTTTTGATTTGCAAATTGCAGACTCTCTATCCAATCTTGAGAAGGGTTGAGTTTGGGGTCATTACATTGTGTTTTTGTGATACTTTTTTTGTTGTGAGTTCTGCTTGTGTCAAGAGTGAGGAACATGGGGTCAACTCGATTGGAGATTCAATCAGATAGTATGCATTGTTTTGAGAGTCCATCTAAATACAAACATAAAAAATTAGTATAGTACAAGTATGAATAATTTAATAATACACTATAATTAATAAAAAAATACAAAATTATAGTGCAACAAAAAATTAAAAATTTACTAATTAGACAATTACTGTTATTAAAAGAGTCAACATATTATACTGAAATTAAATAAACAATAAAGCTCTGAAAGTAATTTTAAAGAGTACTAAATATATATATATATATATATATACACACACAACCCCAAATTCCATTTAGTCGTTCTGACCAAAAAAAGAGAAATTCAGCCGTCAAAGCATTCCCCCTCCCCAAGACCTCACATTTTGCTGTCAAACTCCTTCCCACCGGCATCAACAGACCAATCAACCCACTGGCATCAACAGACACCACCCTTAAATGCATATCTACCCATTTCTTTGGAAAAAAAGAAAAGAAAAGAAAACCCACCCTTTCACCAAAAAACATCACAGTCGGTCATCCCCAAGCCCCAAGCCCCAACCCCCAAGTCGTGAAAGCATCACGAGATCTACCTTTGTATTATAGAAAGTTTGTTTTTTTTCTTGATTTGTTTTACTATTTTCTTGGTTTGATTTTTCTTCTTTTGCTTTTTTTTTGATATAGTTCGAACTTGAAGAAGCCATGGTCGGTGTATATATACACAGACCATGGCTTCCTCTCCAATAGATGAAAATATTATCGTTGGAGAGTTGAAGTTTTATTTTTATTTTTTTAAAATTGTTTTTTGATAGTTACAGGGTTTAGGGAATGAGGTAGGGGATGAAGATTTTTATCTTATATGTATAGAATATGAAATTTTTTTGTAAAGATCCCTACAATTTAGAGCATGAGGTAGGAAATTTGTTGGAATATAATTTTGTCAATGCCTTTTCTGCATGTAGAGTAAAAATTCATTTAGTACATCTCTTGGAGATGGTCTAACAAAAGGATAAGGGCCAAAAGAAAAGCCTTTATTATTTTGAAGCTCAACCCATAAAAGTCATTTTGAAGCTCAACCTGTATTACCAAAAGAAAAAAAAAGCTCAACCCGTAAAAGTTTGTATTTCTTGAAATTACCAACAACTACTTGTGTTATTCTTGCCCACCGAACAACTAAATTTGTGCTACCTCTTTATATTTTATTAAAAATGCATGTTATCTCTAGTGTTTCGAATATTAATTGAAATTCCTTGAGTTTTTCTCAAAAGGTACAAAATTCTCGTCTCTTAAATTTTTATAAAGTTAATCTAAGGGTATCTCTAATGGTAAAAAAAATAATATACTATTTATAAAAATTTATCATTTTTTGTAATTTTTAGAGATCTAGTTTTTATTTTAACTTAAATCTCTAATGAGTCTCAACACTTTTTAGAAATTTATATCAAAATAGAGACCCGATTACTTTTTAGGTCTCTAAATTTAGAGTCAAAAAAGTAAATTGAGTCTTTATTTTAACTCAAATCTCTAAAAGGTAGTGGACTTCATTAGAGATCTGAGTTAAAATAAAGACTGAATTTCTAAAAATTGTCAAAAATAATAAATTTTTGTGAATAGTATAGACCATTGGAGATACCCTAATTGTTTTACTGGTAAAAACTATTTTAGGCCCTAAGGTTTGATGCCAACCCTAAACAAATCCCTGTATTTTGGAAAAAAATTACTTTAGTCCTTACCGTTAGGTTATAGTTAACGGTCAATAGTTTGACTGAGTGAAAAAGACCACAATACCCTTATATTTAGCCGTTGGTGATTAGGAGGAAAAAAATAAATGAATTAGTTGTTGTTGGGTTTTAGTCGTCGAAAACCCATCGACTAGCTAATAGCCAAGCACCTTGAACCAAAAAAAAAACTAATAGCCATGCACGACTATTTAAGCAGCCTTAAATGAACTTTTGTTTTTCAATTTCAATTTATGCTCTATCTCGACACAAAAAAAGAAAAAGAAGTATTCTTGCTCTTTAGAAAATCTGTACCAAATTAGCTCAAAATTCTTCATCTTCATTATCATCAACTATTCGGAAAGATATAAACGAAAGTTTGATTAAGTTCAAAAATAGAAGATTCTACTATGGATACAAAGCAGGTGTTTGAATATCTGAATAAAAAAAAGCCATTCAAACTATATTTCTTTTGCTCAAGATCAAAATGTGCATTTTACACATTTTGGGAACTCGATGATAAAAAACTATCATTTGATTTTTTTTTTTTGAATTCATAAGACACGTCTCAGGGAACAACGCATCACAGTCAAATAACAAATTCACAAATCTAAATTACAAAATGATCAAGTTCAACATGATACTGTTTATAATAACACTACTTATGCTACTAGTTGTTTATATTATGATGCGAATAAACATGTAAATGTAATTTAATTACCGAATGTATTTAATTTCATATGTAGTATTTTTCATTTACAAAATGTGCATTTATTGCAACTTACAAGCCTACTAACATCATTGGCTATACGCAAAATGCAAAAAGAGAATTAAACTACAATTAGATAACATCCTATACATGTAGTCAATAGTTTAATCCCCCAAAATGAACTTAAAAAACCATTATGCTAAAAGGCCATTTTGCCCAAAAAAATGGCATAAACCAAGAAACATCGTAATGCTTTGCAAAATAGGTATATTAGAGCAAAGAAGATAGTCAAGTATAGTATGAAATAAAGAGACAAAGTGTCAAACATAGGAATGTAACACCAAGGGCCATCAACATTGATGCAATGATGCATACAATGAACCCTATGGCAAATAAGCTACGAGTCGCTCCTGCACTAGACCTAAATAGACATGTTTCCACAACTTAAAACCAACTTCCACAACACATTGTTCTATTATCCTCCTGAAATGATATACATTATCAAATAATAGACCTAGACGAAGCTCTATGCTCTTCTTTCCTTGATCATTAAATTTCATCTTAAAAAAATCCCATTGCATCGTTTCACTCAACTTCATCATTCGATTACCCAATAAACGACTATCCTCACTTGAATCAGATATCATACGCTCACAATTTGCATCATTCTTGGATCCCAAGTTAGATAACTCATATTCGCTGATAATTAAATTGATTTCATCATTCTATTCATTTTCATGTACATCATTGTTATCACTCCAACAAAAAATTCACCACCATCACTCCTATCATCCATAAGGTTTTCTATTTCATTTGGAACAGGTTGATTTAGAAGTGATAAATTGGCATTTTGGTCTTGGTTTACAACTTGAGTTACTTCGGATAGTTGTGAATCGTATGCTTTGATGGTAATATTTACATATACATTTCGTTCACCTTCACAAAGTTTGGAACAATTTGCACATCTTCATCATTCTTTATTTTTAAATTATCTTGTGTTCTTAGATGCATACCCTTAAAATATATCAACTGCTCCAATCATTCTCCACCGATTGATGTGCATATATTTTTCAACATATCAACATAACAATATCCATTGGACTCTAAGTTTGGAACAATACTCGTTTGACCGAGATAGTGAATATTTAAATCGAATAACATTTTCGGGAACTATCAAAAAATAATATACTTCTTATTAACAGAAAAAAGAATAACAAAAAATACCCGAAATAAATATACTTCCAAAATAAGTAAACTCGATAACTAATATATGATGTTCGAACAAAATAATACAAGTTTTAGCATAATCCAAAAAAATTGAAATTAACACTAATATCAGTATAACATTCGAAAAATTAATAATAGATAAAAAAACACAAAGATTAACAATATATAAGCAATAAACCCGAATCTTAAAACCTCAAGAAAAAACTAACCCTAAAAGCTCAAAAAAAATTATATACCACAAATAAATCACATGCGAAGCTAAAATCCAACAAAATCAAACATAATATGTCTAAAATGAACAACCAACTAACATAATATACACCACTATTAATATTTTTAGTAAAAACGCAACCTTAAACCCTACTAACATCTTCAATTCGAAAGGTTTTCGTGACTTATGAATACTATGGGAATGATCTCTATGCAAATGAACTTGTACATGCATTTAAAGCTTCTTGAATATATATTTTTTTTAATCTTGGAGATTAGATTGCAGGGGTATGTGTGTTTCATTGGAAAGGAAGAAGAAAACTATTAAGACAAAAAAAATGTCAAATCGAGTTCTTTTCCTGATAAAAGGGAAGTGCCGACGTGCCATTCCTATCCATTCCTTTAAATTTCGTATTTGGTTTTTTAATGATTCTTTCCTTCCTAGCTATTAATATTATGATCCTATAGTTAATAGAGGGACTAAAGTGGTCTTTTTCCAAAATACATGGGCTGAAGTGGGTATACCATCAAACCTCAGGGACTAAAATGGTTTTTACCCATTGTCTTACATGTCCATGTAATGAGAATTTGCTCAAGAAATGCATAAATTTCGAAATGAAGTCCAATTGTTTGGGCAAAAATACATTTTTTTTGGATTAGTAAAAATACGCTTACTTTTACTTGTTATGAACTAGAGAGAAAAATGAAGAGACAATATAAGTAAAGAGAAATATAATAGAGGAAGAGAGAGAAAAAACTTGTATTAATTTTCTTGGCGTAACTTTACAATGCAAAGAGCTCTATTTATATCCAAAATACAAAAAAAGTTGCATACTGCTAGACTTTACATGGACTCAGAATATAGGGCTTAGCTAAACATTATCTATGAGAAAGTTCAAATAATTGCGAACCGCAATCTGCATCCGGGATGAATGTCCATCAATCTTGATAATTACATAATAGTACTTTCTTTCTTACTTTTTTTTTTTTTTTTATTTTCTTTCTTCTTCATCCTCTTTCCTAACCTTCTCTTTCTTCATCTTCATCATACTCCTTAACTTTCTCCAACTTCGACGCTTGTACCTTCATATATGGACATGAAGAAGTATGTAACATACATATTATGATGATATTTATATATTTTTTTTGTCAAAATGATTGATACATTAGAAAGTATGATACTATTCTTCTATGTAACATTATGATAAGATTGACACATCTACAATTGTGATAGATTTTCTTGAATCTTGGGTGGACAACAATCGAATCAATAGACCAACTTCCAAGAGTTCTTTTAAAAATAAATGCATTTTCTCTTTATAAAAAAATTAATCTTTTACTAGAAATCTAATGATAATACTAATTCTACCTCGTATGGCCGAAACGACCATTGAAAAATAAGCAATTGTCTCTATATCAATATTAAACCCATATTTACACATGAAAATATATGTGTGTCTCATCTATTTCTTACATCGAGACCTTTGTTTTTGTATAATAAATTTAAAATTATGATTTAAACTCACAAACTCTAATTACAAACCATTCTATGTTATTTCTGAGTATATGTTGAGACTTTTATTTGGAACTAACAACATGTTTATATTCTATTTTTTAAAGAAAATGAAAGGATGGAAAGAGATGAAGGGATATACAATGTTATATTTCTTGAGAAATGATGTTACAAGATACAACTTAAATAGAAAAAGATTTAACTAAAGTCTATGGGAACAATAAAGGTTGTCAGATCCTATCAAATCTATGATAAAATATTTCAACAATGTACAATAAACGAGTATTATTCAAATATCGAGGAGACTCATATCATATCTTATCACGCACCCTCAAGCAAAACTGGAGCAGAATTAGTGAGCTTATCCCGAAGAGTAGAAGAACAACGAATATAAAGCCCTTGATCATGATGTTAGCAAGCTGATCAATAGTAAAAATAGAGAAAACTTGCAGATTTCTAGAGGAAACTTGTTCACGAACAAAGTGCACGTCAACCTCGATGTATTGGTATAAGCATGATAGATAGGATTATCAGTTAAGTAGGTAGCACCAATGTTGTCACGCCAAAGGTAGGATTAAAGGAGGGATGAAGATGGAGCTCTGTCAGTACCAGAAAACATAGAAAGTTGGTAATTAAGGGCTATAGGGGATGAGGCAGGCTTGGCACCATCAAGTTTAATGCGTAGAAGCAAATGAGTAACATATTTTGTTGAGATAAAAGGAAACCAGTGAAGGAATAATACATATGAATGCCCAGAAAATAGGACAAACAACCAAGATCTTTGAGAGCAAACTGACAATTGTGAAGAGAGAGTTCTTGCTTTGCTAAGCAACGGGTCGCGGTTTCCATCATTCTCACTATACCAAGGTTCTTGCTTTGCTAAGCAAAGGGTCGCGGTTTCCATCATTCTTGAAAAGATCTTGGGTTTATTTTACCATTCTTGGTATTGGGTCTCGGCGCATGTTAATCAGGTTCGTATCAGTTGGTAATCAGAGCTTAGGTTTATCAGGTTTGCCTATCATTTTCTTGTTTTCTTAGTTAATTCCATGAGTCTAGGTCTATGTTTAAATTCATTTCTTTGTTCTTGATTGTGTCTTGCTGCCAATTCGTTTTAGGTTGTGTTTCAATTCCATTCTTGCTTCAATTTCGTTTCTTATCTTGCGTGTCAAGTCTGTTTTCTTGTTGAAATCCGTGTCTTGCTTTCAAGTATTTTCTTGTATTTTTCATCAAATCTGTGGGTAGGGTTAAGGTTTTCAATTAGGACAAAACCCTAATTGGTTTCGTGCTCAATCCCATTTATTGTCTTAGTGTCAAATTCGAATTTTTGGTGACTTGCTCATTGTGTTCGCTTCTGAAAAGCAAGAAAAGAAAAGAAAGGTCAAGAAAAGATCAAAAAAAAAAAAAAGTTCCGAGCTGAAAAAAAAAGAAGCAAAATAGTGAACAATAATTTTTTTTTTTTTTGGAGAATTAGCTTGTGAGGCCAAACTTTTCTAAAGGGAAACGACGATCTGAGCATAACCCACAGCTTTGCTGTGGACACCACCCTCTTAGGGCCTAATTCCGTTGTTTTCTATGAGGTTTAGGTGTTTTTGTGTTTTCCAATAGGGTTTTCTCAACTTTTCTTATTTTTCAAGGTTTCCTTCTTCGAGTTTTGGTCAATTTTCTTTCTCTAACCTTGTTTCCAGAGTCTTAGAGGTCTGGAAAAAAAAAAGCCAGATTCCGAAATAGATTATTACGCTGCTTGGTATTCTTGGTAAGTTCTAGGGACTTGAAGAATAATACGAGAGGAAAAATGCAGAATGTGTGAGAATATTAGAGGGTAAAAGCCAAATTGAGTTGAGTGAAACACGTGAGGGAGTAAAATTTAATCATGTCTCAAAATCAAGCAAACAACATTAATGAAGGTGTTCAACAACCTGTTGGACAGAACTTACAGATGTGGGCATTGATGGGAGAGATGAGACAAATGATGAGGGTTGAATTGGAGCAGATTCATGAGATGTTGGGTAGGGTAGAACAGAGAATACCAAGGGTGCAGCCACTAGTTGCTCCAAACGCACCAAGGAGGAACATGTTGCATTGAAGAGAAATTGAAGTTGTGGATGAATTTGAAGAAGAAGGGATAGATAAGGAACTTGATCGGATGTCAATAGGCAGTAATAGAAGACATAACTGAGATAGAGAAGCTAGGAACCATGTTGATAACAATTTGGGAAGCATCAAGATGAAGATTCCTGCTTTTCAAGGAAGGAGTGATCCCGAAGCATATCTTGAGTGGGAGAAGAAGATGGAGTTGGTTTTTGATTGTCATAAATATGCTGAACTGAAAAAAGTAAAACTTGCTGTAATTGAATTTACTGATTATGCTATTATTTGGTGAGATCAGTTGTGCATCAATAGGAGGCGGAATGGAAACCGTCTTATTGCAACTTGGGATGAGATGAAGAGAGTGATGAGGCGACGATTTGTACCAAGTCATTATTATCGAGATTTATACCTCAAGCTGCAAGGTCTTCATCAAGGTAATAAGAGTGTTGATGAGTATTACAAAGAGATGTAGATGGCTATGATTAAAGCCAATGTGGAAGAAGATCGAGAGGCAACAATGGCCAGATTCTTGAATGGGCTAAATCAAGAGATTGCTAACAGTATAGAGTTGCATCATTATGTGGAATTAGAGGATTTGGTGCATATGGCAATTAAAGTGGAGAAGCAACTTAAGAGGGGTGGTACACGACCAAGACAAGCACCACAATACTTGAGTGCATCACCTTCACCTTGGAGGACGAGTTACCCAAAGGATGAAGAAAATCCGTCTACTTCCAAGGCCAAGCCCGAGCTCAAACCATCCACTATTGCCATGACCTCTCAAGGTAATACAACCTCTACTATGACTCGATCTAGTGAGATTCAATGTTTTAAATATCAGGGACAAGGATACATAGCAAGCCAATGCCCAAACAAGCAAGCAATGACAGTCTTGGAATATGGTGAGATTGAATCTGAAGACAACTTTGATATTAAATTTGTGAGATTATTCTCCTTAAGTTCTCAAGAACTTTTTCGAACTTATCAAGATTATTCTTGTGGCGTTCAACTCTGACTTATCAAACGAGATCTTCATCCTCGTTTGTGGCGTCCTTAACTATACCAAGGTTCTAGCTTTGCTAAGCATAGGGTCGCGGTTCCATCCAATCCTGAAAGGTCTTGGGGTCGATTGCCATATTTGGTGTTGGGTCACGTCACATGTTGACCAAGTTCGTATCAGATAATACATGTAATAACCTAAGCACAGTTGCCAGTAATAATAATATCATCAACATACATTAATAAGAATAGGACCACAGATTCTCGAAAGAAAGTGAAGGGAGAAGAAGTAGTGGGTTCAAGAAGAGAGGTGTAAGACCCGAGCATGCAAATTATATACATTTATTTATTTTATACATTATTTGGTAGTATTATGTGTTAATTATGTATTTATCTGTGAGACCCCGTACCGAGCCCATATGCATTTTATAACATTTCATATATTTTTACACCATTTAATATGTATCTATATTAATTAATGTGCATTTACATCGTTCTTCGTGCATTTACCTCGTTTGACGTGCATCTAAATTCAACTATGTGCATTTTAGTGTTTTAGATGACGTAGACATTAATTCTACCCAATTGCACTAGCTAACCAAAATAGTTAGAACACAACCATATGGCAAGCTAGTAGATTTTAGTTAGTTAAAGGGGCATGTTGGTCTTTTGGCTTTGTAGAAAAATATCCTACCTAATAAAAACACACTCACACCACATAACACACATATACACGATCAACACACACACTACATATACCCACACGATCAGAAGAAGGGGATAGAAGAAAGAAGAGAGAAAAGAGGAAGAAGAAGAAGATGAAGAAGAGAAAAGCATTTTCAAGCTAGCACAAGTCATCTTCAAGCTATTTCTTGCATATACAAGCTTTTCCTAGGCCCATTTCTTGCATTTTCACTCAAATCTAAGGTGAATGAAGTTTTATAAATGTTTTACAAAGATATTTTACAAAGACATATTATGCTTGATTGATGAGTTTTAATTGTGTATTGAACATGATATTGGTTATGGATATGTTTGATAATGAATATGTGTGGATTTATTGCAAGGTTTGAGGCTTATCTTGTATATTGAGCTAGGGCTTGATCTAACGGGTTGAAATTTATGAGTTGTATGGTAATTCTTGCTTGAATAGAGCTAGTTTAACTTGTGGATAAGGTAGGAATTGGAAGCCAAGCACATTGATGCTTAGTAGGTGTTCTTGGTGTTCTTGAGGTTTTTGAGAATTCTTGAAGTGTTCTTGGGTTGTTGTTTGATTTGAGAATGTTATGATGTTGTTCTTGAGTTTAAGAATGTTGCCTAGAAGACTTCTTTGAGTGTGCAAAAGGTTTGGTTGAGTTGGAGGCAAGATAGCAAGCAAAAAAGAGCAAAAATGCCATGTTTTCGTGTTCTCGGACCTCCATCCGGAAGAGTGGATCCGATCGAGTTACTCGACTGGATTTACTCGTCTGGATGCTCACTGCCACTCGTCCGGAAGAGTGGATCCGGTCGAGTTACTCGACCGGATTTTTGACAAACTTGCGCAGTGATTTTCCGAAGGCCATATCTCACTCAATTCAACTCCGAATTAAGTTCCGTTTGATTCTAGAACTATCTAATTTTGATAAGATTAGATTATAATCTAAAATCAGATTAATTGGAGTTTGGGAAAGTAGGAAAATTGACCTCCTAAGATAGGCTAATGTAGGAGCATTGGATTTCTTCATGCGTCGAACTTGTTTTAGTGATTCGGAAGCTACCGGTGTCGGATTGAGGCACAATCGGAAGCGTTGGAACCGTATCAAACCCTAGTTTATCATCATGGAATTTAATTATGGTTTTGTGGCATTTTTTTATGTCATGTCTCAAGAATGATCAATAAACATTTCGTGGAGTAGATTATGGCATTATAAATGTGGCAAATGCATGATGACTATGTGTTACTGTAACCTTTGCTATTAGTTTGTGCACAAATATAACTTCTAGACTTGCTACTTCTAAGTATAATATTTGTAATGCCCCGAACTAACACTCCCACGCTTGCAGGATACTCCCTGGACTTAGGGCCCAAGCGAGCACCGAGGCCATGACAAGTGGGCTCGAGAGCGCACTATGCAGTATTGTCCGTTGTGGAGCCCATACCCCTCACGGATTTGTCTTTGCCCAACCACTGCCAGGAAAAACGCGCTGCACGATATGAGGAGACTTCTCCTTATATCTAGTAGCCCAAAGACCTCAACGTCCGATATGGGATATTACACCCGCCCCCCTTGGGGACCCAGCGTCCTCGTTGGCCATGCGAACGCATCGGATCTGATACCACCTTTGTAACGCCCCGAACCAACACTCCCACGCCTGCAGGATACTCCCTGGACTTAGGGCCCAAGCGAGCACCGAGGCCATAGCGAGTGGGCCCGGAAGCGCACTATGCAGTATTGTTTGCTGTGGAGCCCATACCCCTCATGGATTTGTCTTTGCCCAGCCACTGCCAGGAAAAGCACGTTCCACGATATGAGGAGACTTCTCCTTATATCTAGTAGCCCAAAGACCTTCGCGTCCGATGTGGGATATTACAATATTTGTATTCAAATGTGACTTGTTATTCACTATGGCATTGCCAATGTTGTATATATATACAAGATGCTTCTATGATTGTGCATTGTGTCGTTAATAATTATGAATGCGTTTGAGTTGTGATTGCATGGTGGTAAAATTATTATTTAATGAGGAAGTGACGGGACCTCCGACTTTTTGGTATATCTCGACCCTCAATATAAATATTTAATGAGGAAGTGACGAGACCTCCGACTTTTCAGTATATCTCAACCCTCAAAACTATTGATCCTTTCTCTTGCTAAGACCCATTGGTCCTCCTACGGGTCGGGACGCGATGATATCTTGGAAGAGCAAGGTTGTATGATTGAATTTGCGTATTTGTTCGGATCAATTGTAAGTTCTCGTGTGCCTCACATGTATTATTAAACTGATTCCATCTCTTGCTAAGACCCATTGGTCCTCCTACGGGTCGGGACTCAATGATATCTTGGAAGAACAAGGTTACATGATTGAAATTGCTTGTACTTGATATGATAATTGTGTATTCTTATGTGTTTGACATGATTTATCAAACTGTTTACGAAAAGATGAAAACCTTTGTGAAAACCCTTCCTTGTTTTCCTCATCACTGGGCTATATACGAGAATCTAGCTCACCCCTCTTTCTAACAATTTCAGGTGATGATTAGCCCGAGTAAGCTCCCATGTGGTTGCAAGCTGTATTGATGTGTTGTGATGGATCTCTACCATAGTTGATCTACGTGCTTGCCTATGAAGATGAACTTCTTGTTGGGAAAAGATAATTTTGTAAATTGTTCAACTGATTATGTTGTAATATTCTTTTGGGTTATTAGACACCTAGTTAAGTTAGATTATTAATCTTATGAGACCTAAGTTAGGATGATAGAATGTATGAATTCAAGTCTTGTAATTATGTAACAGGGTAATATAAACCTTTAAGGTCGATTACTTTCGAGAATGTTGGAGGTCTTTCGGTAACCTCTTGTAGTATTTTAAATGGATGTACAGGTTATTAAATTATTATCCAAATGTTTTAAAGTTTTAAGTTGTTAATCTCCGGAATAAGGGTTACGAACGTCATGTTTCGGCCTTAGCCTAACGATAGGTCGGGGTCTAGGTTGGGGTCAGGGCGTGACATTATCTATTTTTAATACATCATATTTGCATTTAAATTATATTTATATACATAAACTTAGTCTTATTTTACAAAGCCTACTATAATTGACTTATATTTGACTCTTATAAATAATATATGCAATTTATACATAAATACATACAAATATACATAGATAAATGCTTAGTTAACCATAGTTGACCATTTGACTTTGCTTATTTGACTTCATTTGACCATCTTGCATTATTATCATTATACATATATTATATAACATAGCAAAACAACTCAAGAAAAGCCTAGAAAGCTCAAGATTCAGCCAAAGAAAGAAAAAAAGAAAATGTAGTTTTTTCCATTTTTTAAGGAGATTTCTTGCATTTCAAAGCCAAATCAAAGTGGATATAGCTCCAAGATTGTTCTCCATAGCTAGTTCTTGTCATATCTTGTCTTTTTTCATAATTTTAAGTGAGAGTTTCAAGTTATTGCATGTTATTCGCTTACTTTAATCCATGAAAATCATATATAATTGTGTTATAAATGCTTGTAGAGATGTATATATGTTGTTGTAGTGATTTGAGAGCTTTATATATGGATATGAACTTGTTGGAGGCAATATAGTTAGTTTTATGCTAACTTTGTTGGTTGGAAGTTGAGAATTTGAGTTGGCTTTGGTGTTTATGATTACGTATATGTGATTGGGATATGATTTCATGGCTTTGGAGTGAATTTGGTGAATCTAGGGGTTTATTTTGATGAATTTTCCAAAATTCCAACAATTTTAGAGATTGACATGTTTGGCTTGTTTAATGCTTGGTTTTGTTGTTGTAATGAGTTCATAATGCATTGTAGTTGGTTACTATATCGATTGTGTTGAGGTTATGTGTTGTAGAGATTCTTAGGGTGGTTAAATGATGTCAAAAAGTTGGAGTTAACCCCCAAATGATGTTCTTTTAAGGTTTAATTGGTGTTAATGTGTACAGGTCATGTTCTTATGAGCTTAGGTGGTGTTAATGTGTTGTAGAGATCATATTCTTTGATAGTTAAAGGTTGGTATTATTGTGTTTGATATATGTTTAATGAAGCTTAGTTGTAGATGAATGCAAGTGTTGTTGAATAATGAATGTGTTATGAGATGTGATGTGAAGTGTCGGATTGCAATCTTAGTTAGTCATGGTAGCATCGTGTTGTGCCGAGCAGTATAGGGCTTGCTGGTAATTGCATGACTACCATGTACTAGTCCTTTCTCTCGTGTGGTTAGTGAAGACCATGGTGAGATTGGTCGTATATTCGTGTACATCATGAGTACACACGCGGGAGAGAGAAATGTTGAGTTCGTGGCAGAGTTATAAGGTGTCGGCTTCAACAAGTGTTCTAAAATGGTAACCTCGTAATGTGTTGTTTAGCGTGAATGTTTCAAGGTTGTTAAGCGAATGTGAATATGTGGCTACTAATGTGATATGTTGTTTTTAATGTGCTTCAAAAAGTTTTCAAGTTAAAGCTTTTAAACTGCCTTTTATCCCTCCTTCACTGAGCCTGTTTAGCTCACTCCTCTTTAATGCATGTTACAAGTGTTCATGATGTGGATTATGTGCATGAGGAAGGAAATAATGAGCTTGATCATGTGTTTCATGAGTAGATTATGCACTTGACTTTGAAAGTATGTTTTACTTGCTTTAGTAGTTATTATGTATGGTGTAGTACTTGGCTAGTGTGAAGTATTGTGAAACCTAGCTTCTTTTGATGTATCTATATGGTTGGTCATGCTAGATCATGATCACAACTAGTTAGGCATATGTCTTGTCATATGTTTATATTCAATTATGCTATGGTTATGAAAGTGTTGTCTACTTTTGCCCAAATGAATGAATGTAAGATTTGTGTATTCCGCAAGAGAATGATGAAATGATATATATGAATGATGTGAACCTTTGAGAATGTATGTCATGCCCCGACCCCAACCCATCGCTAGGACAAAGCTGGCACGTGACGTGAACCAGTCCAATTAACTTGTACAATCAATAATTCACAGCCTAAACAGTTATAAATTCCACAAACAACTTCAAGAAGGGTGCCCAAACTATCGGCACTTCAACTTTAATTAACCTATTCCTTATATACAAGGCCTAGTATCACTCATCTAAGCATGTTACAAATCTTCAAAGCCTTTTAGACCTCAAAAGAATAGACTAATAGTGAGGTTACAATCCAATATCCAAAAGAATATTATAGTACTTGAATTGTACTAATTATAACATAGTTCAACATCCCAATAAAATTTCATCAGCAAAGGCAAGTAGGATCACAGCAAGCAGAAATCCAACTCGTCACACAAGTATGCCTCACCCTCAGCTTAAGTCCCTGGCTCAGGCTTGGCCTCACTTGAAAGATTGTCATGAAAAGGGATGAGCTACACTTAGCTCAGCGAGGGTTAAAGGTCATGAGAGGTTTTCGCAGACATTTTCAACATTTAGAAAGCCCTTTTGAAAAACATGTCATGCATGAGTTGCAATTAAGTACAAGAATTAATGAACAAGCAGTAACACATAACTCTACCCTCCGAGATCCTCAAAGGTCCAAGCGAATGTAGGTTTATCATATATCAAAGGATACGATTTTTCCTTGCAGTTGCTGTAAACGACCGGCCTTGATTCAATATTCATCCATTTTTCCCTACTCCAAACATTAGGTGATATCCGGATAATCACCGGGGACCATGGTAGTCGAAAGCAACTGGTAGCCCGATGCTACCCAGAGGAAACGAACGCCACTATGCCCATAATTGTGGTTGCAACCGCCGTGCCAACAATTATTAACATTGCAAGCAATATATATGCATCAATCATAACAAGGGAAGGCAACAAAGTAGGTTGCCTTCGTCACATAAGCATGTACATAAAGTTGAACATACTCCATCGTATAAACATGTAAACAATTATAATATCTTGCATGTATACTCATTTGATTATGTAGCATAACATAAACCATGTACTTCTACCTCAATTAAGCTCATAGTAACCTACATTTTGATCCCATATCATCATACAATTGATAGCAATTGAAAATAACACAAAATAAGCAAAAATAGGACCATCCGGTCTAGTACCCGGGCGACCATCTAGGTGACTCGGCAATAAGCTGACAAATGACTTGGGCTAGTGTTCGGGTGACTACCCGGTCGACCTAACCCATCCGAGTGACTACCCTGGCGACCATCTGGGCGACCATCCGGGTGACTAAAGTCGCCCGACAGGAGGTTGACAAGTGATCCGGGCTAGTACCCGGGTGACTGGACTCACCCGGATCCGACAGCACAGTGACAAAATTTGATTTTTTTTCAGCTTTTCTTGTTATTTCAACTTATTGGTTTTGCTTAGATTCATGTCTAACCACATTGTCAACCTAAAGCACTTGCCAAACAGCATACTAAGCTCAAGAATCATACATCATTCTCCATGAATCAACCAATACTTCGTAAAACATTCAAACACCATCTAAGCCCTAATGTCCTTGATTTCCATTTTCATGCATTGTAAGCCAATCAAACCTTCTATCACATGAGTACTACACCATTTAGCACATATTATAATTCCTAAGCTCATCAACTTCATCAAGGCACAAGTAAGATAAAACTCTAGTTCAATAATCCATAACTCAAGCCTTCTCAATAACACACGTATACACAAAGATCAAGCTAAATAAGGAAAAAGAGCTTCTAAACACACATAATATGTCTTTTGCAAAACCTTTAGAAATCATCCCTCACCTTTGCAATAGTTAGAAATGGAAGAGAGTGATGTTGGAAATGCAAGATATAGTTTAGAAATGCAAGAAGCTAGCTTGACAATGGATGAAATACCTTGGTTCTCTCCCACTTCTTCTTCTTCTCCACCTTAGCTTAGTTGTGTAGTATGTGTGTGTGTGTAGGTTGATCGTGTGTGTGTGTGTAGTGTAGTGTATGCATATGTTTTGTTTAGTTAGTGGAAAATGTTAGGTAGAAAATATCTAATATGCCAAATTACCACTTTGCCTTCCAACTAGTTTTTGTATTGCTAGTTTTCCATTTAGTTTCATTTTAACTAATTGAGTTATCTATTATGATTTAGTAGGATTTAATTAAATGCCTACGACACCTAGTTTACTCAATGCATGTTAAACGATGCAAATGCACGTAAAACGAGATAATTGCACGTAAAATGATATAAATACATATAAAATAATTTATTTATATGTCATATGAATTGAATGCACGTGAGGTCTCGTGTCGGGCCTTACATCTTCCCCCTTTAAAAGAATTGCGTCTTTGTAATTTCTTCTTACCTTGAAAACAACCCCGGATACTGCTTCTCCATTTGATCCCGTAACTCCCAGGTTGCTTCCTCGATCCCATGATTGTTCCAAAGTACTTTCACTATAGGAATCCTCTTGTTACTCAACTCCCGATCTTGTTCATCCAAGATTCGCACGGGTCTTTCTTCATAGGAGAGGTTCTCACGAAGTTGTAGAGGTTCCGGCCCCAAGATATGAGAGGGGTTGGGTTAATACTTCCTTAACATTGAGACATGAAACATATCATGTATACCAGAGAGATTTGTTGGTAAACTCAACCGGTAGGCCAACTTGCCTATTCTTTCCACAATCTCAAACGGTCCCACGTACCTCGGACTCAATTTGCCACCTTTTCCATGCCTAATCAAACCCTTATAAGGAGACAATTTCAGAAACACCTTATCACCGACTTCAAATTCCAAGTCTCTTCTTCTTCTATCGGCATAGCTTTTCTGCCTACTCTGAGCGGTGAGCATCCTTTTCCGGATCAACTGCACATTTTCTATTTTCTCCATCATTTCCAGTAATAATGTAGGGTCAATGGTTTTTATCTCATCGACCTCGCTCCAATATAGAAGTGATCTATACTTCCATCCATACAAGGCCTCGTAAGGTGCCATGCCAATTGTTGCTTGGTAATTGTTGTTGTAGGCAAACTCTGCCAATGACAAATGTTTCTCCCATGTTCCTCCAAAATCCAATGCACAAGCTCTTAGCATGTCCTCCAAGATTTGAATGGTAGGCTGTGTTAAAGCTCAACTTCGTCCCCAAAGCCTCTTGAAACTTTTGCCAAAACCGAGATGTGAACCTTGGATCTCTGTCAGACACTATGCTCACAGGTACAACATGCAATTTCACAATATTAGCTATATACAAATCGACTCGCTTCTCCAAGCTACCCGTTTTTTTCATTATGATGAAATGGGCTGCCTTCATCAATCGATCCACGACTACCTAAACAGTATCACATCCTCGAGGTGACTTTGGCAATTCCATCACGAAATCCATTGTTATATGCTCCCATTTCCTTTGTGGAATCTCCAAAGGTTGCAAAAGTCCTGCGGGTCTTTGATGTTCTGCTTTAACTCTCTGACAAGTCAAACAACGAACACAAACTCCGCAATCTCTCGTTTCATATTGTTCCACCAATAGAACCGTTTCAAGTCTCGATACATCTTTGTTCCTCCGGGATGCATTGTATACCTTGTATTATGAGCTTCCTCCAATACCTTTATCTTCAATTCTGGGTCATTCGGTATACAAACCTGGTTATGAAATCTCTACAATCTATCACACTATTTGAAATCCAAATTGTCTTCTTTTATCTTCTGAAATTGTGGATCTTGTTGTTAAGCTTCTTTGATTTGGGATATCAATACTAATTGAATCATTAGATGAGCATTCACCCCTAACTTTGCTAAGCTTGCCTTTCGGCCCAACACATCTACCACCACATTAGCTTTTCTGGGCACATAGTTAATGTTACAATTGTAATTCTCCAAGAGTTTTATCCACATTCTTTGTCTCATATTTAACTCTTTTTGGGAGAACAAGTATTTCAAGTGTTTGTGGTCAGTGAAAATCTCGAACCTGCTTCCCCATAAGTAATGCCTCCATTTCATCAATGCAAACACTATCGCCGCCAACTCTAAGTCATGAGTGGGATAATTCACCTCACAGGGCTTCAATTTCCAAGAGGCATAAGCAATGACTCTATCATTTTGCATTAAAGCACATCCTAGTCCCTCCTTCGAAGCATCACTGTAAATGACAAACCCTTGACTTCCCTCGGGCAATGTTAAAATAGGAGCGGTAGTCAATCTTTTCTTCAACTCTTGGAAACTATTTTCACAATTATTATCCCATGTGAAGCTAACCTTCTTTCGTGTCAATCTTGTAAGGGGTCTTGTAATTTTTTAGAAATCTTTCACGAACCTCCGGTAGTAACTCGCTAACCCAAGGAAACTGCGTACTTCTGTAACATTCTCGGGCTTCTTCCACATTTGCACTACTTCAATTTTTTATGAATCCACTGTTATCCCCGTTTGGAAGATTACATGCCCTAAGAAAGCAATATGGTGAAGTAAAAACTCACATTTACTGAACTTAGCGTACAACTGATGTCCTCTCAACTTTTGTAACACCATATGTAGATATTTCTCATACTTCTCTTCCGTCTTGGAATACACCAAAATATCATCAATGAATATCACCACAAATTGATCCAAATAATGTTAGAATACCCGGTGCATCAAGTCCATAAAAGCAGCAGGAGCATTCGTTAGTCCAAACAACATCACAACAAATTCACAATGTTCGTACCTTGTTCTAAAAGCTGACTTAGGCACATCTTCCTTCTTGATGCGAAACTGATAATAACCCTGCCTCAAATCAAACTTTGAATAAACTTTGGCTTCTTGTAACTAATCAAACAACTCATCTATCAATGACAAGGGATACTTGTTGTGATGCTCAAGATTTTTCACCACATTCACACATAACTGTTGCATAGTTACTTGAGCATTTTTATATGCATTTCTTTTCTTCTTTAATTACTTTTCTAGTGAGTACTATTCATAAGTAATTTGACTATCTAGAATGCTCGATTTAATATTTTTCCTAGGCAATATGACTTATAAAAGGAATCGAAAACTTGTAGTTTTATACTTTGGAGGTCGAGAACGTGCATTTGAAAAATGATTTGTGCTTCATGTGAATAGTATTACGTAGGTAAAACATTAGTTTTGATAAAGTTAGCAATTAATTAGAGTTTCAAGCTTATTTGACCAAGTAATGCTAGCAATTGACCAATATTTCATAACATAAATATAGTATATACATATTATATCATACATACAAGAATAATACACTAAAAACATTTTGCATAATGCCCCAAATGCCCCCCAAACCCGATGGACTCCTAGGAGAAAAATGAGAAGAATTATTCATCAATTCTTGCAAGTTTGACTTCTTGGCTTGATCTTGGGGAGTTTTTGAAGCCTCTAGGACTTCTACAACAAGTCTACATCTACAAAATTGTGAGGGAGTTGTATGATTTTCATGTTTTATGTTTATGTCAATTGTTGATTATAGATATGTTAGTTGATATTGATGCTTGGTATACCATCTTTAGAGCCTATAGAACACTCTTTTGCTGCTTGATAACATTATCCATGGCTAGAAGCTTGATTTGCACAAAGAAAATGATGCATAGTGATGAAATTTTAAGGTTTTGACATAGCTTGCTATTTAGAATGAATTGAGGCTTTCTCTAGGTGCTTTAGACATTAGTGAAACTAGTTAGAGGCTCACATGAAGTTGAATTGCCCAAAAATGAGTTAAATTGCAAAATTGGCTAACTTTAAAAAGGGAGTTTTTCACATAACGTAATCCGAGCACGTTTGGGCTTTAGATTAGGTATCCTTGGGGCATGGAAGCACTTTTGGTGCATTTGTTGTGTAAGATTGGAGTCCGGATAGGGTAGGTGTAGTTAAAACCCACTCGGGGCCTTCCCGAGCTTTTGTCTCCAAAGTGTGTTTTTGGGGCCTTGGTAGGTGTCTTTTGGCTTCTTTAGAAATGTAAAATGATTGTATTTTAGTTTTAGAACCTTGGATTTCATATAGGAGATGAATGGCTTAGTTAAAGAAAGGGAAAAGTGATAAATGATTACCTTGGTGCTTATAAGTGCTTGTAGATGTGTTGTTGCATGTTTATTTTCTTGTCTATGATATAATTGAGCTAATTGAGGAGTTGGTAGAGAATTATGTCATTTGTCTCCTTTATGTCTATATCGTTACTTGCATATATTATGTTTAATTGCGAGGACAACCTACTTTGTCGTCCATCTCATGTGTTATTTGATAATCTTGGTTGTCGTGAACTTGATTCGGGGTTGCGCAATCTATTCGGGCATGGTAGTGTCAAGTAACACGGGCGGCGTTGGGCTTGTCGTGCTTCCTCGATTACCATGGTTTCCCAGTCCCTTTCTCGCTGAGGCATACTCCCCTACCCTAGAGGCGTGGTTCACCTTGTTGGGGCATACAGACCTACCTCGGGAGATTATGGGTCGCAAGATCGGGGTACATCCGTAGTACCCCATTTGAAGGTATATGGGTTTGTCGACACTTGCTTGAAGATCTTAGCTCGTGGCTCATGATTGAAGACAAGTGGAACCGTATCCTTTTTAATATATGATTAATTGCTTGTCTAGCTAGTTGTGCTATTTGGTGTTGAATATATATTGTTATCTGGTTGCATATCATGTTGCATGCCCTGGTATGCTGCATCACCTCCCTCGCAGGGCAACATTGTTGCTCACTCCTCATTTAACATGTTTCAGGAGAAGCTGAGGTGAACCCCCAGCTAGTAGCGGTAGTAGAAGAGGAAGAAGTGCAAGTAGAGCAACTTTCGTGATTTTCTTGTGTGTTAAGGTTGTCCATTATGTGTGGCTTGTGTGAAGATGTTGGTTGGTGTACTTTTTGAGACCTTGTGGTCTTGTATATATTTGATGGTTGTAGTAAAGTTGTAATCTTGTATGATTGATAGCAAAGTAGATGACATGTAATAATCTGATGACAGACTTACTGTTTTAGTTTGCATGCTTGTGTGAACTTAGTTAATAAGTATAAATCACTACTTATAACTTGGAGTTTGGAAAAATGCCTTGCATGCTTGTATGGTATATATTTTGTTGTTCCAAGGCTCGGATGGCCTTGAGAAGTCGGTTGGCTGTGTTAATCTTAAAAGTTAGGTTGTATGAATGTTTGATTGTGGTTCAGGTATTGCATGTGTCTTTTTACAGGTATCAGTTAGTCCACGGTATGGAGAAGACTATGTCCGTGTGATGCGTCCAGACTTGACCTATAGTATGGGGTTGGATTCGGGGCGTTACATTTAGGTGGTATCAGAGCTATAAAAATGCATGAAGCCGGGTTAAATTTCTCGGTATGTGGGTAGAGGTCCATATGTGAAAGTTGAAATGTGTGTCTATGTGATTAGTTCATTGTCTAAGTGAATGATTGATTATATGGAAGCATGCTAGCATGGAAATAAGTAAAAGAAGTGTCTAATGCATGAAATAGTGTGAGTATGTAAAGTTTAGTGTTTAATGTATGTTACGTGCTTTATATGTTGTCTTATGTGTACAAGGTGTTTGAAATTTGTATGTGCTATTTTTGTGTTATCTATTTGCCTATTATAACATTAAACTCTTCTAGTACGGAGATGAGGAGGAGAGGAAGGCCGAGAAGGGAACTAGAGGAAGCTCCTAGGCAAGATATACTTAGGCAGGGTGCAGAAGTAGCTAGAAATGTACCACAGGCGGGAAATGTACCACATGGGTAGGAACCGACTAGTACACAGATTATGGCTACAATGGCTAACGCTATGAATACTATTGCTCAGTTTGTGACCTAGTAGGGTCAGGCAGGAACTGGTAGAGGTAATCAGGCCGCTAGAGCTGAGGGTAGCAGAACTGCAGGGGGTAATTTATTTGATAAGTTCTTACATCACGGGGCATTCAATTTTTATGGAAAACCGGATGATGTGAAGGCAGAAATATGGCTGAGTAAGTTTGAGAAAGTTGTTGCGATACTTGAGTGTACTGGTGAGAGAAAAATCTCTTATGCTGCATTCTTACTTGAGGGTGACGCTGAGGAATTGTGGTGTACTGTTAGTGAAAAATGGGATGCCGAGAGGGTACAACATACGTGGGATGACTTTATTCGGGAATTTCGAGATAAGTATGTATTTGTGGTAGCTCGTGAGAGATATCAAGAAGCGTTCATATCTCTGAGGCAGGGAAATATGACTGTGGATCAATATGAGGCTACATTTACCAGACTCTCTCACTACGTGCCAACTTTAGTGCAGCCGGAGGACATGAAGATTCGAGATTTATTAGAGGTCTGAGAAGTGATATTTTGCTTAATTTATCTTCACAGGATTATCCTAATTATGCTGCAGCAGTTAGGGCCACATCGAGATATGAGAAACGTAAGGCAGATGTGTTGGCCGAGTCCAGTTAGTCGGGTAAACGACAGTATCAGTCTCAAAGTCACGGCTATCAGAGACAGTTTTAGCAGTCTGTTCAGATTCAGCAGCCGAGACAGACTCAGAGCTACCCGGGGCCAGTGCTGACACAGTCTCAGGCAAGACTAACTCAGAACTAGATTCAGAGCCAGACCCGACCAGTTGCCACTAAATCTCAGCAAGGTAGCTCTGCTACATCTACTTACAGAGCTCCTATGGGAGGCGCTGTTGCCAAGAAAAACCAGCAGTGCAGTCACTGAAATCGCAAGGGCCATACAGAGGCAAAGTGTTGGAGAAAATTAGGCCGATGCATTGGTTGTAGGAGCGACTAGTACAGGATTAAAGATTGCACCAGGTACAAGCAGGGGCAGGGTCAGACTTCCGGCCAGAGTGCTCAGACCAGAGCTTCCGGTGCAGCTCCAGCTCAGCGAGGTCAGACGCGGGTATTTGCATTAGACCAGGAGGAGCTTCCAGACACGGTAGTAGTGGTGGAAGGTACTTTTCTTATTAATAATCAGTTAGTAGTAGTTTTGATTGACACCAGGGCTACACATTCTTTTATCATTCCTATGTGTGCACAATCTACTGCTTTAAAAGTTGATAAACTGCCATATGTGATTGAAGTAGGTAATCCTATGGGTACAAAATTTGTTATAGAGTCTGTGTGTAAAAATTGTGAGATTTGCATTGAGGGACATATGTATCCTATTGATTTGATTATTGTGCCATTTGAGACTTTGAGGTTATTTTGGGGATGGACTGGTTGGGGCGGTATTACACTTATTTGGATTGTAGAAGGAAAATTGTGACTTTAGAGATACCTGAACAACCTATCATTAAAATTATTAGGAGTCGGAAATCTATTGGGACTCATATCATTTCTTCTATTAGAGCTACTAAAATGTTGGGTAAAGGTTGTGAGGCATATTTAATTAATCAGCCTGGAGATAAATTGAAATTGAATGAAGTAGCTGTTGTAAAAGACTTTCTGGGGGTATTTCCTGAAGAGTTGCCTCGGTTACCACCTGACCGAGAAATAGAGTTTATGATTGATTTGTTGCTAGGAACTAATCCTATTTCTAGAACCCCATATAGAATGGCTCCCCCAAGTTGCAGGAGTTGAAAATTCAACTACAGGGCCTGCTTGAAAAATGTTTTATTCAGCCTAGCTCTTTACCTTGGGGTGCTCCTGTGTTATTTGTGAAGAAGAAAAATGGTATTTTGTGGTTGTGTATTGATTATCGGGGCCTTAATCAGGTGATTGTGAAAAATAAATATCCACTGCCTTTGATTGAGGAATTGTTTGATCAGTTGCAAGGCGTTGTTGTGTACTCTAAATTTGATTTGAGACAAGGTTATTACCAGTTAAGAATCCGAAAATAGGATGTGCCCAAGACTTCTTTCAGATTCAGGTATGGTCACTATGAATTTGTTGTACTGCCCTTTGGGTTAACAAATGCTCCAGCTGCCTTTATAGATTTGATGCAGAGGGTGTTTAGACCCTACCTTGATCAATTTGTTGTAATCTTTATTGATGACATGCTGGTGTATTCTAAATCAGAGGCAGAGCATGAAAAACATTTAAGAATTGTATTGCGAACATTGCAGGAACATAAGTTATTTGCCAAATTTAGCAAATGTGAATTATGGTTGAAACATGTAGCCTTTCTAGGCCATATCATTTCACAAGATGGAATATTTGTTGATCCTGCAAAAATTGAGGTAATGATATCCTGGAAAAGACCTAAAACTGTCACGGAGGTTCGTAGTTTCTTGGGGTTGGCTGGCTACTATAGACAGTTTGTTAAGGACTTTTCTAAAATTGTTGGACCATTAACTTCCTTAACTCAGAAGAAAACTGTGTTTAACTGGGATGATAAATGTGAAGCCAGTTTTCAGGAATTGAAGAAGAGACTTACCACTGCACCTATTCTTGCATTGCTTGAAGGAACATATAATCTGGTGATTTACAGTGATGCCTCGAAGGAAGGTTTGGGCTGCGTTCTTATGCAAAATGGAAAGGTGATAGCTTATGCCTCGAGGAAATTAAAGCCATATTAATTTAATTATCCTACTCATGATCTTGAGCTTGCTGTTGTTGTCTTTGCTTTGAAGAAATTGTGACATTACTTGTGGGGTAATCAATTTGAAATATTTACTAATAATAAGAGTTTAAAATATCTATTCGCTCAAAAGGATTTGAATATGACGTAAATGTGTTGGTTAGAGTTATTGAATGATTATAATTGTACCATTAGCTATTTTCCAGGAAAAGCTAACACTGTTGCAGATGTATTGAGCCGAAAAGCTACTGTGGCTAGTTTGATAATAAAGGACTGGGAAACTATGGAAGACTTTTGTCTGTGGAAACCGAAAGCTTCTAGAACAGGTATCCAATTTGCTAGTTTACAAATGCAGTCTTTGCTACTGTATAGAATCAAGGAAGCACAACAGTCAGATCCCCGGTTGTTGAAGATTCTAGAGAAGTCCAAAGGGGGAGAGTCTGACTTCAAGCTACACGATGATGGACTACTCAAGTATAAGAATAGAATTTGCATTCCTAGTGGTTCAGCTGTAAAGGATGAAATTCTTGCTGAGGCTCATAGCACCAAATACACTATTTACCCTAGTAGTACCAAAATGTACAGGGACTTGAAACAAAGCTTCTGGTGGAATAATATGAAAAGGGAGATAGCAGATTATGTGGCTAAATGTTTGACTTGCCAGAAGGTTAAAGTCGAGCATTAGAGACCTGCGGGATTATTGCAACCATTGGAGATTCCTGTGTGGAAATGGGACCAGGTTACTATAGATTTTGTGTCTGATTTGCCGAGATCACCTAGAGGTAATGATTCCGTATGGGTTGTGGTTGATAGGTTGACAAAAACCTCACATTTTATTGCTACAGAGAAAACGGATACTCTTGATAAACTGGCTAAGTTATATGTTGAAAACATTGTGAGATTTCATGGGGCTCCAACTAGTATAGTGTCAAACAGAGATCCCAGGTTCACATCACAGTTCTAGCAGAAACTACAAAAGGCTTTGGGGACTAATTTGAATTTTAGCACTGCATATCACCCGCAGACGGATGGTCAGTCTGAGAGGACTATTAGGATCTTAGAAGAGATGTTGCGAGCTTGCATTCTTGACTTTGGTAAAAGTTGGGAAAGGTATTTGCCTCTTGCAGAGTTTGTTTATAATAAAAGTTACTAGGCTACCATTGGAATGGCACCGTATGAGGCACTCTACGGACGGAAATGTAGATCCCTGTTGTATTGGGACGAGGTAGGCGAAATGAAGACTGTTGACCCAGCTATTCTACCTGAGATGATTAAAATGGTTGACAATGTAAAATTTATAAAGAAAAGAATGCTTACAGCACAAAGTCGACAGAAGAACTATGCTGATAGACGCCGACGTGACTTGGTATTTTTAGTGGGTGATCATGTGTTCTTGAAAGTTTCTCCGTGTAAAGGTTTGATTCGGCATGGAAAGGGAGGTAAACTTAGTCCAAGATATTTGGGGCCATTTGAAGACTGAGAAAGTTGGTGATTTGTCTTACAGGTTGGCATTACCTCCGAAAGTGGGCAAAATACATGATGTGTTCCATGTGTCGTTGTTGCGGAAATATCAGCCAGATCCGTTGCACATTTTAGAGCCAGAACCGCTGGAGATCGATGAGTCATTGACCGATGTTAAGAAACCTCTTCGAGTGGTTGATAGAAAGATTCAGGAACTTCGAACTAAAAGTATTCCTATGGTGAAAGTTCTTTGGAATTATCACGGAGTTGAGGATGCCACTTGGGAACGGGAAGATCAGATAAGAGAGAAATATTCAAAGCTGTTTGCTGAATCATATAAGAATTGCTTGGATGCAATTAGTTTAAAGGGAAGAGGGTGTGACGCTCGAGATTTTTTACCATATTCACACGTAACTGTTACATAGTTACTTGAACATTTTTATGTGCATTTATTTTCTTGTTTAATTACTTTTCTAGTGGACACTATTCATAAGAAATTTGACTGTCTAGAATGCTCGATTTAATATTTTTCCTAGGCAACATGACTTATAAAAGAAATCGAAAGCTTGTAGTTTTATACTTTGGTACTCGGGAACGTGCATTTGAAAAATGATTTGTGCTTCGTGTGAATAGTATTACGTAGGTAAAACATTAGTTTTGATTAAGTTAACAATTAAATAGAGTTTCAAGCTTATTTGACCAAGTAATGCTAGCAATTGACCAATATATCATAACATAAATATAGTATATACATATTATATCACACATACAAGCATAATACACTAAAATCATTTTGCATAATGACCAAAATGTCCCCAAACCCGATGGACTCCTAGGAGAAAAAGGAGAAGAATTCTTCATCAATTCTTGCAAGTTTGACTTCTTGGCTTGATCTTGGGGAGTTTTTGAAGCCTCTAGGACTTCTACAACAAGTTTACATCTACAAAATTGTGAGGGAGTTGCATGATTTTCATGTTTTATGTTTATGTCAATTGTTAGAAATTATTGAATTGTTGATTATAGCTATGTTAGTTGATATTGATGCTTGGTATACCATCTTTAGAGCCTATAGAACACTCTTTTGTTGCTTGATAACATTATCCATGGCTAGAAGTTTGATTTGCACAAAGAAGATGATGAATAGTGACGAGATTTTAGGGTTTGGACATAGCTTGCTATTTAGAATGAATCGAGGCTTCCTCTAGGTGCTTTAGACACTAGTGAAACTAGTTAGAGGCTCGCATGAAGTTGAATTGCCCGAAAATGAGCTAAATTGCAAAATTGGCTAACTTTAAAAAGGGGGTTTTTCACATAACGTAATCCGGGCACGTTTGGGCTTTAGATTAGGTATCCTTGGGGCATGGAAGCACTTTTGGTACTTTCGTTGCGTAAGATTGGGGTCCGGATAGGGTAGGTGTTGTTAAAACCCACTCGGGGCCTTCCCGAACTTTTGTCTCGAAAGCGGGTTTTCGGGGCCTTGGTAAGTGTCTTGTGGCTTCTTTAGGAATGTAGGATTATTGTATTGTAGTTTTAGAACCTTGGATTTCATATAGGAGATGAATAGCTTAGTTAAAGAAAGGGAAAAGTGATAAATGATTACCTTGGTGCTTATAAGTGCTTGTAGATGTGTTGTTGCATGTTTATTTGCTTGTCTATGATATAATTGAGCTAATTGAGGAGTTGGTGGAGAATTATGTCATTTGTCTCCTTTATGTCTATACCGTTACTTGCATATATTGTGTTTAATTACGACGGCGACCTACTTTGTCGTCCATCTTATGTGTTATTTGATAATCTTGGTTGTCGTGAACTTGATTTGGGGTTGTGCAACCTATTCGGGCATGGTAGTGTCGAGTAACACGGGCAGCGTCGGGCTTGCCGTGTTCCCTCTACTATCATGGTTTACCAGTCCCTATCTCTCTGAGGCTTACTCCTCTACCCCAGAGGCGTGATTCACCTCGTTGGGGCATACGGACCTACCTTGGGAAATTATAGGTCGTAGGATCGGGGTATATCCGTAGTACCCCATTTGAAGATGTATGGATTTCCCGGCACTTGCTTGAAGATCTTAGCTCGTGGCTCATGATTGAAGGCAAGTGGAACCGTATCCTTTTTAATATGTGATTAATTGCTTGGCTAGCTAGTTGTGCTATTTGGTATTGAATATATATTGTTATCTTGTTGTATATCATGTTGCATGCCCCGGTATGTTGGATCACCTCCCTCGCAAGGCAACACTGTTGCTCACTCCTCATTTAACATGTTTCAAGAGAAGCTGAGGTGAACCCCCAGCTAGTAGCGGTAGTAGAAGAGGAAGAAGTGCAAGTAGAGCAACTTCCATGATTTTCTTGTGTGTTAAGGTTGGCCATTATGTGCGGCTTGTGTGAAGATGTTGGTTGGTGTACTTTTTGAGACCTTGTGGTCTTGTATATATTTGATGGTTGTAGTAAAGTTGTAATCTTGTATAATTGATAGCAAAGTAGATGACATGTAATAATCTGATGATAGACTTACTGGTTTAGTTTGCATGCTTGTGTGAACTTAGTTAATAAGTATAGCTCACTACTTATAACTTGGAGTTTGGAGAAATGCCTTGCATGCTTGTATGGTATATATTTTGTTGTTCCAAGGCTCGGATGGCCTTGAGGAGTCGGTTGGCTGTGTTAATCTTGAAAGTTAGGGTGTATGAATGTTTGATTGTGGTTCAGGTGTTGTATGTGTCTTTTTACAAGTACCAGTTAGTCCACAGTACAGTGGAGACTCTGTCTATGTGATGGGTCCGAACTTGACCTATAGTGTGGGGTTGGGTTCGGGGCGTTACACTTGTTTTTAATAGTCACATGATTCTATCCCCGATAGTCAATCCATAATCTCAACGTGCCATCTTTCTTCTTCACGAACAATATTGGGGCTCCCTAAGGAGACAAACTAGGCTGGATATGACCATAACCTATTTTGTGAAATAGACAACAAAGTGTTGTTGACTCCTAATAGTTATATTCCAATTATAACCACAAAGGTTTGAGGGATACAAATGATTAAGAGAATTTGGTCACCTACTAAAGAATCTTAACAGATTCACGTCTCTTATTCAGGGAGTGTGAAATTCGATAAAATTAGTGAGAGCTATCATTTGATTAAAGACCAAGTTAAATAATTAAACGAGTTAAAGTCAACTAGCAATCTTATTTTTTTGTATGTTTATGGCTACATGTATGAACCTGTTTTTATCTTAATATTCTAGACTTATATCACATGAATTGAACCAAACTTTATTGATTAAATGTTGTCTAAGAATAGTTCTTAGAAACTTAATCATATGATTAGATTAGAATGCTCTTAAGTTTCCTTCTTGATAATGCATCAAAAGGAAAACGTGTGATACTTATGGTTGATAAGTAAAACAACTTTTATATGCTAGTTATATGCTTTTATTGTTTGTACAGTAGTATACAAGATATGAAAGGAATATGATTTTGAACCTACAAAGAGTTGTGTAGTAAGCATATTTCATTGGCATAATATAGGAAGTCAATTTGTAGTCATGTTTCATATTTGATTATCCGTAATGCAAAGAAGAAAGACATGAATCAGATGATTTCTATTAAGCCATTGGGAGCATAATTTAAAGGATAATTAAGGATTTTAAAGGTATATTTAAAAGTGTTTCATAACTGATAAATCAGACAATAAAATGAGGATTTATTCAATATATCTTTATAGCTTGAATGTCAAGGCTATGAAACTATAATGAATGGTAAATCTCCTTTGTTAATGGTTGTTATTACTTTATGGTTTTGATTCTTTTGTGACATAAGTGTATGTGCATTTGAAAGAATCTTAATCAAAGTCTGCTTTGGAAGCGTGGAATGGTTTCAGTGTTAGCAAATAGAACAATTGTTGTTGCATTAGCTAAAGACAAACTTTTTGTTAACTGATTAACCACATATCGAATATATTTTGAGATAAAGCTAATAATCCAAGTTAGTTGTATTTTCTTTATGACTTAGTTAGTTCCAATATTAAGATGTTGAGTAAGTTGGTTTTTAGATCGACTTATACATCTTATTTTGGGAAGGTAACCGAGTCACCCTTTGTTTGATAAAGGGATAAAAATGCTAAATTATTTGGATTAGTACATGGTGATGTACGAGTCTTTTTGTGAGTAAGCTTCAACTGTGTTTTCTCCTTTATGTAATCTCACGAATGATTGTCATAGTAAAGTTATGTGTTCTTGTTGAAGAACATGTCTAAAGTTTTTGAATGATTCAAAGAGCATTAGACTAAAGTAGAGAAACCATATAAGAAAATGTATTATTGCATTATGATGTGATCATGATTCTAAAATACTTGAGTACTATTTGGATAAGTATCTCAATTTTTCGGTATAGTATCATAATTAACAACACCCGATACACCACAGTTAAACAGGAATTTCTTAGTGAAGAAATTATGTTTTGTGCAAAAGTTGATTAGTTGGACTAATCATACTATTTACTTATGGGTTGTACTTTCCTTATTTTCTTCTATTGAATAGATCTTGATTCCTACAATTGCTATAACTTTATATGTGATAAAAGTTGGATAGCAACCGAATATTAAAGGAGGTAATATTTGGATTGTCCTACGTTTATTGAAAAGTATTTAAAAGGACAAGTGGGAGCTTGGGTTGAAAGGTAATTTTGTGTTATGTCCTTGTCTTAAAGGATGTAATTTCTATTTTGTGATCAAGTTGTATTGATCTGTTAGATTGTGATCATTCTTGAAGAAAAAGGTTTTATTCAAGAAGGTTGATGTATTCTAATTAAATAGAAATTGAGGAAGTGTTCTCTAAGCCACAAAATCACCTAAACCAAAATATTCAATCTATTCAATTCGGTCTGAAATGTCATGATACAAGATCTTTGCAAATCTAAGTAATGTATCTCATCCTTTGAAGGATATGGGGATATCTTCTATTGGATGCACAAAAGTGGTTTGTGTCTTTGAGATAATGATTACTTGGATGAACCTTGTGTTTGCATTAGAGATAGTGGAAGTGCAACCATTATTCTCAATCTATATGTTGATGACTTGTCTATCATAGATGATGATATAAGTAATGTGATGTCAGTTAAAGTCTAGTCATATTAAATGTTCTCCATGCTTGGAAGATGTTATTAGTATCTCGGGAATTCGTAGCTATGGTGATAATACAAGGAGATTACTTAACATATTCCAAAGATTGTACCTAGAGTGATCTTAAAGGTGTTCAAGATGGTTTTTCGAAAAGAAATCAAAGAAATAAATTATTGTCCTTGAGACAATAAATCCATCTCCGACGAATGATTTTTGAGAAACTCTAGCAGCATAGCAAGCTTGGGATGAAATCATTATATGCTTGAGTAATAGATGACTTCATAAGTTGCTAAGTACAACGTTTGACATTGCGCAAATTGTAAAGTGTTACAAGGGAATGTCAATCATATCTTAATTGAGAATGTTGGATATTATTTGCATATATTTAAAGTACTTCTGAAGCACTTAAAATATATTCTATGGAGAAGGTAAAATCCGTGGTGACGGATTTATTAGTTTGGATTTTTTTATCTAAAACCAATAATAGAATGTCTATTTCGTGGTTCATGTTCATGATTAATGGACCACAATTAGTTAGAAAGGTTCTGAATGAATTGTATGTCCCATTATGTATATTATATCTTTTGTAATATTACAAAAGAATTTGTTTGAATCAAGGTAATCATACAAGTTGATAATGGTTCTTATCATTTAGTTGTGATGCTTTTGCGTTACGACTATAATGGAACTATTGCACAAGCTAAAGGAACCAGCGTCTCACAATATATCCAAACATTTGGAAAGGTGTTTCCATTTTCATATATTGTATCTATAGCCTATAACAATATTGTGATATGTCACTGCGGAAAAACGACCACATCTAATGTAGTTAACCCACTTACCTTAGCCATGAATTTTTCATAGCTAGGTCCACGTCTTGTGAAGATTGATATGTGATATCATTGTGTGTTGCGCTAATAGTTTGTTATTCATTGCGAATTGTGCAAATTAATCATTTGACTTCAGAAATTACGGCTGCTGGTTATTTCAGGGGCTAAATACTGCGTCTGGACAATAGCCGTATTCCAAAAGGTGGGTTACGGCCTTTCGCGTTTTAGTTTTGTGGTATGAACTGACAGGTAATTATCAAGATAGGATCCGCTAACCTCCAACGTGAGGTGATGTCCTATGCGATCTTATTTCGGTTGTTGAATGATGAAGTCCTTGGCCGGGACACATAACAGATGGAATGATGGAAAGGGTTCCATAAGTGTCATATCTCATTCCACCGAATAGATCTATGCATAGAATCGTTTAGTGGACTTAATCGTATCATGGTCCCCACAACGATCAGGACATATTTAATGGAAGGATCGGACTGCATGCTAATTCGCGACTGTAAATAGATTCATAAAAGTTGGACTTCATTACCATATAAATTGTCATGATGCGCGTATGTTATTAGACATAACTCTTGAACATGAGGGTATTCTGGGGAATGATGCAGACATTTTCGGAATAGATTAAAAGCGTTTAATAGTCCCTCATCACTATACAGTTATGAATCTAGAAAGTCACACACAAAAAGAGCATCAAGAATAAGGCAATTAACGAACTTAATATTAAGTTAGAAACACGTTAAAGAGTTAACGTTATTTATTTTGGACGTTAATTGTTAAGCGGACCAAAAGTGAAAATACTGAAAGTATTGGGGCCAAAATACAAATACTAAAAGTATTGGGGTCTAAGTACAAATACTGAAAGTATTAAGGCCAAAGTACAAATACTGAAAGTATTAGGGTCTAAGTACAAATACTGAAAGTGTTGGGGTTTAAGTGCAAATACTAGTCTTCACTAGAAGACAAACAACAAGTTGCACTAGAAGACAAATAACAAGTTGCACTAGAGGATAAACAACAAGTTGCACTAAAAGACGAAACACTAAAAGACAAAGAACAAGTTGGTAATGTCTTGAATGTGTGCATGATTGACACTTGGCAAAAGGATGATGTCTTGAGAAGACATAACATGCCACTTGTTACAAGCTTACACAACTCAAGACTCTATATAAAAGCTAACTATTCTACTCCTTTGTTGTTGATTTTCGGCCAACACAAGAGAAGTAAAGATGACAAAATTCTCTCATTTCTTTCATGGTATTTTCGGCCATAGTGAAGATAGGGTGGTAGGATTTTTCTCTTGCCTTCTAACTTTATACAAGCTTAGATCTATCACCGAGAAACTAGCACATATACTTGGTTGGTGGTGTTTGCTATTGGATGCTCGTGTGTTTCGATCTATGACCTTTACACTTGTGGAGGAGGCTAGTCTGCGCCATCTTGTTTTCATCATCTTTTCGGCCATCAACGGGAACGAAGAAAAAAATGAGAACTATGTTTTCTTCCTTGATAGTCTCGGCAAAGCACGAAAAATGATAAATGTTATTCTTTTTGCTTTATATCTTTATGCAAGCTTTAATCTACTACTAAGTAGCTAGCACTTTTACTTAGTTTGTAGAAATAACATTTGGATGTTTGTGTGTTTCGATCTAGAGCCTTTGCATGTATGAAGGAGGCTTGTTTACGCCGTAGCATCTTCGTCGTGATTCCACATTCTCTTGGCTATAAACGGGAGGTATGCCGTTTTATCTCTCGTTTACTTTATAGTATATTTGATATATTATATGTTGCATGTTGATTACCATGGACTTTACTTTGGAAATATATGTGATTACAAATGATTATGTTGAAATTTTTAAAATGCTCAACGCTTCCGCTTTAACTCTTTTATGTTATGAATCACACGTTTTCGAGAACCGATCCTTTCAGCAGATGTAGTTTGTTTTTTTTAGTTCAAGAGAAATTAAAGGAGTAGAGGAGATAGAGGATGTAGTTTGTTTGGTTGGTTTGGGCAAGGGGCCATCAACATATTTTAACAGATCATTAAAGATGAGAAATTTTGTGATATGAAATTTTCATGTTATATAATTTGTGGTATTGAGACTAATGGTAACAAAGATTTTAATGAAAAACAGGAAGGTACACCAGTGGGCCAAAAAGGAAAAAGAAGACAA
This sequence comes from Ehretia macrophylla, assembly GCA_037974665.1. NCBI lineage: Eukaryota > Viridiplantae > Streptophyta > Magnoliopsida > Boraginales > Ehretiaceae > Ehretia > Ehretia macrophylla. The sequence continues at coordinate 64,656,606 of CM075771.1, read as the reverse complement.
GAAAAAGAATGGTAGTGGACTTGAGATGATTGTAGCTTAGAAGGATCATGACGCTAGTCTTGTGGGTCGACTTTCTTTTTAAATGAATAAAAGACTAGTTTTAAAAAAATTTAGAAGAAAAGTCAATAAATAAAATTTTAAAATACTTTAAATGCAATTTTAGCTAAAAAAATCTTTATGAAAATAATATGAATGCACATATATTAAATACTAAAATAAATAAACTCATAATTTTGCTAATAAAAATTAATTAAGCACGTAATTGTACGTAAAAATCAAATGTGCAAGTAATTGCACATATTCTGATAAATGAACATTTTAAACAAATAAATACACATATTATATGCAAATAAATAAAATAACATGCTCTCGAGCTCAGCCGTCACACTAACCTTATAAATAGAAATGAAGGAACATTTGTGGAATACCATTAGATTCTAGCTAAATCACAATTGATATTTGTAGAAAATAATTTGAGAGTTTGAGGTCAAGGGCATCGACACTTGTCAACAACCACTATGTGATGGTCAAACTCCAATTTTTCCGTGGTGTCATATATGCTCTGGATTCTAGAAAAACTTGGCATGTGGATTAAATCATTTTACTATTAAGTTCTCAACTTTGTATACTTTATACTCAGTCAGATTGTTAAGAATAACTCATTATAGACCTGGCTATATTGTGGATAGTTCTCTTTGTTCTACATATTGAACATCAAAACCATTGCTACAGTAATATGTGTATTTAACACTACATCTTCGAGATCGGTAACTGTCACGCCCCAACTCGACCCTACCTACAATCAGTCAGGACGCAACGGAATTTCGGCAGTATAACGACAGTAAATAGAATACTGAGGTTCTAAACCAACCTTATTAATAACATTAAACATCTAATTCCAAAACCATACAAACAACAACTCCTCAACAGCATAACAACACACAACATAACCGTAATATACAATAATCAGTCCTTGTTATCTGCCTCCGTTCCAACATAACATACAATACCTCAACCTTATCATATATTTAAAAAATAAGTTGGGACCCATCTAACAACTTAACCATAGACAAAAGAAGCTGCTAGAATAGTAACAACTAATTTATATTCTTTTCAGCACCCTATACATCAAGAACTATAAAGCATAGAAAAGGCTACTAAGCTAATATACATGATAAATAACAGTACAGAATCACGGATAAGACTCTGGAACATATGACTCGTCCACGTAAGACACATTTTCCTCCTCAGAAGGCACGTACCCGTAATCCGGCTCTGCAACACCTGTAAGCTTGCAATAATAGAGAGTGAGCTTATATAAATAAGCCCAGTGAGGATCTGATAGATCTCTACAAGGTCTACTAAACTCCTTGGAATAATCCTTTGAGTCAGTAAACACACAATAACATAAATAATACTATCATCACATAACTATATAACCATTCAATAAAGGATACTCTATTTGGTGTAGCTCCAAACGCCATCACGATCTCAACCGTTCTTCTTATAACTCCCCATTACTCACGCACCCGAGGTACCTCACTAGCCCCTCCCTCCATGACACCTCCGTCATGCGAGCTGGGGATAGCCTCTGGCAGTCATGCCGTTATCAACCCGACAGCCCAACGCTGCCCGAGAGGTGGCACACACATACCAAGACTCCATAATCATCATCAATCATCAATCAATCATCAATCAATCATCATTTATTCATCATTGATAGCATCAATTATCATTTAAACAACAATAACTTAGTTAGATGACAAAGTAGGCCATCTAACCGGACATGCATTATATACACAATTAAACCCTAGTATACCCATCAACAACTCACCATTCAACACTCAAACACCACTCAATCATCTAAAGGCATCGTTCAAGAAATTAAAGAATGACAACCTAAACTTCTAAAATTCATAACTTACATTCTACTAACCCAAACATTGCCAAATCAGTTTCTATCACTCACCCATTCAACCTACTACATTAGCCCTCTCGGAAATCTACCATAACACCTCCAAATCATGCCCGATAACCCTAAAACCCTAGGATGTCTTGGCTCAATTTTCTGGACTTTCCCACGAGCAATGTAATCAAAAATTCGGCATTACAACAGTGCTAACACGTAATTATCAAGTATTTAGAAATCGACGGCAATCGATTTCGATCATCACAACTCAATTAATTCAACATTAAACAATTTAATCAAAATTTAATACCCGAAAAATAAAAATTATGCTACATCCGACAGAAACTCGTAGTATTACCACTAAACAATACCTAGCATGGAAGGAGCAATAATCTAACATCAGATTACAATTCTAACAGTTCAATCTTCATTTATACGCAAAAATGCAAAAGACAAGTTTTGAGATTTAGAATTTTTCTCTCACCTTTGATGCGATAAAAGCCTAGGGATGCGTGAAGTGCGTGCCCAACAAGCAGAATCCAAATCGGTGCGAAGTTTTACGGACAAAAACCAAGTTTTTCTTTGAAAATTTGATTGAAAAACCTTGAAATTCTCTTTGGCTTTTTCTCCCTCAACCTCTCGGCCCTTTGTGTGTGTGTGGAGTGTGTTTTGTGTTGTGTTGAGTGTGTGTTGATGACTAAATGCAATTAAAAGCTTGGTCAAATAAATAAAATGCAAAGTCAAAGTAGTATTTTAGTCCTTTAATTCATTTTCTTGTCTTTTAAATGCATTTTAGCTAACTCCTTGCTCAAAACAAAAATGCAACTCCTAAGATAGCTCAAGTAAATTATTTTTAGGTGACAAGAAGTTTTACATTTAAAGAATTTCACCCGAGTCGGCTTCAAACTCGATTTTTGCAAAAGTCGGTGTAAAAATCCTAATAAATTCTTAAGCCGATTTTAAAACCGTTTTCATCAAACACAGGTCTATTAAAGTCCGTGGACTAGGTCTAGAAGGGTTAAAAAGACCAGTTTCAAAATTTTAGCGGTCGTGTTTTGAAAACACTATTCACTAAAAATCGACGATAAAATTTCTGATCCCGTTTTTTATGAAAATTTCATGAATGCACATTTAGTATGTATTAGGAGTATTGACATCAAAATTATAACTTTCTAGGTCCTATAGCACATAAACAGGTCACATGCACGCAAAATGAGGTATAACACGTAAAATGAGATAAGCAGAAAAGTGGGGTTTCACAATAACATATAAAGCTTGGCATATAGGAAAAAATAGAATGAGTAGACTTGCAAAAGAAGGTCTTTTGAGGATGTGATTAACATATTTCTATCTGCCCATGTGTGATTGTTGTCTAGCCAATGACTCCACAATAAAAATATTTGGTAAAGGCTTGTAGTCTAGTTTTCCATTTCTATGTGTTCATCCCGATGTTTATGGTCCAAAGAATATTGGGGCATGGCAAGAGGTCTGATATTTCACCACCTTAGATTTCATCAGATTTGGTCTTGTTTTTTTTTTTTTTTTTTTCTCACAAGTTCGAAACTTTTAATTACTTTGGATGTAATTTTAAACTTGTTGAGAATCGAACAGACAAAAACTGAAATCTCTAGTAATTAACTGTGGTTGAGTATATCTGTTTGATTAGTTCAAAAGATTTGCAATAAAAAAGGTGTAGTAAGAAAGCTAATTATTCCTGGTACTTCACAACTATGAGATATCGTAGAAAGAAAGATTAAAACCTTATTGGACGTGGTTAGGTATATGATAACTTATATGAATCTCTCAATTTTGTATTGGGAATATGCAATTATCATATAAATTAATCGAGTGCCTTTGAAATCAGTCAATTCAACTCCCTAAGTCATAGACAGGTAGTGAACCAGTCCTCAATGACTTATTACCCTAGGAGTCAACAACTTTGTTCATGATATTTCTCAAGAGCATGAGAAATTAAAACTGAAAGGAAATATATATATTTCCGTTTGGTATATTGAACACTATAAAGGGAGTGTTCATTGTTGAACAAACAATGGAAATTTATTTGAACTCAATATTCTTGAATATAGATTCTTTTAATAAGGGTTAGTTTGACAAAGAGATTCAGAAATCTGAATTGAATGCTCCTAATGGTTCTATCCTTACAATTTTTCAATTGAAAATGAGCACTTGCTTCTGTTCACTGATCCAAGTGGGAGAAAAATACTGGTTTGATCAATATAAATTTGTTTCATATCGAATGTGAGTTCGTTCCACAACTGGTTTATGGATCATGTTCTCTTTCAACCATAATTATGAAAATAAGTTTTTCTTACGATTACTAGGTAAGATGATGATTAACCTAAGATAGTGGTTGAAGCTATCTCATTTTTTTTGTAAGGGAAAGTCAAATAAAAGTAATGGAAGAGCAATTGAATCCAATATAAGATATAAAACTTACTAGTGGCTAAAAGGTATACCCAAATAGAGGGTATACCTTATGAGTAAACCTTCTTTCGTTGTTAGGTTTGTCTCAATTTACTTATTTCTGACCATGTCGCTCACTTGAATCTCAAATTATATCAGGCGCATGTAAAGACGACATTTCTTAGTGAAGAAATATATGATGAATTCATTTTGTATAATTTTAAAATGGTTCAAGAAGACAACTATGATTTGTCAAAAGTCTGAGAATAGATATGCAATTCCATCACTCTATATGGATGACATATTATTGGATAGAAATGAAAAAGGAGTATATAATCACTATTAGGAAGTGGTTGTCCTCAACTTTGTAGGATGATGGACATTGGTAGAGTAGCTTATGTGTTTGGAGTCAAGATTCAGAGGGATCAATCTAAAGATTTCTTGTTTTGTTGCAAGAGTCATATGTCAAGAAAGTTTTTGAATGATTCCACATGTGGGTTTACAAACCTACAGATGCTCATGTAGCTGAGGGTGAAAGTCTAAGCCAAGGGATGTGTCCCTAAATGCCAGAATAGATTGATGAGATAAAAGTGTTTTTATTCAAACACCATGAGAAGCCTGGTGTATACTGTGGTATGTACGTGGCTAGATATTTGTTTTTGCCATGGGATTGATAAGTCGTTATCAATCAAAATTTTAGACTAGCTCATTTGAGAGTTGTCAAAAGTATCTTAAGGTATTTGAAAGACAATTTAGATTATTGTCTTTTCCATTAAAGTGTTGATCTCTATTAGAATAGATCCACAAATGCTTAGTTGGGTAGTAAGCCAAATAAGCATAAAGTTACCTCTTGGTATGCTTTCTTGCTAATCAATGACACTGCTTAATTCATGGAGTAGCAAGAAACAAATATGCATAGTATTGTCAATTGTGGAAATTGAGTTGTGTGGCATGCTCAACAGCTATGTAAGAGGTAGTATGGCTCGAGAGATTATGATAGACTAGAGATGAGTTAGTTGTTCCATGAGCAATGACGATCTATTGTGTCTACTAATCAGTCATCACCTATGCTAAAGATCCTAAATTTCATGGCAAGACGTAGTACATAGACATTAAGTATGGATTTGTGTCATAGAAAGAAATGATTATAGAATATTTAGCTACGCATGAGATGGTAACTAACCCACTCTATAAGCACATCTCTAGAGACATATATTTGTTACATATAAAATCTCTAGTATTGCGTAAGACTTGATACTGATGTTCCATAAGGTGATGTGTGATCGTAACTCGGTCGGTAAATAAAATGAGTGCAAAATTAACCAAGTTCAAACCTGCAAGTGCACAGATCAATGTAGTGTAGTGTGTTAGAGTGTGAGGTCAAATCCATAGGGAGGTTCCTACGGATATTTTGGTATAAGTGTGTGAAAGTGCCTAAGTGAGTGTTAGAAACAAATAGGGGATAAATTGGTGGTTTATGAATTAATTAAAAATAAAATAAAGAAAGAAATGTAATTAATATAGAATCGAGATTACAAATACGGGAAAATATCCTAAAGCTCGGATTAGTACTAAGGCAAATGATCTAGGCTCAAAGATAGGATTTTCTAATTTAATGATAAGATTAGGCTTCAAGCTCTTAATCTGATCAATTACCTAGTCTAGTTAACTATCGGTTTGACCTTGATTATATGTGCAATTCTATCCCCATGTCCTTTATATAGCAGGAGTATAGATTTGTCCACACAATCATAAGTGTCCAGGCTAAATAACTAAAAATGACAATTAATAATTTTGAATGTAGAAATTATGGTACAACTTATAATTTTATGGAAACTACGGTATAACTAGTAGATTCACTATTAGAACATAGATATATGGCACATAAGTATACGATCAAATTATTAACTACAAGTATAATAAAATGACGAGTAATTAGAATATAAATAAATCAAGCCATAAATAACATTAAATCAAATCAGTCCAAATCCGAGACCGGTAAATCAAAAGACCATTATTACATATTCATAAACACAAATTATACGAGCATAATAAAAATAAATACAAAATTCAAATATAAAGGAGATTAAAGAGATGTTTCCCCCATAAATGAAGTTTGTATGTCACAACGACAAATCCAAGGTAAGAATCACGAGCACAGCCACGAGATTCAGTTCCTTCTCCACTTCGTAATTCGGGTATTACCTTCTCCGTATTATACCCAAAATAACTAGACTATTCCAAAAATAAAAGAAATAATTTAATCCAAACTATTTACAAAATAAAGGAAACAGGCAAAATAATAGAGAACTTGGCTCTGTTCGAAAATCTTCTTCATTTGTCCAAATGTTTCAAGGCATAGGGGAATTTATAGCAAGCCACATCACATTATCCTTGGTGTAAAAGTCTTCCCTTTGTAATATAAAAGAGAGTGCATCATTGGTAAAGTCCCAATTGAGCTGATGAAGAGAATACTTTTTGGCTACTTTGATTCTTTAAAAAAGGCCTTTTGATCAATAGAATAAGTTTGAAAACCAAGATAGTCTAGTTGGCAAAAAAAGAATCTTGTAAACAAAGAGGTAGCCTACCCAAATGTTTTGCAATTGTATCATTTTCATCTTCTGATTTGGAGTTTTGAAACCAATTGAAAAGTGAGCAAAGCATGGGAGATATGTGGGCCAACCTTCGAAGTGTTTTGTTTCCACTTTTGTTTTGAGTTGGAAAGCACAAATGCCATATCACTTTGAGGAATAAAAAAATTATTATTTTTTATCAAAAAGCTAGATATTAGCTTGTGTAAATGGGTTTTGGCCAACTTTTGATCAATACATTTTTGTTGATTCAAGAAAAGTGCATCTCCATTTGTTTAAACTCACACGTGATGAAGATTCTAGCCACAAGATTTGTTTTATGCGTGTTTTGGTCTAATTTTTTCACATGTAGTTAATGGAAATTCAATTGTGAATTTGACTGCTTGACCGTTGATTGTTGACTTGTATCGTGAAGTGGTGTTTTCGGCTGATATTTTTTACTTCTTTGTTCAACCTACATTGCACCGAATTTTTATGAAACGTAGCATTTGTCTCAAATAGTAATGCAAATGTAGATTAAATCACATGGTTTGTGTATTACAAATATAGTTACATCAATGTGTAATCACTGATGAGCTTATACTAGTGTATATTTGATACCAATTTATAACGAACAAAATTTCGTTGTGCGTTTGCTTAGTGTCTTATCTTTGTGGTAAGAGCAAAAGAAATCAAGTATGACATACTAGTATATATTGGCATCGAAAGGTATGTTGATAGGTTGTTGAGATTGGCCCTCTCACACGAGCAATCATCTCTGGCATAGTTGGAACGCGCAGAGATGAGACGATATAAGATGGTTAGTATTCGTTGGGAAATACTATACTCATATAAGAGAAGTCGCCTTAAAAATTGGTTTGAAATTAGTTTCTATGACAATATTAAGATGATAACTCTTAATTGTATATGTTTTAATTAAATGCTGACATGAGGTCGATATGGATTCCCACGGTCCATATAACTTGTTTGTAGCTAGATATGAAACCCTGATTACTAGGTGTATTAATTTTGAGGATTCAGGTTAGTTACTGAGTGATAACTAGACCAAGATCTATATGGTGTTTGATTTGAATAAAGACATACGATCTTTTTTAAGGGAAGTCATACTATTGCACATGTTTCATACCATGTTTGCTTTGTAACCATAAAAGGAAATCGATGAATGGATCCTTGTTTTACCACTATGTGAGTCCTTGAAGCAATGGATATTTCTTTGGGATACCCTTAGTGACTTACGCTCATATTCTAAAAAATCAAGTTCAATGTTAGCTATCTTGGTGTGTCGCCTAAAGATCACATAAGATTCGATCATATGGGACATGTCCGGGAAAATGGTTGACTTGACTTAAAAGGATATTGAGCAAAGGGAAGACTGTTCGTATCTAGCGCTAAATATGTTCATTGGTCGACTAGTTATACAATCTTTGTGATTGAACATAACTATAAATACATGTTTGAGATTTGAAGGTCAAACATAGCCTGCGAGGGATAAGGTGTATGTTGACTAATGTGAACTTAAATTGGTCTAAGGTAAAGCGAGACATTTTCTTACCAGAAAGACTCTAGCTCCCATGTCATCCCTAACTAGTGCATGGTTTAAGCTTCCACTTATTGTGTGCTCGCGGGTCGTATGACTTATTTGTCAATATGAATTTGATAATGGTTCCCGACAAGGTCATAAAGAGAGATAGCTGTAGATAAGGGTCTACCCATCTTGTGCGAGTGAGAGATATTAGATTTTGGGATTGGGTCGTCCAATATCAGTTTAATCCTCTAAACTGATACATTCTGTTTTTTGAGAGAAAAAACTCTTTGCTTCTTCTTCTATGAAAAATAAGCCCTTTCAATCTCTCTCATTTGTCACTACGAGTGAGACATCAAATCAAAGGGCATTTAGGTTATGCCCAATAGTCCATAATCTTGTATTTTGGACTCTGATTTGCAGTTGCTAAATGGTGGAACGAACATGGGTAATTTCTTGGGCAAACGCTTTCACAATACTATGAGGTTAATATTTAAATTTATGATTTTATAAAGAATTTGTACTCTATGTTTAAATTCTTAATATCATTCTTAGAGCAGTTTCTGAGTGCTCTTATGTTGCACTATTATTTCCATATGAAATAACCATTTTCTCATAATGAAGCACTAGCTATCATCATCCATTTTGTAGCTTGCGATTTAGCCTGCCAAATAGAACACCATATTAATATAACATCAGGATTACCTATTAACAAAACTTGTATAAAGCATACCTCAATCAAGCTTTTTCCAACTTTAGGCTCGGCATTCCACATCATAGTTATTGGACTCCATCAGAATCAATCCATTCTGTTCTTTAACATGTCATAGCATTTAACAAAGTTGGCTTTCAAAGTTTTCTAACAACCGGTTTTTCTTTCCTATTCGCATTCCAAGTTTTTCTTGCAATTCTTTCATGATATTATCATAGGCTTCTACAGCGAATGTGCATCATCTATTGCCAATGTCCATGACAAGCTTTCTTCACTCTTAGTGTCTATTTTCTTCCTTGGCATGACTTTATCAAGAGGAAACAATACATAATAAAATTTCAATGATATATTACGTTTTGAAGAAATGATAAGCTCTAAATAGGATATCAAATTCAAACACACAGTGTCACGCCCCCACCCCGTCCTATCTCAAGGCTAAGGCCGAAACATGACGTGTCAAGGACTTAACCCCTGCAAGTTCAACAAGTAGTACCTAATAGTCATTAATATACCACAATGAGTTCCAAAAGACTTCCAAAGTTCTCCTAAGTTATAGGCCTTAAAGGATTACATCACCTTGTTACATATTTACATGACATGAATCCACCTGTTCAACATTCCAAGCCTAGGTCTCAAGAGAATAATATTCAATCTTAACTAGGCATCTAATCTACCAAAAGAATATTGCAACATAATAAATTATTCAATTTACAAAATCATGCTTTTACAACAAGGTACATCTTCACAGGCAAGCACATAGATCACATAGGCCAGAAATCTGACTCATCACATCAATGAAGCTTTCCATCCACATGAAGGCCTGCTCGGGCTAATCCTTACCTGAAATTGTCAAAAGAGGGATGAGCTTATCCAGCACCAAAGCTCAGCGAGGGATTAAATGAGAAAGGTTTTCACAAACGTTTTATCATTTCGCAAACTCTTTTATATAACCATGTTGTGCATATACAACAATTAACAAGAACGGAATCAAGCATAATAACAAGAAATCAACTCTTCTCCCTAAGCGAGAGTGGTTGAACATATAATAAAAGGATACGGGCAACACTTTTCTTCGAGGACCTCAAGGGACCAAGTAAGAATGGTTGCAAAAGTTGGAGATGGCCAGTCTCGAAGCTTTATAACAAAATCTTCCTTAATATATATAACAAGAGGGCACTTTGGAGGTAACCCAAAACCATGATAAGATTCCCCTGCTGTAGCAAAAAGCCCGGCGATAACATACTCCCGGTGTAATAATGAGCCCAGCGAGATAAGCACGAGCCAACTCTCCTAGGGTAACAAAGAGCCCGTCGAAAATATATTCTCGGGGTAACAATGAGCCTAACGAGATAAACACGAGCCAATACTCCTAGGGTAACAAAGAGCTCGGTGAGCATATACTCTCGGGGTAACAATGAGCCTAGCGAGAGCAGGTGAAAATAGGACCATAGTGGTTGAGACTATGACCGGCAAGCCCAATATCGCCTAGTGGCCATCGATCACTACCATGCCTCAACAAAGCGAACTTGATAGAACATGATCATATATATTCAACATGTAGCAAGTATATTCAAGCGTGTTCATATCCCAAGCATGTTCAAGCATATATATGACCCAAGCTTATTCACAGTTATAAGCATGTCAAGCATTAATCAAGTATTCACATAAAATATCTTGCATGTATACTCATTTAATCATGTAGCATAACATAAATCATATATTTCTACCTCAATTAAGCTCATGTTGACCTATATTTTGATCCCATATCATCATGCAATTGATAGTAATCGAAAATAGCACAAAATGAGCAAAAATAGGACCATCCGGGCAACCATCCGAGTGACCATCCTGGTAACTGTTTGGGTGATTATCCGGTCGACCTGATCATGTTCAATCAATTCCAGTTGATTGATCCGGTCGACCGAATTCGACAGAAACATACCTTTTTACTTGTTTTTCTTGCTCCAAACTTATTCTTTCAAGATCATACCAAGTAGGCAACTTAACTCAACCTGAAACAACAATAATCCACAAGTTTTATAGCTTCTAATATCATACAACTCAAGTACAACACCATCCGTTACCAACATTCAATTTAGCACAAATATTTTAGACTCAACTTTTCCCTTCTCCTCTTTGCAACCAAATTAAACCTACTTAGCACATATAATACTTCATGTAACTCATACAATACTCTTCAAGATCATCAAAGGCTATAAAAGACAAGTCCAAGTTTAAGATAACATAAACACAACATTTGAAACCCTAGATTGAACATATCAAACTCAAATTCACCAAGCAAGCTTAAATTTATCATTGACATGCTCAATATACATATATAACCCATAACCATGAACCATATGACATTTATAAAACATTTTGAAAACAATCCTCACCTTAGGTCTTGAAATGTAAAGCAAGAAAAGTGTTGAAACTAGCTAGCAATTGCAAGAAAAGCTCAAGAATGGTTGAAAATGACCTACTTCTTCCTCTTTCTTTTTCTCCTTCTTCTTTTCTTTCTTCTTTCTTCTCTCCCCTTCGTCAAATCGTGTGGGTGTATATGTGTGTGTGTTCAGCATTGTTGTGCATGTGTAGAGTGGTATGTGTATGTGTTTTATTAGGTAGAATATTTTGCTATAAGTCTCAATGACCCATTTGCCTCTCTAACTAATTGTTTCTTACTAGTTTACCATTAAGGTTTAGTTTTAATTGTTTAGTTAGCTATTGTAACTTAATAAAATACTAATTAATGTCTACATTATCGAAAATACATAAATACACGTAAGTGAACATGAATGCACGTTAAACTAGACAACTGCACATAAAACGATGTAAATGCACATTAATTGATATAAATGCATATGAAATAATGCAAAAATGTATGAGATGGGCGCTCGAGCGCGCTTGGTCTTCAGCCGTGGGCCGCGCAACATGTGCAGCTTCCGAAAGTTTCTGCGATGGGTGCTCGAGCGCCAGTTTTGCGCGCTCGAGCGCCATTCTACTCCATCGTTGACTTTGTGACACGTGTTTTCTTCTGGAACATGGTGGAATATTCTTCATAGGGTGCTCGAGCGCCTGGAAGGCGCGCTCGAGTGCCCGTCTTTTGACTTTTTTGTTCCGAAAGATGACTTTGACCGAAACATTGACCGAGCTATTTTCGGGCATTTTTCACCGTTTGGACCCTCAAAACGTTGGAATTTGGACATAGGTCACTATTCAAGCTCATCCAGGTCAATGTTTTGAGTCTGATTTCGTGTTAGTTTCGACCAAAATTATTTTCTACGGGCTCATTCTTCCACCAGTTCCTATGTTTCCTCGTTCCTTACTTCTTGACTTGTAATTTGGATCATTTCAGGCCTGATTTTCTACTTTCTGGTATTTTTCTACATTGCATCAAAAGTATCAAAGTGTTGCAATTATTCCTAAGTTAATATGCAAATATAGTACAAATACCAAGGTTTGAGTGCTGCAAATACATTTACATCAACATCCCCAATCCTAGACCTTGTTTGTGCTCAAGCAAGACTGTCTTAAAAACAAATGTGAAAGTGAAATTTGCAAAAAAATTTGTAAGTCAAAACAGATGAAATAATCTATCCTATTTTTTTGTCAAAACTTTTCCAAATATGAAACATGAGAAATGCAATCTACTATCTTAAACCTATTCAGTAGTTAATGACAAACATGATAAGAGAACCTTCTACATAGTTTTCACAAATAGATACTCTTCTTGGAAATCGACTATTGATTGCTTTGGAGTACATATTTAGAAGTAAACTAAGCAAGTTAAGTTCAAACAATTCCCAACTTTCAAGGCTTTGCAAATAGATTGGACTTTGATATTCTTGCCTACATTTGTAATCAAACTCTTAATCATGCTTGTCACGCCCCTACCCAACCCCCAAGCTAAATGTTAAGGGCGTACCCGACACACGGACAGAGGCTCCCCTGGACCGTGGAGATTCTAAATACCTGTACTCACTCAAACAAGGTCCCAACAATACAATACAAGCTTTCCTTAAATAAACAACAAAGTTCTAAGGCCATCCGAGCCTTATAGTACACAATAGTTCCAAAACACACAAGCATGCGAGAACTTATTATCAACATAGTTTTATAATCATGACATTCTAGGAAATCAATTAAACATAATTGAAAGATCAAACATTTCTACTTTAAGCCATTCACTCCCAAGCAAGCAAAGCGAATAGAAGTAGATCATAAGTTATTACAGTACATAGGCTTTCAAAGCTACACCACAACCAACTAGTCTTCAACTTATACAACAAGCATATACATAGCCCTTAGGCTACAAAATAATACATAAGATAATCAGAAGAATCTTCCACATAGCAGCAAATTCATTAACCACCTCAAGCTATCAGGCACAGCAACTAAGGTAAAGGCTCAATCTGAACTTCTTCTTCCTCAACTAACTCAACAAGCTGGGGATCACCCTCAGCGTCTCCTGAAACAGATATCGAGGTATGAGCAACCACTGTTGCCCAGTGAGGGATATAGTCCCGGGGCGTGCAATGCAACAGATAATACAATTATACAACAATAACACCTAAACAATTAAAGAAACAACGATAACTTAAATAACCACACATTTAAAAAGGATACATTTCACACAATCCCCTATACACCAATCTTCACTGGTCTTCAATCACGATCCACGAACCACGAGCACGATCACGATAAGCCGCCATAACCCCAAACACTCCAGTAGGTGTACTCCGGATGTACCCCGATAATCCTACAACCCAACATCCCCTGGCAATCTCTGGACCAGGCGAATGAGGGACTAGGGCACGGAGTTTGAATATCCACCGGCAAGCCCTCTGCCGCCCAGCCAATATTCAACACATCCGCCCCTAGCACTATGGTTGCGCAACCACGATGCAATGCACTTAACAATGGCAATTTAATAGCAATAATATAAGCATTAACACATAGGAGGATCAACAAAGTAGGTTGACCTCAATGCAATTAGATTAGAAGCAATTATAGAAGCTAATAAGCAGCTTACAAAGGAACATATAGAAAATAAGCATAGAATCATACCAAAAGCTCCAAATCAATTGAAAATCACATATAAACACTCAAGAAGTCGTACCATGGGTTTAGAAGTGTGAGACAACCGAAATTGCACCTAAACCCCTTTGTTTTTCAAACTATTTCTCTTCCAAACCAAGGTTAATGATTCCATTTTCAAAGGAAACTCTCCCAACCTTCTAACTAACCCTCAAGGTACCCTCTCAACCCTCTAACTCATTCAAATGCACACGATTACCCTGAAATCCCCAATTTCCGTCTTATGGCTTTAAACTACACCTACATTGTCCGGGCTTCAAACAAGGGATATCAAGGCTTCTATAGCACCTAGGTAACTTAAGGATACTAGAATTGAAGCCCGAATCCATCCGGATTCGCATTAACCCCGAAAGCCCCAAATTAAAGTCGACTATTTTACATTTTATGGGATTTTAGGACAATGCAAGTGCACGGGGCTATTAGACTACCTTCACTAGTACCTAAGGCATCTATTAGAAGCATTGAATCAAGTTAAAACACGCGATTTCACAAAACCCTAAAATTCCCGTCACTATTCACCCTAAAAATCAAACTAACGATTCTAACCGTTTAAATTGCAAAACGATGGCTTAAAAGTGTTCCCTATCATTCATATATATGGTATAATAACATAGATAACTAATACAATAGCATTTGAACACATTTTCAACAAATCAAGAAATTGACAACTATTTAGAAATGCAAAAATGAGCCGTGAAATCCCTCACCAATGCGCGTAGGAACACCTAGGAACCTTGCACACACCCTACACTAGTTGCTCAAGGCTTGGAGAGGCTTGGATTGGAGGCTTGGTGAGCAAAATCTCCTTCTTTTCCTCCCTTGGAGCTGTCGGGTTCTGCCCTCTTTTTTTTCAGCTTTTATTTTTTTTTTCTTTTGTTATCTTATGAGCTAAATAAGGTTATTTAATGAATGGCTAAGGTGGGGTCTTGTTTGGGTGTTTAAGTGGCTTCTAAAATGCGCGTAGTAAGCATAAAAACGAGCCTAAGGTGAAACATGTGTGCTAGTTAATTAAATCTCTAAGTTAGTTACGTAACACTATTCATTCAACTACAAAAATCATTTTCTAACGAGCTCTCCTATCGTCTTTAGCTCAAATGCACATTTTTCCCACTACTTTTACAATTAATATGATTTAATAAAAAAGCTAATTAACCAATAGAATGCAGTTTAAAAACGAAGTGAATAGTAACTTAAGAAGGCAGTTAATAAGACATAGAAAGAGATGCGCAAACAAAGGATGCAACGGTAATTAAATGCATGGCTAAATCTTGGGCGTCACAATGCCTTAGCCCTTTTTACATTTGCCATAAATATATAAAAGTACACCTTACAATATCTCTATATACTGTTCAGTTTCCTTTGCTTTCTGGATATCCCATGTAGCGGGCTTTAAGGCCAACAATCCATCTGCCATTATGACTTAGGTTGCCAGGTTTTAAAGGGACCCCTACGTGCCTTAATTACCCGAGATATCCAGGCTTGAAACCTTACACTATAGCACATATCCCAAATTACAATGTCTAGGATATTTGTGCTTAGAGATTTACAACATATTTATACCAAAAATTTATTCAAAAGTAAAGGTATGTACAACTCTTTTTCCTTTTTGTATTTTTTTCTCTTTTTTTCTTTGTTTTCTTTTCTTTTTCTTTCTTCTTTTTTCAGAGTGTACATACAGACAGTAACATAACATAATGTTCAGACATGGCATAAGGGTTTAGGTTTCAATCACAAGAAGTTCTCATAACAAACGGCAATCCTATCTCAGTCCTTTCATAATCACATACCTATCAATTGAAGAAAAGAAGAACAACTAGGCTTACTAATGAATACAGTAACCCAAATTTTTCTTACAGAGTTTCCTCAGAGTTTTTTTAACAATACATAGATAACAAAACAGGTTCTGAAATCATCTAAATCATCTTCCTTTAAACATGTAAGATAGCGAATTACTCTTTCTTATGAACAAAATAGTATATTTCTTGCATATTTTGAAAAATATTTTCATGAAATACCCGCACCCGTACACCGAAACTTTGCTTGTCCTCAAGTAATTAGTAATGTAAGACAGTGAGAGTGCAATATGCAAGTAATAACATAATGACAAATGCTACATCCCCAAACCTATGGTTTGCTTACTCTACAGTGCATGTTGATAAGGTATAAAGGGAAATGTAGTAAGGAAAAATATCACCTATTGTGAAGCATTTCTATGTTGACGTCAAAGCTTTTCTACTAACTTTTGCCAAAAGATGTATCATTCTGCAATTAAAGATTAGTAGACAAAGCATTTTACAGATTATCATCAACACAACAAAAAATAGTTAGTATAACCTATACAAAATAGTATGTAGGGGGGGGGGAGGGGTCAAAAAGAATTATGGTCAAGGAATAAAACTAAGACATAAAGCAAATAAATAAACTACCCAGACCATTTAGACTATTTTTTAGGGTTCTAGAGTTGATATTCCTACAAAGACTAGCTCTTCCAGAGGTTCATGCGCTCACAACATCTAGTGCTTTCTTCGGCCACTTAAGGCCAAAGCCAGCTCCACAGGGTCAAGGATAGAACAGTGGGGTTTTACGTCACAGACGTTACATTTGGTATATGCTCACACTCCTAACTATCTTATCAAGTAATACCTAATAGACCCAAACTACATTAAGCTGGTGGACTAGCTCACACTATAAGACAGAGTTGCACAATTAAGTCAACCACACACAGAAATGTACAGTGACCACTAGTAGACTAACACTAGTACCTCTATGAATGTTCATCAGGGTTAAAACCCAAACTACCTAAAGTTGGAGAAAGATTCACGGAGTACATGTAACGACAGAATTTAAATAAATATTAACACAAAAGAATACTAGGTTGCTTCCTAGTAGCGCTAAGTTTAACGTCTTTAGCTAGACGGTTGTGCTAAGTTGTAATGCCTTTAGCTTGGTAGAATTTCATTTATGGAATGCCTGCAAGGTCCTAAAGTTCTACAGATTCAACTTCATGAGGGACCGCATTGGGATCGAATGCATGCTTCAATCTTTGTCCATTGACTATGATGACATGCCTATCTGTGGGTTTTTTAATCACGATAACTCTAGAGGGATATACTTTAATCACCTCATAAGGACCATCCCACCTTGTTCTTAACTTTCCTGGGAAGAACTTCAGTTTGGAGTTAAATAACCAAACTTTATCAGAAGAAGAGAAGGTGTTTCTTAAAATGGATCTATCATGAATCCTCTTCATTATCTCTTTGTAGAATTTGGCATTCTCATAAGCTTCAAAGTGAAACTCTTCCAGTTTACTCAACGCCAACATTCTATCTCCACTTGCCTGTTGTAAGTCAATGTTCAGGGCCATAGCCCAATAGGCTTTATGCTCTAATTCAACAAGAAGGTGGCAAGCTTTACCGTATACTAATCTATACGGGGACATGCCGGTGGGAGTTTTGAAAACAGTACAGTAGGCCCATAATGCGTCATGAAGACGACTTGGCCATTCTTTGCGATCGGGCCTAACCGTTTTCTGAAGAATTGACTTAATTTCCCTATTCGATACCTCCACTTGCCCACTTGTTTGTGGGTGATAAGGCATTGTTATCCTGTGGTGGACAGGGTATTTTCTCAATAAGGCTTCGAGTGTCTTGTGACGAAAATGTTGTCCTCCGTCACTTATAAGCACACGCGATACCCCAAATCGAGAAAAGATGTTCTCTTTAATGAATTTGACCACAACTTTGTGGTCATTGGTTCGGGTTGCCACGGCTTCTACCCATTTGGACACATAGTCCACACCAATAAGAATATATGAATAACCTGAGGAAAGAGGGAAGGGACCCATGAAGTCTATACCCCATATATTGAATATTTCACAAATGAGGATAGGTTTTAGGGGCATCATATCCTTTCTTAAGATAGAGCCAGCTTGTTGACATTGTGGGCAATTTTTACACACTTACTGGCCATCTTTGAAAAGAGTGGACCATAAGAACCCACTTTGAATGACTTTAGCAACTGTCATTTTTCCTCTAAAATGTCCACCACATGATTTAGAGTGGCAGAATTAGAGTATGCTGCCAAATTCTTCCTCAGGTACACATCTCCTAATGACTTGATTGACACAAATTTTGAAAAGATAGGGATCTTCCCAGATATAGTACTTGACTTGTGACATGAATCGTTCCCTTTCTCTTTTACCCCAGTGAGTTGAAAACTCTTGGGCAACTAGATAATTAACAAAGTGGGCATACCAAAAGGTCTTATGTGAGATGACAAAAAGTTGCTCATCAGGGAACGTATCTTTGAAGGGCAGAGTATCAATAGAAGTATCATGTACCAAACGTGATAGATGATCAGCGACTACATTCTCGCTTCCTTTTTTGTCCTTGATCTCAACGTCGAACTCTTGAAGGAGTAATAGCCAACGGATTAGATGGGGCTTTGTATCCTTTTTGGTCAGTAAATACCGCAAAGTCGCGTAGTCCGTGTAGACTATTACTTTGGATCCTAGGATTTAAGATCTAAATTTGTCCAAGGAAAAGACTACAACCAGTAATTCCTTTAAAGTAGTTGTATAGTTCTTTTGTGCATCGTACAAGGTTTTGCTGGTATAATATATCACAGTATGTCGCTTATCCCTACGTTGTCCTAATACAGCTTCCACTGCATAGTCTGATGCATTGCACATTATCTCAAAGGGGAGACTATAATTAGGAGGTTGGATAATAGGAGTAGAGGATAGCAAGGATTTGAGTTTCTCAAAGGCTTCTGAGCACTTGTCATCAAATTTGAACTCAGTATCATTTGCTAGAAGACCGGAGAGTGGTCGGGCTATATGGCTGAAGTCCTTGATGAAACACCGATAAAAACCGGTGTGACCAAGGAATTATCAGATATCACGCACCGTCTTGGGTGCAGGCAACTTTTCTATTAGCTCGACTTTGACTAGGTCCGTATGGATTCTATCATGTGTAACAACATGACCCAGAACTATACCTTGCTTAACCATGAAGTGGCTCTTTTCCCAACTTAGAACTAAGTTTGTTTCAATGCATCGGTCTAGCACTAGAGAAAGGTGTATGAGGCACTCGTCGAAGGTAGTTCCAAATACTGAGAAGTCATCCATGAAGACTTCCAGGAACTTTTTGATCATGTCTGCGAAGAGAGACATCACACATCTTTGAAACGTCGCAGGAGCATTGCAAAGACCGAAAGACATATATCGCAATGCAAAGGTCCCATAGGGATATGTGAAGGTAGTCTTTTCCTGATCTTCAGGGAAGACTGGGATTTGGTTGTATCCCGAATATCCATCCAGAAAACAGTAGTAGCTTTGTCCGAATACTCTATCTAAGACTTGGTCGAGAAATGGTAAAGGGAAGTGGTCTTTTCTTATCTTAGAGTTGAGTTTTCTATAATCAATGCATACACACCACCCAACAATGGTTCATGTAGAGATCCGCTCACCTTTTTCGTTTGGAACCATAGTAATCCCAGATTTCTTCGATACAACTTGTACCAGACTTACCCGCGAACTGTCAGAAATCGGGTATATAATACCTGCATCAAGCAACTTAATGATTTCTTTGTAGACGACATCACCCATCTTTGGGTTTAGTCTTCTCTGAAATTCTCGAGAAGGAGTAACTCCTTCCTCAAGATGAATTTTGTGCATACACATATAGGGATCAATGTCTTTCAAGTCAGTGATTGTCCAACCTATTGCCTGTTTATGAGTACCTTGGACTTTTAAAAGTTTGTCTTCATGCTCGGTAGTCAAATCTGAGGCAATAATGACTGGAAGGGTCTCTTCAGGTCCTAAGTAGGCATACTTAAGATGTTCAGGCAATGTTTTGAGTTCCAACGCTGGTGAAGACTCAACTGTGGGGCAATCAGAGGCTTCAGGGAAATGAGTTGTTACTTGATCGATCTTATCTTGATCAGTAACAACAGAAGCGGAGGCGACCATTTCAGGTGAAATGTCGCATTCAAACAAAAGTCGTTCTAACTCAGCTATTTATTGATTAAGAGTTAAAAAACAACTGGGCAAACTCATCTATACATGAGTCAATGGTATCAACATGGAAGAATTCTTCTTCCTCATCTTGATTCAATTTGTTGGCTGCATCAGCAACCCTCAGTTTTGTTCTCATGTTCCCAAATGTTAGTTCAATCATTCCCGTCCTACAATAGATAACAGCATCAGCTGTTGCTATGAATGGTATGCCTAGTAAGACAAGAGTGGAATTTTTGTTATCAGGGCCTAAGTCCATATCTAACACAATGAAGTCTACTGGGAACAAGAATTCTCATACTCTAACGATCACATCTTCTACAATACCTCGAGGTCTGCGCTCAGATCTATCTTCCAATTGGAGGGTCACATTGGTTGGTGTTAACACTCCAAGGCCTAACCTTTGGTAGACTGTGTGAGGGATAAGGTTCACACTAGATCCTAAGTCTAGCAAGGTGCTTTCTATGCGTTGGTCATTAATTAAGCATGGAATGGTGAAAGCTCTTGGGTCACTGCACTTTTGAGGCAGTCCTCTAGTGCAGATATTACTAACCTTCTCAATGCAGCAGACCTTCTTTGGAATATTATTGGTCCGTCTCTTCTTCACACACAAATCCTTCAGAAATTTGGCATAGGCAGGGATTTGTTGGATTACCTCTACTAACGACAGATTGATCTTAATATCTTTCAGATGCTCTAAGACCTTAAGTTGTTTAGGATTATCAGTCGACTTTGGACGGGACAAAGTTGTGGGGAAAAGTGCTTTGGATGAAGGTTCAACTATAGGTTCTACCGTCGGGTTTTGATTCCTACGGGAGTCATTATCATTGTTACTTAAAACCTCTATCTCAGGTTCCTCTAATTCCTCAATTTCTTCTGGAACATCCTTAACCTCTCTAACCTGGTTATCAATGATTTTCCCACTCCTAAGGGTAACGACACCCTTGGCCTGTTCTTGTACATTCTCAGTTTGGACAGTACTACACTGTCCTTATGGATTTACCACAGTCTGAGATGGAAGCTTACCTCATCTCTCTTACTTAAAGTTTGGGCCATCTGCTCGATTTGTCCTTCAAGTTTATCAATAGACTATTGTTGAACTTGGAACATTTGCACAAGTTTGTCAAATTTGTCATCAGATGATGACTGTGCAGAAGGAAGAGTGGGGACATTGTTCCGTTGTGTTATAAACGGATTGTCTTGTTGGACTGGTAGTACCCAAGAGGGTTATTATTTTGTGGCCTCTGATATTGCTGTTGAGGCTCAAAGTTTCCTTGTCTTTTTTGATATTGATGTTGAGGAAACTGAGTCTCTTGATTTTCTTGGTGCCACAAAAATGCAGGATTCTCTCGCCAGCCAGAATTATACGTGTTAGAATACGGATTGTAATTCCTTGTATATCCTTGGGTAGTGTAGACTTGTTCTTGCAAGAATTTAAGAAATTGTGAACTAATTGGATAGTCCAAAGTAGAGTGATCTACTGCAGAACAGACGGTACGAACTTCCATGATCTGAGGAGCTAAAGAAGAAGATAACCCTAAAGAGATGAATTTTTCTAATTGCAGTGCTAGGGCATCTACCTTATCAGTTAGATGGGAATTGAAGTTAGAGTTGACTTCAAACAATGCCTTCTTTTGGGGATTATGGTACTCTTACTCTCTCTGTCATTAGCAGTGTTTTGGAGAGAGTCTTCAACAATATTTTATATTCTTTTCCAAGCTTCGTCCGCTGTGAGGTTATAGAAACCTCCATTGCTCATTGCATTAACTATCATCTTATTATGAGGGGTAAGACCTTTGAAAAAATAATGCAAGAGTTCGGGACGTTCAAACCCATGGTAAGGACACTGATTCTTAAGATCGTTAAACTTTTCTCACGATTCATGAAACGGCTCTAAGTCTGACTGTGCGAATGTCATGATGTCTGTTCGCAGAGTAGTAGTTTTAGCCATTGGGAAAAACCTATGTAAAATTTTTTGAATGCGCTCTTTCCAGGAAGTGATCACTCCTGCGTCTAGATGATTTAGCCACTGTTTGGCTTTATCTTTCAATGAAAAAGGGAACAGACGCAGGTGAATGTTTTCACGGCTCACATTAGAAATGTGAAGCGTTGTGCATGCTTCAATGAATTGCACGATATGAGCGTAAGGATTTTCATTGCTTTTTCCATAGAAGGAAGGAAACATTGAAATAGTCCCTGTTTTAAGCTCAAAATTTATATTGCCAAGAACCGGTGGGGCTATGGCAAATTCAGGGTCAAAATCACCCCGTGAAAAATGTTGACGTAAAGTCATCGGTTGGTTCACGGGGTGATTAACAGGCTGAGCTATAGGAAGAGGCGGTATGTTTAGACATTTCCTTCTTGATCCGCCATTGGGACAGGGACTCTCCTTCGCAGAATTTTCTGGGGTTCAGGATTATACGGGACGAGTTCCGGATCCAAGGAACGATGCTCGTGCATACAAAAACTAAGCTAACTAATATACATAAATGCAATAAAGAAATTAAAGGAAAATATGCTAAGTATATTTTACAACTATATTATAAAGCATACAACAGTTATAACTTAAAACAAATATAGACATGCATAATATAATTAAAACAGTTAAAAACAAGTATTAACAATATAGACAGTATTTACGACACTTAAAACAAATTCACATTTACTTTGGTCAATAACTAAACTATACCATGCTTCCCCGGCAACGGCGCCAAAAACTTGATGCTATGAGGTGTGTCAATAAAAATGGTGCAATTTCAACCAAGTTTTAATAACCCGCAAATGCATGGATCTTCGTAGTGTAGTGTGCTTAGAGTACGGAATCGTACCACAGGGAAGCTCGCTAGTTTAAGTTAGTGAAGTAGTGTGAAAGTGTTAAAGAGCTTAAGTGACAAGTTCGCAGGTTTGTGTGTCGTGCAAAGATGTAAACTAAATTAAACTAACTAAATTATCTAAGTTAAATTAACTAAGTATGGATACGAGGGGCGGTGATCTAGGGATTGAACATGTAAATTAGGCAACTAATATAGGCTTGGTATCTAGTTTATTTAATTATGCAAGGGCTTAAGATACAAGTATACACCCGGTCAAGCTAAAAGCTATAGTACCTAGTTAATCTACTTAGTTTATTTTAACCAAGTACAACAAGGAAATCTAAACTAAGGAATTAACCTGACAGATATAAACTATGGTACAACCTATAGTTTCATGGAATCTATGGTACAACCTATAGTTTCATGGAATCTATGGTACAATTATATGACATGAAAGTAACTATGCGTTTTGCTCAGAAGGCCGTTTCTACCCGAAAAACTGGTATGATACTTCAAAAACGGACATAGGTCACTATTCAAGCTTATCTAGGTCAATGTTTCGAGTCTGATTTCGTGCTAGTTTCGGCCAAATTTCTTCTCTACAGGCTCATTCTTCCACCAGTTCCTATGTTTCCCCGTTCCTTACTTCTTGACTTGTAATTTGGATCATTTCAGGCCTGATTTTCCACTTTCTGGTATGTTCCTACATTGCATCAAAAGTATCAAAGTGTTGCAATTATTCCTAAGTTAAGATGCAAATATAGTACAAATACCAAGGTTTAAGTGCTGCAAATACAGTCACATCACCACCTAAAGGTATTACGACCCGACCCCATCCTATCGCTAGGCTAAGGCCGAAACATGACGTGTCAAGCACTTAACCCCTGCAAGTTTAACAAGTAATAACCTGAACAATCATTAATATATCACAATGAGTTCCAAAATACTTCCAAAGTTCTCCCAAGTTATCGGCCTTAAAGGATTACATCTCCTTGTTACATATTTACATAACCTGAATCCACCTGTTCAACATTCCAAGCCTAGCTCTCAAGAGAATAATATTCAATCTTAACTAGGCATCTAATCTACCAAAAGAATATTACAACATAATAAATTGTTCAATTTACAAAATCATGCTTTTACAACAAGGTGTACATCTTCACAGGCAATCACATATATCACATAGGCTAGAAATCTGACTCATCACATCAATGAAGCTTTCCATCCACATGAGGGCCTACTCGGGCTAATCCGTACTTGAAATTGTCAAAAAAGGGATGAGTTTATCTGGCACCAAAGCTCAGCGAGGGAGGAAATGCGAAAGGTTTTCACAAACATTTTATCATTTTGCAAACTCCTTTATAAAACCATGTTGTGCATATACAACAATTAACAAGAATGGAATCAAGCATAATAACAAGAAATCAACTCTTCTCCCTGAGTGAGAGTGGTTGCACATATAATAAAAGGATACGGGCAACACTTTTCTCCGAGGACCTCAAGGGACCAAGTAAGAATGGTTGCAAAAGTTAGAGATGGCCAGTCTCGAAGCTTTATAACAAAATCTTCCTTAATATATATAATAAGAGGGCACTTCGGAGGTAACCCAAAACTATGATAAGATTCCCCCGGGGTAGCAAAGAACCCAGTGAGGACATACTCATGGGGTAACAATAAGCCCAGTGAGATAAGCACAAGCCAACTCTCCTAGGGTAACAAAGAGTCTGGCGAGGATATACTCCCAAGGTAACAATGAGCCTAGCGAGATAAACACAGGCCAACTCTCCTAGGGTAAAAAAGAGCTCGGCGAGCACATACTCTCGGGGTAACAATATGCCTAGCGAGAGTTGGTAAAAATAGGACCATGGTGGTCGAGGCTATGACCGGCAAGCCCAATATTGCCTGGTGGCCATCAATAGCTACTATGCCTCAACAATACGAACTTGATTGAACATGATCATATATGTTCAACATGTAGCAAGTATATTCAATCGTGTTCATATCCTAAGTATGCTCAAGCATATATATGACCCAAGCTTATTCACAGTTATAAGCATGTCAAGCATTAATCAAGTATTCACATATAATATCTTGCATGTATACTCATTTAATCATGTATTTCTACCTCAATTAAGCTCATATTAACATGCATCTTGGTCCCATATCGTCGTGCAGTTGAGAGCAATTGAAAATAACACAAAATAAGCAAAAATAGAACCATCCGGGCGACCATCCGGGTGACCATCCGGGTGACTAGAGTTGCCTGACAGTGGCTTGACAAAGGATCCGAGTAACTGTTCGGTCGACCTAATCATGATCAGTCAATGCCGGTTGACTGATCCGGTCGACCGGATTAGACAGAAACACATCTTTTTACTTGATTTTCTTGCTTCAAACTTATTCTTTCAAGCTAATATCAAGTAGGCAACTTAACTCAAACTTAAACAACAATAATCCTCAAGTTTTATAGATCCTAATATCTCACGACTCAAATACAACACCATCTGCTACCAACATTTAACTTAGCACAAATGTTCTAGACTCAATTTTTCCCTTCTACTCTTTGCAACTAAATCAAACCTACTTAACACATATAATACTTCATGTAACTCATACAAAACTCTTCAAGATCATCAAAGGCTATAAAAGACAAGTCCAAGTTTAAGATAACATAAACACAACATTTGAAACCCTAGATTGAACATACCAAACTAAAATTCACCAAACAAGCTTAAATCTATCATTGACATGCTCAATATACATATATAGCCCATAACCATGAACCATATGACATTTATAAAGCATTTTGAAAACATCCCTCACCTTAGATCTCGAAATGGAAAGCAAGAAAAATGTTGAAGCTAGATAGCAATTGCAAGAAAAGCTCAAGAATGGTCGAAAATGGCCTACTTCTTCCTATTTCTTGTTTTCCTTCTTTTTTCTCTTCTTTCTTCTATCCCCTACTTCAAATTGTGTGTGTATGTATGTGTGTGTGTATGTTCAGTGTTTTTGTGTGTATGTAGAGTAGTGTGTGTATGTGTTTTATTAGGTAGGATATTTTGTTATAAGGCTCAATGACCCATTTGCCCCTTTAACTAATTGTTTCTTACTAGTTGGCCATTAAGGTTTGGTTCTAATTGTTTAGTTAGCTATTGTAACTTAATAAAATACTAATTAATGTGTACGTTATCGAAAACACGTAAATACATGTAAGTGAACATGAATGCACATTAAACGAGACAATTGCACATAAAATGACGTAAATGCACATTAATTGATATAAATGCATATTAAATAATACGAAAATGTATGAGATGCTATAAAATGCACGTTGGCTCTGTACGGCTCTATACGGGGTCTCACACACAACATATAATAAAATTAAAAAATACACTACATTTATTACTCAAATTCATAATACATATTAAACTTCACAACGATAACACATTTAAAAGTTCACATTCTTTTGCATATTAAAATTCAACTATCACATATTGTAATCATTCCACATTGCACTAGCTATAAAGTCTCTTATAAACTCCCCTTGTGCTTCATCGTCTTCGAAATAAGTATTTTATATAGGTGGGTCGTTATTCATGAGCTCTTCATCCACCTTAGCAATTAATCTCTCATTGATCTACGCTGATTAAGTAAGTATACAATATACAACATGCTAGAATAATTAATTTATGGGTTTTAACTCCATATATTGATTCTCTCCAACTTGAGATAAGAGGAAACCTTTTCTTTAAAACTCCAAATGCTCTTTCAATTGCATTACACAATGATGGATGTCAAAGGTATTCCGTACAATCTTGTGGTAGATTCCTTGAATACTCTTTCAAGTGATAACTTTCCCTTTATATGGAATAATAAATTCAATTCTTGACAAGAATCCAACATCAACAAGGTAATATTTTCCTATTAAAAAAATAAGTTAGTTTGTTATGTATTATGTATATTGTATATTTGAAGATAATATAAGAACATTAAGTCCACCTTTCTTATCCCCCATTTAAATAGTTTGCTGGAGGAATTATAAGTTTATCTTCTCTTGATAGTGCATCTTTTATGATACATGAATTAGATATTGTCCTTTCCTATCTAGGTAAAATACAAGTGAACATTAAGTTAAACGTACAAGCTGCCAAAATATTTTGGGTAAGATATATAAGAATATACTAAATTGATATAATTTTAGAATATGTTACCTTACATTATGGATTGAATCTATTGTGCTTCATTGTTTGGCATGTTTAATTCTAGATAACTCATTTTATGCATTTGACAAGTAAAGGTTGATTCAATTTGCTAAGTTTTACCCAGGTGATGTTTCTCCTACTGACTTGATGGTTCTTGATAATCAATTGAATACATATATTTTTTTTATATGCAAATCAATGATGAATTCTCAAAGTCAAAAGGGATTAGTTGCCTCACAGAGATGTTACTTGAGATTGGAAAGTATTATGTTTATCCATTAATGTATTTACTTGTTAAGTTGGGATTGACTTTACCTATTGACATAACCACTTAGAAAGATTATTTTTCTGTAGTGAAAATCATGAAGAATCGGCAGGGTAATTGAATAGGAGATGCTTGAATGAGTGATTATTTTGTCATTTACATAGAGAGAGATGTATTTAGTAGAACCTACAATTAGTTAATTATTACATGATTTCAAATTATCAAGTCACGTTAATGATGATTAGAAAATGCATTTTTTCTATTTACAATTACTATAATTATTTATTTTCTCTCTTTTATATGTTATGTCATTCCTATATTGAAGGGAAGTCATGCCTTGAAGACTTCATATATGATTTAGTGCTTACTTTTTTATAATTGCTATAAAGTGCATTACATGAGGAGGATCCATGTCTTAAAGACTCTATTTATGCTATAATATGTTTATGCATAAACGAGTACCCTCGACCAATAATTATTTGTTAGAGATGTGTCTTAATGCTATAATTGGATGACTTTGGGTATTTTGATGTACTTGTTTATTTAATGACTTTATTTTTATCGTTCATATTCTCTTTTAATCATATGAATATCTCATTAAAGAAACGTATTCTCAAGTGTTAAGAATATGTTGATATGTTTCTTTAGTACGCGAATTCTTAAATTGTTCGTAGTCTTTATATTATTTGGATAGTGACTTCAATTCATCCAGTATGGATTATCACATTGGTTTGTTACCTTTGATTAATATAGGATATTAGTGATAAAAAATTATGAGTCACATACCATAAAAGCATGAGATGCAACTAGCAAACATGTGGGTGGTTATTAGTTGACTAATCACTCAACATGACGTGAATAATGAATCACATAGTTTGGGATTAATGATTCGTTATTCATTATGATGGTGTAAGTTGTGAGACCCCATATTCTGCTTTATCTTGATTTGCATGCTTTACCTCGTTTTGCGTGAATTGACCTGTTTATGTGCTATATGACTTAGAATGTGATAATTCTATGATTAATACTCCTAGTACATGCTAAGTGTGCATTCATGAAATTTTTATAAAAAACGGAATCAGAAATTTTATCGTCAGTTTTGGTGAATAGTATTTTTGAGCACCTGTCCGCTAAAATTTTTACAGGGGTGTTTTAAACGTTTTAAAACCTAGTCCTCGAGTATTAATAGACCCGTGTTTGATTAAAACGGATTTGGAATAGGTTTTAGAATTTTAAAGATTTTTACACTTTCTTTTGCAAGAAAACGAGTTTTAAGCCGATTTGGGTTAAACTATTTTAATGTAAAATTCTTTGTCACCTAAAATATAATGTCTAGAATTAGTTTAAGTTTTAAATTAATAGTTGAGCAAGAAATACTTAAGAAATGAATTAAAAGACTAGAAAAACAATTAAAGGACTAAATAAACTACTTTGGCTTTGCATTTTTTTTTATTTGACCAAGTTTTATATGCATAATATATCATCAACACCAACTAAAACAACACAAAACACACTCAAAGCACACACAAGTGGCCGAAACTCCATAGCTTTTCTTGAGAGCATTTTCAACATTTTTTCAAAGTAAATTTTCATTAAAAGTTGCAATTCAAGGCCAATTTCCATCAACCAAGGCTTGATTCCACCTCTTGAGCATCCATTGATCATCTTTGTAGCTTCAAAACACATCAAAGGTGAGAGAAAAAATCTAGATCTCAAAAGTCATTTTTATATTTTTGCTCATAACTGCATTTTGAACCGTTAGAATGTTAATTTGAAGTTATATTATTGCTCAGTGCATGCTAAGGATCGTTTATGTGTATTACTACGAGATTTGAACCATTTTAGTGGAATTTTTTATTTTCAGGTATTAAAAGTTGATTAATTAGCCATTTGAGGATTATCTTGAGTTGTTGTGGTTGGAATCGATTGCCGTCGATTTCTAAAAGTTTGTTAATTACGTGGTAACGCCATTATGATGCCGAATTTTCGATTGCGATGTTTGGGTGCAAATCCAAAAATTTCAGCCTAGATGCATTGAGGTTTTAGGGTTGTTGGGCTTAATTTTGATGTGTCTTGGTTGGTTTCCGAGAGTGCTAATATAGTTGATTGAATGGGTGAGTGTTTGAAACTGATTTGGAGTTGTTTGGATTAGTAGAATGTAAGATATGATTATTTGAAATTTAGGTTGTCTTTCTTTAAATTGTTGAATTAAGCCTTTAGTTGATTGGGTGGTATTTGAGTGATTGAATTGTGAGTTGTTAATGGTTAGACTAGGCTTAGATTACGTGTTTCATGCATGTTAAGTTGGATGGCCTACTTTGTCATCTAACTTAGTTGTTTGTTGTTTAATTAAATATTGATGTTATATTGATGTTATATTGATGTTATATTGATGATTATTGATGTTACACTGATGGAAATGGATGATTATTGATGATTATTGATTGATGATTGATGAACCGGGAGATAGGCAATTCTGCTAGATTGTCTTCCTGTGAATGGTGTTTATTATTATTGTTGAGTCTTGGTATGTGTGTGCCACCTCTCGGGCAGCATCGGCCTGTCGGGTTGATAACGGCATGACTACCAGAGACTACTCCCAGCTCGCATGATGGAGGTGTCATGGAGGGAGGGGCTAGTGAGGTACCTCGGGTACGTGAGTAATGGGGAGTTACAAGAAGAATGGTTGAGATCGTGATGGCGTTTGGAGCTACACCAAATTAGTATCCTTTATTGATTGGTCATTATAGTTATGTGTTTATATGGTATTGATGTTTATTTGTGTGTTTACTTGCTCAAAGGATCATTTCCAAGGAGTATAGTAAATACTGTTAGAGATCTATCGGATCCTCGCTGAGCTTGTATTATATAAGCTCACTCTCTATTACTGCATGCATACATGTGTCTTTTCGCAAGATTTTGGGTACATGCCTCTAGAAGGGGAAAATGTGCCTTACGTGCATGAGTCTTATGTGCAAGAGTCTTTGCCATGAGATTGTTTATAGTTATTATAATATGATGTATTGTAAAACCTACCTTAGTATAAAGACTGATGTATAATGGTTTAGTAGTCTTCTTTTGACCTTGTTTAGATTACTAAATTGGTTTATAATCTATTTTGATATGTATGTTAAAGTTAAGGTATTATGTTGGAACGGAGGCGTATAACTATGAATGGATCGTCTAAGAATGATTGTTGTATAATATGGTTATGTTGTATCTTGTTAATGGTATTGAGGAATTGATTGTTGTTTGGTTAAGGAATTTGATTGTATGATGTTCTCAAAGGTTGGTTTAGAGCCTCGGTGCCTTAATTACTGTCGTTATACTGCCGAAATTTTGTTGCGTCATGACTAATTGTAGATGGGGTCGAGTTGGGGCGTGACATTTAAGTGGTATCAGAACGCATGTTAGCTGTCAGCCAGGGTATTCTCGGATTGTGGGTAATGGTCTTAGCATGAAAATATGTATGAAGTGAAAGAAAAGTGAACTATGTGTTAATATGGTTAAGTGATTAAGTGATTATGTGATTTAGTGCTTATGTGATTATGTGACTAATTTGTTTATGTGATTGATACTTAAGTGATTTATGTGCTTTATATGAGTTTGTTGTTTATGTGTTAATAGTTGTTCATAGTTTGTTAATGTACTATAACTTGTGCTAACTCTTTGATTAGTAGAATGACGGGTAAACCGAGGACCAGAGGTAGGCCTGAGGTGACTGATGAGGTTTCGAGAAATGTGGCACCAGACCAAGTTATGGATAATGACCGCTTCGGAGCAGCTTTTGATAGGTTAACCGAGATCATGGCCGGGCAGGCACAGTTACTGGCAGGGCAGGCTGCCTAAACTCAGGCATTGCAGAATTAGTTACTGAACGTACAAGGTGGGTACCACGGGCGTGGTACACTGAAGGAGTTTTTAGGGTATTATCCACCGCGGTTTCAAGGGGAGCTGGATGATCGGAAGGCTGAGGCATGGATTAGTAAGGTGGAGAAGATCTTTGACCCTATGGATTATACCGATGAGCAGAAGGTCACCTTTGCCGTGTACTTACTGGATGATGAGGCAGAAGAATGGTGGCGCACGGTGAGAAGTAGCTGGGCGACTCAGGGTATTCTGTATGTTTGGGGTACCTTTCTAGGCAAAGTATGCCCCGAGGATCGCGAGGGAGCGGAGAGAGGCAAAGTTTCTAGCCTTAGTGCAGGGAGATGCTTCAGTGGCACAGTATGAGGCCACTTTCACTAGGTTGTCCCGGTATGCACCAGAGTATATGGCTGACGAGGAACGTAAGTCTCGTAGATTCATGTTGGGGTTGAGGCCCGAGATTCAGGATGCGATGGCCCTGAATCGGTATGATATACTTACGGAGGCCTTTGATGCAGCTTCTAGACTGGAGAAGAGAAAGGGGGAACAAATTGTATCTAGCCAGCCTAGTAAGAGGCCACTTCAGCCTCAGGGTCAGCAGGGAGTGTATAGGTTTCCCGTACAGCAGGGTGTGTACAGGCCGCTAGCTCAGTAGGGTTCTTACATACCGCAAGGTCAGCAGAGTTATTATCGGCCACCATTTCAGCAGGGGTCTTATCAGGCTCAGTCTCAGTTTAGGCCGGCCCAGTCTCAGGGTCAATACAGGCCTAGTTTTGTTAGACCTCAGCAGCAGGCTGGTACAGCTGCTTTTCAGCTTCTGGTTCTTCTAGGGGCAGTGTCAGTGCATCATCACCGCAGTGTACTTACTGCAAGCGCTAGGGCCATGTGGAGGCCGACTGCAGGGTGAAGTCAGGGGCTTGTTTGGGTTGCGGTAGCAATTAGCATAGGGCAAAGGATTGCCCTAGATATCAGAGGACTGAGGGTCGGGCAGCGACTCAGGGTTGTCAGGGTAGACCTGCGGGCAGTGCACCTCAGCAACAGTGGGTTCAGGCTCGGGCCTACGTAGTTGAC
The DNA here is from genome assembly GCA_037974665.1 of Ehretia macrophylla. NCBI lineage: Eukaryota > Viridiplantae > Streptophyta > Magnoliopsida > Boraginales > Ehretiaceae > Ehretia > Ehretia macrophylla. The sequence continues at coordinate 64,624,117 of CM075771.1, read as the reverse complement.
TTGGAGGAGATGCCTGAGAAGACTGTAGTTGTGGAAGGTAACTTCTTTATACTTGATCAACTTGTTAAAGTGTTGATTGATTCTGGTGCTACGCATTCTTTTATTACTCCTACTTGTGTGCAACGTGTTAATGTGCAACCTGAAAGACTGCCTTATGTGGTTGAGATTAGTACCTCTTTGACTGATAAGTTTGTGACTGGCCTAGTTTGTAAGGATTGTATAATACATGTTAAGGGGTATAATTTTCCTTCGGACCTTATCTTATTTCCTATCCAGGGGTATGATGTTATCTTGGGTATGGATTAGCTATCTAAATATGATGCCCGGTTGAACTGTAGAACAAAGGTAGTACAGTTTCGTTTGCCAGATCAGCCAGTAGTTGAGGTAGTAGGGAATCGGGGTGCTAAGGCGAGTTTTGTTATCTCAGCAACTAAAGTCGTTAAGTTGGTGAGTAAAGGGTGTTTGGGTTATCTAGCTTATTTGATCAACAAGCCATCTGATAAGCTACAGCTGGAGAAAGTTCCTATTATTCGGGAATATCCAAATGTATTTCCCGAGGAGTTGCCAAGATTACCGCCAGAGAGAGATGTGGAGTTTGTGATTAATCTTGTTCCCGGTACTCAACCTATTTCTAAATCAGCGTACCGGATGGCACCAGCTGAGTTGAAGGAGCTGAAAACTTAGTTGCAGGAGTTAATAGAGAAGGGTTTCATTCAGCAGAGTTCTTCACCTTGGGGAGCTCCTGTTTTATTTGTGAAGAAGAAGGATGGTACCTTGAGATTGTGTATTGATTATCGTGGTTTGAATCAGGTGACCATTAATAACAAGTATCCTTTGCCACTGATTGACGAGTTGTTTGATCAACTTCAGGGAGCCAAAGTCTACTCTAAGTTTGAATTGAGGCAGGGGTATTATCAGCTTCGGATTTGCACGGATGATGTTCCGAAGTCTGCCTTCAGGACTCGGTACGGGCATTATGAGTTTGTAGTTATGCCCTTTGGATTAACTAATGCACCGGCAACATTTATGGATCATATGCATCGGGTTTTTCAGCCGTACTTAGACCAGTTCATGGTGATCTTTATTGATGATATCTTGGTTTATTCTAAGTCTGAATCGGAGCACGAGCAACATCTACGGCTTGTTTTACAGAAGCTGCAGGAGCATCAGTTGTTTGCCAAGTTCAGCAAATGTGAATTTTGGCTACAACGTATATCTTTTCTTGGTCATGTTATCACACAGAGCGGTATTTCTGTAGATTCCACTAAGATTGAATCGGTGATGTCTTGGAAACATCCGGAGAATGTTTCGAAAGTTCCTAGCTTTCTTGGCTTGGCGGGTTATTACCGTAGGTTTGTCATGGACTTTTCGCAGATTGCCGGGCCACTTTCTAAGTTAACTTAGAAACAGACTAGCTTTGTTTGGGATGAGAAATGTGAGAGTGGGTTTCAGGAATAGAAAAAGAGATTGAATACTGCTCCAGTACTTGCTCTACCAGAGGGGACCGATAATATGGTCATTTACAGCGATGCATCCAAGGAGGGCTTAGGATGTGTTCTTATGCAGAATGGTCGGGTTATTGCCTATTCTTCTAGAAAGTTGAAGCCTTCTGAGGTGAATTATCCGACTCATGATCTTGAGTTGGCAGCTGTTGTTTTCGCACTGAAAAAGTGGCGTCATTATATGTGGGGCAGTAAGATTGAGATTTTCACTGATCATAAGAGTCTTAAGTATTTATTCTCACAGAAGGAGTTGAATATGCGTCAGCGGAGGTGGATGGAACTTCTTGGAGATTATAATTGTTCTATTAGCTATCTGCCTGGAAAGGCAAATGTGGTGGCAGACGCTCTTAGCCGTAAGGCGAGTGTTTCTTGTTTGGTTGTCAAGAAGTAGGAGGTTCTTAAGGAATTCACTTATTGGAGACCGGAGTTGACTCAGGTTGGGGTGATGTGTTCACATCTCCGTATTCAGCCTTTATTGCTGTCTCAAATCAAAGAAGCTCAGCAACTTGACGTTAAACTTCAGAAGATCAAAGACCAGATCACGAATGATCAGTCTAACTTCAAAGTGCATGAGGATGGTATTCTTCAGTTTCGGAACAGGGTTTGTGTTCCCGATGAACCGGGCTTGAGGCAAGGTATTCTGAAAGAGGCTCATAATTCTAAGTATACTATTAATCCTGGTGGAACCAAGATGTATCGGGACTTGAAGCAACATTACTGGTGGAATAATATGAAGAGAGAAGTTGCTCAGTTCGTGTCTAGATGTTTGACTTGTCAACGAGTGAAAGCCGAGCATCAACGACCAGTAGGTTTGCTTCAGCCGTTGGCTATACTACAGTGGAAATGGGAGCATATTACGATGGAATTCGTCACTGGTTTGCCTAGAACACCAAGAGGCAACGATGCAGTTTGGGTTGTCGTGGATCGTTTGACGAAGACAGCTCACTTTATTTCGATGCGGATGGGAGATGAAGTTACAAAGTTGACGGATCTTTATTTGGATCAGATTGTTAGACTTCACGGTATTCCATCTAGTATTGTCTCGGATCGAGATCCTCGATTTACTTCTCGTTTGTGGGAGAAACTTCAGGAGACTTTGGGTACTCAGCTTAACTTCAGTACAACGTATCATCCACAGACCGACGGTCAGTCTGAGAGGACTATTCAGATTCTAGAAGATATGCTCAGGGCTTGTGTTCTGGACTTCGGGAAGAACTGAGAGAAACATCTACCACTTGCCGAGTTTGCCTATAACAATAGTTATCAAGCTACTATTAGGATGGAACCTTTTGGAGCTCTTTACGGTCGTAAGTGCCGTTCACCTTTGTATTGGGACGAGGTAGGGGAGATGAAGACTATTGATCCGACTATTATGGTAGAGCTTCTAGAGAAGATCGAGAATGTTCAGTTGATTAGGCAGAGAATGCTTACGGTGTAGATTAGATTCAAGAGTTATGCTGATAAGCGTCGTCGGGACTTGGAGTTTGCAGTCGGAGATTGGGTTTTCTTGAGATTGTCTCCTCGTAAGGGGTTTGCTCGTTATGGTAAAGGTGGTAAGCTGAGTCCGAGGTTTGTAGGGCCGTTTGAGATTACTAGCAGAGTGGGTAAGTTGGCATATCGGTTGGCTTTACCGGAGAATTTCTCTAATGTCCACGATGTATTTCACGTGTCTAATTTGTGGAAATATAATTCGGATCCTTCTCATATTCTTGAGCCAGAGCCGCTACAACTTCATGAGAATCTGACTTATAACGAGCGGCCAATTCGTATTCTTGATCAGATGGAACGAGAGTTGAGGTTGAAGAAGATTCCGATGGTCAAGGTGTTGTGGAAGCATCACGGTATCGAGGAAGCTACTTGGGAGAGGCGAGATCAAATGCAGCAACAGTACCCAGATCTTTTTCGATCAGCAAGTAAGAATTTTGGGGACGAAATTTCTTTAAGGGGGGGAGAATGTGAGACCCCATATTATGTTTTATCTCGATTTGCATGCTTTACCTCGTTTTACGTGAATTGACCTATTTATGTGCTATATGACTTAGAATGTGATAATTATGTGATTAATACTCCTAGTACAGGCTAAGTGTGCATTCATGAAATTTTTATCAAAAACGGAATCAGAAACTTTATCGTCAGTTTTGGTGAATAGTATTTTTAAACACATGTCTGCTAAAATTTTTACAGGGGTGTTTTAAACGTTTTAAAACCTAGTCATCGGGTATTAATAGACCCGTGTTTGATTAAAACGGATTTGGAATCGATTTTGGAATTTTAAAGATTTTTACACTTTCTTTTGCAAGAAAACGAGTTTTAAGCCGATTCGGGTTAAACTATTTTAATATAAAATTCTTTGTCACCTAAAATATAATGTCTAGAATTAGTTTAAGTGTTAAATTAATAGTTGAGCAAGAAATACTTAAGAAATGAATTAAAAGACTAGAAAAACAATTAAATGACTAAATAAACTACTTTGACTTTGCATTTTTTTTTATTTGACCAAGTTTTATATGCATAATATATCATCAACACCTACTAAAACAACACAAAACATACTCAAAGCACACACAAGTGGCCGAAACTCCATAGCTTTTCTTGAGAGCATTTTCAACATTTTTTCAAAGTAAATTTTCATTAAAAGTTGCAATTCAAGGCCAATTTCCATCAACCAAGGCTTGATTCCACCTCTTGAGCATCCATTGATCATCTTTGTAGCTTCAAAACACATTAAAGGTGAGAGAAAAATTCTAGATCTCAAAAGTCATTTTTTATGTTTTTGCTCATAACTGCATTTTGAACCGTTAGAATGTTAATTTGAAGTTATATTATTGCTCAGTGCATGCTAAGGATCGTTTATGTGTATTACTCCGAGATTTGAACCATTGTAGCGGAATTTTTTATTTTCGGGTATTAAAAGTTGATTAATTAGCCATTTGAGGATTATCTTGAGTTGTTGTGGTTGGAATCGATTGCCGTTGATTTCTAAAAGTTTGTTAATTACGTGGTCACGCCGTTATAATGCCAAATTTTCGATTGCGATGTTTGGATGAAAATTCAAAAATTTCAGCCTAGGTGCATTGAGGTTTTAGGGTTGCTGGGCTTGATTTTGATGTGTCTTGTTGGTTTCCGAGAGTGCTAATGTAGTTGATTGAATGGGTGAGTGTTTGAAACTGATTTGGAGTTGTTTGGTTTAGTAGAATGTAAGATATGATTATTTGAAGTTTAAGTTGTCTTTCTTTAAATTGTTGAATTGAGCCTTTAGTTGATTGGGTGGTATTTGAGTGATTGAATTATGAGTTGTTAATGGTTAGACTAGGGTTAGATTACGTGTTTCATGAATGTTAAGTTGGATGGCCTACTTTGTCATCTAACTTAGTTGTTTGTTGTTTAATTAAATATTGATGTTATATTAATGATTATTGATGTTACACAGATGGAAATGAATGATTATTGATGATTATTGATTGATGATTGATGAACCGGGAGATAGGCAATTCTGCTAGATTGTCATCCTGTGAATGATGTTTATTATTATTGTTGAGTCTTGGTATGTGTGTGCCACATCTCGGGCAGCATCGGGCTGTCGGGTTGATAACAGTATGACTACCAGAGACTACCCCCAGCTCGCATGACAGAGGTGTCATGGAGGGAGGGGCTAGTGAGGTCCCTCGGGTGCGTGAGTAATGGGGAGTTACAAGAAGAATGGTTGAGATCATGATGGCGTTTGGAGCTACACCAAATTGAGTATCCTTTATTGATTGGTCATTATAGTTATGTGTTTATATGGTATTGATGTTTATTTGTGTGTTTACTTGCTCAAAGGATCATTTCCAAGGACTATAGTAAATACTGTTAGAGATCTGTCAGATCCTCGCTGAGCTTGTTTTATATAAGCTTACTCTCTATTATTGCATGCATACAGGTGTCCTTTCGCAAGATTTCGGGTACATGCCTCCAGAAGGGGGAAAATGTGCCTTACGTGAATGAGTCTTATGTGCAAGAGTCTTTGCCATGAGATTGTTTATAGTTATTATAATATGATGTATTGTAAAACCTACCTTAGTATAAAGACTGATGTATAATGGTTTAGTAGTCTTCTTTTGACCTTGTTTAGATTACTAAATTGGTTTATAATCTATTTTGATATGTATGTTAAAGTTAAGGTATTATGTTGGAACGGAGGCGTATAACTATGAATGGATCGTCTAAGAATGATTGTTGTATAATATGGTTATGTTGTATGTTGTTAATGGTATTGAGGAATTGATTGTTGTTTGGTTGATGAGTTTGATTGTATGATGTTCTGAGAGGTTGGTTTAGAGCCTCGGTACCTTAATTACTGTCGTTATACAGCCGAAATTCCGTTACGTCCTGACTGATTGTAGGTAGGGTCGAGTTGGGGCGTGACATAAGTGATTATTTGATTTACGATGTCACGCCCCAACTCGACCCCACCTACGATCAGTCAAGATACAACGAAATTTCGGCAGTATAACGACAGTAAATAGGATAGCGAGGCTCTAAACCAACCTCATTAGAACATCATACATCAACTCAATAACCATATAATAAACAACTCCTCAATAAAATAACAACATACAATATAACCATATTACACCATAATCATTCTTTGTTATACTCCTCTGTTCCAACATAATACATAAACCTTAATATACATTGCAAAAATATATTGATACCAACCTAGTAACCTAAACATAGACAAAAGAAAGACTACTAAGATAGCATCAACTAATTCATTATCTTTTCAACATCTTTTACATTATGAACAACAAAACATATAAAAGTCAACTAGATAATATACAAGATAGTAAAACAATACAACATCAAGGATAAGACTCCGGAACATAAGACTTATCCACGTAAGGCACATTTTCCTCTTCAGGAGGCACGTACCCGTAGTCCTGCTCTACAACACCTGTAAGCATGCAATAATAGAAAGTGAGCTTATATAAAATAAGCCCAGCGAGGATCCGATAGATCTCAACAGTATTCACTATACTCCTTGGAGATAATCCTTTGAGCAAGTAAACACACAATAACATCAATAATACTATCATCACATAATCTATAATGACCATTCAATAAAGGATACACAAGTTGGTGTAGCTCCGAACGCCATCACGATCATAACAGCCTTCTTGTGACTCCCATAAACTCACGCACCCGAGGTACTCCAATAACCTCTCCCTCCATGACACATCCGTCATGCGAGCTGGAGGTAGTCTCTGGTAGTCATACCGTTATCAACCCGACAGCCCGATGCTGCCCAAAAGGTGGCACACACATACCAAAGACTCAGTAATAATAATAAACATTAATCGTTCACAGGAGGACAACCTTTTCCGTTGACTATCTCCCGATTCATCAATCATCAATCAATAATCAATCAATAATCATATTATCATCATAATAACATCAATAATCAATTTAACAACAAATAACTAAGTTAGATGACAAAGTAGGTCATCCAACCGAACATGCATTAAACACACAATCAAACCCTAGTTTACCCATCATCATCTCACAATTCAATCACTCAAACCACACTCAATCAACTAAAGGCATAATTTAACATTTTAAAGAACGACAACCTAAATTTCAAATATTCATAACCTACATTCTACTAGTCCAAACCACTCCAAATCAGTTTCTATCACTCGCCCAATCAATCAACTATATTAGCCCCCTTGGAAACCAACCAAAACACATCCAAATCATGCCCAATAACCCTAAAACCCTAGTGTGCCATGGCTGAAATTTCCAGACTTTATTACCGACCTCGCAATCGAAAATTCGGCATTACAATGGCACTACCACGTAATTAACAAACTTTTAGAAATCGACGTCAATCGATTTCAACCAACACAACTCAAAATATTCAACATTTAGCAAATTAATCAACTTTATATACCCGAAAATAAATAATTATGCTACAATGCTTCAAATCTTGTAAGATTACATATAAATGATCCCTAGCATACATGGAGCACTAATCTAACTCCAAATTAACATTCTAATGGTTCAATAATTATTTATACGCATAAACACAAAATATGAGTTTTGAGGTCTAGAATTTTTCTCTCACCTTTGATGCGATAAAAGCCTAGATATGCATGCAATGCGTGCCCAACAAGCGGAATCCAACTCAGCACGAAGTTCTACAGACAAAAACTAGGTTTTTCTATGAAAATTTGCTTTGAAAACTTTAAAGAAAAGCTTTGGTTTTCTCCTATGAAACTCTCAGCCCTTTGTGTGTGTTGAGGAGTGTGTTTTGTGTTATGTTTAGTGTGTGTTGGTGATATATGCATAAAGGTCAACATTTTAATGAAAGTCAAAGTTGAGAACTGTAGTATTTTTAGTGTTTTCTTGACTTTAAATTCATTTTCTTGATCAGCAATGCTCAAAACAATTATTCAACACTCAAGATAGTTCAATTAGGTTATTTTTAGGTGACAAGAAGTTTGACACCCAAACAATTCTACCCGAGTCGGCTCAAAACTCGATTTTCGCAAAAAGCGGTGTAAAAACCCTAATAAATTTCTAAGCCGATTTGAAAACCTTTTTCAACAAACACATGTCTATTAAAGTCCGAGGACTAGGTCTAGAAGGGTTAAAAAGACCAGTTTCAAAATTTTAGTGGACGTGTTTTAAAAATACTATTCACTAAAAGTCGATGATAAAATTTCTGACTTCATTTTTTATAAAAATTTCATGAATGCACATTTAGCATGTTCTAGGAGTATTAATATCAAAATTATCACATTCTAAGTCATATAGCACATAGACAGGTCAATTAATACAAAACGAGATAAAGCACGTAAAACGAGACAAAATAGAAAAGTGGGGTTTCACATTCTCTCCTCCTTAAAGAAATTTCATCCTCGAAATTCTTACTTGATGTACTGAACAGATCTGGGTACTGCTGCTACATCTGATCTCGTCTCTCCCAAGTAGCTTCCTCGATACCGTGATGTTTCCACAACACCCTAATCATCGGAATCTTCTTCGACTTCAACTCTTGTTCCATCTGATCAAGAATATGAATCGGACGCTCGTCATAAGTCAGATTCTCACGAAGCTGTAACGGCTCTGGCTCAAGAATATGAGAAGGATCCGGATTATATTTTCACAAATTAGACACGTGAAATACATCGTGGACATCAGAGAAGTTCTCCGGTAAAGCCAACCGATATGCTAACTTACCAACCCTGCCGGTAATCTCAAACGGCCCAACAAATCTCGGACTCAGCTTTCCACCTTTACCATAACAAGCAAACCCCTTACGAGGAGACAATCTCAAGAAAACCCGATCTCTGACTGCAAACTCTAAGTCCCGATGACGCTTATCAGCATAACTCTTGAATCTACTCTGCGTCGTAAGCATTCTCTGCCTGATCAACTGAACATTCTCAATCTTCTCAAGAAGCTCTGGTATAATAGTCAGATCAATAGTCTTCATCTCCCCTACCTCGTCCCAATATAAAGGTGAACGGTACTTACGACCGTAAAGAGCTGCGAAAGGTGTCATCCTAATAGTAGCTTGATAACTATTGTTATAGGCAAACTCGGCAAGTGGTAGATGTTTCTCCCAGTTCTTCCCGAAGTCCAGAACACAAGCCCTAAGCATATCTTCCAGAATCTGAATAGTCCGCTCAGACTGACCGTCGGTCTGTGGATGATACGTGGTACTGAAGTTCAACTGAGTACCCAAGGTCTCCTGAAGTTTCTCCTACAAACGAGAAGTAAATCGAGGATCTCGATCTGAGACAATACTAGATGGAATCCCGTGAAGTCTAACAATCTGATCCAAATAAAGACCCGTCAACTTTGTAACCTTATCTCCCATCCTCATCGAAATAAAATAAGTTGTCTTTGTCAAACGATCCACGACAACCCAAACTGCATCATTACCCCTCGGTGTTCTAGGCAAACCAGTGATGAAATCCATCGTAATATGCTCCCACTTCCACTTTGATAGAGCCAACGGCTGAAGTAACCCTGCAAGTCGTTGATGCTTGGCTTTCACCCTCTGACAAGTCAAACATCTAGATACAAACTGAGCAACCTCCCTCTTCATGTTATTCCACCAATAGTGTTGCTTCAAATCCCGATACATCTTGGTTCCACCGGGATGAATAGTGTACTTAGAATTATGAGCTTCCTCCAGAATACCTTGCCTCAAGCCCGGTTCATCGGGAACACAAACCTTGTTCCGAAACCGAAGAATACCGTCCTCATGCAGTTTAAAGTCAGACTAATCATCCGTGATCTGCTCCTTGATCTTCTAAAGTTTAACATCAAGTTGCTGAGCTTCTCTGATCTGAGACAAAAATAAAGGTTGAATACGGAGATGTGAACACATCACCCTAACTTGAGTTAACTCCGGTCTCCAATAAGTGAATTCCTCAAGAATCTCCCATTTCTTGACAGCTAAACAAGAGATACTCGCCTTACAACTATGAGCATCTGCTACAACATTTGCCTTGCCAGGTAGATAATTGATAGAACAATTATAATCTCCAAGAAGCTCCATCCACCTCCGCTGACGCATATTCAATTTCTTCTGTGAGAACAAGTACTTCAGACTCTTATGACCAGTGAAAATCTCGAACTTACTGCCCCACAGATAATGATGCCACTTCTTTAGTACGAAGACAACTGCTGCCAACTGAAGATCATGAGTCAGATAATTCACCTCATAAGGCTTCAACTTCCTAAAAGCATAGGCAATAACTCGGCCATCCTGCATAAGAACACATCCCAAGCCCTCCTTGGATGTATCGCTGTAAATAACCATATTATCAGTCCCCTTTGGTAGAGCAAGTACTGGAGGAGTAGTCAACCTCTTTTTCAACACCTGAAACCCACTCTCACACTTCTCATCTCAAGCAAAGATAGTCCGTTTCTGAGTCAACTTAGAAAGTGGCCCTGCAATCTTAGAGAAGTCCTTGACAAACCTACGGTAATAACATGCCAAGACAAGAAAGCTACGAACCTCCGAAACATTCTCCGGACGTTTCCAAGACATCACCGATTCAATCTTAGTGGGATCTACAGAAATACTGCTCTGTGTGATAACATGGCCAAGAAAAGATATGCGTTGCAGCCAAAATTCACATTTGCTGAACTTGGCAAACAACTGATGCTCCTGCAGCTTCTGTAAGACAAGCCGTATATGTTGCTCGTGCTCTGATTCAGATTTAGAATAGACCAAGATATCATCAATAAAGATTACCACGAACTGGTCTAAATACAACTGAAAAACTCGATGCATAAGATCCATGAATGCTGCCGGTGCATTAGTTAATCTAAAGGGCATAACAACAAACTCATAATGCCCGTACCGAGTCCTGAAGGCAGACTTCGGAACATCCTCCGTACGAATCCGAAGCCGATAATACCCCTGCCTCAAATCAAATTTAGAGTAGACTTTGGCTCCCTGAAGTTGATCAAACAACTCGTCAATTAGTGGCAAAGGATATTTATTCTTGATGGTCACCTGATTCAAACCACGGTAATCAATACACAATCTCAATGTACCATCCTTCTTCTTTACAAATAAAACAGGAGCTCCTTAAGGTGAAGAACTCTGCTGAATGAATCCCTTCTCCAACAACTCCTGCAACTGAGTTTTCAACTCCTTCAACTCAGCTGGTGTCATCCGGTACGCTGATTTAGAAATAGGTTGAGTACCGGGAATAAGATTGATCACAAAATCTACATCTCTCTCTGGCGGTAACCCTGGCAACTCCTTGGGAAATACATTCGGATATTCCTGAATAATAGGAACTTCCTCCAGCTGTAACTTATCAGATGGCTTGTTGATCAAATAAGCTAGATAACCCGAACACCCCTTACTCACCAACTTAACAGCTTTAGTTGCTGAGATAACAAAACTCGTCTTTGCACCCCTGTTCCCTACTACCTCAACTACTGGCTGATCTGGCAAACGAAACTGTACTACCTTGGTTCTACAGTTTAACTGGGCATCATACTTAGAAAGCCAATCCATACCCAAGATAACATCATACCCCCAGATAGGAAATAAGATAAGGTCCGAAGGAAAATTATATCCCTTAACATGAATTATACAATCCTTACATACTAAGCCAGTAACATACTTATCAGTCAAAGAGGTACTAATCTCAACCACATAAGGCAGTCTTTCAGGTTGCACATTAACACGTTGCACACAAGCAGGAGTAATGAAAGAATGCATAGCACCAGAATCAATCAACCGTTTAACAAGTTGATCAAGTATAAGGAAGTTACCTTCCACCACTGCAGTCTTCTCAGGCATCTCCTCCAAATCAACTGTGTAGGCCCTAGCCTTGACCCGCTGCTGTTGAGGTGCACTGCCCGCAGGTCTACCCTGATAACCCTGAGTCGTTGCCCGACCCTCAATCCTCGAATATCTAAGGCAATCCTTCGCCCTATACTGATTGCTGCCGCATCCTAAACACGTCCTTGCCTTCACTCTGTAATCGGCCTCCACATGCCCCGTACGCTTACAGTGTGTACACTGCGGTGATGATGCACTAACACAGCCCCTGGAAGAACCAGAAGCTAAAGAAACAACTGAACCAGCCTGCTGCTGAGGCCTTACTAAATTGGGCCTGTACTGACCCTAAGACTAGGCTACCCTATACTGGGACTGAACCTGATATGACCCCTGCTGAAACTGAGGCCGATAATAACTCTGCTGACCCTGTGGCCTGAAAGAACCCTGCTGAGCTGGCGGCCTGTACACAACCTGCTGTATTGAAGGCCTATACACTCCCTGCTGAAACTGTGGCTGATACGACCTCTTACTGGGCTGACTAGACACAAGTTGATCCCCCTTTCTCTTCTCTAACCTAGAAGCTGCATCAAAGGCCTCAGTGAATATATCATACCGATTCAGAGCCATCACATCCTGAATCTCGGGCCTCAACCCCAACATAAATCTACGAGTCCTCCGCTCCTCATCAGCCACATACTCCGATGTATACCGGGACAATCGAGTAAAGGTGGCCTCATACTGAGCCACTGAGGCATCCCCCTGAACCAGAGATAGAAACTCAGCCTCTCTCCGCTCTCTCGCGATCCTCGTGACATACTTTGCCCTGAAAGCTAATAGAAAGGTACCCCAAACATACGGAATACCCTGAGTCGCCCAGCTAGTTCTCACCGTGCACCACCATTCTTCTACCACATCATCCAACAAGTACACGACAAAGGAGACCTTCTGCTCATCGGTATAATCAAGAGGATCATAAATCTTCTCCACCTTACTAATCCACGCTTCAGCCTTCCGATCATCGGGTTCCCCCGGAAATCTAGGTGGATGATACCCTAAGAACTCTTTCAGGGTACCACGCCCGTGATTTCCACCCTGCACATTCAATAACTGAGCCTGCCAAGCCTGAGTCTGGGCAGCTTGCTCTGCTATCAACTGGGCCTGTCCGGCCATTAACTCAGCAATCCTATCCATAGCTGTCCCCGAACGATCATCACCCCTATCACGGCCCGGTGCCGCATTACCAGGAGTCTCATCTACTACCTCGGGCCTACCTTTGGTCCTTGGTCTACCAGTCATTCTACTAATCAAAGAGTTAGCACAGGTTATAACACGTAAACAGGTTATAAACAACTATTAACACATAAACAACAAACTCATATAAAACACATAAACAAATTGATCACATAATCACATAAGCACTAAATCACATAATCACTTAATCATTTAATCATTTAATCATATTAATACATAGTTCACTTTTCTTTCTTTTCATACATATTTTCATGCTAAGACCATTACCCACATTCCAAGAATACCCCGGCTGACAACTAAACATGCGCTCTGATACCACTTAAATGCCACGCCCCAACTCGACCCCACCTACGATCAGTCAGGATGCAACGGAATTTCGACAGTATAACGACAGTAAATAGGATACCGAGGCTTTAAACCAACCTCATTAGAACATCATACATCAACTCCATAACCATACAATAAACAACTCCTCAATAAAATAACAACATACAACATAACCATATTACACCATAATTATTCTTTGTTATACACCTCCGTTCCAACATAATACATGAACCTTAATATACATTGCAAAAATATATTGATACCAACCTAGCAACCTAAACATAGACAAAAGAAAGACTACTAAGATAGCATCAACTAATTCATTATCTTTTCAACATCTTTTACATTATGAACTACAAAGCATATAAAAGTCAACTAGATAATATACAAGATAGTAAAACAATACAACATCAAGGATAAGTCAACCAGAACGTAAGGCACATTTTTCTCTTCAGGAGGCACGTACTCGTAGTCCTACTCTACAACACCTGTAAGCATGCAATAATAGAGAATGAGCTTATATAAAATAAGCCCAGCGAGGATCCAAAAGATCTCAATTGTATTCACTATACTCCTTGGAGATAATCCTTTGAGCAAGTAAACACACAATAACATCAATAATACTATCATCACATAATCTATAATGACCATTCAATAAAGGATACATAAGTTGGTATAGCTCCAAACGCCATCACGATCATAACAGCCTTCTTGTGACTCCCATAAACTCACGCACCCGAGGTACCCCAATAACCTCTCCCTCCATGACACCTCCGTCATGCGAGCTGGAGGCAATCTCTGGTAGTCATGCCGTTATCAACCCGACAGTCCGATGCTGCCCGAGAGGTGGCATACACATACCAAAGACTCAGCAATAATAATAATCACCAATCATTCACAGGAGGACAACCTTTTCTGTTGACTATCTCCCGATTCATCAATCATCAATCAATAATCATATTATCATCAAAATAACATCAATAATCAATTTAACAACAAATAACTAAGTTAGATGACAAAGTAGATCATCCACCCGAACATACATTAAACACACAATCAAACCCTAGTTTACCCATCATCATCTCACAATTCAATCACTCAAACCACACTCAATCAACTAAAGGCATAATTTAACATTTTAAAGAAAGACAACCTAAACTTCAAATATTCATAACCTACATTCTACTAGTCCAAACCACTCCAAATCAGTTTCTATCACTCGCCCAATCAATCAACTACATTAGCCCCCTTGGAAACCAACAAAAACACATCCAAATCATGCCCAATAACCCTAAAACCCTAGTGTGTCATGGCTGAAATTTTTGGACTTTAGCACCGACCTCGCAATCGAAAATTCGGCATTACAACGGTGCTACCACATAATTAACAAACTTTTAGAAATCGGCGGCAATCGATTTCAACCAACACAACTCAAAATATTCAACATTTAACAAATTAATCAACTTTATATACCCGAAAATAAATAATTATGCTACAACGGTTCAAATCTCGTAAGATTACATATAAATGATCCCTAGCATGCATGGAGCACTAATCTAACTTCAAATTAACATTCTAACGGTTCAATAATTATTTATACGCATAAACACAAAATATGAGTTTTGAGATCTAGAATTTTTCTCTCACCTTTGATGCGATAAAAGCCAAGATATGCGTGCAATGCGTGCCCAACAAGCGGAATCCAACTTGGCACGAAGTTCTACGGACAAAAACTAGGTTTTTCTATAAAAATTTGCTTTGAAAACTTTAAAGAAAAGCTTTGGTTTTCTCCTATGAAACTCTCGGACCTTTGTGTGTGTTGAGGAGTATGTTTTGTGTTATGTTTAGTGTGTGTTGGTGATATATGCATAAAGTTCAACATTTTAATGAAAGTCAAAGTTGAGAACTTTAGTATTTTTAGTGTTTTCTTGACTTTAAATTCATTTTCTTGATCAGCAATGCTCAAAACAATTATTCAACACCCAAGATAGTTCAAGTAGGTTATTTTTAGGTGACAAGAAGTTTGACACCCAAACAATTCTACCCGAGTCGGCTCAAAACTCAATTTTCGCAAAAAGAAGTGTAAAAACCCTAATAAATTTCTAAGTCGATTTGAAAACCGTTTTCAACAAACACATGTCTATTAAAGTCCGAGGACTAGGTCTAGAAGGGTTAAAAAGACCAGTTTCAAAATTTTAGCGGACGTGTTTCAAAAATACTACTCACTGAAAGTCGACGATAAAATTTCTAACTCCGTTTTTTATGAAAATTTCATGAATGCACATTTAGCATGTTCTAGGAGTATTAATATCAAAATTACCACATTCTAAGTCATATAGCACATAGACAGGTCAATTAATGCAAAACGAGATAAAGCACGTAAAACGAGACATAATAGAAAAGTGGGGTTTCACATTCTCTCCTCCTTAAAGAAATTTCGTCCTCGAAATTCTTACTTGATGTACTAAACAGATCTGGGTACTGCTGTTGCATCTGATCTCGTCTCTCCCAAGTAGCTTCCTCGATACCGTGATGCTTCCACAACACCTTAACCATCGGAATCTTCTTCAATCTCAACTCTCGTTCCATCTGATCAAGAATACGAATCGGATGCTCGTCATAAGTCAGATTCTCACGAAGCTGTAATGGCTCTGGCTCAAGAATATGAGAAGGATCCGGATTATATTTTCGCAAATTAGACACGTGAAATACATCGTGGACATTAGAGAAGTTCTCCGGTAAAGCCAACCGATATGATAACTTACCAACCCTGCCGGTAATCTCAAACGGCCCAACAAAGGGTTAAAAAGACCAGTTTAAAAATTTTAGCGAACGTGTTTCAAAAATACTATTCACTAAAAGTTGATGATAAAATTTCTGACTCCGCTTTTGATGAAAATTTCATGAATGCACATTTAGCATGTTCTAGGAGTATTAATATCAAAATTACCACATTCTAAGTCATATAGCACATAGACAGGTCAATTCAAACAAAACGAGATAAAGCACGCAAAACGAGACATGATAGAAAAGTAGGATTTCACATACGACATCATGGTTGTCCTATGTATTGGTGTGTAATACTTGCTTTTGAGCAACACTTGTCCTGATCTCAAATGAGACACATTCACTCATAATTTCATTCGATCAATATAGTAAGTACCGAGTGGTTGTCAAGATAAGATTCATTACCTTTGAGGTGAAGAATTGTCTTATACGATCTAATTGTGTTTGTTTAATGAGGAAATCTTTGATCAAGGTATGAATAATGGAAAATGTATTTTCTATGTGTCATCTATCATTATATCAAATTTGATCTATGCATAGAATCGAATCGATGAACGTAATCGGTCCATGGTTCTTACTTGATCGAACATGTTAATGGAAGAATTGAATTGCACAGTAATCGTTAACAAAATAGGTTCACTCAATTGATGACTTCATTGCCTTATAAATTGTCTTGATATATTGCTAGATGTCACTCAAGACTCTTGAGGGTGTTTCGAGAATGGATGAGAAATTTCTAAAACAAATCGAAAAGTTTGATAAATATTAAAGATGTTTGATATTTTCTTATTGTTATTTGGCGGTAAACCTAGAAGGTCACACACAATAGAGCATAACGATTTAGTTTTAATTGAACTTGTATCTTTATTTCACATATTTTTAAGAGTTAACAATATTATTTTGTGAAGGTGCACGTTATATAGATATAACTATGGTTTTAAAAATTTTATAACGTAGCGAAAACATAATAGCATACTTATATAGGATCAAACCACATAATTCTAAGAAATTTTTTTGCATAAATGAAACTAGCATATGAATTCTAATTGTGTAAAGATCAAATTCAACAACTAGAAGAATTTATTACTTGGATTCGTTAGCTTAGAAACTTAATGAAAAATACCAAATCCAACCTTGATCTTGATGGAAAAAGATCTACAAGCTTTGGAGACGAATAACACTTCTTGATCTTCTCCTCTATGACCTTCTTCCTTCTTGAAGATGCTATGAAGATTTATGGGAATCATCTTCTAGTTTTCCCTAGCCTTCAACGTGTAAGAGAATGAGATCTCTCTCTCTTTCTTCTCTTAATCTCATGTGTAAATTTATGTGTGCAGGAAAGGTGGATGTGAGCTCAATTTATAGATATAGAAAGCTAGAGTAGTTGATCCTAGTTGAAATAAGAGTTAGATGTTTTAGAATCCAAGTAGGAGAATCTTGAAATAATCTTGTGCATCTTGAACTATAACTAGTCCTCTGGATAATAACTGCTGTGAAGCCCCGCACAAGACCCCATATGCATTTTATAGCATTTTATAAATTTTTACGTCATTTAATATATAATTATATCAATTAATGTGTATTTACCTTGATTCACGTGCTTTTATTTCAAAATACGTACATATATATCATTTTATGTGCACATATCTCGTTTGACGTGTATATAAATTCAATTATGTATCTTTGAGTAATTTAGATAACGTAGGCAATAATTAAATTATTTTATGTGCATTCATCTCAATTTACGCGCATTTCATCATTTAACATGTGTTTGAGTCATTTATATCATGTAGCTAGTAATTGGAACCAACTAAGTTCAATAGCTAACTAGAAAAATTGAATCAGAACCAAAACAATTAGAATTAACACTAGAATGACAAACTAGTAATGCGCAAGTCAGTTGAGGGGCATTCTTGTCCTAAAATAAAAATTACATAATATCCTACCACTATTCTATCCTAGGCAAAAACATACACAACACACATTAAATCTCTACAACACACACTATACCACCTACACACACAAAATCTCTACAACATACATACACCCACAATCAGCCACACATACACACACTATACGATTTTGCTAAGGAGAAGGGAAAAAGAAGAAGGAGAAGAAGAAATGAAGGAAGAGGAAAGTACGAGCAAGCCATTTTCAAGATCTTCAACCATTTTCAATTAACTTCTTCCATTCCTAACTCTTGCAAGGTGAGGGATTTTTCATAAATGATTTTAAAGGATTCATTCAAGATTATTAATGTTCATTTGGTATTAATCTTGTTATAACTTGCATACAAAAGCTTGGATGATGAGAAAGTTGAGTATTTTGTGTTGTAGATCTGGGAATTGCCCAACTTGTGATTTGATGACCTTGTAAAGATGTGTGGTGAGCTTGTTATTGATCTTGTATGTAATAAAGCATGAAAAACTTGTATGGAAGAGTTAGCAGCATGAATAGCATTTTAGGACTTGAATGTTATTTTGGTGTTCATGAGCTTCTACGAATTTTTGGGAGTTTTGATGGATAGTTGTTGTTGGAAGAATGTTTGGTTGATTTGGAACTCATGTATGTTGCCTAATAATCCATCTTAAGCATGCTAGAATCTTAGTTGAAGTTGGGGAGAAAGATGGCAAGAAAATGAGTAGAAAAATGAGAATTTACGGGTACATTTTGTCGAGGCCAGTGGACTAGTTGGTCGACTAAACTTGCCGGACATTTGACAAAATTCACTGGAAAAGTCAGTCGACAAGCCGGGCAAATTACTTGCCCGACTTACTCGTCCGACTTTCTTGATAGATTTGCGCAACAATTTTCCGAAATCCATATCTCACTGAATTCAACTCCGAATTGAGTTCTGTTTAATTCTAGAACTATCTAATTTTGATAAGCTTCGATTATATACCAAAATCAGATTAATTGGAGTTCGGAAAGGTAGGTAAATTAATTGATTAAGATAGGCTAATGCAGAAGTGTTGAAATAGCTCTATAGTTTCACTTGTGTTTGCATTTCCTTGTTGTTTTAAGTAGTCTATTGATGTCTTTTCACTATCTTATGATACTTGGAAATACTTGAAACACCTTAAATGCTATATATATGCATGACCATTATATGTTTGCTTGATATTCCATTGATTAGTCATTTATTACCGCACGAGGTCTACATGCTTTCTTGCTATCTCATTGATAATTACGAATGCATTTAAATTGTTAAAGCGTGTCAGTTGCAACAATTAATGAATACGGTAGCAACAAGACCTCTGGGCAGCAATGGGTTCGTCGGTATATCTCGCCTACCGAGGTAGTAACGAGACCTTCAGTCAGAGGTAGGGCTTGCTGGTATATCTCGCCTACCAAGGTATTTATTCCTTCTCGTTCAAGACTCATTGATCCTCCTACGGGTCGAGACCCAATGATATCTTGGAGGAGTTAGGTTATTTAATTGTTTTCAAATGCTCTTACCAATACCCATTGATCCTCCTACGGGTCGGGACACAATAATATCTTGGAAGAGATAGATTATTTAAATGTTATTGAATCTTGATTGTATATGTTGTGATAGTTTCTGGTTATTAGCGTGTTGTAACAAGAGTTAAACAAACTAAATGTAATATTACAGAAATTAAGAACACTGAGATTTAACGTGGTTCAACCATGCGGTCTATGTCCACGGGACCTCCACTCGTCCAACAAACCTGTTTCATTAATTAATAACAAGTTACAACATCAATGAACTTACATAAGTAAAGACTCCCTCTTGACCTTTGACGCCTCGATGATGAACTCCTTAATGAACCTAGTTTGGCTAGCTCCCCTCGACTTGCAATGTTCTCTCCCGAGAACTTCACCTTCATCTCCCGAAGAATGAATAACACAATCAACAAACTAAAAACTCTTTCTATCAAAGATTAAAAACAATAAGCATAACGGAAGTATAAATAAGCTGTCTATTTCATAGTCTGCTGCAGCAACATATGTAATATCAGATTTCCCCTGTTACTGCCTTCTGTTGCAACACATTGTCAATCTGCTGCAGCAAAAACTCGATAGCTCTCAAGACATAAATTATTCTGCCTTTTCAGCTCTCTTTTGCACATTTTTTTCCCCACCACTCAGACATGGGATGCTCTGTATATATATTGAATTAATTGCCTAATCCTCCACAAGGTAAATCGTGCTTAGGCCTTGAGTTATATGGAAAGACTTTGTTTCCAAGCAATTCTTGAGTAAGACAACCTTCCTTTCTTGAATAAGAAAACTTCAATCATCTTTAATGTAGATATCAATTTGCCTTGTCATCTTCCTTGTAACTATGGTAAACCTGTCAATCAAATCTCTCCAAACATATATGCATATCCCACAATTAGTTTCAGAAACATATCCCCATAAAATTCAGCCAAGACATAATTTTGGCAAAACACAAGCCAATCAATTTCTTAGCACTTGCTGCAGCAAAGGGGCATAACAAGTTCCCCCTTTGGCTTTATTTTGGCAAAACTGCATATCAGAGTATTCAACACACTTGAGTTAAAAACTAGTGAGCATTAGTATAACTGTAAGCCAGAGCCAATGACAAAAATGCACAATGTATCAGAGTACCAGAGCATAACCAGATCATATAAACTAACATAACCTAACTGGATCAGAACAATAAAAATAAACTAACCAAAATAAACTAACTGTATCAGAGCAATGATAGGAAAAGAATAAAGATAAAAGTTTTCAGATGTCAGAACATGAGCTTGAGCATAAACATAACATAAGCAGTAACCAACAGTCCATTCTCTTCTTTTTTGTCAAACAAAGACAAGGGGCTAAGCATCAGGTTGAGCATGAGGGTGAATGGTGGCAAGAATATCAAGAATCTGTTTTTATCCTTTGCGAATCTGAGCATGAGAGGCCTAAAGAGCATCTTGGACAGTTCGGATCTGCTGCAGCTCAGCTTGAATCTGCTGCAGCACTTGCTTCATATCAGCACTCGAACTGTGGATAGATGTTGTACCAAACTTCCCCTGAGCAGCAACGCCTGCTGTAACAGACACAGGAACTGTAGGGGGCTCCCCCTAAACACCTATTTCATGTTTGCCCTGCAAAAACTTTCGAGAAAAATGTAGAGAAGTAGGAAGCTTAGCCAATACCTCATCTGGCTTTTTGACATTATGCTACAAGCTTAACACCCCAAAAATCACAGACGGAAATGGAAGATACAATGTTGAACCAGTCTTTTCAGCTTCTTCCAAAATCTGATTAAAAATGACCTGCCCGATGTTCAAATTTAGACCAGTGCCTACTTGAAACAGTAATGTGGCCATCTCGGCATGCACCGTGTTGGCATGTTTCCCTGGAAGCCAGTTTGCTAAAGTAATGCGATGCAAGACAGCATACTTAGTGGTCAGAGCTGTAGCAGCAAGCCGATTGCCATGAGGCCAAGTTGTAGTATGTCCCAACAATTCGGTTACAACTTGATTTAGAGTTAAACTAACCTCTGCTATATCTTTCTCAGGCTTCTCAAATCCTACAAACTCATTGATTACAGTAGGAGAGAAAATGAACACATTATTTCGAACAAAAACCTGATGATAATAGGGGGAAGCATGATCTCCTGTAGCCTTAATTAAGTTTGCATAAAATTCATGAACAACGGCTGTAACATAGGATGCATCTAGCTTAACGGTTCCTAGCAATATGCGATGTTCTAATAGTTCTATTATGCCGGTGCCCTTATATGAATCAATATGCAAAATGCGTTCTTCCACAAAGGCTCTCTGACTAACCAAATCCCATTGAACAAGAGACACAGAAAAATAAAACTTTTTGGAGTGTGCAAGACTAACCATATATCCAGACTGCAAATTGCGTTGGAGCTTGCGTCTGCTTGCTAGAAAAGAGGACGTAGACTTTCGCTTCTTCGCTTGACGCTTGGATCTGGGGCATTTGAGAGGATTGGACTCGCTACTTTCTACAGCAGCCTTCACACCATAAGAGGCTTGACCAGGTGTGTTCTCTGTTTCATCATTAGCTGCAGTAGAATGTGCAGCATGGAAAATGGGAACTGGTTCATTCCTTGCTGCAACATGAATTGGAGATGTTGTTACAGCATCATTTGCCACAGTCTCAGGCGCAACACTCCTAGGCATGGCATTAGAATCAGACGAGTCAGTAGAAGAGACATTATGTCGAACATTAGGTGGGTGATCGGGTGGTGGTGCATCATCTTCATCAGAATCTGCTGCAGCCATGTCTGCATTAGCCATGACAGGTTTTGCATGAGAAGATCATTCTGCTGCAGCAGCGGACACAGCCTCCTTCTTGCTAACAAATGGTGTCTCAACAGCGACTCCCTTCGCGAGAGTAAGTGTGCCAACGATGGGTGATTCTGTCTTCGTACCCAGCGACTCAGATAACACTTCATGAAAGGAAGAGTCAGAACTTGAGTCTGGCTTAGAGGCAGAAGACTCAGAAGCTTGTGTTTTCCCTTTATGATCCATAGTAGAAGTGATGGCCAGTGACGGTGGTGGTGGCTGATTGTCATGATGGCCAGCAGTGGCGCTACTCGACGATGTATCGTCACAAGTGATAGGTTTATTTGGATCACCTCCAGGTGCATTAGGTGGAGCTTGAGGCCAACAGCGAGTTCCAGCTCGAGTTCGTGCCATAGTAGATGTACCTGTGAGAAGTAGAAGAAAAGACTGCTTGTATGCGACTGTCAGAGAGAGAGAATGACGATGTTAGTGAAATGGAGATTAATGCCAATGAATGGTTAATTAAGAGGAGACACATTAATGAAAGGAAATAAATAGAGCACAATATTTCAAGTAATGAGGAAGTTGAACGGTTTATGGAGGTTAATTCTCTCTTCTCCTGTGGAAGTCGTGCTTAGATCGTGCTGCAAAGTTCCCGCTCAAAAAATTCAGTTATGACACATCATCAAAAATTATGTAACTGTTCAGCGCCTATTGCAGCAACATTCAAAAGAAGAAAAACTTTGCTGCGACAAAAACAGTTAGTTCTTTGACATTAATGCAATAAAAACACAGCTAACACGAAGACAAAAATTTGTGCTACAGCAACTTTTGACCAGATTTAATCTCAAAATTTAGTGTGTGAGATTATGCTGCAACATACATCAACCCAACAAATTCTACACTTTGACATTCAACCCTCAAAATTCTGTTGACTGTTTGTAAAATTCAGAATTTACACACGCACACTTTTATAAGCATGAACTTTGAGTCACCACTCGAATTTCTACTGATCACATGCATAAATCAAACAAGAATTTTAAGAGTGGACCATATGTGTGTGTGTGTTTCATGCACCAGCCAGTCCAAATGATCCTTAACATCCATCAAAACAGGTCAAATGAGGAGCAATACTTGTTCCAACATACCTGGTCGCCTAATCACTCATGCAGGATTTTCCAAAACCTTCTTTCAGACTTTTAGAGACCCTTTTTTTTTTCTTCTTCTTGGAATGGCGACTTTCATGCTAGAACTATTCTTTGTGGTCTTAGATAGCTCTTTCCACTCCAACTTCCACTGCAATATCCTTCATA
The DNA here is from genome assembly GCA_037974665.1 of Ehretia macrophylla. NCBI lineage: Eukaryota > Viridiplantae > Streptophyta > Magnoliopsida > Boraginales > Ehretiaceae > Ehretia > Ehretia macrophylla. The sequence goes on along the minus strand of CM075771.1, from coordinate 64,600,398 downwards.
TAATATTTTCTTTTGACAAGGTGAATAGATTTCAGGAATGAATCTCAAAGAGACTTCTCTTTGATAAATCCCCAGTCGTCAAGTAATTTCACAATCTTTTCCTGTTGAGACTTCAATCTAAGATTCATCAGAATGACAAGTACATGATGTGTATTGATAATATGGTTCCACAAATGAAATCACTAGTTGATTTATACATATAACTTTCAATGTTCTAGTGATTAACTAATGCACATACACGCAACCATTGAATTTTAAAGAGAACAAATGCCTAAGGCATTTCTCAAGGTCTCAAACCTCACAAAGTCTAGTGCCTTAGTGAAGATATCTGCTAGTTGATTTTCTGTTGCAACATATTCCAACACAACCTTATTTTGTTCCACAAGTTCTCTTATGAAGTGATGCCTTGTGTCAATGTGCTTTGTTTGTGAATGTTGTACAGGATTCTTTGCGATATTTATGGCACTCATGTTGTCACAAAAGACAATAAACTTATTTTGATCAATGTCATAGTCATCTATCATTTGACCCATCCAAAGAAGTTGAGCATAACAACTACCTACTGCTATGTATTCTGCTTTAGTAGTGCTCAAAGAAATTGAGTTTTGCTTCTTGCTGTACCATGAAACAAGATTGTTACCTATATAGAAGCAACCTCTAGTAGTGTTCTTCCTGTCATCCACATTTTCAGCCCAATCTGCATCACTAAACCTTGCAAGATTTGGGTTAGTGTCATTAGTGTACCAAATGCCTAGATTAACAGTCCCACTCACATATTTAATGACTCTCTTTATAGCCTTTAAGTGTGACTCTTTTGGATCAGCTTGAAACCTAGCACACACTCCTACACTAAAACAAATATCAAGTCGACTAATAGTTAAATAAAGTAAGCTCCCTATCGTGCCTCCATACAAACTTGCATCCACGGACTTCTCATTCCCATTTTTCATCAACTTTGTACTTGACCCCATTGGAGTCCTCATGTGCTTTGCATCTTCCAAACCAAACATTTTCACAAGATCATTGGCATATTTCTCCTAAGAGATGAAAATGCTATTCTTGCACTGCTTCACCTAGAAACCTAGAAAGTATGTCAGCTCTCCAACCACACTCATTTCAAATTCATGCTGCATTTGATCAACAAATTCATCAACATTGCTTTTAATTGTTGCACCAAAGACTATGTCATCAACATAAATTTGAGCAATCAAAATTCCAAGTATGAATTTAATGAACAAAGTCTTATCAACACTTCATCTTTTATAACCTTTTTCAAGAAAAAATCTAGTTAACCTCTCATACCAAGCTCTTGGAGCTTGTTTCAAACCATACAGGGCCTTTTTCACTTTAAAAACATGATCGGGAAGATCAGGATCTTCAAATCCTTTAGGTTGTTCAACATAAGCTTCTTCATTAAGTATACCATTCAAGAAAGCACTCTTTACATCCATTTGGTATAACTTAATTTGCAACACACAAGCAATAGACAACAGTAGCTTAATTGATTCTAACCTAGCAACTGGTGCAAAAGTTTCCTCAAAATCTATGCCTTCAATTTGAGTGTACCCCTGAACAACTAACCTAGCCTTGTTTCTAGTTATGTTTCCACATTCATCAGTCTTGTTCCTAAAAATCCATTTTGTCCCAATTACATTTGTGTCTTTTGGCCTAGGAACTAAGACCCACACATCATTCCTAACAAATTGGTTCAACTCTTCTTGCATAGCATTGATCCAACTTTCATCCTCTAAAGCCTCTTTTACATTCTTTGGCTTAATAGGGGAAGTGAAACATATATACCTGGCCATCTCCCTATAATTACCTTTTGTTTGTTTTGAGTTCGGACACCATCATGTAAAGAACCTATGATATCACCACTTGAGTGATTTTTTTGAACTCTACTTGAGGGTTCAGCTATTTGAAGTTCTGAAAATCTCTGCTCAAGTCCTCCTGTTTCAGTACCTGTTGCATCATATTCATCATCTGATACGACAACTTCAGTTTCTGTTGTAGCAGTTTCAGTTTTTGTTCCATGCATTCTAGCTTCTGCTGCAACAGGTTCAGTTTCTGTTGCGACAGTGTCTGATGTTTGTCTATCTACTGTTCCTCCTGTATTATTTTCAGTACATGCTGCAACATTTTCTATAGCAAAATCACCTGATGCAACATTCGATTCATCAGCTTTTAGTGCACCTTTGTCGGATTTTGCATCAAACTTCCCTCTTGGCTCTCTGTCCTTTAAAATGTAGCAAACACTCCCAAACACATGAAAATACTTGAGTGAAGGTTTCTTACCTTTCCAAATTTCATATGGAGTTTTAAGTGTACCTGGACGAAGATACACTCAATTCACTGTGTAATAAGCAGTGTTAACAATTTCAGCCCAAAATTTATGAGGAATGTTATTTGCATTTAACATCACACAAGCCATTTACTGTAAAAGCCTATTTCTTCTTTCTACAACACCATTTTACTGTGGTGTTTTAGGTGCAGAAAATTCATGACCAATTCCATGCATATCACAAAAATCAGAGAAGGTATAATTCTCAAACTCCTTATCATGATCACTTCTTATTCTAACAATTTTTCCTATGTGACTTTCCTTTTCATTTGAAATTTTCAAGCACAGTCTTTTGAATGCATCAATTATATCTGATTTTGATCTCAAGAATTCAACCCATGAATATCTAGAAAAGTCATCAACACAAACAAATACATACCTTTTTCCACCAAGGCTTTCAGTTTGCATATGACCCATAAGATCCATATGCAAGAGTTCCAAAGTCCTTTTTGTGGCAATCTGTTACAGCTGTTTATGAGTAGTCTTTACCTGCTCTCCAAGTTGACAAGGACCACACACATCATGCTTCAATCTTTTAAATTTAGGAACTCCTTGAACAATATATGTGTTCACAATTTTACTTAGAGTTTTGAAATTCATATGTCTTAACTTGAAGTGCCACAATTTAGTACTATCAACTATGTTGCTTTGATAAACAAAGTTTTGTTCATGTGGAACATAAAACATATAGCAATTATCCATTGACCTACTTCCTGTAAAAACACATTTGTTAGAATTATCAGTTACTTCATAACCATCCTTGGTAAAGTTTACTAGCAATCCTTGATCATACAGTTGACTAATACTAATGAGATTTGCTTTGAGTCCTTCTACATGCAAAACTTTCTTCAATCATGGAAAGCCTTTGAGAGCAAGAGTTCTTTTTCCAAGAACACGGCCTTTCTCACCATCACCAAAGGTTACTTCTCCTCTATTGCATGACTTGTAATTTTTGAGAATTTCTCTTTCACCTGTCATATGCCTAGAACAACCACTGTCAAAGTACCAAGAGTAAGTAGGACATGTTTTCAAGACAGTGTAAGAGACAAGACAAGTTGTAGGAGACTTTCTTACCCAAATTTGTTTTACATTTTGCTGCGATAGGTGAAGATGGGTTCTTTTTCTTCTTTTCAATGCTCTCATAAGCTCGTAGCAACGAGGTCTAATATGACCAGGAGTAAAGCAATAATGACAAACAGGAATAAACTTACTTACCTGTGAAGTTCCTGCTTCTGTGCCAACTTCTGTTGCAACAGATTGTTCCACCTTTGATTTTTCAGTTTCTTTAACAAAAATTGTTTGACTTGTTGATGCTCCTTCTTGATATCCCAATCCAGTATGATCCCTGCAAGATTTTTGAATGGATAACATATAATCAAGCTTTTCAGTACCTGAGTTCATCATTTTGAAGCCTCGCTGGATCTGTGACAATTCCTGCTGCAGCATGTCGGCTTTTTGCTGAATGTTACCCACTGATTTCTGCAATTTAGCCTTTTCTCTTTCAAGTTCAGCAATCTTGGTCAGTTGATCTTGATTTACCCTACACACGATCAGCCACTTTTGGTACATTGTTTTGTAGGTTCTTATGAATTTGTCCTCTTCTTCATCACTGTCCAATTCAGAATCAGTTTCACCATCTGTCATAACCAATCTTGTTTCTGATGTTGTTGCCAAGTCTACGGCAGCGGGTTCAGTTTCTGTCACAGCATTTGTCTTAGCATCAGTTTTAACATCTGTCACAGTATCTGACTGTGCTGCTGCAACACATAACACAACATAGTTGCTTGTGTGTTCTTCATTGATGTTGATGCTGTAACGCCCCAACTCGACCCCTCCTACAATCAGTCAGGACACAACAGAATTTCGGCAATATAACGATAGTAATTAGGACACCGAGGCTCTAAACCAACCTCTTCGGAACTCATACAACCAACTCCACAAACAATTCAACAATTAAACAACACAACCACAATATACATTAAACATTCTTTTGCCACTGCATCCATAGGTTATACGTCTCCGTTCCAACATCATACATTTACTATATAATATATTTTTTCCCAAAATAGATTATAACCAATCTAGCAACCTAATCATGTTTCAAAACAAGACTACTAAGCTAGCAACATTTAATCCATTATCTTTACAACATCTTATATATTATAAACTTCTAAGTAAATACAAAACAACTAGTTTTAATATACAAGATAACAAAAGAGTACAACATCTCAGACATCAAGGACAAGACTCTAGCACATAGGACTCATCCACATATGGCACATTCTCAGCTTCCTGAGGCACGTACCCGTAATCTTGTTCAATATTACTTGTATGCATGCAATAATTGAGAGTGAGCTTATATAAAACAAGCCCAGTGAGGATTCGACAAATCTCTTAGTAGCATTTACTATACTCCTTGGAAATCATCCTTTGAGCAGTAAACACATAATAATCATCAATAACAATATAAGCGCATTAGTAATAATAACCAATCAATAAAGGATACTTTAGTTGGTGTAGCTCCAAACGCCATCACGATCTCAACCATTCTTCTTATAACTCCTCATTACTCAGGCACCCGAGGTACCTCACTAGCCCTTCCCTCCATGGCACCTCTGCCATGCGAGCTGGGGGTAGCCTATGATAGTCATACCGTTATCAACTCGACAGCCCGACGCTGCCCGAGATGTGGCACACACATACCAAGACTCATGACAATAATAATAATCATTCATATCTCAGGAGGACAACAAAGTAGGTTGCCTATCTCCCGGCTTCATCAATAATCAGTAATCAATAATCAATAATCAATAATCAATTAATAACATTTCAACAACATATCATCAATTAAACAATTAACAACTCAACAACTAAGTTAGATGACAAAGTAGGTCATCCAACTTAACATGTATTAATCCACTCAACCAAACCCGACTCCAACCAACAACAACCCATAATTCAACCACTCAAACACTGCCCAAACAACTAAAGACATAATCTCAACTTTTAAAGAAAGACAACTCAAACTTCTAAAAGTCATAACTTACAATCTGCTCATCCAATGACCTCCAAACCAGTTTCTATTACTCACCCACTCAAGCAACTACATTAGCCCCCTCGAAACCGACTACAATCCATCCAAATTACGCCTAACAGCCCTAAAACCTCAATGCACCATGGCTGAAATTTCCGGACTTTCACCACGACATCGCAATCAAAATTTCGGCATTACAACATTACTCCTACGTATTTAAAAAAACTTTTACAAGTAACATCAATCGATTCTAACTACCACAACTCCAACTATTCAATAAATAGCCAACAACTCAATTTTAATACCCGAAAAATAAAAATTCATGTTACAACGGTTCAAAACTTATATAAACACATATAAACGATCCTTAGCATTCAAAACGTGATTTTTGCAAAAAGAAAGTGTAAAAACCTTTAAAATTTCAAAGCCGATTTAAAATCCGTTTTAATCAAACACGGGTCTATTAATATCCGAGGACTAGGTTTTAAAATATTTAAAACACCTGTGTAAAAATTTTAGCGGACGTGTGTTCAAAACACTATTCACAAAAACCGTTGATAAAATTTCTAATGCCGTTTTTTATGAAAATTTCATGAATGCACACTTTGCATGTAATAGGAATATAAATCATAGAATTAGCACATTCTAATTCATATAACACATAAATAGGTCAAAACACGCAAATTTATGCAAAGATAAAAGTATGGGGTCTCATATTCTCCCCCCTTAAAGAAATTTCGTCCTTGAAATTCTTACTTGCTGTATGAAAAAAATCTAGATACTGCTGCAGCATCTGATCTCGCCTCTCCCAAGTAGCTTCCTCAATACCGTGATGCTTCCACAATACTTTGACCATCGAAATCTTCTTCGATCTTAATTCCCGTTCTATCTGATCAAGAATGCGAATCAGCCTCTCATCATAAGTCAGATTCTCACGAAGCTGCAACGTCTCTGGCTCTAGAATATGAGAAGGATCCAGATTATTTTTTTGCAAATTAGACACGTGAAAAACATCGTGGATATTAGAGAAGTTATCTGGTAAAGCCAACCGATATGCTAACTTGTCAACCCTGCCGATAATCTCAAACGGCCCTATAAACCTCAGACTCAGCTTACCACCTTTGCCATAACGAGCAAACCCCTTTCGAGGAGATAATTTCAAGAAAACTTGGTCCCCGACTGCAAACTCCAAATCCCGACGACGCTTATCAGCATAACTCTTGAATCTACTCTGTGCTGTAAGCATTTTCTGCCTGATCAACTGAACATTCTCAATCTTCTTCAGAAGCTCTGGCATGATAGTCGGATCAATAGTTTTCATCTCCCCTACTTCATCCCAATACAAAGGTGATTGGCACTTACGACAATAGAGAGCTGCAAAAGGTGCCATTCCAATAGTCGCTTGATAACTATTGTTATAGGCAAAGTCGGCAAGTGGTAGGTGTTTTTCCCAGTTCTTCCCGAAGTCCAGAACACAAGCCCTGAGCATATCCTCCAGAATTTGAATAGTTCTCTCAGACTGATCGTCGGTCTGTGGATGATACGCTGTGCTGAAGTTTAACTGAGTACCCAAAGTTTCCTGAAGTTTCTCCCACAAACAAGAAGTAAACCGAAGATCTCGATCTGAGACAATACTAGATGAAATCTCGTGAGGTTTAACAATCTGATCCACATAAAGATCCGCCAACTTTGCAACCTTATCTCCCAACCTCATCGGAATAAAATGAGCTGTCTTCATCAAACGGTCTACAACAACCCAAACTACGTCATTACCTCTCGGTGTTCTAGGCAAACTAGAGACGAAGTCCATCGTAATACGTTCCCACTTCCACTCTGGTATTGCCAATGGCTGAAGTAACCTTGCAGGTCATTGATGTTCTATTTTCACTTGCTAACAAGTTAAACATCTGGATACAAACTGAACAACCTCCATTTTCATGTTATTCCACCAATAATGTTGTTTCAAATCCCGATACATCTTGTTTCCACTGGGATGAATAGTGTACTTAGAATTATGAGCCTCCTCCAGAATACCTCTCCTCAAACCTGGTTCATCGGGAATACAAACCCTGTTCCGAAACTGAAGAATACCATCTTCATGTAATTTGAAGTCAGACTGATCATCCGTGATCTGATCCTTGATCTTCTAAAGTTTTGAATCAAGTTGTTGGGCTTCTCTGATTTGAGACAACAATAAAGGTTGAATACGGAGATATGAACACATCACCCCAACCTGAGGCAATTCCGATATCCAATAACTGAATTCCTCAAGAATCTCCCACTTTTTGACAGCCAAACAAAAAATACTCACCTTACGGCTAAGAGCGTCTGCTACTATATTTGCCTTCCCAGGCGATAACTGATAGAACAATTATAATCTCCAAGAAGTTTTATCCACCTCCGTTGGCGCATATTCAACTCCTTCTGTGAGAACAAATACTTCAGACTCTTATGATCAGTGAAAATCTTGAACTTACTGCCCCACAGATAATGATGCCACTTTTTCAGTGTGAATACCACGGCTGCCAACTCAAGATCATGAGTCGGATAATTCACCTCATACGGCTTCAACTTCCTAGAAGCATAGGAAATAACTGGGCCATTCTGTACCCCTCCTACAATCAGTCAGGACGCAACGGAATTTCGGCAGTATAACGACAGTAATTAGGACACCGAAACTCTAAACCAACCTCTTCAGAACTCATACAACCAACTCCACAAACAATTCAACAATTAAACAACACAACCACAATATACATTAAACATTCTTTTGCCACTGCATCTATAGGTTATACGTCTCTGTTCCATCATACATTTACCATATAACATACATTTTCCCAAAATAGATTATAACCAATCTAGCAACCTAATCATGTTCCAAAACAAGACTACTAAGCTAACAACATTTAATTCATTATCTTTACAACATCTTATACATCATAAACTTCTAAGTAAATACAAAACAACTAGTTTTAATATACAAGATAACAAAAGAGTACAACATCTCAGACATCAAGGACAAGACTCTGGCACATAGGACTCGTCCACAAATGGCACATTCTCAGCTTCCTGAGGCACGTACCCGTAATCTTGTTCAATATTACCTGTATGCATGCAATAATTGAGAGTGAGCTTATATAAAACAAGCCCAATGAGGATTCGACAAATCTCTTAACAGCATTTACTATACTCCTTGGATGCATCGCTATAGATAACCATATTATTGTTCCCCTCTAGTAGAGCAAGTACTGGAGCGGTAGTCAATCTCTTTTTCAACTCCTGAAACCCACTATCACATTTCACATCCCAAATAAAATTGGTTCATTTCTGAGTTAATTTAGAAAGTGGCCCTGCAATCTTAGAAAAGTCATTCACAAACCTATAGTAATAACCCGCCAAGCCAAGGAAGCTACGAACCTCTGAAACATTCTCCGGCCTTTTCCAAGACATCACCACTTTAATCTTAGTAGGATCTACTAAAATACCGCTCTGTGTAATCACATGGCCAAGAAAAGATATCTGTTGCAGCCAAAATTCACATTTGCTGAACTTCGCAAACAAATGATGCTCCTGCAGTTTCTATAAGACAAGCCATAGATGTTGCTCGTGCTCCGATTCAGACTTAGAATAAACTAAGATATCATCAATAAAGATTACCACGAACTGGTCCAAGTACGGCCGAAAGACCCGATGCATAAGATCCATGAATGCTACCGGTGCATTAGTCAATCCAAAGGGCATAACTACAAATTCATAATGCCCATACCGAAACCTGCAAGCAGACTTTGGAACATCCCCCGTACGAATTCGAAGCTGATAATACCCCTGCCTCAAGTCAAACTTAGAGTAGACTTTGGCTAACTGAAGTTGATCAAACAACTCATCAATCAGTGGTCAAGGATACTTGTTCTTGATGGTCACCTGATTCAAACCACGATAGTCAATACATAATCTCAAGGTACCATCCTTCTTCTTCACAAATAAAACAGGTGATCCCCATGGTGAAGAACTCTGCTGAATGAAACCTTTCTCTAATAACTCCTGCAACTGTGTTTTTAGCTCCTTAAGTTCAGCTGGTGCCATCCGGTATGCTGATTTAGATATAGGTTGAGTACCGGGAATCAAATTAATTACAAACTCAACATCTCTCTCTGGTGGCAATCCTGGCAACTCCTTGGGAAATACAATGGGATATTCCCGAATAATAGGAACTTCCTCCAGCTTTAGCTTATCAGATGGCTTGTTGATCAAATAAGCTAGATAACCCGAACACCCCTTACTCACCAGCTTAACAGCTTTAGTTGATGAGATAATAAAACTTGTCTTAGCATCCCAGTTCCCCGCTACCTCAACCATTGGCTGATCTGGCAAACGAAATTGTACTACTTTTGTTCTACAGTTTAACTGGACATCGTACTTAGAAAGCCAATCCATAGCCAAGATAACATCATACCCCCAGATAGGAAATAAAATAAGGTCCGAAGGAAAATCCTGACCCTTAACATGTATTTTTCAGTCTTTACATACTAAACCAGTCACATACTTATCAATTAAAGAAGTACTAATCTCAACCACATAAGGCCATATTTCAGGTTGCATGTTAACACGTTGCACACAAGTAGGCGTAATGAAAGAATGCGTAGCACCAGAATCAATCAACACTTTAACAAGTTGATTGAGTATAAGAAAGTTACCTTCTACAACTGCCGCTGCCTCGGGTATTTCCTCCAAATCCACTGCGTAGGCCCGAGCCTGAACTCGCTGCTGCTGATGTACACCACTGGTAGGTCGGCCCTGATAACCCTGGGTCGCTGCCTGACCCTCAATCCTCTAAAATCTAGGGCAATCCCTCGCCCTATGTTGATTGCTGCCGCAACCTAAACACGTTCCTGCCTTCATCTTGCAGTCGGCCTCCACATGGCCCTGACGTTTGCAGTAAATACACTGCGGTGACGAAGCACTGACACTGCCCCTAGAAGACCCAGAAGCTGAATAAGTGGCTGCGCCAGCCTGCTGCTGGGGTCTCGTAATACTAGGCCTATATTGACCCTGAGACTGGCCAACCTGTACTGTGACTGAGCCTGAAAGGAGCCCTGCTAAAACTGGGGCCTGTAGAAACCCTGCTGACCCTGCAGTCTAAAAGAGCTCTGCTGCGCTGGCGGCCTATACATAACCTGTTGCACTGAAGGCCTATACATACCCTGCTGACCCTGCGGCTGAAATGGCCTCTTACTAGGCTGACTAGGTCCAATCTGTTCCCCTTTCCTCTTTTCCAACCTAGATGCCGCCTCAAAAGCCTCAGAAAATATATCATACTGATTCAGGGCCATTGCATCCTGAATCTCTGGCCTCAAACCCAACATAAACCTCCGAGTCCTGTGCTCCTTATTTGCTACAAACTCCGGTGCATACCTGGACAATCTGGTAAAAGTGGCCTCATACCGAGCCACTATAACATCCCCCTGAACCAAGGATAGGAACTCCGCCTCTCTTCTTTCCCGTGCAATCCTCGGGACGTACTTAGCCCGAAACGCTCTAAGAAAGGTATCTCAAACATACGGAGTACCTCTTGTCTCCCAACCGACTCTCACTGTGCGCCACCACTCCTCTGCTTCATCACAAACAAGTAGACTGCAAAAGTGACTTTTCTCTCATCAGTATAGTCTAGAGGATCGAATGTCTTCTCTATCTTATTGATCCAAGCCTCCACCTTTCTATCATCTGGCTCACCCTGGAATCTAGGTGGATAATAACCCAAGAATTCATTCAACGTGTTTCACCCATAGTAACCCTCTTGTACGTCCATCATCTGTGCCTGCCCAGCCTGTGCCTGGGCAGCTTGCCCTGCTAATAACTGTAACTGTCCTACCATGATTTCCGTCACTCTATCCATAGCTGCAGCAATACAGTCATCACCCCTATCTCAGCCCGGTGCCACATTACCCGATGCCTCATTATCTGTCTCCGGCCTACCTCTTATTCTTGGTCTACCCACCATTCTACTGTCAAAGAGTTAGCACAGGTTATAGCACATAGACAGGTTATAAACAATTACTAGCACATAAGTAACAAACTCACGTAAAACACATAAATCACTTAAGTACCAATCACATAAACACATTGATCACATAATCACATAGTCACTAAATCACATAATCATATAATCACCTAATCATATTAACACATATTTCACTTTTCTTTCACTTCATACATACTTTCATGCTAAGACCATTACCCACATTCCGAGAATACCTCGGCTGACAACTAAACATAAGCTCAGATACCACTTAATGTAACACCCAACTCGACCCCTCCAACAATCAGTAAGGACGCAACAGAATTTCAGTAGTATAACGACAGTAATTAGGACACCGAGGCTCTAAACCAACCTCTTCGGAACTCATACAACCAACTCCACAAACAATTCAACAATTAAACAACACAACCACAATATACATTAAACATTCTTTTGCCACTGCATCCATAGGTTATACGCCTCCGTTCCAACATCATACATTTACTATATAACATACTTTTCCCAAAATAGATTATAACCAATCTAGCAACCTAATCATATTCCAAAATAAGACTACTCAACTAGCAACATTTAATCCATTATCTTTACAATATCTTATACATCATAAACTTCTAAGTAAATATAAAACAACTAGTTTTAATATACAAGATAACAAAAGAGTACAACATCTCAGACACCAAGGACAAGACTCTGGCACATAGAACTCGTCTACATATGGCACATTCTCAGCTTCCTGAGGCTCGTACTCGTAATCTTGTTTAATATCACCTGTATGCATGCAATAATTGAGAGTGAACTTATATAAAACAAGCCCAATGAGAATTCGATAGATCTCTTAACAGCATTTACTATACTCCTTGAAAATCATCATTTGAGCAGTAAACACATAATAATCATCAATAACAATATAAGCACATTAGTAATAATAACCAATCAATAAATGATACTCTAGTTGGTGTAGCTCCAAACGCCATCATGATCTCAGCCATTCTTCTTATAACTCCCCATTACTTAGGCACCCGAGGTACCTCACTAGCCCTTCCCTCCATGGCACCTCCGCCATGCGAGCTGGGAGTAGCCTATGATAGTCATGTCGTTATCAACCCGACAGTCCGACATTGTCCAAAAGGTGGCACACACAAACCAAGACTTATGACAATAATAATAATCATTCATATCTCAGGAGGACAACAAAGTAGGTTGTCTATCTCCCGGTTTCATCAATAATCAGTAATCAATAATCAGTAATCAATAATCAATAATCAATAATCAATTAATAACATTTCAACAACATATCATCAATTAAACAATTAACAATTCAACAACTAAGTTATATGACAAAGTAGGCCATCCAACTTAACATGCATTAATCCACTCAACCAAACCCGACTCCAACCAACAACAACCCAAAATTCAACCACTCAAACACTACCCAAACAACTAAAGACATAATCTCAAACTTTAAAGAAAGACAACCCAAACTTCTAAAAGTCATAACTTACAATCTACTAATCAAATGACCTCCAAACCAGTTTCTATCACTCACCCACTCAAACAACTACATTAGCCCCCTCGAAAACCAACCACAATCCATCCAAATTAAGCCCAACAGCCCTAAAACCTCAATGCACCATGGCTGAAATTTCCGGACTTTCACCACGACATCGCAATCAAATTTCGGCATTACAACATTACTTCCACGTATTTAACAAACTTTTACAAACTAACAGCAATCGATTCCAACCACCACAACTCCAACTATTCAACAAATAGCCAACAACTTAATTTTAATACCCGAAAAATAAAAATTCATGCTACAACGGTTCAAAACTTATGTAAACACATATAAACGATCCTTAGCATTCACTGAACAATAATATAACATCAATTTAACATTTCAACGGCTAAAAATTCGATTATATGAATTAACATAAAAATGATATTTTGAGATCTAGAATTTTTCTCTCACTTTTGATGTTATTTGATGCAAGAAAGGTGTAGAATGGATGCCCAAAAAGTGCAATCAAACTTTGGTTCAAGATTATTGGCTTTGTATTGCAATTTCTATGAGAAAATTTGATAAAAAAATCAAGCAAAAATGGCTTCTAGAGATTCGGCCATGTGTGTGAGTTTTCAGTATGTTTGAGCTTTATTTTATGAGCTATTTTTAGTATATTATGCATATATAAGCCAAGTCAACAAAATAATGCAAAGTCCAAGTTGATTCATTTAGTCTTTTAATTGTTTTTCTAGTCTTTTAATTTAGTTTCTTGACTATTTTTGCTCACAACATGCAATTGACACTTAGACTAATTTTAAGTAGAATATTTTTGAGTGACAACAATCTTCTCATGCAAAGACTTTCACCCGACTAGGTTAAAAATGTGATTTTTGCGAAAGAAAGTGTAAAAACCTTTAAAATTCCAAAGCTGATTTAAAATCCGTTTTAATCAAACACTAGTCTATTAATATCCGAAGACTAGGTTTTAAAACATTTAAAACACCCGTGTAAAAATTTTAGCAGACGTGTGTTCAAAATACTATTCACAAAAACCGTCGATAAAATTTCTTATACCGTTTTTTATGAAAATTTCATGAATGCACATTTTGCATGTAATAGGAATATAAATCACAGAATTAGCACATTCTAATTCATATAACACATAAACAGGTCAAAACACGTAAATCGAGGCAAAGATGAAAATATGGGGTCTCACAGCTGCTACTTTCGGATTCTCCATCACTCCATGCAGCATTCATAGCTTTCTTCCTTCTTTTCAATGTATTAGCACACTCAGATTGAATGTGACCAAATCCTTCACATTCCCGACATTGAATTCATTTATTTTTTTTCTTTCCATCAAGTATTTTTTCATTCGGCTTCTTGAACGTTTCAGCACCTGCTGTAGCATAAGGATTTTTACCAAAGTTATTGAATTTTGATCTTTTCGCTTGAGTCTTCCATTTATTGAACACCTTTTTAAAATTCTTTGTTAGAAGAGCAAGAGATTCCATCAATTTATCATCAACTGAAGGATCTTCATCCTCTCGTTTTTGAATTTATGCTTGTAAAGCAATGTCATTTTCTTTTCTTTTCTACTTGAATTTCATCTCAAAGGTTTGCAGAGACCCCATTAGCTCATCAAGCTTCATGGAATCCACATTCTTTGCTTCTTCTATTGCTGCAACCTTAATGGAAAACCTGTCCGGAAGTGATCTCAATATTTTTCTTACCAACTTTGAATCTGAGTATTTTTCTCCCAATACAAAAGCTTCGTTTGCTATGTCACAAAGCTTAGCATTAAATTCAGCAATGGTTTCTTCCTCGTGCATCCTCAATTCTTCAAACCTTGTTGCAAGTATTTGCAACTTTGAAACTTTTACTACAGTAGTGCCTTCATATGCCATTTGTAAAATATCCCAAGCTTCTTTTGCTGTTTCACAATTTGAAATAAGTTTGAATTGATTCAGATCGACGGCATTAAAAATAGCATTCAACGCCTTTGAATTGTTGGTAGCCGCCATGTCTTCAGCATTGGTCCATTGCAATTCAGATTTCTTTTCAACAGTGCCTTCAATAGTTATGGCAGTAGGATGTTCCCAACCACTTAACATAGCCCTCCAGGTAGCTTCATCAATAGCTTTGATGAAAGCTCGCATTCGTGCCTTCCAGTACGAATAGTTTGTGTCATTGAGAAGAAGTGGTTTATTGATTGATCCACCATCTCGTAGAGTGTCCATATCTGCAAAACAAACCAGAAAAACTCTTCCAATGACCTAACTGAGTCAGTTCAGTAATCCGCTCTTGATGTCACTTGATAGTTTTTGGTTATTAGCGTGTTGTAACAAGAGTTAAACAAACTAAATATAATATTGCAGAAACTAAGAACACCGAGATTTAACGTGGTTCAACCGTACGGTCTACGTCCACGGGACTTCCCCTGGTCCAACAAACCTGTTTCATTAATTAATAACAAGTTACAACATCAATGGACTTACACAAGTAAAGACTCCCTTTTGACCCTTGATACCTCGATGATGAACTCTTTAATGAACCTAGGTTTGGTGAGCTTCCCTCGACTTGCAACGTTCTCTCCCGAGAACTTCACCTTCTTCTCCCAAAGAATGAATAACAAAATGAACAAACTAAAAACTCTTCCTATCAAAGATTAAAAACAATAAGCATAATGGAAGCATAAATAAGTTGTCTGTTTCACAGTCTGCTGCAGCAACATATGTAATATCAGATTTCCTCTGTTACTGCCTTCTGTTGCAACACATCGTCAATCTGCTGTAGCAAAAACTCAACAGCTCTCAAGACACAAATTATTCTGCCTTTTTTAGCTCTCTTTTGCACCTTTTTTCCCCGCCACTCAGACATGGGATGCTCTGTATATATGCTGAATTAATTGCCTAATCCTCCACAAGGTAAACCATGCTTGGGCCTTGAGTTGTATGGAAAGACTTTGTCTCCAAGCAATTCTTGAATAAGGAAACTTCAATCATCTTCAATCATCAATTGGTCTTGTCATCTTCCTTGTAACTATGGTAAACCTGTCAATCAAATCTCTCCAAACATATATGCATATCCCACAATTAATTTCAGAAACATATCCTAATAAAACTCAGCCAAGACATAATTTTGGCAAAACACAAGCCAATCAATTTCTTAACACTTGCTGCAGCAAATGGTGCAGCAAAGGGGCGTAACATGTTATATTCTTATTTGTAAATTCATGTGTGCATGACACGTTTTATCAAATTGATTACGAAAAGATAAAACCTTTGCAAAAATACTTCTTTGTTTTCCTTCTCACTAAGCTATATGCGAGGATCTAGCTTACCCTCTTTCTAACAATTTCAGGTGACGATTAGCCCGCACGAGCTCCCATGTGGTTGCAAGCTATTTTATGTGTTGTGATGGATTTCTGCCCTAGTTGGTCTACATGCTTGCTTGTGGAGATTTAGCTTATTATTATAACAAGTTATTTTTTGTAGATTGATCAAGTATTATGTTGTAATATTATTTTGGTAGATTAGATGCCTAGTTAAGAATGAACACTAATCTCTCGAGACCTAGGACTGGAAATGTTGAACAAGTGGATTCGGGTCTATGGGAATTTGTAACATATGTTATAACCCTGTAAGGCCGATGTTTTTGTGGGAGAATATTGGAGGTCTTCTGGTAACTTCTTGTGGTGTTTTAATGGATGTACAGGTTATTAAATTATTATTCATACGTTTTAAAGCTATTAACATCTCGGGAATAAGAATTACTAACGTCATGTTTCGGCCTTAGCCTAGCGATGGGTCGGGGTCGGGGCGTGACAATTGTACACTCTAATATGTATCCAATACCACCACCTATGCATCCCACACATCCTACGCATCCCAATGGGTTCCACATTTGTGACTTGCTCGTTCTTGCATTATTTGACTAAATTAATTATTCTAAGTTTCCAAATTGAGCTTAATAATTCCTAATAGGAAATTCCTATACAAAATAAGAAGTACTTTCCTAAACAGGAATCCTAGTTGCACTTGGACACTAAATTTAATGAGTCTCTTGATGCATAAGCAATGGTTAGAAAACATTAACAATATCTTCATTGAAGTAGGCTAGAAAAAGGATCAAAAGATAAACATCTTGGCCACTGAAAAGACGAAAATGTCCCTGCTAATCTATAGCACATTTAGGTTTTTCAATCTTAACTTATTCCACTAAAAAGTCATGGTTGCACTCTAAGATGAATACTGTCATTCACAGAAGTTCGTTGCAATATGTACAACCTTTGTGTTCGACCTACTAAGTAAAATGGCCAAAATACCCCTCTATGTAACACTCACAATCAAGAAAGAATTTACCGTACTATCTCTTCCTTGAATGCATCTTCTCCTTGAGATATATAAATCCTTTAAGTAACAATCTTCCGGATATAGAACACTTGATCTAGGGAGCAACCCTCAAGCCACATATCTAATATACCCTTTGGGTATACCACTAAACTTAGATTTTGATGAACTACTGGATAATCACAAGGGAGTGATTACTCGGTCACGCGACTATATGGATTCTATATTGCATACGCATGTTTCAACTAGTCATACCGTTATGCCCAATACGCAAAGCTATTGACCCATAGATGAGATCTCACCCGTAGTACATCAAGCACATGAATCTGATTTCGTCAGTTCATCCACATATGCTCAAAATTAAGAGTATTGATCACTTAGTAGGATAAAGTATATTTGATCTCTATCTTTGATAGTACCTATTAATAGATCATACCTAAGTGGTCTGTTCAATGTGTGACACACACACTAGTGAGGTGTAGTTCGAAAACCTACCAATGACCAAGGCAGTTCACCCTTCGTAGAAGACTATCTTATAATAACCTAAACCATGATAAAATACCCCAACTCCATCATTCAGTTATGAACTAAATCTAAAATTAAGTGTCTATGACTTAGACCTTTTATGCTCAGTCACCATGTACTTATACCATTCACTATGGATCAAGGACCTCTATACAAGATATACACATAAATAAAACAGAGAGAATAAGATTGAATGTTTTCATTAATACTATTTATCATAATATATATCCATTGTATCTAAAATGTCACATGCTAGTTTGCTTTTGGGCATACTAATCCCAATATTTTGTTTCGTTAAAAGTTAATAGGGCTAATGTGTTGTTATAAGTTATATAGGGACTTAAATGCAAAGTGGAAATATTATTTTCATAATCTAATCTAATAGTGATAGTTTAAATATTGTTTACTTAAGTTAATTGAACTATACAAATACATTCATGCAAGATTAAGGAGTTAATCTTGGTTAAAGTCTAATTTGAGAGTTAATGAAAATATAATTTTTTCACTTACATTCTCTCATCCTAGTTAGCTTCATGTATACAAGACAAGTGTTATATTTGAAGACACATGTACATTGCATATAACAAGTATTGTGCATATATATGTATGATGCATATATGTATATTAGGTATTTGATATATAGATATCACATGCAAAATAAGTGTGCGAAACCCCACTTTCTTGCTTATCTCGTTTTACGTGCTATACCTCGTTTTTCGTGCATATGATCTGTTTATGTGCTATAGGACCTAGAAAGTTATAATTTTGATGTCAATACTTCTAATACGTGCTAAATGTGCATTCATGAAATTTTCATCAAAAACGGAGTCAGAAATTTTATCGTCGATTTTCAGTGAATAGTGTTTTCGAAACACGTCCGCTATAATTTTGAAACTGGTCTTTTTAACCCTTCTAGACCTAGTCCACGGACTTTAATAGACCTGTGTTTGATGAAAATGGTTTTAAAATCGGCTTAAGAATTTATTAGGGTTTTTACACCGACTTTTGCGAAAATCGAGTTTTAAGCCGACTCGGGTGAAATTGTTGGATTGTAAAACTTCTTGTCACCTAAAAATAATCCACTTGAGATATCTTGGGGGTGGCATAATTATTTTTAACTTGGTGAGCACTAAAATGCAATTAAAGTCATTAAAAACACAAAAATACCTATTAAAACTAACTTTGACTTTGCATTTTTTTTAATTGACCAAGCTTTTTATTATATAATGTCATCAACACACACTCACACAACACAAAACACACTCCACAAACACACACAAGGCCGAGAGAAAAGAGGGAGAAAAAGAAAGAGAAAAACTCAAGCTTTTCAATCAATTTTTCAAAGAAAAACCTAGTTTTTGTCCGTAGAACTTCGCACCGACTTGGATTCTGCTTGTTGGGCACGCATAGCACGCATTCCTAGGCTTGTATCGCATCAAAGGTGAGAGAAAAATTCTAGATCTCAAAATGTCATTTTTGTGTTTTTGCGTATAAATGAAGATTGAACCGTTAGAATTGAAATCTGATGATAGATTATTGCTCCTTGCATGCTAGGGATCATTATATACTAATACTACGAATTTCTGTCGGATGTAGCATAATTTTTATTTTTCGGGTATTTAATTTTGATTAAAATGTTCAAAGTTGAATTAAATGAGTTGTGTTGATCGAAATCGATTGCCGTCGATTTCTAAATACTTGATAATTACGTGTTAGCGCTGTTGTAATGCCGAATTTTCGATTACATTGTTCGTGTGAAAATCCGGAAAATCCAGCCAAGACATCTTAGGGTTTTAGGGTTATCGGGCATGATTTGGAGGTGTTATGGTGGATTTCCGAGAGGGCTAATGTAGTAGGTTGAATGGGTGAGTGATAGGAACTGATTTGGCAATGTTTGGATTAGTAGATTGTAAGTTATGAATTTTAGAAGTTTAGGTTGTCATTCTTTAATTTCTTGAACGATGCCTTTAGATGGTTGGGTAGTGTTCGAGTAATGAATGGTGAGTTGTTGATGAGTAATTTAGAGTTTAATTATGTATATTATGCATGTCCGGTTAGATGGCCTACTTTGTCATCTAACTACGTTGTTTGTTGTTTAATTTAATATTGATGTTATATTGATGTTATTGATTGATTATTATTGAGTTCGGGAATCGGGCACTTTTGTTGCTGATCTCCCAATTGATTGATTGATGATTGATTGATGATTGATGATTATGGAGTCTTGGTATGTGTGTGCCACCTCTCGGGCAGCATCGGGCTGTCGGGTTGATAACGGCATGACTGCCATAGGCTACCCCCAGCTCGCATGACGGAGGTGTCATGGAGGGAGGGGCTAGTGAGGTACCTCGGGTGCGTGAGTAATGGGGAGTTATAAGAAGAACGGTTGAGATCGTGATGGCGTTTGGAGCTACACCAAATAGAGTATCCTTTATTGATTGGTTATATAGTTATGTGATGATAGCATTATTTATGTTGTTGTGTGTTTACTTGCTCAAAGGACTAAATCCAAGGAGCGTAGTGAATACTGTCGAGATCTATCGGATCCTCACTGAGCTTATGTATATAAGCTCACTCTCTATTATTGCATGTTTTCAGGTGTACTTTCACAAGATTACGGGTACGTGCCTCCTGAAGAGGAGAATGTGGAAAACGTGCCTTTCGTGGATGAGTCATATGTCCCTGAGTCTTATCCATGATTCTATGTTGTTAAACGTCATGTATATTAGCTTAATAGACTTTTATATGCTTTACGGTTCTTAGTGTAATAGTTGTTGAAAAGATGATGATCCAAATGATGTTAACTTAGTGGCTTCCTTTTGTCTACGGTTAAGTTGTTAGATGGGTCTCAACTTATTTTTGAAATGTATAATAAAGTTGAGGTATTGTATGTTATGTTGGAACGGAGGCAGATAACGAAGACTGATTATTGTATACTACGGTTATGTTGTATGTTGTTATGCTGTTAAGGAGTTGTTGTATGTATGGTTATGGAATTTTGAATGTTTAATGTTATTAACGAGGTTGGTTTAGAACCTCGGTAATCTATTTACTGTCGTTACTGCCGAAATTCCGTTGCGACCTGACTGATCGTAGGTGGGGTCGAGTTGGGGCGTGACAAAGTGAGTTAATGGAGAAATACTATAAAGATTTTGTAAGTCGTGTTTAGCTCCCTACACACAAAAAGAAAAAAAAAAGTTCATACTTTTCTTTGTAATTAGCACTATAATTCAAGAACAAAAGAGAAGCTTCATCACTTGTTTGGTGTGGATTAACATTGACTTCTACATTTGTGGAAGTGGGTGTCTTGCCAAGAGTGAATTCAACCACACTTCAACAAAAAGTCTACAAGAGGTATGTAGTTCTCTTTTATTTTAGTTTTCTATATAGATTGCATATAATATCAAGTTATGAGATTGTTGTATATGCTTAAAAAATTATTTTTTATAGTTTCTTCAGCTGCATTATAATTGTTATATGCATACAGTCCTTATATTGATCCTTCAATATTGACTATCCCATCGTAGTGCCTATCTTGACCCCTGGTACTTAGCTTTGCTACTATGGTTATTTTTTTGGGGGTTAAAGGGAAGAAATTGTGGTAAAGGAAGTGTTTGGTTAAAGGGAGATGGGTTTGTTGGAGGTGAAAATGGTAAAGGTCAAGGTTGAAATGATGGATGAACATGGAGAGTTTGTTGTGGTAAAGAGGGAAAAAATGGTGGTAGATGAAAATGGTGGATTTGTTAGAGGTAAAAATGGTAGGTGAAGGTGGAAGAGTAAAGGTGATAGATTGTTGGGTTGAAAAGAGAGGTAGAGGTAGTGGTGAAAATAGTGGAAGTTGAAGGTGGTGGTGAAAGAAGTAGAAGGTAAAGGTGGTGATAGAAATGGTGATGAAGTCGTTTGAGATGAAGGAAGAGAGATGAAAAAAGAGAAATAAGTATAATATTGTAAAATTATGGATTAGTTTTACAATAAATGAGGACTTCACCTAAGAATTTCCCAACGATTTTTGCATATCTACATTCTAATGTTACACTTGCAAACAACCTAAATATTTTTTGGGCATTCTCATTCATTAGTGACAAAAATATTTACGGCGATAAAAGTAGTGGTAGACTACCAGTATGTTGTATCGCTAATACTTCGGGCCTTATAAATAGTTTGGTTCGAACATCCTAAACTTTGCACCGCATAGGTTACCACTATGTTCATCACCAAGTTTTAAGATTTAGATTACTCATAACATATAAATTATGAGGTCAACCAGGGGCGGACCTATTAATGGTTGAGTAGGGTGCATGTGCACCTCTTCAACTTGATTTTTTTTTTCTTTCTTTCATTTTTTAGTTTTTTTTTTAAAGTTATTATATTGGATACTTTCATTATATGATGGTATACCCTAACCTCTTTTACAGCACGAATACACCTCCTGAACTTAGGTGTTTGGGTCCATCACTGAGGTCAACCATATTCGAGAGCATGTACATTTTGATTTTTCTATTCGCAAAGAAGAAGATAATTATTACTCACATAATTTCGTCAACCAATTTTGTAGACCAATAAGACTAATGGACCAATTTATACAATCTCCTAACTTAAAAGAAGTGACACAAACATACTTGCTAAGTAAGTACTAAAACATTACAAACTCTAAGTGAGTGTAGAAAGAGTATAGTTGAAAAAACTTTTCAATACAGTTTGTCTGACGTCTATTTCACACTGGTGTGGCGTGTGAGACTCACCCTATATTAGTGGGATGAATGTCAATCTGCCGTATTGAAAAGTTTTCCGCATAGTTGATTCTTCTATTTTTGGTTCTGTCCTCATGGAAGAGAACATAGTTGATGAATGTCATCTTGAATTGGGAGTGAAAATGTCCGTGTGTTTGCCCTATTGTTACCCTTAATTATGTTCCCCTTTTTATGAATATGCAAACTAATAAGTTAAAGCTGGTAGAAACATTTTTTTTTCTTTTTTAGATCTAGAAACTTTAATTAAGAAATTTTCGAGTTCACATTAGGGTGTCAAATTTTGGTATTCATAACTTAATTTAAAAGATATATGGTCTAAATTAGTCAAATACAAAAATTAACAATATTGAATCCAAGACATCTTATTTTCTGGTTAATCTGAATTAGATTATGTGTGAAATTCTCACTCCACGTCTCTAGTCTTTCACCACTTAACTTGCTGGCTGGTAGCATTTTATTAATAAATTTAAAAAAAAAAAGTAAATTGAAATCCAACAAATTTGAAGCTGGCACGGGTAACGGCTAGTTGGGAAGACAGGCATCCCAACGGTCACCAGCCGAGCGTTGAGCGTCGGCAAGTTTGAATACCGAATATAATTGTGGCCCACTTCCCGACAAATTCCAAACCTGTATCCTCACCAAACTTTCAGACATCAATAAATCTGCTGTATTTAGTATAAGGAAATACTTTATTCGAGAAATTAAATTACATAAATAATTGCTTTGTGATTTGATTGTTGGATGACTAAACTACCCATGGCCCTAAAACTTGCTCCTTCCTTTTTAATTGTCAAAAATCGAAGTGTATATTATCGCTGAACTTTTAAAAATCATATCTTGAGGCTGCTTATTAATTAATTAATTGATTTTCTGATAACCATGCACCTAATGCAATAATTTATTGAATATCGAAAAATGGGTGGCATCTAGTGAAGTGAAGCTAATCCAATTATTTAGACCACAAAAAAAGGCTAATCCAATAATTGAGCTTTTGGATGACCCTACTATCTCAACTCAATGGACTATGACCACTCTAATTGTCATCTTGTTAGCTTTCAACTCAATTTGTCTACTCCTCCACATCTCCCCCTCTAAGGAAAACAAAATGAATTGGAAAATTTGGATCTCCCCTCTAAGGAAAGCAAAATGAATTGGAAAATTTGGATGTGAAACAATATGTGCTATTACCCTAATTTATTTTGTTGTGTAACTTGATCTAATTTGATTTGATTTAGTACTGTGTACTAAATATATTTAAAAATAATGGTCTAGTACTTACGTGACTACACGCATTAACATATAATATAAGTAATTAGAATAAACATTCATGTATTAATTTTCATTTTAGTATCTTCAAAATAATAATTACTTAAACCTCATTTTTTTATTACGAGAGTCTAAAGTCCATTCTCCATTAAGATAATAATACTTTCTTTCGATTTCTTTTCTTTTGGTGTTATGAAGAGTATAAGAATATAAAGCAAATAAATGCTCAGTTGCACTTTACCAAAGAAGAGAAAAATATTGAAGGATTTTAAGCCAGAGATCCCTGCTCATGGGGTCCGAAGATATGCATATTCAGCCACAAAAAGTTTGTTTAATTCACGCAAATCAAATGTTACAACTAAGCTTGTCAAAAAAAAAAAAAATAATAATTTTCTTTTTCTTATAGATTAGCATGCATTATCAATATAGTTAACAAGTTATATAGGTCCTTTCACACATACTTGGCAAATATGGAATTTTGAAAATAAGGATAAACAATTATTATAGAAAAACATTTGCTAAATAAGCTTAATTTTTATGTTTACCAATCATCACCCTGAATTTTAAATACTCAAATTAACATCTTAATTTAAAAAAACATTTTTTTTATGGATAGAGTTATTATAGTGAAATGAAAACTTTATGGATCTGAGGGTTTTCACAAATTTACTTGGAAGGCACCTTCTTGCCAAACTTTTGAAATCATATTTGAATTTTTTAAAATAATTTGCCACGTGATCACTTTTTTGAAATTTAGATGTACATCCACATATTATATGACTTATAGTGTTAAAATATTTGTAATTATACGTTTCTCTTGAAAAAAAAGTGCAAATACAAGCTTTATAAATTGAAAATAAATGGAAATTAACTTGAGACGATTTAAAACAAATTGGCAACGAAAAAAGGTTTGAAAAAATTATAAAATTCCAAGTGAAAAGAAAAAGAAACAAATTGGCAACATAAAAAGGCAGGAGAAAATTGTAAAATTCCATGTGAAGTGGGAGCAAAGATATTATAAATACATACATGCATCTCTCTCTGTCCCTCCCTCACATATATAAATATAAATAATACTGGTTGTCTGGTTTGATATTTAATTTCAATTGATCAATCATTTATACGCACAGATCGCCTTGAAGCAGAGAGAGAAAGTCTCTTGTAACCCCCCACAAACTGAGATATCACCCCACCCCACCCCAACGCACTTGCTCTCTCTCTCTCTCTCTCTCTCTCTCTCTCAATCAATCAATCAATCAAAAGGTGATTTTCTCATCTGGGTGTTAATTATCTTCTTGAATTAACACTATATTAGTGATCACTTGTCATTTTAATTATTATATTATTATGCACTTTGATTGTTTTGTGTGCATTTCTTGACAAAAAGAGGGATTTAGCTTAATTGGGTTCTTCACTTAGCTTCAATCTGCATTTGATCCAATAAAAAAAGTCTCCTCTTGTTAGCATATTTAAAAGTAGTTTTCTTTGGTGTGTACACTTCAGGTTTGATTTTTATTTTGCATTTTTTGTTTTTATGATGCCTTAGGACAGTTTAGTTTTTTGAAACTCTTGTTTCAAAAAATATTTATTTTTGTTTCAAGATTTTACTGTACTTTCTGTCTCTACATATTGTTATTGAAGTTTACATTTGCTGAATTGGGTATTGTGTAAAGGTTTCAACTTCACTTTCCATTTCCAATTTTCTGATTTGGTGCTGTGGGACATGAAATGGTAAGGAAATAACAAATAAGAAAACAATGAAGAAGAAGAGAAAAATTGTTTAATTACTTAATCCTGAGGATTTGCGAAAGTATTTCAAAGATTATGATCGATCACCAATTATAGGAACTATTAGTTTATGTTTCTTGCTTCGTTAGCTTCTTGTTGAATGGCTCATTTAAGGGTTTAATTCTGCAATTCAAACTTATAGTTCCTTTTTTTTGGTGGGAAATATAGCTAGCAATTACTTCTTCTATGTGTTCTCATGTTCCCTTTTTGCCTCTTCCCCCATCTATCCTTTTCTATTTGATTATGCTTCTTTCATGTTTTAGAAATAGATTAGCGTCTGTTATTGCTAAATGTCATGATTGACTAAAAAAGCTTACTTAATGAATGTTGTGTCAGAAACAACCTATTGCAAAATGCAAGATAAGGCTGCGTAGAGTTGGCCCCAACACGCATAGCGGGAGCTTTGTGTACCAGACTGCCCTTTTCTATTGGTTGTGTTGGTATCATTTTAGACCTTACTAACCTCAAAATATCTGTGTAAACTTTGTGACTCTGTAATGTCAATATGCCATTATATAGTTAGTTTATGTGTAAACTTTGTGACTCTCTGTAATGTCATTATGTAATTAATTTCTTTCATTTGTTTGCGAAATCCTTAAAAGTTATGGTGGGAACTGTTTGTAAGAACTTACAGATTGAAAAATCCAAGTGAAATCTGCAAAAAATACTTTCAATTATATGCACGGTGAAATTTAATGTATATACTCATGATGAAAAGTCTCTTTGAGTACGTACTACCGAGAGGACTTGATTGTTGTTTTCAGGAGAGTTTCTAGCTGTTGGAAAAATCCTAGATAATTCGGTGGAAAATTGCATATAAGACCAATTGTTTTTATTGTCATGCATGTAATTTCTTGGGTTCTCTGAGAAGTGTAACATCTTAGCTTGGAGTTATCATAGGTGATGGTTAACCTGGGTTCTTTAGATGTGAATGTGAGTGTAAATGTGC
Source organism: Ehretia macrophylla (assembly GCA_037974665.1). NCBI lineage: Eukaryota > Viridiplantae > Streptophyta > Magnoliopsida > Boraginales > Ehretiaceae > Ehretia > Ehretia macrophylla. The sequence goes on along the minus strand of CM075771.1, from coordinate 64,573,854 downwards.
TACTACTTCTTTAGAAATCTCATTTTATCTAAAATACGCTTCTTGTGAAATACCCCTCTCCTACTCTCATCAGGGTTGGGTTATGTGGATGCGTCTTTAGCTGGAGTCCTTCTAGAGTTTGCACTCAGTATTTGTTTGACTATCAGCCTTGATTTTACTAACTTGGATGGGAATTCATTGTCTAATAATTTTAAATCTGGATACTGACCTGTTGTGTCCAACTCCCTATTTTCGAGGTATTCCTTTAGCTTTCAATCACAAAGAGTAGCATCAGAATTGTCCAAGGGTTTCTTTATTTGCAATGTTTGAGGAAGTGCTTATATGGTGTAATATGTAGCCATCCTTGCTTGCTAAAACAAAATTTGTGTTTGGTGACACCATATTCTATTTGTTTCTCAGTTGTATGAGGCTTTGGAGTTTGGATAAGTCACTACTTCTCCTTTTCTCTTTCTTTCCTTTTTTCTTTTCTCATTTTGGTTTTGGTGGAGGGCCTTTGTCAAAAAGGCTTCGTCTTAACCTGCCTGCTACATCCCCCCATCTTTCAAACATAGATTTTATAGGGCTTTATATGTTGTCACATGTATAGCAAATATCAGCTATTTATGTTTCCATATTGTATTTCTTTGTCTATGTTGACTTACGATGCACAATCTCGCATCCTGCTAAGAAAAGTGGAAAAAACACATAAAAGTTATATAAAACTAAGGGATTGAGGTTGTTTTGTCTCACAATTGAATGGATCCTAATCTCAAGAAATAATCTTTACTTGCAGAAACTTGCATCTTTATTTGTCTGGATATGGTAATTCTCCAGACAAATACAGCTTGATAATATCTGTTTCTCTGTACTTTACTACGACAGGCATACTTGGGCTGCAGGGTGCAGACAGTGCTGGGTTTCGGTTTTCAAATAAAGGCTGTCATCTTTATTTGTCTGGATATGGTAATTCTCCTTTTCTATTTGCTAGTCCAGTTTTCATCGTTTCTAGGGATTGATCTCTTCTGGATATGCTTGGGTGGGAATCCAAGTCCTTACTACCCTATATTTTCATGAAAAGAAGATAGAAAAAATATCTTCTAGATGTGGAGTGGTGGTTTTGTTGTTCAGTGCAATAGCAAAACTAAAAGGCACTTACACTTTGTGCAGGGAAGGATTGTGGGAGCATGGAGTTATTGAGTTCTTACATTTTCTTATCAGCCTTATTGCTTTTATGATTTGGTGAAAAAGATGAAGATTATTAGAATCTATAGTTTAGATTTGATTGTTTTGTTCATAGTTTATATTCATATGGTGCAAGGTGTACTTGCCAAAGGTCCTACTCTTCTTTACACAAAGGACCGGATACAATTTTTACTTCGAGAAGTAGGACTGCATACAATTTTAAAAAATGCTTTTGTTCATGGATATCAATTGAGACACATGTTTGTTCTTGTGTTCATGTAGGCCACAAATGAAAACCTTCCTCCAAATGTGATTAAGCAACTTGCAAAGGAATTGAAGAATCTTGATGAGACACCTCCAGAGGGAATTAAAGTAGGTGTCAATGATGACAATTTTTCAATCATATATGCTGATATTGAAGGCCCAGGTACTATGATTTTGCAATAGCTGATTCCCCATTCTTCGGACATCAAGTTCTATTTTTGATTGATCATCTGAAACTTTGCAGCTGGGACTCCATATGAGAACGGAGTGTTCCGCATGAAGTTGATATTGTCTCACGAGTTTCCACAATCCCCTCCAAAAGGTTGGTTTGTTACCAAAAAATTTATGATTTACGTTCTTAAGCTGCAGTGGAGTTACCAAAAAATTTATGATTTACGTTCTTAAGCTGCAGTGGAGCACTACTGTATCTGTCCTCTAACTTGGTTTTAAAATTTTAATATAGTGAGCTATGTCACTGATACATGACATTGTGGGAAAAGTGGCAATTGGTTTTTACTGCACAATTTATCCACATATATTTATGCATATGCAGATAGAGGCTTTTCTGTTCCTTTTCCCCTTCTTTTCTTTTCTCCTTTCTTCAATTTTTATGTATTGATCCCTTTTCCATATATTTTGTGGGTGGATGTGATGGAATCTGTGCTACCTTGTTAAGAAAGGACCTTATTTAACGTTAAAGAAATCATGTGTACCAAGCTCATTACTTGTTGTCTTTATGCAATCACAACTTTTGGTTGATTTAATGCTGTATTCTGGCCTTGTCAATCCCATTATCATTACGTTTCATCCTGTTCCTGAGGATGCTGTTATAACATGTACAAATTCGTTCTGATGATCTGGACTCTTTAATCGACATCTTAGTCAAATATGCTTCTGAGTTTAGTGGTTGTTTTTTTGTTTCTAAAAACATCATATGGGAGTTACAAATACTAGTTGCGTGTGTACAAGACCATTCTCATCTTCCAGTATCTTCATGTTACTTTCAGGCTATTTTCTGACCAAGATCTTTCATCCAAATATTGCAACCAATGGTGAGATATGTGTCAATGCATTGAAAAAAGATTGGAATCCCGGTCTTGGTTTAAGACATGTTCTAATGGTGAGTATGTCAGTCTTGTGTCTTTTGTATTTCCCGTAAAAACTTAATGATTTATTGTCCTTTCGTTGCAGGTTACTAGAACCTATTAATCATTTTCGCTTTCATGTTTTTCTTTCACATGTGAGCAAATTTCTACTTCCTTATTGGTGTATTGTTTTCTTGTTTCTTTCTGATAACAGGTGATCAGATGTTTATTGATCGAACCATTTCCAGAGTCTGCTCTTAATGAGCAGGCTGGGAAGATGCTTCTTGAAAATTATGAGGAATATGCCAGACATGCAAGGTATGTTCAGCTTGTTTTTCCTAGTCCTTTGACCATCCCTTGGCATTTTTTATCATCAAATAATGGTTTCGCCTCAGCAGTCGCGCTGCCATGAATCCTGCATGAGCCAGGGTCCTAAAATCTGTGATAGAAGCTTTAGGTGTCCTCTTTATGTTTATATATTTCAATCAGTAATATAGAGTAATTTTAAAATTTGGTTCCATAGTGATACAGCCACAAAAATATTTTTGATTTTCCCACTTTTTGACCAATTTAAGTTGTAAGTTAACAAGATGCAAAATCCATAAAGTGCAAAGTACTTGCTACTCGCAGAATTAGCTAAGCTTGAATGCTTTTACCTGTACTTAAATTGTTGATCCTAAAGTCCAAGTTTAGCAGTGGCTTTTGCTAATTGGGATGAGATTGGGTTGAGTACCAAGAAGTAGTGTGGTTTGGCTTGGTCTTCCATGAGGTTCACATTTTGTGAGACAAATTTAGTTCCTTTCAGTACAAACATTATATTCGGTTCTACCTTTGTTTTAAGAGGAATTCAATGTTGAGAAAAATTGTTTCAAGGCTCTTATGAGGTGAATTTACTTTTTCATGTGGTAAAAAATTTCTTTTCCATTTTTGAAAAGTAAGCATTGCTAGTATAGCATTTACTGGATTTTTTTTTCTTTTTACTGCAAAATGATTCTTCTAGTATCTTGCATTACGTTCTTATACCAAAAATTAATGAATAAAAGCAAACATAAAAATTTTATGCTTTGCATATTCCTAAGAGGGGATGTTTACTTTGGAAATCAGGATTTACACCGGAATACACGCTCTCAAGCCAAAGCCAAAGTTGAAAACAGGAGCCATCTCCGAATCTACTACTGCCCTGAATGTTGACCAGACAAACAGCTCAGTATGTAGTGCTGACAAGAAAAATGCAGAACCTGGTGCTCCCCTGCAATGTCCATCTCCATTGGCCCCTTCTTCAAACAGCATTAAAGGTGGAGGAAACAACAGTCAGGATCAGCCAATACTAGCTTCAAGGATGGAGACTGGAGTTGGTGCATCCATGGCAGCTCCATTGACACAGAAGAAGGAAATCAGCTCGGCAAAAGTTCAGGCAGACAAAAAGAAGATAGATGCGAGGAAGAAAAGTTTGAAGAGATTATAAGCCTTAAAACGTTCATGCATAAAATATGTTTAATGTATGTTGAATACCGAAAACTTTGGACAGTTTGATTTGTTTCTTTTTATGATTATTTTTGCCTTAACGTCGTCATTATTGCTCTTTTTCTGTTTACTTGTTTAAAGCTTTTAGTTATTCTTTCGAACTTTTTTCTTTTTGCTATTCTTTTAATTTGTTTATCAATTTCGTTGTTAATTCGTTTTTATAATATTGATTTTGTTAAGATATACATTCTCACAAGCATATGTATTTTACAAGTTATCACAAACCCAAGTTAGAAATTTATATAAATTAAGATATGTTCTTCAATATTAAGAAAAATTCATTTTTTCTTAAGATTGAAATAAAGGATTCGTTTGAAACACTAAGGTAGCAAATGGTATATTAGAATGAGTTGAAAATAAAATTGTATTTTTAACTTTAATATGATTTTCATGTTTGGTATGAAGGAATGAACGTTGAAATCCTATTTCTAAGGGATTATATTTTCTCGTATATGGAATTAGTCATTTCAACGCAAACACTTGAGATTAGCTCATTTTCATGTGCACGGGAATAAACTTATTTTTCAAATTAACAACGTACCCTCATAAAAGCATAACTTTTATATATAGTTTCTTTTGCAATAATAATAATAGTAATAAATTATTGTTATTATTAAAACAATAATAATGATAACAAAAAATAATAAATAATAATAATAATAATAATAAAAAATAACAATATCAATAATAAAAATAAAAATAAAAATAAAAATAACAACAAAAAATAATAAAAATTATAATTATAATAATAATAAAATAATAAAAATTAATTTTAATAACAACAAAATTAATAATAATAATAATAATAATAACAACAAAAATATAATAAGAATAATAAGATAATAATAATAAAAAATAATACTAATACTAATAATAATAATTGTAATATTTCTAATGATAATAATAAATTAAAATAAGAATAATAAAAATAAAACAAAAAAATAATTATTTGTTATGAAACATTGTTAGGTGGATATTTCATCTCCTTGTTAAGAGAATCTTCAAATTAGAAAATCGAGAAATGAGCTGTAAAGCTAGAGTTATGGATGAAGTTGGAAGATATCATCATGAGGAGATATTATTATGTTTAAGATGGAAGATGATATAACTATTGAAGCTTTGTAATTCTATAAATAGAGAAATTGGAATTAGAGGAAAATGTACACTGGTATGGATTAAATATAATCTTATTCTATACATTCTCTTCATTCTTTCTTTACTTTCATAGTTTTATTGTATTTTAAAATTAATTTCATAACACGTGTTATCAACACAAGTCTCTACCACAATTGCCAATTACTGTCAGTTCAATCTACTTATTTCAGATTGTTAAGGTACAGAGTGCTATCAAGCCTACCAATAGTGCATGCGTGTCTTTCCTTGGTGACAAAATGGTTGAAGGTATATTATTACTATATATATTTATTCCTGTTTTTGATGCTTCTATTTATTCATGTTGTTGACGCTTCTGTTTGAGTTTCTTTATTAAGTATCTTAACTTAAAATTACTTATGCATCCAACTCTACTAGAAATAATGAATCTGGCAGATTATGTCCTAAACTATTTGGACCAGAAATGGAGGAGATTTGAATTTCTAATGTTAATGTATGTATATATCGTATTCACATTCTCTAGTTGCTTTACCATAGTTAGTCTCTTACCATAGTTAGCATAGCTTAGAGCCCAAGTAGCTTTACATCTATATAAGGTCCTATATACATTGTAATTCATACAACACGTTCTTTGTAATAAAATCTTTCAGTTTTTCTCTCATTTATGGAATCTCTATTCTATTTCAACATGGTATCAGAGCTACCATCTTGGTAGCCTGTGCCACTGTCATCGTTTTATCTCTATCTTTATATCGCAATAAAACATCATAAATTGGTCTATTCTAGGATTTTTTGATTTTTTTTATTTCATCTCCTTGGGCCACGCGCCACACCTTCTCGTAGTACTCTTCGAGACGATTCCAACGACGCCAAGATTGTCAATAAACTCCTCTGGACGCGCCTGTAATCACAAGTCAAAGTTTCAGCACTATTTGACCTCTTTAGCAATTTTCAGTCAACCAAACAGGGCCTTGCTGACATCATCCAACAGCAGTGCTGACATCAGCCCTAGCCATCTCAACATCCAGCCATTGCCATATCAGCATCCAATCAGCGCCACATCACCATACACGTCAGCATCCAGTCAGCACTATATCAGCATTTTTGCCACGTCATCACAGCCAAAAAAAAAAGGGCTCATTCCCAAGATTTTTCAACGTCCTGAGTCTATTTTTGGCATCCGTTTCTTCAAATTCTCACTCTAAATATCAGTTTTGGTTCTACAATGTAGCGTGTGGATGTCTTAATGAACAATCCAACATCTCACTTATCCTTTCAACAGGAGTGTAAGTATTGTCATCTCTCTGGTCATTCCCTCTTGTACTGTCCTACTGGAACGTGCTCCTTTTGCAAGAAAATTCATCCTGGTCATTACCTACATGAGTGCTCTCGGAATCCCAACATAAATTCTCAAGGACATCAACCAAATGATGGTTCCTTCAAGGCTCAGAGTACGTCAGGCACCTCTCTTGATCCTCATTCCTCATCTTTATCAGTTGCAAGCCTCCGACACCTCTTTAAACAAGTTTTATCCCAGTCTAGTCATTCTTCTTCTACTGCTCTCTTCACCACACTCGGTAAGTCTTCATGGTTCTTCGATACTGCTTGTTCTAACCATATGACTTCCTATTCTTCTTGTTTAACCAATAAAGTCATCAATTCTTCTGCACCTTCTATCTATACTGCTGACGGTACATCCATGCCCATAAGTCATATCGGTTCAGTGTCTACATCTCATGCTTCATTTCCAGATACTTATCTTGTTTCTAAACTTACCCTTAACATTATCTTTGTTGGTCAATTGTGTGAACTTGGTCTCACAGTCACTTTCTCTATTTTTGGTTGTCGTGTGAAGGACCCTTAGACAGGACAGACTCTTGGGATAGGCCAAAAAGATGGACGACTCTTTGAGCTTATTAGCCTGCACCTTCCTTCTCTCCTAAGCACTACTGCATCAGTCGCTACCTCATCAAATTCTCTCTCTCTTCACTTATGGCATTCTAGATTAAGTCATGCCTCTTTAGGAAAATTGCAATCCTTATTATCTAGTGGTGCATTAGGCAAACCTTCTATGCACCCTTTTGATTGCCTATCATGTCATCTTGGGAAACAACCTGCTCTACCTTTCAATCAAAGTGACTCTTCATCTACTGCATGTTTTCACTTGGTCCACTCTGATATCTGGGGTCCTTTTCCTATATCCACCATGGGAGGTTCTCGGTACTTTGTAATATTTGTTGATGACTTTTCAAGATTTACTTTGATATAACTTATGCATAGTAGGTCTAAATTGTCTCGCGTCTATTCTGAATTTACTGCCATGTTTTTCACTCATTTCAAACAACGAATTAAGATCCTCCGTACAAATAATGCCATGGAGTATAAAAAGTCAACATTTATTTCCCTTCTCCGTCAACATGGAACTATTTCACACCGCTCTTGCCCTCACACATCTCAACAAAATGGGCGTGCAGAACGAAAACATCGCCATATTCTTGACATCACTCGCACCTTTCTTATCTCTGCCTCATGCCCTGAGCGCTTTTGGGGAGAGGCTGCGCTTACTGCTGTTTACATTATAAATCATTTTCCTTCTCCCATTCTCAATAATTGTACTCCTCATGAACGTCTTTACAGTCATTCACCCAACTATGGTCACCTTCGTGTCTTCGGTTGTGCATGTTTTGTCTCACTTCCTCCCCAGGAACATACCAAACTGAAACCTCGAGCCCGTTTATGCTATTTCTTAGGGTATGGTATTGAACACAGGGGTATCGGTGTTAGGATCCACTATCAAAACGTCTTCGGGTTTCTCGTCATGTGATTTTTTGAGAGAATAAGATGTTTTCCTCTCTCTTACCATTCTCTCTTCCTTATGCTGTCTCTACCCCATATTTCACAGATCCTTCCATTTCCTTATTTCCTGATGATGACAGTGACACAGGTACATCTATAGGTCCTGACTCCACGCCTGCCGCGGCCCTTCCTGAGGAAACTGTCCCACCTGATGAGTCTATGCTCGATGACGAGACTTCTTCTACTGCTTCACCCTCTATCTCTACTGAGTCATTTCTCTGCCGATCGACCAGAGTAAGATCAATTCATTGTCATCTTCTTGATTATCACTGCTTTTCCATTATTCTTTCACTCTATGAGTCTCAATCTTATCGTGAGGCCAGTTCTGACCCTCTATGGCAGCAAGCTATGACAGATGAATTGCAGGCCTTAGAAGCCAAGCATACCTGGGATTTGGTCGATCTTCCTCTAGGAAAGAATGCTATGGGATGCAAATAGGTATACAAGATCAAGACTCGATCTGATGGTTCTATAGAGCGATACAAGGCTCGGTTGGTGGCGAAAGGTTTTACTCAGGAGTATGGCGTTGACTATGAGGAGACCTTTACCCTTGTTGCTCGTCTCATTTCTGTTCGCACACTTATTGCAGTTGCTTCAGTCAGACAGTGGAAGTTATTTCAGATGGACGTTAAAAATGCCTTCCTTAATGGTGATCTTATAGAGGAAATATTTATGAAGCCTTCTCCAGGCTACCATCATTTGCCTCACAAGGTGTGTCGACTTCGTCGTGCTCTTTATGGTCTCAAGCAAGCTCCACGTGCTTGGTTTTCTAAATTCAGTTAGGTTATTATTGATTTCAGCTTCACTCCTTGTAATCATGATTCTGCATTCTTTATTCGATGTTCTAATTCTGGTATTCTTCTCTTGCTCTTATATGTGGATGATATGATTATAACTGAGGATGACTTGGCGGGTATTTCTAATCTCAAGTAGTTTCTCAGCCACCACTTTGAGATGAAAGATCTTGGTCCTCTGAGTTACTTTCTAGGCATTGAAGTCTCCTCTGATTCGGCTGGCTACTATCTTTCTCAGGCCAAGTATTCTTCTGATCTTCTGGCTCGTGTTGGCCTTATTGACAGCAAGACTGCATCCACCTCTCTTGATGCTAATGTCCGCCTTACCCCATTAGATGAGACACCACTTTCAGATGCATCTTTGTATCGCCAGCTGGTTGGCAGTCTTATCTATCTCACTGTGACTCATCCTGACATTGCTTATGCTATTCACCTAGTCAGCCAGTTCATGTCTGTTCCTCGTACCACACACTATGCTGCAGTTCTCCGGATACTTCGTTATATTAAGGGCACCTTATTTGATGGACTCTTCTTTTCTACTAGCTCATCATTAACTTTGCATGGTTACTCAGATGCAGATTGGGCTGGTGATCCTATTGATCGGCATTCTGTGACTGGATACTGTTTTCTCCTTGGTGATTCTCTTCTTTGTTGGCGCAGCAAGAAACAGACTGTTGTTGCTTGCTCGAGTACTGAAGCTGAGTATCGTGCACTTGCTGATGCTACTCAAGAGGTCATCTTGCTCATTGGCTCCTCGCTGACATGGGTGTCTCTCTGCCTCCTGGTACCACTCTATATTGCGATAATCAAAGTGCCATTCAAATTTCTTACAATGATGTCTTTCATGAGTGCACTCGTCATTTGAGTGTGACTGCCATTTCATTTGCCAACTTGTGGTTAATGGTACTACAAAACTTCAGTTTACTCATTTCGCTAATCAGCTTGCGGATCTCTTCACCAAGGCTCACCTACCAGGGCGTCTCCAAGAATTAATTTCCAAACTCAAGCTCGTGTTATTCGCACCACTTTGAGTTTGAGGGAGGGTGTTAATGTATGTATATATCGCATTCACATTCTCTAGTTACTTTACCATAGTTAGTGTCTTACCATAGTTAGCATAACTTGGAGCCCAAGTAGCCTTACCTCTATATAAGGTCCTATGTACATTGTAATTCATACAACACTTTCTCTGTAATAAAATCTTTCAGTCTTTCTCTCATTCATGGAATCTCTATTCTATTTCAACATCTAATGCTTTAATGTTCCTTCATTTATTGTTTTTCTGATCTTCGAAACTTATTTGTCCTGACTTTTTCAGTCATATGGTATCTCCTTAAAAAATAGTTTCTAGAAGGTGAAATCATATATATGTATATATAAGCCAAAAACAGTGTAACTAAAAGTGACCCAAAAGTTTTACTGCAATTTTTGTTTGTCTGAAAATAAAATGGCTAAAAGAAGAAGACGACTAAATATGACAGTCACATGCCAATCTTAATAGCTATCTTATCATTGGCAATGATAATGGACTCTAACTAGCTGATTAATTGTTGTTTTGTGTTCGTCAACCTTCTCGGTTTACCTCTAGGTAGAAGTAAAAAAGGGAGTTAGGATCAATCTACTAGCAAAGAGAAAGAGAGGTAGTTTTTTTATCTGCCAAAAATCCTTGCATTGTAGATGTTCGTTAAAAATCTTGAAAGGAATAAAAAGAAGAAAATGATAATTCTTGCATACTTCAAGCCTAGAGCCATGTTTCTGCTATTATGTTTGGACGTGTGGATTCGTAAAGTACTCCCAAGGCAGTTAGTGTGCTTAATATCTATATTGTCCATTATACTCAATTAGCTCGGCACCATTTCCTTAAACGAATCGGAGTGCCTGGAAGTAAATGGCTTTGGATTCCCTGAAAGTGAATTCAATATATGTCTATGAATATAGCAATTGACACAATTGTCACCATAAACGACATTGTAATATCATCATTTTTGTCACGAAAAAATTGAAGTAAAGTGAGTTGAACAAGGAGCTTGCTAGATGCAGTTTGTTGCACCTTATTGCAAAGAACCATTGCATTTTTTTATGTTATGGTCAAAATTAAAGAAAGGTGACAAAAGAAAGAGAAAGAAAAGTAAACAAAAGATGGTAGACAAAAGCTAAAGGTGACAATGATGATGATGTAATATAATAATGGTTGATTCACCATGATTTGTTAGCTACGTACTTGAGCTATAATATGGTGAATTTATGAAATGAGTCCGGATGTTAAGCGGATCATAGAAAAGACGCGTACCTCATTTTGATGGGGCATTGACCAAGAAATTAGGGTTTGACTTAATACCCTTTTTATTCTTTCCCTTCCTCATTTTTCCGCACTCTTCACTTCTCTATCATCTTTCTCTCATCATCTCCCTCACCTTCAACACCAAAAAAAAAAAATCAGAGATTAGCAATGAATGAGTGCATGGATGTAGTTCTAATTTTTGTATGTATATTACTTATGATCCTTATTTATCTCTTCGTTCTCTTCAAGGTTATATGCAGAATATAGATGTGAGATTTAGTTATAATTGTTACAATAAGGATCTACATCATAGATCTAAATCTTTTTCATAAGAGTTATTGTATTCCTATTGTATTTTTTTGTAGTATTTTTAATATTCTCATTAACAAACTTATTTGTTGCCGGGGAAAAAAAATCACCTATTTAAGATGAGTTATTTTAGACAACTTGTGATTTATGATTTCAGATGATATTATTCATAAGAATATAAATTTTATGTTCTCATATGGAGAATAAATAACTAGATGCACATATCTTATTAAATGAATATATTATTTATTTCTATGAAAGTATTAATTGTCAATTTGATGATTTCTTATTTATGGGATGAGAAAAATAAACTTTATCCTCGGAGGAAAATAATGAGAAAAAGTATGAAGGAGAAATCACTAGAAATAAGATCTCAAAGTAATAGTAATATTCACTACAAATATGGTTAAATTGGGTATTTGATGAGTACATATAATACACTAATATATTTCATTTAAGTTTCTTGAATATCAGTGAATGAAAATTTATAAGAGTTAAGATGGATCATATTGATTATTCTATATTGGATGATGATCTATATTTTAATATTATGTTTTAACAGATTTTCTTGTCATATTTTGTTTATGACATTTTCTACTACTACCAGTCTTATTGAATGCTCTAAAAGAGCTATTATTATGTCACTGCCTGATCTTCTAGGTTTTATCATACAAATATATGAGTAATTGAATAAAGATATAGTGATCCAAGTATTTTCTTGTATTTATGTGATCACTTATATGGGTGTAACGACAATGAAAGAGGAATTATCGAAAAAAATTCCTATGAACACCCATTAATAAACTAGAAGATATTTGATCCAAAGAGTTTATACTTTAGCATGATCGCCTTAGACATCCAAGTGCAGTGATGACATATATATATATATATATATATATATATATATATATATATATATATATATATATATATATATATATATATACATATATATATATATATATATATATATATATATATATATATATATATATATATATATATGAAAGGGATTATTGAAAATTTTAGCACTCACTAAAGAATCAAAGGATTCTATTGTCAAATGATTTTTTCACTTGATATGTGGCATTTGCAAGAGTTTTTATATACATAATTTGATTACGAAAAATATTCCCGAATTATACAATCAAGAGAATTCATCTTGATTATGAAAGAGTATTTATATCTCAATCATTTAATAATTATTGTAGGTCAATTAAGATTGGTGTTGAGCATTATGTGACATACATATACACAAAAAGGTTTAGCAGAATCCTTCATTAAATACTTGTAGCTAATTGCTAGACTAATATTATTGAGGACAAAGTTGTCTAGTCCTGTTTAGGGACATGCTATATTATAGACTGCAATGTTTATTCAAACAAAGCCAACCATTTGAGTTATATTCTCCCCACTATTCAAATATCATATGAGGATATTTTGCGCAATACATGTTTTAATTACTTCCCCACAAGCACATAAAGTTGAGTTTATAAAGAAAACTGAGAATTTATTATTTGAAACACCATCAAATATTACATATTAGGCAATTGATGGGAGAGGTTTCAATAGCATAGTTTGCTAATCTCAGTATCAGGGGAGAAAAACAAAAGCTGGAGAAATGAGAAATTTGTGAAAAGCATCATCATATTGATCCTTGTATTAATTAATGTGAACTAAAAAGTTCAGCAAATTATTCATCGATTCAAAGATAATGACTCAGTCACATATACCAGCTTTAAATTCTCTAAATAGAATTGATGTTTCAATTGAGAAACACATAAATAAATATAGTCTACTGCATGCCTGAAGTGTGCTAGACATATCAGTTCCAAAAAAATAAAAGAGCAAAATATGCTAGTTGGCATTTTTAAATTCTTTGATATCCTAAAGATGTCAGGATAAGGAGTTGAAAATCAAACTGAGTAATATTACTCAAAGAGAGTATCAGGTACCTGAATATGATGTTAATATTGAAATTATTGAGAATAAAGAGATCTCGCTCAGTTAAATTACTCCTGGAAACGAATGGAACCGAAAAAAGAAATTGATCATGATCAAATTTAGAAAATATAATAGCTATTGATCTTATAATAGAAATCGAGGATCTTAAATTGAAGTCCACTCACGATTGTCAACAAACAAATGATTGGCCAAAAATAATAGAGATGTAATCTAGGCAGAAAATAACTGCACATATAATATGTTGATAGGATTGAGGGAGAGCATTGTATGATAAAGAAACAATCCCATATCACTGTGAGAAATGAAATTACAAGAAATTAATCATAATAGTTGGCTTTCCCTTAAATTGTTTAAAGACAAACAAGGAATGAGTTAGTATGCTGTATGATTACACCTTGATCTATATTCTCTGAGAAAATAATATTGATATTAGCCTGGTAATTTTGAAAAAAAGGGGGCTTCATATGCGTCTTATGAATATGGTAATATTTTTTCTATATAAATCACGTGATTATATTATTGAATTCTTTGAAAGACTCTTTATGTCTGAAACTTATATTCATTTGATAATGATATATATACTGAAGTCCTGTACATGCCTGAAGCATATAAATAAAATCTCAAGAAATCTCGGATGCTTGACGCATATAAATAAAATCTCAAGAAATCTCGGATGCTTGAAGCATATAAATAAAATCTCGAGAAATAAATTCGATTACAAAGATCTTTGTATCAATGAAAACATTATGAAAGAATTTGATGTATCTTTCATATATCCGATAACATAAATTATATATTGTAGAATTTATTCTTTACATAGAAAATGTCAGTGCACTAACGTATATTGCTAATGATACAAGGCCATATATTTTCTTTATTGGTTTATTTAAATTGCAGTTTTGATTTGCAGACATTAGAATGAAATTAAACACATAGGGAAAATCTCTATGAAATATTATATATGAGTTCATTTTACTCACAAAAGATCAAAATCAATATTAGTTGATTAAGTAGATATTGACTATCTATTTGACTCCCGAAAGGCAAGGTCACAGACTGGGTATGTCTTCAATTGTGTCAAAAATGTGTATAGTTGAGATCCGTCATTCAACATGTTCAACAATCCTATGGTTATCCTCCAACGAAGACGGTCTAACCACATTATATGAAGATAGATAATATGACATGCATTACACAGATCAAATGTGATTATATAGTTAGAAATGTGAAATTCGATGCTCAAAAGATCTATCACTACGACAAGATCGAAATGAGAGGGAGAATATATTTGTGCTCTGTACTCTTTTTTCCTTCACCAAGGTTTTTTTTTTCCACTAGGTTTTTCCTGGTAAGGTTTTAATGAGGTAGAACAAATACAAGCATGTCACACTGAAACTTTATTTGAACATGAAACTTAAAAGGGACGTGACATAAATGTTCATCAAATTCAAAGTCAAACAAAAACGTTACAGAATCCACAAAAGCATTGCCAACGATGAGCTAGCCACTAAGATTGACATGTGTTGACTTTGTAATCATTATTGATTTGTCCACGTGAAGGGGAGTGTACTATTTTTTCCTTCGCACAGGTTTTGTCCTACTGGGTTTTCCTGGCAAGATTTTTAATGAGTGAGTATAAAAGGTATATATAAAGAATATTGTACTCTTTTTCCTTCGCCAAGTTTTTGTCTCATTGGGTTTTACTTGACAAAGGTTTTAACGAGACATATTCTTAAAAGATGAATATCCAAGGGGGAATGTTATGAAACATTGTTAGGTGGATATTTCATCACCTTGTTGAAAGAATCTTCAAATTAACAAAAACCGAGGAATAAGTTGTAAAGCCCTCTTTTATGGATGAAGTTGGAAGACATCATCACGAGGAGATATTATTATGTTTAAGATGGAAGATGGTGTAACTATTGAAGCTTTGTAATTCTATAAATAAAGAAATTAGAATTAGAGGAAAATGGACACTGGTATGGATTAATTATAAGGTTCTTCTATGCATTCTCTTCTTTCTTTATTTCCTTGTATAGTTTCATTGTATTTTAGCATTAATTTCATAACATTATTGTTATTATTGTTTTGTTTAGATATACATTCTCACAAGCATATGTATTTTACAAGTTATCACAAACCCAAATTACAAATTTGCATAAATTTAGATATGTTCTTCAATATCAAAGAAAATTATTTTTTCTTAAGACTGAAATAAAGGATTATTTTGGAACATTAAAGTGGCAATTGGTATACCGGAATGAGTTGGGAATGGAATAGAATTGTCAATTCTATTTCAATTCTCATGCTTGGTATGAATGAATGAACTTGAGAATCTCATCCCATTCCCCATACATGAAATTAGTCATTCCAAAGCAAGCACATGGGATTAACCCATTCCCATGTGCATGGGAATAAATTTATTTCTCAAATGACTTACATACCCTCATAAAAACATAACTTTTATATATAGTTACTTTTGCAATAATAATGATAGTAATAATAATAATAATAATAATGATAATAAAAAATAAAAATAAAATAATAATAATTATTATTATTATAAAAACAATAATAATAATGATAACAACAAAATAATAATAATGATAATAATAATAATAATAATGATAATAACCATAATAAAAATAAAAATAAAAATAAAAATAAAAATATAAAAATAAAAATAAAAGTAACAAAAATAAAAATAAAAATAAAAATAAAAATATAAAAATAATAATAAAATAATAAAATTAATTTTAATAACAATAATAATAATAATAATAATAACAACAACAAAAATATAATAACAATAATAATAATAATAAGAAAATAATAAAAATAAAATAAATAATAATAATATACTAATAATAATAATAATAATAAATTAAAATAAGAATAATAGAAATAAAACAAAAATAAAAATAATTATAATAACAATAATAATGATAACTAATATTATTATTATTATTGTTAGTTATTATTATTATTATTTATTATTATGTTTATGTTGTTTAGGGTTATATTCATGTTTATTTTTATTTTTAATATTATAATAATAAAAGGTAGTCTTGTCATATGATACAAGTTATTTCCATTACTACTCTTATATACTGACTACCAAAAATAGGATTAGAATCAATATATGCATTCATATCTTCATTCCTAGAACATACCAAATATGTCATTCCCATTTTCAAGTTCATTTCATTTCCAATTCCATTCTATTCCTTAGCACATTCAACTTCTATCCAAATTCATTCAAGTGTACCAATTGTTACCTAAGAATATTTCAACTTGAATTAAGGCATAAGAAACTTAAGAATTATGGAATAAATCAGTGGAAAAACTGGTTAATAGGGCATTATCAATATGATTTATCTCATATTAGATGGTCAAGATTAAAACCACAAAAATGGAAAAATAGAATTAATTGGTCTTTTTCATATGAATTCCATTTGTTTAAATTTTTAATGAAAGTCTTATTGATCCCATACTAGATTTTGATGAAAGTTTTGGATCAATAAGAATTTTACCTTTGTAGTAAAAATTGTGATACATTCAAGAGGTTAAGGTTTTACATATGAATTCTAATCTTGCTCCTTTATATGTTTCAGAATTTTAAAATATGTATAAAAATGCCATGTTTTAATAGTTGGTGAGAAATATTTCTGTATTTCTAAGGACGAGTTTAAGGGTCTGTTTGGAAGTATTCTTGTTTTTTTATTTTCTAAAACAGTTTTCAAAAAAAAAATTTAAAAACAAAAAAACAGAAAACTTGTTTGCATAGAAATGTTCTTTGAATAAGTTCTTAAGATTAAGATACATTTAGAATTACACATACACACACATACACAATGTGTGTGTGCACGTGCTTGAATGAAAAAAGGTGTGAAAAGGCCCTTAATATCCAAAACAAAAAAAACAGGCCCCTAATAACCTTGTCCAAAATATTTATGGCTGGATCCAAACAACTCTTTATACTAGTTGAATCATTGTGAGACCAGTTGATCGAATCCAAAAACAACTCATCACTTGTATAGACTGAGATTTTCCGTCAGTTGATAAAAGTGGACTACACGGGTAGGGTTGTGCTCATAGTGCCTCTCCCAATGTATATAAAATTTTGTGTTATGTCACACTTTGATATCATTCCATTTTGTTTAAATGCATTTCAAGTAAGAAAATACTTTGATTTGGTAGTTGAATTATAGATACACGTATTTTTGTAACAGTAAGAGATATTTTTGTAATTTCGAATATTTAGATCAACGTCTCGAATTTTTAAAAAAATAATCTGACCCTTCAATATAATACAAGTAAATTGTTGATCGTGGAATACTAGCATGAACATTAGTATAATGCTTACTATATTTCCTTGCAATTGCAGTACTTAACAAAATGTCTATTCATTCAATTACCTCTTTTGACCATCAAAGGCTTTTATAGTCTTGGAGCTTACTTCTTATAGGTTAGCCTACATGCCCTTTGAGTTATGACTATGTTTTCTTTCTGCTATGCTTCTATTATTTGTGTATCACGAGTTTTATGCACTATTTACGATTTTTTGAAAATATAACTTACTTAAATTATGCATTGTGAATGTAGGAAGTTGAAAAAGAATTTCTGTCTAGGCTAACAGTTTCGTCCCTTATTCCCACGAATCAAGTGAATATGAATGCCAAGTCAGAGGATTGAAAGAAGGATAAAAATATTATAATATCAGCATGTTTCTTTCACAGTAGTTCCAAGGTTGCTGCATAAATCAGTCAAGATCCTGTTTTGAAATTTTTTATCTTTGGACAACTCTGCTTCGAAGGTTTTTGAATTCCATATCTCACAAATTAAATTAGCCTAAATTAATCACATGTACAAATTCTTTGCATCAATTCTATTCGGTGCATAAAAGGTACAAAAAGTTACATAATTCTACAATTTCATTTAGTTAAGACTATAGCTGATGATGCTAACAGTACAAAAAAAAACTAGGGCCTGTTTGGAATTGTTCTTGTTTTTTTATTTTCTAAAACAGCTTCTGAGAACATCAAAAACAATTTTTAAAAACAAAAAAATGGAAAATTTGTTTGCATAAAAATGTTATATGAACAAGTTCTAAAGTTTAAGATACCTTTAGAAGTAAACACACAGATACATACACACACACACTTCATGTGTGTGTGTATGCGTGCATGAAAAAAAGTATGAAAAGTATTGGGATTGGTGTGCCTAAAAAACCACTAGCCCTTGCTATTTCTGTAATATGAATATTTGCAATAATAATAAAGTATCATCTCATTGTTATGAGCATGTTCTTCTCTCATTTATTATGTGGATGACTGTTTTAGTATATGTATGAAAGGTCCTTGCTTCAAGTGTTGACTTAGGTGTGGGGTGGTTACGCATAGAAGGTTTGAGTCATGGTTACTTGATAAGCAGAATTACTATTTCCATAATTTAGTAGTAAAGCTGGGCACTTTACTATGGTAGAGGTCATAGTGGAATAAGTTCCTTTTTGGATAATGGTGATTTGCCTTGATTATGGATTTATTCCAGACTTATTACGTTTATGCATGTGTATGTATTGGATGGACCACCGTAGGTATGTACTTTGAATACGTACTATCAAAGAAAGAGTACACTTATATCTACGAGCTTCTAATTAGGCCGTAACTCTTAATCTTGAGCAAGTGTGGATGAACCGATGAAGTCGGGTGCTTGCACTTTGAGCCATTATGGGTATGACCTAATTGCTAGGTCATCCAACTATGTGGTTTGAGTGTAGAGGACCTAATTAGAAGGAACGTACATTTATAATAAGGAGTCTATACATTAACCACTCCCTTAAATTGATTCGAGACTATATTATCCTTAATCTATGCATAGTAGTACAGGTTGTTGTACTCGGTGTTACACTTGAGGGTAGCTCCCTCTGATAAGTGGATAACTCCTGGAGGATGGTTGGATAGTAGATTTAGAGGATCTAAGGAGTTTAAGATGTAGCTCAAGAGGTGATAGTACACAGTAGAACCTGTCTTGACTATGAGTGAGTATAGAGGGGCATTATAGTCATTTCATCACTTAGTTGGGCGAAAGACTATTTTTGTAAATACAGTATTTATCACTGAGTACAGCTGTAGTCCTATAGTGGAGTGAACTAAGTCAAAATGATAAAATATTTCTAGGAGACTAACGAGAATATTTTATTCATTTTTAGTAAAAGGGTAAATATGTCTTTTGGTCCCCTTTCTAGCCAATTAATCTTTTGAGTAATATTTATATTGTAGTAAATAACTATGAGAGAGAGTATTTAATTTAATTGATAATTAGATATTAAAAATAGACTTTCTATTTTATTGGAAAGGGGTTTCTATTTTTAATTATTGGCTACAATTAAATTAAATAATTGCACAAAAAATTAATTAGAGCATCTGGGCTGAGCCAGGACCCTAGCTCACTTTCCTAGGAAAACGTGTGGGTCCAGGGCTAAGTCAGCTTAGGATTTTCGGCCAAGGAGGAAAATTATTTAGGATTTTTCTGTTATGGAAAGTTTGACAGAAAAGAAACCCACATTGATTTTCATAGAGATTTTTTCTCAGACTCCTCTCCTATAAATAGGCCTCTCCTACAACTCTGAAAATTTGCACCAACTTTTCAAGAGTTCTCTCTTCTCTTTTTCTGAGTAAGCTTCAAACTTTTGAAAAAACTCTTCTAGTTATTTCTTAATATAAATTCTAGTCCCACAACTAGAATTGCTTTGGAGGATTTTGGTCATACAAGGGAAGATCAAGAGTTGCCAGCAGAAGCTTGTAGATCTTATTGGAAGCTTGTGAAGTTTTTGTTTTTCATTTTGACTCCAAGAGGTATGTGAACTCTCATACTGTTCTTTCAAGAATTAAATTGATTTTTTATTAACTATGCATGTTTAATCACTGTAAGATCCTACATGATTGTTTTCGCCATGTTCATGAAATTTTGAATATGAATCATGTAACCTATGACGTTTTCCTTCAAAAAGGCCCTTAATAATCCCAAAAAAAATACAGGTCCCTAATAAACTTGTCGGAATATTTATGACCGGATCCAAACGGTTCTTTATATTAGTTGAATTATTGTGAGACCAGTTGGCTAAACCCAAAATCAACCTGTTACTTGTATAGAAAGATATTTTCTGTTAGTTGGTAAAAGTGGACTACGCGGGTGGGGCCGTGATCATAGCGCCTCTCCCAATGTATATAAGATTTTGTTGTATGTCACACTTTGTCAAGCCCATTTTGTTTAAATGCATTTCAAGTAAGAAAATACTTCAGTTTGGTAGCTGAATTATAGACACGAGTATTTTTGTAACTTTAAGAGATATTTTTGTAATTTCGAATATTTAAATCAATGTCTCGAATTTTAAGAAAATAATATGTCCCTT
Source organism: Ehretia macrophylla (assembly GCA_037974665.1). NCBI lineage: Eukaryota > Viridiplantae > Streptophyta > Magnoliopsida > Boraginales > Ehretiaceae > Ehretia > Ehretia macrophylla. Next base: position 64,553,088 of record CM075771.1, on the reverse strand, counting down.
CAAGATAATACAAATAAATTGTTGATCGTGGAATACTAGCATAGTATAATGCTTACTATATTTCCTCACAATTGCAGTACTTAACAAAATGTTTATTCATTCAATTACCTCTTTTGACCATCAAAGGCTTTTATAGTCTTGTAGCTTATTTCTTGCAGGTTAGCCTACAGGCCTTATGTGTTATGACTATGTTTCCTTTCTACCACGCTTCTATCATATTGTATCATTTGTGTATCACGAGTCTTACGCACTGTTTACGATTTCTTGAAATTATAACTTAGCTAAATTATGCATTTTGAATGTAGGAAGAGGAAAAAACATTTATGTCTAGGCTAACAGTTTCATTCCTTATTCCCATGAATCAAGTGGATATGAATGCACAGTTGGAAGATTGAAAGAAGGATAAAAATCTTGTAATATTAGTACGTTTCTTTCATAGCAGTTCCAAGGTTGCTGCATAAATCATTCAGGATCTTGTTTTGGAAATTGTTATCATTGCACTCTACTTCGAAGGTTTTCGAATTCCATATCTCACAAATTAAATAAGCCTAAACTAATCACATGTACAAATTCTTCCCATCAATTCTTTTCGGTGCATGAAAGGTATTAAAAGGTACAAAACTCTGCAATTTCCTTTAGTTCAGACTATAGTATAGCTGATGATGTAATGGTACAGAAAAATTTGGGCATGTTTGGAAGTGTTCTTGTTTTTTTATTTTCTCAAACAATTTTTTAGAATAGTTTACAAAAATAATTTTTAAAAACAAAAAAATAGAAAACTTGTTTGCATAAAAATGTTCTCTGAATAAGTGGTTAGTATTAAGATACCTTTAGACTTACACCCATACACACACAGTTCGTATGTATATGTACACGCGTGTATACGTGCTTGCGTGCATGAAAAACAGTGTGAAAAGGCCCTTAATAATTCCAAAACAAAAAAAAGGCCCCTAATAAACTTATCCAGAATATTTATATCTGGATCCAAACGACTCTTTATACTAGTTGAATCATTGTGAGACCAACTGACCGATCCCAAAAGTAACCCATCATTTATATAGACAGAGATTTTCTATCAGTTGATAAAAGTGGACTACATGGGTAGGGCCGCGCTTATAGCTTCTCTCCCGATGTATATAAGATTTTGCATTATGCCACACTTTGGTGTCAGTCCCATTCTGTTTAAATGCATTTCAAGTCAGAAAATACTTCGGTTTGGTAGCTAAATTATAGATACGGGTATTTTTGTAACTATAAGAGTTTTTTTTTTTTTAATTTTGAATATTTAGATCAACGTCTGGAATTTTAAGAAAATAATATGAACCTTCAAAATAGTACAAAAAAATAGTTTATTGTGGAGTACTAGCATGAATATTATGAAGGTGTATGCTACCTAGATATACTATGGTGTTTAAAAAATTTTAAAGTATGGGAATACAATGGAAACTTGATAGTATGCTATCTAACCACAAGTTCTAAGATGAATAATTGCAAGAATTCTAAGAACATGTGTAAGAACAATTCAGAAAGAATAAATTCCTACAAGAGATAGTTTTGTTACCTTGACTCGTTAGCATAGAAAACTTAACGAAAAACACAAAACTTGATCACCTTCTTGCTTCTTGAAGATCTACACGCCTAGGATGAAAAGCTTTTGATCTTCTCCCCTATGACCTTCTTCCTTCTCTTAGATGATGAAGAATTGTGGGATTCTTCCTCTTGTAAATTTCTAGCCTAACTTGTGTAATACTAGAAAGAGTGCTTAGCTTTTCTTCTTCATTTTCTCGTGTGAGAGGTATGAATTATAAAGGTGGAAGATGAGCTCTATTTTTAGATATGGAATAACCTTAGTAGTTAATCCTATAAGAAATATGATTTGGATTCCAAGCCCATAAACTAATCCTATGCACCTTTGGACTTAGCTAGTCCAATAGCACATTAAACTAAACTACTAATTATTCCAACTTATCTCCCATTTACACATGTGGACCATGGCCTAGGTCTGCGAGGCACCAACCTGTCCCAAGTGACTTAATCTATGTATTTTTCTTCTAAATTAATTAATTTCCAGTTTTCAAATTGTGCTCAACTTATCCAAATAGGAAACTCTCCTAAATAGGATACTTGGTTGCAATTGGACACTTTAATTTAGCAACTCTAAATACAATAAGCAACTAGGAAACTTTAAAAAACATCTAAAATGAAATAGGCTAGAAGAGGGACCAACAGACATAAACAACTTGGCAACTAAAAAGACCAAAATGCCCCTGTTAACCCCATAGCACATTTAGGCTTTTCAACCTGACTTATTCCACTAAAAATTCATGGCTGCACTCCAAGATGTTTACTACAGTTTGCAAAAGCTTGTCATAACAATTATGACCTTTGTCTTCGACCTACTAAGTTAGATGACCAAAATACCCTTCCATGTAACACTCACAAACAAGAAAGACTTTTCATGTATTATCTTTTTCTTGAATACATCTTCTCCTTGAGACATTTAAATCCTTTAAGCAACTATCCTCTAGATATGGAACACTTGATCTAAGGAGCGACCCTCAAGCCAAATATCCGATATACTCCTAGAGTATACCACTAAACTTAGATTTGGATGATCTAATGGATAATCACAAGGGACCGATTATTCCGTCACGCGACAACATGGATTCTATATTGCATATGCACGTTCCAACTAGTCACAACCATATGCCCAACACAAGGAGCTGTTGGCCCACAATTGAGGTCTCACTTATAGTGAATCAAAGCACATGAACCTGATTTTGTCAGTTCATCCACATATGCTCAAGATTAAGAGTACTAATCACTTAGTAGCATAAAGTATATGATGATATCTATCTTTGATAGTACCTCTTGGAAATATCATACCTTAGTGGTATGTTCAATGTGTGACACAAATACTAGTGAGGCTTAGTTCGAAAACCTAGCAATGACCAAGGTAGGTCACCTTTCATAGGAGACTAATTCACTATAACCTAGACCATCATGAAGTGTCCAACTCCATCATTCAGTTATGAACATAATCTAGAACCCAAGTGTCAATGACTTAGACTTTCTGTGCTCAGACATCGTGTACCTAAGTGATTCACTAATGGTTCAAGGACCTCTATACTAGTAATTATACATAAATGAGATAAAGAATAGAAATGAATGCTTTCATTAATATTAACAATTACAAACATGTATCCAATATAACTGAAATGTCACGTGTAGTGAGCTTTTGGGCATACTAATCCCAACGGACTCCTACTTGCATTAAAGGTCACTGCTATCTATCCCTAGACCTATAGACTCTAAACATGTTGAGAATACTTTCTCTATAAGAGTCTTGGTTAAATGGATTTGCTAGGTTTCTAGCTAAGGCAATCTTATTCTACCACTATACCCCTCTCGTTGAATAAAATCTCATATTAAATGGTACTTTGTCTCTATATGTTTGCCTTTTCCTGTGATTCATAGGTTCCTTATATTACTCTATAGCCCTATTGACTATTTCATCTGACTGAGTAAAGACTTGTACAGAAGCGGACTTTCTGGAATCTTTATTAGTCTGAAAATCTAAGTCTTGTATAAGCTAGATGATGTCGAATCGTCTACACGGTACTCTAACACATAGTTCTTCATTCTTTGAAGATACTTGAATATGTGCTTAACCGCGACCCAATGAGTTGATCCTAGGTTCGACTGATATTTGCTGACCATGTCTATAGCAAAACAAATGTTAGGTCTTGTGCATAGCATTGTATACATGAGACTACCAACAACCGAAACATATGGTACCTTCTTCATGCTTTTTATCTCTTCAGGTGTCTTAGGACATCGATCCTTAGATAGCCGAACTCCATGCCTAGAAGGTAACAAACCTTTCTTGGAGCTTTGCATGCTAAAATTGACAATAATCTTCTCAATGTATGAAGACTAAGATAATACTAGTGTCTTATTTCTACAATCACACAAGAGCTTGATCCTAAGAATATAACTAGGTTTTCCTAAGTATTTCATCTGAAATTGAGTAGATAGCCAAACCTTAATGGATGACAACATTCATATATCATTCGCAAATAATAGGATGTCATCCATGTAAAGGACTAAGAATGCAATTGCATTACCACTACCTTTCTTGTACACGCATGGCTCATCAATGTTTTGATCAAAGCCAAAAGACTTGACTGTTTGGTCAAACTTGATGTTCCATGCACGTGATGTCTGCTTAAGTCCATCAATGGACTTCTTAAGCTTATAAACCATGTTTTTCTTGGCCTTTAGTGAAAAACCCTTCTAGCTGCATCATATAGATGCTTTCGTCAAGATTCCCATTAAGGAATGCTATCTTGACGTCTATTTGCTAAATCTCGTAGTCATAATGACACGCTACGGATAAGAAAATGCTTATAGACTTGAGCATAGCTACTGGTGAAAAGGTTTCCTCATAATTGATCCCTCTTTTCAGAGTATATCCTTTTGCAACCAACCTTGCTTTGAAAGTTTCCACTTTTTCTTCCACATTTCTATTTCTCTTGTAGACCCGTTTGGACCCTATGGGTTTTACCCCTTCAAGTACAACTACAAGATCCCACACTTGATTAGGGTACGTGGACTTTAATTCTGATTGCATTGCTTTATGCCACTGGTCTGCATCCACGTCTGTTACCGCTTCGTCGTAACTAGTGGGGTCAACAATTTGATCTATGGAGTCTTTATAAAAAGACTCTCTGTAATATCTATCAGGTTGCCTCACAATTATCCGACTACGATGAGGCTCCGGGGTATTGGTTATGGCCTGTTGTCCATTTATTTCCTTATTTATTCTAGGTACATTTAGAGATCCTGGAGGAATTTCTTGTAGAGCAATCTCAGAATCTGGTGTTGTTTGAATTGATATATCATTTTCTAAGAATCTAGCATGGGTACTAATTAACACTTTCTGCTCCTTAGGGTGATAAAAGATTCCACCTCTGGTTTCTTTATGATAGCCTATGAAATAGCATAGTTCTGATCTTGGTTTCAATTTCATAGCATTGCTACTCAGTACATAAGCTGAACATCCCCAAACATGGAGGTTCCTCAAACTTGGTTTGCGGCCTGTCCACATCTTCAGTGGTGTTCTAGGTACTGATTTGGAAGGTACTAAGTTCAGAATATATGCTGTCGTTTCTAGTGCATATCCTTAGAATGATATGGGTAATATGGCATGACTCATCATGGATCTTACCATATCTAAGGCTGTTCGGTTTCTTCTCTCAACTTTACCATTTGTTGGGGTATCCCAGGTGCAGCTAATTGAGATACAATTCCATATTGTGTGAGATACTACCGAGTACACCCAAGAGGTTTTTGCCTCTTTGATCAAACCCAAAGGCTTTGATATGTCTTCTTAAATTACTGCATCGCTTCAGCCTTAACCTTTGATCTCGTTAAAGGTCTTTGATTTGTGTTGTATTAGGAATACATATTAATTTCTAGAGTAAGCATTTGCAAAAATCGATGAAATACTCACAACCTCTTCGAGCTAGTGTGTTCTTAGTACCATACATATATGTGTGTACCAATTTCTAATACTTTGTTGGCTTCTTGTCACTTAGAAGAAAGTGGCATTTCGGTCAAAACCTCAAGACATGATTCGTGATAAGGTAACTTTGTTCAAGATCTAATGGGCCAAGATGCACATTCTTGATCAACCTCTGAATCCTATTTGAGCCGATATAGCCCAAACAAATATGCCATAGATAAACATTATTGGTTAAGTAACCTTACTCTTATTACTACAATGCTCTATATTGCGCAACGAGGATACTTTAGGATATAAATAGAACAACTTATTACGTAAACTACCAGAATAAATTACAAAAACTGAAATTAAAATTTTAAGAAAAATTCGGTACATAATAACAATTTGTGATGCCCGAGACCTAGGACATGCATACATCATTCATTGCATATATTTTGTATCCTTAATGGTGCATTTATTGTGCATTTACTTGCTTAAAAGTTTACTTATTATAAATGTGCAATTAAGTAATTATCTGTCTTTTACGTGTAACTACATGTTTAAATAACTTTAATATTAAAATTGTGAGTTTATTTAATTTAGTAAATAGTAAATGTACATTTTTATTATTTTTACAAAAGTTTTAAAGAAAATTTCATTTAATTGTGCATTTACTTAATTAAAAACTTATTTTCAAAAATCAGTATTCACATGCATTTTCAATTGTCTAATTTTTTTGATTTTTCATTTTTCCCAAGTTACGTGACTTATGTGAGGCATGAGAAAAATGTTATTTCGTGCATAGCGTCTCGGGAAGAGTGAAATAAAAAATTAATTTCTCTATCGCATGAATAGTAACCATTAAAAACACCATTTTAGCCAAAGAACCTATCTTTGACCCATATTTTTCAACCCAACCCATATACCCATTATACACTTATAAAACATAACAAAACAAAAAAATTGGAGGAAAAGTGCTTGAAGGTGGACAGCCAAAGGGAGGAAAAGAAGAAAAAAAAAAATTCTATCTTCAAAATTTTGACCTTGAGATTGCTTGGAAGTGTTCTAGAGCTACCTTTGAGCTTCCAACAACCTTCCATAGCCTTGTGTGGTGAGGAATTTTTGAAAGAATTGAATATTTGTTCAAAATTTAGTTTATGTCAAAATTTCATTTTGTTATATATTGCTTTGATTTGTGTTTTATTGCTTCAATTACTCTTTAATATGTATGTAGAGTAAACTTTTGTAGTTAGATAGCATTTTTAATGGTTAAAAATGGTATATGGATGATTTAGGAAGATGATGAATAGTGCCATAAATAGTAAAATTTGAAAATTAGAGTTTTTGATCTAAAGTGCGTTCTAATGCTTTGGTTAGGTGCTAGAAGTGTTGAGGAGACTAAATGTAACATTTAAATGGATTTTAGATGGTTAGAATTGATAAATTTGAATTGGAATATAAAAGGGGCCATTTGTGCATTTTGAGTCATTTGGTTGTTTTGAGTGCTCGTAGAGCTTCATTGTGGTTGGTTAGTGATTAGTGAATTCCTAGCATGCTCGTAGTGTCCTTCCGTTGCTCGGAAAGTAGCCTTTTAGTTGGAATTCGTAAAGGGGCCGTTTGACCAAGTGTTGATCGTGCTCGTTTTGATTGGGGGTTAGTCGTGTATGTGAATGGTAGCATTTTTGGTGATATCGTAGTGTTGAATTGAGTGGCGGTTAAGGTTGCTGTATTTCAAAGTGACTCAGGGTCTTCTCGAGCTTTTGTCTCAAAAATGGGTTTTTAGAGTTTGAGTAGGTGTCTTTTAGTATCCTTAGAGATGTAGGATAGTTGGTTTGTGAAAATTGTGCCTTGAATTTCATATAGGAGTAAAATTGTTTTAATTAACAAAGGGGAACATGTTGAAGTTAGGGTTTTATAGCTAGTGATTGGCTTGTGGTTGATTATTAAAGTGTTTAATTGCATTTGTATAGCTTGTGTAATCTATTGGTGAAGTTCATAAATTGAATGACTTGACTAACTTATTGGAATATGACTATATCTTGTGTACGTTGCTAAATAGCTTGTTGAAACTTCTTATGCGTTAATAAGTTGAGCTACGTGTGTAATGGACATCTAGTTATATGTCAAGTGTAATTTTGATTAGTTATAGTTAGCTTAACTTTATATATTAGTAAATGTTTCTATGTTGTTACAAGGCTATGTGATGTTACTAAAGAACTTGAGCTATTCTTGAGTCAAGTGAAGTTATGAATGGTTGCAAATAGAAGATTAGTTTGTATTGTGTAGTGTATGAACTATGAAATGCATATGAATATATTTCATTAATTGTCTTGGTTACCTAGTCCTTTTGATTGAAAAGAAGGTTAATGGCTAATCAGTTAAAGTTAGATTTATGTTATTAACTGCTAAGAATTCTATGACATTAAAATGTATTTGGTTAGAGTTATAAAGAATTTTAGCTTTTAGTTTTAAACTAATAATGGTAGGAACATTAGTGAGCTTGTAAACTTGTGTGTTTTGGTCCTAGTTCAAAATGGCAACTAATAATGTTGAAAACACTAGTTAGCTAGTTAACTTGTTTTCTTGTACTCTTTTTCTTTAGTGCAAATTTAATTTTGAGGTTATAATTGTTGTGTACAGGTTTTGGATTGTCCTATAAACAGGGGAGATTCCATCCATTTTCTCTCGTTTTTCATGACCTTGGGTTTTGGGTCGGGGCTCCAGTCTCGTGAGGGATCGGGATATTACACAACTAGTCAAAACTAATATCCTATTTTTACTTAAAGAAAGTAAAACATCTCCCATTGCAGCAGCCCATATTCTTTGCTCATATACCAACACTCAGAGCAAACTTTCCTTTCTTAAGCTTTCGCATTGTCCGAAACACTGCAACGAGTTGCAGATCTTATTGGTGGTCCTGATTCTACTATCCAAGATTCTGTAGAATCAACTACCAATCGTGTTTCAATCTAAAATACTAAAGGAAGTACCTTTCTTGCATTTAGCAAGATACTTAGGACATTCCTTCTTCTAGTGCCATAGTACTTGAAGCACTCTCCTTTGGGCTTATCACCTGTACCTCTTGTTCTTATTAACTATACTACCTTGCTGTCCCTTGCCCATCTTCTGCTTTTCCTTGATCTTAGGCCTCTTCCCTTGCGGGGATAATCCTCAAGTGGAAACCCAGGTTATATGGGTTTGACCTGTGGGCTTTAAAATAGTCTCTGCCACTTGAAGTTCCTTCAATAGCTCTTGGAGCATCATCCTCAACTTGATCATGTTGGGCTTGAACTGACTGAAGGATTTTGGCAGAGTCTACAAGATCATGTCTTCTTGCCTAGCAAGATTGATCTTAGCTCCATGGATTCTGGCAGTCTTAGGAGGTCCATCATCTGAGCACTTGGTGCTTGATGGATGTCCTTTCTGCGATCATAGCTTGTTGGTCTTTGACTTATAATAGTCAACAAGGTCAATATCTTAGCAACAATATCCACGCAGTTCTGTTAAGATCACAAAATATATGACATAGAAACCAAACGTGGCACACAACTATGTCTTTGGCTCTCTTCCATTGTCTCTCTGTCTCTCAACGGTCAAGGATGTGATTAGCCAGTACTAGAGGACTACGTTGGGTGAGGACATGCTTGTATTCTATTAGCTTAGAGTATTATGTCCAAAATTTATTTTTATTGTCCACAAAAATTGAGCTATATAACTTATTATCCTTGAGAATAATGGCCAATCGGCTAAAAAGAACTAGACATTTATGGATACATATCTATTGTAATTATTAGAACATTCATGTGTAATGCAAGTATATCATGTATAATGTAAACATGGAAAAGCACATATATACACATTAATCTTTTTGCTTAAGTAGTTGACCCTTAAACTATTACATGCAACAGTGTCTCAATTTACCTATAGGTCCTCTAGCTTTAGGATGCTTGAACTTGTAATAAATTTGAGTAAAGCCCATGCTTCATTTGGATTGTTATTTTCTCTCGATAGACATTACCCAAATAATAATCCAGTCACTATATTATTTGGCTTCTCTAGAATAAGTTTACTTTGGCTAAAAATACTATGTCTTCTAGAGTCGAGTGAATTACCATTCCTTAGTTGATATTGTTAGAAATATGCCCTAATTCTATATATTTGGATAACTTATTTTGGGGCATTTTGACATTATTTTGTATATTATGGCATTGTTATCTATAAGTTTGTTTATATATTGACTTATAATTGACATTCATATTCTCCTCTTTGTCATATGAATGAGTCCTTAGTGTTTATCATTAAAAGAGAAGTATTCTAAAAGGAGTTTAGAATATGTTGGCATATTTTTTTATCATGATAAATACTTAAAGTTATTCATAGTCCTTAGATTATTTGATATGGGCTTCAATAATTTATAATGGACTATCACATGTTTTGTTATCTTTGATTAACATGAGGATGTTAATGACAAAGGATTGTGATCCACGTACCATAAGAGCATAGGATACGATTAACAAATATGTGAGTGATTATTAGTGGAATAGATCACTGAATGTGACGTTAACAAATCACATGGTTTTGAATTAATGATTTGTTATTCATTGTTGTTGTGCATATAACCCTTTGACTTGTGGCATTATAGATGTCCTATGTATTGGGGTATAATACTTGCATTTGGACAATGCTTGTCTTCGAGCACAAGATGAGTTACCTTTGATTAACATAGAGATGTTATTGATAAAGGATGGTGAGCCTTGTGTCATAACAACATAGGGATGCGATTAACTTACATATTAGTGATCATTAGTGGAATGGATCATTGAATGTGACGTAGATAATAAACTACATGACTTTGGATTAATAGTTTATTACCTGTTGCGAATTGTGCAAATTAATCATTTGACTTGAGAAATTACGACTGCCGGATATATCAGCGGCTAAATATAACATTTGGACAAAACCCGCCTTCGTAAAGGTGAGTTACGGTTTCTCACAGTTTAGTCTTGTGATATAGAGACTGACAGGTAATTGTCAAGATAGGATCCGTTAACCTCCGACATGATGTGATGTCTTATGCAATCTTATTTCGGTCATTGAACAAGGAAGTCATTGGCCAAGGCGTGAATGATGGAAAATGGGTTTTTCTATAGTGTCTTCTCTCGTTCCACTATTTAGATCTAAGCATAGAATCAGTTTGGTGGACTTAATTGTATCACGGTCCTCACTCGATCGGGACATTTTAATGGAATGATCAGACTGCACGCTAATTCGCGACTACAAATAGATTCGTATAAGTCGGACTTCATTACCGTATAAACTGTCATGATATGTATGTAGCTAGGTGTTATTCTTGAACGTGAGGGTATTCTGAAGAATGACGAAGACATTCTCAGAATTGATTAAAAGCGTTTAATAGTCCCTCATCTCTATGCGGTTATGAATCTAGAAGGTCACACACATAAGAACATCATGAATGAGATAATTGATGAGCTTGCATGTAATTTAGAAAGAACGTTAAAGAGTTAACGTCATTCTTTTTGGTTGTTAAAAGTTAACGGGCCAATTGTGTAATTATTGAAAGTATTGAGGCTGTTGAGTAATTATGAAAAGTATCGGAGCCAAAGTATAAATATAGAAAGGGGTCTTTCCATAATTTAATTATTCTAATAGGGATTAGAATTAATTATGGGAAAGTCTTGCATGCATGACAAATGGCATTGCTTGGGAAAGCACAATAGTGTGCCACTTGGCAAAGATGATATCTTTGAAAGATACAATTGTTCCACTTGGCAAAGATAATATCTTTAGAAGATACAATGTGCCACCTGTCATAAGCTATATCTAAAGTAGATTTTGCAAGATTTAAAAAGAGATTTGAGAATATCTTTGCATGGGATTGTGTGAGATCTTGCAAGATTACACAAGATAAATCAAGAAATCTTTCTCCTATAAATACACAAATACACGACCAAGTAAGAATAGAGAAGCAAGCAAGAAAAATCTTTCTATTTTTCTCTTGGTGGCTTTCAGCCTAAGCAAGAAAAATGAGGAAGAAATTTTCTTTTGGAATTCTAACAATACACACAGCTAAACAAGAGAGAAACACAAGAGTTAGAAAAATGTCCATCTCTCTTTTTTCTCTTGTAGCTTTCGGCAATAGCAAGTAAAAGAAGAAAGAGTTTTTCTTTTGTTTTTCTAATACACATACAAGCTCACACTACTTAAGATAAGCTAGCACATTTAATCTTTGAATGGAGATTGTCCTTGGATGTTCGGTGTTTCTACCTAGATCCTTCACACGAGAGGAGGAGCTAGTCTGCATCATCAAGTCTTCTACCACCACTTTGGCTATCTTCAAGAAGGTATACATCTTACTATACTTCTTGTTTATGATATATAGTTGATATTTGACATGCATGTTGTTTCATGGACTTTATTTAGAGAATATATGTGATTACAAAGGATTATGGAGGAGAAATTTTAAAACTAAATGCTTCCATTTTCGGCCATAATAGGTTGTGTTTCACATATTTTCTTTAACGATCCTAATAATGTTCTTTCACTGTGTATACAACAGTATATCATATGGAGTACGACACTCAGTCTTTGAACCAACTAAGTAAAAATGACCATATTGCATTTCCATACTCACTCATAGCCAAAATATGTGTACAACTTGTACTATCACCTTTTGACTACATCTTCCTCTTTAGAACCCCTAATCCACAATCTAACCATCCTCCGGAAGTTATCCACTTGACCACAGGAGTGACCCACAACTGTAGCAACCGATACAACTCATAAATTGTACCACTATACACAAATTCAAGATGATCAACCTGGATCATTCTAAGGGAGTAATTATTGTATAGATTCCTTATGGCATATGTATTTCTTTTTTAACCAAGTCCAGATACCAAAATCACATAGTTGTTAACCTATACAAGATCTCACCCATAGATGACTCAAAGTGCAAGTTAGTTCATTCATATATGCTCAAGATTGAGAGCATTGGCCTACTTAGTAGCTGGTAGGTATAGGTGATCTTTTTCCTTTGATAGTAATATTTAGAGATCACACCTACGGTGGCCCCCGTCCAATGCATAACACATGTATAAGTGAAGTAAATTTGAAACCCTATCCATGATCAAGGCAAACCATCCTACAATAAAGTAATTTCTGCCAATAATCAAAATAGAAACTCTTTCCCAAAATAAAAAGTCTACTTTGATTTCTAATTGTCAATGGATTACATCCTCTCTCATAATAGTACATCTTTGTTTAGCTTAGACATTTACAAGGTAAATGGCTAGAAGAGGGACCAAACACATAATTTGTGACGCCCAAGATTTTTATCGCATATTTCTTTATAATTGTTGCATACCTACTTGAGCATTCTTACGTGCATCACCTTTCTTGCTTAATTGCTTTAATTTGAGGTTACTATTCATAAGATTTTCGATTGTTTTAAAAGTTCGATTTAATATTTTTCTTAAGTCATATGACATATAAAAGGAATCAAGACCTTGTTATTTTGGACTTTCGAGCTTGGGAGCATGTGTTTGGAAAATAGTTTTCGCACCATTTGAATAGTGTTACGTACGTAACAACTTTAGTTTTGATTTAGTTAGTATTTGATTAGTAATTAAGCTCAATTGACCAAGTTTTAGGTAGTATTTGACCACAACTTATTGCACCCATATATCGATATATTAAGCTATCACCATTTAACAAAAAATAACTCATAAAACAATTGCAAGAGTTCCCTTTGTGTCCCTTCTCTTGGCCAACCACTTCAAGGAGGAAAAAGAGAAAAATTGCTTCATCAAATCTTGCATTTTAGCCATCTAGCTTGGGTTTTGGAGTTTGGTTGAGTATCCTAGGGTCTTCAACAAGCCTTCTAGCCTCTTGAATGTGAGGGAGATGCATTATTATTGCTTTCAAAGTTTAAGCTTATATATTGAATTTCTTGATTTGTCAATTATAGCTATAAAACTTGTTATGAATGCTTATTATGTGTTTATTAGGACCTATAGAGTTAACTTTTGAAGCTTGTTATCAAATTTTATGGTTGAATGTTGAGATTGAAGGAAGAAGATGATGAATAGTGCCTAGAACTAGGGTTTTGAGAAAAATTACTAATTAGCTTGAATTGAGGCTTCAATTAGATGCTCTAGACCCTAGTGAAGCTAGATGGGAAGCCACATGAAGTTGAATCACCCAAAACCGAGTTAAATTGCAAAATTAGTCGACTTTAAAAAGGGGACTTTTCTCGTTGTGCAATCCGGGCACGTTTGGGCTATGGTTTGGGTATCCTTGGGGTAAGGAAGTACTTTTGGTGCTTTCGTTACGTGAAATTGGGGCTCGGTTAGTATAGTTGTAGTTAAAACCCGCTCAGGGCCTTCCCAAGCTTTAGCTTCTAAAATGGGTTTTTATGATCTTAATAGGTGTCTTTTGGCTTAATTAAGATTGTAGTATGAGTAGGATATGGTTTAGAAATCTTGAATTGCACATAGGAGAAGGAAAACTTGTTTAAAGAAAGGGGGAAAAGTAACAATTGGCTGTATTTGATGTATTTGGAGTTTGTTGTTGAACCGTAATGTATTATGTTGTTTATCTAAAGTATAATAAAGCTATTTGAATTGATTGTGAGGAAAAGTTATGTTGACTGCTACTTTTGATACTATAAAGCTATTTTGTGCTATTGTGAGCTTATATTGTGCTTATATGTGAGGGTGGCCTACTTTGTCGACCCTCGTACGTGTTATGTGATATTTGAATGCTTGTGGACTTGTCTCGGGGTTGCGCAACCTTTTTGGACATGGTAGCATCGAGAAACATGGGCGGGGTCGGGCTTGCTGTGCTCCCTCGACTACCATGGTGCCTATTCCCTTTCTCGTTGAGCATACTCCACTACCCCAGAGACGTGGTTCACCTGCTGGGCATGGACCTACCTCAGGAGAAAGGGTTGTAGGATCGGGATACATCCGGAGTATCCCAACTTGTTGGTGTATGGGTTTGTCAGCACTTGCGTGAAGTTCGTGGTTCGTGGCTCACGATTGAAGACTTGAAGTGGAACCGTATCCTTTTTAATGTGGTTAATTACTTGGCTATTTAACCTTGTTGGTTTATGTTGTATATATATGATTTCTTGTGTTTGCATATCATATTGCACGTCCCGGTATGTTGCATCACCTCCCTCGCTGGGCAACATTGTTGCTCATTCCTCATTTGACATGTTTCAGGAGAAGCTGAGGTAGACCCCCAACTAGTAGCAGTAGTTGAAGAGGAGGAAGTACAAGTTGAGCAGCTTCCGTGACTTTGTGTGATAAGGTGGATCATATGTGCAGTTTGCTTGGAGTTCATGTTAAATGTTGTGTTTTGAGGCCTTGGGGTCTTGTATATATGTTGGTAGTTGAAATCTTGTATGTTAGAGAAAGTCGATGGATTGTAGTCAACTTGCCTCGCATGCTTGTGTGTTTAAGTAGATTTCATCGCTCCAAGGCTCGGACGGCCTTGTGATCATGACTTAATTATATATATCTTGAAGGATAGTTGTAGTTGTTGTTGTTGATAAATCAAATACTTTGTATGATTAGTTGCAGGTAACCTTTTAGTCCACGGTACAGAGAAGACTCTGTCTGGGTAACGGGTTCGGGCTTGACCTATAGCGTGGGGTTGGGTTCGGGGCATTACATAATTAGTCTTCTTCTGAAAATGAATAAAATATTCTCGCTAGTCCCCTAGCAATACTTTATCATTTTAACCAAGTCAATTCTACTAAAAGACTATGGATGCACTCCAGGATAATTATTGATTAAATAGGAGTTAGTCAATCTATACATAACACTCTGTCCTTTGACCAACTAAGTGTTGTCTTGACCACTCTGCCCCTCTATACTCACTCATAGTCAAAGGCAGGTTTCCGAAGTGTGCTATCACCTCTTTGACTACATCTTATCTCATTAGAATCTCTAATCCACAATCCAACCATCATCCGAAAGTTATCTACTTGATCATGGGAGTGACTCACAAGTGTAACATCTAACACAATTAGTGTTACTGTGCACACAGATTCAGGATGATCTAGCTTGGATCATTTTAAGGGAGTGATTAATGTATAGACTCCTTATTGCATATGTATGTCCTTTCTAATGAAGTCTTATACACCCAAACCATAGAGTAAGTGACCTAAGCATTTAGACCACACCCATAATGGCTCAAAGTACATGTACTCGATTTCATTAGCTCACCTACACATGCTCAAGATTAAGAGCAATAGCCCACTTAGAAGCTTGTAGGTATAAGTGGACTTTTTTTTTGATAGTCCGTATTTAGAGTTCACACCTACGGGGTCCGTTCAATGCATACTCATGCATTAGTGTAATAAGTCTGAAACAAATCCATGATCAAGGCAAACTACCCTACTGCAAGGGGAACTTATTCCACTATAACTTCTACCATAGTAAAGCGCCCAACTTTACTACGAAGTTATGGACAAAATAATTTTGCTTACAAGTAACCATGACTTAGACCTTTTGTACGTAACCACCAAGTACCTAAGTCAACACTAAAAGCAAGGACCTTGTATTCAGATATATACCTATGTCAATCCACATTATGAGAGAAATATGATCATATAAATATGATGACACTAATTATCTTATTACAAACCATCCATGTGTAATTATGACTAAGTACTAGTGGTCTTTGGGCATACCATTCCCAATAGTACAAGTGTAGACACAATAGTAAATCGAGCTTAGAGCACTACAAATGCACATTCCATATCTTTCCTAACTGACTCTTGTGTCGCAGCAAAATACTTTCATCTATTTGCTTGTGGAGCATGTATAGTTTTAACAAATGTTGACCAAGACAGATATATATCATCCGCAAGATAATACCCCATTCGTAATAATGCCCATTGATTGAATAATTAGCCTTAGGGATTCGTCCTTCTGACAATTCAATAAAGATTGATGATACTCCAAAATATTTATATCATTGAAAGAACTAGGTATATTAAAAAAAGTACATGTCATATCCAAAGATCATACGAACCCACAACTTCTAATATAATTGTTGGTTCATGAATATATCCGCTATACATATCTTTCTAGGCGGTCGGACAATTCTTTCACTTCTAATGCATGCAATCAATAATTCTAACATTTCGGGAAAGCCTATTTGATTCCTAACTATTAGGATTAGGGTATGTTCAAAACACCACTAGCACTTTGCCATCTTAGTATCTGAATATTTGCAATGAATAATTAATGTCATCTTACTTTTTATGAGCATGTTTCTCTTATGTAGTTGACTTATATATGTGTATGTAAAGTCCTTGCTTCGAGTGTTGACTTGGGTACGTGGTGGTTACGTACAGAAGGTCCAAGTCATGGTTAATTATAAAGCATAAATGTTTTTGTCCATAACTAAGTAGTAGAGCAGGACACTTTACTATGGTAGAAGTTATTGTGAGTAAGTTCCTTTTATAATAGTATAATTTGCCTTGATGGTGGATAGGGTTTCAGACTTACTTCATGTATGCATGTGTATGTATTGGACGGGCCACCGTAGGTGTGATCTCTAAACAGGTACTATCAAATAAAGAGATCATCTATACCTACTAGCTACTAAGTGGGCAAGTTCCCTTAATCTTGAGCATATGTGAACGAACTAACGAAGTCAAGTTTTTGCGCTTTAAGTCATTATGGGTAAGATCTTATATGGGTCAATAGCTTTGTGATTTGGGTGTCTAGACTTGGTTTGAAATGACATGCATATGGAATAAAGAATAAACACAATAATCACTCCCTTAAAATGATCTAGGTTGATCATCCTGAATCTATGCATAATACAGTTTGTGTGTTGTATTGATTGTTACACTTTTTGATAGCTCCTATGATCAAGTGTATAACTCCTAGATCCTATGATCAAGTGTATAACTCCCAGAGGATGGTTAGATTATGGGTTAGAGGTTCTAAGGAGATATATGTAGTCAAAAGGTAATAATACAAGCTATAAACCTGTTTTGGCTATGAGTGAGTATAGAGGGGTAATATAGTTAGTCTAAAGACTGAGTGTCATACTTAGTGTGGCATACCCTTGTACATATAGTAATTATCATGTAATGCAGTCATAGTCTTTTAGTGGATTAGACTAAGGTCAAAGTGACAAAATATTTCTAGGACAGTAGCATGGGTATTTTGGTCATTTTTAATGGAAGGGTAATTATGTCTTTGGTCCCCCTAATAGTCATTCACCTTATAAGTGTTATTACTAAACTTGGGTGTTGCTAAATTGAGAAAGGATAGAATCCATTAGCAACTAGAAGTCATAAAGTGGACTTTCCATTCTTGGAATGAGTTTCTATTTTAACAGTTGGTTGAAAATTTGGATTAAATATTTAATTAATTAATTGGATAAAAGATTAAGACTTAGCCAGGATGCTGGCTCACGTCCCTAGGCTTGGACGTAGGGCCCTAGGTGATTTTCCTAGGCCTTGGATGCATGGTAGGTGTAACGAAAGGTGGAAGAGTATTTTCCATTATTATTTTGGAATTAGAATAATTCAAAGTCTCAATCTCTTTCTGACTTGTAATTTGATTTGCACAGAACTACCTAGCATGGTTTTTCCAAGCTTTACGATTGCACCATCTTCTTTGAGATCTCTCTCTCTCTCTCTCACGTGCAAGCCTTTCTTAGAGGAAACACGAAACACTCTTCTTTTAGTTTAGTTTTACAAGATTGAGTCTTACAACTTGATTAACGCTTTAGCTAAGAATTGACATAGGAGGGAAGATCAAAGTAATGGAGTAGAAGTTTGCTCTAGGCATGTGGAGCTTTATTCCAAAGGTGAAGTTTTTCTCATTCGTTTCTCGCGAATTAGAAGGTATTCCGTAAAAAATTTCTACTTTAGATTAAACTATCAATTGTTTGAATGTTTAATTAGCTATTTTATGCTTTATTCATTTTAAAGATCCATGCATGAATTTTTCTGCCTTATTCTATCTTAATTAGCTTAAGATAGAATTTGATTAATGCGTAATAACGTTTTTCTCTAGTGGTATCAAAACTACTTTGAATTAAACCATGAAATAGTTAACTAGTTTAATTGAGTTTCATAAAAATTGAGAATTTAGGCAGCTTCTTTATTAGAACACTAAAAATTCAGATTTGTTTAAATGTTTTTGATGCATGGAATTATGTGTTCTAATTCGTTTCTATGTATTTTAGAGTAATTCTTGATAAATTAAATTGTTTGTGGTTCCAGTCTTACTTCACTTATGCATGTGTATGCATTGGACGGGCCACCGTAGGTATGATCTTTAAACAAGTACTATTAAAGAAAGAGATTACCTATACCTACTAGCTATTAAGTAGGCCAGTGCTCTTAATCTTGAACATATGTGGATGAACTGACGAAGTCAAGTTCTTGCACTTTGAGTCACTATGAGTGAGATCTTATGGGTCAATAGCTCTGTGATTTGGATGTTTGGACTTGGTTAGAAGGGACATGCATATGCAATAAAGAATTTACACAATAATCACTCCCTTAGAATGATTCAGGTTGATCATCCTAAATCTATGCATAGTAATACAATTTGTGTGTTGTATTGGTTGTTACACTTTTGGATAGCTCCCATGATCAAGTAGATAACTTCCGGAGGATAGTTGGATTATGAGTTAGAGGTTCTAAGGATATAGATGTAGTCAAAAGGTGATAGTACAAGCTGTAAACCTATTTTGGCTATGAATGAGTATAGAGGGGCAATATGGTCATTATTACTTATTTGGTCTAAAGACTGAGTGTCATACTTTGTGCGGCATACTCTTGTACATACAGTAATTATCCTGTAATGCAGCCATAGTCTTTTAGTGGAGTAGACTAAGGTTAAAGTGATAAAATATTGCTAGGAGACTAGCAAGGGTATTTTGGTCATTTTTAGTGGAAGGGTAATTATGTCTTTGGTCCCCCTATTAGCCATTCACCTTGTAAATTTCATTACTAAAATTGGGAGTTGCTAAATTGAGGGAGAATAGAATCCATTGGCAACTAAAAGTCATAAAGTAGACTTTCCATTCTTGGAATGAGTTTTTATGTTGATAGTTGACTGAAAAATTGGATTAAATATTTAAATAATTAATTGGATAGAGCATAAGGGCTTAGCCAGGATCCTGGCTTGTGTCCCTAGGCTTGGACATAGGGCCTTAAGCAATTTTTCTAGGCCTTGGATGCATGGTAGGTGTGAACACAAGGTAGAAGAGTATTTTCCATTATTAGTTTAGAATTAGGATATTTCAAAGTCCTAATCTCTTTCTGACTTGTAATTTGATTTGCACAGAACTACCTAGCTTGGTTTTTACCTATATAAAGTCCCCTACTCCAAGCTCTACAATTGTACCATCTTCCTTGAGATCTCTCTTTCTCTCACACATGTAAGGCTGTCTTAGAGGAAATACGAAACACTCTTCTTTTATTTTAATTTTGCAAGATCGAGTCCCACAACTTGATCAACACTTTTGCTAGAAATGGGCATAGGAGGGAAAATCAAAATAAAGAAGTAGAAGCTTGCTATAGGCGTGTGGAGCTTTATTCCAAAGGTAAAGTTTTTCTCGTTTCGTTTCTCGCAAATTAGAAGGTATTCTGGAAAAACTTTCAACTTTAGATTAAACTATGAGCTATTTGAATGTTCAATTAGATATTTCATGCTTTATTCGTTTTAAAGATCCATGCATGAATTTTTTCCCCTTATTCTTGTCTTAATTAGCTTCAGATAGAATTTGATTCATGCGTAATAACGTTTTCCTTCACTAACTTGCAGCAATCTAGAAATATTAATCTCATATGGTGATCTCAAGTAATAATAAAAAAAAAGGTTGCTACAAATACATTAAAAAATCTTGTTGAAGTCTCTGTGGTCGTTCTTTCTCCTATTCTAATGTATTCATCCACCGAATCTGAAAGTGCTCCATATGCAAGCATCCCTAGTACAACAGTGACCTTTTGCAAGGAAGACGAACCCCAAGTTCCAGCATAATTTTCTTTTTGAATGAAATATGGATCATATCTATTGTAGATTGAATTTGGCAAAATAATGAATGACTCCTGCAGAACCTTTTTCAAAAATTATTGCGATGATAAATATGATTTTCTATAAAATAACAGCGATAAAGTCTTTCATGACTTTAAAGTCTATCTTGCCAAAAGTAAGCGTAACAATGAAGAATCACGACCTATATTTCGTTGTCTCTTAAGTCGTTGATTTTCTTTATTGGCCAACTTTTTGACTATTTCTAACTCATCGAAGTCAGGATCATCTAGATTTGCATGCATTGATAATTGGATGTGATTCGCCTAATCATATAACATGATGAAGAAAAAAGAATTTCAACGGGTTCTAGATTTACAAGAATGACAAGAAGTACGACTAATGATTTTTAGAGGTTTTATAGTTGCACTTGATGAGCTTGAGGCATGACTACTTATAATTTTTAAGTCTACCAAAATCATGATGTTTGAGACTATAGGTGGAAGATTTGAACCAAAATTTGTAATGAGAGTCTGGTTGTATTGAAGTGGGTGTTTTTGTTTTGGAGATTTGGTCGTGGAGGTTGGGTAATGGGGCGAGTGGTGGTAGAGGAGAGAGGCAAATGTAAGATTTGGTTCAAGTCCAGCCCTAATTGCTTTTGTATTATTGATATTGAACTGATTCCAATTAGAAGAAAATTCACTTCATATACTTAGTCGACATCAATTTCAAGATTTCTCATAGAATCGTGCAAGGAAGAGATTCTGCAAGTATTCCATGGTAGATGGGAAACTTTCAATATCGTAGACGGACGTCCATCTCACTAACATGCAATGGGCTAGTCGAAGTGAGACAAACATCCATTTGGCCGTATTGAAAAGGTTTGTAAGGACATATTCTCAACGAAAGATAAATTGCATCTATAGAAATATTGTTCCGGTACGTGTATTTTGCGTAAATGCTACTATGCTAGGATTCTTCTCCAGAAAAAATACCAAGCATATGAAGCATCCAGAAACCTCTATGCAAGGAGAAAAGCATTGGAAGAATGAAAGAGTCCAGTTTCACTAACTGCAGCTTCCAACATTTTCCAGGCAATATTCGACGTTCAATATATAATTTCCCACATTCTGAACATATAATTCCATACTTTGTGTCATTCTGAAGCATAACAAGAAATTATTTGTTAGTTAAAGAACAAAAATAGATCTGAATGAGAACATCAAAGTAAAAGAGAATTGTTAAGTAGCTTAAAATACAATGAAGTCGAAATGACACGTGATAAAGAAGAATCCACCACCATTACATGCTCTAATTGTCTGATCTTAAAAACATTAGATAAAATGGTGAAAAGGAAACTAGGAAACCGTTATACTAAGGTTAACCCTGCCCATCCAACATTCTTTAGGTTTCTTCTTTTTTTTTTTCAGATTTTTTGCCTTTCATATTTATAAGTCTTTTAGAACTCACTGAGGTGGAGAAATCACTTAGCCATCATAACTCTGACAAACTCATCGTAGTTGATTTGCCCATCACCATCAACATCAGCCTCCCTAATCATCTCATCAACTTCTTCATCAGTGAGCTTCTCACCAAGGTTGGTCATCACGTGGCGCAGCTCGGCAGCAGAAATGAACCCATTCTGGTCCTTATCGAAAACTCGGAATGCCTCCTTCAGCTCCTCCTCGGAGTCAGTGTCCTTCATCTTCCTGGCCATGAGGTTCAGGAACTCTGGGAAGTCGATGGTTCCATTACCATCAGCATCTACTTCATTAATCATATCCTGAAGCTCGGCCTCAGTTGGATTCTGCCCCAGTGACCTCATCACCGTTCCAAGTTCCTTGGTAGTGATGCAGCCTGCACATAATTTTCAAAATTAGTTTACACAATGCAATGTTCCCATGGCACATAATTCCACAAGAATAAGATGATGGTGTTCCACGTAACTGCAAAAGGAAACAGATGCTCCACTTCTCCTCAACACGTAAACACGTGTATAAGGAACCAAAATTATAGCCACCCGTCTTTACAGAAATTATAAACAATAAACAATATTTGACCCCCCCCCCAAAAAAAAAAAAAGAGAATAGAACATAAGGCAGATTCATTGAAATGGCTTCCCAATCCAATGATATTATCATCCGAAAACATATCACTAATAGACATAAATCATACACATCAAAAGGTTAGTTTAGATGCCATTTAGAAAGAGAAGGGTAAATAAAATGATGCCTGACTAGCCATAATCAACCAGCATAACGTTACATATAGAGAATCTTCATCTCCATCATCAACACATAACGAATGGAGCATCTTCCCTTTCCAAAAATAAATAGGGCATGCTTGTCCTGATGGTAAAGTGCCTTTCTTCGGCAAGGCAAGACAACATAATGCATACATATACCTTTTACGTACCCAACCTTTAAAACAAATAGGACATTTAGCTCAGTAAATAAGATCTGAAAACATGATCTCTTAAAAGGCATCCATTATTCGACTAAGTTGTCATCGTACCTAGAGATCACGGGTCGAAGCCGTGATATCAGCTTCTCGACAAATGCAAGATAAATTTTGCGTATTTAGACACCCAAGTGGGTCCGACCTTTACCCAAAACCGCGCACAGCGGTCCCGGTTCTTACACCAGGCCAGCTATTTATTTTCTCTCCCTTTTCATTTCTCTCTCAAAGATCCGAAATGAAAATGCGTCCTACAAATACAAGGCTTCTTAGGTGTTGATCAACAATTTTTCAGTCAATTTTAAAAAATCTAAAAAAGATCCAAGAAAAGTTTCCCAATTGCACCATGAAATATGAAACCTAAAAATGCAAAATAAAAAAGAAAGTAAACAAATTCCCCATCAAAACCATAAAACAACCATGACCCAAAACGTGAAAATCCACGAAGAAATTCATAAAAGAAGCAAATAAATAAACAACCCAGATCTGAAAAATCAAATAAACATAAAGATGTATTCATATAAACACAAATTAGAAACAGAAACAGAAACAGAAAGAGAGAGAGAGAGAGAGAGAGAGAACCATCTCCGTCCTTGTCGAAGAGGCTGAAAGCCTCCTTGAACTCAGAGATCTGATCATCGGTGAGCTGATCTGCCATTTGTTTTTTTTTTCTTTTTTCTTTTTTCTCTTACTTGAAAATATCACGCAGAAAAAGAGAGAGAGAGAGAGAGAGAGAGAGAGAGAGAAAGAGAAGAAATTGTTCTTGAAAATGATGGGAGGGGGACAACAAATAGGGGGGGTGTTAAAGCCAAGCAGTGTGGTGTTTTTATATGAGCAAAATGGTCATTTCAATAGACGGTTTTTATTTTGTTTTGGTCAATGATTCTATTAATGGCCATTCATTTACTCTTAATCACTAATTTAAAATCAATCAATCAAACTCCGTTGCATCCGGACTTCACGTGGCTGGTTTCTCTATTTTCACCCTTCCGTCTTTCCCGCTTTACCCTTCGCTTTAGCTATTTCATCTCAAATGACCATACTACCCCTCTTGTCTAAATCCCATCTCTGTGTGATTTATTCGTGAATCCAAAATAAAAAAAATAAAAATAATCCAATTTGAAATCATGTAATTTGTAGAGTAACCAATTCTAATGGTAATTTCTCTTTTTTCTTAATAACCCTCAACGGTACTGCTACCCTCATTTTTATGGAGGTGTTTTTGAAAAAAAATAAAAAATAGATGAATGCAAAACCAAGCGGTTGACAACATATGATCAAATTGGCAAAGTAAGATTATAATATTCAACTTTACATCTTTGGAGGTAGTAATTAAGAGTGAAAATGTACAATATCAACCTTATTATTAAGAGAATTACTAGTAAGAATTCATCACCAATGAAAAAAAAAAAAAAACCCAAATTAGAAATTGAAATTTATCTATTGAGGGAGATTTAGTATGTGAGTGCATGCAATATATTGCTTGAATTCAAGTGCAAATAGAACACGTGAATCTTTAGAGATTGCAGCATTGGGTAATATAATTATAGTGTGGGTAATTTAAGACATTTTTCATATTCTTGAAAAAATATTATTTGATTATATGAAATCTTCAAAACAACAAACAAATTAGTATAGATTTTTCTAGGCCAAATGGCAATGCAATGTAAATTAACAAAAGATAAAAAGAGCAATCAAGGGCAAAACAGAGACAAAAAGAAAAAAAATCCAACACCACTTGTTTTTCTTGCCTTTATTTTTCTAGATTGAGTAGAAAATGTCAATCCTTCATTTTCTTGCATTTATTGATTTTGCCCAATCTTATATATTAAGGGAGAAAAATGGTCTCAGATGTTGGGTGGATATCAATTGCCTTTTCAATATGGGCATTCGAGCCATTTTATTTCGTTACAAATAGCTAAAAAAAAAAACTATTTTTTGTAACGCAAAGTTTTTATATATATTCTCTAAACTTTGGGTTCGGAGTATAACAATTAAATAGACATCAGGATCTGAACTAAAAAAAACTAAAGAGACATGCGTGGTGCATATTTAAAGTATATTTATGGTACTAATATAATTCTTAAGATGTGATATTGGATTTCACTACACCAAAAATTATAATTGAGTAAATGGTCAAAATAGTCCCTTATCTTATAAGTTTGTGGCATTTTTATCTCTTATTTAAAAATCGTGATATTTTAATCTTATATCTTTCATTTTGTAACGACGTTAGTTCTTCCGTTAATTTTTTAACGCATGACCTGTTTAAGTCAAATTTTACAAGGGCAAAATTGTCATTGCAATGCCACCTGATTTTTCCCAAATTACAAAACCATAGATTCATCCCCAATTGCAAAATCCTCAATTGATCAGCCATTAACATAAACTTTTCTTTGATTCTTCATCTTCTTCTTTGATCACACCTCATCTACGGTATCCAACCATATATATATATATATATGCATGTGAAACGTTTTTCAGATATGATCAGATTATTTGGTCTCACATATATATACAGATTCGCTTTCATATTAAATTGATTTCGTTTTGCAGATTTGATCAGATTTGGTTTCATATATATATATATATATACACACACATAATATATATGTATAATAGGATTCACTTTGCTAAGAACATTTAATGTCAAGGATTTAGGATCTTTGGAGGAGAAGATGATCTATGTGTTGAAGGTGAAGGAAAATGTGGTGGTGGTGAAGAAGGTGGTGGTGGCGGTGATAATGAAGAAGACAGAGAACGAAAAAGAAGGAAAAAAAAAATTCAAGTATTCAATGACCAAAATGGTATGCAATGACGATTTTACCCTTGTTAGATCTGAAAAAAAATAGTCACATGTGCTTATGTGATCAATCTGTTAGATTATTAACGTTTTTTACTCAAAAAATTAACATTATCACAAAATAAAAGATATAGAACTGAAATATCATAATTTGTCAATAAGGACGAAAATATCACGAACTCATAAGATTAAATGACTATTTTAGTCATTTACTCATTATAATTTACATTTTCTATCTATGTTATACAGCTTAGACTAGCATATATATTTCTCTCTATATTTTCAGAAAGTTTATCTTTCAACCGTGCATCACTGGACACTCAAGCTCAACTCTTACAGCTTGTTTGAATTGCTTTTTTAAAAGAAAAGTAAAGGAAGGGGAGGGATCTCTCTGGTTAGATTGTATTTTTAGATTCAATAAAGGATTTAAAGGGATTCTAAAATTCCTTCATTTCTTTTAATGAGAAGGATTTTATAATTCTTCTAATTTGGGATAAAATGAAGGGGTAAAATGGAAGGAAAGAAATAAAAATAAATAAAAAGACTAATTTATCTTTAATTCTTTTTATAGTTATCTTATAAAAAAAATAATAAAATAATTTTTCATTTAAAATTATCATTTTCTTTCATTTACTTCTCCGATCCAAATAACAACTTGTAAATTTCTTTCATTTCTTTTCTCTTATTATTTTTTTACAATCCAAACAAAAAATTTATTCTCCTTTCTTTTCCTTTATTTTTCTTCCTCAACCTTACTTTACTTTCCTTTCTCATATACAATCCAAACTGGGGGTTATAGTACAGCTCGCCACATCACAATATAGGCACCGTATAAAATAGATTATTTATTTTCAGTGTTTTTTCGCTTTCTTTCTTTCTTTTTCATTTACTAACCTATGAATAATAATGAATACTTTACTCGAGTGTTGTGGTTGGATAAGGGGGACTCGAACTCGAGGTATTTTCGTAAGTGCATCAAGGGTCGGTTTTCCAGGAATAAAATCACTAAGCTGGAACTTGAGAATGGCGATTTGGTGGATGATGTTGAGAAAATCAGTGAAGAATTGGTTTCGGCTTATCGTGGAATTTTGGGTACTGCTAATGTGGCTCATGATTACTCGGTGGAGGATATTAAGTTGATTCTGGGCAAGTCCATCTCTGACAGTGATGCTGCTTGTTTAGTGGAAAGTGTATCTGAGCTGGAGATTAAAAATACTATGTTTGAGATGCATGGGGATAAAAGCCCGGGTCCAGACGGGTTTACTGCTCAGTTCTATAAAAAGGCGTGGTCCATTGTTGGTTCCGACGTGGTGAGGGCAGTGAAGGATTTTTTCCATTCTGGGTGTTTGCTGCGGGCTTGCAATTCAACCATTATTACGCTTATCCCTAAAGTTAGGAATCCCTCTAAGGTTGCCGATTATAGGCCGATTTCATGTTGCAATCTATAAATGTATATCTAAGTTGATTTCAAACAGGCTAAAAAGGGCGCTTGAGGGTATTGTCTTCGAATGCCAGGCAGCATTTGTACCTGGGAGATCAATTCTCACGAATGTGCTTATGGGGCAAGAGCTGATTCGAGGTTATAAAAGGAAGAACATATCTCCTCGGTGTGCTATTAAAGTTGATATCCGAAAGACATATGATTCGGTGAATTGGAAGCTGATTGTTAAGGTGCTCAAAGCTCTGAATTTTCCCCATAAATTTATTCACTGGGTTTGTGCTTGCATTTCTACTACTAGTTATTCTATTGCGGAATTTGCGGTGAATGGGAGTTTGGAGAGCTCCTTTCGGGGGGAGAAGGGCTGAGACAAAGAGACCCTCTGTCTCCTTATCTCTTCGTGTTGATTATGGAAGTGTTCTCGTGTTTAATGGATAAAGCATCTCACGGTATGGAGTTCAAGTTTCACCCGAAATGTGCTAAAGTTAGGATAACTCATCTTAGTTTCGCTGATGATGTTCTTATCTTCAGTTGAGCTAATATGAGATCTATTGTCACTGTCAAAAAAGTGTTGCACATCTTTGGAAAACTCTCAGGCCTTAATGTCAATACGAATAAGAGTCAAGTGTTTTTTGGTGGGTGCAGTATCGGGCTCAAGTCCTCTTTGGTTTCAATTCTGAATTTTGATGAAGGTTCTCCTCCGTTTAACTACTTGGGGGTTCCCTTATCTTCGAGTAAGTTGAGCAAAAATTCATACAGGCCACTGTTGGTTAAAATGAGCAATTGGATAGAGAAGTGGACTGCCAGGTTTCTGTCGTTTGCAGGCAGGCTCACTCTTGTTAAATCTGTCATGGCGAATATTCAAGCCTATTGGTCATCTATTCTTGTGTTGCCATCATGGATCATGAAGGAGATGGAAAAGAAAATGTCGAGGTTCCTCTGGAAAGGGAAGGAGGAAGGGCCCAGCAGAGCTAGAGTCAGTTGGGAGATGATCTGCAGACCTGTTAAGAAAGGGGTTTGGGTATTAGAAGGCTTGAGCACACTAATAAAGTTGCGTTGCTGAAGCATCTCTGGTCTATTCTTGTCGAGTCAAAGTCTCTTTGGCCTTGCTGGGTGAAAAACTATTACTTGAAAGGGCAGAGTATTTGGGATTATACATCTAGTGCAAATTCTTCATGGCATTGGAGGAAAATTTTGAAGCTTAGACCTGTGGCTAAACATATGTGTAAGAAGATTATTGGAGATAGAACTAACTCTTTCTTCTGGTTTGATCCCTGGTACCATTGGGGTAATCTGTTGGATTCCATGACTATTGATCCTCGTTGCTTCTTGTTTGTCGGGAGGAATGACAAGGTGGCAAAGGTCATTGTGAATGGTTTGTGGTGCTAGCCAGACCATCCCCAATTCATGGTCATTGGTGATAATTTGACTTTGCAGCCGTATTGTGATAGAAGCAATGTCTGGACATGGCTGCCAAATCCAAACTGACGTTTTTCCTTTGCTTCGGCTTGGAATGCCATTCGTGACAAGTTTGCGGAGGTAAATTGGTACTTCCTGGTTTGGTGTAAAAGTCAAGATTCCGAAACATAGTTTCATTACGTTGTTGGCCCTTCTTAATAGACTGCCGACCAAGGATCGTTTATTAATTTGGGGTGTTGTGGAGGATAGCATTTGTAAGATCTGTGGCATTGGAGTGGAAGATAGGGATCACTTATTCTTTTCCTGTGGGACAAGCAGTCGGCTGTGGAGACGTAGCTTGGAGTTGCTGATGATTGATAAGAGCATCTCCAGTTGGGAGGAGGTGATTGATTGGGGTAATGAATATTACCGAGGGAATGACCTTCAGCCTACGATTGCTAGACTGATGTTGTGTGGAATGGTGTATGCGATATGGAAAGAAAGAAACAACAGAATTTATCAAGACATTTTCGCTTCAGAGGAGGAAATCTTTGCTGGCATTTCTCAGTCTATACGTTTAAAAGTTTATTCTTGTAAAAAGTTTAAAAATAGTGCAAATAATAGAATGATTTGTAGAAATTGGAAGCTGGAGAACATTCGTTAGAGCTTCCTTTTTTTTTGGGTTTGATGTATTTTTCTTTTGTTGCGCTTAATAGAGATTCTTTTGCTTGATTAGTAAAATAATAATAATAATAATGAATACTAAATTTGACATTTAAATATATAAGTAATGGCATATTTTAAATTCATTTTTGGATGTCCTCTTTGCTCTTTCTTCTATTAGCCAAACGCGGCTATGCGTTTTCTGACACGGCATGTTCTTTTTTTTTTTTTTTTGGTCAAAGCGGCATGTTCTTCTTGGAGTTGACCAAATAAAGGCATTGCTTCCACATAGTCCTATTCTATATTTGACTTTTCACTTCCCATTGTTTTCCTTTCATGTTGGGTTTAATGGGCTTACTAGAAGTGGGCATACAAACTCTTAGACCCCAGATTACATATTTTACTTTCTGAAAAGATAAATTTCACAAATAGTTTCATTTTCAATATTTATATAAATTTTTTAATTTTATTTTTATTATTTTAAAAGTGACATGTTTAATTCCTAATGAAAGTAAAAACTTTCAAAATAGTATCCAATGTTTCCTTCATCCCTATTATTTTAAAAATAACACGTTTAGTTTCCATACTTTAAGACTAAGCGCATCATTATTAAAAGGGATAAAGTGCACCAGACCCTCTGTGATTTAGCGAAAGTGCACAACACTCATTTATAGTTCAAAAACACTTTGAACTAGGCTTTGTATTTTTTAAAGGTGCACAAGACTTCCTAGCGTTAAAAAATCTGTCATAGTTAATGAATTTTGTAAAAAAGATGTAAATACTCTCAATCTTTTCTCATTTCTCTTTTTTGTCCTTTTCTCTTTTGTTTAGACCAAAAATATAAAAGAAAAAGAAATATATATATATATATATATCCACACACATATATATGTATATATGTATATATATACACAAAAATAAAAGAAAAATACACCCACACATATACCTTCTCAAGGCTGTCCTTCTTATTCATCGCAATGAAGTGAGTTGACTTTGTCAATCGATCCATAACAACTGATATTGGATCACATCCTCGAGGTGACCTTGGTAACTCCATTATAAAATCCATAGTTACATGCTCCTACTTCCATTGCGGAATCTCTAAAGGTTGTAGAAGACCTGTGGGTTTTTTATATTCTGCCTTCACCCGTTGACAAGTCAAACACTAAGACACAAATTTCGCAATCTCCAGCTTCATGTTGTTCCACCAGTAATGTTGCTTCAGATCCCGATCTTTGTACCTCCTATGTGGATAGTATATTTGGAGTTGTGGGCTACTTCAAGTATATTCCTTTTCAATTCTGGATCATTTGGCACACAGATCTGGTTCCTGAATCTCCACATTCCATCGTCATGCAATTTGAAATCCGAATTGCCATATTTTATCTTATGGAATTGAGGATCTTGATGCTAAGCTTCTCGGATTTGAGATAACCTTGTAGGTTGCACCAACAAATAAGCAGCAAAGAATACACCATGACTTGTCAACTTAGGCCTCCATTGACTCGATTCCTCGAGCATTTCACATTCTTTAATCTCTAATCTTGCTAAACTTGCCTTCTGACTTAAAGCATTTGCTACCACATTTGCCTTCCTTGGCACATAATTGATTGTGCAGTTGTAGTCATCCAGGTGTTCCATCTATCCCCTTTGTCTCATGTTCAGCTCCTTTTGGAAAAACAGATACTTCGGACTTTTATGATCAATAAATATTTCAAACTTGCTTCCCCACAGATAATGCCTCCACTTCTTCAATGCAAGCACAATCGATGCAAGCTCTAAGTCATGTGTAGGATAGTTCTCTTCATAAGGCTTTAGCTTCCGAGATGCATAAGCTATAACTCGATTATTCTGCATCAATACACATCCTAACCCTTCTTTCGAGGCATCACTGTAGATAACATAATCTTGATTTCCCTTGGGTAATGCTAGTATAGGAGTAGTTGACAATCTTCTCTTCAACTCTTGAAAATTGTTCTCATATTTATCATCCCACACAAAGTTAGTCTTCTTTTGTGTGAGCTTTGTGAGTGGCCCGGCAATTTTAGAGAAATCTTTTACAAACCTCCAGTAGTATCCGGCTAACCCGAGAAAACTGTGCACCTCAGTGATATTCTCTGGCTTCTTCCATGATTGTACAACATCAGTCTTCAATGAATCCACTGCAATCCCTTCTTGAGAGATTATATGTCCCAAGAATGCTACCTGTTTGAGCCAGAACTCGCATTTACTGAACTTGGCATACAACTGATGCTCCCATAGTTTCTGCAACACCAAATGCAAATGCCTCTCATTCTCCTCCTCGGTCTTTGAATATACCAAGATGTTATCTATAAAGATCACCATGAATTGGTCCAAATATGGCCGGAACACCCTCTGCATCAAGTCCATAAAAGCGGCAGGAGCATTCATTAGTCCAAATGACATCACAACAAATTCATAATGTCTGTACCTCGTCCTAAATGATGATTTAGGCACATCCTCTTGTTTGATACGGAGTTGGTAATAACCCTGCCTCAAGTCAAATTTTGAATAAACCTTGGGTCTTTGAAGTTGATCGAACAACTCATCGATCAGTGGCAAAGGGAACTTGTTTTTGATAGTCACCTGATTCAATTCCCTATAATCAATGCACAAGCTCAAAGTCCTGTCCTTCTTCTTCACAAATAAGACTGGTGCACCCCAAGGAGATGAACTAGGTTGTATGAATCCTTTCTCTAGCAATCCTTGAAATTGCACCTTTAACTCTTGCAATTCGGTTGGGGCCATCGATTTGGAGTTTTAGAGATTGGTTGTGTACCTGGTAGTATTTCAATAACGAACTCAATTTTCCTTTCGGGTGGCAACCTTGGCAACTCTTCTAGAAATACATCCACATACTCCCTAATCCCCGGCACCTCCGCTAACTTAATTGTTTTTTTTCCGTTGGCTTGTTGATTAGGTAAGCCAAATACCCACTACAACATTTCCTCATGTATTTCACAGCCTTGATTGAGGATATCATAGCATTTCCCGACAAGTCACCTTTTCCTTTCACTTCAATCACAGGTTGTCTCGATACACGAAACTTCACAACTTTCGTTCAGCAATCCAACTGTGCATAATTTTTAGCCAACCAATTCATTACCAAAATGACATCATACTTTTGGAAAGGTAATACTACAAGGTCAGCTAGAAATTCTTGATCCTTTATTCGAATCTTGCAAGCCTTACAACCAAATTTAGAAATGTATTTGGTACCCATAGGATTGCTAACTTCTACATGACATGACAATGGTTCAACTTGCAACTTAATACGATGCACACATTGGGGAGTGATGGACGAATGCATAGCTCCAGAATCAATAAGCACCTTAACCAATTGATTTAAAATCAAGAAGGTACCTTCAACAATTGCCGCAGCCTTTGGTAGCTCTTCTTGATCAACAACATACACTTGGGCCTAAAACCACTATGCCGGAGCATTCTCTGCGGGCTGATTTTGTGTACCCCTATTCTGCTATTTTGGGCAATCCCTAGCTAAGTGTTGATCACTCCCACACCTAATGCACTTGTCAGTTTTCCTCCAACATTGGGCTTCAATGTGCCCCTTGTTGTTGCACTAATTCCATATGACACTCCGAGAAGTAGCTATGCTCCCTGAAGAATCACGAGTAGATTAGACAGATGAGGCATTGAGTTATGATCTAGTAGCAGTTGGTCTCACTTGACTCAGTGGCATAAAAGAAAAGGGAAACATGGCAAGCCCAAGGACTGCCAACAACAACATCGACAATCATAAACAGGGCACCAGTGCCGGCAGCAAACAACCACACTAGCACCCGCAGCCTTTACTAGCACCAGCAGCTGGCCAAAGCTCACCCATGCATACACACGAATATATATTTAACTCATTTTGCTTGCATTTCATAAGAATAAAAGCTTGATTTAGCTTCTTTGGCTTAATTCAACACTCTTTGATGCAATTTAACAAACACATAAGCCACAAGATTCATTTACATTTCAACTATCTTCCATCAACTATCAACACATAAAGATTACAATTTAGGCAAGACTACCACACTTCACCTTCTATAAACACCAATATCAACAAGTTAGCTAGCTATTGGTAACATAAATCATCCATTTTTAACATTTACATAAACATAACATTATCAACATTTAAGAATATACACACAAATATATAATCCTTCACCTAGATTGAGCTAAAAGATGCAAACTAGAGTTGGAATTGAAGCTAAAAGCCTTATTTCTTCTCTCTCTCTCTCTCTTCTTTTTTTTCTTCTTCCTTTCCCTTCTTTTTCCCGTCGAGCATTCAAATCGAGAAACCTATCCCGGCTCATGCATTCTATAAGCTCTGATACCACCTAAATGTCACGCCCTGACCCGACCCCACACTAAAAGGGTAAGTCCGGACCTAACAAACGGACAGAGTCTCCTCTGTACCATGGACTAACTAGTTACCTGCACTCAGAAGAAATAACCACAACAACAATACACAAACATTCATAAATAGCACAACCTTCATTTACCTAGCTTTCCAAGTCCCTAAAGCCATCCAAGCCCTTCTACTATAACCAAAATAAGATATGCATGCATGCATTTTCACTAGTGACCGAAATACTAAGGTCATAATTTTGCTTATCATACCACTCTAATATTCTCTACTTAACTTTCTTAGATATTTAGTCATTCAGCCAATTATACTTAATCCCATACAAGCATGCAAACTAAACTAATTAGTAAAGTAAAACATTAAGTTATTATAGGCCAACTACTAACTCTTTAATCATACAAGTCTTTAAACTTCATATTACAATCTTTCAAGACAACATAATAACATACAAGATCATAAGGTCTCAAAATAGGACATATACACAACAAGACCACATCCAACACACAAGCCATCCAACCTCAGCAAGCAATAAATCAAGCCAACTGATCTACTTGCACTTCTTCCTCCTCTATAGTCAACAGTTGGGGATCAACCTCAGCTCCTCCTGAAACATGTTAAAAAGAGGAATGAACAAACACAGTTGCTCAGTGAGGGATATGGTACACTTAACCAAGGGTATTTTCAAAATCCTTTTCGTGCAATGCAACAACTAAATACAAGAACAAGAAGACTATTCAATATAGAAACAATTAAACGACTAAATACGACACATTAAAAAGGAATGAGAATGAGCACATAAGACTCGTCCACGTAAGGCACATTCTCAACCTCCTGAGGCACGTACCCGTAATCCGGTTCAATAACACATGCTTGCAAATAACGAATGAGAGTGAGCTTATATAAAACAAGCCCAATAAGGATTCGATAGATATTTTAAAAGCATTTACTATACCCTTTGGAAATCATCCCTTGAGCAGTAAACACACAATGAATATCAATAACATTACAAGTACAACAATAATAATAATCAATCAATAAGGATAATCTAGTTGGTGTAACTCCAAACGCCATCGCAATCTCAACCATCTTCTTATAACTCCCATAACATACACCCGAGGTACCTCATCCAGCCCCTCCCTCCATGGCATCTCCGTCCATACGAGCTGGGGATAGTCTATGATAGTCATGCCGTTATCAACCTGACAGCCCAATGCTGCCCGAGAGATGGCACACACTTATCAAGACTCATGACAATAATAATAATCATTCACATCACGGGAGGACAACAAAAATAGGTTGCCTATCTCCCGACATCATCAATCATCAATCAGTTAACAACATTTCAATAACATAACTTCAATTAATCAATTAGCAACTAAACAACTAAGTTAGATGACAAAGTAGGCCACCCAACTTAACATGCATTAAACCACACAACCAATCCTAAGTCTAACCAACAACAACCCAAGATTCAAACACTCAAACACTACCCAAACATCCAAAGACAATATTTCAACATTTAAAGAAACACTACACAAACTTCCAACAATCATAACTTACAATCTATTAATCCAATAACCTCCAAATCACTTCCTATCACTCACCCACACATGCATCTACAATAACCCCATTAAAGACCAACCAAAAACCATCCAAAACAAGCCCGACAACCCTAATTTTGACAACGCTCTTGGCTGAATTTTTCGGGATTTTGCTACAACATTTCAATCAAAAATTCGGCATTACAACATTACTACCCCGCAATTAACAAAATTTTAGAACCTATATAATCAATCAATTCCAACCACTACAACAACAATTATTCAACAATAAGCCAAATTCTCAACTTTAATACCCGAAAAATAGAAATACATGCTACTACCTTTCAAAACATAAATAAATGCACATAAATGATCCTTGGCATCTACTGAGCAACAATCTAACAACAATTTAATATTTCATCGGACAAAACTACAATTATATGAAAATGACATAAAATAGCATTTTGAGTTCTAGAATTTTTCTCTCACATTTGATGTTATATGATGCTAGAAAAATGCAGAATGGATGCCCAACAAGTGAAATCAAGCCTTGGCTGAAGAAGTTTGGACTTCAAATGAGTTTTCTATAGAAAATTTGATTTGAAAAATAGTTGAAAAACCTCTCAAAAATGGCTATGGAGTTTCGGCCCTTTGTGTGTGTTTTGTGGTATTTCTGTGCTATTTTATTGTGTGTTGATGCATATATAGCTCAAGTCAACATAAATTACAAAGTCAAAGTTAGTATTTTTTGTCTTTTAATTAGTATTTTTAGTCTTTTAATTGTTTTTTTTGACTATTTTTTCTCACAAACAAGCATTCAACACTTAGACTATTTTAAGTAGCATATTTTTAGTTGATAAGGAGTTTTACATGCAAACATTTACACCCGACTCGGTTAAAAACTCGATTTTTGCAAAAGAAAATGTAAAAACCTTTAAAATTCCTAATCCGATTTAAAATCCGTTTTAATCAGACACGGGTCTATTAATATTTGAGGACTAGGTTTTAAGACATTTAAAGTACCCGTGTAAAAATTTTAGCGGACGTGCGTTCAAAACACTATTTACAAAAACCGACGATAAAATTTCTGATGCCGATTTTGATGAAAATTTTACGAATGCACACATAACATGTAATAGGAATATAATTCATAGAATTAACGCATTCTAACTCATATAATACATAAACAGGTCAAAACATGCAATTCTATGCAGAGGTAAAATCTGGGGTTTCACATTCTCATCCCCTTAAAGAAATTTCGTCCTCAAAATTCTTACTTGCTGGACGGAACAAATCTGGATATTGCTGCTGCGTCTGATCTCTCCTTTCCCAAGTAGCTTCCTCAATCCCGTGATGCTTCCACAATACTTTGACCATCGAAATTTTCTTCGACCTCAATTCCCGTTCCATCTGATCTAGAATACGAATCGGTCGCTCATCATAAGTTAGATTCTCACGAAGCTGCAACGACTTTGGCTCTAAAATATATGAAGGATTTGGATTATACTTCCGCAAATTAGACACGTGAAAGACATCGTGAACATTAGAAAAGTTCTCCGGTAAAGCCAACTGATATGCTAACTTGCCAACTCTGCCGGTAATCTCAAAAGGCCCTGCAAATCTCGGACTCAGCTTACCACATTTACCATAGCGAGCAAACCCCTTTTGAGGAGACAATTTCACGAAAACACGATCCCCGACTGCAAACTCCAAATCCTGACGACGCTTATCAGCATAACTCTTGTATCTATTCAGCGCTGTTAGCATTCTCTGCCTGATCAACTGGACATTCTCAATCTTTTTCTAGAAGCTCTGGCATGATAGTCGGATCAATAACCTTCACTCCCCTACTTCATCCCAATACAAAGGTGATCGGCACTTACGGCGGTAAATAGCTGCAAAAGGTGCCATCCCAATAGTTGCTTGATAACTATTATTATAGGTAAACTCGGCAAATGGCAGATATTTCTCCCAGTTCTTCCCGAAGTCCAGAACACAAGCTCTGAACATATCCTCCAGAATCTGAATAGTCCTTTGAGACTGACCGTCGGTCTGTGGATGGTACGCTGTGCTGAAGTTCAACTGAGTACCCAAAGTCTCCTGAAGTTTTTCCCACAATCGAGAAGTAAACCGAGGATCTCGATCTGAGACAATACTAGATGGAATTTCGTGAAGTTTAACAATCTGATCCATATAAAGATCTCCCAACTTTGCAACCTTATCTCCCATCTTCATCGGAATAAAATGAGTTGTGTTCATCAAACGGTCCACAATAACCCAAACCGCATCATTACCTCTCGGTGTTCTAGGAAAGCTAGTGACGAAGTCCATCGTAATATGTTCCCACTTCCATTCTGGTATTGCTAACGGCTGAAGTAACCCTACGGGTCATTGATGTTCGGTTTTCATCACCCACTGACAAGTCAAACATCTGGATATAAACTAAGCAACCTCCATTTTCATGTTAATCCACCAATAATGTTGTTTCAAATCCCGGTGCATCTTGTTTCCATCGGGATGAAGGGTGTACTTAGAATTATGAGCCTTCTCTAGAATACCTCTCCTCAAACTTGGTTCATTGGGAACACAAACCCTATTCCGAAACTGAAGAATACTATCCTTATGTAATTTGAAGTCAGACTGATCATCCGTAATTTGATCCTTGATCTTCTGAAATTTTGAATCAAGTTGTTGAGCTTCTCTGATCTGAAACAACAATAAAGGTTGAATACGGAGATGTGAACACATTACCCCAACCTGAGTCAATTATGGTCTCCAATAACTGACTTCCTCAAGAACCTCCCATTTTTTAACAACCAAACAAGCAATACTCACCTTACGGCTAAGAGCATCTGCTACAATATTTGCCTTCTCAGGCAGATAATTGATAGAACAATTATAATCTCTGAGAAGTTTCATCTACCTCCACTGTCGCATATTCAACTCCTTCTGTGAGAACAAGTACTTCAGACTTTTATGATCAGTGAAAATCTCGAATTTACTGCCCCACAGATAATGACGCCACTTTTTTAATGCGAATACAACTATCACCAACTCAAGATCATAAGTCGGATAGTTCACCTCATACAACTTCAACTTTCTAGAAGCATAGGCAATAACCCGGTCATTCTGCATAAGTACACAACCCAAGCCCTCCTTGGATGCATCGCTATAGATAACCATATTATCGGTTCCCTCTAGTAGGGCAAGCACTGGAGCGGTAGTCAATCTCTTTTTCAACTCCTGAAACCCACTCTTATATTTCTCATCCCACGTAAAGCTGGTTTGTTTCTGAGTTAACTTAGAAAGTGGCCCTGCAATTTTAGAAAAGTCTTTCACAAACCTACAGTAACAACCCGCCAAGCCAAGGAAGCTACAAACTTTCGAAACATTCTCCGGCCATTTTCAAGACATCACCATTTCAATCTTAGTGGGGTCTACAAAAATACCGCTCTGAGTAATCACATGACCAAGAAAAGATATTCGTTGCAGCCAAAATTCATATTTGCTGAACTTTGCAAACAGCTGATGCTCTTGCAGCTTCTGTAGGACAAGTCGTAGATGTTGCTCGTGCTCCGATTCAGTCTTAGAATAAACCAAGATATCATCAATAAAGATTACCACGAACTTGTCCAAGTATGGCAGAAAGACCCGATGCATAAGATCCATGAATGCTGCCGGTGCATTAGTTAGTCCAAAGGGCATAACTACAAATTCATAATGCCCATACCGAGTCCTGAAAACAGACTTTGGAACATCTTCCGTACGGATCTGAAGCTGATAATACCCCTACCTCAAGTCAAATTTAGAGTATACTTTGGCTCCCTGAAGTTGATCAAACAACTCGTCAATCAGTGGTAAAGGATACTTGTTCTTGATGGTCAGCTAATTCAAACCACGATAGTCGATACATAATCTCAAGGTAACATCCTTCTTCTTCACAAATAAAATAGGTGCACCTCATGGCGAAGAACTCTGCTAAATGAAACCCTTCTCCAATAACTGTTGCAATTGAGTTTTCAGCTCCTTAAGCTCAGCTGATGCCATCCGGTACGCTAATTTAGAAATAGGTTGAGTATCGGGAATCAGATTAATAACAAACTCAATATCTCTCTCTAGCGGCAATCTTGGCAACTCCTCGGGAAATACATTGGGATATTCGCGAATTATAGGAACTTCCTCCAGCTTAAGTTGATCAGTTGGCATGTTGATCAAATAAGCTAGATAACACGAACACCCCTTATTTACCAGCTTAATAGCTTTAGTTGATGGGATAATAAAACTCATCTTAGCATCCCAGTTCCCCGCCACCTCAACCCCTGGTTGATCTAGCAACCGAAACCGTACTACCTTTGTTCTACAGTTTAACTAGGCATCATACTTAAAAAGCCAGTCCATACCCAATATAACATCATACCCCCGGATAGGAAATAAAATAAGGTTCGAAGGAAAATCCTGACCCTTAAAATGTATTTTACAGTTTTTACATACTAAGCCAGTCACATATTTATTAGTCAAAGAAGTACTAATCTTAACCATATAAGGCAATCTTTCAAGTTGCAGGTTAACACGTTGCACACAAGTAGGTGTAATGAAAGAATGCATAGTACCAGAATCAATCAACACTTTAACAAGTTGATCGAGTATAAGGAAGTTACCTTCCACAACTGCCGCTGCCTCAGGTGCTTCCTCCAAATCTACTGCGTAGGCCCGAGCTTGAACCCGTTGTTGCTGAGGTGTACTACTGGTAGGTCGACCCTGATAACCTTGGGTCGTTGGCCAACCCTCAGAACTCTGAAATCTAGGACAATCCCTCGCCCTGTGTTGGTTGCTGCCATAACCTAAACATGTTCCTGTTTTCACCCTACAGTCGGCCTCCAAATGGCCCTGACGTTTATAGTAAGCACACTGCGGTGACAAAGCACTAATATTGTCCCTAGAAGACCCAGAAGTTGAAAAAGTAGTTGTACTAGCCTGCTGCTGAGGTCTCGCAACACTAGGCCTATATTGACCCTGAGACTGGGCCGACCTGTACTATGACTGAGCCTGGTAGGACCCCTGTTGAAACTGGGGCCTATAGAAACCCTGCTGACCCTGAGGTCTAAAAGACCTTTGCTGTACTGGTGGCCTGTACACAACCTGTTGAACTGGATGCCTATATACACCTTGCTAACCCTGCGACTGAAATGGCCTTTTACTAGGCTGACTAGGACCAATCTGCTCCCCTTTCCTCTTCTTTAACCTAGAAGCCGCATCAAAGGCCTCTGAAAACACATCATACTGAATCAGGACCATTGCATCCTGAATCTCTGGCCTCAATCCCAAAACAAACCTTTGAGTCTTACGCTCCTGATCTGCTACAAATTCCGGTGCATACTGGGATAGTCAGGTAAAATTGGCCTCGTACTGGGCCACTGTAGCATCACCCTAAGCCAAAGATAGATCTGTTTATGTGCTATAGGACCTAGAAAGTTATAATTTTGATTTCAATACTCCTAATACGTGCTAAATGTGCATTCATGAAATTTTCATCAAAAACGGAGTCAGAAATTTTATCGTCGATTTTCAATGAATAGTATTTTCGAAACACGTCCGCTATAATTTTGAAACTGGTCTTTTTAACCCTTCTAGACCTAGTCCACGGACTTTAATAGACCTGTGTTTGATGAGAACGGTTTTAAAATCGGCTTAAGAATTTATTAGGGTTTTTACACCGACTTTCGCGAAAATCGAGTTTTAAGCCGACTCGGGTGGAATTCTTTGAATGTAAAACTTCTTGTCACCTAAAAATAATCCACTTGAGATATCTTGGGGGTTGCATAATTATTTTTAACTTGGTGAGCACTAAAATGCAATTAAAGTCATTAAAAACACAAAAATACCTATTAAAATAACTTTGACTTTAATTAATTAATTGACCATTTAAGCTAATGTCCTCAACACACACTCACACAACACAAAAACACCATCACACACACACACATTGCCGAGAGGAAAGAGGGAGAGAAGAGAAGAGAAAAACTCAAGCTTTCAATCCAATTTTTCAAAGAAAAACCTAGTTTTTGTCCGTGAAACTTCGCACCGACTTGGATTCTGCTTGTTGGGCACGCATAGCACGCATTCCTAGGCTTATATCGCATCTAAGGTGAGAGAAAAATTCTAGATCTCAAAATGTCATTTTTGTGTTTTTGCGTATAAATGAAGATTGAACCGTTAGAATGTTAATCTGATGTTAGATTATTGTTCCATGCATGCTAGGGATCATTATATACTAATACTACGAGTTTCTGTCGGATGTAGCATAATTTTTATTTTCCGGGTATTTAATTTTGATTAAAATGTTCAAAGTTGAATTAAATGAGTTGTGTTGATCGAAATCGATTTCCGTCGATTTCTAAATACTTGATAATTACGTGTTAGCGCTGTTGTAATGCCGAATTTTCGATTACATTGTTTGTGTGAAAATCCGGAAAATCCAGCCATGACATCTTAGGGTTTTAGGGTTATCGGGCATGATTTGGAGGTGTTATGGTGGATTTCCGAGAGGGCTAATGTAGTAGGTTGAATGGGTGAGTGATAGGAACTGATTTGGCAATGTTTGGATTAGTAGATTGTAAGTTATGAATTTTAGAAGTTTAGGTTGTCATTCTTTAATTTCTTGAACGATGCCTTAGATGGTTGGGTAGTGTTCGAGTGATGAATGGTGAGTTGTTGTTGAGTAATTTAGAGTTTAATTATGTATATTATGCATGTCCGGTTAGATGGCCTACTTTGTCATCTAACTACGTTGTTTGTTGTTTAATTTAATATTGATGTTATATTGATGTTATTGATTGATTATTATTGAATGCGGGAATCGGGCACTCTTGTTGCTGATCTCCCAATTGATTGATTGATTTATGCTTGTGTGATTGATGAATATGGAGTCTTGGTATGTGTGTGCCACCTCTCGGGCAGCGTCGGGCTGTCGGGTTGATAACGGCATGACTGCCATAGGCTACCCCCAGCTCGCATGACGGAGGT
Organism: Ehretia macrophylla; assembly: GCA_037974665.1. Lineage (NCBI taxonomy): Eukaryota > Viridiplantae > Streptophyta > Magnoliopsida > Boraginales > Ehretiaceae > Ehretia > Ehretia macrophylla. The sequence goes on along the minus strand of CM075771.1, from coordinate 64,510,825 downwards.
GTCATGGAGGGAGGGGCTAGTGAGGTACCTCGGGTGCGTGAGTAATGGGGAGTTATAAGAAGAACGGTTGAGATCGTGATGGCGTTTGGAGCTACACCAAATAGAGTATCCTTATTGATTGGTTATATAGTTATGTGATGATAGCATTATTTATGTTGTTGTGTGTTTACTTGCTCAAAGGACTAAATCCAAGGAGCGTAGTGAATACTGTCGAGATCTATCGGATCCTCACTGGGCTTATGTATATAAGCTCACTCTCTATTAATGCATGTTTCAGGTGTACTTTCACAAGATTTCGGGTACGTGCCTCCTGAAGAGGAGAATGTGGAAAACGTGCCTTTCGTGGATGAGTCATATGTCCCTGAGTCTTATCCATGATTCTATGTTGTTAAACGTCATGTATATTAGCGTAATAGACTCTTATATGCTTTACGGTTCTTAGTGTAATAGTTGTTGAAAAGATGATGATCCAAATGATGTTAATTTAGTGGCTTTCTTTTGTCTATGGTTAAATTGTAGTTGTGTCTCAACTTACTTTTGAAATGTATGATAAAGTTGAGGTATTGTATGTCATGTTGGAACGGAGGCGTATAACGAAGATGTTTTATTGTATATTATGGTTGTGTTGTATGTTATCGTTTGTATTGAGGAATTATTGGATGTATGATGTTTAATGAGGTTGGTTTAGAACCTCGGAAATCTGTTTACTGTCGTTATGCCGCCGAAATTCCGTTGCGTCCTGACTGATCGTAGGTGGGGTCGAGTTGGGGCGTGACAGTTTAAGTGGATTTCAGGAGTTGAAAAAGAGGTTAACTACCGCTCCAGTACTTGCTCTACCAGAGGGGACCGATAATATGGTCATTTACAGTGATGCATCCAAGGAGGGCTTGGGATGTGTTCTTATGCAGGATGGCCGAGTTATTGCCTATGCTTCCAGGAAGTTGAAGCCTTATGAGGTGAATTATCCGACTCATGATCTTGAGTTGGCAGCAGTTGTCTTTGCACTGAAAAAGTGGCGTCATTATCTGTGGGGCAGTAAGTTCGAGATTTTCACTGATCATAAGAGTCTTAAGTACTTATTCTCACAGACGGAGTTGAATATGCGCCAGCGAAGGTGGATGGAACTTCTTGGAGATTATAATTGTTCTATCAATTATCTGCCTGCGAAGGCAAATGTTGTGGCAGATGCTCTCAGCCGGAAGGCTAGTATTTCTTGTTTGGCTGTCAAGAAGTGGGAGGTTCTTCAGGAGTTTAGTTATTGGAGACCAGAGTTCACTCAGGTTGGGGTGATGTGTTCACATCTCCGTATTCAGCCTTTATTGTTGTCTCAGATCAGGGAAGCTCAGCAGCTTGATGTTAACCTTCAGAAGATCAAGGATCAGATTTCGGATGATCAGTCTGACTTTAAGGTGCATGAGGATGGTATTCTTCGGTTTCGGAACAGGGTTTGTGTTCCCGATGAACCGGGCTTGAGACGAGGTATTCTGGAGGAAGCTCATAATTCTAAATATACTATTCATCCCGGTGGAACCAAGATGTATCGGGATTTGAAACAGCATTACTGGTGGAACAACATGAAGAGGGAGGTTGCTCAGTTTGTGTCTAGATGTTTGACTTGTCAGAGAGTGAAAGCCGAGCATCAACGACCAGCAGGTTTGCTTCAGCCGTTGGCTATACCGGAGTGGAAATGGGAGCATATTACGATGGACTTCGTCACTGGTTTGCCTAGATCACCGAGGGGTAATGATGCAGTTTGGGTTGTCGTGGATCGTTTGACGAAGACAGCTCATTTTATCTCGATGAGGTTAGGAGATGAGGTTACAAAGCTGACGGATCTCTATCTGGATCAGATTGTTAGACTTCACGGTATTCCATCTAGTATTGTCTCTGATCGAGATCCTCGATTTACTTCTCGTTTGTGGGAGAAACTTCAGGAGACTTTGGGTACTCAGTTGAACTTCAGTACAGCGTATCATCCACAGACCGACGGTCAATCTGAGCGGACTATTCAGATTTTGGAAGGTATGCTTAGGGCTTGTGTTCTGGACTTCGGGAAGAACTGGGAGAAACATCTACCACTTGCCGAGTTTGCCTATAACAATAGTTATCAAGTTACTATTGGAATGGCACCTTTTGCAGCTCTTTACGGTCGTAAGTGCCGTTCACCTTTATATTGGGACGAGGTAGGAGAGATGAAGACTGTTGACCCGACTATTATGCCAGAACTTCTTGAGAAGATCGAGAATGTCCAGTTGATCAGGCAGAGAATGCTTACGGCGCAGAGTAGATTCAAGAGTAATGCTGATAAGCGTCGTCGAGACTTGGAGTTTGCAGTTGGAGAGCGGGTTTTCTTGAGATTGTCTCCTCGAAAGGGGTTTGTTCGTTATGGTAAAGGTGGTAAGCTGAGTCCGAGATTTGTTGGGCCGTGTGAGATTACTGGCAGGGGTGGTAAGTTGGCATATCGGTTGGCTTTACCGGAGAACTTCTCTAATGTCCACGATGTGTTTCACGTTGCTAATTTGCGGAAATATAATCCGGACCCTTCTCATATTCTTGAGCCAGAGCCGTTACAGCTTCGAGAGAATTTGACTTATGACGAGCGTCCGATTCGTATTCTAGATCAGATGGACCGAGAGTTGAGGTCGAAGAGGATTCCGATGGTTAAGGTGTTGTGGAAGCATCACGACATTGAGGAAGCTACGTGGGAGAGACGAGATCAGATGCAGCAACAATACCCAGATCTTTTCCGTACATCAAGTAAGAATTTCGAGGGCGAAATTTCTATAAGGGGGGGAGAATGTGAAACCCCACTTTCTTGCTTATCTCGTTTTACGTGTTTTACCTCGTTTTGCGTGCATATGATCTGTTTATGTGCTATAGGACCTAGAAAGTTATAATTTTGATTTCAATACTCCTAATACATGCTAAATGTGCATTCATGAAATTTTTATCAAAAACGGAGTCAGAAATTTTATCGTCGATTTTCAGTGAATAGTATTTTCGAAACACGTCCGCTATAATTTTGAAACTGGTCTTTTTAACCCTTCTAGACCTAGTCCATGGGCTTTAATAGACCTGTGTTTGATGAAAATGGTTTTAAAATTGGCTTAAGAATTTATTAGGGTTTTTACACCGACTTTTGCGAAAATCGAGTTTTAAGCCGACTCGGGTGGAATTCTTTGAATGTAAAACTTCTTGTCACCTAAAAATAATCCACTTGAGATATCTTGGGGGTGGCATAATTATTTTTAACTTGGTGAGCACAAAAATGCAATTAAAGTCATTAAAAACACAAAAATACCTATTAAAATAACTTTGACTTTAATTAATTAATTGACCATTTAAGCTAATGTCCTCAACACACACTCACACAACACAAAAACACCATCACACACACACACATTGCCGAGAGGAAAGAGGGAGAGAAGAGAAGAGAAAAACTCAAGCTTTCAATCCAATTTTTCAAAGAAAAACCTAGTTTTTGTCCGTGAAACTTCGCACCGACTTGGATTCTGCTTGTTGGGCACGCATAGCACGCATTCCTAGGCTTATATCGCATCTAAGGTGAGAGAAAAATTCTAGATCTCAAAATGTCATTTTTGTGTTTTTGCGTATAAATGAAGATTGAACCGTTAGAATTGTAATCTGATGTTAGATTATTGCTCCTTGCATGCTAGGGATCATTATATACTAATACTACGAGTTTCTGTCGGATGTAGCATAATTTTTATTTTCCGGGTATTTAATTTTGATTAAAATGTTCAAAGTTGAATTAAATGAGTTGTGTTGATCGAAATCGATTGCCGTCGATTTCTAAATACTTGATAATTACGTGTTAGCGCTGTTGTAATGCCGAATTTTCGATTACATTGTTTGTGTGAAAATCCGGAAAATCCAGCCATGACATCTTAGGGTTTTAGGGTTATCGGGCATGATTTGGAGGTGTTATGGTGGATTTCCGAGAGGGCTAATGTAGTAGGTCGAATGGGTGAGTGATAGGAACTGATTTGGCAATGTTTGGATTAGTAGATTGTAAGTTATGAATTTTAGAAGTTTAGGTTGTCATTCTTTAATTTCTTGAACGATGCCTTAGATGGTTGGGTAGTGTTCGAGTGATGAATGGTGAGTGGTTGTTGAGTAATTTAGAGTTTAATTATGTATATTATGCATGTCCGATTAGATGGCCTACTTTGTCATCTAACTACGTTGTTTGTTGTTTAATTTAATATTGATGTTATATTGATGTTATTGATTGATTATTATTGAATGCGGGAATCGGGCACTCTTGTTGCTGATCTCCCAATTGATTGATTGATTTATGCTTGTGTGATTGATGAATATGGAGTCTTGGTATGTGTGTGCCACCTCTCGGGCAGCGTCGGGCTGTCGGGTTGATAACGGCATGACTGCCATAGGCTACCCCCAGCTCGCATGACGGAGGTGTCATGGAGGGAGGGGCTAGTGAGGTACCTCGGGTGCGTGAGTAATGGGGAGTTATAAGAAGAACGGTTGAGATCGTGATGGCGTTTGGAGCTACACCAAATAGAGTATCCTTATTGATTGGTTATATAGTTATGTGATGATAGCATTATTTATGTTGTTATGTGATGATAGCATTATTTATGTTGTTGTGTGTTTACTTGCTCAAAGGACTAAATCCAAGGAGCGTAGTGAATACTGTCGAGATCTATCGGATCCTCACTGGGCTTATGTATATAAGCTCACTCTCTATTAATGCATGTTTCAGGTGTACTTTCACAAGATTTCGGGTACGTGCCTCCTGAAGAGGAGAATGTGGAAAACGTGCCTTTCGTGGATGAGTCATATGTCCCTGAGTCTTATCCATGATTCTATGTTGTTAAACGTTATGTATATTAGTTTAATAGACTTTGTATGCTTTATGGTTCTTAGTGTAATAGTTGTTGAAAAGATGATGATCCAAACGATGTTCATTTAGTGGCTTCCTTTTGTCTATGGTTAAATTGTAGTTGTGTCTCAACTTCCTTTTGAAATGTATGATAAAGTTGAGGTATTGTATGTCATGTTGGAACGGAGGCGTATAACGAAGATGTTTTATTGTATATTATGGTTGTGTTGTATGTTATCGTTTGTATTGAGGAATTATTGGATGTATGATGTTTAATGAGGTTGGTTTAGAACCTCGGAAATCTGTTTACTGTCGTTATGCCGCCGAAATTCCGTTGCGTCCTGACTGATCGTAGGTGAGGTCGAGTTGGGGCGTGACAGGAACTCCGCCTCATTTCGTTCCGCGCAATCCTCGGGACGTACCTAGCTCGGAACGCCCGAAGAAATGTATCCCAAACATAAGAAGTACATTGTGCCTCCCAACCAGATGTCACTGTACGCCACCACTCTTCGGCCTCATCATCAAACAAGTAAACCGCAAATGTAACTTTCCTCTCATCAGTATAATTCAAAGGATCAAATATCTTCTCAATTTTGTTGATCCAAGCCTCTGCCTTTCTATCATCCGGCTCGCCCTGGAATCTCGGTGGATAGTAACCCAGAAATTCCTTCAATGTACTTCGCCCGTGAAAACAACCCTGAGTGTTCAGCATCTGAGTTTGCACAGCTTGAGCCTGAGCAGCCTGCCTTGCTAGTATCTATGCCTGACCCGCTGTGACCTCAGTTATACGGTCTATAGCCACTGCTAAACGGTCATACCCCTGATCTCTGCCGGGTGTCGCCTGACCTAGTGGCTCCTCATCACCTTAGGGCCTACCCCTTGTTCTCGGTCGACCTGCCATTCTATTATCAAAGAGTTATTACAGGTTATAACACATAGATAGTTTATAGCACATAGGTAACAAAACTCACGTAAAGCACATAAATCACTTAAGTACTAATCACATAAACAAATTGATCACATAATCGCATAATTCACTTAATCACCTAATCACTCAATCACTTAGTCATATTATCACATATTTCACTTTTCTTTCACTTCTTACATAATCTCATGCTAAGACCATTACCCACATTCCGAGAATACCCTAGTTGACAACTAACATGCGCTCTAATACCACTTAAATGTAACGCCCCAACTCGACCTCACCTACGATCAGTCAGGACGCAATAAAATTTCGGCAGTATAACGACAGTAACACGGACATCAGGGCTCTAAACTAACCCTTTAGAACTTCATACAACCAACTCCAAAGATCAACAACAACTCCACAACCATGTCAACAACATTCAACGCAACCATATCCATATATTAAACATTCTTTCGTCAATTCATTCATAAGTTATACGCCTCCGTTCCAACATCATACATAGGCTATGTCATACATTTGCAAAATATATTATAACCAGTCTAGTAACCTATTCATGTTCCAATAGAAAGACTACTAAACTAGCATTACATAAGTCATTATCTTTAGGTAAGTTAAACAATACAATATATTACAAAAACTCGGACAAACTCATGGAAACGACTCCGGCACATAAGACTTGTCCACGTAAGGCACATTATCAACCTCCTGAGTCACGTACCCTTAATCCGGTTCAATAACACCTGCTTGCAGATAACGAATGAGAGTGAGCTTATATAAAACAAGCCCAGTGAGAATTCGATAGATCTTTTAAAAGCATTTACTATACCCTTTGGAAATCATCCCTTGAGCAGTAAACACACAACAAACATCAATAACATTACAAGTACAATAATAACAATAATCATCAATAAGGATACTCTAGTTGGTGTAGCTCCAAACGCCATCACAATCTCAACCATCTTCTTATAACTCCCATAACACACACCTGAGGTACCTCATCTAGCCCCTCCCTCCATGGTATCTCCGCCCATGCGAGCTGGAGGTAGTCTATGATAGTCATACCGTTATCAACCCGACAGCCCAATGCTGCTCGAGAGGTGGCACACACTTATCAAGACTCATGACAATAATAATAATCATTCACATCACGGGAGCACAACAAAAATAGGTTGCCTATCTCCTGGCATCATCAATCATCAATCAGTTAACAACATTTCAATAACATAACTTCAATTAATCAATTACCAACTAAACAACTAAGTTAGATGACAAAGTAGGCCACCCAACTTAACATGCATTAAACCACACAACCAATCCTGAGTCTAACCAACAACAACCCAAGATTCAACCACTCAAACACTACCCAAACAACCAAAGACAATATTTCAACATTTAAAGAAAGACTACACAAATTTCCAACAATCATAACTTACAATCTACTAATCCAATAACCTCCAAACCACTTCCTATCACTCACCCACACATGCATCTACAATAACCCCACTAGAGACCAACCAAAAGCCATCCAAAACAAGCCCGACAACCCTAATTTTGGCAATGCTCTTGGCTGAATTTTTTGGGATTTTGATACAACATTCCAAACAAAAATTCGGCATTACAACATTACTACCTTGCAATTAACAAACTTTTAGAAGCTATAATCAATCAATTCCAACCACTACAACAACAATTATTCAACAATAAGCCAAATTCTCAACTTTAATACCCGAAAAATATAAATACATGCTACTACCGTTCACAACTCATATAAACGCACATAAACGATCCTTGGCATCTACTGAGCAACAATCTAACAACAATTTAACATTTCATCAGACAAAAATGCAATTATATGAAAATGACATAAAATAGCATTTTGAGATCTAGAATTTTTTTCTCACCTTTGATGTTATATGATGCTAGAAAGATGTAGAATAGATGCCCAACAAGTGAAATCAAGCCTTGGATGATGAAGTTTGGACTTCAAATGAGTTTTCTATAGAAAATTTGCTTTGAAAAATAGTTGAAAACCTCTCAAAAATGGCTATGGAGTTTCGACCCTTTGTGTGTGTTTTTGGTGTTTTTGTTCTATTTTAATTTGTGTTGATGCATATATAGCTCAAGTTAACATAAATTACAAAGTCAAAGTTAGTATTTTTAGTCTTTTAATTAGTATTTTTAGTCTTTTAATTATTTTCTTGACTATTTTTGCTCACAAACAAGCATTCAACACTTAGACTATTTTAAGTAGTATATTTTTAGTTGACAAGGAGTTTCAGATTTAAACATTTACACCCGACTCGGTTAAAAACTCGATTTTCGCAAAAGAAGATGTAAAAACCTTTAAATTTTTTAATCCGATTTAAAATTCATTTTAATCAAACACGGGTCTATTAATATCTGAGGACTAGGTTTTAAGATGTTTAAAACACCCGTGTAAAATTTTTAGCGGACGTGTGTTCAAAATACTATTCACAAAAACCGACGATAAAATTGCTGATGCCGATTTTGATGAAAATTTCATGAATGCACACATAGCATGTAATAGGAATATAATTAACAGAATTAGAGCATTCTAACTCATATAACACATAAACAGGTCAAAACACGCAATTCTATGCAAATGTAAAATCTAGGGTTTCATAACCCCAAACACTCCAATGGGTGTATTCCGGATGTACCCCAAAATACTACGACCCAACACCCCCTGGTAATCCCCGGACCAAGCGAGCGAGGGACTAGAGCACAGAGATTGAATTTCCACTGGCAAGCTCGCCGTCGCCCAGTGAATATCCAATACATGCGTCCCGACAATATGGTTGCGCAACCATGATACAATGCACTCAGGATAACAATAACAAGATAATTCAATAACCACATAATCGAGGGGCAACAAAGTAAGTTGCCCTCGCACGTAAGTTACAATGGTTAAGCAGTATAACAATATAATAAGATATAAGTATATTCTCACAAAGTAGCCATGCAACTCAACTCACGAAACTTCACCCAAAAGGATAAACATTCTTTGCAAATACATTTAAACTCATAACTAATCAATTAAAAGCTAATTACTAGCAATTATTTCCCTTTTCTATAAACTAGCCCCTTTAGTACAATACAAGCACATGCAAAACAAAACCCAAGGAAACCACAATCCAACCATTCCATACTTCTAAGAGAATTTTATGATACCTTCTAAAGCTATGACAACTCACTTTTAACTACAACTACCGCAAAAGCCCCAAAAGCCCCTTAGTCACTTTACACTACAACTACCTAAACCACTCATTAATTCAATGTCATAATAGTATTTTAGACACTACCTAACATAATAAACACCAACCAAGGCATTCAAACACACCTGGACAACCAATCTACCTATGACCCCTTTTAGTGTTCAATACAATTTAGGCAAGTTTAATCAAGTTCTATCTATTTTAAACTCAAACCTAAGTTCAATAACACCTATGACATCATTAGATATCATATAATTAAGCTTATAATCAACAATTAACCAAAACCCTAAAAATTACTATTTATTGTCTTCTACCTATAGCCACTTGCAAAAACTCTTAATCCAAGCCAATTAACAACACAAAACAAGTCCTTGTAGCTAGAAAGCACTAATATATACAATAACCAAGCATTATATACACATATAACAACAAATCTAAGAATTATAAAAACTAGACATAAACTTTAAATGGCAAGAAATATGCAATCCCTTACCAAAATATGCTTGAAGATGCTAGGTTAGGACTTGGTGAAGCTAGAAACCACATCCAATTAGCTTGGATGAACACACAAGAGCTAAATGCAGGCAAAATTTTCTTTCTTTGGCCCTAAGCTAGCCGTCGGGTTTAGTGGTGGTGTTTGGGTTTGCTTTTGTTTTTCTTTCTAAGTATAGGTGTATATGTATATTATAATAGATATATATTAAGTTGGGTAGTATAATGGGCTTAAGGTATTTGCAAGACAAAGTTAATTCTAGGCCTAAAATGCAATTGAAATCTAACTAGCCCAACTACAACTATATTTTTACTATTCATACAATACAAAAATCATTTTCATAATGCACTCTCCGGGCATGTAATGCACAAAATAGCAATGAACGTACGCCACATATAGGTTAATGAATATAGGAAAAATACAAAATTACGAAAATAAAATAGTAAAAAATTAACCCCGGGCTTGGGTGTCACACACCCTTTCCCCCTTAAACTAAATGCGTCATCGCAATTCTTATATGATTTGACGAACAACTCTGGATATTGGTCCTTCATATGATATTCTCTTTCCCATGTAGCATCCCCAATCCCATGATGATCCTACATAATTTTTACCATCGGAATGCTTTTAGTACGGAGTTTTGAACCTTTATATCCACAACTCGAATTGGCTTATCTGTATATGACAAAGTCTCACTGATCTGCAAAGGTTCTGGTTCAAGGATGTGTGAAGGATCTAGATGATATTTCCTCAACATCAACACATGAAAAACATCGTGCAGTCTAGCCAAACTCAGAGGTAGGGCCAATCTGTAAGCCAATGCACCAACTTTCTCAATAATCTCAAATGTAATGCATAAATCTAGGACTTAGTTTACCCCTTTTCCATGCCGAAACAAACCTTTATGAGCAGAGATTTTCAGAAATACCTGATCACTCACGACAAACTCTAAATCACGTCGGTGTCTATCAGCATAACTTTTCTGCTGACTTTGGGCTGTGAATTCTTTTATAGATGAGTTGAACGTTATCTATCATTTTAACCATTTCAGACAACACAGTCGGATCAATTGTTTTCATTTCTCCAACCTTATCCCAATACAATGGAGATATGTATTTACGCCCATATAGTGCCTGTAACGCCCCGATCTCTCACGAGACTGGAGGCTCTAAGAACCATGCTATTCTCAACCCAATCCCAAACCCGGTCTCAAAATTTTAGGGAAAACGGACAGAGTCTCCCCTGTACCGTGGACATTCTAGAAACCTGTAAACATTCAATATAGCTACAAAATAACCTAGAACACCAATTCTAATCAAAGCCTAGCTTCAAGGCCATCCGAGCCTTAAGCGATACAAACAAACAGTTGATATACATACAAGCATGCATTCGCAACTTAATTCCTTGTCCTTATTCACTTATCATAACATTCTATGTTAGCAATAAAACATTCTTAGAAATTAAGTCAACAGTACAACCCCAGCAACCACACACAAGCATGCAGCAACTAAAAATAAGAATATTAGTTATTACATGCCATGGATACATATCATATAATACATTCAAACTTACAGCTAAACAAATATGTACATGAGCCCATATGCTCCAGAATAGGACATAAGTAATACAAACAGAGTCTTCATATAACCAACAGGAAACACATCCACCTCAAGCAAGCGTCACACATCAACTAAGGTAATTCCTCCTTCAACTACACCTCCTGAAACATGTTAGTGAGGTATGAGCAATCACAATTGCCCAGTGAGGGATAAAGGCCAAACGGGACGTGCAATGCAACAAATATAACAGTTAACAAGAAAAGCAAGTAAAGTACATTTGAAACAGTACATAACCACACATATCAAAGGATACGATACACTTAACCCCAAACTCCATGATTCTCTTATCTTTGGCCACGAACCATGATCCACGATCCACAAACCACGATCAATGTGCCGGCAAATTCCCAATCACCTCAATGGGTGTACTCTGGATGTACCCCGATAATCTTACGACCCAACATCCCCTGGTAATCTTCGGACTAGGCGAATAAGGGAATAGGGTACGGAGTTTGAATATCCACTAGTAAGCCCTCTACCGCCCAACCGATATTCAACACATCCACCCCTGACACTATGGTTGCGCAACCAAATGAAATGCACTTAACAATGGCAAGACCATATCAACAATATAAACAATAACACGTGGGAGGAGCAACAAAGTAGGTTGACCTCGAAATAGTTAGAATAGAAGCATTTTATATAAGCAATTAAGCCAATTTCAAAGAGGCATATTCAAGATCCACATAGAACTATACCAAAAGCTCCAAAACATCATGAAATTACATTTAAACACACAAGGAATCATGTCAAGGTCTTAGAAGCGTGAGACAATCGAATTTGTACTTAAACCCCTTTGTAACCCAACCCATTTTCCTTCCAAACTCATGTTATGGTCTAGATTAGCAAGCGGACTATACCATGTTTCTAGTTAACTCCTTAGGCACCATTAGAACCCTTAAAATCACGCAAACACCCGTATTTAGCCCAAAAGCCCCAAATTTCCTCTTTTAACTTTGTACTTCACGTACCTCAACCGGGACCAAATGGGAGCTAGCAAAGCTTATTTAGGTCTTAAATAGCCTATGATTACTAAATGTGGAGGCCAATTCAACCTGGATTCGCGATAACCCCGAAACCCCTTTCTAAAAGTCAGCTATTTCCTTCTTTTGCTAGGTTATGAGCAATTAAACCCTACAGGACATTTACATTACTTTCAATAACATTTAAAGCACCTATTAGACCATTAATTCAAGCTATAAGGTCTGATTTCACAAAACCCTAGCATTCCCGTCACTATTCATGTAATACCCGAGCCCGGAATGTGAAATTTTCTTGTTTATTATTCTAAAAATTATATTTTTTTAAATGCTTTGAAATCAAATTGTTATTTCTTTACTGTCGTAAAGTGCATTGCATTTCAAGAGAGATAGTTTGAGGGTGTTTTCTAGTCCTCAGCAAATAGTGAAAACTAGTATTTTGGTGACTTAAATTTTATATTTTATTTGTTGTTAGCTATAATTAAATTGGTGATGTTTGTTTTAGCTTTAAAATGCATAAAAATAGGCCAATTTGACCAATTTTAAGTTAGTTGACCAAGGTGCCTTGACCTTTGACCAAGCTTGTCACCTTATAAGCTTATGACATAACAAAATAAAAAAAAAACAAAGCTAAAAACAGAACAAGAGCAGGCCGAGACATAGAAGGGAAAAAAAACATTTCAAATCTTCAAAACTTCAAATCTTCGCGTGAGCTCGTGCGGGGTTGTTACCGAGGCATCCAGCGAGGTTTTCTTAGCGACTAGGAGTGTCCGAGGTGAGGGAAGCACGTTATTTGCGCATTTGAATAACATGTTTATCAACTTTGTGATTTTTTGGTTTTATCCGTAGGTTGTTGTTTTAATCATTTTAATGCTTAAAGAATATTCCTTGACAATTGTAGAACATGTATTTATAGCATTTTAACATTTTCTACGGTTGAATATTGAGTTTGCAATATAAAATTGATAGTTGAATAGTAATATGTGAATAGTAAATCCTTGAAACGATGAAGTTGCGTTGTTATGCTTTCTGTTGATGTAAAAAGGTGCTAGGTATGCTAGAATGCCTAAATGCATGGTTTGTTTAGGTTGCATAATAGAAAAAATGAGAAATATACATTGGTGAAAGTCGGAGTCGTTTAGGTTGAGTTTAGCATTTCCTCGTTTTGCATGATGGCATTGTCTCGGGAGACCATGGAAGCACTTTTGGTATAGTTATGGCGTTGGTTGGGTGTTTGGTTAGTATAGTTGTAGTTCAAACGAGCAAAGGGAGAAATCGGGGCATTGCGTGAATTCTAGGGTAAAGTAGGGTTTCGGGGTCTTTAGACGTGCCTTATGGTGACCTAAGAGGATTGGCGAAGTTGGTTTCCAGAACTCGTGGCTCGTTTGGAAATGGTAGCGTTTTGATAATTAGGGTCGATTTGTGATTTTGCTTGTTATCTTAATGTTATGTCTATAGAATGTTTAATATGCTTGTTAGAGTTGATTTTGGTTGAAATGCTTATCAACTGTTGCTATTGCGTGCAAGAGTAACCTACTTTGTTATTCTCCCACGTGTGGTTTTATTGTTCTATTGTTGTATTGCATTCATAGAGTCAGGGGCGGAGTGATGGGCCTCTTTGGGTAGCCTCGGGTTGCCAGTGTTGGTTGCCCTAGCTCCGTGTCCTATTCCCTTTCTCGCTTGGGTTGCCTCCTAGGGAGATTTGGGTCGTAGAATTGATGGATACTTCCGGGGTATTCCAAACTGAAGTTATAAGGTGGTTTGTGCCAGCGCGTCGTCATCGAATTCGTGATTGAAAGTTGCTTGTGGAAAGTGAATCGTATCCTTTGAATGAGTGTTTATAGTTTTAATGCTTGTCTTGTTTTATTGTTGGCTTTGTTTGTTTTTCTATATTATTGTTGAATGAATTGGTTGGCTATTTGTATTACATTCTTCTCTCATCTCTGTCCTTGAGACCAATTTGCCCTCGCTGAGCAATAGTTTTTGCTCATTCCTTTCTATACTATATTTTTACAGGAGTAGTTGAAGCGGACCCTATTGAGGTAATAGAGGAGGAGGAGCAAGTAGAGGTGTTTCCGTGATAGCACTTCTTTGCTTAGCTGGTGGTTGGTTGCCAGACTTTTGTGCGAGCCATGCTTGATGTGTTTAATGCTTGGTCGTCGCTTTATTTTGAGGCTTGTAGCCTTGGATATTGTTCTAGTTTGAGGCCTTTATGGTCTTTTGTTGTAAAGGTTTAAAGATTGTAAAGTTGTAAAGTTATACTCATATGACTAGTAAAGAATTGCATACTAATGGTTAACTGTTTAGTGGCACGAATACTTGTGTAGTATGCATGACATTTTTGGTTTACAAAGTTGTTAATGAGAAGATGTATGTTTTAAAAGAAAGTTGGCTTGTTTCAAATGTTTATTATGGCTTTCGCAAGTATTATATTGAAAGTAGGGTTTTCGGATCGTCCACGGTATAGAGGAGACTCCGTCCGTGTGTCGGGTCCGGGCTTGGCCTTTTGCGGGGTCGGGTCCGGGCGTGACATATTTAGGTGGTATCAGAGCATGATAGAATTACATGAGCCGGGATATGTTTCTCGGTCTATGGGGTAAAGGTCTAAAATGCTAAAGTGTTAATGTATGGTTGTTAAGTAAAAAAAAAAAAAAAATGTGTTATAGTATGATTATGTGAACTTGAGTACTTATGTGTTCAAGTGAAATGGTTGGCATGTCAATCTTGTGTTATGTGAATTGTGTGATATGATATTTGATTGATATTGACTTGAGTGTTATCTAATCTTATGTGCTATATTTCTGTCTATAAACTGCTTTTAAATGTTGCCAGCTATTGTGAATTGCTACTATGACGCCACGTCGTGGTACTCAAGGTCTAGGGACAGATGAAGAGGCATCAGAACAGGGTCAGCAACCGTTGCCTGAACAGTTTATGGCTACTATGACCACAACAGTTGACCGGATTACACAGGTACTGCATGAGCAGAGGCAGGACCGGAATAATAATCCCCAGGGAAATCAAGCTAATCTTGGTGGACAGGGGTATAGGGTTGAGAATAACCAGTTGGAGAAATTCCTAAGGCACGAGCCGGGTAAGTTCTTTGGAGAGCCGGATGATGAGGCAGCTGAGAGATGGATTAACCGTGTTGAGAAAATTTTCACTGCTTTGAGGTACACTGATGAGGCAAGAATAAATTATGCGTCATTCCTGTTTGAGGGCAACGCAGAACAGTGGTGGAATACTGTCAGGTTGAGGTAGGATTGTGAGGATGTACCACATTTGTGGGATGATTTTGTGAGTGAGTTTCGGGACAAGTATATTCCCGAGATGGCTATGGAAAGGCGGGAAGATGAGTTTGTGGCCCTGAAGCAGGGAAACATGACTGTTGCACAGTATGAGGCTAGGTTTGTTAGCCTGTCGAGGTATATGCCTAAGCTGGTGCGGCCAGCTAGGAGGATGATTCATAGGTTTGTTCGTGGGCTGAGAATGGATATACAGCTACATTTGACTGGGCAGACTTATACTACTTTTCCCGAGGCATTTCAAGCAGCCTTGAAGTTTGAGAAACGGAAGGCTGAGATGATAGCTGAAAGTAGCCAGCCGAGTAAGAAACAATACTTGGGCCAGAGCAGGCAGAGTCAGCCGAGGCAGTATCAAACTTCTGCGCAGGTTCCTCAGCAACGTCCGTATCAGCCTCAGTATCAGATTCAGGGGAGGCCAGCTGTGACTAGACCCCAGCAGGGAGCTACAGTTCCTACCACCGCCAGAGCCCCCGCACCTACGGGAAACACTGTTGTAAGACAAAATCAGCAGTGTAACTTTTGTAATCGATCGGGGCACGTTGAGGCTAATTGCTGGAGGAAGAGTGGTAAATGCACTGGTTGTGGAAGTGATGATCATAGGGTGAAAGACTGCCCTGTATAAGAATGTTCAGGGCTGTACTGGAGGCCAAGGTGTGCAGAATAGGGCTGCAGGTGCAGGTCCAGCACAGAGGGTGCAGGCTAGGGTCTTTGCACTGGATGCAGAGGAGCTACCCGATATTACAGCAATAGTGGAAGGTACCTTTCTTCTCAATACTCAGCCAGTTAAACTTTTGATTGATCCCGGAGCTACACATTCGTTTATAACTCCTGAATGTGCACGATCTGTGAATGTTTGCATTGATAAACTGCAGCATGAAGTTGAAGTTAGTACGCCTTTGGGTGCGAAATTTGTTACTGAGTCTATTTGCAAATCTTGTGATATATGCATTGAGAACCGTAAATTTCCTGCTGATTTAATTATACTACCCTTCCGTGACTTTGAAATCATTTTGGGAATGGATTGGTTGGGGAAATACTATGCTCAGTTGGATTGTAGAACAAAGATTGTTTATCTTCAGATTCCTGACCTACCGGTACTAGAGATTGTTGGGAACTGCAGGGCTGCCCGAATTCATCTTTTATCATCAATCAAGGCTTCTAAGTTGTTGAATAAAGGTTGTGAAGCTTACTTAGCTTATCTGATCAATCAACCTACCGATAAGTTGAATTTGAATGAGGTTCCAATTGTTAAAGACTTCCCTGGTATATTTCCCGAGGAATTACCAGGTTTACCACCGGATAGGGAGATTGAATTTGTGATTGACCTTATGCCAGGCACTGCGCCAATTTCTAGAAGTCCTTATAGAATGGCATCGGCTGAACTTCAGGAATTGAAAATTCAGCTTCTGAATTTGCTTCAGAAGGGGTTTATACAACCTAGTTCTTCGCCATGGGGCGCGCCTGTGTTGTTTGTGAGAAAGAAAGACGGCACACTTCGGTTATATATTGATTATAGGGGACTTAATCAAGTCACGATTAAGAACAAATACCCTTTGCCGTTGATTGAAGAATTGTTTGACCAGTTGCAGGGTGCGAGTGTTTACTCTAAATTTGACTTGAGGTGGGGTTACTATCAACTCAGAATTCGGAGTGACGATATACCTAAGACGGCATTCAGGACTAGATATGGCCACTATGAATTTGTTGTGTTACCGTTTGGTTTGACGAATGCACCAGCCGCATTCATGGACTTAATGCAGAGGGTCTTTCGACCTTATCTTGATCAGTTTGTCGTAATCTTAATTGACGACAATTTAGTGTACTCTAAGAATGAGGCTGAACATGAACAACATTTGAAGATTGTGCTACAGACTTTGCAACAAAACAAGCTTTTTGCAAAATTCAGCAAGTGTGAATTTTGGTTGAATCAAATATCCTTTCTAGGCCATATCATTTCAGATCAAGGAATTTCAGTAGACCCAGCTAAGATTGAAGTTGTTTCATCTTGGAAGAGACCTGAAACGGTGTCAGAGATTCGGAGTTTTCTTGGGTTGTCAGGTTACTATCGGAGGTTTGTTAAAGACTTTTCCAAAATTTCAGGACCTTTAAGCCAGTTGACTCGAAAGAAGGTTACTTATAACTGGGATGCTAAATGTGAATCCAGTTTCCAGGAACTGAAGAAGAGACTAACTACAGCTCCTATACTAGCTTTACTTGATGGTACAGAAAACTTTGTTGTCTACAGTGATGCATCTAAAGAAGGTTTGGGCTGTATTTTAATTCAGAATGGTAAAGTGATTGCCTATGCTTCTAGGAAGTTGAAACCATATGAATTCAATTACCCTACACATGATCTAGAGTTAGCTGCAGTTGTGTTTGCTTTACAGAAGTGGCGTCATTACTTGTTGGGTAGCAGATTTGAAATTTTTACTGACCACAAGAGTTTCAAATATTTATTTTCACAAAAAGATTTGAATATGAGGCAGCGAAGATGGCTGGAGCTATTAAGTGGCTACAATTGCTCTATAAACTACGTGCCAGGTAAGACAAATGTTGTTGCAGATGCTTTGAGCCGAAAGGCTACTGTTGCAAGTTTAATTATCAAGGATTGGGAGACTTTGGAGGAAATTTGTTCATGGAAGCCAGAAGCTACAGAGGTAGGGATTCGATTTGCTAGCTTACAAATTCAGTTGGGATTGCTAGCATAAATCAGAGAGGCTCAGAAGATTGATCCTTACATCTTGAAAATCCAAGAGAAAACAAAAGGGGGAGAGTCGGAGTTTAAATTACATGCAGATGGTATCTTTAGATTTAGGGATATGGTGTGTGTTCCTGGTGATCCGACTTTGAAGAATGAGATTCTGTCCGAGGCACATAATTCAAGATATACGATTCACCCGGGCAGTACTAAGATGTATAGAGATTTGAAACAACACTTCTGGTGGAACAATATGAAGAGGGAGATTGCTGGGTATGTATCCAGGTGTTTGACTTGTCAGAGGGTTAAGGTTGAGCATCAGAGGCCAGCCGGGCTTCTGCAACCGTTGTCGATTCCGCAATGGAAGTGGGTGCATATAACAATGGACCTTGTGATCGATCTTCCTAGATCTCTGAGGGGATGTGATTCTGTTTGGGTTGTTGTGGACCGATTGACTAAAGTTTCACATTTTATTCCTGTGAACAAACAGGATAGCCTTGATAAACTAGCTGAGCTCTATGTTGCTAATATTGTGAGACTTCATGGTGTGCCACAGAGTATAATGTCAGATAGAGATCCCAGATTTAGATCTCATTTTTGGCAGAAGTTGCAAGAGGCCATGGGAACTACATTGAGCTTCAGTACCGCATACCATCCACAAACTGATGGCCAGTCTGAGAAAACCATCAGGATCTTGGAAGACATGCTTCAGGCATGTGTGTTAGACTTTGGGAAGAATTGGGAGAAGTTTTTGCCTTTAGCGGAGTTCGCCTACAATAATAGTTATCAATCTACTATAGGTATGGCTCCCTACGAGGCGTTGTACGGTCGTAAATGCAGATCCCCATTGTATTGGGAAAAGGTTGGAGAAATGAGAACAATTGATCCGACTGTGTTACCTGAGATGATTAAGATGGTAGATAATGTTCACCTTATTCGCCAGCGTATGCTTACAGCTCAGAGTCGTCAGAAGAGTTATGCAGATAAGCACCGTCGGGATCTTGAGTTTGATTTGGGAGATTGGGTATTTCTTAAGATTTCTCCTCGAAAGGGATTGATTCGGCACGGTAAGAGCGGAAAACTTAGTCCCAAGTATGTGGGTCCGTATGAGATCACCGAAAAGGTAGGTCCTTTAGCTTACCGGTTAGCTTTGCCTCCGAGCTTGTCGAGACTGCACGATGTGTTCCACGTGTCTATGTTAAGAAAATATCATCCAGATCCTTCGCATGTGCTTGAACCAGAGCCTTTGCAGATTGAGAAAAAGTTGTCTTATGAAGAGAAACCGATTCGAATTGTGGATCGAAAAGTTCAGGAACTTCGCAGAAAGAGTATTCCGTTAGTAAAGGTTCTGTGGAATCATCATGGGTTTGAGGAAGTGACTTGGGAAAGAGAGAACCAAGTTCGGAATCAGTATCCGGAGTTGTTTGTTGACCAGGTAAGAATTGCGTGGGCGCAATTGTTTTAAGGGGGAGAGGGTGTAATACCCGAGCCCAGAATATGGAATTTTCTTGTTTATTATTCTAAAAATTTTATTTTCTTAAATTCTTTGAAATCAAATTGTTACTTCTTTACTGTCGCAAAGTGCATTGCATTTTAAGAGAGATAGCTAGAGAGTGTTTTCTAGTCCTCAGCAAATAGTGAAACTAGTATTTTGGTGCCTTAAATTTTATATTTTATTTGTTGTTAGCTAGAATTAAATTGGTGATGCTTGTTTTAGCTTTAAAATGCATGAAAATAGGCCAATTTGACCAATTTTAAGTTAGTTGACCAAGGTGCCTTGACCTTTGACCAAGCTTGTCACCTTATAAGCTTATAACATAACAAATAAAAAAAAACAAAGCTAAAAACAGAACAAGAGCAGGCCGAGACATAGAAGGGAAAAAAAAACATTTCAAATCTTCAAAACTTCAAATCTTTGCGTGAGCTCGTGCGGGGTGGTTACCGAGGCATCCAGCGAGGTTCTCTTAGCAATTAAGAGTGTCCAAGGTGAGGGAAGCATGTCTTTGCGCATTTGAATAACATGTTTATCAACTTTGTAATTTTTGGGTTTTATCCGTAGGTTGTTGTTTTAATCGTTTTAATGCTTAAAGAATATTCCTTGAAAATTTTAGAACATGTATTTATAGCTTTTTAACATTTTCTGCGGTTGAATATTGAGTTTGCAATATAAAATTGATAGTTGAATAGTAATATATGAATAGTAAACCCTTGAAACGATGAAGTTGCGTTGTTATGCTTTCTTTTGATGTTAAGGTGCTAGGTATGCTAGAATGCATAAATGCATGGTTTGTTTAGGTTGCGTAATGGAAAAAATGAGAAATATACATTGGTGAAAGTCGGGGTCGTTTAGGTCGAGTTTAGCGTTTTCTCGTTTTGCGTGATGGCATTGTCTTGGGAGGCCATGGAAGCACTTTTGGTGTGGTTATGGCGTTGGTTGGGTGTTTGGTTAGTATAGTTGTAGTTCAAACGAGCAAAGGGGAAAATCGGGGCTTTGCGTGAATTCTAGGGTAAAGTAGGGTTTCGGGGTCTTTAGACGTGCCTTATGGTGGCCTTGGAGGATTGGTGAAGTCGGTTTCCAGAACTTGTGGCTCATTTGGAAATGGTAGCGTCTTGATAGTTGGGGTCGATTTGTGATTTTGCTTGTTATCTTAATGTTATGCCTATAGAATGTTTAATATGCTTGTTAGAGTTGATTTGGATTGAAATGCTTATCAACTGTTGCTGTTGCGTGCGAGAGTAACCTACTTTGTTATTCTCCCATGTGTGGCTTTATTGCTTGATTGTTGCATTATATATTGTATTGCATTCATAGAGTCAGGGGCGGAGTGATGGGCCTCTCTGGGTAGCCTCGGGTTGCCAATGTTGGTTGCCCTAGCTGTCACGCCCCAACTCAACGCCTCCTATAATCAGTCAGGACGCAACGGAATTTTGGCAGTATAACGATAGTATATAGGACTCCAAGGCTCTAAACCAACCTCAACAGAACATCATACATCTAACAACTCCTCAATAAAATAAAAACATACATCATAACCATATTATACAATAATCATCTCTTGTTATACGCCTCCATTCCAACATAATACATAAACCTTAATATACATTACAAAACATATTGAGCCAATCTAGCAACCTAATCAAAGACCAAAGAAAGGCTACTAAGACAGCATCAACTAATTCATTATCTTTTCAACATCTTTTACATAATGAACTACAAAGCATATAAAAGTCTACTAAGTTAATATACAAGATAGTAAGACAATACAACATCAAGGATAAGACTCCGGAACACAAGACTCATCCACGTAAGGCACATTTTTCACATTCTCCTCTTCAGGAGGCACGTACCCGTAATCCTGCGATAGTACACCTATATGCATGCAATAATAGAGAGTGAGCTTATATAAAATAAGCCCAGCGAGGATCCGATAGATCTCGAACAAGGTTTACTAAACTCCTTGGAAATAATCCTTTGAGTCAGTAAACACACAATAACATCAATAATTATTATAAATGCAACAATAGTAATAACTGTAAACACACAATAAGGATACGATACATTTGCTGATGAAGCCCCATACACCAATTCCATGCTCAACAACCCCTCCAAACTCAATGACACAATTCCTGAGGTACCTTGACCTAGACCCACACCCCATGGCCTCTCCGCCCATGCGAGATAGGGAGTAGCCATGATAACTGTGCCCGCAACCCAAGATGCCTCCCGAGGTGACACAACATTATCAAAGCTCACAACAATGAGACTTAACATAAATAAACCGAGAGATCAGCAACAAAAGTGCCCGATTCCCGTAATCAATAATCAATAAATAAACTGGGAGATCAGCAACAAAAGTGCCCGATTCCTGTAATCAATAATCAATCAATAATCTGGGAGATCAGCAACAAAAGTGCCCGATTCCCGTAATCAATAATCTGGGTGATCAGCAACAAAAGTGCCCGATTCCCATACTCAATAATAATCAATATAACATCAATATTTAATTAAACAACAAACAACTAAGTTAGATGACAAAGTAGGTCATCTAACTTAACATGCATGAAACACGTAATCTAACCCTAGTCTAACCATTAACAACTCACAATTCAATCACTCAAATACCACCCAATCATCTAAAGGCTCAATTCAACAATTTAAAGAAAGACAACCTAAACTTCAAATAATCATATCTTACATTTTACTAATCCAAACAAGTCCAAATCAGTTTCAAACACTCACCCGTTCAATCAACTACATTAACCCCCTCGGAAACCAACCAAAACACATCCAAATCATGCCCAATAACCCTAAAACCCTAGTGTATCATGGCTGAAATTTCCAGATTTTGGCACGGACATCACAATCAAAAATTCAGCATTACAACGGCGCTACCACGTAATTATCAAGTATTTAGAAATCGACGGCAATCGATTTCGATCAACACAACTCATTTAATTCAACTTTGAACATTTTAATCAAAATTAAATACCCGGAAAATAAAAATTATGCTACATCCGACAGAAATTCGTAGTATTGCATCAAAATGATCCCTAGCATGCAAGGAGCAATAATCTATCATCAGATTTCAATTCTAACGGTTAAATTTTCATTTATGAGCAAAAGTATAAAAATGACATTTTGAGATCTAGAATTTTTCTCTCACCTTTGATGCGATATAAGCCTAGGAATGCATGAAGTGCGTGCCCAACAAGCAGAATCCAAGTCGGTGCGAAGTTCTACGGACAAAAACCAAGTTTTTCTTTGAAAAATTGGATTGAAAAGCTTTGAAATCTCTTTTCTTTTTCTCTCCTTCTTCTCTCGGCCTTGTGTGTGTGTGTGATGGTGTTTTTGTGTTATTTTTAGTGTGTGTAACTACTTATGCATGATATAGTTTATATTTAATATAGTTTAAGTTAGAAAAACTAATTAATTTTTGTGTTTTAATGACTTTAAACTCATTTTATTGCTCACCATCGCTAAAAAAATTATGCAAACCCCAAGATATCTCAAGTAAATTATTTTTAGGTGACAAGAAGTTTTACAATCCAACAATTTCACCCGAGTCGGCTTAAAACTCGATTTTCGCAAAAGTCAGTGTAAAAACCCTAATAAATTTTTAAGCCGATTTTAAAACCGTTTTCATCAAACACAAGTCTATTAAAGTCCATGGACTAGGTCTAGAAGGGTTAAATATACCAGTTTCAAAATTTTAGCGGACGAGTTTCAAAAATACTATTCACTAAAAATCGACGATAAAATTTTTGACTCCGTTTTTGATGAAAATTTCATGAATGCACATTTAGCATGTTCTAAGAGTATTGATATCAAAATTATCACATTGTAAGTCATGTAGCACATAGACAGGTCAATTCATGCAAAACGAGAATAAAACACGCAAAGCGAGATAAGGTCAAAAATTTGGGGTTTCACACTAGCTCCGTGTCCTATTCCCTTTCTCGCTTGGGTTGCCTCCCAAGGAGATATGGGTCGTAGAATTGATGGATACTTCCGGGGTATTCCAAACTGAAGTTATAAGGTGGTTTGGGCCGGCGCGTCGTCATCGAATTCGTGATTAAAAGTTGCTCGTGGAAAGTGAATCGTATCCTTTGAATGAGTGTTTATAGTTTAATGCTTGTCTTGTTTATTGTTGGCTTTGTTTGTATCTCTATATGATAATTGAATGAGTTGCTTGGCTATTTGCATTGCATTTTCCTCTCATCTCCGTCCTTGAGACCAATTTGCCCTCGCTGAGCAATAGTTTTTGCTCATTCCTTTCTATACTATATTTTTACAGGAGTAGTTGAAGCGGACCCTATTGAGGTAATAGAGGAGGAGGAGCAAGTAGAGGTGTTTCCGTGATAGCACTTCTTTGCTTAGCTGGTGGTTGGTTGCCAGACTTTTGTGCGAGCCATGCTTGATGTGTTTAATGCTTGGTCGTTGCTTTATTTTGAGGCATGTAGCCTTGGATGTAGTTCTAGTTTGAGGCCTTTATGGTCTTTTTTTGTAAAGGTTTAAAGATTGTAAAGTTGTAAAGTTGTAAAGTTATACTCTTATGACTAGTAAAGAATTGCATACTAATGGTTTAACTGTTTAGTGGCACGAATACTTGTGTAGTATGCATGACATTTTTGGTTTGCAAAGTTGTTAATGAGAATATGTATGTTTTAAAAGAAAGTTGGCTTGTTTCAAATGTTTATTATGGCTTTCGCAAGTATTATATTGAAAGTAGGGTTTTCGGATCGTCCACGGTATAGAGGAGACTCCGTCTGTGTGTCGGGTCCGGGCTTGGCCTTTTGCGGGGTCGGGTTGGGACGTGACAATTCATGCCAAATATTCAACGAGCAATTTCAACCGATAAACTATGAAACAATAGCATAAATTAGGTCTCTACTACTTATATATAACAAAGATAAGCATATTTGAGCATTGCATAAACATTTAATAGCAAATCTACCAATTTGATAAGTTGACAACATTTTCAAATAATGCAAAAACTCATGAAATCCCTCACCTAAAGCGCGTAAGAGCACCTAGAAGGCATACACACACCCTAAACTACTCGCAACTAGCTTGGCTTGGCTTGGAATGAAGAATTGGTGAGCAAAAATTCCTCCTTGGATGCACAAAGGGCTGTTCGAATTTGCTACAGTAATTTCTGCTTTTTTTTTATTTTTTGTTTTTGCTAAGTTATGACTTGTTTTGTGTGTTGGTTGAGTATATATGTCTAGGTGAACTATTTTAGAGAGAGTGTGTGGTCAAAATATGAGTTAAACTAGCTAGAACCAAGTCCTAAAGTACAAATTAATGCTAGCTAATTAAAATACTATGTTAAGTTACGTAACACTATTCATTAGTTTCAACAAGTCATTTTCTAAATAAGCGTTCCTAACACTTTAGCTCAAATGTACATTTTATCATTCATATAACAATTAATATGATTTATGAAAAATGCTAATTCAAGGAAAATTAACAGTTGAAGAATGTGATGAATAGTAGTCACGTAAAGAAACAAGTAAAGTACAGTAAAAATGCGCAAATAGTGGATGCAATAGTAATCAAATGTACGGCTAAGTCTCGGGCATCACAGTGCCTTATAAGGAGTCATGCCAATAGTAGCTTGATAACTATTGTTGTAGGCAAACTCTGCAAGAGGTAAATATCTCTCCCAGCTCTTACCAAAGTCCAGAATACAAGCTCACAACATGTTTTCTAAAATTCTCATAGTTCTTTCAGACTGACCATCTGTTTGTGGGTGATACGCGGTGCTAAAGCTTAATTTAGTTCTCAGTGCTTTCTATATCTTTTGCCAGAATTGAGATAGAAACCTGGGATATCTTTCTGACACAATGCTTGCTGGAGTCCCATGAAGTTTCACAATGTTCTCAATATAAAGTTTAGCTAACTTGTCAAGGCTATCTTGCTTTTTCATAGCAATGAAATAAGTGGTTTTTGTCAACTTGTCCACATAACCCAAACAGAATCATTTCCTTTCGGAGTTCTTGGCAAGTCCGTCATAAAATCCATAGTAACATGATCCTATTTCCACTGAGGAATAGACAATGATTGCAACAACCCAGTTGGTCTTTGATGTTCAGCCTTAACTTTTTAACATGTCAAACATTTAGCCACATAATTTGCAATTTCTCTTTTCATGTTGTTCCACAAGAAATTTTGCTTCAAATCCTTGTACATTTTAGTACTACCTGGGTGGTTAGTGTATTTAGAACTATGTGCCTTTGCAAGAATTTCATTCTTTAAAGCTAGATCACCAGGAATACAAATTATGTTCTTATATCTGAAGATGTCATCATCACGCAATCTAAAGTCCGACTCTCCCTCTTTTGACTTTTGTTGGATCTTTAGAATATGCAGATCTGTCTGTTATGCTTCATGAATTCTCGACAACAACAGAGATTGAATTTGTCAACTCGCAAACCGAATACCTGTCTCTGAAGTTTCTGGTTTCCATAAGCATAATTCTTCCATAGACTCCTAATTCTTAATAACCAAGCTGGTTACTATGACTTTTCGACTTAATGCATCAGCAACAATGTTAGCTTTACCTGGCAGATAGCTAATGGTACAATTATAATCATCCAATAATTTTAGCCAACGCCTCTGCCTTATATTCAAATCCTTTTGTGAAAACAAGTATTTCAATCTTTTGTGATATGTGAAAATCTCAATCTTATTGCCCCATAGGTAATGACGCCATTTATTTAAAGCAAAGACTATAACAGCTAGCTCAAAATCATGTGTAGGGTAATTGAGTTCATAAGGCTTCAATTTTCTTGATGCATATACAATCACCTTTCCATTTTTCATTAATACACAACCTAAACCCTTGTTAGATACGTCACTGTAGATCACAACATTATCAGTTCCTTCAAGTAAAACAAGTATAGGTACAGTGGTTAATCTTTTCTTCAATTCTTGAAAACTAGCCTCATACTTGTCATCCCAGTTGAACACAGTCTTCTTTTGAGTTAATTGGGTTAAAGGCCCTACAATCTTAGAAAAATATTTAACAAATCTCCTATAGTAACCAGCTAACCCCAGAAAACTACGGATTTTAGTTACAGTTTCAGGCCGTTTTCACGATAATACCATTTCTACATTTGTTGGATCAACATAAATCCCCTACTGTGAAATAATATGACCCAAGAAAGCAACCTGATTCAACCAGAACTCACATTAACTAAATTTAGCAAATAGCTTGTGTCCTTGTAAGGTCTGCAATAGATTCCTCAAGTGTTGCTCATGTTCAGCCTCAGATTTTGAATACACCAGTATATCATCAATAAAAATTACAACAAACTGATCTAAATACAGTCAGAACACCCTCTGCATTAAGTCCATGAAAACAGCTGGAGCATTTGTCAACCCGAACGACAACACAACAAACTCATAATGACCATATTTGGTTCTGAAGGCTATTTTAGGCACATCTTCATTCTCGATTCTAAGCTGATAGTAGCCCTATTTCAGATCAAACTTAGAATATACTTTAGCACCCTGTAGTTGATCAAACAGTTCTTCAATCAAAGGTAGGGGATATTTATTCTTTATGGTCACCTGATTGAGACCCTTGTAGTCAATGCACAATCGAAGAGAGCCGTCTTTCTTTTTCACAAATAGAACTGGTGCACCCCAAGGTGAAGAACTAGGCTATATAAACCCCTTTTCAAGCAATCCTGCAACTGTGCTTTCAATTCTTGCAATTCAGGAGGGGCCATCTTTATGGAGTTCTGGAAATAGGTGAAGTCCCTGGCAGCAAGTCTATTATAAACTCTATCTCTCTATCGAGTGGTAAACCCGACAACTCCCCAGTAAACACTCCCGAAAATTCATTCACAATAGGCACCTCATTCAATTTTAGTTTATCAGCTGGTTGATTAATCAAGTAGGCTAAGCATGCTTCACAACCCTTACTCAACATTTTAGATGCTTTAATTGAGGAAATTATAGGAGTTCTAGTTGACTTACGACTCCCTACTTTTTCAATTATAGGTTGGTTAGGCATTTGCAATCTGACAATTTTCTTTCTATAGTCAAGTTGAGCATAGTATCTCCCCAACCAATCCATCCCCAGAATAATCTCAAAGTCTCGGAAAGGCAGAATAATTAAGTCAGCAGGAAATATACGCCCCTCAATGCAAATTTCATATGCTTTACATATAGATTCTGTGATGAACTTTGTACACATGGGTGTGCCTACCTCAATTTTATAAGGCAATTTATCTACTTTCAACGCAACATATTATGCACACATAGGAGTGATAAAAGAATGTGTAGCCTCGGTATCAATTAAAACTGTAACTGACTGATTATTAAGGAGAAAAGTACCTTCTACTATTGCAGTCATATCCGGAAGCTCCTCCTAATCCAGGGCAAACACTCGAGCCCGAGCTCGCTGAGTTGGGGCTGTTCCTGAAGCTCTAGTCTGACCAATCTATCCTGACGCCTGACCCTGCACTCCTTTGAATTTAAGGCAATCCTTGACCTTGTGTTGGTCACTGCCACAACCTGTACACCTGCCTGATTTCTTCTAACAATTCTCTTCAATGTGGCCCTTACGTTGACAGAAGTTGCACTGTTTGTTTTGTCTTGCAGCAATGCCTCTCATAGGGGCTCTGTATATAGAGGTAGCAGTGCTACCCTGTTGAGACCTGGCTGCCACTGGTCAAGTCTGGCTCTGTGTTTGACTTTGTACCGGTCTAGACTTTGACTGTCATTGAACAGGCCCTAAGTATCTCTGTGATTGATACTGCCTCTGCTGCTGACCCTGGATGACTGGTTGAGTCTGTCTCGGTGCCCCCCGACTATGAGATAAGAACGGCCTCTTATTAGGCTGACTGGACCCAGTTAACAACTCAGCCTTGTGTTTTTTAAACCTCAAGGCTGGCTGTACTGCATCTGTATAAGTAGTAAATGAATGAGTAGACAAGTTTAGCTGAATGTCTGGGCTCAAACCCCGAATGAACCGCTGAATTTTCCGTCTCTCGGGTTGTACCAACTCAGGCATATAGTGGGACAACCTGTCAAATATAGCCTCATACTGAGTGACTGTTAGATTACCCTGTTTCAGTGAGACAAATTCTTCCTCTCACCTCTATCGGGTCACCTCAGAAATATATTTATCTCTGAACTCTCTCATGAAGTCGGCCCAAGTGTGTTGTATAGTCTCAACATCCTGTCTCTGTCTTACCGTCCTCTACCACTGCTCGACATCACCATCGAGCAGAAATACAGCAAAGGAGATCCGCCTCTTATCATTATACTCTAAAACATTAAAGATTTGATCAATCCAATTTATCCATAACTCGACCTACTCGTCATTCGGCTCACCGAGGAATCTCGTCAGCCCATGTTTCAAGAACTTTTCAAGCTGACTACTGTTGTTGTTACCCCCAGTAGTACCACTGATCTCTACTCTGTCTCAGGCATGTCCTAGATTATTTGCCTGCTGATGACCCCATTGTCTTTGTTCAAATATACTGCATTATTCTATTAATTGTTGTAGCCATGCTGGCCATAACCTGCTCATTAGTCAGCTGTTATCCCAAATCTGTTTGATCGGCACTCTGAGCTCTAGTGCGTCAGCGAGGCCGCATAGCAAATAACTAGAATATGAAAGTATTATGACAAGCATATAAACAGTTCATAGATATAACACACAAGAACAAGTTCATACAAGTTCATACAAGTCACATTTTCCATAAAAGTCACATACAAGGCACTAAACATGAAATACATTCTAGACTTTTCATATGCACACAATTTCATGCAATAGATGTAAAGCCCCGATCTCTCACGAGACCGGAGGCTCCAAAAACCAAGCTATTCTCAACCCAATTCCAACCCGGTCTCAAAATTTTAGGAAAAAACGAACAGGGTCTCCCCTGTACCGTGGACAGTCTAAAAACCTGTAAACATACAATTCAAGCCACAAAACAATAGGAACATCATTTCTATTTAAAAAATCCCAACTTCAAGGCCATCTGAGCCTTAAGCAAGACATAGAAAACACACCTAAGCATGCACTTAACAATCCTTAAAACATTGTCCCTTTTAATCCGCTTATCATACCATTCTATATTAACCATTAGACTTTCTTATGAACTAAAGCTAAACAACTGTTAACTTTCATTAACACACAAGCAAGCAGCATAAAGAAAAATAAGGATAAACTATTACAATCTACCATTCAAGCCATACATTAACCTAACTATTACAAATCTTCAACAACTCCAAATATATATACAAGCCTATAGGCACAAAATAGAACAAGACATAATACAAGCAAAATCTTCCACAATTTAGCAGGCAAACACTCCAATCTCAAGCAATAGTACACAGCAACCAAGGCCATTCTTCCAACTGCGCCACCTGAAATATGTTTAGCGAGGTATGAGCAATCACAATTGCTCAGTGAGGGATAAGGTCTACCGGGGACGTGCAATGCAGCAAATAACTCAATAGGCATTTAAAACAACTAAGGAACAATCAAAATAACAAGTTACCACACATTAAAAAACATATGTTTTACTTATTCTTTAATCACGAACCACGAGCCACGAACTGAAATCCTGATGTAATAAGGGCACTGTTATCGATAAGTCGACATCCTCTTATAACTCCAAAATGAGTGTACTCCGGATGTACCTCAAAATCCTACAACCCAACTCTCCCTGGGCAGCATCCCAAGCGAGAGAGGGACTGGGTAACCATGGTAGCCGAGGTATACCGGCAAGCCCGATGCCGCCCCGGTTTCCACGACACTACCATGCCCAAATGGTTGCGCAACCACGATGCAATGCACTCAAAATGATAACAATAGAATACATCAATAAACACATGATTGAGGGACAACAAAGTAGGTTGCCCTTATACACAATATATAGACAATAAGTGCACATAATCTAAGTACAAGTAAGTAAACTATTATGCACATAAGGATGAAGTCTCCCTCACCTGGAATTAAGCCAAGCACGCATGAGAATAGCTCCGATTTACTTCAACTTTCCCGAATTAGCTCAAGTATGCAACCCTAGGGTGTTCATATAAGTTTAGCAATTAACTATATCAATTCCAACTTAACTCTTACTTAACTCAACCTACAACATTAGAAGCTAGACTTATGATCACTTATTCACACAAATTCATAACCCACACACAATTGAACTACAAGGTTCACCTTACTATATCATTAGTCAATATAGAAGATATTAAAAGTATCAAATACCATCAAGTTAAGATTATAAGTTATAAATTTCAATTACTCTTATTTATAGCAATAAATAATCATATAACTAGATGAGCTATCCTTATAGTCCTACTCACTTAGCATACAATGTTTATTACAATATAATCTTAACAAAGTACAAGTAATATAAACATTATAACAAGTTATAAGCATTAAATATAAAAATAACTATACGAACACTAAGGGGTCAATGTCCGATGATCATAAAACTTCACGAAATGCTCACAAATGCCAAACAATAACATATAAAGGCAAGATATACAAGCACCAAAGCTAATTTAAAGGCTAAGCATGAAAACCCCGAGTTTCCCTTTTATTATCCTAAGTCATTTAACTCCAAACCGAAGGTTATGACTCAAGATTCACCAACTAACTATTCTAATCTTCTAGTTACACATTATGACACACTTAGAATCCTTTAAATCATTCATTAACCCGTATTAACCACAAAAGCCCCGATTATCCCTTTGTGCATTTGTACTACAAGTATCTTAATCAAAGCTCAACTAAGAGTTAGAAAAACACATTTAGTCCCTACTTACCCTAAGAACACCAAATATATCAACCAAATTCACTCAGATTCACGTTTGACCCAAAACCCCTCTGTAACTCAAACCGTTTTCCTTTCAAACTCATGTTATGGTTCTAGATTTGTGAGTGGTCTATTCCATGCTTCTAGTTAAACCATTAGACACCCTTAGGACCTTCAAAGTTGCCCAAATACCCACATTTAGCACTAAAGCCCCAATTTTTCTCTTTGACTTTGTACTATACGTACCTCATTCGGGACTCAAATGGAGGCTAGCAAAGCTTAATTAGGTCCTAAATAGCCTAGGATTACGAAATGTGGAGCCCAATTCAACCCAGATTCGCGATAACCCCGAAACCTCTTTCTAAAAGTTGGCTATTTCATTCTTTTGCTAGGTTATGAGCAATTAAATGTTATGAGGCCTTTACAATACTTTCATTAACATCTAAAGCACCTATTAGGATCATTGATTCAAGCTATAAAGTCCAATTTCACAAAACCCTAACATTCCCGTCACTATTCATGCCAAATATTCAACGAGCAATTTCAACCGATTAAACTACGAAACAATAGCATAAATTAGGTCTCTACTACTTATATATAACATACATAAGCATATTTGAGCATTGCATTAACATTTAAGAGCAAAACAAGAAATTCAAGAAAGTCATCACATTTTTGAAATGCAAAAATAGGTATGAAATCCCTCATCTATTGCGCGTAGGAGCTCCTAGGAGGCTAGTAGACACCCTAAACCACTTGCACCTAGCTTGACTTGGCTTGGAATAAGGATTTGTTGAGCAAAAAAACTCTATTTCTCCTCCTATGCTATTCTCGGATTTGCTACAGTATTTTCAGCATACTCTTTCTTTTTTTTTTTGTTTGTTTTATGAGCTTAATATGTGTATATGTTGAGTATTTAAAGGGGGGATCAAGTTGGTGAGTTTATTGCCTACTAAAATGAGCCTAGTCAACTTAAAAACGAGTTTAATGCGCATAAATTAAGTTAGCTAACTAAAACATAATATTTCATACGTAACACTATTCATTAGCTTTAACAAATCATTTTCTAAACTAAGGCTTCTATCGCTTTAAGCTCAAATGCACATTTTTCCCATTCCTATATCAATTAATATGATTTAAGAAAAAAGCTAATTCGAAGAAAATAGATGGTTGAAAAATGTAATGAATAGTAACCAAGGAAAACAACAAGTAAATGGATAGTGAAAATGCATAAACAGTAGGTGAAACAATTAATGAATCATGGCAATGTTCTCGGGCGTCACAAAAGACACTTCATATTCTCATTTTCATGCAATAGACATTGTATAGTCTCATTTTCATGCTAGCACGCTTCTCGCTGACACAAACATACACTTAGACAATTAGACCATCATACAATCACACAATTCCACTTTCACATAAAGACCTCTACCCTACAGAGCGAGAAACCTATCCCGGCTCATGCATTCTATAAGCTCTGATACCACCTAAATGTCGTGCCTCGACCTGACCCCACACTAAAAGGGTAAGTCCGGACCCGACAAACGGACAGAGTCTCCTCTGTACTGTGGACTAACCAGTTACCTGCACTCAGAAGAAATAACCACAACAACAATATACAAAAATTCATAAACAATACAACCTTCATTAACCTAGCTTTCCAAGTCCCTAAGGCCATCCAAGCCATTCTACTATAACCAAAATAAGACATGCATGCATGCATTTTCACTGGTTACCGAAATACTGAGGTCATAATTTCGATTATCATACCATTCTAATATTCTCTACTTAGCTTTCTTAGATATTTAGTCATTCAACCAATTATTCTTAATCCCATACAAGCATGCAAGCTAAACTAGTCAGTAAAGTAAATCATTAAGTTATTACAGGCCAACTACTAACTATTTAATCATACAAGTCTTTAAACATCGTATTACAATCTTTCAAGACAACATAATAACATACAATACCATAAGGTCTCAAAATAGGACATATACACAACAAGACCACATCCTGCACACAAGCCATCTAACCTTAGCAAACAATAAATCAAGGCAACTAATCTACTTGAACTTCTTCCTCCTCCACAATCATCAGCTGGGGATCAACCTTAACTCCTCCTGAAACATGTTAAAAAGAGGAATGAGCAAACATAGTTGCTTAGTGAGGGATGGGGTACAGTTAACCGGGGGTAATTTCGAAATCATTTTCATGCAATGCAATAGTTAAATACAAGAACAAGAAGACTATTCAATATAGAAACAATTAAACGACTAAATACCACAAATTAAAAAGGATACTATCTCAATAACCCTAAACACTCCAAAGTCTTGATCTTGATCACGAACCTCAATCCACAAACCACGAACTCGATCAATGTGCCGACATAACCCCAAACACTCCAGTGGGTGTACTTTGGATGTACTCCGAAATCCTACGACCCAACACCCCTTGCCAATCTCTGGACCAAGCGAGCGAGGGACTAGATCACGAAGATTGAATATCCATTGGCAAGCCTGCCGCCGCCTAGTGAATATCCAATACATCCACCCTGATAATATGGTTGCCTTCACACATAAGTTACAATGGTTAAGCAGTATATGTGATAACCCGAACCCGACATGCATTTAATAGCATTTGACTGCATTTAATTAAATGTTTAATTAGTTCAATCAACCAATTTGCACTATTTTGATATTTCTTTTGGAAACATTTAATAAATTTTATATTGATTAATTAAAAGATTATCACCTATTTTTATTATTTATAGAAATTGGATTTACTTTCTTATATTTAATTAAGTGTCATCTTAAATGTTAGTGTTTAATTGCATTTGATTACGTGTTTATATTAACATGCTTGTTTGTATCTTAGCATTAACTTCACAATTCTTTAAAATATTCTAGAAATAGTTAAATTAATTATTTTTAAATGAATATTGATTATTTTGATTGATTTAATTATTTTAATAACCGGTCTTAATTGTCTTGAATTAAAATTACTCGGTTTTCAAATAATGGGAAAAGTAACTCCGAGACGGAGTAGGTTTTAAACTATTCTACTATTTTACTTTTCAAAAATTATAGTTTTCTATTAGTGCTCATCATTTGATTAGCGATCGTTTATTGACCGTTCGATTGTAGCATTTCGAAAATGAGAGTTATAGAAATATTCCTCGGACTTAGTGAAAAATGTTTTTAGCTTAATTTAACTAGTTTTAGTTATTTTTCATTTAATTGCATTGTTTTAACATGAATTAGATTTAAAAGGTATCAAAATAAGTTTATTTCACCATTTTTAACTAAAGCTTGATTTTGCAAATGACCAAAATGCCCTTGTCACCCTTTTAAATAATAAAACAAGGCAAAAATCATAAAAACAAAACCATAAATTCCTCCCATGGCCAAAGGTTTGAGGGAAAAAGAAAGAAAAATTGTTTTGCATTTTTCTTCTACAATCATGCGTGGAATTGCTTAGGGGTCGTGGCTCAGGTACTTGCGGGTCTTGGTCTTCAATCTCTGTGAGGATTTTCATGCTTTTGTGCATTTAAATTCGAATTTGAATTTTGTTTCAAATTTTTAGATTTGATATTTAATGTGTTATAATGTCTATAATTGCTTGATATAACTTCCTTTGAGTTCGTAGGGCATTGTTTGATAGTTATTTAGCAATTTTTACGGCTGGAATTGCGTATTTGAAATTGGGGAAGAATAATGAATAGTGATTATGAATAGTAAAACCCTAGAATTTCGAACTTTGATCCGAATTGCGATTGCTTGAGTTGGATATGTGACATTAGTGATAGAAAGATAAAATGTGCAATAAAACATACCAGCCTTTGATAAGATTGGAAATTAGACAATGAAATGAAAAGAGGCCGTTTGACCAAAAGTTGACCGTGATCGAATTGAGTTAGGGGTTTTGCTATTGAGGGCATGGAAGCACTTTTTGCGCTGTTGTGGCATTGATTGAATGACCGGTTAGCATAACTGTAGTTCAAACGCAGTAGGTGGACTTTCGGGCCTCGTGTGAGAAAGTGAAGTTTAGTGACATAGAAACGTGCTTTGTAGTGCCTAAGTGAATGTAGTGAAATCGGTTTCCTAATCCCGTAGCTTGTTTGCTCGTAATTGCCTTTGGAAGTTAGAGATTGAATATTGATATTTGTCGTTTTCGTGTTTGAACTGCTGTTACTTGTTTAATTGGTGTTCTTGTTACTATTAATGATAGTTATGCTTGAAAAGTTAATTGAATACTAGTATTGATTGTAAATGCTTGATATCTCGTTTATCGCCACAAATTTGTATTGTTGTGCTATCGCTCGTTTATTGCTTGTATCTTGTATTGCATTGCATAGTGTCAGGCGCGTGAGTGATGGGCCTCTCTGGGTAGTCTCGGGCTGCCAGTGTTGGTTGCTCTAGCTCCGTGTCCTATTCCCATTCTCGCTTGGGTTGCCTCCCAGGGAGATTTGGGTCGTAGAATTGATTGGATACTTCCGGGGGATTCCAAAGGTAACTGCGCGCTTATTGTCATCGTTGTCAACATCAAGCTCGAGATTGATGTAATGCTCGTGGAATCGAATCGCATGGTACATTGCTCGTATGAGTGAACCATAGCCTTCAGAGTATGGTATAGCTTTGAATGGTTGTGTTAATGCTTTTATTAATTGCTTATTGTATTGAATGTTTATATTGAATGCTTACTTGTCAGTTCTATTGCTTAACTACCTTATTTGCATTGCACGACTTTCTTTCTCTCCACCTCGATAACTGTCTCACCCTCACTGAGTATACGTGTTGTGTATACTTACTCCTCACCACCACATTTCAGGAAATGCCAAGTTAGCTGGAAAGTTCGTGATTATGTGAAAGTTCATGCTTTAAGAGTTGCCTTGTGTGCTATGTGGCTTGAGTTGTCAAAGATGCAAAGATGTATGTTCATGTGTTGTATGTATTTATTGTTAAAAGAAATGTAATTTAAATTTAACTAGGTAATTGAGGTAGAATGATAAGCTAGTTTATGTGTTCAGTTAGTA
The DNA here is from genome assembly GCA_037974665.1 of Ehretia macrophylla. Lineage (NCBI taxonomy): Eukaryota > Viridiplantae > Streptophyta > Magnoliopsida > Boraginales > Ehretiaceae > Ehretia > Ehretia macrophylla. The sequence continues at coordinate 64,474,365 of CM075771.1, read as the reverse complement.
TAGTTTAACTTCAATGCATGTTTGTAATGTCCAAAGGAAAATAGTTAGAGTGGTATGATAGTCTATTTTATGCATAGGTTAGTATGGTTTAGTTGTCAAGCTTGAATGTACTTGTCAAAGATGAGAAGAGATAGGTTAGCATTTTAATTGGAAATGTATATACTTTTTGTGTTTATTTGTTGAGAAACAAGGCTCGGATGGCCTGGAGGTGTTGTATGGTTGGACACGGTGCTGGTCCACTTATATGCTATTGCAGGTTTTACATTTTGCCTAGAAACAAGGGAGACTCCGTCCGTCTTTCCCTAAAATTTTGCCCGGGTTTGGAATAGGTGATTAGATTGATTGATAGAACTCCTGGTCTCGAGATGAATCGGGTGTTACAGGTGGTATCAGAGCTTGTTTAGCTCATCAGTCGGGACAGGGTCCTCAGTCTGGTGGGTAGTGATCCTTGAATGTGTGCTTGTTAAGTATGTCTTGAAAGTGTATGCTTGTATGTGAGATTGTGTGTCTTGACCTGAATGTGTGGACCTATATGATATAGTTATGTGTTATGTGCTAAATGTGTGTTACGTGAAGTGAAGTGACTACTCGTGTATCGAATTGGCATCGTGAATCGAATTGATCTCGTGAATTGTTATTTGCTTGAAGTATTGCTTGTAATGTGTGTATTGAAATGTCTTGAATTGGTTATGCCGTGATTTGAATTGATTATGTTGTGCTTGACTTGATTGTCGTGCTTGAGTGACTTTGTTGAATAAACTGTTTTATAAACTCTTTTGTAAACTTGCTTGCTTAATAGTTTAAGGCATGTGCATAAATGTGATATCTTGGCATTCATACATGTCCCGTGGAAATGGTAAGTAAGTCCTTTTTCTCCCCTGAAGAAAGTGGTTCACAACTGGCCTTTCAAAGAGTATGGATTGGCCGGAAATGAATGGCATTTAATTGGCCTTTATTTGGGAGTTGGTGTTTGCCTTTGGAGCTCAGTTAATGGCGAATCTCTAGGGTCCTCCTATGTGCTTAACAGTTGTGAAAGAATAGTTTCTTTTGAGGTTCTATTTGGCTGTTCTTTGGAGCGCATTCTTTGGTTTTCTTACTGGGTATTCTTTGGAACTTTTGTTGGCACTTCTTGGTAGACTTTGCTATTGGGGTTTCAATCGGACTTACTGCATGGAATTATCTATGGCATATGTGTCTCGGTCTTAATTGGTGTGATACTAGCATCCCTTATTGGCAATTCTTCAATGGCATTTTATAGAATTCTTAGTAGCCATTTATCTAGTACTTTTTTATTGTGCAATTCTTGGTACTTTCTTACTAGAGCATTGTTTGAGTATTTTCTTTGGCATCCCTCAGTTGGTTTGGTAATTGGAATTCCTATCGGACTTATTGTGTAATATTACTTATGGTATTCTTTGGAAATCTTATTGGACATTCTACTAGTATTTTTCTTATTGGCATTTATTGGAAGATCCTACACTTGGAATTTTGCTTGGACTTATTATCTTGTATTGTTTACGGCTTCTCCTTCGGCCTTTCCACTCTGGGGAAAATCTATACTTCCTGTTTTACTAAGATGTTGTGGTGGGAACTCAGTGATTGGAGGATTTCATTTAGAGATTGGCCTTTGGTATTCTTCTCTATATACTTTTACAGAACTTTCAGCTAGGTCTACTTACGGTAATCAGCACTGCATGAGGTGCATCTGCTCTGGCTATCTTTCAACTTTCTTATTTGGTACTTGTTAGACTTCTATTGGAGATTTGTGTGTAGGGTATTCTTCTTGTCGTTACTGTGTGGTATTAGTGACATCTACCGTATCTCTACTTCAGTTTTTAGTTGGTGTTTTCTCGGCATTCTTGGTTGGGATTTCTATTCGGGTTTTCCTATGAGCATCCTTATTCACTATCTTACTCAGCAACCGATGAAGATTAGTCAAAGTTGGATTTCAAATGATGCTGAGTTCTATTGGAAGAAGAATTGCGAGGACGCAATTGTTTTAAGGGTGGAAGGATGTGATAATCCGAACCCGGCATGCATTTAATAGCATTTGACTGCATTTAATTAAATGTTTAATTAGTTCAATCAACCAATTTGCACTATTTTGATATTTCTTTTGGAAACATTTAATAATTTTTTTATATATTGATTAATTAAAAGATTATCACCTATTTTTGTTATTTATAGAAATTGAATTTACTTTCTTATATTTAATTAAGTGTCATCTTAAATGTTAGTGTTTAATTGCATTTGATTACGTGTTTATATTAACTTGCTTGTTTGTATTTTAGCATTAACTTCATAATTCTTTAAAATATTCTAGAAATTGTTAAATTAATTATTTTTAAATGAATATTGATTATTTTGATTGATTTGATTATTTTAATAATCGGTTTTAATTGTCTTGCATTAAAATTACTCGGTTTTCAAATAATGAGAAAATTAACTCCGAGCCGGAGTAGGTTTTAAACTATTCTACTATTCTACTTTTAAAAAATTATAGTTTTCTATTAGTGTTCATCATTTGATTAGCGATCATGTATTGACCGTTCAATCATAGCATTTCGAAAATGAGAGTTAGATAAATATTCCTCGGACTTAGTGAAAAATGTTTTTAGCTTAATTTAACTAGTTTTAGTTGTTTTTCATTTTAATGCATTGTTTTAACTTCAATTAGATTTAAATGGCATCAAAATAAGCTTATTTGACCATTTTTAACTAAATCTTGATTTTGCAAATGACCAAAATGCCCTTGTCACCCTTTTAAATAATAAAACAAGGAAAAAATCAAAAAAACAAAACCATAAATTCCCCCCATGGCCGAAGGTTTGAGAGAAAAAGAAAGAAAAATCGTTTTGCATTTTTCTTCTACAATCATGCGTGGAATTGCTCGGGGGTCGTGGCTCGGGTCCTTGCGGGTCTTGGTCTTCAATCTCTGTGAAGGTTTTCACGCTTCTGTGCATTTAAATTCGAATTTGAATTTTGTTTCAAATTTTTAGATTTGATATATAATGTGTTATAATGCCTATAATTGCTTGATATAGCTTCTTGTGAGTTCGTAGAGCATTGTTTGATAGTTATTTAGCAATTTTTACGGCTGAAATTGCGTATTTGAAATTGGGGAAGAATAATGAATAGTGATTATGAATAGTAAAACCCTAGAATTTTGAACTTTGATCCGATTTGCGATTGCTTGATTTGGATAGGTGCCATTAGTGATAGAAAGATAAAATGTGCAATAAAACGGACCGGCCTTTGATAAGATTGGAAATTAGACAATGAAACGAAAAGAGGCCGTTTGACCAAAAGTTGACCGTGCTCGAATTGAGTTGGGGGTTTTGCTATTGAGGGCATGGAATCACTTTCGCCGCTATTGTGGTGTTGATTGAATGACCGGTTAGCATAGCTGTAGTTCAAATGCAGTAGGTGGACTTTCGGGCCTCGGGTGAAAAAGTGAAGTTTAGTGTCATAGAAACGTGCCTTGTAGTGCCTAAGTGAATGTAGTGAAATCGGTTTCCAAATCACGTAGCTCGTTTGCTCGTAATTGCCTTTGAAAGTTAGAGATTGAATAGTGATATTTGTCGTTTTCGTGTTTGAACTGTTGTTACTTGTTTAATTGGTGTTCTGGTTGCTATTAATGATAGTTATGCTTGAAAAGTTCATTAAATGCTAGTATTGTTTATAAATGGTAGATATCTTGTTTATCGCCACTAATATGTATTGTTGTGCTATCGCTCGTTTGTTGCTTGTATTGCATTGTATAGTGTCAGGCGCGTGAGTGATGGGCCTCTCTGGGTAGTCTCGGGCTGCCAGTGTTGGTTGCTCTAGCTCCGTGTCGTATTCCCATTCTCGTTTGGGATGCCTCCCAGGGAGATTTGGGTCGTAGAATTGATTGGATACTTCCGGGGTATTCCAAACTGAAGTTATAAGGTGGTTGTGCGCTTATTGTCATCATTGTCAACATCAAGCTCGAGATTGATGTAATGCTCGTGGAATCGAATCGCATGGTACATTGCTCGTATGAGTGAACCATAGCCTTCAGAGTATGGTATAGCTTTGAATGGTTGTGTTAATGCTTTTATTAATTGCTTATTGTATTGATTGTTTATATTGATTGCTTACTTGTCAGTTATATTGCTTAACTGCCTTATTTGTATTGCACGGCCTTCTTTCTCTCCACCTCGATATCTGTCTCGCCCTCACTGAGTATACGTGTTGTGTATACTCACTCCTCACCACCATATTTCAGGAAATGCCATGTTAGCTGGAAAGTTCGTGATTATGTGAAAGTTCGTGCTTGAAGAGTTGTCTTGCGTGCCTAGGTGGCTTGAGTTGTCAAAGATGCAAAGATGTATGTTTCATGTGTTGTATGTATTTAATGTTAAAAGGAATGTAATTTAAATTTAACTAGGTAATTGAGGTAGAATGATAAGCTAGCTTATGTATTCAATTAGTATAGTTTAACTTCAATGCATGTTTGTAATGTCCAAAGGAAAAGAGTTAGAATGGTATGATAGTCTAATTTATGCAATAGGTTAGTATGGTTTAATTGTCAAGCTTGATTGTACTTGTCAAAGATGAGAAGAGCTATTTTAAACTGGAAATGTATATATACTTGTTATGTTTATTTGTTGAGAAACAAGACTCGGATGGCCTGGAGGTGTTGTATGGTTGGACACGGTGCTAGTCCACTTATATGTTATTGCAGGTTTTGCATTTTGCCTAGAAATAGGGGAGACTCCGTCCGTCTTTCCCTAAAATTTTGCCCGGGTTTGGAATAGGGTTATGATTAGATTGATTGATAGAACTCCCGGTCTCGAGAGGGATCGGGGTGTTATAGTATAACAATATAAACATATTCTCACAAAGTAGCCATACAACTTAACTCTTGAAACTTTACCCAAAAGGATAAACATTCTTCGCAAATACATTTAAATTCTTAACTAATCAATTAAAAGCCAATTACTAGCAATTATTTCCCTTTTATATAAACTAGCCCTTTTAGTCCAATACAAGCACATGCAAAACAAAACCCAAGCAAACCACAATCCAACCATTCCATACTTCTAAGAGTACTTTGTGATACCTTTTAAAGCTATGAAAACTCATTTTTAACTACAACTACCGCAAAAGCCCCTAAAGCCCCTTAGTCATTTTACACTACAACTACCCAAACCATGCATTAATTCAATGCCATAAAAGCATTTTAGACACTCCCTAAATTAATAAACACCAACCAAGGCATTCAAACACACCTGGACAACCAATCTACCTATGACCCCTTTAGTGTTCAATCCAATTTAGGCAAGTTTAATCAAGTTCTATCTATTTTAAACTCTAACCTAAGTTCAATAACACCTATGACATCATTAGATATCATATAATTAAGCTTATAATCAACAATTAACAAAAAACCTAAAATTTTACTATTCATTATCTTCTACCTATAACCGCTTGCAAAAACTCCTAATCCAAGCCAAGTATTAACACAAAACAAGTCATTGTAGCTAGTAAACACTAATATATACAATAACCAAGCATTATATACACATATAACAACAAATCTAAGAATTATAAAAACTAGACATAAACTTTAAATGGCAAGAAATATGCAATCCCTCACCAAAATATGCTTGTAGATGCTAGGTTAGGGCTTTGTGAAGCTAGAAACCACCTCCAATTAGCTTGGATGAAAACACCAAAGCTAGATGGAAATTTTTTTTTTCCTTCTTTGGCCCTAAGCTGGATGTTGGGTTTAGTGGTGGTGTTTGGGTTTACTTTTGTTTTTTTTCTTTCTAAGTATAGGTGTATATGTATGTTATAATAGATATATATTAAGTTGGGTAGTATAATGGGCTTAAGGTATTTGCAAGACAAAGTTAATTCTAGGCCCAAAATGCAATTGAAATCTAACGAGCCCAATTACAACGATGTTTTTACTATTCATATGGTACAAAAATTATTTTCGTAATGCACTCTCCGGGCATGTAATGCACAACATAGCAATGAATGTATGTCACATATAGGTTAATGAACATAGGAAAAAATGTAAAATTACAAAAATAAAATAGTCAAAAATGAACCCCGGGCTTGGGTGTCACATAACATTATCAACATTTCAGAATATACACACAAATATGTAATCCCTCACCTAGATTGAGCTAAAAGATGCAAAATAGAGTTGGAATTGAAGCTAAAAGCCTTATTTCTTCTCTCTCTTACTGACTTGACTCGGCCCACCTCGAATATCAAACTTCCTCTTTTCAACACGGGTCGTCGCCTCAATCATATAGTCATTAGAGGTGAAGTGGTGTGCTTGGAGTCTTGAATCTCGGGCCTTAATCCCCAAACAAACTGTTTGATCATCCAGTTCTCTGTTTGGACCAACTCGGGAATGTAATGAGAAAGCTTGTTGAAACGGGCTTCGTATTGCACCACCGACATTGCACCCTGCTTCAAAGTCAGGAACTCTTCTTCTTTATTCTCTCGGGCTACTTCCGAAATGTAGTTCCCCTTGAAAGATCTCACAAAGTTAGCCCAAGTGGTAGGTATATTACGTTCCTCCTAACAGAGCTTCTCCGTCCGCCACCATTGGTCCACATCTCCCTCCAACAAGAATGCTACAAACATTACCTTCCTCTCGTTGGCATAATTAAGAGTAGCATATATTTTCTCAACCTATCCAAGCCAAGCTTCCGCCTTCTCATTGTCAGGCTCACCCCGTAATCTATGAGGTCCATAGCTCAAGAAATTTCTCAATGTTCCATCACCATTTTCTCCATTGTTGCCAGTGTTATTGCTACCAGTACCATTATTATTGTTATTATTGGTTGTTCCTCCGATCGTTTGTTGTTCCAAGATCTGGCTCATCTGATCGACGACAATTGCCATCATATTAAACATTGCCATCCCAGGGTTGGCTTGATTAGCATTCTCAGCTTCTTGAGCCCCTGTGTTCTTGCATGTACTAGGTCCTGCCATTTATAGGTATAGATACCACTCACGGTTATATGACATATATGCATTATATGTGACATAAACACGTGCACCACTAGTACCCCTAACATGCATATAGTATGATTATACCTAACACATAAGTTTCACATAAGCAAAAACAATTACAGCATGTTAAGCATATAAGGTCATACATAAGCACATAAGTCTTATAGACACACACAATCAATTAAGACATCTACCCACGGACCATTGTTCCAAAACTTGGACTACGCTAACACAAGCTAGCTCTGATACCACCTAAAGTGTGTCATGCCCTGAACCTAAAACCTACAGAGATTAAGGCCGAGACGCGATGTGTCCATAACTTAATACTTGTAAGATCATCAATTTACAACCTAAACATTCATTAATAAGCCACAAGTAGCTGCAAAGGTATGCCCACATCCTTGGCAATTCAAGGTTTCAACCAATAAGAACATATGTACAAAACCTAAATCCACCTGTTTGTAAATAGTACATGCCCAAAATAATATCTAGGCCTTAAAAGAATAGTAGCCAAACTTAATTACATGACGACGAGTCCAAAAGAATACTACATCTATAAAGTTGTTCAAATATTTACAATACATCCTTAATACAAAAGTGCCATCTTCAATAACAAGCACGAAGGTCATATAAGACAGAAATCGGTCTCATCACATATAACAGCTTCTTCCTCAGCCTATAGAGTCGGCTCGGGCTCAGCTTCACTTGTAATTATCAAGAAAAAGGATGAGCTACAGCTAGCTCGGTAAGGGATAATGGAAAGGGGATTTCACAATCATTTTTCCATTTCAAAAACATTTAGAAAAGCCATACTATGCGTATACGACATTTAACTAGAGACGAAATCAAGCTTAATATCAAGCAATCAACTATACTCTTTGAGGACCTTGAGGGACCAAGCGAGAGTATGAACCATATAGCAAATGATACAATTGCACGAGCATTTGTTGGAGATGGCCAGTCTCGAAGCTTCTTGTCAAATCTTCCTCAACACGCCAAACAAGAGGGTATGCCGGATGTACCCTAGTTCTACGACCCAACTATGTAAGGAAACACACCAAGAGGGAGAGAGACTGAGATACCATGGTAGTCGAGTCCTATCTTGGCAAGCCCGATGCCACCCAGAGGGAAACGAAACTTCTACCATGCCTAACAAGAAAGGTTGCAACCTTGTATATGTACAACATAATCACATTTGCATCTAGATCAAATATGGAGGGCAACAAAGTAGGTTGCCTTCGTCAAGCAAGCATATATCATACAATGATGTCAAGCAAGCTCATAGTACATTCAATATTTTATCAAGCAATTCCCAATCAAGCATGACTTTATATGCAATGCAAGTGCAACATTTATATATATCTTTATCATGCCGCAAATAACCTATTACAATCCACAATACATATTAGCAAGGAGGAACAATTGGTAGCATATGAAAGGAACTAAAACGCAATGCAAACGGAATGCTAATGAAAATCCGGTTGAGTTATCCGGTTGAGTGACTCAATCGGATTTACTGAACTGGATGGAGGTCAGTGAAATCTGGTTGAGTTACTCAACCGAATGCATTCAACTGGGTGTGCATCACCAAAATCCACCTCCTAATTGCTCCTTAGCCAATTAACATGCCATCCACTCAACCATGTGATACATATACCTAACAAACATGCAAGAATCAAGCTATAAACAAGGAAATCGAGCTAAAACCAACTTGAAGTTCAACATAGGTACAAGATAGACAAGTAGTAACATTTGTATCACCACAACTAGCCATAACCTATCTTGAAAATCATTATACTTACATTAACTCGCATATAAGCATCAATCTTGCATTCATGAGCAAATTCAAGCAACTAGAAGCACTACAACATACTCTTGAAACCCTAGATCACCATTCTAAGCTTCAATTCACAAGATAAGCATATATACAACCTTGATCATGCTTAATACCTATATATATCTCATATCCATGAACTACATGAAGGCGCATAAAGGCGTCAGCTTCATAATAAAGGCGCAAAAAGGCGTCAGCTTCAAAATGAAGGCGCGTAATGGCGTCAGCTTCAAAAGAGGGAGTGCAACGGGATCGTCTCAAGATATGTAAATAACAAAAACATGCAAGCGCAGCGGAAATAATAATAATTAAAAATTTGCATATAAGCAAGTTGTATTTACAAAATCTCAAGAGTAAATCTGTAACTAGTACATTAAAGGAAAATACATAAGAGTATATACAACTACATACAAATGTATTTAAAATGAAATACCTCGCGTGAAGAACTCGGATGTAGACTCTTGAAAGGAAGATCTTGACTCGGCAAATCTCCTCCGCAAGTGCAAAGGCCTTAGTCGGTCCACGGGTATCCAAAAGCAAATGATGACTAACTAATAGAAATGCTAGCTTAGTTAAGTCCAAGAGCTTGAGTAAACTAGTAAAGTTTCAAGAAGCAAAAGTTCACTTATTTCTACTAGCTATAGCCGAATTTCCAAGAGAGAAAAGAGAGAAATTTTCTTCTAAAATAGTTGTAATTTTCGACCAAAGAGCAAGCCCAAAGAATGAAGATATGACTTCTATTTATAGATGCATGAATTTGTTCATCAAATGCCAAGTGTCATGATCTAAACAAATGAAGAAGCCAAGTGGCCAAATCCTACATATGGTCGGCCAAAGACGGGCATTTTGGACATATTTCTCTTGCAACTTTTTGTTCGTCTTTTTGTGCAAATTGTCTTGTCCTTTAGTATTTGTCCTTTTGTGTTTTCTCTTTTCGTTCAAGTTGTAGTTTTTGTTTTAGTGAAGACAAATATTAATTAATTCTAAACCCTTTTAGAATAATTAATTGAAGATTGACCCCTCAATCTATTTGCACTCTTGCCTTAACTTTTCAATATTTACACTTTGGCCCCAAAACTTTCAAAAATTATGATTTTGGCCTACTTAACCGTTAATGGCCAAAATAACACCGTTAACACTTCAACGTGTTTTCAACTCAATACCAAGCTCAAAAATTGCTTTATTCATGATACCTTAATTGTGTGACTTTCTAGGTTCATGATCGTATAGTGATAAAGGATCGATTCCAAAAATGTCTCCGCCATTTTTCAGAATACCTTCATGTTTATGAGTGACACGCTAGCAACAAACGTATCATGACAATATGTACAATAATGAAGTCCAATTCCAATGAACTTATTTACAGTTGCAAATTAGCGTGCAGTCCGATCCTTTTGTTAAAATATCCCGATTGTTGTGAGGACCATGAAATGATTAAGTCCACTAAATAATTCTATGCATAGATCTAATTTGGTAGAATGAGAGATGACATCTATGGAAAAACACATTTCATCATTCAACTACCCCGGTCGAGGATTTCTCATTTTAGACAACAGACACTAGATCCCATAGGATATCACCTCACTTTCGGAGGTTAACAGGTCCTATCTTGACAATTATATGTCGGTCCCTATATCACAAGACTAAACTGCAAGAGGCCGTATCTCACTCTCAAAGAAGGCTAGCATTGTCCAAATGCAAGATTTAGCTCTTGATATAGCCGACATCCGTAATTTCTCAAGTCAAATGATTAATTTGCACAATTTGTAATGAATGACAAACTATTAATCCAAAGTCATGTAGTTTTATCATTCCGGTCACATTCAATGGTCCGTTTAACTAACGATTACTTATATGTGAGTTAATCGTATCCCTATGCAGTTGTAACTCAACGCTCGCTACCATTTATCATTAATATCTCTATGTTAATCAAAGGTAACTACATATGATAGTCCATACTTGTTTATTCTAGTCCTGGTCGAATAATCTAAGGACTATGAATACTTTTTAATGTTTATCATGTCGAAGAAATATGGTATTGAATTCTCAACACTTTAAGAATATATTTCTTCTTAGAAAAACATTAAGGACACATTCATATAATTGAATGGAGAATATGAACATCCAATTAACATGCAATTCAGATTTACACCAAAATGCCCTATATAGGTCATCTAATTATATAGCATTAGGGCATATCTCTAACAATCTCCCACTTGTACTAATCCTATAGAATATCGTGATCAGTGCATATCAACATGGTATCGCATCCCCATCTTTTCAAGATGACGTTCTAACTGCGATTGACTCATGGGCTTAGTTAGTGGATCAACTACATTATCTAATGTAGGAACTTTCTCTAGACTTATATCTTTTCGAGCAACTATCTCTCCAATGATATCAAAATGCCTTTTAATGTGTTTGGATTTCTAATGAGATCTAGATTCCTTAGCTTGTGCAATAGCTCCATTATTGTCGCAATACAGCGGTATTGGCAACTCGATGGAAGAAACCACTTCTAGCTCTAACAAGAACTTTCTCATCCAAATAGCTTCCTTTGCTGCATCGGATACAACAATGTACTCGGCTTCTGTAGTGGAGTCTACAGTAACTGGCTGCTTGGACCTTTTCCAACTTACTGCTCCTCCATTACAAACAAACACAAATTCGGATATAGACTTTCTATCATCCGTATCAGATTGAAAATCTAAATCTGTGTATCCATCTATCCGGAGTTTTCCTCCTCCATAAATCAGTGCAAGTACTTAAGGATATGCTTCACTGCCATCCAGTAATTCTTCATCTGGATTAGATTGATATCTACTCACAAGGCTTATAGCGTATGCAATATCAGGCCTTGTACATACCATGACATACATGAGACTGCCAACAGCCGAAACATAAAGCACATGTTCCATACGTTGCCTTTCGTCCTTGGATTTATGAGACATGTTCTTGAAAATATATATTCCATGGCGAATAGGCAGAATACCTTTCTTAGAATTCTCCATATTGAATTTCTTCAATACTCGCTCTATGTACATACTTTGAGACAAGCCAATCAATCTTTTCGTTCTATCTCTATAGACACGAATCCCTAAGATATAAGAGACTTCTCCTAGATCTTTCATGGAGAATTTGCTATTCAACCAAATCTTAGTAGACATCATTTGTCCAACATCATTTCCTATGATTAAAATATCATCAACATACAAAATCAGAAAAGTGGTCATGCTCCTACTAATCTTTTTGTATACACAAGGTTCATCATCATTTCTAATGAAACCAATCTCTTTGATCTCGTTATTAAATCGGATATTCCAAGAATGAGAGGTTTGCTTTAGACCATATATTGATCTTTTAAGCTTACACACTTGATCATTATTGGATTTAAAACCTCAGGCTATTCCATATAGATATCTTCTTCAAGATAGCCATTTAGGAATGCAGTTTTAACATCCATTTGCCAGATCTCATAATCATAGTGTGCGGCAATCGCAAGCATTATGCGGATGGACTTAAGCATGACAACTGGTGAAAAGGTTTCGTCATAATCAACACTTTGTTTCTGTCGGAAACCTTTCGCAACCAGCCTTGCTTTATAAGTTTCCACATTTCCATCAATTCCAAGTTTTCTTTTAAAGACCCATTTACAACCTATAGGTACAATATTTTCAGGTCGGTCAACTAAGGTCCAAACAATATTTGAATACATGGAATCTATCTCTCTTTGCATAGCCTGCCTCTATTTCTCAGAATCAATATCTTGTATTACTTCCTCATAATCAGTAGGATCATCCAAATGATCTTTATCCCCAACCACAAACAACTCTTGTGTTTCCTCAAGCAGATAACCATATCTCTCAGGAGGATGAAATATTCTACTAGATCTTCGAGGTCCTTGTGTGATGACTGGTTCTGGATCTTGTTGAATTGGTTCAAGATCAAGATTTGGGTCAATTTATGGTTCAGAAAACTCTTCTTCTATTATTATTTTCCTCCCACTGCCTCCTTCTTGAACAAACTCCTTTTCAAGAAAGATGGCATCTCGACTGATCGATATTCTTTGATCATTGGGAAAATAAAAATAATATTGGATATCCCACAAATCTTCTTTTATCTGATCTTGCTTCTAACTTGTCTATCTTAAGTTTCTTAACATAAGCGGGACAGCCCTAAATCTTAATGTGATTAAGACTTGGTTTCCTACCAAACCATATCTCATACAGAGTAGTAAGAACAACTTTGGTTGGAGCCCTATTCAACAAATACATAGCCGTAAGAAGTGCATACCCTCACAATGAAATTGGAAGATCGGTGTAACTAATCATGGATCGTACCATATCCATTAATGTATGATTCCTACGTTCAGATACTCCATTTAATTGTGGTGTAGCAGGTGGAGTAGTCTGTGAAGTTATTCCAGCTTGTTTAAGATATTCAAGATATTCAGTACTTAAGTATTCACCTCCACACTCAGATCGCAAGGTTTTAATTCTCTTTCCCGTTTGGTTTTCTACTTCAGTTTTAAATTCCTTGAATTTTTCAAAAGCCTCAGATTTGTACTTCATTAAGTACACATAACCATACCGAGAATAGTCATCGGTGAAGGTTATGAAGTAGATATAACCACCGCAAGCCATTTCTCTAAAGGGTCCGCATACATCAGTATGTATCAATGCTAACAATTCAGTGGCTCTTGTTCCTTTTCCAACAAATGATAACTTAGTCATTTTCCTGAGAATATAAGATTCACATGTAGGCCCGAGTTCACATCCCAATGAATCAATGAGTTCATTTTGAGCCATCCATGTTAATCTTTTCTCGTTAATATGTCCAAGTCTCAAGTGTCACGCCCCAACCCGACCTATGGAGGCTAGACTAGGGTATGGCCTAAACCATTATCGTTATTTTACAACTATAACCGATTGACGAAGGTTAATGCTTATTCATTAGCCTAGAACTCCAAAAGTTTTTTGAAGAACGGGCATCATAACGGCTATATTTAGGACCTTTGGTTTGACCTAATTTCTAGAACACCTCAGAAATTCCAAAACTTTAATTTGATGCCAACTATCATTCATATTTTGTTATCAACTGATATGCCTACTAATTTATCTTGAAGGTTCCATTTGGTTAATAAGCATAGCATGATAACTATGTCCCGTCTATTTGTCAATTTTCCCTATCATGCATGTACTTATTAACCTTTAGCTTACGAATGAGTACTTAAGTGAAATTGGATAGAGTTAACTTATTTGATTCTTCACCTAGTGGTTTAAACGCCTATGATAACTACTAATCAAGATAATGAAAGCAAACAACCAAATAAAGAGTTCGTCTGAATATAGTTAGTACAAGCCAAAATTAGACCCCAAATTACAACGTGGGTCATTTACAATAACAACATAAGTAGTCTTCAAATCAAACAAATTGTCCATAAAACATCCACATTCAAGCAAAGCACATAAGACACGTAGTCACTCCAAGGATTCATCAACAAACACATTCTCCTCAAGTACCTATTCCAAATCCGGCTTCACCTGTGACAAAAAGAGGGTGAATTCTTAAGAACTCAGCGAGGGAGGGAACTAGTGACAAGGTTTTTGAAATCCTTTTTCCGGTTAACTTGTGAAAATCCTTTGAAAACATGTCGTGTAACACAAATAAGATCATATATAGCATAAGTATAATGGAGCAATAAACATAGTTACCACATCATTTTATTAACATAGGATAATCAGTAAATATTTTCATCACATTTGATTCACGTATTAATCATAGTAGTGGCATATAGATAAATAGTCTTTCCTCCCCGAGGTCCTCTAGAAACCAAATGATAGTACTTAAGCACATAGTAAAATTGATACGGTGAGCTTTCACTCTCAAGATCAATTGGTGAGCATTTACTCTCAAGATCATTTCCAATAACCATTGTTGTAGCCAGCATCAATCATCCACTTCTCACTCCCAAATGGGTGTACTCCGGATTGTACACCAAATCCTACAACCCAATTCTCCGAGGAAGTTTAGCCCCCAAGCGAGAGAGGGAATTGGACCATGGTAATCACGCCAATACACCGGCAAGCCCGATGCCGCCCGGAGTGACGCGAACGCTACCATACGACAATGAAAGGTTGCAACCTTCTATGCAATTCATATTTATGCCATTTAATATTTCACATTAGGAGGTCAACAAAGTAGGTTGTCTCCGAGCAAGTATATGATCACATTTTGACATATTGGCACATATGGCATTATAAGAACATATAATCATTTCATATATCAATTTGAAAGAAATTAAACTATCACGGGCAGCCAAGTAATCATGTTCAAAATAAGCCATAGAATATCTTTTAACAATTCACATTAGGAGGTCTACAAAGTAGGTTTCCTCCGAATACACGTATGATCACATATCGACAAGTAAACGTACAAGGCATGCTTTGACATGTAAATTCACTTTGTATAATACCTAGACGCATATGAAAATTTAACATGCATCCAAGTAACACCATACAAAACAAGTCATATAACTCATTTTAGTTCACATACCAAGTGTTGAGGACACACGAGCATGCTACGACACTTTACACAAGACCTGGTGTACGAATAGTTAACTTGTCAACATGTAATCATCGAGAATCATGCTTAGAGATATAAAGACATTTCCGGGCAGTCCACAACTTCAATTAAAACATCAATTATAAGTTACGTAAAGCATGATTTAACACTTGGAAGACCTAGTTTGCAATTAGGGTTTTAGGTTCATGCTCGGGTGCAAGATTCATCAACTATTAGCTACAAGGAACGCTTAGATCATCATCATACATATTTAACATTTATTGGACAGCCTTGAAACATTGGAAATATCATCATTAAAACCACATGCAAGCCATGAAATCCACCGATACGAACACGAAATCATCAAAAGACATCATACACGTGTTTACCACTATGATTCAACCACATTCAACCCTAAAATCAACATGGAACATTGTCCTAAGTATTTAAACAATTCCGGGAAGCCTACTACGCAACTCATATAATCAATTAAAGCCATGCAATTCATAGTAATCACCTCAAACAAGCATTTCAACCGACTAAGGGCTTCAAATACATAACCACATGCAATAATAACCATCAATCTTCCAAGATATCATCAAGAATCAAACAATAACATGTTAAAAACTTCATGGCCAGCCTATAAAAAACTCAAATATATCCATTTAACCATAGGATAGTTACTTAGAAAGCAAGCATGTGTAGTAGGGCCTAAATTTCATGCTTACACATACAATTAAAAAAGAATCCATCATATATCGAACCAAAGTCACATCTCAAGTCATTTGAGGAATCTCAACCAACCAAAACAATCCATGCAACTTCTAATTTCCACAAGCCCAAGCATTCAATACCTCAAAGTACAATTACAACATGATTTAAAGCAAGTTTCCAAGCAAAACCCCACTGCAATAGCCTATTTTTCCTCATTCGATTAACCAAGCAAATAACCTCCAAATTTAGTGAATCAAATTTCAAATTGAATCTTAATGAGTGCTTTAAATCAAGGAATGAACCTCACTGCATTTCGAGTTCAGAAATAGGAGGTATGTCCCAAACCGTGAGACCACGCAAATCTGTCCAGTTTTATACACATTTTGATATTTGCCCTTTTTAGGGGTCTTAAACTCGAAATTATCCTTATTATATTCCTGAAAGATATGTTCATAACTGAAAAATATAGTGACTCACAAAATTTCATCTATTTTTAACATCATTTTCTAGGCCAAAACACTTCGTTCTACATGGACAGAGAGCTGCCAGAAAACGTCACTTCATGTCTCAAGGTTTCTAGCAATTTCCAAGCCATACAAGAGTTGATATTCTCATATAAACACATGCTCATGAACTTCAAGAGTAAATAAATTCATATAAGTGCATGCATGTGAGTTTTTAAAGCATTTGAAAAGATTTAACCCTCACCTCTTTGAGGACTTAACCAAAATTCAAGAAACACTTGTTTTTTAGCCTTGAAAGTGCCGAATCCCCTCTTTTGCTAGCTTGACCGAATATAAATCTTGAATTTACTTAATTCTTAGCTTAGTTAGTGTCTAATAAAGATATTCATGTGATTAAAACAAAAAGAAAGGGAACGGAACTCACCTAGGGCCGAAAATGAGTCATTGAGGGCTTGTTTTGCTATTTTCTTGTATTGGCCTTGCTTGGGAGCCAATTTTTTCTTAGTTGATCAGTTTGAGTAGGCTCTATGGTTTTTGGGAGGGCATGAAGTCGTGAGAAGGGAGGAGACTTAGAGAGGTTTGGTGTTTTGGCCAAGAGAGAGAGAGAAAAATGAGGTTTTGAGTGTTTTTGAGCTTTGTGTTCCTAGGTGAAGTGTCTATTTCATGTATGGCATGGTGATTTCAGCCAAAGGCATTCAAATTATGCTAATTATTCTGCCTAGGGAGTGCAAGGTGTAAGGGATAAGTGTGGGCATGCTTGGGAGTTAGAAAAAAATGGCATAGGGTTTAGGAAAAGTGTGTAAGAGTATGTTTTGTTGTCTTGAGCATTTTAATTTTGATTGTGTGTTGGGTGGGTGTATATTTTCCGATTTGAGAGGATGAGAAAGAGTGTAGAGATTTAGTGTGTATGTGTGTGTTTTTTCATGAGTCTTGTGTTTAGTGTTTGTGTAAGAAAATGTTGGCTTAGGTGTTTGTGTAGCTTTGAAGTTAGAATAAAATATAGGGTATGTTTAGAGGTTTGTGAGATTTTGTCTTGTAGTGGGTTTAAAATATGGTATTTAGAAGTTAGTGGATTTTGTAGGAAAATGTGATTAGGTATATTATATTGGGGATGGTTTGTCTTGTAGTGAATTTTAATTAGGATTAGATTAATGATAGTGGAATGTGTAGGAATAGTTTAATGTTATTTTATTGTTAGTGGAGTTTGTAGGATTTGAATTAAGAATTTAATAATGGTTAGTGGATTGTATAGGATTATTTTATTGTCTAGTACTTTGTGCAAGAATCTTTCTTGGTTAGCATGCAAGCACGCATTCTTAGGTCTAGGGCACAAATTATGAGGTAGACATAAATTACAAGGCAAGACACGTACTTCAAGACTAAGGCACATACTTCAAGGTAAATGCATGAATTCTAATGCCAATGCACGCAATCCTTGGTGAATTCATGTAAACCAATGCAAGGCACGTAATTCAATGCAAGGCATAAAAATCAAGGTACGACTCTTAAAGCTAGGTTAAGAAACGTAATTCAAGGTTAGTGCACATTAATTGAGGTAACGTACGTACATCGAGGTCAGAGCATGTATATCTAGGTATCGCACGTCAGTTGAGGATTAGGACACACAATTCTAGGTCAAGGCACGTATGACGAGGCATGCACGAAAACAAAAGAACGTATCTAAGATATTGCATGTAACCCAATACTAACGTACTTAATCCTGGGTTAAGGCTCGTGCTTCAAGTCGAAAGCATACTCTATCATATAAATGCACGTAAACCAAGACAGGGCACGAAATCCAAGGTCGGTCATATAATTCTGGCTCTAAGGCACGCAAATCAGGGTAAGACACGTTATTCGGGGTCGGGCCTCACATCAAATGCCACAATTGTTTCACATTAATTTGAATATCTTCTATTTGGTTTTCTTTTGAAGTGGAAGTTGAAGTTATATGCATGCATTCATTTAAATTCAAATGATAAAGTCCATTCAACAAAGTAGCTGAGCCGATATATTCATTACGGTAATAAATATTACAGCTCTTGTTTGAAAAGAAAAATTCATAATTCTCACAAACAAGTTTAAGAATAAAAACAATATTCCTAAGAGCATTCGGAACAAACAAAGCATTTGAGAAATTCATAACATGACCAGCAGGCAGACAAACTTCAATATTTCCTTTGGCATGGGCCGCAACACTTGCTCCATTACCAACCTTCAGGACAATTTCACGCTTCTGAAGCGTTATCCTGTCATTTAAACTCTGTAATGATATACAAACTTGAGTTGTAGCGTCATAATCTAAAATCCAAGATGTACAAGCCAGACTAATTGAAAAATTAGTTTCATTCATACATTTAAAAGAAGTTGTACCTCGCGCAGTGTCGACAGCCTGTTTCTCTTTCAACTCTTGAAGGTACAGGGAACAATTTCTTCTCCAATGGCCGTCAACCTTGTAGTGATAACACTGCCCGACGACTTCTTTCTTCTTAACACCTCATGTGGGCTTAGGAGTAGTATCCTTCTTCTTCTTGTTGTTCTTCCTCATTCTTCTATCCTTGGGTTTAAACCCAGAAGAAGAGGCAGCAACGAGGACAGTCTCTTTGCCCTTTCCCTTGAACTGTGACTGCGCAGTGGTCAACATATTGGCTAGCTTAGGCAAAGAAGCAGAAAGTTTGTTCATCTGGAAGTTCACAATGAACTAATTGAAGGAAGGTGGAAGGGACTGCAGAATAAGATCTGTGTGCAGCTTACAGTCCATGTCAAACACAAGCATCTCAAGTTGAGTAATCAAATTAATCATCCTGAGAACATGCTTGCTGACATTACCACCCTCTTCCAATCTAGCTTTAAATAGCTCTTTGGATAGTTCATATCTGGCAACATCACTTTGCTCACCATACAGCTCCTTCAAGTTGAGAATCATGCTAGCAGCATAAAACATCTTCTCATGTTGCTTTTGCAGTTTATTTGACATTGAAGCAAGGATATAAGGCTTTGCCCACAAGTCATGTTCAACCCAGAGCTGATATGTTTCTTGCTATTCTTCAGTTGCAGTTTTAGGAAGGGAAGCAGGAGAGGCCTTATCCAGAACATATTCAATCTTTTCCAATCCCAAAACAATTTTAAGATTACAAAACCAATCGGGAAAGTTTGGTCCGATTAAAGCATTTTTATCAAGGATACGGGCAATGGGATTTGAAATAGAAGCCATTATAAAAACACTGCAGAAATAAGTAGCACAGAAAGTAAGACTGCTAGTTGATGTAAAAATGCACAACTATTTAAGTATGGTCTTTACAAAATAGTATTTTCCACTATCTTTATCGAATCTCATACTCCCATAACGAGAAATGCGAATTTTGTTAAAATCCGGTAGTGGGTGACCAAGTTCTCTTAATAATTTGTATCCCTCAAACCATTGTGGCTATGTTGGAATATAAATATCAAGAGTTAACAACACTTTGTTGTCTATTTCACAAAATAGGTTATGGTCATATCCAGTCCCTAAATCATTTTGATCTCAAACCTTTGTGGCTATGTTGATTAAGTAATTCAATTAGACCCGACCCTCCATCTCACAATTATCCAACAAATTGAATCAATAGCCTCAAGCCTTTGTGGCTATGTTGGCCATTAGATTTTGGAAGACAACCACATCACTATGTTCTACTAGCGACTTAATTAAACTTAGTGCGAATTGTCACGCCCCAACTCGACCCCTCCTATAATCAGTCAGGACGCAACGGAATTTCGGCAGTATAACGACAGTGAATAGGATACCGAGGCTCTAAACCAACCTCTTTAGAACATCATACATCAACTTCACAAACCATACAACAAACAACTCCTCAATAAAATAACAACATACATCATAGCCATATTATACAATAATCATTCTTCAACATTTCAATCATAGTTACACGCCTCCGTTCCAACTTAATACATATGCTATACATACATTTCAAAATAGATTATACAAAATATTATTTTCCAACAACTAAGATAATCTCCTGGCAATGACTCCTGCACATAAGACTCATCCACATACGACACATTTCCCTCTTCAGGAGGTATATACCTGTAGTCAAAATCAGTAACACCTGTATGCATGCAATAATAGAGAGTGAGCTTATATAAATAAGCCCAGTGAGGATCCGATAGATCTCGAGCAAGATTTACTAAACTCCTTGGAAATAATCCTTTGAGTCAGTAAACACACAATAACATCAATAATACTATCATCACATAACTATATGACCATTCAATAAAGGATACTCTCTCTAGTTGGTGTAGCTCCAAACGCCATCACGATCTCAACCATTCTTCTTATAACTCCCCATTACTCACGCACCCGAGGTACCTCACTAGCCCCTCCCTCCATGACACCTCCGTCATGCGAGCTGGGGGTAGCCTATGGCAGTCATGCCGTTATCAACCCGACAGCCCAACGCTGCCCGAGAGGTGGCACACACATACCAAGACTCCATAATCATCATCACTCACCAATCAATCACCAATCAATCATCACTCAATAGTGGGGGAGATCAACACCAAAAGTGTCCAATTTCCGTACTCAATAATCAATCAATATAACATCAATATAATATCAATATAACATCAGTATTTTAATTAAACAACAAACAACTAAATTAGATGACAAAGTAGGTCATCTAACCGAACATGCATTAAACACACAATCAAACTCTAATTTACCCATCAACAACTAACAATATAATCACTCAACCCACACCCAATCAACTAAGGCTCAATCTAACATTTTAAAGAAAGACAACCTAAACTTCAATTAATCATATCTTACATTCTACTAATCCAAACAACTCCAAATCGGTTTCAAACACTCACCCATTCGATCATCTACATTATCCTTCTCGGAAACCAACCAAGACACCTCAAAATCAAGCCCAACAACCCTAAAACCTCAAGGCACCTAGGCTGAAATTTCTGGATTTTGGCACGGACATCACAATCGAAAATTCGGCATTACAACAGCGCTACTACGTAATTATCAATCTTTTAGAAATCGACGGCAATCGATTCCGATCAACACAACTCAAAATATTCAACATTTAACAAATTAATCAACTTTAAATACCCGAAAAATAATAAATATGCTACATCCGTTCAAATCTCGTAGTATTGCATATAAATGATCCCTAGCATGCATGGAGCAATAATCTAACATCAGATTACAATTCTAACGGTTCAATATTCATTTATACGCAAAAACATAAAAATGACATTTTGAGATCTAGAATTTTTCTCTCACCTTTGATCCGAAGTAAAGCTAGGAATGCGTGCAACAGGTGCCCAACAAGCGGAATCCAGCTCGGTTTGAAAAGATTCGGACTTTAAATGAGTTTTCTAAGGCAAAATTGCTTTGTAAAATAAGTTGAAAAAAACTCTCAAAATGCCAAGAAACTCACGGCTGCAATGTATGTGTTTTTGTGGTGTTTGCTTTGTTTTTAGTGTGTGTAGAGATTTATATGCATAAGTCAACAAAATGGAAAAAGTCAAAGTTGAAACTTTAGTGTTTTTTGTGTTTTCTTGACTTTAAATGCATTTTATTGTTCACCAAAGTTCAAAAAAATTATTCAACACCCAAGCTAGCTCAAGTAAATTATTTTTAGGTGACAAGAAGTTTTACAATCAAACAATTTCACCCGAGTCGGCTTAAAACTAGATTTTCGTAAAAGTCGGTGTAAAATCCCTAATAAATTCTTAAGCCGATTTTAAAACCGTTTGAATCAAACACAGGTCTATTAAAGTCCGTTGACTAGGTCTAGAAGGCTTAAAAGACTAGTTTCAAAATTTTAGCGGACGTGTTTCGAAAATACTATTCACTGAAAATCGACGATAAAATTTCTGACTCCGTTTTTTATGAAAATTTCATGAATGCACATTTAGCACGTATTAGGAGTATTAATACCAAAATCACCATATTATAAGCCATATAGCACATAGACAGGTTAATTCACGCAAATCGAGGCAAAGGCACGCAAATCGAGGTAAAACAGAAAAGTGGGATTTCACATTCTCCCCTCCTTAAAACAATTGCGTCCACGCAATTCTCGAATTGATAGACAATTAAATCCTCAATCGTTACACTTAACAATACTTCTCTTAATTCTCATTTATCTCTTAGGATGATACCTAACCAAAGACCTCAAAAGAACAAACTCTGTTGACTGCAAGTTGATGATCATAATTCCAAGACAATCTTCAATTCATAATTCTCTCCTACCTAATATCATATTGCATATGAAAGAAATCGCAACTCCAAAGTCTTAGCATGAGACCACTACTTATCAATCATCTCCTACTACACAAAAGAGTTCTATGAACACCCCGAGGGTTTTAAAAAAAACTCATTTACGATAACATGAATGATTACCGATCAAGGAAATATCTCAAAAGTGACATTGGTCAGAATATGGCTCTTATGCAATTTACAAGGAAATACGAATATGAAAAATCATATTCGAGCTAACAATCTAGTGAACAGGAGGTCAAACAGGTTAGAGAATCAAGAGGTTAATAGTTTAATAAGGAAGTATGATAACTAAGATAAGAAATGTCTCAGCACCTATTAGTTAAATAAGTACAAACAAAGAATGATGACGAGTCAAAACAATGCTGAGTATGTTGAACGAAAATTCTTGAACAAGTAGATATTTCAATTCTTGATGATTGTTCAAGGAACCAACAAGTAAGTTGTACTTGAGGCGAAATGAAATTAAGAAATAAGAGATGATTAATTCAATAGAAAATATGAGTGTCAAGATAATGAGTATCTCAGCACGCAATAACCAAAGAAGTATAAATAAGAAAGGACAATGCTGAGTATATTAAATGAGCAATTACAAGCAAAGTAATGGCTCAGGATTTAATAATAAAACAATAGGATTAACAAGGATCAACAAGAATGACAATGATGTACTTAGGTAGGGAGTACATCAAGCAAGTGGAATTCGAACAAGTAAAATGGTATACCAACGGAAAAATTACTTTCAAATGAAAGTAATAGGATGAAATGAAATATTGAAATCAATGACTGGAGATATAGAATGAAATATAGAAGTCTCAAACCTTAACTCCAATAAGTGACATTGCTATAAGAAGCAAATATGAATGTTAAGAATAGAAACAATGTCAAATGAGTATAGGATCTATTAATCGAGTAAGGAAAACTTTCAAGAAACAATTGATATGCTAGAAAAGTGTAACTCTCTCTCAAATAAGTGAGAATGGAGTAGAAAAGAATAATAAGACCGATAGAATTATGAAGTACAAGAAGGGTGTCCCACCTACACACTTAAACACCAACAAGTCAAATCCTACAATCTATCTTCCTCCAAAACAAGACACTAAGGAGATCTAAAGAACCTAAGGAGTCATAATAATCACCAAACAAGATAAATCACCCCAAAATTTTACATTCCGTACCAGACCAATCACTAAACAAGATAAATCACCGATTACCCAACAAGATTAACTAATGAAGACTCCAAAATCTGATAACACAATATAGATTCATACTAACCCATTATAACACAAGAGAATCTCCAATCAACAATTTAGAAAGTCATACCACCTAGAACTCAAAAGCTCGATGTAGGCAAGTAAATGTTATGTCACCAAAATGCATTCTTATTTCCTCAAATAATTCTATCTCCGAACAATTGCATCTTTGAATAAAGTAACTTTAGTCAGGAATCACTCTAATTGTCTCCAAGGTCTAAAGATCAAAACTCCAAAATATCCATTAATAATATAGCAATCCCAAATAGTAGAAATATTCACATGTTATACAACACTTCATTCCATTCACAAATATACATCACTAATTCCTCAAATAAATTCATTCTAAAATAACCTCAAGAAAGTATAATCTGAGTTGAGACTCCAAAAGTGTCTAATCACAACCTCACAGAAACCTCAACTTATGATTCATCTCCAAGTAATAACAAGTTAAACATGGCAACAAAAGAAATTATAATCATCAAGATACATTACTATTTCCCCGAACAACTTCATTCTCGCTAAAGGAATATTAAGATCAATCCACTAAGCCGAAACTAAAATCCATAAACATAACAATTAAAATCTAAATGATAAACTTCTAGAATAATAATAATTCAAAATCATGGCCTACCACTATTTCCAAAAACTCTTACAACCACCCTAGACATTAAAAAGTCACTCACAAGTTAAAATATGTATGCAACTATATCATACGAAAGACAAGTACAACGTCATGTGCAATTATCATACAATGCAACATTATCACATAACACACAATTCAACATATAAGAAGCCAACATCACATAAATATGTTATATCACAGAAATAAGTTATCAACAATTAAAGTCACATAAGCAACAAACTTCACATAAAGCACTTTGATCACATAAAACACAATTGTCACATAATACACATTAATCACATAATGCACATTAATCACATAATGCACAGAAATTACAACACATTGAGTACGTATAGCACGTTATCACATAAAACATATTGACCACATTAGTTCACTTAACACACAAGGCATATTGGTCACATAGAAAGTTAGACACATAAGTAAATTAATCATATAAACATATTAACATATCTTTCACTTTTCTTTCACTTAATACATACTTGTATGCTTAGACCACTACCCACATTCCGAGGATACTCCGGCTGACAAGCTAATCAAGCACTGATACCACTTAAATGTCACGCCCTAACTCGACCCCTCCTATAATCAGTCAGGACGCAACGGAATTTCGGCAGTATAACGACAGTGAATAGGATACCGAGGCTCTAAACCAACCTCTTTAGAACATCATACATCAACTTCACAAACCATACAACAAACAACTCCTCAATAAAATAACAACATACATCATAGCCATATTATACAATAATCATTCTTCAACATTTCAATCATAGTTACACGCCTCCGTTCCAACTTAATACATATGCTATACATACATTTCAAAATAGATTATACAAAATATTATTTTATAACAACTAAGATAATCTCCTGGCAATGACTCCTGCACATAAGACTCATCCACATGCGACACATTTCCCTCTTCAGGAGGCATATACCTGTAGTCAAAATCAGTAACACCTGCATGCATGCAATAATAGAGAGTGAGCTTATATAAATAAGCCCAGTGAGGATCCGATAGATCTCGAGCAAGGTCTACTAAACTCCTTGGAATAATCCTTTGAGTCAGTAAACACACAATAACATCAATAATACTATTATCACATAACTATATGACCATTCAATAAAGGATACTCTCTCTAGTTGGTGTAGCTCCAAACGCCATCACGATCTCAACCGTTCTTCTTATAACTCCCCATTACTCACGCACCCGAGGTACCTCACTAGCCCCTCCCTCCATGACACCTCCGTCATGCGAGCTGGGGATAGCCTATGGCAGTCATGCCATTATCAACCCAACAGCCCAACGCTGCCCGAGAGGTGGCACACACATACCAAGACTCCATAATCATCATCAATCATCAATCAATCATCAATCAATCATCAATCAATCATCGGGGAGATCAGCAACAAAAGTGCCCGATTCCCGTACTCAATAATCAATCAATATAACAATCAATATAACATCAATATAACATAAATATAACATCAATATTTTAATTAAACAACAAACAACTAAATTAGATGACAAAGTAGGCCATCTAACCGAACATGCATTATATACACAATTAAACTCTAAATTACTCATCAACAACTAACAATATAATCACTCAACCCACACCCAATCAACTAAGGCTCAATCTAACATTTTAAAGAAAGACAACCTAAACTTCAATTAATCATATCTTACATTCTACTAATCCAAACAACTCCAAATCGGTTTCAAACACTCACCCATTCGATCATCTACATTATCCTTCTCGGAAACCAACCAAGACACCTCAAAATCAAGCCCAACAACCCTAAAACCTCAAGGCACCTAGGCTGAAATTTCTGGATTTTGGCACGGACATCACAATCGAAAATTCGGCATTACAATGGCGCTACTACGTAATTATCAATCTTTTAGAAATCGACGGCAATCGATTCCGATCAACACAACTCAAAATATTCAACATTTAACAAATTAATCAACTTTAAATACCCGAAAAATAATAAATATGCTACATCCGTTCAAATCTCGTAGTATTGCATATAAATGATCCCTAGCATGCATGGAGCAATAATCTAACATCAGATTACAATTCTAACGGTTCAATAATTAATTATACGCAAAAACATAAAAATGATATTTTGAGATCTAGAATTTTTCTCTCACCTTTGATCCGAAGTAAAGCTAGGAATGCGTGTAACAGGTGTCCAACAAGCGGAATCTAGCTCGGTTTGAAAAGATTCGGACTTTAAATGAGTTTTCTAAGGCAAAATTGCTTTGTAAAATAAGTTGAAAAAAACTCTCAAAATGCCAAGAAACTCACGGCTGCAATGTATGTGTTTTTGTGGTGTCTGCTTTGTTTTTAGTGTGTGTAGAGATTTATATGCATAAGTCAACAAAATGGAAAAAGTCAAAGTTGAAACTTTAGTGTTTTTTTGTGTTTTCTTGACTTTAAATGCATTTTATTGATCACCAAAGTTCAAAAAAATTATTCAACACCCAAGCTAGCTCAAGTAAATTATTTTTAGGTGACAAGAAGTTTTACAATCAAACAATTTCACCCGAGTCGGCTTAAAACTAGATTTTCGTAAAAGTCGGTGTAAAATCCCTAATAAATTCTTCAGCCAATTTTAAAACCGTTTTCATCAAACACAGGTCTATTAAAGTCCGTGGACTAGGTCTAGAAGGGTTAAAAAGACTAGTTTCAAAATTATAGCGGACGTGTTTCGAAAACACTATTCACTGAAAATCGACGATAAAATTTCTGACTCCGTTTTTGATGAAAATTTCATGAATGCACATTTAGCATGTATTAGGAGTATTAATACCAAAATCACCATATTATAAGCCATATAGCACATAGACAGGTTAATTCACGCAAGTCGAGGCAAAGGCACGCAAATCGAGGTAAAGCAGAAAATGGGGTTTCACACGAATCATGTCCCTCTACCTTTGGGTAAGACCGGATATGATCGCTTTGGGTTAATTAAGTCCTAGGATGGCGGAGGACAATAGATCTAATATTAGTTTTCACATTGGGAGTTTTGTTATAAATCTCATCATGCATACATTATCAAGCATATTAAATGCAATGCATGCAACAATCATAAATGGTGGATCATGGACCTAGAATAAAATAGAAAGGAAAAACTATCTTAAAACACATCACTATGCCTTCAAGATCTCTGTGAAACCCCACTTTTCTATCTTATCTCGTTTTGTGTGCTTTATCTCGTTTTACGTGAATTAACCTGTCTATGTGCTATGTGACTTAGAATGTGGTAATTTTGATATCAATACTCCTAGAACATGCTAAATGTGCATTCATGAAATTTTCATCAAAAACGGAGTCAGAAATTTTATCGTCGACTTTGAGTGAATAGTATTTTTGAAACACGTCCGCTAAAATTTTGAAACTGGTCTTTTTAACCATTCTATACCTAGTCCATGGACTTTAATAGACATGTGTTTGATTAAAATGGTTTTCAAATCGGCTTAGAAATTTATTAGGGTTTTTACACCGACGTTTGTAAGAATTGCTATTTAAGCTGACTCGGGTGAAATTGTTTGATTGTAAAACTTCTTGTCACCTAAAAATAACCTACTTGAGCTATCTTGGGTGTTGAATAATTTTTTTGAACTTTGGTGATCAAGAAAATGCATTTAAAGTCAAGAAAACACAAAAATACTAAGTTAATTCAACTTTGACTTTATTTAAAATGTTGACCTTTAAGCTTATATCACCAACACACACTAAACACAACACAAAACATACTCCTCAACACACACAAAGGGCCTAGAGCTCCATAGGAGAAAACCAAGCTTTTTCTTCAACTTTTTCAAAGGCATTTTTCATTAAAAGTTGCAATCCAAGGCCAATTTCCATCAACCAAAGCTTGATTCCACCTTTTGAGCATCCATTGAGCACATTTCTAGGCTTATATCGCATCAAAGGTGAGAGAAAAATTCTAGATCTCAAAACTCATCTTTTGTGTTTTTGCATAGAATTGAAAATCGAACCGTTAGAATATTAATCTGATGTTAAATTATTGCTCCATGCATGCTAGGGATCATTTATATGTAATCTTACGAGATTTGAACGGTTGTAGCATAATTATTATTTTTCAGGTATTTAAAGTTGATTAAATTGTTAAATGTTGATTATTTTGAGTTGTGTTGATCGGAATCAATTGCCGTCGATTTCTAAAAGTTTGATAATTACGTGGTAGCGCCGTTGTAATGCCGAATTTTCAATTGTGATGTCCGTGCCAAAATCGGGAAATTTCAGCCATGACACACTAGGGTTTTAGGGATGTTGAGCGTGTTTTGGTTGTGTTTTGGTTGGCTTCAGAGGGGGCTAATATAGTTGATTGAATGAGTGAGTGTTTGAAACTGATTTGGAGTTGTTTGGATTAGTAGAATATAAGATATGATTATTTGAAGTTTAGGTTGTCTTTCTTTAAAATGTTAGATTGAGCCTTAGTTGATTGGGTATGGTTTAAGTGATTGAATTGTGAGTTGTTGATGGGTGAACTAGGGTTTGATTGTGTGTTTAATGCATGTTCGGTTGGATGGCCTCCTTTGTCATCTAACTTAGTTATTTGTTGTTAAATTGGTTATTGATGTTATTATGATGATAATATGATTATTGATGATTATTGATTGATGATTGATGTCGGGAGGTAGGCAGTTCTGCTAGACTGTCCTCCTATGAATGATTGATGTTTATTATTATTGCTGAGTCTTTGGTATGTGTGTGTCATCTCTCGGGTAGCATCGGGCTGTCGGGTTGATAACGGCATGACTACCAGAGACTACCTCCAGCTCGCATGACGGAGGTGTCATGGAGGGCGAGGCTAGTGGGGTACCTCGGGTGCGTGAGTTTATGGGAGTCACAAGAAGGCTGTTATGATCGTGATGGCGTTTGGAGCTACACCAACTAGTGTATCCTTTATTGAATGGTCATTATAGTTATGTGATGATAGTATTATTGATGTTATTGTGTGTTTACTTGCTCAAAGGATTATTTCCAAGGAGCTTAGTAAACCTTGCTCGAGATCTATCGGATCTTCACTGGGCTTATTTTATATAAGCTCACTCTCTATTATTGCATGCCTACAGGTGTACTTTTGTAGGATTACGGGTACGTGCCTCCTGAAGAGGAAAATATGCCTTACGTAGATGAGTCTTATGTTCCGGAGTCTTATCCTTGATGTTGTACTGTTTTATTATCTTGTAAATTAACTTAGTAGACTTTTATATGCTTTGTAGTTCACAGTGTAAAAGATGTTGAAAAGTTAATGAATTAGTTGATGCTGTCTTAGTAGCCTTTCTTTTGTTTATGATTAGGTTGCTAGATTGGCTCAATATGTTTTTGTAATGTATATTAAGGTTCATGTATTATGTTGGAACGGAGGCGTATAACGAGGAATGTTTATTGTATAATATGGTTATGATGTATGTTGTTATTTTATTGAGGAGTTGTTTGTTGTATGGTTTGTGGAGTTGATGTATGATGTCCTATTGAGGTTGGTTTAGAGCCTCGGTATCCTATTTACTGTCGTTATACTGCCGAAATTCCGTTGCGTCCTGACTGATTATAGGAGGGGTCAAGTTGGGGCGTGACATTTAAGTGGTATCAGAGCACATGTTAGTTGTCAGCCGGGGTATTCTCGGAATGTGAGTAATGGTCTTAGCATGAAAGTATGTATGAAAAGAAAGAAAAGTGATCTATGTATTAATATGATTAAGTGATTAAGTGATTATGTGATTTAGTGCTTATGTGATCAATTTGTTTATGTGTTTTATATCACTTTGTTGTTTGTGTACTAATAGTTGTTATAACCTGTTTACGTGCTATAACCTGTGCTAACTCTTTGATTAGTAGAATGACGGGCAGACCGAGAACCAGAGGTAGGCCTGAGATGACTGATGAGACTCCTGGTAATGCGGCACCGGGCAGTGATAGGGATGATGACCGTTTGGGGGCAGCTATGGAGAGGATTGCTGAGTTAATGGCCGAACAGGCTCAGTTGATAGCAGGGCAGGCTGCCCAGACTCAGGCTTGGCAGGCTCAGTTGTTGAATGTGCAGGGTAGAAACCAGGGTGTGGTATCTTGAAAGAGTTCTTAGGGTATCATCCACCTAGATTTCAGGGGGAGCCGGATGATAAGAAGGCTGAGGCGTGGATTAGCAAGATGGAGAAGATTTATGATCCTCTTGATTATACCGATGAGCAGAAAGTCTCTTTTGTCGTGTACTTGCTAGATGATGAGGCAGAAGAATGGTGGCGCACAGTGAGAACTAGCTGGGCGACTCAGGGTATTCCGTATGTTTGGGGTACCTTTCTGATGGCTTTCCAGGCACAGTATGTCCCGAGGATCGCAAGGGAACGGAGAGAGGCAGAGTTTCTAGCCTTAGTGTAGGAAGATGCTTCAGTGGCTCAGTATGAGGCCACCTTTACTCGATTGTCCCGGTATGCACCGGAGTATGTGGGTGATGAGGAGCGAATGACTCATAGATTCATGTTAGGGTTGAGGCCCGAGATTCAGGATGTGATGGCTCTGAATCGGTATGATATATTCACTGAAGCCTTTGAGGTAGCTTCTAGACTAGAGAAGAGGAAGGGGGATCAGCTTGTGTCTAGTCAGCCCAGTAAGAGGCCATATCAGCCGCAGTATCAGCAGGGTATGTATAGGCCTCCCGTACAGCAGGTTGTGTACAGGCCACCAGCACAGCAGGGTTCTTTTAGGCCACAGGGACAACAGAGTTATTATTGGCCTCAGTTTCAGCAGGGGTTATATCAGGTTTCAGTCCCAGTTTAGGCCAGCCCAGTCCCAGGGTCAGTACAGGCCTAGTTTGGTAAGGCCTCAGCAGCAGGCTAGTTCAGCTGTTTCTTCAGCTCCTGGTTCTTCTAGGGCAGTGTTAGTGCATCATCACCGCAGTGTACACACTGCAAGTGCACGGGGCATGTAGAGGCCGAATGCAGAGTGAAGGCAGGGACGTGTTTACGATGCTGCAGTAATCAGCACAGGGCGAGGGATTGCCCTAGGTATCCGAGGACTGAGGGTCGGACAGTGACTCAGGGTTATCAGGGCCGACCTGTGGCCAGTGCACCTCAGCAGTAGTAGGTTCAGGCTCGGGCCTACGCAATTGACTTAGAGAAGATGCCTGAGGAGACTGCAGTTGTGGAAAGTAACTTCCTTATACTTGATCAACTTGTTAAAGTGTTGATTGATTCTGGTGCTACACATTCTTTCATTACTCCTGCTTGTGTGCAACGTGTTAATTTGCAAGCTGAGAGAGTGCCTTATGTGGTTGAGATTAGTACATCTTTGACTGATAAGTATGTGACTGGCCTAGTTTGTAAAGATTGTATAATACATGTTAAGGGGCATAATTTTCCTTCGGGCCTTATCTTATTTCCTATCCGTGGGTATGATGTTATCTTGGTATGGATTGGCTTTCTAAGTATGATGCCCAGTTAAACTGTCGAACCAAGGTAGTACAGTTTCATTTGCCAGATCAGCCAGTAGTTGAGGTAGTAGGGAACTGGGGTGCTAAGACGAGTTTTGTTATCTCAGCAACTAAAACCGTTAAGTTGGTGAGTGAGGGATGTTCGGGTTATCTAGCTTATTTGATCAACAAGTCATCTTATAAGCTACAGTTGGAGGAAGTACCTATTATTTGGGAATATTCCAATGTATTTCTCGAGGAGTTACCAGGGTTGCCGCCAGAGAGAGATGTGGAGTTTGTGATCAATCTTATTCCCGATACTCAATGTGACGCCCGAGATTTTAGTCGTACATTTATTTACTGTTGCGTCTATTGTTTGCGCATTTCCTTCTGTGCTTTATTAACTGTTTTCTTTAGCTACTATTCATCCCGTTTTCAAACTATATTCTATTAGTAAATTATCATTTTTATTAAATCACATTAATTGTTAGAGGAGTGGGAAAAATGTGCATTTGAGTTTAAAGCGATAGGAGCCTTCGTTTAGAAAATAATTTGTAAAAACTAGTGAATAGTGTTACGTATGAAACATAATGTTTTAGTTAGCTAACTTAATTTATGTGCAATAAACTTGTTTTAAAGCTAACTAAGCTCATTTTAATAAACCATTTAAGCACCCCCCTTGACCCCACCCATAGCCTACTCATTATATAGCAAAAATAAGCTCAAAAACACAAAAAAAAGAGAAGAAATGTGCAGGAATTACTGTAACAGTGCCGAAATTACCAAAGGAGAAGGAAAAGAGGAGATTTTGCTTCAACAACCTTGCATCTTGAGCTCCTAGCTTGATCTTGGGAGGGTTTTGAGCATCCTAGGGCCTTCAACAAGCTTCATTATCTTCAAAAATTGTGAAGGAGATGCATTTCATTTCTTTTAAAGTTCATGCTCTTATGTTGAATTTTCTTGATTTGTTGATATTAGCTATAAAACTTGTTATGAATGCTTGCTATGAGTTATTTGATACCTATAGAGTTAACTTTTATAGTTTGTTAGAAGATTCCATGGTTGAATGCATGTATTGATCAAAAGAGATGATGAATAGTGCATAGAATTAGGGTTTTGAGAAAAATTTCTAATTAGCTTAAATTGAGGCTTCAATTAGGTGCTCTAGATCCTAGTGAAGTTAGTTGAAAAGCCACGTAAGGTTGAATCTGTCACGCCCCAACTCGACCCCTCCTATAATCTGTCAGGACGCAACGGAATTTCGGCAGTATAACGACAGTAACATGAACATCAGGGCTCTAAACCAACCCTTAATGACAACATACATCAAACTCCACAAATCACCAACCAATTCCACAATCAAATTAACAACATACAACGCAACCATTTCATACATTAAACATTCTTTCATCAACTCATTCATAGTTATGCACCTCCGTTCCAACTTAATACATAAGTTATACATACATTTCAAAATAGATTATACAAAACATTATTTACAACAACTAAGATAATCACATGGCAATGACTCCTGCACTTAAGACTCATCCACATACGGCACATTTCCCTCTTCTGGAGGCACATACCCGTAGACAAAATCAGTAACACCTGCATGCATGCAATAATAGAGAGTGAGCTTATATAAATAAGCCCAGTGAGGATCCGATAGATCTCGAGCAAGGTTTACTAAACTCCTTGGAAATAATCCTTTGAGTCAGTAAACACACAATAACATAAATAATACTATCATCACATAACTATATGACCATTCAATAAGGATACTCTATTTGGTGTAGCTCCAAACGCCATCACGATCTCAACCGTTCTTCTTATAACTCCCCATTACTCACGCACCCGAGGTACCTCACTAGCCCCTCCCTCCATGACACCTCCGTCATGCGAGCTGGGGGTAGCCTATGGCAGTCATGCCGTTATCAACCCGACAGCCCGATGCTGCCCGAGAGGTGGCACACACATACCAAGACTCCATAATCATCAATCATCAATCAATCATCAATCAATCAATCAATTGGGAGATCAGCAACAAGAGTGCCCGATTCCCGCATTCAATAATAATCAATCAATAACATCAATATTAAATTAAACAACAAACAACGTAGTTAGATGACAAAGTAGGCCATCTAACCGGACATGCATAATATACATAATTAAACTCTAAATTACTCATCAACAACTCACCATTCCTCACTCGAACACTACCCAACCATCTAAGGCATCGTTCAAGAAATTAAAGAATGACAACCTAAACTTCTAAAATTCATAACTTACAATCTACTAATCCAAACATTGCCAAATCAGTTCCTATCACTCACCCATTCAACCTACTACATTAGCCCTCTCGGAAATCCACCATAACACCTCCAAATCATGCCCGATAACCCTAAAATCCTAAGATGTCATGGCTGGATTTTTCGGATTTTCACACGAACAATGTAATCGAAAATTCGGCATTACAACAGCGCTAACACGTAATTATCAAGTATTTAGAAATCGACGGCAATCGATTTCGATCAACACAACTCATTTAATTCAACTTTGAACATTTTAATCAAAATTAAATACCCGGAAAATAAAAATTATGCTATATCCGACAGAAACTCGTAGTATTAGTATATAATGATCCCTAGCATGCAAGGAGCAATAATCTAACATCAGATTTCAATTCTAACGGTTCAATCTTCATTTATACGCAAAAACACAAAAATGACATTTTGAGATCTAGAATTTTTCTCTCACCTTTGATGCGATAAAAGCCTAGGAATGCGTGCAATGCGTGCCCAACAAGCGGAATCCAACTCGGCACGAAATTCTACGGACAAAAACTAGCTTTTTCTTTGAAAAATTGCTTTGAAAACCTTGAAAACTCCTTGGCTTAATCTCCCATGAAAATCTCGGCCATGTGTGTGAAAATGAGTGTGTTTTTGTGCTTTGGCAATGTGTGTTGATGATATATGCATGAAAGTCAAGATTTTAAATGAAAGTCAAAGTTGAAACTTTAGTGTTTTTAGTGTTTTCTTGACTTTAAATGCATTTTAGTGCTCACCAAGTTAAAAATAATTATGTCACCCCCAAGATATCACAAGTGGATTATTTTTAGGTGACAAGAAGTTTTACAATCCAACAATTTCACCCGAGTCGGCTTAAAACTCGATTTTCGCAAAAGTCGGTGTAAAAACCCTAATAAATTCCTAAGCCGATTTTAAAACCGTTTTCATCAAACACAGGTCTATTAAAGTCCGTGGACTAGGTCTAGAAGGGTTAAAAAGACCAGTTTCAAAATTATAGTGGAGGTGTTTCGAAAATACTATTTACTGAAAATCGACGATAAAATTTCTAACTCTGTTTTTGATGAAAATTTCATGAATGCACATTTAGCACGTATTAGGAGTATTGACATCAAAATTATAACATTCTAGGTCATATAGCACATAAATAGGTCAAATGCACGCAAAACGAGATAAAACACGTAAATCGAGTTAAAGCAGAAAAGTGGGGTTTCACAGAATCACTCAAAATCGAATTTAATTGCATAAATAACCGACTTTAAAAAGGGGACTTTTTCCGTTGAGCAATCCGGGCAAGTTTGGGAATTGATTCGGGTATCCTTGGGTTAAGGAAGCACCTTTGGTGCTTTCGTTTCGCGGAAATAGGGTTCGGTTAGTATAGTTGTAGTTCAAATTCGTTTGGGGCCTTCCCGAACTTTTGTTACTAAAATGTGTTTTTATGATCCTAAAAGGTGCCTTTGGGTTTAATTAAGAATATAGAAAGACTAGGATATGATTGGGAATCTTGAACCATGCGTAGGAGAAAGAAAACTCGGTTAAAGAAAGGGGAAAAAGTAGTTTTGGCTATATTTGATGCAATTGGCACTTGTATTTAAGTTAACTCATATTATATTGAATATTTAGGATATAATTAAGCTATTTGAGTAGATTGTGGGAATTAATTGTGTTGATTGCTTCTTTTGGAATTTTTAAGTTAATCTCGTGCTTATGTGAACTTATATCGTGCTTATATGTGAGGGCGGCCTACTTTGTCATCCCTCTTATGTGTTATGTGTTACATTGATTGCTTGTGACTTGTCTCGGGGTTGCGCAACCTTTTCGGACATGGTAGCGTCGAGAAACACGGGCGGCGTCGGGCTTGCCGTGCTCCCTCGACTACCATGGTGCCTATTCCCTTTCTCGTTGAGGCATACTCCACTACCCCAGAGGCGTGGTTCACCTGCTGGGCATGGACCTACCTCAAGAGAAAGGGTCGTAGGATCGGGATACATCCGGAGTATCCCAATTGTTGGTGTTTGGGGTTTGCCGGCATGTTCGTGATGCTCGTGGTTCGTGGCTCGTGAATGAAGACTTGGACGTGGAACCGTATCCTTTTTAAAGTGATTAATTGCTTGGCTTATTGTCTTGTTGGTTTATGTGGATTTTATATGTTTTCTTGTGTTTGCATATCATATTGCACGTTGGCATGTTGCATCACCTCCCTCGCTGGGAAACTTAGTTGCTCATTCCTCATTTAATATGTTTCAGGTGAAGCTGGGGTGAATCCTCAGCTGATAGAAGAAGAGGAAGAAGTGCTAGTTAAGCAATTTCGGTGACTTCTTGTGTGATAAGGTTGTCTAAAATGAGAAGCTTGCGTGGAGTTGTTGTTGATTGCCTTTTTGTGACCTTGGGTCTTGAGTATAATTAGTGAATGTAATAATTTGTAATCTTGTATGTTGGATATAAAGTGGAATGACATGTAATAATCCATAGTAAACTTATTCTTTTGCATGCTTGTGTGATTAACAAACTTAAAAGTAGAACTTGGCTATTGTTGTATCTAACTACCTATAGTTAAAATTAGAAATGCTTTGCTTGCTTGTGTGTTATATGTAATTGTTATTCCAAGGCTCGGATGGCCTTGTGATCGCAGGTGGCCCATAAAAATCTTGGAGGATTGGTTATAAGAGTTGCTGTTTGTGGATCTAGCATCATGGGTGTCTTTGTGCAGGTACCAGTTTAGTCCTATAAACAAGGGAGACTCCGTCCGTTTTCCCCTAAATTTTGTGCCCGGGGTTTGGAATTAGGTGAGAATAGCATGATAAATAGGAGTCTTGGTCTCATGAGGGATCGGGGCGTTACACTCAACCTATTTCTAAATCAGCATACCGGATGGCACCAGCTGAGTTGAAGGAGTTGAAGACTCAATTGCAGGAGTTATTGGAGAAGGGTTTTATTTAGCAGAGTTCTTCATCTTGGGGAGCTCCTGTTTTATTTGTGAAGAAGTAGGATGGTACCTTGAGATTGTGTATTGATTACCGTGGTTTGAATCAGGTGACCATCAAGAACAAATATCCTTTGCCACTGATTGACGAGTTGTTTGATCAACTTCAGGGAGCCAAAGTCTATTCTAAATTTGATTTGAGGCAGGGGTATTATCAGCTTCGGATTCGTACGGAGGATGTTCCGAAGTCTGCCTTCAGGACTCGGTATGGGCATTATGAGTTTGTTGTTATGCCCTTTGGATTAACTAATGCACCGGCAGCATTCATGGATCTTATGCATCGGGTTTTCCAGCCGTATTTAGACCAGTTCGTGGTAATCTTTATTGATGATATCTTGGTCTATTCTAAATCTGAATCGGAGCACGAGCAACATCTACGGCTTGTCTTACAGAAGCTGCAGGAGCATCAGTTGTTTGCCAAGTTCAGCAAATGTGAATTTTGGCTGCAACGCATATCTTTTCTTGGCCATGTTATTACACAGAGCGGTATATCTGTAGATCCCACTAAGATTGAAGTGGTGATGTCTTGGAAACGGCTAGAGAATGTTTCTGAAGTCCGTAGCTTTCTTGGCTTGGCGGGTTATTATCTTAGGTTTGTTAAGGACTTCTCGAAGATTGCTGGGCCACTTTCTAAGTTGACTCATAAATGGACAATCTTTACTTGGGATGAGAAGTGTGAGAGTGGGTTTCAGGAGTTGAAAAAGATGTTGACTACTGCTCCAGTACTTGCTCTACCAGAGGGGACCGATAATATGGTTATTTACAGCGATGCATCCAAGGAGGGCTTGGGATGTGTTCTTATGCAAGATGGCCGAGTTATTGCCTATGCTTCCAGAAAGTTGAAGCCTTATGAGGTAAATTATCCGACTCATGATCTTGAGTTGGCAGCAGTTGTCTTCGCACTGAAGAAGCGGCGTCATTATCTGTGGGGCAGTAAGTTGGAGATTTTCACTGATCATAAGAGTCTGAAGTACTTGTTCTCACAGAAGGAGTTGAATATGCGCCAGCGGAGGTGGATGGAGCTTCTTGGAGATTATAATTGTTCTATCAATTATCTGCCTGGCAAGGGAAATGTTGTAGCAGATGCTCTCAGCTGGAAGGCGAGTGTTGCTTGTTTGGCTATCAAGAAATGGGAGATTCTTGAGGAATTCACTTATTGGAGACCGGAGTTAACTCAGGTTGGGGTGATGTGTTCACATCTCCGTATTCAACCTTTATTGTTGTCTCAGATCAGAGAAGCTCAGCAACTTGATGTTAAACTTCAGAAGATCAAGGATCAGATCACGGATGAGCAGTCTGACTTTAAATTACATGAGGATAGTATTCTTCGATTTTGGAACCGGGTTTGTGTTCCCGATAAACCGGGCTTGAGGCGAGGTATTCTGGAGGAGGTTCATAATTCTAAGTATACCATTCATCCTGGTGGAAACAAGATGTATCGGGATTTGAAGCAACATTACTGGTGGAATAATATGAAGAGAGAGGTTGCTCAGTTTGTATCTAGATGTTTGACTTGTCAGAGGGTGAAAACCGAGCATCAACGACCTGCAAGTTTGCTTCAGCCGTTGGCTATACCAGAGTGGAAGTGGGAGTATATTACGATGGATTTCGTCACTGGTTTGCCTAGAACACCTAGAGGTAATGATGCAGTTCGGGTTGTCGTGGATCGTTTGACGAAGACAGCTCATTTTATTTCGATGAGGATGGGAGATGAGGTTATAAAGTTGACGGATCTTTATTTGGATCAGATTGTTAGACTTCACGGGATTCCATCTAGTATTGTCTCAGATCGAGATCCTCGATTTACTTCTCGTTTGTGGGAGAAACTTCAGGAGACTTTGGATACTCAGTTGAACTTCAGTACAGTGTATCATCCACAGACCGACGGTCAGTCTGAGAGGACTATTCAGATTCTGGAAGATATGCTCAGGGATTGTGTTCTGGACTTCGGGAAGAACTGGGAGAAACATCTACCACTTGCCGAGTTTGCCTATAACAATAGTTATCAAGCTACTATCGGGATGGCACCTTTCGCAGCTCTTTACGGTCATAAGTACTGTTCACCTTTATATTGGGACGAGGTAGGGGAGATGAAGACTATTGATTCGACTATCATGCTAGAGCTTCTTGAGAAGATTGAGAATGTTCAGTTGATCAGGCAAAGAATGCTTACAGCGCAGAGTAGATTCAAGAGTTATGCTGATAAGCGTCGTCGGGACTTGGAGTTTGCAGTCGGAGATCGGGTTTTCTTGAGATTGTCTCCTCGTAAGGGGTTTGCTTGTTATGGTAAAGGTGGTAAGTTGAGCCCGAGATTTGTTGGGCCGTTTGAGATTACCGGCAGGGTTGGTAAGTTGGCATATCGGTTGGCTTTACCGGAGAATTTCTCTAATGTCCACGATGTATTTCACGTGTCTAATTTGCGGAAATATAATACGGATCTTTCTCATATTCTTGAGCCAGAGCCGTTATAGCTTCGTGAGAATCTAACTTATGACGAGCGTCCGATTCGTATTCTTGATCAGATGGAACGAGAGCTGAGGTCCAAGAAGTTTCCAATGGTTAAGGTGTTGTGGAAGCATCACGACATTGAGGAAGCTGCTTGGGAGAGACGAGATCAGATGCAGCAGCAGTACCCAGATCTGTTCAGTACATCCGAAGAATTTTGAGGGCGAAATTTCTTTAAGGGGGGGAGAATTTGAAACCCCACTTTTCTATCTTATCTCGTTTTGCGTGAATTAACCTATTTATGTGCTATATAACTTAGAATGTGGTAATTTTCATATCAATACTCCTAGAACATGCTAAATGTGCATTCATGAAATTTTCATCAAAAACCGAGTCAGAAATTTTATCGTCGACTTTCAATGAATAGTATTTTCGAAACACGTCCGCTAAAATTTTGAAACTAGTCTTTTTAACCTTTTAGACCTAGACCATGGACTTTAATGGACATGTGTTTGATTAAAACGGTTTTAAAATCGGCTTAGAAATTTATTAGGGTTTTTACACTGACTTTTCCAAAAATTGTGTTTTAAGCTGACTCGGATGAAATTGTTTGATTGTAAAACTTCTTGTCACCTAAAAATAACCTACTTGAGACATTTCTAGGCTTATATCGCATCAAAGGTGAGAGAGAAATTCTAGATCTCAAAACTCATCTTTTGTGTTTTTGCGTAGAATTGAATATCGAACCGTTAGAATGTTAATCTGATATTAGATTATTGCTCCATGCATGCTAGGGATCATTTATATGTAATCCTACAAGATTTGAACGGTTGTAGCATAATTATTAGTTTTCGGGTATTTAAAGTTGATTAATTTGCTAAATGTTGATTATTTTGAGTTGTGTTGATCGGAATCGATTGCCGTCGATTTTTAAAAGTTTGATAATTACGTGGTAGCGCCATTGTAATGCCGAATTTTCGATTGTGATGTCCTTGCCAAAATCTGGAAATTTCAGCCATGACACGCTAGGGTTTTAGGGTTATTGAGCTTGATTTGGATGTGTTTTGTTGGTTTCCGAGGGGGGCTAATGTAGTTGATTGAATGGGTGAGTGTTTGAAACTGATTTGGAGTTGTTTGGATTAGTAGAATGTAAGATATGATTATTTGAAGTTTAGGTTGTCTTTCTTTAAAATGTTAGATTGGGCCTTAGTTGATTGGGTGCGGTTTGAGTGATTGAATTGTGAGTTGTTGATGGGTAAACTAAGGTTTGATTGTGTGTTTAATGCATGTTCGGTTAGATGGCCTACTTTGTCATCTAACTTAGTTATTTGTCGTTAAATTGGTTATTGATGTTATTATGATGATAATATGATTATTGATTGATGATTGATGCCGGGAGGTAGGCAGTTCTGCTAAACTGTCCTCCTGTGAATGATTAATGTTTATTATTATTGCTGAGTCTTTGGTATGTGTGTGCCACCTCTCGGGCAGCATCGGGCTGTCGGGTTTATAACGGCATGAATACCAGAGACTACCTCCAACTCACATGACGGAGGTATCATGGAGGGCGAGGCTAGTGGGGTACCTCGGGTGCGTGAGTTTATGGGAGTCACAAGAAGGCTGTTATGATCGTGATGGTGTTTAGAGCTACACCAACTAGTGTATCCTTTATTGAATGGTCATTATAGTTATGTGATGATAGTATTATTGATGTTATTGTGTGTTTACTTGCTCAAAGGATTGTTTCCAAGGAGCTTAGTAAACCTTGCTCGAGATCTATCAGATCCTCACTGGGTTTATTTTATATAAGTTCACTCTCTATTATTGCATGCCTACAGGTGTACTTTCGCAGGATTACGGGTACGTGCCTCCTGAAGAGGAAAATGTGCCTTACGTGGATAAGTCTTATGTTCCGGAGTCTTATCCTTGATGTTGTACTATTTTATTATCTTGTAAATTAACTTAGTAGACTATTATATGCTTTGTAGTTCATAGTGTAAAAGATGTTGAAAAGTTAATGAATTAGTTGATGTTGTCTTAGTAGCCTTTCTTTTGTTTATGATTAGGTTGCTAGATTGGCTCAATATGTTTTTGTAATGTATATGAAGGTTCATGTATTATGTTGGAACGGAGGCGTATAACGAGGAATGTTTATTGTATAATATGGTTATGATGTATGTTGTTATTTTATTGAGGAGTTGTTTGTTGTATGGTTTGTGGAGTTGATGTATGATGTCCTATTGAGGTTGGTTTGGAGCCTCGGTATCCTATTTACTGTTGTTATACTGTCAAAATTCCGTTGCGTCCTGACTGATTATATGAGGGGTAGAGTTGGGGCGTGACAATCTCCAACTCCTTTGGATTCATCCGGTTGACTCCTTGCATGTCTTCTTGAGAATTTACATATATTCCTCACTACAAAGTTCTCTCAAAAGCAAGAAAATAGAATGAGACTTACGTCTCTATTACAAACTGGGTATTCACTAAGTCCATGATTAAGTTCACCATTTATGCAACATGTAGCTAGATTAAACATATCTCATAGATAATCAAAGCTAAATGAAAAACAACCAATAAACATCTTAACACATCATATACAAAAGATAAACAAAGTCCATCTAATCTTCAATCAATGCATTTGACAACATGCATGAAAGCAAATTGACTCTAACATCAACCGAGCATTCGAAGACCAACCGAGTTCATAAGCCATATAATCTCAATATGACACATAAACCGAGATCCATATAAAGGGATCATCAGGCCCGATCATAGAAAACTTTCGGTTTGTTACAATCAAAGTTGATCTTTCCATGCAGGATGGAATCAACTCATATCTTTCGTATAAATGTGTAAATAAACATTAAAAGACTAGATCTAAACTCAAATGTACATATTATGGACTTTCAGAACTATGGGTTTGATACCACTTGAAGGCGTATAAAGGCGTCAGCTTCATAATGAAGGTACAAAAAGGCGTCAACTTCAAAATGAAGGTGCGTAATGGCGTCAACTTCAAAAGCGGGAGTGCAATGAGATCATCTCGAGATATGTAATAACAAAAATATGCAAGCGCAGTAGAAATAATAACAATTAAAAATTTGCATGTAAGCAAGTTGTATTTACAAAACCTCAAGAGTAAATCCGTAACTTATTAAAGGAAAATACATAAGAGTATATACAACTATATACAAATGTATTTAAAACGAAATACCTCGCGTGGAGAA
Source organism: Ehretia macrophylla (assembly GCA_037974665.1). NCBI lineage: Eukaryota > Viridiplantae > Streptophyta > Magnoliopsida > Boraginales > Ehretiaceae > Ehretia > Ehretia macrophylla. The sequence continues at coordinate 64,431,195 of CM075771.1, read as the reverse complement.
CTCGGATGTAGACTCTAGAAAGGAAGATCTTGACTTAGACAAATCTCATTCGCAAGTACAAAGGCCCTAGTCGGTCCACGGGTATCCAGAAGCAAAGGGCGATTAACTAAGAGAAGTACTAGCCTAGTTAAATCCAAGTGCTTGAGTAAACTAGTAAAGTTTCAAGAAGCAAAAGTTCACTTATTTCTACTAGCTATAGCCAAATTGCCAAGAGAGAAAAAAGAGAAATTTGCTTCTAAAATAGTTGTAATTTTCGGCCAAATAGCAAGCCCAAAGAATGAAGATATGACTTCTATTTATAGATGCATGAACATTCTCATCACATGCCAAGTGTCATGATCTAAACAAATGAGGAAGCCAAGTGTCCAAATCCTATACATGGTCGGCCAAAGGAGGGCATTTTGGATAAATTTCTCTTGCAACTTGTTGTTTGTCTTTTTGTGCAAGTTGTCTTTTGTCCTTTAGTGTTTATTCTTTTTGTGTTTTGTCTTTTAGTACAAGTTATTGTTTGTCTTTTAGTGATGATAAACAATAATTAATTCTAAACCCTTTTAGAATAATTATTTCAAGATTGACCCCTCAATCTATTTGTGCTCTTGCCCCAATATTTTTTAATACTTACACTTTGGCCCGAAAACTTTCAAAAATTATGATTTTGGCCCACTTAATTGTTAATGGACAAAATAATACCGTTAACACTTTAACGTGTTTCCAACTCAATACCAAGCTCTGAAATCTCTTTATTCATGACACCCTAAGTGTGTGACTTTCAAGGTTCATGACCGGACAACCATAAATGATTGATTTTGAAAATGTCTCCGCTATTTTTTGGAATACCTTCATGTTCATGAGTGACGTACTAGCAACGAACGTATCATGACAATGTTTACAGTAATGAAGTCCAATTCCAACGAACCTATTTATAGTCTTAAATTAGCGTGTAGTCCGATTCTTCTGTTAAAATGTCTCAATCATTATGGGGACCATGAAATGATTAAGTCCACTAAACGATTCTATGCATAGATCTAATTCGGTAGAATGAGAGATGACATCTATGGAAAAATACCTTTCCATCGTTCAACTACCCTGGTCGAGGATTTCTCATTTCAGACAACCGACACTAGATCGCGTAGGATATCGCCACACTTTTGGAGGTTAACAGATCCTATCTTGACAATTACCTGTCAGTCTCTATATCACAAGACTAAATTGCAAGAGGCCGTATCTCACCATCAAAGAGGGTAAGCATTGTCCAAACGCAAGATTTAGCCCCTGATATAGCCGGCAGCTGTAATTTCTCAAGTCGAAGGATTAATTTGCACAATTTGTAACGAATGACAAACTATTAATCCAAAGTCATGTAGTTTTGTCATTCCGATCATATTCATTGATCCGTTCAACTAACGATCACTCATATGTGAGTTAATCGCATCCCTTTATAGTAGTAGCTTAACGCTCGCTACCCTTTATTGTAACGCCCCAACTCGACCCCACCTACAATCAGTCAGGACACAACGGAATTTCAGCAGTATAACAACTGTAACCTGGATACCGAGGCTCTAAACCAACCTCTTTGAAACTTATACATCCAACTCCACAACCAATTCAACAATTAAACAACATAACCACAATATACATTAAACATTCTTTACCATTTCATCCATAGGTTATACGCCTCCGTTCCAACATCATACATTCACTATATAACATACAATCCCAAAATAGATTATAACCAATTCAGCAACCTAATCATGTTCCAAAACAAAACTACTAAATTAGCAATATACATAAGTCTTATAATTGAGTAAGTTATACAATATAACATATTACAACAACTAAGACAAATTCATGGCAACGACTCCAGCACACAAGACTCGTCCACATAAAGCACATTCTCAGCTTCCTAAGGCACGTATCTGTAATCTTGATCGGTAACACCTGTATGCATGCAATAATTGAGAGTGAGCTTATATAAAACAAGCCCAGTGAGGATTTGATAGATCTCGAACAGTATTTACTATACTCCTTGGAAATCATCCTTTGAGCAGTAAACACATAATAATCATCAATAACAATATAAGCACATTAATTATAATAACCAATAAATAAAGGATACTCTAGTTAGTGTAGCTCCAAACACCATCACGATCTCAACCGTTCTTCTTGTAACTCCCCACTACTCACGCACCCGAGGTACCTCTCTAGCCCTTCCCTCCATGACACATCCGCCCATGCGAGTTGGGGGTAGCCTATGATAGTCATGCCTTTTTCAACCCGACAGCCCGACGCTGCCCGAGATGTGACACACACATACCAAGACTCATGACAATATTAATAAACATTCATATCTCAGGAGGACAACCTTTCACGTTGACTATCCCTCGGCTCATCAATAATCAATTATCACAGGAGGACAACAAAGTAGGTTGCCTATCTCCCGGTTCATTTATAATCAATCAATAATCATCATTTCAACAAAATAACAACAACTAGTCAAATAAGCAACAAACAACTAAGTTAGATGACAAAGTAGGCCACCCAACTTAACATGCATTAAACATACAACCAAACCCTAGTCTAACCATCAACAACTCACAATTCATTCACTCAAACACCACCCAAACATCTAAAGGCATAATTCAACATTTTAAAGAAAGACAACCCAAACTTCTAAAAGTCATAACTTACATTCTACTAATTCAATCACCTCCAAACCAGTTTCTATTACTCACCCACTCAAGCAACTACATTAGTCCCCTCGGAAACCAACCATAATCCATCCAAATCAAGCCCAACAACCCTAAAACCTCAATGCACCGTGGCTGAAATTTCCGGACTTTCACACCGATATCACAATCAAAATTTCGGCATTACAACATTACTACCACGTATTTAAAATAACAGCAAGCAATTCCAACAACCACAACAACATTTATTCAACAAATAGCCAAATTCTCAATTTTAATACCCGAAAAATAGAATTACATACTACAACGGTTCAAAACAGCTATAAACCCATATAATCAATACTTAGCATCTACTGAGCAATAATATAACATCAATTTAACATTTCAACGGCTAAAAATTCGATTATATGAATTAACATAAAAGTGACATTTTGAGATCTAGAATTTTTCTATCACCTTTGATGCAAACTAAGGTTAGAAATAGGTAGAATGTATGCCCAACAAGGAAAATCAATCTTTGAATGACTCAATTCGGCTTTGAAATGCAAAATCTATGTGAAAAATGTTCTGAAAAACCTTGAAAATGCCTTCTTTTTGCTTCCCTTTGGATTTTCGGTAATGTGTGTGTTTTGTGAGTGTGTTTGCTTTGTTTTTAATGTGTGTTGGTGATATATTAGCTCAAGTCAACAAAATATAAAAGTCAAAGTTAGTTTATTTAGTCTTTTAATTATTTTCTAGTCTTTTAATTGCATTGTTGGACTGTTTTGCTCAAACAAGTAAAAATACTATATTTACTATATTTAGTAAACTAAATTTAGGTGACAACAAATTTTATATGCATACATATACATACAACTAGGGTATAAAACTCAATTTTTGCAAAAGAAGATGAAAAGTCATATTATTTGTTTTCAAATGTCTTTTGAATGCACAATTAATCTAAAATCGTTGAATACCACATATAAATACATCTATATTAATATATACTAGGTCAACGAAAGTCAATGCAAGAATCGTGTTTAGAAGAAATTACTATTTGGCTCAAAAATGCTGTTTTTGGCCCGAAAAGTCCATTTAAATTTTTATTTCGTTTCAGAATCAATTTTTATCAAACATGGGTCTATTAATATAAGAGGACTAGGTTTTAAAACGTTTAAAACACCTGTGTAAAATTTTTAGCGGATGTGCGTTCAAAACGATATTCACAAAATACCGTCGATAAAATTTCTGATGCCGATTTTGATGAAAATTTCATGGATGCACACATAGCATTTATTAGGAATATAAATCATAGAATTAGCACATTATAACTCATATAACCCATAAACAGGTCAAATCACGCAAATCTATGCAAAGGTAAAATCTGGGGTTTCACATTTATCATTAACATCTCTATGTTAATCAAATGTAACTACATATGATAGTCTGTACTTGTTTATTCTAGTCCTGATCGAATAATCTAAGGACTATGAATACTTTTGAATGTTTATCATATCGAAGAAATATGTTATTGAATTCTCAACACTTTAAGAATATATTTCTTCTTAAAAAAACATTAAGGACACATTCATGTAATTGAACGGAGAATATGAACATCCAATTAACATGCCATTCAGATTTACATCAAAATGCTCTATATAGGTTATCTAACTATATAGTATTATGGCATATCTCTAACACTACATGACTTTTATAAAGCTTTTGAAAACATCCTTCACCCTATCCAAGAGATTGAATGCAAGAACAAGTGCTAAACAAACTTGGAGATACAAGATAATGCTTTGAAAATGCCTGAAGTGGCTTGAAATCCTTTTTCTTTCTTATTCGTTCTTCTTCTTCTTTCTTCTTTCTACCTTTCTTTCTCTCTTTGGCCAGCTATGGTTGTGATAAACCGAACCCGGCATGCATTTAATAACACTTGACTGCATTTGATTAAATGTTTAATTAGTTAAATCAACCAATTTGCACTATTTTAATATTCCTCTTGGAAGCATTTAGTAGTTATATATTGAATAATTAAAAGATTATTACCTATTTCTAATAATTATAGTAATTGAAATTCTTTTCTTGTGATTAATTAAGTGTTATCTTAAATGTTAGTGTTTAATTGTATTTGACTATGTGTTTATATTAACTTTCATTTGTACCTCAACATTACCTTCATAATTCTTTAAAATGTTCTAGAAATAGTAAAATTAATTATTTTAAATGAATATTGATTACCTTGATTGTTTTGATTATTTTAATAATCGGTTTTGGTTGTTTTGTGTTCAAATCACTCGGTTTTCAAATAAATGAGAAAAGTAACTCCGAGCCAGAGTAAATTTTAAACTATGATGCTTTCCAAAAATAATATATTTCTTAGATTCTTTGAGGTTTAATTGTCACTTCTTTGTTGACGCAAAGTGCATAGCATATCAAGAGCGAAAATTAGAGAGCGGTTCCTTGTCCTCAACAAATAGTGAAAACTAGTGTTTGGTGTCTTAAATTTTATATTTTAATTGTTGTTAGCTAGAATTGATATTTCCTTAGTTGTTTTAGCCAAAGAATGTATAAAATAGGCTAGTTTGACCAAGTTTAAGTTAGTTTGACCAAGCCTTGACCATTTGACCAACTTTGTCATCCTTTATTAAGAAAAATAACAAAGAAAAAGAAATAAAAACATAGCTGAAACAGCCTTGAGATGGCCGAAAATCCAAAGGGAAAAAAAACACATTTCAACATTCAAAACTTCGATTCTTCGCGTGAGCTTACACGGCGTGATTTTCAAGGCATCCTACGAGGTTTTCCTAGTGTCTAGGAGCGTCTGAGGTGAGGGTTTCATCGTTATTTGCGCATTTGAAATATTTGTATCTAAACTTTGATTTTTGGATTTTATACGTAGATCGTTAGTTTAATCATTTTAATGCTTAAAGAATGTTCCTTGTTGATTGTAGAACATGTATTTATAGTTTTTTAACATTTTTTGCGGTTGAATATTGAAATTGAAATATAAACTGTGTAATGAATAGTAAATTATGAATAGTAAATCCCCGTTTCGATGAAGTTGCTCCGTTACGCGTTCTGTTGATGTAGGAAGATGCTAGATATGCTAGAATGCTTAAATGTGTGGTTTAATTGGAATGTGTAATGGAAAAACGGAGAAAAACGGCTTAGTGAAAGTTGGGGTCGTTTAGGTCGAGTTTGGCATTTTCTCGTTTTGCGTGTTGGCATTGTTTCGGGAGGGCATGGAAGCACTTTTGGTGCGATTATGGCGCTGGTTGGGTATTTGGTTGGTATAGTTGTAGTTCAAACGAGCAAAGGGGAAAATCGGAACTTTACATGAATTCTAGGGTAAAGTAGGGTTTTGGGGTCTTTTGACGCGCCTTATGGTGACCTAGGAGGATTGGTGAAGTCGGTTTCCAAAGCTCGTGGCTCGTTTGAAAGTAGTATCGTTTTGAAAGTTGGGGACATTTTTGGGATTTTGTGTGTTTTCATAGTATATTGCTTATAGAATGTTTATAATGCTTATAGAATTATTATAATGCTAATAGAATGTTTATATTGCTTATAGAATGCTTATAATGCCTATAGGATACTTGTTATTGCTTGATAAGGTTAATTGGTGTTATTCTTGTTACTTGTTTGATTGTAAATGCTTGATATCTTGTTTATCGCTCGTTTATCGCCTTGTATCGAGTCTTGCATTGCATAGTGTCCAGCACGTGAGTAATGGGCCTCTCTGGGTAGCCTCAGGTTGCCAGTGTTGGTTGCTCTAGCTCCGTAGCTATTCCATCTTCTCGCTTGCGTTGCCTCCCAGGGAGATTTGGGTCGTAGATTGATGGATACTTCTGGGGTATTTCAAACTGGTGTCATAAGGTGGATGCGCGCTTATTGTCATCGTTGTCAACATCAAGCTCGAGATTGATGTATCGCTCGTGAAATAGTACATTGCTCGTATGAGTGAACCATAGCCTTCAGAGTGTAGTATAGCTTTGAATGGTTGTGTTAATGCTTTCGATAATTGCTTATTGTATTGATTGTTTATATTGATTGCTTACTTGTCAGTTATATTGCTTAACTGTCTTATTTGCATTGCACGACTTTCTTTCTCTCCAATTCGATATCTGTCTCGCCCTCACTGAGTATACGTGTTGTGTATACTCACTCCTCACCACCACATTTCAGGAAATGTCATGTTAGTTGGAAAGTTCGTGATTTCGTGAAAGTTCGTTCCCTGAAGAGTTGTTTGCGTGCCTATGTGGCTTGAGTGTCGAAGTTTGTAAAGATGTATGTTCATATGTTGTTTGTATTTATTGTCAAAAGAAATGTAATTTAAATTTAGCTAAGTAGCTGAGGTGAATTGATAAGCTAGTTTATGTAATCAGTTAGCATAGCTTAACTTCAATGCATGTTTGTAATGTCCAAAGGAAAAGAGTTAGAATGGCATGATAGTTTATTTTATGCAGTAGCTTAGTATGGTTTAACCGTCTAGTTCGAATGTACTTTTCAAAAATGAAAAGAGATAGGTTAGCTTATAAATTGGAAATATATGTATACTTGCTGAGTTTAAATTGTTGAGAACCGAGGCTCGGATGGCCTTGAGGTGGTTTTGAATGTTTGGACATGGTATTGGTCCACTTATATGCTATCGCAGGTTTTACATTTCGCCTAGAAACAGGGGAGACTCCGTCCGTTTTTCCTGAAAATTATGCCCGGGTTTGGTTTGGGTTGTGATTAGATCGATTGATAGAACTCCCGGTCTCGAGAGGGATCGGGGTGTTACAGGTGGTATCAGAGCTTGTCTAGCTCATAAGCCGGGATAGGGTCCTCGGTCTGGTGGGTAGTGACCCTTGAATGTGTGCTTGTTAAGTGTGTCTTGAAAGTGTATGCTTGTATGTGAGATTGTGCGTCTTGACTTGAATGTATGCACTTATGTGATAAAGTTATGCGTTATATGTTAAATGTTTCTCAAGAAAGGTGAAATGTCTAGTTTTCTATCGAATTGACTTATTGAATTGCCCTCGTGAATCGAATCGACCTCGTGAATTGTTAGTTGCTTGAAGTATTGCTTGTAATGTGTGTATTGGAATATCTTGAATTGGTTGTGCCGTGATTTGAATTGATTGTGTTGTGCTTGAATTGATTGTCATGTTTGAATGACTTAGATGATTAAATGGTTTGGTGAACTCTTTTGTAAACTTGCTTGCATAATAGTTTAAGGCATGTGTATAACTGTGATATATTGGCATTCATACATGTCCTATGGAAATGGTAAGTAAGTCCTCTTCCTCCTCTGAAGAAAGTGGTTCACCGATGGCTTTTCAAGGTGTATGGATTGGCAGGAAATGAATGGCATTTGACTATCCTTATTTGGGGAGTTGGTGTTTGTTTAAGGAGCTCAGTTGTTGGCATACTTCTAAGACTCTTATTTGTGAATGACAATCATAAAAAGATAACTTTCTTTGGGGTTTCTGTATGATGGCTCTTGGTAGCATTCTTGGGTTTCTTACTGGGTATTCTTTGGAGACTTCTATTGGCACTTCTTGGTAGACTTGGCTATTGGATTTTCAGTTGGACTTACTGCATGGTATTATCTAGGGTATATGTGTCTCGGTCTTTATTGGTGTGCTACTGGCATTCCTGATTGGAAATTCTTCAATGGTATTTTCTGGAATTCTCAGTGGCCAATTATTTAGTATTTATTTATTAGGCAAACTTGGCTACTTTCTTATTGGAGCATTGTTTCGGATATCTTCTTCAGTGTTCCTCAGTATATTTGGTATTTGGAATTCCTATCGGACTTATTGTATAGTACTACTTGTGGTATTCTTTGAAATTCTTATTGGGCGTTCTATTGGTATTTTCCTTATTGGCAAGGTTGTATGAAGTTCTCACTTGGCAAACAGTGAAGAGGCCTCAGAGTTTGGTTTCGGTATATTGTTCACCAGTTCGGTGTTTATCCTTGGAGTTTCATCCATCTGGGAAACTATATTTATTATTCAACTTGATTGTCTTATTGGGCACATTATTTTCTCTCTACTATTTCCTTTGATATTCCTCTCAGCATTTGATAGCAAAACTCAGAATTTAATTGGTTGTTCCATGGGGTTATTATTTGGAAGGCTTCTTTGGAACTTTTGAAGTATATTTGATTGGGTTTCTTAGTATTTTTCTTCAGCACTCTTAACAGGGAATTCTTCTATGAAATTCATGACCAGCGGGGTAATTCTTTGGACCTCTAGATGGAACCTTTGTTTGAGCTTTTATTTGGCTTCTTGCTTGGGATTTCTTGGGCAGTAATAGTTAGACTTCTATTGGAGATTCGTGTGTGTGGTAATTTTCTTGTCGTTATTGTGTGGTATTAATGACATCTACAATATCTTTGCTTTAGTCTTTGTTGGTATTATCTCGGCGCTCTTGGTTGGAATTTATACTTCTTCGGTATTCGTGTCAACGAGATTCTTGTACAGTATCTGCATTTGAGCTTCTATTTGGCGTTACTACTTGGCATTTCTACTTGAACATTCCTATTGGTCATCTTGATTAAATACTTGATCAGTAGCTAATGAAGACTAGTCAGAGTTGGATTTCAGTGGATGCTGAGTTCTATTGGAAGAAGAATTGCGGGGACGCAATTGTTTTAAGGGGGGAAGGATGTGATAACCCGAACCCGGCATGCATTTAATAGCACTTAACTGCATTTGATTAAATGTTTAATTAGTTAAATCAACCAATTTGCACTATTTTAATATTTCTCTTGGAAGCATTTAGTAGTTATATATTGAATAATTAAAAGATTATTACCTATTTCTAATAATTATAGTAATTGAAATTCTTTTCTTGTGATTAATTAAGTGTTATCTTAAATGTTAGTGTTTAATTGTATTTGACTATGTGTTTATATTAACTTTCATTTGTAGCTTAATATTAACTTCATAATTCTTTAAAATGTTATAGAAATAGTTAAATTAATTATTTTAAATGAATGTTGATTACCTTGATTGTTTTGATTATTTTAATAATCGGTTTTGGTTGTTTTGTGTTCATATCACTCGGTTTTCAAATAAATGAGAAAAGTAACTCCGAGCCGGTGTAAATTTTAAACTATGATGCTTTCCAAAAATGATATATTTCTTAGATTTTTTGAGGTTTAATTGTCACTTCTTTGTTGACGCAAAGTGCATAGCATAACGAGAGCGAAAGTTAGAGAGCGGTTCCTAGTCCTCAACAAATAGTGAAAACTAGTGTTTGATGTCTTAAATTTTATATTTTAATTGTTGTTAGCTAGAATTGATATTTCTTTAGTTGTTTTAGCCTAAAAATGCATGAAATATGCTAGTTTGACCAAGTTTAAGTTAGTTTGACAAAGCCTTGACCATTTGACCAACTTTGTCATCCTTTATTAAGCAAAATAACAAAGAAAAAGAAATAAAAATAGAGCTGAAACAGCCTTGAGATGGCCGAAAATCCAAAGGGAAAAAAAAACACATTTCAACATTCAAAACTTCGATTCTTCGCGTGAGCTTGCACGGGGTGGTTTCCAAGGCATCCTACGAGGTTTTCCTAGTGTTTAGGAGCGTCTAAGGTGAGGGTTTCATCGTTATTTGCGTATTTGAAATATTTGTATCTAAACTTTGATTTTTGGATTTTATGCATAGATCGTTAGTTTAACCATTTTAATGCTTAAAGAATGTTCCTTGTTGATTGTAGAACATGTATTTATAGCTTTTTTAACATTTTCTGCAGTTGAATATCGAATTTGAAATATAAATTGTGTAATGAATAGTAAATTATGAATAGTAAACTCCCGTTTCGATGAAGTTACTCCGTTACGCGTTCTGTTGATGTAGGAAGATGCTAGATATGCTAGAATGCCTTAATGTGTGGTTTAATTGGAATGTGTAATGGAAAAACGAAGAAAAATGGCTTAGTGAAAGTCGGGATTGTTTAGGTCGAGTTTGGCGTTTTCTCATTTTGCGTGTTGGCATTCTTTCGGGAGGCCATGGAAGCACTTTTGGTGCAATTATGGCGTTGGTTAGGTGTTTGGTTGGCATAGTTGTAGTTCAAACGAGCAAAGGGAGAAATTGGGACTTTGCGTGAATTCTAGGGTAAAGTAGGGTTTCGGGGTCTTTAGACGTGCCTTATGGTGACCTAGGAGGATTGGTAAGTCGGTTTCTAAAGCTCGTGGCTCGTTTGAAAGTAGTAGCGTTTTGAAAGTTGGGGTCATTTTTGGAATTTTGTGTGATTTCATAGTATGTTGCTCATAGAATGTTTATGATGCTTATAGAATGATTATAATGCTAATAGAATGTTTATATTGCTTATAGAATGCTTATAATGCCTATAGGATACTTGTTATTGCTTGATAAGGTTAATTGGTGTTATTCTTGTTACTTGTTTGATTGTAAATACTTGATATCTTGTTTATCGCTCGTTTATCGCCTTGTATTGAGTCTTGCATTGCATAGTGTCCAGCACGTGAGTGATGGGCCTCTCTGGGTAGCCTCGGGTTGCCAGTGTTGGTTGCTCTAGCTCCGTTGCTATTCCCTCTTCTCGCTTGGGTTGCCTCTTAGGGAGATTTGGGTCGTAGATTGATGGATACTTCCGGGGTATTCCAAACTGGTGTTATAAGGTGGATGCGCGCTTATTGTCATCATTGTCAACATCAAGCTCGAGATTGATGTATCGCTCGTGAAATGGTACATTGCTCGTATGAGTGAACCATAGCCTTCAGAGTGTGGTATACCTTTGAATGGTTGTGTTGATGTTTTCGATAATTGCTTATTGTATTGATTGTTTGTCTTGATTGCTTATTTATCAGTTATATTGCTTAACTGTCTTATTTGCATTGCACGACTTTCTTTCTCTCCAATTCGATATATGTCTCGCCCTCACTGAGTATACGTGTTGTGTATACTTTCTCCTCACCACCACATTTCAGGAAATGTCATGTTAGCTGGAAAGTTCGTGATTTCGTGAAAGTTCGTTGCCTGAAGAGTTGTCTTGCGTGCCTATGTGGCTTGAGTATCGAAGTTTGTAAAGATGTATGTTCATATGTTGTTTGTATTTATGTAATTTAAATTTAGCTAAGTAGCTGAGGTGAATTGATAAGCTAGTTTATGTAATCAGTTAGCATAGCTTAACTTCAATGCATGTCTGTAATGTCCAAAGGAAAAGAGTTAGAATGGCATGATAGTTTATTTTATGTAGTAGCTTAGTATGGTTTAACCGTCTAGTTCGAATGTACTTGTCAAAAATGAAAAGAGATAGGTTAGCTTTTAAATTGGAAATGTAGGGATACTTCGTGGGTGTAAATTGTTGGGAACCGAGGGTCGGATGGCCTTGAGGTGGTTTTGAATGTTTGGACATGGTATTGGTCCACTTATATGCTATTGCAAGTTTTACATTTCGCCTAGAAACAGGGGAGACTCCGTCCGTTTTACCTGAAAATTATGCCCGGGTTTGGTTTCGGTTATGATTAGATCGATTGATAAAACTCCCGGTCTTGAGAGGGATCGGGGTATTACAATGGTTGTGTGTGTATATGTGTGTTTTGTGTTTTGTTTAGTTTAGATGATAGAAGTTAGGTATGATATTTCTTTTATTAGCCAAATGACCACATTTCCCCTTTAACTAAATGTTAACTTCTAGTTTGCCATTTGGTTGAGTTTTAATTATTTTAGTTAGCTATACTTAAACCGATACAGTTTAATTATTACCTACGATAACTAAAACATCTAAATACACGTAAGTGAACATAAATGCAAGTAAAACGATGCAATTGCACGTAAATTGATGCAAACACATATTAAATTACATGATATGCATATGGTGTTCGTGCGAGGCCTTACATAAAATATGCACTTGCATGAACTTAACTTGAAGCATGTACTTGGATTAACATGAGCAATGTGCCATATAAAATATGACTTGAAGTAAGATATATGCATATAGTAAGGAGGAACAATATCGGCATGGCATATGAAATGCATATGTGCATATAGTAAGGGGGAATAATGTGGTCTTGTGCTTAATAGTTATATTTTTGAAGTCTTATATATGTTAGATTTTGTCATCATAAAAAAAGGAGAGATTGTTAGCCTAAAAGCTTTGATCTCATATTTTGATGATAATTAAATCTAAATCAAATGATTTATGTTGACTAATCATGGCACATAAAAGGTTATTATGATCTTAATTAGTCATAAATGGAAAGCATCCTCAATAACTTCAAAAGCCATGAAAGTAAGATCAAGCTCGAACATTTGGAATATCTTTAAGATGAGAAGATATAAGGACCATGAAATAGGTGAATCAAAACATATAATGGCTAGGTGGAAGCAAAACCTCAATTTCAAAATTTTGAACATTATAACACTTGTATTCATCATAAAACCCTATGTTAAGTCTATGCAATTGACATAACTACAACATACATATATATATGTATGAAAATCAAGAGTTAGCAATGTATACTTCTTGAAGACTTAGCCAAAAAGAAGTTGTTGAATCACAAGGTTGAAGACCACCTCTTTCGTACTTGCAAAAGCCCTAAGCCGTCCACACAAGCATCCAAGAGTTCTTCTCCACAAACCAAATATATGTACTAGCTATTTAGGTGGATATATTAGCTTATACAAGTGTAGAAAACAAAAGAACAAGTCTCGCTTGCCTATCATTTCTTGGCCGAAACTATGCAAAAAAAAAAAAGTAGTTTTGCTATTTTGTTTTCTTGTTTTTCTAGTTTGTGTTGTCTTACATTTTTGTGTAATATAATCTAGCTTGGTTTTAGAGGATTCTTATGTTATCTTCCACTAACCAACTTAGTAGAATATGAAATAAATCCACTATCTGGCCATGTATTCAATCATAGCCTTAGATTTATGCAAGATCAAATCCAAGCCTTTGATTCAAATTTAGTGGAACATGATGTCATCTACCACTAACAAGACTTAGTGGAATATCTCATATTTTTCCACTAACTCAACTTAGTGGAATATGATGTCATCTTCCACTATCTTAGCAAGATCAAATCCTAGTCTTTGATTTGAATCTAGTGAAAACATAGCCATTGATTTAATCTTAGTGGAATGTAATGTCATCTTCCACTAACTAGACTTAGTCGAAGATGATGTCATCTTCCACTATCTAACTTAGTGGAAGATTACATGTAATTCCCCTAACTTGCATGAATTATTAAATTAACCCTAATCAGTATTAGATTAATTTATTAGAAACTAACTTTTCATATTTAAACTTTGACCCCAATACTTTCAATAATTACACTTTTGTCCCATTAACGTTTAATGACCAAACACAATCACGTTAACTCTTTAACATCTCTAAACTAATCGTAAGCTCATTAGAAACTCTATTTATGATGCTCGAATGTGTGTGACTTTTTAGATTCTCTACCATATAGCAATGAGGGACTATTAAACCCTTTTAATCTATTCTGAGAATGTCTCCGTCATTCTCGAAATACCCTCACGTTCTAGAGTGACATCTAGTAACGTATCAAGACAATATATACGGTAATGAAGTCAAACCCTTGTGAATCTATTTATAGTTACGAATTAACGTGCAGTCTAATCCTTCCGTTAATATGTCCCGATTGAATAAGGACCATGAAATGATTAAGTCATTTTGCTCGATTCTATGCCTAGATCTAAAACGGTGGAATGAGAAATGACATTCATGGAAATACTCATTTCCATCATCATGCCTTGGCCAAGGACTTCCTTATTCTACAACCAAAATCAGATCGCATAGGACATCGTTTCCTATCAAAAGCTAACAGATTCTATTTTGACAACTACCTGTCAATCTCTATACCGAAAGAGTAAACTGCAAAAGGCCGTAACCCTTCTTTATCAATAAAGACGAGTATTGTTCTAATGCTAAAAATTAAACCACGATATATCAAATAGTCGTAATTTCTCAAGTCAGAGGATTGCTTGCACAATTGCAACGATTAATAAAACCATTAATCCCGAGTCATGTAGTTTATTATTCATGTCACATTCAATGATTTATTTTACTAATAATCATTCATATGTAAGTTAATCGCATCCTATGTTGTTATGGCTTGAGCCTCGTCATCCTTTATCATTAATATCAAATATTAATCAAAGGTAACTACATACGATAGTCCATAATTGATTATTCTAGTCCCGGTTGAATAATCTAAGGATTATGAATAACTTTTAATGCAAATCATATTAAAGAAATACGCCAAGATATTCTAAACAACTTTTAGAATATATTTCTTGTATGAAAAACATAAGGACACATTCATAAAATATAAAACGAAGAATATGAATGTCAACAAAGATTGTCATTATAAATACATATTTACATCGAAATGCCCTATATAGGTCATCTATATATAAAACATTAGGGCATACACTAATAATCTCTTATTTGTACTAATACTACATTACATAGAACTAAAGCATCATACAATGGTATCGCATACTTATATTATCACATGCTACATTACCCATCTTCTCAAGATGATGATCTAGCTGTGATTAACTCACAGGCTTGGTAAGTGGGTTAGCTACATTATCCAATCTAGGGACTTTCTGCAAACTTATATCCTTTTGAGCTACAATCTCTTGAATGATATAAAACCTCATTTCAATATGTTTGGATTTTTGGTGAGATCTCGGTTCCTTATCTTGTGCAATAGCCCTTGTGAAACCCCACTTGAAATATTGTCTTGTTTTGCGTGTTTATTCAAGTTTTGCGTGAATTGACCTGTTTATGTGCTATATGACTTAGAATGTGATAATTTTGATATTAATACTCCTAGAACATGCTAAATGTGCATTTATGAAATTTTCATAAAAAACGGAGTCAGAAATTTTATCGTCAATCTTTAGTGAATAGTGGTTTTGAACACCTGTCCGCTAAAATTTTTACAGGGGTGTTTTAAACGTCTTAAAACCTAGTCCTCCATTATTAATAGACCCATGTTTGATAAAAATTGATTCTGAAACAGAATAGTAATTTAAATAGACTTTTCGGGCAAAAAATAGCGTTTTTGAGCCAAATAGTAATTTCTTCTAAACCCGATTCTTGCATTGACTTTTGTTGACCTAGTATATATTAATATAAATGTATTTATATGTGGTATTAAATGATTTTAGATTAATTATGCATTCAAAAGACATTTGAAAATAAATAATATGACTTTTCACCTTCTTTTGCAAAAATCGAGTTATAAGCCGACTCGGGTAGAATTGTTTGATTGTAAAACTTCTTGTCACCTAAAAATAATCTACTTGAACTATCTTGAGTGTTGAATAATTGTTTTGAACTTTGGTGATCAAGAAAATGCATTTAAAGTTAAGAAAACACAAAAAAATGCTAAGTTTCAACTTTGACTATCATTTAAATGGTTGACCAACAAGCTTATATCACCAACACACACTCACAAAGCACAAAAACACCCCAAAAATACACACAAAACTGTGGCTCCTTGGAGGAGAAAGATGAAGGCATTTTCAAAGCATTTTTCTCATAGATTTTGCATTTCAAAGCCGAATTGAGTGATTCAAAGCTTGATTTCACTTGTTTGGCATCCATTCTACACATTTCTTGCATCAAAACACATCAAAGGTGAGAGAAAAATTCTAGATCTCAAAACTCATATTTTGTGTTTATGCGTATAAATAATTATTGAACTGTTAAAATGTTAATCTGATGTTAGATTATTGCTCCATGCATGCTAGGGATCATTTATATATAATCCTACGAGATTGGAACGGTTGTAGCATAATTATTATTTTTCGGGTATTTAAAGTTGATTAATTTGTTAAATGTTGATTATTTTGAGTTGTGTTGATCGGAATTGATTGCCGTCGATTTCTAAAAGTTTGATAATTACGTGGTAGCGCCGTTGTAATGCCGAATTTTCGATTGTGATGTCCGTGCCAAAATCCGGAAATTTCAGCCATGACATCTTAGGGTTTTAGGGTTATTGGGCATGATTTGAATGTGTTTTGGTTGGTTTCCAATGGGCCTAATGTAGTTGATTGAATGGGTGAGTGTTTGAAACTGATTTGGAGTTGTTTGGATTAGTAGAATGTAAGATATGACTTATTGAAGTTTAGGTTATCTTTCTTTAAATTGTTGAATTGAGCCTTAGTTGATTGGGTGTGGTTTGAGTGATTGAATTGTGAGTTGATGATCGGTAAACTAGGGTTTGATTGTGTATTTAATGCATGTTCGGTTAGATGGCCTACTTTGTCATCTAACTTAGTTGTTTGTTGTTTAATTAAATATTGATGTTATATTGATGTTATATTGATTATTATTGAGTACGGGAATCAGACACTTTTGTTGCTGATCTCCCAGATTATTGATTATTATTGAGTACGGGAATCAGACACTTTTGTTGCTGATCTCCCAGATTATTGATTGATTATTGATGATTGTTATGGAGTCTTGGTATGTGTGTGCCACCTCTCGGGCAGCGTTGGGCTATCGGGTTGAAAACGGCATGACTGCCAAAGACTACCCCCAGCTCGCATGACGGAGGTGTCATGGAGGGAGGGGCTAGTGAGGTACCTCGAGTGCGTGTGTAATGGGGAGTTACAAGAAGAATGGTTGAGATTGTGATGGCGTTTGGAGCTACACCAACTAGAGTATCATTTATTGAATGGTTATATAGTTAAGTGATGATAATATTATTGTTATTGTGTGTTTACTGACTCAAAGGATTATTCCAAGGAGTTTAGTAGATCTTGCTCGAGATCTATCGGATCCTCGCTGGGCTTATTTTATATAAGCTCACTCTCTATTATTGCATGCATACAGGTGTACTTTTGCAGGATTACGGGTACATGCCTCCTGAAGAGGAGAATGTGGAAAACGTGCCTTACACTGATGAGTCCTATGTTCCAGAGTCTTATCCATGATGTCATACATGTTTTATTATCTTGTAAATTAGCTTTGTAGACTTTTTATCTACTTTGTAATTCTTATTGTATAAGATGCTGAAAAGATCATGAGTTAGTTTATACTATCTTAGCAGTCTTTCTTTTGCCTTTGTTTAGATTGCTAGGTTGGTACTAATATGGTTTGTAATGTATATCAAAGTTTAAATGTTATGTTGGAACGGAGGCGTATAAAAATGAATGGTTGGTGGAAGGAATGATTATTGTATAATATGGCTGTGTTGTATGTTGTTATTTGAGGCGTATAAAAATGAATGGTTGGTGGAAGGAATGATTATTGTATAATATGGCTGTGTTGTATGTTGTTATTTGAATTAAGGAGTTGTTGGATGTATGATGTTCTAATAAGGTTGGTTTAGAACCTCGGTGTCCTAATTACTGTCGTTATACTGCCGAAATTCCGTTGCGTCCTGACTGATTGTAGGTGGGGTCGAGTTGGGGTGTGACAGCCTTATTGTTATCACAATATAATAGTATCGACAACTCAATGGATGGAACCACTTCAAGCTCTATCAAGAACTTCCTTATCCAAATTGCTTACATGGCAACATCACATGCGACAATGTATTTAGCTTTAGTAGTGGAATCCGCAGTCACCGACTGTTTTGAACTCTTCCAGCTGACTGCCCCTCCATTACATACAAAAACAAACCCAGATGTAGACTTTCTATCATCTTTATCAGATTGGAAATTTGAATTAGTGTATCCGTCCACACAGAGTTCATCGTGTGACGCCTGAACCCTAGAGCATGCATATGTCATATATAATTGCATATATTTTGTGCATTTACTTATTTAAATGTTTACTTATCATAAATGTGCAATTAACAGCTTATTTTCCTTTTTCGTGTAATTACATGTTTAAGTAACTTCTAGTATTGAAATTATAAATTCACTTATTTTAGTAAATAATAAATGTGCATTCAAATTATTTTTATCAAAACTTTTAAAGAAAATTGCATTCAAAGTGTTTTTGAATTAACTCAAGCCCGAACCAAAATTTTTACTATTTTATTTTCCAAATTTCACATTTTTTCTTTACTACTTGACTTATATTTAGCAAACAATCACTGAAATTTTGATCATAGCATATCGGGTGAGTGAGTTACAAAAATATTTTGGTACTGTATGAATAGTAAAATCTATGTTGCATTTTTGGGCTTCTTGCATTTTAACTTTGTTTTGGGCCAACTAACCAACTTAAAATATTTTCTTAAACTAACCCAAGCCCAACCCATTAACCCAAAACCCATATATTACATATATACACATAAAAGCAAGACAAAAACCAAAGAAAAAAAAGAAGAAAATTCGGCCAAGGCATAGGAGAAAAGAGGGAAAAATTGCAACCTAGGGTTTCAACTTGTGCTCCATTCCAAGTCATTTGGAGTTTATCTTGAGCCATCCAAGCCTTCTTCCTAGCCTTTCTAACTTGTATTTGGTGAGAGTTTGTTCAAAAAATTCCATTTTCTATATTATGTAGTTTATGCCAAAAAAAATGTTTATTATGTATAAGCTTGCTATATATCATATTGATGTTATATATTGTGTCCTTATGACTAGGAGAACAATCTTTTATGGTTATTTCATGTGTTTACAGGATGTATGTATGAATTGAATTTAATAAAGTTAATGTTTGGCACTATTCACTCAGTCCGTTGAATTATTGCTTCAATTCCTAATCTAATGCTTGATATATGCTCTAGGGGTGTTAAACGTGTTACTCGATAAAATTTATTAAGTTTCGCTAACGTAAAAAATTATGGTCTTTTGTATGTGTATGAAGGTGTTTGTGTAATTGGGACTTATAGGTTGGGTTTAATGATTGGAATAGGTACCATAAATGTCTAGGAAGTTAAATGTGATGTTAAATTGGTTAGAACATGGCTAGGAATTGGAAATTCTTAATTGTGATCAAAGGGGTCATAATCACGAAGTGTTGACTTGGTGTATTTTGATGTGTTGTAGGGTCCTAAATGTGTTAAATAATGAACATGGTTTTTATGGCATTTATTGAATGATTGGTTTAGGGTGTCGTAGTACAAATGGTTAAAGGGGCTAATCGGGGTTGAGTGGTAGTTGTGGTTTAAAATGGGTTATCTTCTCATTTATATGTGTCATAATGTGTCCTCATAAGCATAGGATAGTTGGTTT
Organism: Ehretia macrophylla; assembly: GCA_037974665.1. Lineage (NCBI taxonomy): Eukaryota > Viridiplantae > Streptophyta > Magnoliopsida > Boraginales > Ehretiaceae > Ehretia > Ehretia macrophylla. Next base: position 64,411,406 of record CM075771.1, on the reverse strand, counting down.
GTGGATTGAGTGGCTTATTGTTAATATGTGCTTGTAAATGAACTGAAGGGCTGGCTTACAGAAAATGAAATTAGTTGTTGGTAATTGTCTTGTAATTGTTTAGCTAAGAGTCTAATTGTACTTGTGTGGAATGTTTATTTATTTGTAGAAGTTCGTGTGTTAAGCTACTTGTTTGCTTTGTTTGGGATTGAGCGATTATGCTTGTGGCTTGTTTATATTGATAATTCTTGATAATGTCTATTGTTGCTAAGTGACATTTAATCATGTAGAATTGCTAGTTGAGCCATTAATGTAAACTTTATTGTATTGGCTATGTATGCCATCTATGAGGTTATTTGTAATAAATATGTGTTCTATTACATGCTAGGGTTTGATCCATTGAGCCAATCCAAGGTATTTGGGGGTAGATTAATGCTAGTTCTTGCATCATTTGGCTATCTAGAGGTGAGGGAGTTGTATCTTATTTGCATTTCTTTTCTATATGTTGATTATGTTAAATAATTCCCTTACTATAAATGTTAGTTATTTAACATATTCTTGCAAGATTTGTTAGTTTTAAAGTTAGTAGAGTAAGCTTTAATGGTTAAGGCTTGTTATTTGATAATGTACGTGTGAGGACAACCTACTTTGTTGTTCCTCTTTATGTTCTATCGAATTGTTAGTTGTTACTTGTATATGCTATGTTGTGATCTCATATCGATGGTTGTGCAACCTTATTGTCAGCACAGATGAGATGGGTCTCTCTGGGTGGTAATGGGCTTGCCAGGATTGGTTGCTCTAGCTCCGTAACTATTCCCTCTCTCGCTAGTAATGCTGCCTTGGGAGAGCTAGGTTGTAGGATTAACGAGGTGTTACATCCGAAGTACCCCCGTTTGGTGTATAGGGATTTTAGCTTATTGATTATCATCTTTTTGAGTTCGTGGTTCGTAGCTCGTGGATCATGGTTCGTGGTTCGTGATATTGTATTCTTGGGATTGCTTGGTGTATTTGTCTTCTTGTGGTTGATTATCTTCTTTATTGACTATTAGATAGTTTTTTTTATTGTATATTAGTCTAGTAAAGTTAATTGAGTTTATTGTGATTGTTTTATTGTCCGTAATTAATTAATTATAGTTAATGCTCAATTATATAGTCCTTTAAAATATGGTACTTAACTTCATTATCAGGGGCTAGTATATTTCTTTGTTAATTGACTAAGTGACATGAATGCATATCATTAAAACAATTTCAAAACACCCCGGTTATTTGTTTCCCTCCTTCACCAAGTATACATGTATTGTATTCTCACCCCTCCTTTCTACACTTTATAGGTAAGACAGGTTCCATTCCTTCAGAGTCTGAGGAGTAGGAGGCTCGAGAGTCTTCTTGATTTCTTGCTTCTAGCTTAGGTTTAGAGACTGCATGTATAATCTATAAATGTTTATGTATGTTCTTTTGTGGTCTTTAGTGCCTTGTGTATAGTTGTTGTTCTAATATGCATAAGTGTTATTCATATTAGAGGCATGTAATTAAAGTGGACATAATTAATTAGTTCGGAATGTAATAGACTAGATAAGTTTAGTTTTCCTTAAAGCACATTAGAGCGGTATGATAAGTGAGTATTTAAATACCTAGGTATGTCCATATTTGTATATTTCACTATGTCTATTTTTTCTCATTTTTTTTGCCTTTGGAGTGGTATCGGGGTGTTACAAATGATATCAGAGCTTAGTTAGCTCTTAGCCAGGAAAGGGTTCTCAGTCTATTGGGTAGCGAACCCCGAGTGCATGCGTGTGAAATGTACTTTGTATAGGTGTATGCTTGCATGTGGGACTTGTATTTCTTGAATGGAAATGTGTTTCTATGTGATTTGGTTATGCGAAATATGAAGAATGACTTAAATATGTGACTATATGTACTTGTGTGGTTTTGATTGGAAATATGTGCACCTATGTGTCCTAATTGCGTAATATGTAAAGGTTGTGTAGTAAGTGTATTTATGTGATTAATCTTGCTTCTAAGTGATTTCCTGAGTGTTTACTACCTTGGATATATGTGATAATGCGTATTAAATGTTTATTTTATGTTCCACCCATTGCATACATATATTACCCTTTAAAAATGGTAAGTAAACTCTTCCCCTAAAGAGGAAGTGGTTGATCGGTCAACTATCGATGATCAAAGGATGATATTTCTTATGTGGTGATCAATGGTTGGTATCTAATGCTTGGTAGTTGGACTTCTTACTCAGCAATTATGTTTGGAGTTCAGTCATTGGGATTCTTATTGGGTACTCTCTTAGAATTCTTGCATAGTACTTGGGTATTCTTGTGACATTTAAATTTGGGATTCTGTTGGACTTCTTATTTGGTAATATCTGCAGTATTCTCGTTCAGATCTCTTATTGGTATTTTAGTTAGGATTCTGTGATATCCGTGCCCAGAGAAGGTTTTCAATTATTTTATTTATTTTATCTGCTTGCATATTTGTCCTAATTGTTTCATTACGTGACTTCGTTTAGTGTCCCATTTGTGCATTGCATGTCCGGGAGGGTAAAATTAAGCGATTTTAATCAGTTCAGGGCTTAGATTTATTTTCGTTCGAGCCTATTATGCATTGGTCTAGCATTCTAATAAATTAAATCCAACCTGATTATGGCTTATGTCTTGTGGTTCATTCGTATTATGTTATATTAGATAGCTTATATTAATTCCATTAATCTACCCAGGTGAAGGATAAAAGCCAAGCAAACCATAGGAAACAAAGAGATCATGATGGTGTTTTGTTCTTTCGGTGGCTTTGTGGATTGGTTAGCTTTGGTAGAGCCAAGAAAGCAAAAAAAAAAAATATATAAAGCATAGTGGTTTTGGTGGTGATTAAAGGACCGGGCAAAGAAAAAAAAAAAGTGGAATGAGTTCTTTAGTGGACCGAGCAAGACAATCTCAGTTAGTAGACCGAAGCCAGCAAACAAAAGAAGCTAATGCATAGGTGTAGTTTTTGGTGGAAGAAACAAAGGAAACAAAGTGTTGGTTTTCTAGTGGACCGAGTAGGAGCAAAGGACAAAAAAAAAATATGTAGATGCTTGAGCTTTACGGTGGTATTAGTTCAAGGCAAAAAAAAAAATATATATATATATAGATATAACCTATGCCTATTGGACCGAATGAAGAAAACAACAAAAAAAAGATGTTATTGATTTCGGTGGAGGCTCTAATTAGACTGAGTAGATCAAGACAAAAAAAAAAAAAAAGAGCAAGCCTTATTTTTAGTGGACCGAATGTGTTGAGCAATGTAAGTGGACCAAGTGCATATTTGATAGTGGTGTTGTTTGTTGTCTACATTTTATATGCTTTCCTAAGTAGTTTGTTAGCATATAAAAGAAAGGCAGTAATGTCACGCCCCAACTCGACCCCTCCTATAATCAGTCAGGAAGCAACATAATTTCCGAAGTATAATGACAATAAAAAGGGTACCGAGGTTCTAAACCAACCTTCATAGGACATCGTACCTCAACGCCATAAACCATACAATAAACAACTCCTCAATAACATAATAATATACATCATGACCATATCATACAATAAACAATCCTCGTTATATGCCTCCGTTCCAACATAATACATGAACCCTTAATATACAATACAAAATATGTTGATACCAACCTAGCAACCTAGACATAAACAAAAGAAAGGCTACTAAGACAACATCAACTAATTCATTAACTTATCAACATCTTATACATTATAAACTACAAAGCAGATAAAAGTCTACTAAGTTAATTTACAAGATAATAAAACATGTACGACATCACGGATACGACTCTGGAACATAGGACTCATCCACGTAAGGCACGTTTTCCACATTCTCCTCTTCAGGAGGCACGTACCCGTAATCTTGCGAAAGTACACCTGTAAGCATGCAATAATAGAGAGTGAGCTTATAATAAGCCCAACGAGGATCCGATAGATCTCTACAGTATTCACTATGCTCCTTGGATTTAATCCTTTGAGCAAGTAAACACATAACATCAATAATATTATAATCACTTAACTATATAACCATTCAATAAAGGATACTCAAGTTGGTGTAGCTCCAAACGCCATCACGATCTCAACCATTCTTCTTATAACTCCCCATTACACACGCACCCGAGGTACCTCACTAGCCCCTCCCTCCATGACACCTCCGTCATGCGAGCTGGGGGTAGTCTCTGGCAGTCATGCCGTTTTCAACCCGACAGCCCAACGCTGCCCGAGAGGTGACACACACATACCAACACTCCATAACAATCATCAATAATCAATCAATCATCAATCAATCATCAATCAATAATCATCTACTCATCAATACTAGCATCAATAATCAATTAGACAACAAATAATTAAGTTAGATGACAAAGTAGGCCATCTAACCGAACATGCATTAACCACACATTCAAACTCTAATTTACCCATCAACAACTCACAATTCAATCACTCAACCCACACCCAATCAACTAAGGCTCAATCTAACATTTTAAAGAAAGACAACCTAAACTTCAATTAATCATATCTTACATTCTACTAATCCAAACAACTCCAAATCAGTTTCAAACACCCACCCATTCAACCAACTACATTAGCCCCCTCGGAAAACCACCATAACACCTCCAAATCATGCCCGATAACCCTAAAAACCTAAGGTGTCAAGGCTGAATTTTCCGGATTTTCACCCAAACATCATAATCGAAAATTTGGCATTACAACGGCGCTACCACGTAATTATCAAATATTTAGAAATCGACGGCAATCGATTTCGATCAACACAACTCAATTTAATCAACATTGAACAATTTAATCAAATTTAAATACCCGAAAAATAAAAATTATGCTACAACCGATAAAAACTCGAAGTATTACAGCCAAATGATCCCTAGCATGCAATGACCAATAATCTAACATCAGCTTAGAATTCTAACGGTTCAATTTTCAATTCTACGCAAAAACACAAAAGTTGAGTTTTGAGATCCAGAATTTTTCTCTCACCTTTGATGTGATATAAGCCTAGGAATGAGTGTAATGCGTGCCCAACAAGCGGAATCCAAGTCAGCACGAAGTTCTACGGATAAAAACTAGGTTTTTCTTTGAATTTTTTCTTTGAAAACCTTGAAAACTCTTTCTCTTTTTCTCTCTTCTCCCTCTCGGAAATGTGTGTGTAATTGTGGGTGTTTTTGTGCTTTGTGAGTGTGTGTTGGTGATATAAGCTTATTTGGTCAACAATTAAATAAAGTCAAAGTTAGTTTAAATTAGTATTTTTGTGTTTTCTTGATTTTAAATGCATTTTCTTGATCACCAAAGTTCAAAACATTTATTCAACACCCAAAATAGCTCAAGTAGATTATTTTTAGGTGACAAGAAGTTTTACAATCAAACAATTTCACCCGAGTCGGCTTAAAACTCGATTTTCGCAAAAGTCGGTGTAAAAACCCTAATAAATTCCTAAGCCGATTTTAAAACCGTTTTCATCAAACACAGGTCTATTAAAGTCCGTGGACTAGGTCTAGAAGGGTTAAAAAGACCAGTTTCAAAATTTTAGCGGACGTGTTTCGAAAATACTATTCACAGAAAATCGACGATAAAATTTCTGACTCCATTTTTTATGAAAATTTCATGAATGCACATTTAACAAGTATTAGGAGTATTGATATCAAAATTATAACATTCTAGGCCCTATAGCACATAAACAGGTTATATGCACGCAAAACGAGACAAAGCACGTAAATCAAGTTAAAGCAGATAAGTGGGGTTTCACAAGCAAGGCCTTTCGGTGGTGTTTAATTTCGAAGCAATTAGAAACAAAAAAAAAAGAATAGGTAGAGCTGTGCCTTAAGTGGACCGAAGTTGGAATTGTAGGCAGTGGGTTTAATTGTTTTGATTACATTATATATAAGCTTAGTCTTTGCAAAAGTTTGCAACAAGAAGTTACAGTGAGCCTTCGGTCTAGCAACAACAAAAAAAAAAAAAACAAGAGAGCACCGTAGCCAGAGAGAAAAAAAAAAAAAAAAAAAGAGGAAAGAGTTTTTGAACGGAAATTTCTTAGGGTGCGAAGCCTGGAAAAGTTAGTTGGAGCTCTTGCATGCATTTAAGACTAAGAATTTGAGCTTTCTGCCTGCAATTCTATCTGGTTTGGTGAGGGAATTTTCTGAAAACTATTTAAAAGTTCATATATATATATATATATATATATATATATATATATATATATATATATATATATATATATATATATATATATATATATATATATATATATATATATATGTCTATTGTTTATTTTATTATTATTATTATTATTACTAATCCTTGCTAGTTGGGCTATAATGAACCGGTAACCTGACTTTTAACTAATTTATTCTATAGTTTTATACAATTGAGCTTATATTTATTTGCCGGTTCTAATTGTTTAAAATGCTACATATAAGTGTTGTTAATTGAATTAGACTGTCGTTTGATGCCTAATGTGTTATATGTCGTGAATGTCGGGGGACAACCTACTTTGTTGTCTCCTCTAAAATGAAGTGAATGCGAATGTGATGTGATTATATGAATATGTGATGCAATACGAAGCGAGTGGATTGCAACCACTAAATAGATGTGGTAGTCAGTGTTGCACTAGGCGGCAAAGGGCTTGTCAGGCGATGGCACAACTACCGATGTTCTATTCCCTACCCATATGAACAAAGAATTTCATAGGGTTTGGGTCGTAGGTTGGTGTATATCCAGATTACATCTGGTGCCTGGGTAGGGTTTGTGATCGGTGCCCGGGAAAATCGATAATAACAAAATGAGTGAATCCTTATTATATGTTTATTTACATTACAGTTCTTGTTTTTATAATTGTTGATCTTGACGGTGCATGACATGTTTTCAAAAGGCGTTTCCAAAGCTAAAAATGATTTCCAACTATTCTTGCATTTCCTCCCTTACTAAGCTATGTGTTGGTTAGCTCATTCCCTTTTATCCACCTTTCAGGTGAGCAGGACGTGGTTTATGTAGAGTACGTTCCCCTTGTTGTTGAGGATAAGCCTGAGGCTTAGTTGATTGCTTACTTGATGCCTATGCTACTTGGATCTAGCTAATGTAGATGTTCAGTACATGTGTTTACTTTAAGTCTTTACTTTAATAGTTGTAGTTTAAGAAGTATGCCATAAGTCTATTTTGTTGTGTAGGTGGTTAGACTTATGATATGTAATGTATTTGTTACTGTTGTCTTTTAGTTTAGTAGATTCCGAGGCATCTTTTGATATTGTAATTGAACTTTATGGTCTTGCTTGTATTTAGTCTTACTGATCTGCCTTGGAGGGCAGTATTGGCTTATATATATATATATATATATATATATATATATATATATATATATATATATATATATATATATATATATATATATATATATATATATGTATGTTGGGGTAATGAAGGCTTATGCAGTGGATGGTGTTGAATGACTTGAGTTTTGTGGTGTTGTTTTGAGAATGTTTTGGTTTGTTTAAACTGCTTATATACAAGATGTTTATTTGGGCTAGTGTCCACTTATAGCAGTTATAATGCCGAAATTTAATCGCGTCTTGGCTTGGATTCTAGGAGGGGTCGAGTTAGGACGTGACAGATTCTCATATGATATTCGTATTCATCGGTAATTCTCATTCAGACTCTTAAATGGTATTTTCACATGAGCCTTTATTTGGCCTCTTACTTTGGATTTCTTATATGCATCTCTTCTTGGTATTCTCAGTGGAATTCTTGGTAGTATTCTGATTGGGATTTCTCACCGGTATTCTTATACAATGCTTCTACCTTGCAACAGTGATGAATAATTGGAGTTTGGTCTTTGGTGTTCATCTTATCAACCTGACTAGAGTTGTCGTAGTTGATGTAGAATTCTTTAATAAGAAGGAATTGTGAGGATGCAATTTGTTTAAGGGGGGAGGATGTGATACCCGAACCCTAGAGCGTGCATATGTCATATATAATTGTATATATTTTGTGCATTTACTTACTTAAATGTTTATTTATCATAAATGTGCAATTAAGAGCTTATTTGCCTTTTTCGTGTAATTACATGTTTAAGTAACTTCTAGCATTAAAATTGTGAATTAACTTATTTTAGTAAATAATAAGTGCATTCAAATTATTTTCATCAAAACTTTTAAAGAAAATTGCATTCAAAGTGTTTTTGAATTAACTCAAATCCGGACCAAAATTTTTACTATTTTATTTTCTGGATTTCACATTTTTCCGTTACTACTTGACTTATATTTAGCAAATGTTCATTGAAATTTCGAGCATAGCATATCGGGTGAGTGAGTTACAAAAATATTTGGTATCGTATGAATAGTAAAATCTATGTTGCATTTTTGGGCTTCTTGCATTTTAACTTTGTTTTGGACTAACTAACCAACTTAAATTATTTTCTTAAACTAACCCAAGCCCACCCCATTAACCCAAAACCCATAGATTACATATATACACATAAAAGCAAGACAAAAACCAAAGAAAAAAAAAGAGGGAAATTCGGCCAAGGCATAGGAGACAAGAGGGGAAAATTGCAACCTAGAGTTTCAACATGTGATCCATTCCAAGCCATTTGGAGTTGATCTTGAGTCATCCAAGCCTTCTTCCTAGCCTTTCTAACTTGTATTTGGTGAGGGTTTTTTCAAAAAATTGCATTTTCTATGCTATGTAGTTTATGCCAAAAAAATATTTATTGTGTATAAGCTTGCTATATATCATATTGATGCTATATATTGTGTCCTTAGGACTAGGAGAACAATCTTTTATGGTTATTTCATGTGTTTATGCGGTGTATGTATGAATTGAATTTGATAAAGTTAATGTTTGGCACTATTCACACAGTCCCTTGAATTCTTGCTTCAATTCTTAATCTAATGCTTGATATATGCTCTAGAGTTGTTAAAAGTGTTACTCGATAAAATTTATCAAGTTTCGTTAACGTCAAAATTTATGGCCCTTTGTGGATGTATAAAGGGGTTTGTGTAATTGGGACTTATAGACTTGGTTTAATGATTAGAATAGGTACCATAAATGTCTAGAAAGTTAAATGTGATGTTAAATTGGCTAGAACATAGCTAGGAGTTGGAAACTCTTAATTGTGATCAAAGGGGCCATAATCGCGAAGTGTTGACCAGGTGTATTTTGATGTGTTGTAGGGTCCTAAATGCGCTAAATAATGAATATGGTGCGTTTATGGCGTTGATTGAATGATTGGTTTAAGGTGTCGTAGTACAAATGGTCAAAGGGGCTAATCGGGGTTGAGTGGTAGTTATGGTTTAAAACGGGTTATCTTCGCATTTATAGGTGTCATAATGTGTCCTCATAAGCATAGGATAGTTGGTTTTTGGATTGAGTGGTATGTGCTTGTAAATGAACTGAAGGGCTAGCTTATAGAAAATGGAATTAGTTGTTGGTAATTGTCTTGTAATTGGTTAGCTAAAAGTCTAATTGTACTTGTGTGGAATGTTTATTTATTTGGAGAAGTTCGTGAGTTAAGCTACATGTTTGCTTTGTTGGGGATTGAGCGAATATGCTTATGACTTGTTTATATTGATAATTCTTGCTAATGTCTATTGTTGCTAAGTGACATTTAATCATGTGGAATTGCTAGTTGAGGCATTAATGTAAACTTTATTGTATTGGCTATGAATGACATATATGAAGTTACTTATGATAAATATGTATTCTATTACATGCTAGGGTTTGATCCCTTGAGCCAATCTCAGGTGTTTGAGGGTAGATTAACGCTAGTTCTTGCATCCTTTGGCTATCTAGAGTTGAGGGAGTTATATCTTATTTGCATTTCTTTGTTGTATGTTGATTACGTTAAATAATTCTCAAGCTATAAATGTTAGTTATTTAGCTTATTCTTGCAAGATTTGTTAGTTTTAAAGTTAGTAGAGTAAGCTTTAATGGTTGAGGCTTGTTATTTGATAATGTACGTGTGAGGACAACCTACTTTGTTGTTCTTCTTTATGTGCTACCAAATTGTTAGTTGTTACTTGTATATGCTATGTTGTGATCTCATATCGTTGGTTGCGCAACCTTATCCTCAACATAGATGCCATGGGCCTCTCTGGGCAGCAACGGGCTTGCCAGGGTTGGTTGCTCTAGCTCTGTAGCTATTCCCTCTCTCGCTAGGGATGCCTGTAATGCCTCGATCCCTCACGAGACCGGGACTGTTATTTATCAAACTAATCTCCACCATATCCAAACCCACGAAAAAATGAGGAAAAACGGACAGAGTCTCCCCTGTTTATAGGACAATCTGTTCACCTGCAAGCAGTAACTTATCCACAAAAAAAATCACAATCCAACTCCAAGGTACAATCCCATTCACACAAGCATGCAAACTAACCAGACAATCAAGTAAATCATTGAAGTTATTACAGCCCATCTACCGTTATTAACTTATACAAGAATACAAGTTTTATTTTATATTACAACCTTTTAGATAATAGAAACATACACAGGGTTTTGTAATCTCAAAACAAAGCACATACAACCATCAACTCGCATTTCCTGCACATAGCATCCCACCACAGCTTTTCCTGAAATATGTTAAAACGAGAAATGAGTAACCAAAGTTACCAAGTGAGGGAGGTGATGCAACAAACTAGGACGTGCAACATGATATGCAACAGAATAATAACATTTCTAACACCAAATAACACAACCAAGTAAACAGGTAATTAACCACATATTAAAAGGATACTGTTCCACTTCAAGTCTTCAATCTCGTACCACGAACCACGAGCTTCATGCAAGTGCCAGCAAACCCTTACTCCTCCAAATTGGGGTGCTCCGGATGTATCCCGATCCTACGATCTTTTCTCCTGAGGTAGGTCCATATGCCTAGCAGGTGAACCATGCCTCTGGGGTAGTGGAGTATACTCAGCGAGAAAGAGAATAGGCACCATGGTAATCGAGGGAGCACGGCAAGCCCGACGCCGCCCGTGTTTCTCAACACTACCATGTCCGAAAAGGTTGCGCAACCCGACACGAATTTAAGAATGCACGAGATAATATCAAACAAACACGAGTTGTGGCACCCCGATCCCCCTCGAGACCGGGAGTTCTATCAATCGATCTAAACACAACCCAAACCAAACCCGGGCATAAATTTTCAGGGAAAACGGACAGAGTCTCCCCTGTTTCTAGGCGAAATGTAAAACCTGCGACAACATATAAGTGGACCAATACCATGTCCAAACATTCAATCACCTCAAGGCCATCCGAGCCTTGGTTCACAACAAGCAAATCACAAGGAAATAAACATTCATGCTTAGCAATTAAACTACCTCAATCTATTTCATAAGCTAGACTATCATATCTTTCTATCTCTTTTCCTTTGTCATTACAAGTATACATTTAAATTAAGCTACATTAACTAAATACACAATCTAGTGAAACTTAAATTACATCCCCTTTAACTTTAAATACATATAATACATAAAAGCATACAACTTTACAACTTTGACAACTCAAGTCATGTAGGCACGCAGGACAACTCTTCAAGCACGGACTTTCACGAAATCACGAACTTTCCAGCTAACATGGCATTTCCTGAAATGTGGTGGTGAGGAGTGAGTATACACAATACGTATACTCAGTGAGGGCAAGACAGATATCGAATTGGAGAGAAAGAAAGTCGTGCAATGCAAATAAGACAGTTTAAGCAATATAACTGATAAATAAGCAATCAAGACAAACAATCAATACAATAAGCAATTACTGAAAGCATTAACACAACCATTCAAAACTATACCACACTCTGAAGGCTATGGTTCACTCATACGAGCAAAGTACCATTGCACGAGCGATACATCAATCTCGAGCTTGATGTTGACAACGATGACAATAAGTGCGCATCCACCTTGTAACACCAGTTTGGAATACCCCGGAAGTATCCATTAATTCCACGACCCAAATCTCCATGGGAGGCAACCCAAGCGAGAAGAGGGAATAGCAGCGGAGCTAGAGCAACCAACACTGGCAACCCGAGGCTACCCAGAGAGGCCCATCACTCACGCGCGAGACACTATGCAATGCAAGACTCGATACAAGGCAATAAACGAGCGATAGCACAACAATACAAACTAGTGACAACAAACGAGATAACAAGCAATCACAATTAATAATAGCATACATCTAACTTTTCAAGCATAACAAGCAATAATAAGCAACAATAACACTAATTAAACAAGTATATCAAGCAACCCTAAGCATTCTATAGGCATAATATCAAGATAACAAGCAAAATCACAAATCGGCCCCAACTATCAAAACACTACCATTTCCAAACGAGCCACGAGTTCTGGAAACCGACTTCACCAATCCTCCTAGGTCACCATAAGGCACGTCTAAGGACCCCGAAACCCTACTTTACCCTAGAATTCGCGCAAAGCCCCGATTTCCCCCTTTGCTCGTTTGAACTACAACTACCTCAACCGATCACCCAACCAATGCCATAATCGCACCAAAAGTGCTTCCATGGCCTCCCGAAACAATGCCATCACGCAAAACGAGAAAACGCTAAACGCGACCTAAACGACCCCGACTTTCACTAAGCCGTTTTTCTCCGTTTTTCCATTACACAGTCCAATTAAACTACACATTTAGGCATTCTAGCATATCTAGCATCTTCCTACATCAACAGACAGCATAACATCGCAACTTTATCATTTCAAGGGTTTACTATTCATGTTTTACTATTCAACTAACAAATTATATTTCAATTTCAATATTCAACCGCAGAAAATGTTATAAAGCTATAAATACATGTTCTACGATTGCTAGAGAATATTCTTTAAGCCTCAAAATGATTAAAATAACAACATATGGATAAAACTCAAAATTTAAAGTTAACACAAAACATTCAAATGCGGAAATAAACATGAAACCCTCACCTTAGATGCTCCTAGACGCTAGGAAAACCTCGTAGAATGCCTCGGAAACTACCCCGTGCAAGCCCTCGCGAAGAATCGAAGATTGGATGTTGAAATTTCTTTTTTCCTTTCTCCTTCTATTTTCGGCCCTAGCTTCTCTGTTTTTCCAGCTTTGTTTTGTTTTGTTTTGTTTTTCTTTGTTGTTTGCTTAATAAAAGATGACAAAGAAGTCAACTGGTCAATGCTTTGGTCAACCTACTTAAAATTGGTCAAATAAGCTCATTTTTAGGCATTTTAAGGCTAAAACAACTAACATAAATCAAATTCAAGTTAACAACAACTAAACTACTAAAATTAAAACACTAAACACGAATTTTTACTATTTGCTTAGGACTCGAAATTATTTTCTAACTATCTCTCTCGATATGCTATGCACTTTGCGACAATAAAAGATTAACAATTAATTCTCAAAGAATCTAAGAAATATATCATTTTTGGAAAGCATCATAGTTTAGAATTTACTCCGGCTCGGAGTTACCTTTCTCATTTATTTGAAAATCGAGTGATTTTAACGCAAAACAACCAAAACCGATTTTTAAAACAATCAAAACAATCAAGGTAATCAATATTCATTTAAAGTAATTAATTTCACTAGTTCTAGAATATTTTCAAGAATTATCAAGTTAATATCAAAAAACCAATGAAGGTTAATATATACACGTAGTCAAACACAATTAAACCCTAACATTTAAGATAACACTTAATTAATCACAAGAGAATAAATTCAATTACTATAATTATTAGAAATAGATAATAATATTTTAATTATTCAATTTACAACTACTAAATACTTCCAAGAGGAATATTAAAATAGTGCAAGTTGGTTGATTTAACTAATCAAACAATTAATCAAATGCAGTCAAGTGATATTAAATGCATATCGGGTTCGGGTTATCACACGAGTAACCACGAGATAACAAATAAATGGTACATGTAACTTTATCAATTAGCTAAATCATATAATCTAAAAATAATGAAATAAACTAAGATGCACAAAAGGGTTAAAGACTCCATCACTTTTACCAAACCTATAAGGGCATAGTTTAGGCTTACTCTAAACCTCTTTAAATAAATTCAAATGTGCAAACCCCTAGTTATTCATACAAGTATAACACTTTTAACAATTGATTATAGCAATTCTAACTTTAACTAACATGCAATCTCAACCCACAACAATAGAAGCTATACAATCACTTATTTATTCCACTTTATTACATAGTTCAGTTAGTCATACAAAGCATGATTCCATCCTCATTCACTTCATTCAAGCAAATAATCAAACACTTGCTCTTCAATATATACATTACTAACTAATCTTTGGTCTAACATAAAAATAACCATAAAACTTTTAAAACCATCAAGGAATGCTCTTACTCACTTATGAACTTTAATATACAAGATAGATATGCAATACAACACCTAGCAAGTAGAACCCCATGAAAACATGCTCATTTTCAAATCTTCAAACAGAACCCTAACTTAATCAAATTTATTACCCACTCTATTGACCTCCAAATTTTTTTATTTTTACATATAATCGTAGCTCTTCGAGTGTAGTTAATTTGAGGTTCAAACGGTGCTCAATTCTGAGTTAAATTCCAAAAGTTATAACCCTTACCGCACAATCACGCATAACTGGGCAGAACTAGCGATTTTTTAGGTACATTTTGGAAATTATGTGATCAAAGGGCTAAAACGTTATAATTAGCCTTAGTCCTAGAAATCAAAACTTGTTCTAAACTACCTAATCTAGCTTTTGTGTAAATTTCGTTAATTTTTGAGCACTTTTGCTAGGTCAAAGAAGCTTTGAAAGACGGGGGCAGTAGACTGGCCCAAAACAAAACACACTCACACAAGCACCTAGTTGAGTTCTACCTTGGTTTCATGCTTTGCTTGCTAGCTTTAGGCTTTACTTTGGCACATACAACACTTATCCAATCAATTAATGGGTCAATTAACAACAATTATCAACATGGTTCATTCTAAACTAAAGTTATGCAAACCAAATAGCTTAATTCACAAAACTTCACTACTATAATACGTACGCTACATAAGGGCATACAAACACTTAATTACTCAACTATAAAGCAACTATCAAGTAGTAAACATGCTAGAACATAAAATTAATTAAGCACATATAAAGGGGTCAAATGTCCGATGATCACGAAACTTCATAAAATGTTCACAATTGCTATATAACAATATATAAGGTCAAGATATACAAGCACCAATGCTAATTCAAGGCTAAGCATGAAAATTCCGAATTTCCTCTTTGTTCGACTAGACTATTAAGCTTCCTATCGACATTCAAGGATCAAGTTAGGCAAGATAGCTATTCTACCAATCCAATGATACCTAAATACATCTTTTAGAGTCTTCAAATCATAGCCTAGAGTTCCAATCTACAAAAACACCGAAAATGTCTTTTTGTGGGTTTTCACTACAAATACCTATTCCGGGACCCAAACAAGCGAAACGAAAGCACTTCTAAGGCTTCAATACTTAATAAAGACTAGTCATGATGTCAAAACGTGTCCGGATTCGAGTTAACCCCGAAACCCCTTATTAAAGTAGCCTAATTCGATCAATTTACTCAAATTTTGTACATGGCAAGCGCAAATAACATTTTTCCCATGTTCAATGACCTAATTAGCAACTACTAGAAGTCTCAAATCGAATTAAATTGTAATTTTTTTCAGAACCCTAGTTTCGGCACTATTCATCATCTTCCTCAAGTGAATCATGCTAAAAAAACTTAGTTCTAAGCTACACAAATGCATAAGGATGTTCTCTAGCGTGTAATAACACTATATCTAACAAGAATCAAGCAATTTATGGCATGAAATAGCAAAATCCGAAAATTCTAAAAACTTGACATAAACTTAAACTTAGCTAAAATGATGCACTTCATCACTTAGGAGCTTTGGAAATGGTAGAGGGAATCTTAGGAGAGGTGGAGAGAGGCTTAAGATGAGAGTTCTTGAGAAAATTTAAAGAAAATAGCAAAACTTCTCCTCATTTTTCCTTTCTTGTGGCCGACTAGTAGGGGGGACAATTTGGGCATTTCCTCAATTGTTTTGTATGAGTATGCATGTATATGTGATGTAATATGTATATAGTGTATGTATATGGTTTAAGTTGAGTTCAAATGCTAGCATTAATTGGTCAAACTATGCTAGTAACTCAAATTAATAGACTAGTTGGCTAACTAATATTTCACAAATGTAACACTATTCAAGCGAATCGCAAAATATTTTTCAAACGCATGCTCCCGGCCTCTAAAGTCTAAAACTACAAGTTTCTGATTCCTTTTATAAGTTATACTGTGAGGCCTGATCCCGAATAACGTGTCTTATCTCGATTTGCGTGCCATTGACCCAGAATTATATGACTGACCTTGGATTACGTGCCCTGTCTTAGTTTTCATGCATGCCTCGTCATTCGTGCCTTGACCTAGAATTGTGTGCCCTAATCCTTGACTTACGTGCCCTGACTTCGATTTACATGTGATACCTCGATTTATGTGCATTGACCTTGAATTACGTGCACTAACCTAGGTTTAAGAGTCGTGTCTTGATTTGCGTGCCTCGCATTGATTTACGTGCATTCATTTAGGGTTGCATGCATTTACTTGGAATACGTGCATTTATCTCGTAGTTTGTGTCTACCTCGTGATTCGTGCCCCATATTGATTTCTGTGCGTGTCTCGTAGTGCGTACCCTAGACCTAGAAAAGCGTACCCGCACACTAATCGAGAAAACATCCTACATAAAGCACTAGACTATTAAATAATCCTACAACTCCACTAACTATTATTTTAATCCTAAGTCAATGCACTAAAAGACAAAACACTAAACACTAAACATTCTTTATTCCTACTTCTTTTTGCAAAACCCATGCACCTACAATAAATAAATCTTAAAACAAAACAAAGAATTCAGATTTTTAAAGCCCACATGGCCGACCATGCCTTGATCATTTGAACAAGAATTGAACAACATTTTTTAAACTAGACATTCTATGACACCAACACATAAAACAATGCATAAAAAAAAAACTCCTAAACACCCTACCCAAGCATGCCATACTCGGCCTACACACCATGCCCATCCCTCACAATTCAAAATGTTCAAAAGATTACACAAATTTCAGATTTTGAAGAATCCAAGGCCGACACATGCACTCAAAAACATCCTCAAAGCATCTTCAACCTCATTTTCCTCTCAAGACTCTCTCAGCTCCCTCATTCTCTCTCCCTCTCGGCTATGACCTTTTCTTGAACATCCAAGGATGAAAACGTTGCTCTCCATATCACTCAAGCTCGGCCATAGCAGCCCAAGCAAGCAAGAAGCAAGAAAATCTCACCCGAAGCTCACAAAACTCTTCATTTTCGGCCTAAGGTAAGTCTTGATAGTTTTCTTCCATTTCTTTTGGTTTCACACACATGCACACCTTCCTCACATGCTAACTAAGTTATAAATTAAGGGAAAACAAGCTATCTCTTGGCCAAAGCAAGGAAGAAGCTCCCTTTGTGCATTTTGAAGAGCATTTGTGCATCTTTAACCATCAATAGGCTAAGGTGAGGGTTAAACTCTTTTAAAAGCTTTCAAAACTCAAATGCATGCTTTCATATGGCTAGCTTTACCTTTGTAATTATTGTATATGTGTGTATATGATCTTATCTTCTCATGCATGGCATGATAATGGCTAGAACTTGAAGATAGGTAAAAACGTTTTTGCTGGCAGTTTTCTGATCTTGTAGTACGAAGTGCATTTGGCTTAGTAAACCATAATAAAACTCCGTGAAAATTGGTAGACCACTAGTTTTGTCAGTTCTGGACATTTTTTGTAGAAATAGGCCATGGACAATTTTGATTCTAAGGCCTCCAAAATGGTCAAACATCTTGAGGTGTCTAAATCTGGAAAAATTGGAAAAACGAAATAGGTTTCTGGCAGATTACTAACTTTGTAGACTGAAGTACTTTTGACCTAGTAAATGTTGATATAAATGCATGGTAATTGGTAGGTTTCTAGATTTTGCAGTTCTGGACATTTTTGTCAGAAATAGACCAAAGCCAATTATGATTCCAAGACCCTCAAAATTGGCAAAAATCATAATGTGTCTAAAACTAGACAGTTTTGCGTAGTCCCACGGTTTTGGCCATAACTCCTAAGTCCGAACTCCAAATGATGCGAGGTTTGTTCCCAAATTTAAGTCACTCATTAAGCTTAAATTTGACATTTTGTTCACTGAAATTGGAGATTATTTGCTTGTCCAATTGAATTTGAAAAAACAGACCATTGCAGTGAGGTTTTTGTTTAGTGATATGCTTAGAATCATGTTGAGACCTTTCTTGAGGTGTTGAATGCTTGGAATTGTGGCATGTAGATGTTGTATGGACTGTTGTGGTTGGTTGAGGTTGTTTAATTTGATTGATGTATGGCTTGGGATCATTAATTGATGAATGGTTTGCTTAATCGCACGTTTAAGCACGAAATTGAGGTCCTAACACTTATGACTATTTGCTAAGAAATGATCTTATGGTTAAATGTGTTAAATTATGTGATTAATAGGCTGCCTGTAATTGTCCTTATAGTCTAAATGTGATTTCCGATGATGACATGTTAATAGGTAGACTTTTCTTGCACCCGGTCTCATATAAACGTCGTTGCATACTTGTATAATCTTAATACTTGATACGTGAACCCCGAAAATGAGTTATATGACTTGATTTACATGTATTACATAGCTGCCCGTTTAATGTTCATATAACTCTATGTGTTTTACAAAGTGAAATTTCATGTTAAGCATGCCTCGTACGTTTACTTGGCAATATGTGATCTTGAAATTGCTCGGAGGCAACCTACTTTGTTGTCCTCCTAATGTGAATTGTTAAATGGTATAAATGTACATTGTATACAAGGTTGCAACCTTTCATTGTGGCATGTTAGCGTTTCACGAACACTGGGCGGCATAGGGCTTGCCGGTGCTCCCGTGACTACCATGGTCCAATTCTCTCTCTCGCTTGGCATTCCACCTTCGGAGAGTTGGGTCGTAGGATTTCGGGGTACATCCGGAGTACACCCAATTGGGAGCGATAAGTGGATGATTGAAGCTGGCTGCAACAATTGTTATCGAAAATGATATTGAGAGCAAATGCTCACTAATTGAACTTGAAAGCCAAAGCTCACAGTTTCCCTGAAATGATTGGTAATTGTATATGTTGTTCAATTTGTTTCTTATACTTTGGGTACTTTATTTTTTGTAATACATGACATGTTTTCAAAAAGAAATTTTTATGAGATTAACTGGAAAAGAGTTTCAAAATATTATCTCTCGTTCCCCCTCGCTGAGTTCATAAGGACTCACTCTCTTTTTGTCACAGATGAAGCAGATTTGGAATAGGTACCCAAGGAGAATGTGCTTGTTAATGATTCCTTGGAGTGATTACGTGCTTTTGTGCTTTGCTTGAAAGTGGTTGCTATATAGATGTTGTGTTTGATTGCAACTGTTCATTTTGTTGATGTAAATGACCCCATTGTAATTTGGGTCTAATTTTGGCTTGTACTGATTAAAATTGGATGAACTCTTTATTGGTTGTTTGCTTTCATTATCTTGATTAGTAGTTATCATAGGTGTTTAAACCACTAGATGAAGAAACATATAATGAAACTCTATCTAACCTTACTTAGGTGCTTATGTATAAGCTAAGGGATAATAAGTACTTGTAAGACAGGAACTGACATATAAACGGGACATAGTTATCATGCTAGGCTTGTCAATCAAACGAGACTATCAAGATAAATTAGTAGGCATATCTATTGATAACAAAATAGAAAATTTTAGTTGGAATTGAATCAATGATTAAAGGTTTTGAGGCATTTTAGAAAATAGGTCAAACCAAAAGTCTTAAATATAGCCGTTATGCTGTCGGTTTTTCGGAAAAACTTTTGGAGTTCTAGACCAACGTTAAACATTAAATCATAACAAAAACGCTAAGAAAGTGAAAAAGTATAAATGAATTAGGTCATACCCTAGTCTAGCCTCCTTAGGTCGGGTTGGGGTGTGACATATACTATCTAGGAAAAATATTAAACCAAACAATTTAGACAGTAAATTTTTTTATGAATAGTGACCATCAAATAAACATATTTAAACTAGAAATAAAATACATTAAAATGACAAAAGATATGCTACAGTTATTTATGACTATGATGAAATTTCTCGGGCATCACAATGCCGCCCTGGGAGAGTTGGGTCGTAGGATTAATGGGGTGTTATATCTGGAGTACTCCTATTTGGTGTATAGAGATGTCGGCTTATTGATTACCATCTTATTGAGTTCGTGGTTTGTAGCTCATGGATCGTAATTCGTGGTTCGTGCTCGCGGTCATCTTCGTATCCTTTTAATTAGTAACTGTCGCTTGGACTCTAAGTCCTTGGAGAGTTACCATTGCTTGTACTCTATTGTATGTGTTATCTAGCTTGTTTACTTGAATAACATATTGACTTGATATTGTATTCTTGGGATTGCTTGGTGTATTTGTCTTCTCGTGGTTGATTATCTTCTTTAATGACTATTAGATAGTTTGTTTATTGTATATTTGTCTAGTAAAGTTAATTAAGTTTATTGTGATTGTCTTATTGTCCTTAATTAGTTAATTATAGTTAATGCTCGATTATATAGTCCTTTAAAATGTGGTACTTAACTTCATTATCAAGGGCTAGTATATTTCTTTGTGAATTGATTGAGTGACATGAATGCATTGCACGAAAACAATTTCAAAACTCCTCAGTTATCTATTTCCCTCCCTCACTGAGTATACATGTATTGTTTGCTTACCCCTCCTTTCTACACTTTATAGGTAAAACAGGTTTTATTCCCCTGGAGTCTGAGAAGTAGAAGGCTCAAGAGTTTTCTTGATTTCTTGCTTCTAGCTTAGGTTTAGATGCTGCATGTATAATTTATAAATGTTTATGTATATTCTTTAGAGGTATGTAGTGCCTTGTGTATAGTTGTTGTTGTAATATGCATGAGTGTTATTTCGTATCAGAGGCTTGTAATTAAAGTGGACATAATTAATTATTTCGGAATGTAATAGACTAGATAAGTTTAGTTTTCCTTAAAGCACATTAGAGTAGTATGATAAGTGAGTATTTAAATACCTAGGTATGTCCACATTTGTATATTTTACTAAGGAAAGAAATCTTATAATTGCCAAAGTTGTTGTTATGGTCCATTTCTTCTACTTGCGGGTTTGTGGATAGGCCTAGAAATAGGGGAAACTCGGTTCATTTTTTCTCATTTTTTATGCCTTTAGGAGTGGGATCGGGGCCCCAGTCTTGTGAGGGATTAGGGTGTTACACACTGCCTCCATATATTAAAACAAGATCTTTAGTTCTTCTCAAGTACTTCAGGATATATTTTACTATCCAGTGTCCTTCTCCTAGATCAGACTGATATATGCTTGTAACACTTACAACATAAGCAAAATCAGGTCGTGTACGTAGCATAACATACATAAGACTGCCTATGGCGGAAGCATAAGGCACTCTGTCTATGCGTTGCCTTTCATCATCGGTTTTAGGAGACATTTCTTTAGAAAGATGCACACCGTGCCTCATAGGCAAGAGACCTTTCTTAGAACTCTTCATCTTCAATTTCTTCAAGATCCATTTTGTATACATATTTTGGGATAAGCCAATTAATGTTTTCGTTTTATCTCTATAGACACGAATCCCCAAGATGTTAGAGGCTTCTCCCAAATCTTTCATGGAGAACTTACTACTTAGCCAAAGTTTTGTGGACATCATATGACTCGTGTCATTACCCATGATTAAAATATCATCTACGTACAAGATAAGGAAAGTGGTCGTACTCCCACTAACCTTCTTGTAAACACAAGGCTCATCTTCATTCCTTATGAAACCAAACTCTTTGATCTCATTATTGAATCAGATGTTTCAAGATCGAGAAGCTTGTTTAAGACCATAAATTGATCTTTTAAGCTTGCATACTTTATGATCATTGGATTCAAAACCTAATGGCTACTCCATATAGATATCTTCATCAATATATCCATTCAGGAATGCAGTTTTGACATCCATTTGTCAAATATCATAATCGTAATATGCAGCAATAGCAAGCATAATACGAATGGACTTCAGCATGGCTATAGGTAAAAAAGTTTCGTCATAGTCAACACCTTTTTTCTAACGATAACCTTTAGGCACTAGCCTTGCTTTACAAGTCTCTACTTTTCCATCAACTCCAAGTTTTCTCTTGAAGACCTATTTTCAACCTATAAGTACAATACCTTCAGGCAGGTCCACCAAGGTCCAAACATCATTGGAGTACATGGAGTCCATTTCTGCTTGCATTGCTTGTTTCCACTTCTCAAAATTGATATCACGTATCACTTCCTTATAGGTAGCAGGATCATCCATATGATCATTATCCCCAACCACAAACAATTTTTGTGCTTCCTCAAGAAGATTCTCATATCTTTCAGGATGATGAGATATTCTACTAGATCTTCGAGGAATCTATTCAATGACTGGTTCTGGAACTTGCTGAATAGGTTCAGATTCTTGATTTGGGCCATTCTATGGCTTAGAGGACTCTTCCTCTATTTCTATTTTCCTCCCACTGCCACCTTCTTGGACAAACTCTTTTTCCAAAAAGATGGCATCACGGTTGACCAAAATTCTTTGATCACTAAAAAAGTAGAAATAATATCATTTAGTTTCCTTAGGATATCCCACGAATCTACCCTTATCAGATCTGGCTTCTAACTTGTCCATCTTAAGTTTCTTAACGAAAACTGGACAGCCCCAAATCTTAATATGATTAAGACTTGGTTTTCTACTCACTCACATCTCATACGGTGTACTAGGTGTGACGCCCGAGATTTAGCCATGCATTTAATTACTGTTGCATCCCTTCTTTGCGCATCTCTTTCTATGCCTTATTAACTGCCTTCTTAAATTACTATTCACTCCATTTTTAAAGTTCATACTATTAACGAATTACCATTTTTATTAAATCATATTAATTGTTAGAGTAGTGGAAAAAATGTGCAATTGAGCTAGAAGCGATAGGAGAGCTCGTTTAGAAAATGATTTTAGTAGTCAAATGAATAGTGTTACGTAACTAACTTAGAGATTTAATTAACTAGCCTATGTTTCACACATTAGACTCGTTTTGGAGCTAGCAACGCGCATTTTAGAAGCCACTTAAGCACCCAACATGACCCCACCTCAAGCCCTACTTAATAAAACATAACACAAGCACATTTTAACACAAAAACAAAACAATTTCAGCCTGTGAACAGTGCCAAACCCGACAACCCTTCCCTTGTGCATTTGGAGATTTTTGCTTCATCAAATCATCAATCCAAGCCAAGCCAAGCCTTGAGCAACTAGTGTAGGGTGTTTGCAAGCTTCCTAGGTGCTCCTACGCGCGTTGGTGAGGGATTTCACGGCTTACTTTTACATTTTAAAATAGTTGTCAATTTTTTGATTTGTTGAAAATGTGTTCAAATGCTATTGTATTGATTATCTATGCTATTATACCATGTATATGAATGCTAGAGAACATATTTGAGCCATCGTTTCACAATTTAAACGGTTGGAATTGTTAGTTTAATTCATGAGGTGAATAGTGACGTTTTTTCTAGGGTTTTGTGTAATTGCTCGAATTAGCTTGATTCAACACTCCTAATAGAAGCCTTAGGTGCTAATGAAGGTATTCTAATAGCCCCGTGCACTTACATTGCTCTAGAATCACTTAAAACGTAAAATAGTCGACTTTAACAAAGGGCTTTCGGGGTTAATGTGAATCCGGGTGAATTCGGGCTTCACTTCTAGTATTCTTAGGCTACCTAGGTGCTATAGAAGCTTTGATATCCCTTGTTTGAAGCCCGAATAAGGTGCCTGTAGTTTAAAGCCATAAGAGGGAATTTGGGGCTTTCGGGGTAATCGTGGGCGTTTGAATGAGTTAGAGGGTTGAGAGGGTACCTTGAGGGTTAGTTAGAAGGTTGGGAGAGTTTCCATCGAAAACGAAATCATTAACTTTGGTTTGGAAGAGAAATAGTTTGTAAAATAAAGGGGTTTAGGTGCAATTTCGGTTGTCTCACACTTCTAAACCCATGGCATAACTTCTTGAGTGTTTATATGTGATATTAAGTTGATTTGGAGTTTTTGGTATAATTCTATGCTTATTTTGTAAATGTCCCTTTGTAAAACTGCTTATTAGCTTATATAATTGCTTCTATGCTAATTGCCTCGAGGTCAACCTACTTTGTTGATCCTCATATGTGTTAATGCTTATATTATTGCTATTAACTTGCCATCGTTAAGTGCATTGCATAGTGGTTGCGCAACCATACTGTCAGGGGCAGATGTGTTGAATATCGGTTGGGCGGCAGAGGGCTTGCCGGTGGATATTCAAACTCCGTGCCCTAATCCCTCATTCGCCTAGTCCGGAGATTGCCAAGGGATGTTAGGTCGTAGGATTATCGGGGTACATCCGAAGTACACCCACTGGAGTGTTTGGGGATTATGCCGGCTTATCGTGATCGTGCTCGTGGTTCATGGATCGTGAATGAAGACCAGTGAAGATTGCTGTATAGGGGTTTGTGTAATGTATCCTTTAAATATGTGGTTATTTGAGTTATCATTGTTTCCTAAATTGCCTAAGTGATATTGTTGTATAACTGTATTATCTGTTGCATTGCACGCCCCGGGACTATATCCCTCACTGGGCAATAGTGGTTGCTCATACCTCGATATATGTTTCAGGAGACGCTGAGGGTGATCCCCAGCTTGTTGAGTTAGTTGAGGAGGAGGAAGTTCAGATTGATCCTTTACCTTAGTTGCTGTGCCTGATAGCCTGAGGTGGTTTAAATTCTTGCTGCTTTGTGGAGGCTCAACTGTTTATTTTATTTTATGTCCTATTTTGTGGCCTAAGGGCTATGTATATGTTTGTTGTGTAAAGTTGAAGGATAGTAGATTGTGGTGTCGAATTGGAAGCCATGTCTTGTAATAACTTTTATTCCTGCTTTTATTTCCTTGCATGCTTGGGAGTGAATGGCTTATGGTAGAAATGTTTTACCTTTTCATTATGTTTTATTGATCTCTTGGAATGTCATGGCTACTAGACTATGTTGTAAACAAAGTTCTTGCATGCTTGTGTGGTTTTAGAATTGTTGTTTGCTTCAAGGCTTGGATGGCCTTGAATCTTTATTTATATAGCCATGAAAAGTTTGTTTACCTTGTTGTTACCTTATTTGCAAGTTTACAGGTTTTCTGAATGTCCACGGTACAGGGGAGACTCTGTCCGTGTGTCGGGTCCGACTTAACCTTTAGTTGGGGGTTGGGTCGGGGCGTGACATTTAACTGGTATCAGAGCTATAGATTGCATGAAGCCGGGTTAAATTTCTCGGTCTGTGGGTAGAGATTTGTTATGTGACCTTGTGAATGCATGAGTCTTGATTTTGATTTGCCTAAGTGAAATTTGAATTAGGAATGAACATGCTAGCATGGAAATAGAATATCAAGAGTCTAGAATGTCAAGTATGATTTAGTGATTTATGTGTATTTCAAGAATGTGGAATATTTATTTGAACTTCTATGTACTTGACTTTATGTGAATCTATTTGGACTTTTCTTTATGTGTCTACTTATAAATTGAATATATACATATGTATACCTGTCATAACACTTTGCATTCTAGCTATTCGAGATGGGGCCCCGCCGTCGTACTGAGAATCAGAATGTTGGTGGAGAACCAGATGGGGTTCATGGGTGAGAAGCTGAGGTGGCAGAAAATGCACCGCAGGTTCAAGAACCGAGCACTGCACAGATCTTGGCCACGATGGCCACTGCTATGAACACAATCGCCCATTTTGTGACACAGCAGGGTCAGCCAGGGGTCGTTGGAGGTAATCAGGCTGCGAGAGCCGGAGGTAGTGGCCCTACCGGAGGTAGTGGCCCTACCGGAGGGAATCTGTACGATCGGTTTATTCATCATGGGGCCTATACTTTCTTTGGAGAACCGGACGATATGAAGGCTGAGATGTGGCTGAGGAAGTTTGGGAGAGTGGCAACAATACTCGAGTGCCATGATGACGGGAAGATTATTTATGCCACTTTCCTTCTCGAGGGTGATGCTGAAGATTGGTGGCATACCGTCAGTGAGAAATGGGAAGCCGAGGGGGTTCATCATTATGGGCCTACTTTGTCCGAGAATTCCGAGACAAGTACATATCGGTGGTTGCCCGCGAGAGGCGTCAATTAGAGTTCATAAACCTGAAACAGGGGAGTATGACAGTAGATCAATATGAGGCTACTTTTACCAGGCTTTCCTGTTATGCACCAGCTTTGATTCAGCCGGAGGACATGAAGATCCAGAGGTTCATCCTGGGTTTGAGGAGGGATATTATGCTGAATTTGTCTGCAAATGATTTTCCTAACTATGCTGCAGTAGTCCGAGCCGCCTCAAGATATGAGAAACGTAAGGCCGATGTGTTAGCCGAGACCAGTCAATCGAGTAAATGGTTTCAGTCTCAGAGTCAAGGGTACCAGGGGCAGGCTGTATTAGTTGGGCAGAGTACACAGCCGAGGTAGACTCAGAGTTATACAGGGCCTACTCAGACTCAGACACGACCAATTCAGAGTCAGACTCAGAGTTAATTCCGTCCAGCAGTTTCCCGTTCGCAGTAGGGTAGTTCAGCTACCTCTACTTACAGAGCTCCTTGGGGAGGCACTATTGCAAGATGTCACCAGCAGTGCAGCTTCTGTCAGCGCTAGGGCCACACTGAGGATGTTTGTTGGAAGAAACAGAACAAGTGTACAGGTTGCGGCAGTGATCAGCATATGGTTAAGGACTGTCAGAAATTTAAGAACCCTAGGGGTCAGACGTCAGCTCAGAACTCTCAGACCAGGGCACCAGCTGCAGCACCACCACCACGAGGTCAGGCCCGTGTATTTGCTTTGGATGCTGAGGAGCTTCCGGATACGACCGTTGTGGTAGAAGGTATTTTTCTTCTTAATGATCAATCAGTTAAGGTTTTAATTGATTCCGGGGCTTTGAATTCTTTTATTACTCCTACTTGTGCACAAAATGCTAAACTGAAACATGATAAACTAGTGCATGAGATTGTGGTATATACTCCTATGGGTCCGAAGTTTGTTACTAGATCTATTTGCAGAGCATGTAGTATTTTTATTGAGGGTCGTGTTTTTCCTGCTGATTTGATTATCCTACCCCCTTCAATGACTTTGAAATTATTTTGGGGATGGACTAGTTAAGTAAATATTATGCCCAGCTTGATTGTAGAAAGAAGATTGTGTATCTAGATATGCTTGACCAGACTGTACTTAAAATAGTTGGTAGTAGAAAATCTACGGGAATTCCTATTATTTCTTCTATTAGAGCATCAAATTATTGAGCAAGGGGTGTGAGGCTTATCTTGCTTATTTGATTAATCAACCTGGGGATCAATTGAAATTAAATGATGTACCTATCGTGAGGGAGTTTCCGGGGGTCTTTCCGGAGGAATTACCTAGGTTACCGCCTGATAGAGAGTTAGAGTTCATGATTGATTTATTGCCGGGAACTTCACCTATCTCTAGGACTCCGTATAGAATGGCTCCACCTGAGTTGCAGGAATTGAAAGTTCAATTGCAGGGCTTGAGAAGGGATTCATTCAACCGAGTTCTTCGCCTTGGGGTACGCCAGTCTTATTTGTTAAAAAGAAAGACGGATCTCTTCGCCTATGCATTGATTATCGGGGTCTTAATCAGGTAACCATAAAAAACAAATATCATTTGCCTTTAATTGAAGAGTTATTTGATCAGTTGCAAGGCGCCAGGGTATTCTCTAAATTCGATCTGAGCCAAGGCTATTATCAGTTGAGGATTAAGAAAGATGATGTTCCTAAAACTGCTTTTAGAACTCGATATGGCCATTATGAGTTTGTTGTCTTGCCGTTTGGTCTTACTAATGCTCCCGCCGCATTCATGGATTTAATGCAGAGGGTATTCCGTCCTTATCTGGACCAATTTGTGGTCATATTCATTGATGATATTCTTGTCTATTCTAAATCTGAGGCAGAACATGAACAACATCTCAGAATTGTGTTGCAGACTCTTCAGGAGCATCAGTTATTTGCAAAGTTTAGCAAATGTGAATTCTGGCTTAAGCAAGTTGCTTTTCTGGGCCATATTATCTCGCAGGATGGTATTTCTATTGATCCAGCGAAGATTGAAGTTGTGTTATCTTGGAAACGACCTGAAACTGTTATAGAAATTCGTAGTTTCCTTGGTTTAGCTGGGTATTATCGGAGGTTTGTCAAGGATTTCTCTAAGATCGCAGGGCCTTTAACTCAACTTACTCAGAAGAAAACAGTATTTGACTGAAGTGATAAATGCGAGGCCAGCTTTCAGGAATTGAAGAAGAGATTGACTACAGCTCCTATTCTTGCGTTACCTGAGGGATATGATAATCTGGTGATCTATAGTGATGCTTCGAAGGAAGGTCTGGGTTGTGTATTGATGCAGAATGGCCGGGTTATTGCTTATACTTCCAGGAAACTAAAACCTTATGAACTCAATTATCCGACTCATGATCTTAAGCTTGCAGCTATCATTCTTGCATTAAAGAAATTGCATCATTATCTCTGGGGCAACAAGTTTGAAATCTTTACAGATCATAAGAGTTTGAAATATCTGTTTTCACAGAAAGAGTTGAACATGAGGCAGAAGCGTTGGCTGGAATTACTTGAGGACTATAACTATACTATTAACTATCTCCCGGGCAAGGCCAATATTGTTGTTGATGCTTTGAGCCGAAAGGCTACTGTTTCTAGTTTGATTATCAAGAATTGGGAATTCATGGAAGAATTATGCTTGTGGAAGCCTAGTACTTCAAATTTTGGTATTCAATTCGTAACTTTGCAGATTCAATCTCTGTTATTATCCAGGATTCGAGAAGCTCAACAGGCTGATCTTCAATTGTTGAAAGTCTTAGAGAATTCTAAAGAGGGAGAGTCGGATTTCAAACTGCACGATGATGGTATTCTCTAATTCAAAGGTAGAATCTGTATTCCGAATGATCCAACTCTGAAGAAGGATATTCTTGCTGAGGCACACAGTTCTAGATATATTATCCATCCAGGCAGTACTAAAATGTATAAAGATTTGAAGCAGAATTTCTGGTGGAATAATATGAAGAGAGAAATTGCTGACTATGTTGCCCGATGTCTTACTTGTCAGAAGGTTAAAGCAGAACATCAGAAACCTGCAGGGTTGTTGCAGCCTTTGGCTATTCCTGTTTGGAAATGGGATCATATCACCATGCATTTCGTATGACATTTATCAAGGTCTTCGAAGGGTAATGACTCAGTTTGGGTTATTGTGGATAGACTGACCAAAACTTCTCATTTCATTGCTAAAAAGAAGTCTGACTCTCTTGACAAGCTGGTAGAGTTGTATATTGAGAATGTTGTTCGACTTCATGGAATTCCAAAGAGTATCGTGTCAGATAGAGATCCCAGATTCACATCTCAGTTCGGGCAGAAGATTCAGAAAGCTTTGGGCACGACTTTGAATTTCAGTATAGCTTATCATCCTCAGACAGATGGTCAATCCGAGAGAACTATCTTAATCCTCGTGGACATGTTACAGGCTTGTGTTCTGGACTTCGGTAAGAGTTGGGAGAAGTATTTGCCACTCGCAGAGTTCGCCTATAACAATAGTTATCAAGCTACTATTGGTATGGCACCTTATGAGGCACTTTATAGGCGTAAATGTCGGTCTCCTCTCTACTGGGATGATGTTGGTGAGATGAAGACTATTGACCCTACTCTCTTACCTGAAATGAACAAAATGATTGATCATGTGCAGCTTATCAGAAAAAGAATGCTTACAGCACAGAGCCGGAAAAAGAGTTATGCAAATAGACGCCATCGTGATCTGAAATTTACTGTAGGGGATCGAGTATTTCTGAAAATCTCTCCTCGCAAGGGTTTGATTCGGCATGGTAAAGGAGGTAAACTCAGTCCTCGATATGTGGGACCATTTGAGATAACTGAAACTGTTAGTGAATTGGCTTACTGTCTAGCTTTACCTCCCAGTCTGGGCAGAATTCATGATGTATTCCATGTTTCTATGCTTCGGAAGTATCAGCCAGATCCCTCTCACATACTTGAGCCAGAACCTCTAGAGATCAGTGAAACTTTGACCTACACAGAGAAACCTCTTCGGATTGTTGATCAGAAAGTACAGGAGCTGAGGACTAAAAGCATTCCGATGGTTAAAGTTCTGTGGGATCATCATGGCGTAGAGGATGCGACGTGGGAGAGAGAGGATCAGATGCAGGAGCGGTATCCAGATATGTTTTCCGAATCATGTAAGAATTGCGTGGACGCAATTAGTTTAAGGGGGAGAGGATGTGATTCCCGAGATTTAGCCATGCATTTAATTACTGTTGCAACCCTTGTTTGCGCATCTCTTTCTATGCCTTATTAACTGCCTTCTTAAATTACTATTCACTCCATTTTTAAACTTCATACTATTAACGAATTACCATTTCAATTAAATCATATTAATTGTTAGAGTAGTGGAAAAAATGTGCAATTGAGCTAGAAGCAATAGGAGAGCTCGTTTAGAAAATGATTTTAGTAGTCAAATGAATAGTGTTACATAACTAACTTAGAGATTTAATTAACTAGCCTATGTTTCACACATTAGACTCGTTTTGGAGCTAGCAACGCGCATTTTAGAAGCCACTTAAACACCTCAACATGACCCCACCTCAAGCCCTACTTAATAAAACATAACACAAGCACATTTTAACACAAAAACAAAACAATTTCAGCCTGTGAACAGTGCCAAACCCGACAGCCCTTCCCTTGTGCATTTGGAGATTTTTGCTTCATCAAATCATCAATCCAAGCCAAGCCAAGCCTTGAGCAACTAGTGTAGGGTGTTTGCAAGCTTCCTAGGTGCTCCTACGCGCATTGGTGAGGGATTTCACGGCCTATTTTTGCATTTCTAAATAGTTGTCAATTTCTTGATTTGTTGAAAATGTGATCAAATGCTATTGTATTAATTATCTATGCTATTATACCATGTATATGAATGCTAGAGAACATATTTGAGCCATCGTTTCGCAATTTAAACAGTTGGAATCGTTAGTTTAATTCATGAGGTGAATAGTGACGTTTTTCTAGGGTATTGTGTAATTGCTCGAATTAGCTTGATTCAATACTCCTAATAGAAGCCTTAGGTACTAGTGAAGATAGTCTAATAGCCCCGTGCACTTACATTGCTCTAGAATCGCTTAAAACGTAAAATAGTCGACTTTAACAAAGGGCTTTCGGGGTTAATGCGAATCCGGGTGGATTCAAGCTTCACTTCTAGTATTCTTAGGCTACCTAGGTGCTATAGAAGCTTTGATAACCTTTGTTCGAAGCCCGAATAAGGTACATGTAGTTTAAAGCCATAAGAGGGAATTTGGGGCTTTCGGGGTAATCGTGGGCGTTTGAATGAGTTAGAGGGTTGAGAGGGTATCTTGAGGGTTAGCTAAAAGGTTGGGAGAGTTTTTATCAAAAATGAAATCATTAACTTTGGTTTGGAAGAGAAATAGTTTGTAAAATAAAGGGGTTTAGGTACAATTTCGGTCGTCTCACACTTCTAAACCCATGGCATGACTTCTTGAGTGTTTATATGTGATATTAAGTTGATTTGGAGCTTTTGGTATAATTCTATGCTTATTTTCTAAATGTCCCTTTGTAAAATTGCTTATTAGCTTATATAATTGCTTCTATACTAATTGCCTCGAGGTCAACCTACTTTGTTGATCCTCATATGTGTTAATGCTTATATTATTGCTATTAACTTGCCATCGTTAAGTGCATTGCATAGTGGTTGCGCAACCATAGTGTCAGGGGCGGATGTGTTGAATATCGGTTGGGCGGCAGAGGGCTTGCCGATGCATATTCAAACTCCGTGCCCTAGTCCCTCATTCGCCTGGTCCGGAGATTGCCAGGGGATGTTAGGTCGTAGGATTATCGGGGTATATCCAGAGTACACCCACTGGAGTGTTTGGGGATTATGCCGGCTTATCGTGATCGTGATCGTGATCGTGGTTTGTGGATCGTGAATGAAGACCAGTGAAGATTGGTGTATAGGGGTTATGTGAAATGTATCCTTTTAAATGTGTGGTTGTTTGAGTTATCATTGTTTCTTTAACTGTCTAAGTATTATTGTTGTATAACTGTATTATCTGTTGCATTGCACGCCCCGGGACTATATCCTTCACTGGGCAACAGTGGTTGCTCATACCTCGATATATGTTTCAGGAGACGCTGAGGGTGATCCCCAGCTTTTTGAGTTAGTTGAGGAGGAGGAAGTTCAGATTGATCCTTTACCTTAGTTGCTGTGCCTGATAGCCTGAGGTGGTTTAAATTCTTGCTGCTTTGTGGAGGCTCAACTGTTTATTTTATGTCCTATTTTATGGCCTAAGGGCTATGTATATGTTTGTTGTGTAAAGTTGAAGGATAGTAGATTGTGGTGTCGAATTGGAAGCCATGTCTTGTAATAACTTTTATTCCTGCTTTTATTTCCTTGCATGCTTGGGAGTGAATGGCTTATGGTAGAAATGTTTTACCTTTTCATTATGTTTTATTGATATCCTAGAATGTCATGGCTACTAGACTATGTTGTAAACAAAGTTCTTGCATGCTGGTGTGGTTTAAGAATTGTTGTTTGCTTCAAGGCTCGGATGGCCTTGAATCTTTATTTATATAGCCATGAAAAGTTTGTTTACCTTGTTGTTACCTTAAATGCAAGTTTACAGGTTTTCTGAATGTCCACGGTACAGGGGAGACTCTGTCCGTGTGTCGGGTCCGACTTAACCTTTAGTTGGGGGTTGGGTCGGGGCGTGACACTAGGAACAACTTTAGATGGAACTCGGTTCAACAAATAGGCGGTTGTAAGAAGAGTATACCCTCACAATGAAATGGGAAGATCCGTGTAAATGATCATAGATCATACCATATCAATTGATGTACAATTCCTACATTTAGACACTTCATTCAATTGTGGTGTTGCAGGTGGAGTCGTTTATGACGTTATACTAGCCCCTTTGAAATATTCAAGAAATTCAGTACTTAAGTATTCACCTCCACGATTAGACCGTAGAGTTTATTTACTCTTTCCAAATTGGTTCTCTACTTCAGCCTTAAACTCTTTAAACTTTTCAAAAGCTTCAGACTTATACTTCATTAAGTACACATAACCATACTGTGAGTAATCATCGGTAAAGGTTATGAAGTAGTAATAACTATCGCGAGCCATTTCCCTAAATAGTCCATAAACATCACTATGTATCAATGCTAACAATTCAGTAGCTCTTACACCTTGTCCAACAAAGGGTGACTTAGTCATTTTACCAAGGATACAAGATTCACATGTAGGGCTGGGCTCAAATCCCAATGAACCAATAAGTTCATTTTGAGGCATACTTGCAATTTTTTAATCATTGAAATGACCCAGCCTTAAGTTCTATAATTGTTTAGGATTGATTTGATTATCTCTAGGTCGCTTTTGTTTTGAAGTAGAAACAGAAGTAGAATCAACATGCATACAATCGTTCATGTGAAGATGATAAAGACTGTTTACCAAAATAGCCATGCCGATAAATTCATTACAATAGTGAATATTGCAGCAACTATTTACAAAGGAAAATTCATAGCCTTCCTGAGCAAGCCTAGGAATAGACACTATATTCCTAATAGTTTGTGGTACAAACAAAACATCTTTCAACTTCAAGACACACCATACAGGCATATGTACATCTACATTTCCTTTACCCAAGGCTGTAACATTTGCACCATTGCCAACCTTCAAAAGAACCTACCGTTTCCTAAGGGCACTCGGATCATTTAGAATCTGTTTACAAACACAAATGTGAGATGTAGCACTAGAATCCAATATCCAAGAAGTATAACGTTGACTAATAAATAGATTAGTCTCAGTCACAAAAGCAAAAGAAATATTACATTTCTTAACAACTACTTTAGCTCGCTGCTCCCTCAACTCTTGAAGGTACAAAGGACAATTCCTTTTTCCAGTGACCGTCCTTCTTGCAGTGGTAGCAAGTACCATTAGGTGTTACTGTCTTCCCCTTTGGTTTGGCCACACCTCCCAAATCCTTTGGAGTAGATTCCTTCTTTTTGTTCTTCTTCTTCTTCTTGTTCTTAGGCTTAGAGCCAAAAGAAGAAGCAACAGCAAGAACGGTCAGTCTTCCTTTATCTTTCATTTGACTTTGTGCAGTAGTCAACATGTTCAACAACTCGGGTAAAGAACATTCCAATTTCTTCATGTGGAAATTTATGATAAATTGGCTGAACAAAGGTGGCAAGGACTATAGAATTAAGTTAGTCTGGAGTAGATAGTCCATTGTGCAGTCAAATGCCTCAAGCTGAGTAATCAAATTAATCATCTTGAGGGTGTGTTTGTGAAAGAAATATATGATACAACTTATCATAAACCAATATTGTAGAAGATTAACATGGAATACTAGCCATAGCCGAACCCTAGTAGGCACATTTCAAAAATTTTACAGGCATGATAACTAGATTCAACATGTAATCTTCTATCTATGTCCATAAATCTATATATATAATGGAAACATGTGTATGTTGTAATACCCGAGCCCGGAATATGAATTTTCTTTGTTTATTATTTTGAAAATTATATTTCCTTAAAATCTTTGTGAATTAATTGTTACATTCTCGCCAACGCAACGTGCATTGCATTTAAGGAGCGATAGCTAGATAACGATTTCCAGTCCTCAGAAAATAGTGAAACTAGTATTTAGATGACTTAAATTTTATATTTTAAATATTGTTAGCTTTAATTGAACTTACAATAGCTGAAACGGATTTAAAACGCGCGAAATAGGGGCCTTTGACCAAGCTTTAAGTGGTTTGACCTTGGACCTTTGACCTTTGACCATTTGACACCTTATAAGCTAAAATATTAAGCAAAATAAAAAAAAAACAGAAGCAACCAGCAGCAGCAGGCCGTAAGTTTCCATAGAGAAAAAAAAAAAAAACCTTTCAACTTCTATACGATCAATCTTCGCGTGTGCTCGTGCGGGGTGATTTCCGAGCCAACCAACGTTGTTTTCCTAGCGACTAGGAGTACCTAAGGTGAGGGAAGCATGTTATTTGCGCATTTATACGTTGAAGTTGCGCTGTTATGCTTTCCGCTGATGTAGAAACGTGCTAGGTATGCTAGAATGCTAAAATGTGTGGTTTGTTTGGGTTGCGTAGTGGAAAAAATGAGAATTAAGCCTTTGGGAAAGTCGGGGTCGTTTAGGTCGACTTTGGCGTTTTCTCGTTTTGCGTGTTGGCATTGCTTCGGGAAGCCATGGAAGCACTTTTGGTGCGATTATGGCGTTGGTTGGGTGTTTGGTTGTTGTAGTTGTAGTTCAAACGAGAAAGGGGGAAAATCGGGACTTTGCGCGAGTTCTAGGGTAAAGTAAGGTTTCGGGGTCTTTAGACGTGCCTTATGGTGACCTAGGAGGGTTGGCGAAGTCGGTTTCCAGAACCCGTGGCTCGTTTGGAAATGATAGCATTTTGACAGTTGGGGCCGATTTGTGTTTTTGTGTGTTTACTTGTCTTTATGCTTATAGAATGCTTAGAATTACTTGAATTACTTGTTTGAGTTGTTTTGGATTGAATTGCTTATCAAATTGTCGCTATTGCGTGCGAGAGTAACCTACTTTGTTATTCTCCCACGTGTGGTTTATCGCTTGTTTATTGTCTTGTATCGAGTCTTGCATGGCATAGTGTCTCGCGCGTGAGTGATGGGCCTCTCTGGGTAGCCTTGGGTTGCCAGTGTTGGTTGCTCTAGCTCCGCTGCTATTCCCTTTCTCGCTTGGGTTGCCTCCCAGGGAGATTTGGGTCGTAGGATTGATGGATACTTCCGGAGTATTCCAAACTGGTGTTATAAGGTGGTTTTGGGCCGGCGCGTCGTCATCGAATTCGTGTTTGAAAGTGGTTCGTGAAAAGAGTATCGTATCCTTTGATTGAGTGTTTGCAGCTTTAAATACTTGCCTTGCTTTATTGTTGGCTTTGGATGTATCTTTATATGTTTTGTATGTATTGCTTGGCTAATTGCATTGCATACTCCTCTCATCTCCGTCCTTGAGACCAATTGCCCTCGCTGAGCAATAGTTTTTGCTCATTCCTCTCTATACTATGTTTTTACAGGAGTAGTTGAGGCAGACCCTCTCGAGGTAATTGAGGAGGAGGAGCAGGTGGAGGTGTTTCCGTGATAGCACTTACCTGCTTTGCTGGTGGTTGGTTACCAGTTTTGTGCAAACCTTGCTGTTATGTATATTGCGTGAGGAACGCTTAATTTTGAGGCTTGTAGCCTTGTATATATATTTTCTAGTTGAGATCTTTATTAGTTTTATGTTGAAATGGATTAAAGTTTGTATGTTGTAAACTTATGCTTGGATGACTAGTGAAGAATGCATGCTAAAGGCTAATGGTTTAGTGGCATAAGTACTTGTGTAGTATGCATATCATTTTGGTTTGGAAAGTTGGATAATAAGAAATGTATGTTTTATAGAAAGTTGGCTTGTTTTGATTATTTTATAGCTTTCGCAAGTGTTATATTGTTTTTAGGGTTTTCGGATTGTCCGCGGTACAGAGGAGACTCCGTCCGTGTGTCGGGTCCGGGCTTGGCCTTTTGCGGGGTTGGGTCGGGGCGTGACATCTTTAGGTGGTATCAGAGCATGATAGTCTTGCATGAGCCGGGATATGATTCTCGGTCTGTGGGGTAAAGGTCTGAAATGCTAAAGTGTTTATGAATGATTGCTAAGTGAAAAAGAAAATGTTCTAGCATGACTTTGTGAACTTGGAATGTTTATGTCTTTAAGTGAAATAGTTGGCAAGTTAAACTTGTCTTATGTGAATTGTGTGATAGAATGTTGGATTGTTATTGATTTGAGTGTTATCTAATCTTATGTGTTATATTTCTGTCTATAAACTGCTTTTAAATGTTGCCAGCTATTGTGAGTTGCTACTATGCCGCCACGTCGTGGTACTCAAGGTATAGGATCAGATGAAGAGGCAGCAGAACAGGGTCAGCAGCCGTTGCCTGAGCAGTTTATGGCTACCATGACTACTGCAGTAGACTGGATCACTCAGGTACTACATGAATAGAGGCAGGACCGGATTAATCCCCAGGGTAATCAAGCTAATCCTGGTGGACAGGGGTACAGAGTTGAGAATAACCAGCTAGAGAAATTTCTGAGGCACGAGCCGGGAAAGTTCTTCGGGGAGCCGGATGATGAGGCGGCCGAGAGATGGATTAATCGTGTCGAGAAAATTTTCACCGCGTTGAGGTATACTGATGAGGCAAGAATAGATTATGCATCATTTTTATTTGAGGGTGATGCAGAGCAGTGGTGGAATACTGTTAGGCTGAGGTGGGATTGTGAGGATGTTCCACATTTATGGGATGACTTCGTAAGTGAGTTCCGGGACAAATATATTCCCGAGATGGCTATGGAGAGACGGGAAGATGAGTTTGTGGCCCTGAAGCAGGGAAATATGACTGTTGCACAATATGAGGCTAGGTTTGTTAGCCTGTCGAGGTATATGCCCGAGTTGGTACGGCCAGCTAGGAGGATGATACATAGGTTTGTCCGTGGGTTGAGAATGGACATACAGTTGCATTTGACTGGACAGACCTACACTACTTTTCCCGAGGCATTTCAGGCAGCCTTGAAGTTTGAGAAACGGAAGGGTGAGATGATAGGTGAGAGTAGTCAGCCGAGTAAGAAGCAATTTTTGGGCCAGAGTAGCCAGAGTCAGCCGAGGCAGTATCAGGCTTCTGCACAGGGTCCTCAGCAGCGTTCGTATCAGCCACAGCAGCAGATTCAGGCTAGACCAGCTGGGACCAGGCCTCAGCAGGGAGGTACAGTTCCTACCCCTGCCAGAGCCCCAGCACCTATAGGAAACACTGCGGTTAGGCAAAATCAGCAGTGTGATTATTGTAATCGACCAGGGCATATTGAGGCTAACTGTTGGAGGAAGAGTGGGAAATGTACGGGTTGTGGCAGTGATGAGCATAGGGTGAGGGATTGCCCTAACTATAATAATGTTCAAGGACGTGGTGGAGGCCGAGGTGTCCAGAATAGGGCTGCAGGTGCACGACCAGCACAGAGAGTACAGGCTAGGGTCTTTGCACTGGATGCAGAGGAGCTGCCCGATAATACAGCTATAGTGGAAGGTACTTTTCTTCTCAATACTCAGCCAGTTAAAGTTTTGATTGATCCTGGAGCTACACATTCGTTTATAACTCCTGCATGTGCACGATCTGTGAATGTTTGCATTGATAATTTGCCTCATGAAGTTGAAGTTAGTACTCCTTTGGGTGCAAAATTTGTTGCTGAATCTATTTGCAAATCTTGTGATATATGTATTGAGAACCGTAAATTTCCTGCTGATTTAATTATATTACCATTCCGTGACTTTGAAATCATTTTGGGAATAGACTGGTTGGGAAAGTATTATGCTCAGTTGGATTGTAGAACAAAGATCGTTTATCTTAAAGTTCCTGACCTACCGGTACTAGAGATTATTGGGAACTGCAGGGCTGCCCGCATTCCACTTTTATCAGCGATCAAGACTTCTAAGTTGTTGAATAGGGGTTGTGAAGCTTACTTAGCCTATTTGATCAATCAGCCTGCTGATAAGTTGAGTCTGAATGAGGTTCCGATTGTTAGAGACTTCCCTGGTATATTTCCCGAGGAATTATCAGGTTTACCACCGGATAGGGAGATTGAGTTCGTGATTGATCTTGTACCAGGCACTGCGCCAATTTCTAGGAGTCCTTATAGGATGGCATCGGCTGAACTTCAGGAGTTAAAAATTCAGCTTCAGAACTTGCTTGAGAAAGGGTTTATACAACCTAGTTCTTCACCGTGGGGCGCGCCTGTGTTGTTTGTGAGAAAGAAAGACGGCACACTACGGTTATGCATTGATTACAGGGGACTTAATCAAGTCACGATTAAGAATAAATA
The DNA here is from genome assembly GCA_037974665.1 of Ehretia macrophylla. NCBI lineage: Eukaryota > Viridiplantae > Streptophyta > Magnoliopsida > Boraginales > Ehretiaceae > Ehretia > Ehretia macrophylla. The sequence continues at coordinate 64,372,313 of CM075771.1, read as the reverse complement.
CCCCTTGCCGTTGATTGAAGAATTGTTTGACCAGTTGCAGGGTGCGAGTGTTTACTCCAAATTTGACTTGAGGCAGGGTTACTATCAACTTAGGATTCGGAGTGACGATATACCAAAGACGGCATTCAGGACTAGATATGGCCACTATGAGTTTGTTGTGTTGCCGTTTGGATTGACGAATGCACCAGCCGCATTCATGGACTTGATGCAGAGGGTTTTTCGGCCTTACCTTGATCAGTTTGTCGTGATCTTCATTGACGACATTTTAGTGTATTCGAAGAACGAGGCTGAACATGAGCAACACTTGAGGATTGTGCTTCAGACTTTGCAGGAAAATGAGCTTTTTGCTAAATTCAGCAAGTGTGAGTTCTGGTTGAACCAGATATCTTTTCTAGGCCATATGATTTCAGATCGAGGAATTTCAGTGTTCCCAGCTAAGATTAAAGTTGTATTATCTTGGAAGAGACCTGAGACGGTGCCAGAGATTCGGAGTTTTCTTGGATTGGCTGGTTACTACCGGAGATTTGTTAAAGACTTTTCTAAAATTTCGGGACCTTTGAGCCAGTTGACTCGGAAGAAAGTTGCTTACAACTGGGATGCTAAGTGTGAATCCAGTTTTCAAGAATTGAAGAAGAGACTAACTACAGCTCCTATACTAGCTTTACCTGAGGGAACAGAGAACTTTGTTGTCTACAGTGATGCATCTAAAGAAGGATTGGGCTGTGTTTTAATGCAGAATGGTAAGGTGATTGCCTATGCTTCTAGGAAATTGAAACCTTATGAAGTCAATTACCCTACACATGATCTTGAGTTAGCTGCAGTTGTGTTTGCATTGAAGAAATGGCGTCATTACTTGTGGGGTTGCAGATTTGAAATATTTACTGACCACAAGAGTCTCAAGTATTTGTTTTCACAGAAGGATCTAAATATGAGGCAGCGGAGATGGCTAGAGCTATTGGGTGGTTATAACTGTTCTATTAACTATGTGCCAGGTAAGGCAAATGTTGTTGCTGATGCTTTGAGCCGAAAGGCTACTGTTGCAAGCTTGATTATCAAGGACTGGGAGACTTTGGAAGAAATTTGTTCATGGAAACCAGAAGCTACTGAGGTAGGGATTCGGTTTGCTAGTTTACAGATTCAGTCAGGATTGCTAGCACAGATCAGAGAGGCCCAGAAGACTGATCCTCACATCTTGAAGATCCAAGAAAAAGCTAAAAGGGGAGAGTCGGAGTTTAAATTACATGCAGATGGCATCTTCAGATTCAGGGACAGAGTATGTGTTCCTAGTGATCCGACTTTGAAGAATGAGATCCTGTCCGAGGCATATAATTCGAGGTACACGATTCACCCGGGCAGTACTAAGATGTATAGAGATTTGAAGCAACACTTATGGTAGAACAATATGAAGAGGGAGATTGCTGGGTATGTATCCAGATGTTTGACTTGTCAGAGGGTTAAAGTTGAGCATCAGAGGCCAGCCGGACTTCTACAGCCATTGTCAATTCCGCAATGGAAGTGGGTACATATAACAATGGACCTTGTGACCGATCTTCCTAGATCTCCGAGAGGATGTGATTCTGTTTGGGTTGTTGTGGACCGCTTGACTAAAGTTACACATTTTATTCCCGTGAACAAACAGGATAGCCTTGATAAGCTAGCTGAATTGTATGTTGCTAATATTGTGAGATTGCATGGAGTACCACAGAGTATAGTGTCAGATAGGGATCCCAGATTCAGATCTCGTTTTTGGCAGAAGTTGCAAGAGGCCATGGGAACTAAGTTGAGCTTCAGTACTGCATATCATCCGCAAACTGATGGCCAGTTTGAGAGAACCATCAGGATCTTGGAAGACATGCTTCGGGCATGTGTGCTTGACTTTGGGAAGAATTGGGAGAAGTTTTTGCCTTTAGCGGAGTTCGCCTACAACAATAGTTATCAATCTACTATAGGTATGGCTCCCTACGAGGCGTTGTATGGTCGTAAATGCAGATCCCCATTATATTGGGAAGAGGTTGGAGAGATGAGAACAGTTGATCCGACTGTGTTACCTGAGATGATTAAGATGGTAGATAATGTTCACCTTATTCGCCAGCGTATGCTTACAGCTCAGAGTCGTCAGAAGAGTTATGTGGATAAGCACCGTCGGGATCTTAAGTTTGATTTGGGAGATTGGGTGTTTCTTAAGATTTCTCCACGTAAGGGTTTGATTCGGCACGGTAAGAGTGGGAAGCTTAGTCCCAGGTATGTGGGTCCGTATGAGATCACCGAAAAGGTTGGTCCTTTGGCTTATCGATTAGCTTTGCCTCCGAGCTTGTCGAGACTGCACGATGTGTTCCACGTGTCTATGTTGAAGAAGTATCATCCAGACCCTTCACATGTACTTGAACCAGAGCCTTTGCAGATTGAAGAAAAGTTGTCCTACGAAGAGAAACCGATTAGAATTGTGGATCGGAAGATTCAGGAGCTTCGCAGAAAGAGTATTCCGTTAGTAAAGGTTCTGTGGAATCATCATGGGTTTGAGGAAGCGACTTGGGAAAGAGAGGACCAAGTTCGGGATCAGTATCCGGAGTTGTTTGTTGACCAGGTAAGAATTGCGTGGGCGCAATTGTTTTAAGGGGGAGAGGGTGTAATACCCGAGCCCGGAATATGAATTTTCTTTGTTTATTATTTTGAAAATTATATTTCCTTAAAATCTTTGTGAATTAATTGTTACATTCTCGCCGACGCAACGTGCATTGCATTTAAGGAGCGATAGCTAGATAACGATTTCCAGTCCTCAGCAAATAGTGAAACTAGTATTTAGATGACTTAAATTTTATATTTTAAATATTGCTAGCTTTAATTGAACTTACCATAGCTGAAACGGCTTTAAAACGCGCGAAATAGGGGCCTTTGACCAAGCTTTAAGTGGTTTGACCTTGGACCTTTGACCTTTGACCATTTGACACCTTATAAGCTAAAATATTAAGCAAAAAAAAAAAAAAACAAAAGGAACCAGGAGCAACAGGCCGTGAGTTTCCATAGAGAAAAAAAAAACCCTTTCAACTTCTATACGATCAATCTTCGCGTGTGCTCGTGCGGGGTGATTTCCGAGGCAACCAACGTTGTTTTCCTAGCGACTAGGAGTACCTAAAGTGAGGGAAGCATGTTATTTGCGTTGTTATGCTTTCCGTTGATGTAGAAACGTGCTAGGTATGCTAGAATGCTAAAATGTGTAGTTTGTTTGTGTTGCATAGAGAAAAAACCGAGAATTAAGCCTTTGGAAAAGTCGGGGTCGTTTCGGTCGACTTTTGCATTTCCTCGTTTTGCGTGTTGGCATTGCTTCGGGAAGCCATGGAAGCACTTTTGGTGCGATTATGGCGTTGGTTGGGTGTTTGGTTGTTGTAGTTGTAGTTCAAACGAGAAAGGGGGAAAATCGGGACTTTGCGCGAGTTCTAGGGTAAAGTAAGGTTTCGGGGTCTTTAGACGTGCCTTATGGTGACCTAGGAGGGTTGGCGAAGTCGGTTTCCAGAACCCGTGGCTCGTTTGGAAATGATAGCATTTTGACAGTTGGGGCCGATTTGTGTTTTTGTGTGTTTACTTGTCTTTATGCTTATAGAATGCTTAGAATTACTTGAATTACTTGTTTGAGTTGTTTTGGATTGAATTGCTTATCAAATTGTCGCTATTGCGTGCGAGAGTAACCTACTTTGTTATTCTCCCACGTGTGGTTTATCGCTTGTTTATTGTCTTGTATCGAGTCTTGCATGGCATAGTGTCTCGCGCGTGAGTGATGGGCCTCTCTGGGTAGCCTTGGGTTGCCAGTGTTGGTTGCTCTAGCTCCGCTGCTATTCCCTTTCTCGCTTGGGTTGCCTCCCAGGGAGATTTGGGTCGTAGGATTGATGGATACTTCCGGAGTATTCCAAACTGGTGTTATAAGGTGGTTTTGGGCCGGCGCGTCGTCATCGAATTCGTGTTTGAAAGTGGTTCGTGAAAAGAGTATCGTATCCTTTGATTGAGTGTTTGCAGCTTTAAATACTTGCCTTGCTTTATTGTTGGCTTTTGATGTATCTTTATATGTTTTGTATGTATTGCTTGGCTAATTGCATTGCATACTCCTCTCATCTCCGTCCTTGAGACCAATTGCCCTCGCTGAGCAATAGTTTTTGCTCATTCCTCTCTATATTATGTTTTTACAGGAGTAGTTGAGGCAGACCCTCTCGAGGTAATTGAGGAGGAGGAGCAGGTGGAGGTGTTTCCGTGATAGCACTTACTTGCTTTGCTGGTGGTTGGTTACCAGTTTTGTGCAAACCTTGCTGTTATGTATATTGCGTGAGGAACGCTTAATTTTGAGGCTTGTAGCCTTGTATATATATTTTCTAGTTGAGATCTTTATTAGTTTTATGTTGAAATGGATTAAAGTTTGTAAGTTGTAAACTTATGCTCGGATGACTAGTGAAGAATGCATACTAAAGGCTAATGGTTTAGTGGCATAAGTACTTGTGTAGTATGCATATCATTTTGGTTTGGAAAGTTGGATAATAAGAAATGTATGTTTTATAGAAAGTTGGCTTGTTTTGATTATTTTATAGCTTTCGCAAGTGTTATATTGTTTTTAGGGTTTTCGGATTGTCCGCGGTACAGAGGAGACTCCGTCCGTGTGTCGGGTCCGGGCTTGGCCTTTTGCGGGGTTGGGTCGGGGCGTGACATATGTACTTAAAGAAAGAGGAGAAGTATAAAGGTATACCTCTTGAAGCTTTCAAAAAGTAAATGCAAGTTGTTGATGTAGACTTTAAATCCTTCTAACTTGAAAGCACTAGTAAGTCCACCAAACATCCAAAGCTCACCCAATGTATGAAGACCAAAGTTGCTAGTATGTCTTCAAACAATATAGCTCAATATGTATGTAACTAAGCAAAAGAGAAAAAGCTTTTATCCTTTCCTTCAATGGCCGAAACTACCACCACTTGGAAGATAAAGTTTTTCACCTTCTTTTGCTAGTGTGTGCCGTGTGTGTGTAGAAAGATTAAGAGAGATAAGATCATGTATATCATATATATATAATCTCCATTATATATCTAATATATCCATTCATCTATAGATTAGAAGAGTGTAATCTTGGATAATCTTATTGAATGCTATTAGATTGTAATCATTCCAATCCAATGGCAAAACAATCATCTTCTCTTTCTTCCTCTTGTTGGCCGAAATAAGGTGTGTAGGAAAGAGATATATAGTCTTGCTTTATAATATATAATATCTCTATTAGCATATTAGTATTATATATAAAAGTATCCAATCAAAATAGCTTCCTTAGTTGCTAGAAGAAAGAAAAGCCATGCATGACCTTGGATTGTAATCATTACAATTCAAAAGCTACTTTTCATTTCTCTCTCATGACACTTGGCAGAAAGCAACTATCTTTACTTTATGGCTAGGATTCTTTTGTCTTTATTCTAGATTGAATCTAGACCATCCAATTCAAATTAAAAGACTAGGATTGATGACATGGACAATTCATTCATCCTACATGTAGCATTCCGCACGCCACATGTAATTCTTCATCTAATAGTTTATTTTGCATTTTGATCACTAGGATTGATGACGTGGCATTTCACAAATTACATCACCAATTTTAATATCAACATATATATATTATTATTGCCCATTCTAATCTCTATTAGAATAATCATATTGAATTAGCTTTTCAATATTTGCAGTTTGGCCTCAAAAGTTTTAGTAATTATAATTTGACCTTAAAACTTTCCAAAATTACACTTTTGGCCCGAACACCAATATGGATGACTCTTAACACCTTAAAGCCACCAACCACATTATACAAGCTTCCGGTGAACTTATTCATGATACTTATAAATGTGTGACTTTCTACATTCATAATCACATACCAATGATAGACTGATAAACCTCCTTATCTATTTCGGAAATATCTCCGCCTTTTCCCGAAATACCCTCATGTTCATGGGAGACGCATTAGCAACAGATGTACCATGAAAATGTATACGATAATGAAGATATTGGCTATCTATGAATCCATTTATTGTCAGGAATTACCGTGCAGTCCGATCCTTCTATTAAAACGTCCCAATCGGGGAAAGGACCATGAAAAGGTTATGTCCACTTCCGATACTGTGAATAGATCTAAAATAGTGAAACGAGAGATGACTACTATGGAAAAACCCTTTTCCATCAATTCATACTTGCTTTAACCAAGGACTTCATCATTTATCTACCGACTTCAAATATCACAAGACATCCTACTCTCACCGGAGGTTTAACAGATCCTATCTTGACAATCACCTATCAGTCTATATCAAAAGACTAAAATGCAAAAGGCCGTAACTCACCTTTACAAAAGGCGGGTATTGTCCAGAATTAATATTTAGCCCCTGATATAACCGACAGTCGTAATTTCTCAAGTCTGAGCATTAATTTGCAAAATTCTCAATTAAATAGTAAACTATTAACCCGTAATCATGTAGTTCACTATTTATTATCACAATCAATGATTCGTACAATTGACGATCACTTATATGTTAATTAGTCCATATCATTATGTCGTTTTAACACTTCGTATGTCATCCTTTATCATTAATATCATTATGCTAATCAAAGGTAATTACATATGATAACTCGTACTTGATTATTCTAGTCCCGGTCAAATAATCTAAAGGGTTATGACTCGATTCTTAATATTTATCATGTCGAAGTAGAACATCGAAGCACTCTAAACCCCTTTTAGAATGTTCTCACTTCTCTGATAAACATTAGGGACACATTCATATCAAAGCGAAGAATATGAATATCCAAAAGCATCATTGTGTATAAAACACATATATTCTTGTTAAAACCCTATTTAGCTCATCTAAGCATTAGCATTAGGGCATATCCCTTATAATATCCCACTTGCACTAATGTTACCTACCATAGGATCAGCGCATAGTACATTCGTATCCATATACTCATCTTCTCTAAGAAGCTGATCAGTTGTAATTAATATTACAGGATCAGTGGGTCGTTTATATAAATATAGGAACTATTCTGTTTAACTCTCTTTCTATCATAAAAGAAATTCTCGAAAAAGAGAAAATCCCTATATATGTTTCGATTGATGAGATCGGGTTCTATAAGCTTGTGCAAGAAGCCTTTCATTGCAGTTACCAATTCCAAATATCGATAACCGTCAATAAATATAACCAACTTTAAATTTCAAATCCAAATACCATTCATAATGTTAGATATGTTTTTCGGCTCAAGTAACAAGAAAACAGTTACTCATTATTCGGAACTCTTTCCAATATTTAACAATAAATCTAATAATGCTACCATTATCATGTGGATTCTTTCATAAGAACTTCACTAATTACCACAGATTTGTCAAGATTCCCAAAAATTGGAAATCACTATTTACTACAATAAGATCGTCAGTACATATACTTAGATCCTTCACGATGCAACCATTTACATCACTATGAGCCATGTACTTGCCTTTGCATAGTTAGGACTCTGCAAAAGAGAAAAATGGTAAGATACGCGATCTCTTCACTATTTTATCCTAACTAAAGTCAGAAGGCAGTCTACAAGAAAAAAAAAAGATGCCCCGCCTCAGAGGCTGGAGACCATGCATTTCTTAGAACCCTTCATCTTAATGTTTTAAGATTTTGATTTAGCGTACATGCTTGAAAGGTAAAAACAGTCATATCAAAGATAAGCTCTAAATGGTCAGATTTGCTTTGGTGACAAAAAGAGATATTCTCTAATTATCCCTTTTAATCAAATGCAATCTTCAACTATCTGTTTATTTTCAATAACAGTTGTTGAAAAATAAACTTCATTAGTGCTTTTCTCTGTTTTGCTTAAAGTGTTATCATGCATTAAAACTCAACACATTTCTTTTGACGATGATTCAAGGACTATGATAGCTATGTTCTTTATTTCCTCCCACTATCCCTTTTGGACAAACCATTTTACCAAAAGAATAGTAAATCTATTAAACTCCTTTAAATAGAAAAGAAATGATTTTTGGCCTTTTATTTGTTCAAATCTTTAACTCTTGAGCACCTCAAAGTTTTTAAGATTCAAATGACAATTTATTTATCAAGATTCAATTATTAGCCATTTCAAAAATGCTATATAATATGACTATTTGTGTTAGGTTATCATTTTAAAGGCATTTTTTCCTTTTAATGTGCCTTTCGAAGATTTCATTACTATAATGAAACTTGATACAAAAATGCATATCCTTTTCTTACATAAGATAAATTCAAAAATTTCTCCATTAGAAAAGATCAAAACAAATAATTGCTACTATTTCTTTCATCATTAAATAGAAAAAGAAACTTCAATTTAAAATATAAACATTTTCACAATCATATTCAAAACATGATCGCACTCCGAGCCGACCCACAAACATGAATCCTTTTACAAAAGAAGTTTATATTTTGACTCTAAAGATTCTACCCACAATCAAACATCTCATCCTGAAGATAGATCTCCTGGTAAGCATAAAGTAGCCCGGCTCCGCCTGCGTATCCTCTTTCTCCTTCTTTTATTGTGACTAGGTCCAGCCACAGAAGATGAATAGTCAACATAGGGAATAGGCTCCATATCTAAACCATATCTATACCAGCCAGTCAGAATCCCTAGCAGCTCAGATAATGTGTACTCAATCCTATGCACATGGAAGAGTAAAATGGTGGTAGAGACTACAAGATCAAGTCAATCTGAGGCTGAGGATCCATGACGTAATTGTATGCCTCCAGTTGAGTTATCAGATAAATCATCCTGAGGCAATGCTAGTTAACGTCACCTCCCTGCTATAGTCTCATACTAAAAAGCTCTCGGGTCAGTTCAAACCTCATGCCATAACTGTGCTCTCCGAAGGATACCCTCAAAGATCGAATGATATCCATGGAATGAGACATACTCTTATAATATCGTCATAGATCATCACTCATTGATGAGAGGATGTACCCTCTAGAGCGTGAGTCATCCTGGACCCATCTATCGTATGTGGTCTTATCGGCTTCAGAAGCAGTTTCATCAATAGGGTCCAAAGGTTCAAAATCTAGAACATACTCAGTTCTCTCAAAATGGAGAACTACTCTTAAGCTCTTGTACCATTCTTCAAAGTTTGGTCCGATTAAGTAGTCGTGGTTCAGAATGGAAACAATCGGATTTATAAAAGAAGCCATAGCATATAAACTGCATAAAATAAAAGTAACAGATAGTAAGATTGTAGGCTAACAAGAATATAAATATAGCTATAAATTTATGCAAATTAAATAGCTACTCCCACTATTTCCTTTGAATCTCATACTCCCTTAAATGAGAAAGGGTAAATCTAAAAAGACTCTAAGTGGGATGACCAATTTCTTATGATATGACATATTTCTCAAACCTTTGTGGCTATGTTGAAATATAAATACCCAAGGTCAACAACTCCTTTGTTGTCTATTTCTCTAAATAGGCTATGGTCAAATTTAGTCCCTAAACCACTTTGGTCTCAAACCTTTATGGCTATGTTGATTAAGTGATCTAGTTAGATTATACCCGCTATCACTTAGTTATTCGATAAATTGAATCAATAACCTCAAACTTTTGTGGCTATGTTGGCCATTAGATTTTGGAAGATAACCACATCTCTATGTTTCATTCTAGTGACTTTTAATAAACTTTATTGCGAAACATTTCCTCAAACCATTGTGGCTATGTTGGAATGTACTTAACTCAAGTTCTATTAAAACCTAGGATGACGGAGGACTACGGTAAAACTTCTTTTACCGTTTATTTCAATCTAATATTAGTTTGCACGTTGGGAGTTCTTAAGTTTGATTTCGATCTCATCATATAAATATGCATTCATCATATTACTAGCTAACAATCACAATTATAGCATTTAATAGAATATAATTGCAAAGATGCACAAATGGTAGATCATGGGCTTGGGTTTGGGCCTAAGAAATAAAACCAGCCTAATAAAGATCTTTAACTTCTTGAAATCTTCATTGGGCCTTTAACTCCTTTGGATTGTCCATTAGGCCTTCTTGTAAAAGACTCTTTTGAAGAATTACATAAGTATCCTCACTACATTATTCTCTCAAAAGACAAGAATAATAAATATAAGACTTATGTCTCAATTTACAACTCAATAAAATGACCCTAAAGCACAAATCCAAGATCAAATTCACCATTTCCAAAATATATACTTATGTATGATCATTCATATCAAATATATAATAATCATCACATAATTTTCTAGCAATCAAGTTTAATTAACTCATCAATATAAATAACCAAACTTTAATTGATACTAATTGCATAATCATAAAACACCTTTTATTAATGCAAGTCATGTTGGCCCATTTACTTATAACATTTTATAGTAAATCATGCAAGCTTAAGTCCAAAAATAGAAAAACACAAGTCCATGGCCCAAAACACATTATGTGGCCCGATAGGCTAAATTTTTTAACAAAACACATGCATACAAGGCCCAAACCCAAATCAATATGTCCTTTTGGCCCTTACATGCAAATTAGCCCAATTAGTTAATCTTAAAAGACATTATATCACTGTATAATAACTTTTAATTTTATTTAAATTTAGATATATCTAAATACACCTTTTTAGATTATTTCCAAACTCAAATCAAGAACTAAATGGCCCCTTTCTTTTGTGTAAACAATTTGGCTATTGTAAGACATAAAGGTAAGTTGCCTTTTGACTTTTGAACCTTTTAATCATCAACTAGTCCCTTTTAATCACATACTTGTCAACATAGAAATAAGTTTAAAACTATCCCTTTAAACTTTCATGTCAACTTATGCAATATCAACACACACACACACATATATATATATATATATATATATATAAAATGCTCATGGTTGAGGACTACTAGGCAAACTTTAACATCTTCTCATGTCTAACCAAAAGCAAAAACACCTTCCCTACACACAAAGAAGATTCGGCCAAGGCAAGCTAAAAATACAAGACTTGTCTTTTCAACATTTTGACTTTACATATAACTAAAAAGGATCTTTTCAAAAATACCTTTTAAGCTTTTTATCTTTTAGAACATTCTTCAAATGTCAAATGTCAATCATTCGGCCATACACAACCATACATATATATCCAAGTTTTTATAGACATCAAGACCAAGGTTCTCATACCACTTGAAAAAAATACATGATACAACTTATCATAAACCAAGATTGTAGAAGATTAACATGGAATACTAGCCATGGCCGAACCCTAGTAGACACATTTCAAAAATTTTACAAGCACGGTAACTAGATTCAACATGTAATCTTCTATCTATGTCCATAAAACTATATATATATATATATATATATATATGAAAACATGTGTATGTACTTAATGAAAGAGGAAAAGTATAAAGGTATACCGCTTGAAGCTCTCAAAAAGTAGATACAAGCTTGTTGATGTAGACTTTAAATCCTTCTAACTTGAAGGCACTAGTAAGTCCACCAAGCATCCAAAGCTCACCCAATGTATGAAGACCAAAGGTGCTAGTATGTCTTCAAACAATATAGCTCAATATGTATGTAACTAAGCAAAAGAGAAAAAGCTTTTATCATTTCCTTCAATGGCCGAAACCACCACCACTTGGAAGACAGTTTTTCACCTTCTTTTGCTAGTGTGTGTTGTGTGTGTGTAGAGAGATTAAGAGAGAGAAGATCATGTATATCATATATATATAATCTCCATTTTATATCTAATATATCTAATCATCTATAGATTAGAAGAGTGTAATCTTGGATAATCTTCTTGCATGCTATTGGATTATAATCATTCCAATCCAATGGAAAAACAATCATCTTCTATTTCTTTCTTTAGTTGGCCAAAAATAAGTGTGTAGGAGAGAGAAATATTGTCTTGCATTATAATATATATAATCTCTATTAATATATTAGCATTATATATGTAAGTAGCCAATCAAAATAGCTTCCTTAGTTGCTAAAAGAAAGAGAAGCCATGCATGACCTTAGATTGTAATTATTACAATCCAAAAGCTACTTTTCATTTCTCTCTTATGACACTTGGCAAAAGGCAACTATCTTTACTTTATGGCTATGATTCTTTTGTCTTTATTCTAGATTGAATCTAGACCATCCAATTCAAATTAAAAGACTAGGATTAGTGACATGGACAATCCATTCATCCTACATGTGGTATTCCACACGCCACATGTACTTCTCCATCCAATAGTTTATTTTGCTTTTGATCTAGGATTGATGACGTGACATTTTACAAATTATATCACCAATTCAAATATCAACATATATATGCACATATTTATATATTATTATTCCCCATTCTAATCTCTATTAGAATAAATATATTGAAACAACTTTACAATACTTGTAGTTTGGCCCTAAAAGTTTTGGTAATAACAATTTGACCCCAAAACTTTTCAAAATTACACTTTTGGCCTGAACACTACTATAGATGACTCTTAATACCTTAAAGCCACCAACCACATTATACAAGCTTATGGTGCACTTATTCATGATACTTATAAGTATGTGACTTTCTAGATTCATAATGGCATACCGATGAACGACTGATAAACATCCTTATCTATTTCAGAAATGTCTCCGTCATTTCCTGAAATACCCTCATGTTCATGAGTATTGCAGTAGCAACAGACATACCATGAAAATGTATACGATAATGAAGATATTGTCTATCTATGAATCCATTTATTGTCGGGAATTACCGTGCCGTCCGATCCTTCTATTAAAACGTCCCGATCGGCAAAAAGGACCATGAAAAGGTTAAGTCCACTTCTGATACTGTGAATAGATCTAAAACGGTGAAACAAAAGATGACTACTATGAAAAAACCCCTTTCCATCAATTCATACTTGCCTTGGCAAGGACTTTCTCGTTTATCTTTTGACTTAAAATATCATAGGACATCCTACTCTCACCGGAGGTTTAACAAATCCTATCTTGACAATCACCTGTTAGTCTACATCAAAAGACTAAAATGCAAAAGGCCGTAACTCACTTTTACAAAAGGCGGGTATTGTCCAGAAGCAATATTTAGCCCCCGATATAACTGGTAGCCGTAATTTCTCAAGTCTGAAGATTAATTTTCACAATTCTCAACTAAATAGTAAACTATTAACCTGTAATAATGTAGTTCACTATTTATTATCACAATCAATGATCCGTACTACTAACAATCACTCATATGTTAATTAGTCCACATCCTCGTGTAGTTCTGACACTTCGCATGCTATCCTTTATCATTGACATCACTATGTTAATCAAAGGTTATTACATATGATAACCCGTACTCGATTATTGTAGTCCCAATCAAATAATCTGAAGGGTTATAACTCGATTCTTAATATTTATCATGTCAATGTAGAACAGTGAAGCACTCTAAACCCCTTTTAGAATGTTCTCATTTCTCCAATAAACATTAGAGACATATTCATATCAAAGCGGAGAATATGAATATCCGAAAACATCATAGTGTATAAAACACATATATTCTTGTTAAAACCCTAATTAGGTCATCTAAGAATTAGCATTAGGGCATATCCCTAATAGTTTCTTCACATCTGCACCTCATCCATACGGGCCTTGAATAATTTTTTAGATATCTCATATCTAATAGTCCTACTCTATTCTCTATACAATTCTTGCAAATTGAGTATCATACTCACAACATCAAACATCTTCTCATGCTGCTTTTGCAGTTCATTACTCATGGAGGCTAGAATTTATGCCTTTGCACGCATGTCAAGTTCAAGCCAAAGTTCATAAGTTTCACGCTCTACTTCTGTAGTAGTCTCGAGGAGGTTTTGGGAAGGGGCCTTTTCTAGAACGTACTCGATATTTTCCATTCTCAGAAGAATTTTTAAGTTACATAGGCAGTCATTATGGTTTGGTCCGGTTAAGCAGTTCTTATCAAGAATACGAACTAACAGGTTTGAAATAGAAGCCATATATACAAACTGGAGGAAAATAAATAATGTAGAAAGTAAGATTGCAAGTCAATGTAAATATGCAAAACTATTTAATATGGACTTTAATTAAATATTACCTCTTAGTAATTTTATCAAATCTCACACTCCCTAATTGAGAAATGAGAATCTAAAATACTTCTTAGTAGGTGACCAATTTCTCTTAACATAGATATCTCTTAGCTTTAGTGCATTATTGAAATATGTGCTCAAGAGTCCACAACTATTTGTTATTGTCACGCCCCGACCCAACCCTACGCCAAAGGTCAAGTCTGGACCAGACAACCGGACAGAGTCTCCTCTGTACCGCGGCCTTTCCACATTCCTGCACTCAGAAGAAATGAACCACAAAACATGATATAACATTCATATGACAACATATTTAAGTTCCTAAGGTTATCCGAGCCTTTCTACTTAGCAAAATTAAAGCATACATGCATAATTTCATTAGTTTCTAGCATACTATGATTATAGTTTCGATTATCATACCACTCTAAAGTTTTCTACTTAACTAATTTAGATAATAAGTCACAATACAACCTTACATCCAAAGTAATAACTTAACTTAAAGTTTATACAATCAACCAAGCCAACCAACTTGAACTTAATACATACAGTACAACCACTGAAATATACAAGGCACTAATGCCTCAAAATAGATACAAATCATAATCACAGTCACATAATCATCCACCTCGATCTACAAGCAGACAAGCTAGCATATAGTCACGGAAACTCGGCAGTCCCCTCCTCCTCAGTCAAAACAACAACAAGGACCTGTGGATCTAGCTCAGCAACACCTGAAATATGGTAGAAAAAGGGTGAGCAAATACTATGCTCAGCGAGGGAGGGGATAAACGGGGAGCATTTCAAAAACCTTTTCCTGTAATGTAGATAAGACATATAATAACATTAAGTAACATTATAAACTACGCCGAAAGATAACACTTAACATGATAAGCATTAAAATGCTAAATAAACACTTTAAAAAGAATATCGCCAAATCTATGGAACGTTCCGTCCATGCGGGCCCACTTCTGTTCTACTGCGCTTCTCTTTCCCTTGACTCTTCACTTGCCAGTATCACTTATCGCTCTGCTGAGTGTACTCTGGATGTACCTCGATTCCAACGACCCATGTCCATGGAACATTCCGTCCATGCGACTAGGGAATAGTCCCAGGCAGGTTAGCATCTATTTGCAAGCTGCTGCCGCTTAGTAAATGATCACCACATCCGGGCCGACGCTTAAGGTTGCAACCTTCGCTACGCTGAGTACTTATTTGCATTATTAGTTCGCTGGGAATAGTTTATAGCACATAACACATTGAAGCACTTAGGCATTTAAACATAATAAATGCACATAAGTGAGAAGTGACAAAAGAGGCCACTTTCATGCACATTATCATTCACATGCACTAAGATCATTAAACATGTGTTAAACTACTTTAAACTACTTAACAACTTCTATGACACTCCTTAGTTCACAGACTTAGCTTTCAATCACAAGTAAACCACTTAACATGCACGGGTTCTAAAGCATTCAACTTCACTAAACACATTCATTTTACTAGATTTATTAAGCTAATACATTTAGAACTCTAAAAACACCTAACTATAACATTTTCATTCTTTTACCCAAAAATGTAGCATTTCCTCATAAGACTACTATATAACATTTCTAGCATGTTCGAGGCACGGGGAGGGGTCAAACATCCAAGGCAAAGGCCCGCCAAGCCACAAGGCCCATTCGGCCGAACCCAAAGCCCAAACGGCCCAAAGGCCTTCATATACCCACATTGAGTTTAAACCAATTTCTAGCTATATTTAACTTGTATTTAGCTAGTGAGACATTTATAGAGCTCCAATTTAGCACTAGAATCAACACATAGCATCAAATTAACATTCTTTAACCAAAACTACTATTCATCATCTTTAACCTATCATCTACATATATAATTCAAGCTACACAAGTATACAACACTCAAAAGTCCACTCTACATCATCTCTACCCATCATATAAAGCGTTAGAAGCATTAAAACATCATTAAGTAGCAATAACAACATTCAAGCTAAATTTCATCCAAATATGCATAAATACATGATTCCCTCACCTTGGTAAAGCTTCTAGGCACTAGGATTAGGCTAGAACTTCTTGCAATTGGCTTAGATGTGCACAAAATCAACAACCCTAGAAGGTGCCCTCTTTTTTTTCTCTCAAGGAGCTGTCGGGTTCCTTTTTTGTGTGTTTTATGCTAATATGTAATATGCATATATTAAGTAGATAGATAAGTTAATATATGGGTTGGGCTTTGATTAATTGCTATTGGGCTTAAATATACTAGCTAAAACCAAATGAAAGTTCAAATGGCCCAAAACAACTAAACTACTACTATTCACACAAGGACATTAAACATTTTCTATCTCGCGCTCAGATTATGCAATGCACATAATTCAAATGAACGAATACATTATATATGAAGTATATTAAGGGAAAAATGTCAAGTTCGAGAAATAAAAAAGTTAAAAATTTATCTCGGGCTCATATCACACATAAAATTTAAACAAATAAAGTAAAATAAAAAGGCAAATAAGACAAGTATGTAAATAGAATAATTAAATATAATAAATTAAATGTCCCTCTGGGCTCGGGCGTCATAGTTATCTATTTCACTAAGTAGGATATGGTCAATTTAGCGTCTAAATCACTTTAATCTCAGCTTTAATGCCTTATTGACTAAGTGATCTAGTTAGATTAAGCCTGCCATCTAAACGTTATGCGACAATTTGAAACCTATGACCTCAACTTTAGTGTCTTCTTAGCCACATGATATTGGTACTCAACTATATTACTATGTATGCTAGAATCTCATTAAAACTTATCGTGAGCTACATATTTCTACCTTAGGTTAGACAAATATAACCATTTTAAGTTAATAAGTTCTAGCATGGCAGAAGACTACGATAAACTCATTTTACCGTTTAAATCTATTGTGAGTTTGCACATAGGGAGGTTTGAATCATATTAAGATCTCACATATGCATAGAAGACTATTAAATAAGCTAACATCACATATAGCAAATAAGCTAACATCACATATAGCAAATAAAATGGCAAATATGCAACACATATGATGGTGGATCATGGATTTGGACTAAATAAATCAAGAAAAAACCTAAACCTAAACAAGCACATCCAAATGCCTTCCAAGGTCTTGACTTCTTGATTTCACAGAAGATCTAATGATCTCTCAACTCCTTCAATGCCTTGAATGATCTTCTTGCAAGCCTCTAAAAGTTTTACATACAATATGCCTCACTACAAGATTCTTTCAAGTGCAAGAAAAGTAAATTGAGACTTATGTCTCTATTACAACCCAAATGAATGACTAAATTAGTTACAAAGCCATCTAATGAAATTACAACCAATCAACCATCCACTAACCAAGTCCATGATCAAATTCACCATCCATCCATCCACACAAACTCATAAAACAAAGTAAATGCATCTCATACATTATCTTACCAATACAAGCTAGCTAGCAAACAACTAATGCATCACATACACAAGTTCATACATAATATAAACTTTAACACATATTAACAACCCTTTGTCAACATGCATGCACAAAACATTTGATTCTTCAATTATAACACCTCTTATAATTCACATGCATGCAAAGATTAACTACCAACACCAAGCCACAACACAATAACAAATTTTTAACCCAATTAGAAAGCCTGTACTCTCGGCCAAAGGGAGAGAAAATCCATGTGCTTGGTTTTTCTTGCTAAGCTTTATATCTACTATATAAATACATAAAGTTAAAACTAACTAAAATATCTTTTAGCCATTTTAACTTCATAGCATGACTCTCCATATTCTAAGTATATTTTAAGCATGTTAACTTCATATCCAACATATAAATCAACATGCAAACATACTAAATATGAAAATATGATAATCTAACCATGCATGCAGGAATCAAAACATATTTCTAACTATTTAACACATGCATGCAGAGAAAAGCTAGAAATATCAACTTTTGTACACTTTAAAGAATAAAACTTTAGGCTAAAAGTTATGTAATTGCATGGACAACATA
Organism: Ehretia macrophylla; assembly: GCA_037974665.1. Classification (NCBI taxonomy): domain Eukaryota; kingdom Viridiplantae; phylum Streptophyta; class Magnoliopsida; order Boraginales; family Ehretiaceae; genus Ehretia; species Ehretia macrophylla. The sequence goes on along the minus strand of CM075771.1, from coordinate 64,354,207 downwards.
TACAAGGCTCTGATACCACTTGTAAGGACCATACAATAGGTGAATCACAACATATAATGGATAGGTGGAAGAAAAACCTCAATTTCAAAAATTTGAACATCATAACACTTGTGTTCACCATAAAACCCTATGTTAAGTCCATGCAATTAACAAAACTACAACATATATATATATATATATATATATATATATATATATATGAAAATCAAGAGTTAGCAATGTATACCTCTTGAACACTTAGCCAAAAAGAAGTTGTTGAATCACAAGGTTGAAGACCACATTTTTCGCACTTGTAAAAGCCCTAGGTCATCCACACAAGCATCCAAGAGTTCTTCTCCACAAACCAAATATATGTACTAGCTGTTTAAGTAGATATATGAGCTTACACAAGTGTAGAAAACAAAAGAACAAGTCTAGCTTGCATATCTTTTCTTGGCCGAAACTATGCTAGAAAAAGAAGTAGTTTTGCTATTTTGTTTTCTTATTTTTCTAGCTTGTGTTGTCTTACATTTTTGTGTAATATAGGTTTTAGTGGATTCTTATGTCATCTTCTACTAACCAACTTAGTGGAATATGACATAAATCCACTATCTAGCCATGCATTCAATCATAGCCTTAGATTTATGCAAGCTCAAATCCAAGCCTTTGATTCAAATTTAGTGGAACATGATGTCATCTTCTACTAACAAGACTTAGTGGAAGATCTTATCTTTTTTCCACTAACGCAACTTAGTGGAATATGATGTCATTTTCCACTATCTTAGTAAGATCAAATCCTAGCATTTGATTTGAATCTAGTGAAAACATAGCCATTGATTTAATCTTAGTGGAATGTGATGTCATCTTCCACTAACTAGACTTAGTGGAAGATGTCATCTTCCACTAACTAGCTTAGTAGAAGATGATGCCATCTTCTACTAACTAACTTAGTGGAAGATTACAAATAACTCTACTAACTTGCATAAATTATTAAATTAACCCTAATCAATATTAGATTAATTAATTGGAAACTAACTTTTACTTTGTCCTCAATACTTTCAGTAATTAAACTTTTGGCCCATTAACATTTAATTACCAAACACAACCACGTTAACTCTTTAACATCTCTAAACTAATTGTAAGCTTATTAAAAACTCTATTCATGTTGCTTGAACGTATGCGACTTTTTAGATTCACCACGATATAGCAATGAAGGACTATTAAACCCTTTTAATCTATTCCAAGAATGTCTCTGTCATTCTCGAAATACCCTCACATTCTAGAGTGACGTCTAGTAACGTATCAAGACAATATATATGGTAATGAAGTCAAACCTATGTGAATCTATTTATAGTTACAAATTAACGTGTAGTCTGATCCTTCCATTAATATGTCCCGATTGAATAAGGACCATGAAATGATTAAGTTCTTTTGCTCGATTCTATGCCTAGATCTAAAATGGTAGAATGAGAAATGACATTCATGGAAATACTCTTTTCCATCATCATGCCTTGGCCAAGGACTTACTCATTCTACAACCGAAATCAGATTGCATAGGACATCACTTCCTGTTGGAAGTTAATAGATCCTATTTTGACAACTACCTGTCAATCTTTATACTGAAAGAATAAACTACAAAAGGCCGTAACCCTTCTTTATCAATAAAGACGAGTATTGTTCTAATGCTAAAATTTAAACCACGATATATTAGACAACCATAATTTCTCAAGTCAGAGGATTACCTGCACAATCGTAACAAATAATAAAACCATAAATCCCGAGTCATGTAGTTTATTATTCATGTCACATTCAATGATCTATTATACTAATAATCATTCATATGTAAGTTAATCGCATCCCATGTTGTTATGGCTCGAGGCTTGCCATCCTTTATCATTAATATCAAATATTAATCAAAGGTAACTACATACGATAGTCCATAATTGATTATTCTATTCTCGGTTGAATAATCTAAGGACTATGAATAACTTTTAATGCTAATCATATTAAAGAAATATGCCAAGATATTCTAAACAACTTTTAGAATATATTTCTTCTATGGAAAACATAAGGACACATTCATAAAATATAAAATGGATAATATGAATGTCAACAAAGATTGTCATTATAAATACATATTTACATCGAAATACCCTATATAGGTCATCTATCTATAAAGCATTAAGGCATATAACTAACAGAAGACTCAAGTCAAGATGATTGACAAATGGCATCTTCTACAAAAGTCGTAACATCAACTTACTCAAAGAAGAAGTGGAGTCATAAGGATGGAAATGTGGCGTCATATGTTAGGGATATTCCCTAAATGCTATAGTTGAGATGACCTCAATTAGGGTTTAATAAGAATATATTTGTGTTTTATACACTATGTTATTTCAAGAATGTTAATATTCTCCACTTCGATATGAATGTGTCCTTAATGCTTATCTGAGAAGAAAAATGTTCTAAAAGCATTTATGATATTTTGTAGTTTTTCTTCGATATGATAAACATTAAGAATCAATTCATAGCCCTTCAGATTGTTCAACCGGGACTAGAATAATCGAGTACGGGTTATCATATGTTGTTACATTTGATTAACATAGTGATGTTAATGATAAAGGATGGCGTGCGAAGTGCCAGAACTACATGATGATGTGGACTAATAAACATATGAGTGATCGTCAGTGTACGGATCATTGAATATGACAATAAATAGTGAACTGCATGATTTAAGATTAATAGTTTACTATTTAGTTGAGAATTGTGCAAATTAATCCTTAAACTTGAGAAATTATTGTTGTCGATTATATCAAGGGCTAAATACTGCGTCTGGACAATAACCGTTTTCCAAAAGGTGGGTTACGACCTTTCGCATTTTAGTTTTATGGTATGAACTGACAGGTAATTGTCAAGATATGATCTGTTAACCTCCGGCGTGAGACGATGTCCTATAATATCTAAGATCGGTCGGTAAACAATGAAGTCCTTGGCCAAGGCGAGTATGAAGTGATGGAAATAGAATTTTTCCATAGTTGTCATCTCTCGTTTTACCAGTTTTGATTTATTCATAGTATCGGAGGTGGACTTAATCATTTCATGGTCCTTTTGCGATCGGGGAATTCTTAATAGAAGGATCGGACTGCACACTAATTCTTAACGGTTAAATGGATTCATAAAAGATAGTGTCTTCATTTTCGTTTACATTCTCATGGTACGTTTGTTGCTAGTGCGTCACTCATGAGCATGAGGGTTTTTCAGTAAATGGAAGAGACATTTCCGAAATAGATAAAGAGGTTTATCAGTCCCTCATCGGTACGCGATAATGATTCTAGAAGGTCACACACTAATAAGTATCAGGAATAAGTTCACCGGAAAATTGTTTAATGTGGTTGGTGGCTTTAAAGTGTTAAGAGTCATCTATATTACCTTTGGAGAGAGAATAAAGTGAACATTTGGATTGCAATGATTATAATCCTAGGATTTGCATGGCTTTGTCTTATTTTACTTTAGAATATAGCAATAGTGATTGGCCATCTAATAAAGTAAGATTAATATATATATATATATATATATTTTGGCCAAGCATAGGAGGAGAGGGAAGATTAAAATCTTGCCATCTAATTATAATGATTGTGATCCTAGGACATGCATGGCTTGTCATGAAAAGGTAGCAATTGTAATTGGTTACTTATTATGATAATTGTCTATATTAATAAAAGATGACAACTTTATCTCTTTCTCCAATACATACACTCACATGACATATACACACTAGCAAGAGCAACCAACTTCATCTTCTCTAAGTACTATTATCGGCCATAGGAAGAAAGAAGAGAGAGTATTGCTTTTATTGTGTAACTATTATACATTGTTAGAAAAAGCTTGAAGATATACTAACACATTTACTCTTCAAGTCTTGGGTTGAGCTTTGGATGCTTGGTGGACCAACTAAAGCCTTCAAGTTAGAAGGATTCAATAGCATCAAAGGTCTTCAAAACTTCATCAACCAAGTGTCTACAAGAGGTATACCGAATGACCTCTCTACTTCATAAATATATATATATATATATGTGTGTGTGTGTGTGTGTGTGTGTGTGTATGTGTGTGTGTGTATTATATAATGCTTGTATATAGTTAGTTTATGGACATGGTTGACACAATGTATGTTGATGTTAACTAGAACGGTTGATATTTTTTGAAATATCCCTTATATGGTTCGACCCTAGTACACTATCTATACATATCTTTCACGATCTTAGAACTAACATATGATATATGCTTAGACTGATCTTGTGTTTGAATTATCTTTCAAGTGGTATCAGAGCATGTGTTTTTTATGTCCATTAAACTAGCTTGCTTGGCCGAGTGTGTATAAACCATTTGGCCGTGTGTTAGCATGTATATGTACAAGTTTTTGAAGTTTATCTTAAGATTACATGCATCTATGTTAAAGACCTAGCTTAGATCTTAGCTTATGAATGTAGATCTTGAGGAAATAAGTGTTATTTTGAACATGCATGTTTGTACCTATACTTGTTGATGGCCGAAAATCACTTCATGGTTTTGATGATTTGTCTTCTTGTTGAATGTGCTAATTTGTAAAGATAAATGGTGGATTTGGTCTTTCCATGTTGACATTAGACTTTAAATAAGAAGACCATTCTAAAAAAACTAAAAAGGTACTTGTTAAAAAGGTACCTTTTGCATGTATATAAAGTCAAAATTTAGAAAAGACATGTTGATTTGGGCTTGGGCCTTGTGTACATCTACCTATGTTAGATTTTAACCTATTAGGCCACTTTGTGTGATTGGGCCATGGACTTGTGTTTTTCTTTAAGTTTTGGATTTGCATGTGAATATCATGAATAATAATGGGTTATGAATTGATGGGCCATCTTGACTTGCATTAATAAAAAAGGGTTTTATGATTATGCAAAAGGTATGGTGTTAGTTTAATTTTTCATGTTTGATGAGTAAATTAAACTTGAATGCTAGCAAATTATATGTTGATTATTATATATTTGATATGAATAATCATGCATATTTATTTACTTTGAGAACGGTGAATTAGATCATGGATTTGGGCTTTAATGTTCAAGTTATTGGGTTGTAATTTGAGACATAAGTCTCAATTTTATTTTTTTTCATTTGAGAGAATTATGTAGTGAGAACTTCTATGTAATTCTTCAAAAAGAAGCTTGAAAGAAGGCCCAATGGACTTTTCCAAAGAGTTGGAAGCCTAATGGAGATTTCAAGGAGTTGAAGATCTCTTAAATAGAATAGTTTTATTTATTTAGGCCCAAAATCCAAGCCCATGATCTACTATTCATGCATCTTAGCATTCATACTATTTTATTTTCTGTAATTGTGATTATTAGATTATAGTATGTTGTATGCATGATTATTTGATGAGATTGTATTGACTCCCTATGTGCAAACAAATATTAGATTAACAAAACAGTAAAAAGAGTTTTATCATAGTCCTCCACCATCCTAGGACATTTAATGAGATCTAAATGAATACAATCCTTCTTACCCAAAGGTAGAGGATTTGTTTCAAAATAAGTTCATTAAAATCGTTAGTATGAAACATAGAGATGTGGTTATCTTCCAAAATCTAACGGCCAATTATAGCCACAAAGGCTTGAGGTTATTGATTCAATTTGTCGGATAACTAAGTGATGGCGGGTACAATCTAACTAGATCACCCAATCAATTATAACCACAAAGGTTTGAGATCAAGTGAATTAGGGACTAAAGTAGACCATACCCTAAATAGAAAAATAGACAACAAAGCGTTGTTGACCCTTGGTACTTGTATTTCAATTATAACCACAAGGTTTGAGGAATACATGGGATCAATGGAACTTGGTCATCCCACTTAGAGTCTTCACATAGATTCATGTTTTCTCATCAAGGGAGTATGAGATTTAAAACAAATAATGGGAGTAGCTATTTTATCTTGCAATTTAATAGCTTTACATATATTCTTGTTAGCCTGCAATCTTACTATCTGTTATATTTACTTTTTCTGCAGTTTATTTGCAAATGGCTTCATTCATAAATCCTATTTTGTCCATCCTTATCATGATTACTTAATTGGACCAAACTTTGAGAAATGGTACAAAAGTTTAAGGATAGTCCTCCGATTTGAAAGAATTGAGTATATTCTAGATGTCCCGACCTTTGCTCCTATAGATGAGATTGCATCCGAGAATGACAAGATCACTTACAATAAATGGGTCCAGGATGATATACACTCTAGGGGATATATTCTTTCATCAATGAGTGATGATCTACGTTAATTCTATAAGAGGATTCCTTATTCGTAGATATCATTCATTCTTTGGAGGAATCCTTTGGTGAGCACAGTCAGTGTATGAGATTCCAGTTGACCCGTGAGGTTTTTAGTATGAGACTTGAAGAAGGAGGTGACGTGAGCTAGCATTGCCTCATAATGATTTACTTGGTAACTCAACTGGAGGAATTTGGTTTCGTCATAGATCCCCGGCTTCAGGTAGACTTGATCTTGCAGTCTCTTCCACCATCCTACTCTCACTTGATCTTGGACTTACACGTACATAGAATTGAGATCACACTGAATGAGTTGCCAGATGTTCTAACTAGCTGGCAGAATCTTGGTTTAGGTACAGTACCCAATCCCCACATTGAGTCCTCTCATTCTGTGGTTGAACCCAGCCAAAACAGAAACATTAGAAGGAGGAGAAGGAGGAGACATAGGAAGAACCAAGTTGTAGCATTCTTGCCAGGAAATCTCTCATCAGGAAGGGATTGAGTGATGGATCTTGATTATGAATAATTTGGTTGTTTTGGATCTTGGTATGTTATCCTAATTTTGAAAAATGTATGTAAATGTTTGGATTAGTTTGATTATTTCTTTAGAAATAGTAGTGACTATTTTCAATCATTTCTAACTATGAGGTAATTTTGGAATTGATCTTGTGTAAGAAATGATTGACATTTTGTATATATATTTTCATTATAGTAATGAAATTATCGGAATGCATATCAAAAGAAAAAAAATGTCTTCAAACTCAAACCGCATAAACATTTATATTTCATTTCTTAGCATTTAATGAAATGGCTAATCACTAAATCATACTTAAACTATCTAAAACTTTGAAGTGGTCAAGAGTTAAAGACTTGAATTCTTTTATGTATATATTCAAATGAGTTTGATGGATTGATTTTTCTTTTTGATAAAAGAGTTTGTTCAAAATGGATAATTGAAAGAAATGGAGTTTATGAGACTTGTCCATAATATGTTTGGTTATAAAAGAAGATTAGAGAATTCATTTTTTATCACAAAAATCTTTCAGATTGTTTTCAAACTCATGCCATATTTTTAATTCTATGGCTAGATAGAATTTAAAATTCTTCATGCATAGTTTCCTTAGTGAAAGTAACTATTGTAACGCCCCGATCCCTCACGAGACCGGAATTCCTATTTATCACGCTATTCTCAACCCAATTCCAAACCCCGGACACAAAATTTAGGGAGAAACGGACGAAGTCTCCCCTATTTGTAGGACTAATTAAAAACCTGCGAATAATACAACTATGAAACCATAATCTAACATTCTCATATACTTCAAATTCAACCACCAAGCTATGCCTCATCTCAAGGCCATCCAAGCCTTAGACTCAACAAAATAGGTACACAAGCATGCATAGGCCTCAAATATTGAAAAACTATGTTATAAAGTCACTTATCATATCATTTTAATTTTATCTCTTCAATTGTCTTGTCTATTAACCCAGCCTACTAACTCCATTAACCCAAGCTAGCATGCACGACAATTAAACAACAACATAGTCCTTTAAGCTATTACAGGCCACCTACGAACCAAATACAACCAAGATCCAATACAATTACAAGCCGAGTTTTTATAGTTCCAATCAAATTACAATTCAAACCACTTCACTAATTCATATGGATTCGTAGGTACTAATAATGAAAGCCAACACAACCAAACACAGTAACTCTCAAGCTTTCCCTGTATCACCTTGTGAAGGTGCTGAACCTGAAAGATGTTAGAGACAAGGGTGAGTATACAACTGGTATACTCAGTGAGGGAGGTGATGCAACATAATATGCAACAGGATAAAAGCATATTCAACATCAAATAACACAACCAAGTAAACAAGTAATTAAACACATATAAAAATGATACGGTTCACTTCAAGTCTTCAATCTCGGACCACGAGCCACGAACTTCACGCTAATGCCGACAAACCCATACACCAACAAGTTGGGATACTCCGGATGTATCCCGATCCTACGACCCTTTCTCCTGAGGTAGGTCCATGCCCAGCAGGTGAACCACGCCTCTGGGGTAGTGGAGTATGCCTCAGCGAGAAGGGAATAGGCACCATGGTAGTCGAGGGAGCACGGCAAGCCCGATGCCGCCCGTGTTTCTCGACGCTACCATGTCCGAAAAGGTTGCGCAACCCGATATTCGATCACAATAATTCAAGTAATGACAATATATTTCAAGAATCACATAAATGAGGGACAACAAAGTAGGTTGCCCTCGCACGTAGATTACAATAAATAAGCCATATAACAATATAAATAAAAGTCAAGTGTATATTTAGTCTTTTCATATCAAAGTACATGTAATTATAAGCAATCATATTAAACTATATAATTTATGAGCAGTAAACAAATTAAGATGCACAAAAGAATGTAACTCCCTCACCTTTACCAGGTAGCTAAAGGATACAAGAACTAGCGTTAGTCTACTTTCAACACCTTGGATTGGCTCAATGGATCAACCCTAGCATGTAATAGAACATATACTTATCACAAAGAATTTCTTAGAGACATTCGTAACCAACACAATAAAATCACATTAATGGCTCAACCCCATTTAACCACCAAAATAAAATCAACTACCAAGCACATTTTCAACACTTAACATAGCAGAAGCTTAACTGTATTCAATCAGTTACCTATGCTAATGGCCTCCAAATTATTTTATTTTTATGTATAAACGTAGCTCTTCAATTGTAGTTAATTTTAGGTTCAAACGGTACTCAATTCCGAGTTAAATTCCAAAAGTTATAGCCTTTACCGTGCAACTACACATAGCTGGGCAGAACCAGCGATTTTTTTGAGCTACATTTCGGAAATGATGTGATCAGAGGGCTAAAACTTTAGAATTAACCTTAGTCCTAGAAATCAACATTTACTCTAAACTGCCTAATCTAGCTTCTGTACAAATTTCGTTAATTTTAGAACACGTTTACTATGTCAAAAGAGCTTCGAAAGGCAGGGCAGTGGACTGTCCAAATCAGGGCTTTGCTTGTTTATAAACTTTTCTTGTTGTTTTCTTGCATTTAACTAACTATGATAACACTCTAGCATGTATAACATTCTTACACTTCATTTAGACATTATTACAAACATTTAAGCTACACCATTAAGTTAGCTTTAGCAAAATCTTCAACTACATCCAAAACACATATATAAACTAGCAACACGAGCATTAGAGGATTCATATACCATTTTTCACACTAAACAACTAACCAATCATGAGTTTCAAGTTTCTTTAACCATTAACTTGTCACCTCATCCTTACTTATAGTTAACAATTTAGTATTTCAATTGTACAATGTCAACTAACAACTCTTAATACAATCTTGTTTACTTACATTTAAACTATTTATATTCTTTCTAAGCTAGCAATTCATTTAGCAAACAAGCTATAGTCTCAAGTAACACAACTATCATTCCAACTATCTAACTATCCAATTAGACATACTTTACACAAAAATATAACACTTAACAAATAAGGAAAAGTAACAATTCAACTAATCACAATTAGACAATTAAGCATATTAAAACTCCGATTCAAGATAGGAACCTAAACTACAATAAATTGCCTCAATAAACATCCATAGAAGTATATTTATATAACAAATAACAATAGGCAACAATTCAGGTTCAAATCACAAGAAGTCTATAAAACCCCTTCCCAAAAAGTAGCATTTTAACTTCAAAACTTCACACAAGCTACGAAACCCCAAAACTAACTATACCAACTTCTACGCATACTTTATGACACTTCCCAACCACATAAAATCACACTTTAACCATCGTTTGCCGCAAAACTCCAAATTGCCCCTTAGCCCACTTGAACTACAACTACCAAATCCAATCACCAATTTAATACCATAAATGCATCATAACTATCACATAGTATATCTAAGACTATCCAAAGCACTCAAACACACCCTATCAACACTTCGCTCAAATGTCCCTTTTTGTGTACTAATGCATTTTGGTGTATCATCAAAACATAAGTTATGTAGTCCATAAACCAACCATCTTACACATCTAAGGACACTTTATGATCTACTTATATGCCATGAAAACAGCCTTTTAATTCTATCTATCAAAAAAAATCTGGTTTGTCCCTTAGTCGATTTACAAAGCAACTACTCAAACCAATCCTCAAACGAATCTCACAAAAGCATATTTAGTACCTCTATACCTAATAAACACCAATCCTAGCATTCAAATGCACCCGGATTAACATTTTACGCAAAGCCTCTTTATAAACCAAGCCAATTTAGCACATTTAACCCAATTTCAATCAATCCAAACACATTTAATCACCAACATAGATTTACTAACACCCATAGCACCCTTAGATAACATCAATTCAAGCTCATCACAACAAATTAACCAAAAACCCCAAAATTCGAAATTACTATTCACGGCACTATTCACAACACTATTCACCTTCTTCCCAAACTCTCCAATATATATATTCAACCATTCAAAACGCAATCTAACTTCAAAAGTTTACTCTACTATGTCTCTAGATCACATTTCATGCATAAGAAGCTTTAGATAGGCATTTAACAACAAAATCATAAAATTACATAAAGTTACTATTTATCTTCTTCAACCTAACAATTTTACATACAATTTATAGCTACCCTTGCAAACAACCTACAAAAGAGTACTCTAGAGCATCATTAGCTAGTCTAGGAAGCATTAGAAGCATAATTATAACATTATTCAACAAATTCAACATTTTACCATTCAAGTTTCCAAGCTAAAAATGCATAAAAACCATGACTCCTCACCTTGTATAGCTAGGCAAAGGAATAATTTAGCTAGTAGACCCCTTGGACCATGCTAAAATGGCTGAAATTGAGGAAGGAAATCAAGCCCTAAGTGCAAGAGCCCTCCACGGTTTTGTGCCTCCCTTTGCTGATTTCCGTTTTTTTTTTCTTATGATTTTTTTTTTTGTGTTGTGTAATATAGTGTATATATGTATGTGTTATATATTTAACTTAAGTCAAATGTTATAAAAACTTGGTCAACTATGCTAATACTTAATTCAAATGCTAACTAGTTTTAAAACAATGTTTATGTTACGTAACACTATTCAAATGATGCGAAAAACATTTTCTAATTGTATGCTCCCGAGCTCAAAAGTCCAAAATGAAAATTTCCCGATTCCTATTATGTTTCATGTGACCTAGGAAAAATATTAAATCACTTATTCGAGACAATAAATTTTCTTATGAATAGTGCCTCAGAAATAAACAATTAAAGAAGACAAGAAATGCACGTAAAATGTACAAGTAGTTTATGCAACAGTTATTTAAAATATGTGTGATAAAATTCTTGGGTGTCACATTCTCTCCCCCTTAAACAAATTGCGTCCTCGCAATTTCTTCTTTTCAAGAGAAATCCATATAAGCATCTTGAATACCCTGAATACGAAATCACAAAGAATTCCAAATAGAAATACCAAGGGAACACACCAATAAGAGCTTTCATATGGAACTCCCTAGAACCCCATCACTCATGAATGCCAATAAGAATTCCAACAAAATCTTCGTATGAAAATTGGAAGAATACCCGATGAGAAATCCAGAGTGAGAAGTCAAAAGAAATCCCAACTATGAATGCCAAATAAAGGCTCCGAGTAAAAATACCAATCCAGAAGACCGAATGAAAATCCCTCCGAATGTGATCACCATATAAGAACTCCAACATGATTGCTATGCAAGAAATTCTGAGAAAATACCAAATACAATTCCAGGCAAGAAGTCCGAATGAAAATACCGAAGAAAATACCCAAGGCGAATCCCAAACTGGCTTCTTGAATGACTTCTTGTTGATTACAAATATGAACTATATCTGGCCTTGTTGGTCCACACCTTAGAAATCCACTTTTGGCAATCTCTATAGGGGAGAGTTTGCTATCCAATTCAAATGAGATTATATGTATGCATGCAATACATAGTATGTGAAGTACATATACTAACAAATATACCACATAAAAGTACCCCTAGTCACAAATTTGTTCGGCTATTACAATCATCATATTTCACATAAGCAAATCACGTAGAAACACATTTCTACTTAAGTCACATATAATCACATAGTTATGCATATCACAAAATCTTCCTATTTCACACAAATGTAACCTATAGAGCATATTTTCACTTAAGCAAACGCATGTCCACATACAAGCACATACCTATTCCAAAACACATTTCACATGCACGCACTCGAGGTTCACTACCCACCAGACCGAGGACCCTGTCCCGGCTGAGAGCTAACTAAGCTCTGATACCACTTCTGTAACGCCTCGATCCCTCACGAGACCGGGATTCCTATTTATCACGCTATTCTCAACCCAATTCCAAACCCCGGACACAAAATTTAGGGAGAAACGGACGGAGTCTCCCCTATTTGTAGGACTAATTAAAAACCTGCGAATAATACAACTATGAAACCATAATCTAACATTCTCATATACTTCAAATTCAACCACCAAGCTATGCCTCATCTCAAGGCCATCCAAGCCTTAGACTCAACAAAATAGGTACACAAGCATGCATAGGCCTCAAATATTGAAAAACTATGTTATAAAGTCACTTATCATATCATTTTAATTTTATCTCTTCAATTGTCTTGTCTATTAACCCAGCCTACTAACTCCATTAACCCAAGCTAGCATGCACGACAATTAAACAACAACATAGTCCTTTAAGCTATTACAGGCCACCTACGAACCAAATACAACCAAGATCCAATACAATTACAAGCCGAGTTTTTATAGTTCCAATCAAATTACAATTCAAACCACTTCACTAATTCATATGGATTCGTAGGTACTAATAATGAAAGCCAACACAACCAAACACAGTAACTCTCAAGCTTTCCCTGTATCACCTTGTGAAGGTGCTGAACCTGAAAGATGTTAGAGACAAGGGTGAGTATACAACTGGTATACTCAGTGAGGGAGGTGATGCAACATAATATGCAACAGGATAAAAGCATATTCAACATCAAATAACACAACCAAGTAAACAAGTAATTAAACACATATAAAAATGATACGGTTCACTTCAAGTCTTCAATCTCGGACCACGAGCCACGAACTTCACGCTAATGCCGACAAACCCATACACCAACAAGTTGGGATACTCCGGATGTATCCCGATCCTACGACCCTTTCTCCTGAGGTAGGTCCATGCCCAGCAGGTGAACCACGCCTCTGGGGTAGTGGAGTATGCCTCAGCGAGAAGGGAATAGGCACCATGGTAGTCGAGGGAGCACGGCAAGCCCGATGCCGCCCGTGTTTCTCGACGCTACCATGTCCGAAAAGGTTGCGCAACCCGATATTCGATCACAATAATTCAAGTAATGACAATATATTTCAAGAATCACATAAATGAGGGACAACAAAGTAGGTTGCCCTCGCACGTAGATTACAATAAATAAGCCATATAACAATATAAATAAAAGTCAAGTGTATATTTAGTCTTTTCATATCAAAGTACATGTAATTATAAGCAATCATATTAAACTATATAATTTATGAGCAGTAAACAAATTAAGATGCACAAAAGAATGTAACTCCCTCACCTTTACCAGGTAGCTAAAGGATACAAGAACTAGCGTTAGTCTACTTTCAACACCTTGGATTGGCTCAATGGATCAACCCTAGCATGTAATAGAACATATACTTATCACAAAGAATTTCTTAGAGACATTCGTAACCAACACAATAAAATCACATTAATGGCTCAACCCCATTTAACCACCAAAATAAAATCAACTACCAAGCACATTTTCAACACTTAACATAGCAGAAGCTTAACTGTATTCAATCAGTTACCTATGCTAATGGCCTCCAAATTATTTTATTTTTATGTATAAACGTAGCTCTTCAATTGTAGTTAATTTTAGGTTCAAACGGTGCTCAATTCCGAGTTAAATTCCAAAAGTTATAGCCTTTACCGTGCAACTACACATAGCTGGGCAGAACCAGCGATTTTTTTGAGCTACATTTCGGAAATGATGTGATCAGAGGGCTAAAACTTTAGAATTAACCTTAGTCCTAGAAATCAACATTTACTCTAAACTGCCTAATCTAGCTTCTGTACAAATTTCGTTAATTTTAGAACACGTTTACTATGTCAAAAGAGCTTCGAAAGGCAGGGCAGTGGACTGTCCAAATCAGGGCTTTGCTTGTTTATAAACTTTTCTTGTTGTTTTCTTGCATTTAACTAACTATGATAACACTCTAGCATGTATAACATTCTTACACTTCATTTAGACATTATTACAAACATTTAAGCTACACCATTAAGTTAGCTTTAGCAAAATCTTCAACTACATCCAAAACACATATATAAACTAGCAACACGAGCATTAGAGGATTCATATACCATTTTTCACACTAAACAACTAACCAATCATGAGTTTCAAGTTTCTTTAACCATTAACTTGTCACCTCATCCTTACTTATAGTTAACAATTTAGTATTTCAATTGTACAATGTCAACTAACAACTCTTAATACAATCTTGTTTACTTACATTTAAACTATTTATATTCTTTCTAAGCTAGCAATTCATTTAGCAAACAAGCTATAGTCTCAAGTAACACAACTATCATTCCAACTATCTAACTATCCAATTAGACATACTTTACACAAAAATATAACACTTAACAAATAAGGAAAAGTAACAATTCAACTAATCACAATTAGACAATTAAGCATATTAAAACTCCGATTCAAGATAGGAACCTAAACTACAATAAATTGCCTCAATAAACATCCATAGAAGTATATTTATATAACAAATAACAATAGGCAACAATTCAGGTTCAAATCACAAGAAGTCTATAAAACCCCTCCCCAAAAAGTAGCATTTTAACTTCAAAACTTCACACAAGCTACGAAACCCCAAAACTAACTATACCAACTTCTACGCATACTTTATGACACTTCCCAACCACATAAAATCACACTTTAACCATCGTTTGCCGCAAAACTCCAAATTGCCCCTTAGCCCACTTGAACTACAACTACCAAATCCAATCACCAATTTAATACCATAAATGCATCATAACTATCACATAGTATATCTAAGACTATCCAAAGCACTCAAACACACCCTATCAACACTTCGCTCAAATGTCCCCTTTTGTCTACTAATGCAATTTGGTGTACCATCAAAACATAAGTTATGTAGTCCATAAACCAACCATCTTACACATCTAAGGCCACTTTATGATCTACTTATATGCCATGAAAACACCCTTTTAATTCTATCTATCAAAAAAAATCTCGTTTGTCCCTTGGTCGATTTACAAAGCAACTACTCAAACCAATCCTCAAACGAATCTCACAAAAGCATATTTAGTACCTCTATACCTAATAAACACCAATCCTAGCATTCAAATGCACCCGGATTAACATTTTACGCAAAGCCTCTTTATAAACCAAGCTAATTTAGCACATTTAACCTAATTTCAATCAATCCAAACACATTTAATCACCAACATAGATTTACTAACACCCATAGCACCCTTAGATAACATCAATTCAAGCTCATCACACCAAATTAACCAAAAACCCCAAAATTCGAAGTTACTATTCACGGCACTATTCACAACACTATTCACCTTCTTCCCAAACTCTCCAATATATATATTCAACCATTCAAAATGCAATCTAACTTCAAAAGTTTACTCTACTATGTCTCTAGCTCACATTTCATGCATAAGAAGCTTTAGATAGGCATTTAACAACAAAATCAAAAAATTACATAAAGTTACTATTTATCTTCTTCAACCTAACAATTTTACATACAATTTATAGCTACCCTTGCAAACAACCTACAAAAGAGTACTCTAGAGCATCATTAGCTAGTCTAGGAAGCATTAGAAGTATAATTATAACATTATTCAACAAATTCAACATTTTACCATTCAAGTTTCCAAGCTAAAAATGCATAAAAACCATGAATCCTCACCTTGTATAGCTAGGCAAAGGAATAATTTAGCTAGTAGACCCCTTGGACCATGCTAAAATGGCTGAAATTGAGGAAGGAAATCAAGCCCTAAGTGCAAGAGCCCTCCACGGTTTTGTGTCTCCCTTTGCTGATTTCCATTTTTTTTTTCTTATGTTTTTTTTTTTGTGTTGTGTAATATAGTGTATATATGTATGTGTTATATATTTAACTTAAGTCAAATGTTATAAAAACTTGGTCAACTATGCTAATACTCAATTCAAATGCTAACTAGTTTTAAAACAATGTTTATGTTACGTAACACAATTCAAACGATGCGAAAAACATTTTCTAATTGTATGCTCCCGAGCTCAAAAGTCCAAAATGAAAATTTCCCGATTCCTATTATGTTTCATGTGACCTAGGAAAAATATTAAATCACTTATTCGAGACAGTAAATTTTCTTATGAATAGTACCTCAGAAATAAACAATTAAAGAAGACAAGAAATGCACGTAAAATGCACAAGTAGTTTATGCAACAGTTATTTAAAATATGTGTGATAAAATTCTTGGGTGTCACAACTATGATGAATGGATTATGAGTATATTAAAATGAAATGATAGAGATCGTTTTCATTAATAAATGAAGATGATATCTAAGTTTATAAGAAAAGTTAGTGGGAGTTTTTGCCCTTAACAGATCTTGTGAATTTATAATACCTTCATTCACCAAGGTCCAACTAAATAATATATCATGATACATATCTTGGGTAATCCAATCATGTCTTGTAGGATCATGTCTATGAAGTACAATGATATGATTATTTGTTTTCTCACAGCCTGTACACCTAGTCACGATCTTAAAGTTTTCTTTGAGATGGAGGAATCTAAGAAATTTTGGTTTCTAGTCTCTATGGCAGGGTATCTGTCTTTTCTTGTAGATTTTCTTCTGGCTATTTTGAAAAGGTTGCAAAAAGTTTTTGCACCTAATCCTTTAGCCATCTGCATTCTCCTTTAAATGCAATGGCAAGTACAAGGGCCGATATGATGTAATGAGTTACATGATATAAATATCGAAGAGGATATACATAGTTTCTGTATGTCTTATTATGGTGATAATGATCTCTACATAAACCGTTGCCCGAGATTTTCAAATTTTTGTGGAAATAGTGAAATTCATGGTGAATAATTCACTAAAAGGGATGAAAGAATGTTTAATAGATTTATGAACTTTGGAAAAGATTCTAAATAAGAATAAGTAATCGTTATCTTGTTATTTGAGCCAAGGTGCTGCTTGACTTTTAATGATGTTTAGACATTGTGTGGTTTTATCTATTGATGGTTACCGATATTTTATAATATGGTAACTATTATAGAGACTTCTTGCACAAGCTTAAAAGAACTCGATCTCATCAAGAATCCGAACATGAAGAGAGTCAATTCAAGAAATACGTTCTTGATAAAAAATTGTTCAACGGAAAAGATCCTATAGACACTTCTATAATTGACCCATTGATCCTGTAAAGATAGTTATAGTTGATCACCATCTTAGAGAAGGTGTGTATATTGATACGAATGTACAATTGCGTTAATTCTATGGCTGATAGCATTAGTGCAAGTGGAAGATTGTTAGGGATAAGCCCTAAATGCTATAGTTGAGATGACCTAAATTAGGGTTTAATAAGAATATATTTATGTGTTTTATACACTATGTTATTTCAAGGATGTTCATATTCTCTACTTCGATATGAATGTGTCCCTAATGCTTATCCGAGAAGAAAAATGTTCTAAAAGCGTTTAGGATATTTCGCAATTTTTCTTCAATATGATAATTAAGAATCGATTCATATCCCTTAAGATTGTTCAACCGGGACTAGAATAATCGAGTACGGGTTATCATATGTTATTACATTTGATTAACATAGTGATGTTAATGATAAAGGATAACGTGCGAAGTGCCAGAACAACATGATGATGTGGACTAATAAACATATGAGTGATCGTCAGTGTACGGATCATTGAACGTGACAATAAATAGTGAACTGCATGATTTCAGGTTAATAGTTTACTATTTAGTTGGGAATTGTGCAAATTAATCCTCAGACTTGAGAAATTACGGTTGCTGGCTATATTAGGGGCTAAATATTGCATCTGGACAATAACCGTCTTCCAAAATGTGGGTTAAGACCTTTCGTGTTTTAGTTTTGTAGTATGAATTGATAAGTAATTGTCAAGATAGGATCTGTTAACTTCCGGCATGAGGTGATATACTATGATATCTGAGATTGGTCGTTAAATGAGGAAGTCCTTGGCCAAGGCAAGTATGAAGTGTTGGAAATGGATTTTTTCATGGTTGTCATCTCTTGTTTCACTGATTTAGATTTATTCATAGTATCGGAGATGGACTTAACCATTTCATAGTCCTTTCTCGATTGGGGCATTCTTAATAGAAGAATCGGACTGCACCTAATTCTTGATAGTTAAATGGATTCATAAAAGACAGTGTCTTCATTATCGTTTACATTCTCATGGTACGTTTGTTGCTAATATGTTACTCATGAGCATGAGGGGTTTTTGGTAAATGGCGGAGACATTTCTGAAATAGATAAGGAGGTTTATCGGTCCCTCATCAGTACACGATTATGAATCCAGAAGGTCACACACTAATAAGTATCAAGAATAAATTCACCTGAAGATTATATAATGTGGTTGGTGGCTTTAAAGTGTTGAGAGTCATCTATATTGGTTTTTGGGCCAAAAGTATAATTTTGGAAAGTTTTGAGGTTAAATTGTAATTATCAAAACTTTTGGGGCCAAACTACAATTATTGAAAAGTTGTTTCAATGTATTTATTCTGATAGAGATTAGAATGAGAAAAAATAATATATATATATATATATATATATATATATATGTGTGTGTGTGTGTGTGTTATGATGATGTAATTTGGGAAATGTCATGTCATCATCCTAGTCGTCAAAAGAGAATGGCAAATTAGTGATTGGATATGTACATGTGGCGTGTGCATGCAGAGATTGATGACTAGATTGTCTATGTCATCAACCCTAGTCATTTGAATTTGAATTGGATGACTAGGAATAAGTCTTGAATAAAGACAAATAAATCCTAGCCTTTGCTTTTGATGATAAGTGTTTTTTGTCAAGTGTCAAGAGACAGAGAATAAAGTGAACCTTTAGATTGCAATGATTACATTCCTAGGATTTGCATGGCTTTGTCCTATTTTACTTTAGAAGATAACAATAGTGATTGGCCATCTAATAAAGTTAGATTAGAATATATATATATATAATAAAAGAAGACAACATTCTCTCTCCTTCCACTCACATTTTCGGCCAAGCATAGGAGCAGAGAGAAGATTGAAATCTTGCCATCTAATTATAATGATTGTAATCCTAGGACATGCATGGCTTGTCATGAAAAGGTAGCAATTGTAATTGGTTACTTATTATGATAATTGTCTATATTAATAAAAGATGACAACTTTCTCTCTTTCTCCAATACATACACTTACACGACACATATACACTAGCAAGAGCAACCAACTTTATCTTCTCTAAGTGCTATTATCAGAAATAGGAAGAAAGAAGAGAGAGCATTGCTTTTATTGTGTAACTATTATACATTCTTAGAAAAAGCTTGGAGATAAACTAGCACTTTCGCTCTTCAAGTCTTGGGTTGAGCTTTGGATGCTTGGTGGACCAACGAGACCCTTCAAGTTAGAAGGATTCAAGAGCATCAAAGGTCTTCAAAGCTACATCAACCAAGTGTCTACGAGAGGTATACCGAATAACCTTTCTATTTCATAATATATATATATATATAGATGTGATATATAATGCTTGTATATAGTTAGTTTATGGACATGGTTGAGAGAATGTATGTTGATGTTAGCTAGAAAGCTTGAAATTTTTTGAAATATCCCTTATATGGTTTGGCCCTAGCACACTATCCATACATATCTTTCACGATCTTGGAACTAACATATGATACGTGCTTAGACGTGATCTTGTGTTTGAACTATCTTTCAAGTGGTATCAAAGCATGTGTTTTTTATGTCCATTAAACTAGCTTGCTTGGCCGAGTGTGTATAAACCATTTGGCCGTGTGTTAGCATGTATATGTGCAAGTTTTTGAAGCTTATCTTAAGATTACATGCATCTATGTTAAAGACCTAGCTTGGATCTTAGCTTATGAATGTAGAAAAGAAGTGTTATTTTGAACATGCATGTTTGTACCTATACTTGTATCTATGTTAAAGACCTAGCTTGGATCACATGTATACACGACCGTGGCTTTGATATTTTGAAAAAATATAGCTGTTGAGATATCCGTTGCTCACACTCTTTAAAGCCACAACTACCCCTCATTTGAAAAAGCACCTCTTCTAATTACAAGAAATTGTTTCAAAGCTTTTAAATCATAAAAAAACACATTGCTTACACAAATCACTGAGTTTTAATTTTTAAATCATTAAGCATTCAAGAGAGATATTGTACTCAACATTTACTCCATTCTTTTTGTGAGATAAACACTCTAGATCTATAACTTTGAGAGATTCATTGTATAGAAAAAAGTGAGAAATCTTCTTTGTGGACTCAAAGAAGTGAAGAGGCTTGTACTACTCTTGTGGAGTCAAGAGGATTTGTATTGTTGGTTTGTGCTTCACCAACTTGTGAAGATGCACTACTAATGTAGCTAGTAGAAATCCTAAGGGAAAGTAACCTTAGGTGGAAGATATAGATTAACGAACCATCATAAATCGTTGTGTTCGTCTTCTATCCCTTTTACTTCCTTGCTTTCATTTTGTGTGCTTTCTACGTGTTTGATAAATTGTCTTTTGAATTTCAATTGTTTCATATTGAATTTTTAATTGGTTGTCATTTGGTAAATACTTAATTCACCCCCCTCTTAAGTATATTTGCCCCGACACATATTAATGGAAGGATCGAATTGCACGGTAATCTATGACTACAAATAGATTCACTTGAATTGGACTTCATTGCCTTATAAACTGTCTTGATACGTTAGTTGCTAGGCGTTACTCAAGAACTTTGAGGGAGTTTAGAGAATGACAGGAGACACTCTCTAAACAAATTGAAAAGTTCGATTAGCATTGAAAGTGTTCAACGTTTCCTCATTGCTATATGGCAGTGAATCTAGAAAGTCACACACAATAGAGCATGTTGAATGGTTTTTCTATTGAGCTTGTATCTATTTTCTCTTGAATTGTTAAAGTGTTAATGTCACACCCCGAACCAACCCCACGTTATAGGTTAAGTCCAGACCCGAAAATCGGACAGAGCCTCCTCTATACCAGGGACTATCCGAAAACCTGCACTTAAAAGATGTACACACAATAGACAATATACAACAATAAAAGCCAACTTTCCACATCATAAGACTTCCTCGGCAAGACCACAACACAATTCTAGGCTTTACTTTACTAGACAATACATAACATGCAAAAACTATAAAGAGGAACTAAACAATTAAACTATTACATGCCACTACTAGGCTTTAACATTTAACTTAAACATTACAATCTTCAAATATAAGAATACATACAAGACCATCCAAGGTCTCAAAATAGATTACAACACATAAGCCACTTGAAGTACAGAGCAAACAAGCTTCTGGTCCAACCTTAAGAAAGACAATCAAAGGAAAACATCCACATGCACTTCCTCTTCCTCAACCACTACTAACTGAGGATCAATCTCAACCTCTCCTGAAACATGTTAGAAAGAGGGTGAGCAAACCACTATACTCAGCAAGAGAAGGAAACAATAATCCAGGGTGATTTCGAAAAGGATTTCGTGCAATGCAAATAAAGGCAATTAAGAATCAATATCAATATAAAACAATCAAATAACAATAACTAGTCAATTCATTGAAAGGATACGATTCGATAACCCCTTATCACTCCAATTCACGAGCTCGATCCACGAACAACGATCTCGAGATGATAAGCTGGCATCCCAAACGCGAATAAGTACTCCGGACCGTACTCAATATCTATGACCTAACACCCCCTATCAATCTCCAGACAAGCAGGTGAAGGAATAGGACATGGAGCTAGAGCAACACAACTCTAGCAAGCCCGATGCCATCCAGAGATGCTCGTCATATCTGTCCCGAGTTTATGGTTGCAACCATCGATGTGATGCAATACATGACAAGTCAATGACAAGTAATAACACATAATTGAGGAACAACAAAATAGGTTGTTCTCGCACGTAGGATACAATTAATAAGCAAATACAGTCAATATAAACAAGAATCCACTTATAATCATTCAATACAAGCAAAGGAGACATGCATTCCAACTCATGAAACTCATCCGATTAGTGTCATAATCTAGTCAAGCTTTCATAGACACTTAACTACTCAAGTCCAATTCAAATTCTAACAAACAATCTAACTTTCTTACAAAAGCCCTTTATGATATCTAACTAATTAACTAGCTATCAAGCAACGAGGGGACACTACGAGCTTACTAGGCATTCAACAATCACTAACTAATCACAACTAAGCCCTATAAACACACACAACACACACATGGCCCTAAAAGCACTAAAGGACCCTTTATGTTCAATCAATTTTAACTAAGTTCTAAGCATTTCCTAGCAAGTTTAAGCACCAATCTAAGCTATTGGACACTTAAGGCACCTACTAGAAGCATTGAAACACACATTGCAAACAAATCACAAAATTTGATGAAAAGTACTATTCATCATCTTCCTCAACTAGCTATATTGCATTTCTATGGCTAAACAATTATACAAAGAAATAAATAATGTTCTACTAACTATATAAACACCATTAGAAGCAATATAAACCATTAACTAAGCATTTATAACAAATCTAACAATTTACAAAAAAACTAGGTTTAGACTTTAATATGCACAAATACATGAAATCCCTCAACAATACTAGTTGTAGAAGGTTAGAAGAAGCTCTAGCAAAGCACAAGAACACACCCAAACAAGCTTCAAAGATCAAACTTGCAAAATCCCAATTTTTTTTTCTCTCTGTGTTGGCCGACGGGTTTTTGGGGCTTTTTGCTCTATTTTTTTTTATTTTGCTATATTATGTGTATATATGTGTGATATAAGATATATAAATGGGATTAGGTCATGGGTCATGGGTCATGGGTCATGGGTCATGGGTCATGGGTCATAGGTTTTGGGTCATGGGTCATGGGTCATGGGTCATGGGTCATTTTAATTCTCACTTAATTAAAATCCAATACAAAGCTAAAACATTAAAAAGCCCAATAGTAAAATGCTAAAATTCACTATTCACTCAAGACACAAAATATTTTATGATTCACACTCCCGATATGTTATGCACGTAAAATTGATGAACGTTAAGCACAAATATAGCAAGTATCATGGGAAAAGTATAATTTCAGAGTAATAAAATAATAAATTTTTTAACCCGGGCTTGGGTGTTACACCTTCTCCCCATTAAACAAATTGCGTCCCCGCAATTCCTTACATGTTTCTACGAACAACTCTGGATACTGATCCCTGATCTGATCCTCTCTCTCCTATGTAGCTTCCTCAAACCCGTGATGATCCTATAAAACTTTTACCATCGGAATACTTTTTGTACGAAGTTCTTGAACTTTTCGATCCAAAATGCGAATCGGTTTCTCCTCATAAGTCAATTTTTTTCTCTATCCACAAAGGTTCCGGCTCAAGGACATGTAAAGGGTCAGGATTGGACTTTCTCAACATTGATACGTGGAAGATATCATGAATTCTCGACAAGCTTGGAAGGAAAGCTAAACGGTAAGCCAAGGTTCCAACTCTCTCAGTGATTTCATACGGTCCCACAAACCTGGGATTAAGTTTACCACTCTTATCGTGTCGAATCAATCCCTTTCAGGGTAAATTTTTTAGAAATACCTAATCACCCATGACAAACTCCAAGTATCGATGGCATTTATCAGCGTAGCTATTCTGCCGACTTTGAGATGTAAGCATTCTCTAACGAATAAGATGAACATTATCTACCATCTTTATCATTTCAGGTAATACAGTCAGATCAACTATTCTCATCTTTCCTACCTCATCCTAATATAATGGAGATGTGAAACTCCAGATTTTACCTTTAAATAGAATTGTGTGTTTTGACCTGTTTATGTGTTATATGAGTTAGAATGCGCTAATTCTGTGATTTATATTCCTATTACATGCTATGTGTGCATTCATGAAATTTTCATCGAAAACGGCACTGAAAAATTTATCGTCGATTTTTTATGAATAGTATTTTGAACGCACGTTCGCTAAAATTTTTACACTGGTATTTTAAATATTTTAAAACCTAGTCCTTAGATATTAATAGACCCGTGTCTGATTAAAACAGATTTCAAACCGGGTTAAGAATTTTAAAGGTTTTTACACCTTTTACAAAAAATCGAGTTTTTACCCGAGTAGTGTGCATGTGTTAGCATATGAAAATCCTTGTCACCTAAATTTAGTCTACTAAATATAGTAAATGAAGTAGTTTAGTAGTTTTTTTTATCAAAATAGTCTAAAAATACAATTAAAAGACTAAATAACCAACTTTGACCTTTTTCATTTTTGTTGACTTAAGCTTATAAGATCACAACACACATTAAAAACAAAGCAAACACCACACAATTGTACACACATTGCCATGAGGTTGAGGGGAGAAAAGAGAGTTTTTTTTCAAAGGTTTTCAAAGTAATTTTGTCTTAGAAAACTCATTTTTTGGCCAAAGCTTTTCAAACAAAGTTGGATTCCGCTTGTTGGGCACCTATTGCACGCATTCCGAGCTTTGTTTCAGATCAAAGGTGAGAGAAAAATTCTAGATCTTAAAATGCTATTTTATTTCATTTTCATATAATTGAATTTTTATTTGACGAAATGTTAAATTGTCATTATATTATTGCTCAATAGATGCCAAGGATCGTTTATGTACGTTTATACAAGTTTTGAAATGTAGTAGCATGTATTTCTATTTTTCGGGTATTAAAATTGGATTTTAGGTTCATTGTTGAATAATTATCGTTGTAGTGGTTGAAACTGATTGATTGTTGCTTCTAAAAGTTTGGTAATTATGGGGTAATAATGTTGTAATGCCGAATTTTTGATTTGGATGTCGTAACAAAAGTCTGAAAAATTCAGCCTTGTGCATTGCCAAAATTAGTGTTGTTGGGCTTGTTTGGGATGGCTTTTGGTTGGTTTCTAGTGGGGTTATTGTAATTGCATGTGTGGTGGAGTGTTAGAAAGTGGTTTGGAGCTTATTGGATTTCTAGATTGTAAATTATCACTTTTAGAAGTTTCTGCGGTCTTTCTTTAAAATGTTGATATATTGTCTTGGGTTGTTTGGGTTGTGTTTGAGTAGTTGATTCTTGGATTGTTGTCGATTAGGTTCTGGATTGAATGTATGTTAAATGCATGTTGAGTTGGATGGCCTACTTTATCATCTAACTTAATTGTTTCAGAATTGTATCGTTGTTGATTGTTAAATGTTATTTAATTGGTTGTTGAAATATGGTTTAATTGATTATTGATTGTTGAAATATGGGAATCGGGCACTTTTGTTACTGATCTCTCAAAAGGTAAGAGTTATGTGTCAGGAGTCGGGCAACCTTCGTTGTTGACTTCTCGAATTGGAATTGTTATTGATATTATGAATAGGGAGTCGGCAATCCTCATTGTTGATTTCTGGAATTGAGTCTGAGTCATTGTTGTGAGCTGTGATAATGTTGTGTCACCTCGGGAGGCATCCTGGGCTGCGGGCACAGTTATCATGGCTAATCCTTATCTTGCATAGACGGAGAGGCCATGGGGTGTAGGTCTAGGTTAAGGTACCTCAGGATTGTGTCATTGGGTTTGGAGGAGTTGGTGAGCATTGAATTGGTGTATGGAACTTCATCAACAAGTGTATCATATCCTTATTGTGTGTTTATTGTTGTTACTATATTTGTATTGTTATCGGTGTTAATTGCGTGTTGTTGCTCATAGGATGATTTTCAAAGTGGTAAAGTAAATGTTTTCAAAGATCTATCGAATTCCTCACTGGGCTTTGTTTTATATAGCTCACTCTCATTTGTTTGCTGCAATTAGGTGATACTGAACCAGATTATGGGTACGTGCCTCAGGAAGCTAAAATGTGCCTTACGTGGACGAGTCTTATGTTCTGGAGTCATATCCATGAGTTTGTCTTAGCTTTTGTAGTATGATGTATTGTATAACTTACTTAAAGATAAGGACTTATATAATGCTAGTTTAGTGGTCTTTCTTTTGAACATGATTAGATTGCTAGACTGGTTTATAATCTATTTTGCAAATGTATAATATAGCCTATGGATTGATGTTGGAACGGAGGCATATAACTTATGAACAAACTATTGAATGGTTGTTTAATATATGGAAAGGGTTGTGTTGTATGTTGTTGAAATGATTGTGAAGTTGTTGTTGATATTTGAAGTTGGTTGTATGAGTTACAAAGGGGTTGGTTTAGAGCCTCGGTATCCATGTTACTGTCGTTATACTACCAAAATTCCGTTGCGTCCTGATTGATCGTAGGTAAGGTCAAGTTAGGGCGTGACAGGAGATCTGCATTTTCAACCATACAATGCCTCATAGGGAGTCATACCGATAGTTGCTTGGTAATTGTTATTGTATGCAAACTTCACTAGAGGTAAGAATTTCTCCCAACTCTTCCCAAAGTCAAGCACACAGGCTCGAAGCATGTCTTCCAAAATTTTGATATTTCTCTCAGATTGTCTATCCTTCTGAGGATGATAAGTAATACTAAAGTTTAGTTTAGTTCCCATCGACAACTGTAACTTCTGCCAGAGACGAGATGTGAATCGGGGATCTCTATCGGACACTATGCTTGCTGGCACCCCATGAAGTTTCACAATGTTAGCAATGTAAAGATCATCAAGTTTCCCAATGTCATCTTGCTTATTCATAGCGATAAAGTGAGAATACTTTGTTAGCCGATCAACAACAACCCAAACAGAATCATAACCCCTCGAAGTCCTCGAAAAATCAGTCATGAAGTCCATAGTTAATGGCTGTAACAACCTAACTGGTCTCTGATGCTTTGCTTTAACTCTCTGGCAAGTTAAACATCTAGATACAAACTCAGCAATCTCTCTCTTCATGTTGTTCCACTAGAAGTACTGTTTCAAATCTCTGTACATCTTGGTACTACTCGGATGGATTGTATATCTGGAATTGTGAGCTTCAATAAGGATTTCATTATTTAAAGTTTGGTCATTAAGAACACAAACTCTATTCTTGTATCGGAAGATACCATCTTCATGCATCTTGAAGTCTAACTCTCCCCCTTTAGATTTCTCTTGAATTTTCAGAATTTGTGGATCAGTCTGTTAAACTTCAGGAATTCAATATAATAACATAGATTGAACTTGTAATCCTGCAAATCGGATCCCAGCTCCTGTAACCTCTGGCCTCCACAAGCAAATTTCATCAACGGACTCCTAACCTTTTATAATCATGCTGGCAACAGTAGCCTTTCGGCTCAAAGCATCAGCCACTATATTAGCCTTACCTGGCATATAGTTAATGGAACAGTTGTAATCATCTAGCAACTCTAACCAACACCTCTGCCTTATATTCAGATCCTTCTGTGAAAACAGATACTGCAGACTCTTGTGATCTGTGAAGATTTCAAATTTGTTTCCCCACAAGTAGTGATACCA
The DNA here is from genome assembly GCA_037974665.1 of Ehretia macrophylla. Classification (NCBI taxonomy): domain Eukaryota; kingdom Viridiplantae; phylum Streptophyta; class Magnoliopsida; order Boraginales; family Ehretiaceae; genus Ehretia; species Ehretia macrophylla. The sequence continues at coordinate 64,326,192 of CM075771.1, read as the reverse complement.
CTTCTTTAAAGCGAGAACAATAGCAGCCAATTCTAAGTCATGAGTAGGGTAATTTATTTCATAGGGTTTCAATTTCCTTGAAGCATAGGCAATCACCTTACCATTCTGCATTAACACACAGCCCAATCCTTCTTTCGAAGCATCATTATAGATCACAAGGTTCTCAGTTCCCTACGGTAGTGCTAGTATAGGTGCAGTAGTTAATCTTTTCTTCAGTTCTTGGAAACTAGTTTCACATTTGTCAACCCAATTAAAGATAATCTTGTTCTGGGTCAATTGGGACAAAGGCCCTGCAATTTTAGAAAAGTCCTTAACGAACCTCCGATAGTAACATGTTAAACCCAAAAAGCTTCGAACCTCAGTTACAATCTCAGGCCTCTTCCACGATATCACAACTTCTATTTTAGCTGGATCCACATAATCTTCTTGCTAAGAAATGATGTGATGCAGAAATGCTACCTGATTCAACAAGAATTCGCATTTGCTGAACTCAGCAAACAATTTATGTTCCTGCAGTGTCTGTAAGACAATATGCAAATGTTGCTCATGCTCCACCTCAGACTTCGAGTATATTAGTATTGAAATGGGTGAAGTACCTGGCACCAAGTCAATAGCAAATTGTACTGGAGAACCCACGGCGAAAAACTCGGCTGAATAAACCCTTTTTCAAGCAACCCCTGCAACTGAATTTTCAATTCCTGCAATTCTGCTGGAGCCATCCGATACGGTGCTCTTGAAATGAGTGAAGTACCCGGCACCAAGTCAATAGCAAATTCTATTTCCCTATTTGATGGCAAACCTGATAATTCCTTGAGAAATACCTCAGGAAATTCTTTCACAATCGGTACCTCAGTCAACTTCAATTTATCAAAAGGTTGGTTAATTAGATATGCTAGGTATGCTTCACAACCTTTATTCAACAATTTTGAGGCTTTAATTGAAGAGACAGGGGGAGTTCTAGTCGAATTGCGATTCCCAACTATTTCAATTACTGGCTGGTTAAGCATCTGAAGTCCTACAATTTTCATTCTACAGTTAAGTTGTGCATAGTATTTTCCTAACCAGTACATCCCCAATATTATTTCAAAGTCCCAAAAAGGCAACACAGTTAAATCAGCAGGAAAAGTACAACCCTCAATGCAAATATCACAATCTTTACAGATAGAATCAGTGACAAATTTCGTGCCCATTGGTGTGCTTATCTCAATTTTATATGGCAATTTATCAATTTTCACATCGGTATGTTGTGCACATTCAGGAATAATAAATGAATGATTTTCCCCGGTATCAATCAAAACCTTAATTGATTGATTATTAAGAAGAAAAATACCTTCAACAACAGTTGTGGTCTCTGGTAGCTCCTCTTGGTCAAGGGCAAAAGCCTTAGCCTGCACTCGCTGAACTGGTATATTACCTGCTGCTCTAGTCTACACACCCTGGCTTGCAGTCTGTCCCATAGTATTCTTGTATTTAGGACAGTCCTTAACCCGGTACTGGTCATTCCCACAACCGGTGCATCGCCCTGATTTCCTTCAGGAATTCTCCACAGAATAGCTCTTACGGTGACAATAACTGCACTACTCGTTTTGTCTTGCAGTAGTGCTTCTTGTAGGTGCAGGGGCTCTGACAGTAGAGGTAGGTGTGCTACTATGCTATGATCTAGCTACAACTGGTCTAGGTTAAGATTGAGTCTAGGTAAGACTGACATAACTCTGTGTCTGAAACTGATGCTGCTGCGGACCATGACTGTAAGTCTGATAGTGCCTCGACTGCCCCTGACTCTGAGCCTGGTATGGCCTCTTACTCGGCTGACTGGACTCAGCTATTATCTCTACTTTCTGTTTCTAAAATCTCGAGGCTGCCTGAAAGGCCTCAGAGAAGGTAGTGAACTAATGGGTAAACAGGTGCAACTGTATGTCAGATCTCAATCCACGGATAAACCTCTGTATCTACCTCTTAACTGGCTGCACAAGCTCGGGCAAATACAGCGACAATCTGGAAAATATGGCCTCATACTTTGAAACAGTCATATTTCCCTGCTTCAGGGTCACAAACTCTTCCTCCCGTTTCTCTCTGGCCATCTCTGGAATATACTTGTCCCAAAACTCTTTCATGAAATCAGCACACAGATGCAGAACATCTTCACCGTCCCATCTTAGCCTAACTATTCTCCACCATTGCTCAACATCAGCTTCAAGCAAGAATACTGCAAAGGATATTTTTCTCTCGTCATCATATTCTGAGACAACATAAATCTTTTCAAGACGATTTAGCCACTGCTCGACTTTCTCGTCATTCAGTTCCCCGAGAAACTTGGTTGGCCCGTGCCTGAGAAATTTCTCTAACTGATTACTCTATGTTCTAGGACCTGGATTACCTTGGTTACCATGGGGATTATTGTTTCTCTCCTACCTCAGTTCATGCAAAACTTGAGTAATCCTGTCTACAGCAATCGTCATGGTAGCCATGAATTGTACATGTATTTGTTGCTGACCCAGATCTACTGCTTCTACACTCCGACTCCTGGTCTAACAACGAGGTCCTATAGTAATAACTAAAGTATAGATGTATAGTGACAAGTAACAAGCAATACACAAACATAAATATAACATATAAAAACAATTACATTCAAGGCACCTTATTCACACAATTCACATACTATGCATTTAACACTCAACGAACTCAATACTTTTCACACAAACACTTCTAAGCAATAACACCTCCATATTCACACATTTACGCAATCATATTTTTACACTTAAACAATCATGCAATTCTATATTCACATATAGACCTTTACCCCACAAACTGAGAAATATATCCCGGCTCATGCAATTCTATATGCTCTGATACCACTTAAGATGTCACGTCCTGAACCAACCCTACACTATAGCTTAAGTCCGGACTCAAAAATCGGACAGAGTCTCCTCTGTACTGGGGACAATCCGAAAACCCGCACTTAGAGGATTTACACACAATAGACAATATACAACAATAAAAGCCAACTTTCCACATCATAAGACTTCCTCTACAAGTACACAAGACAATTCTAGGCTTTACTTTACTAGACAATACATAACATGCAAAAACTATAAACAAGAACTAAACAAATAAACTATTATATGCCACTACTAGACTTTAACATTTAACTTAAACATTACAATCTCCAAATATATGAACAAATACAAGACCATCCAAGGTCTCAAAATAGATTACAACACATAAGCCACTTGAAGCACATAACAAGCAAACACTCCGGTCCAACCTTAAGCAAGACAATCAAGGAAGGACCTCCACCTGCACTTCCTCCTGCTCAACCACTACTAACTGAGGATCAATTTCAGCCTCTCCTGAAACATGATAGAAAGAGGGTGAGCAAACCACTACGCTCAGTAGGTTATCCCTCAATCCTATTTAGCATTAAATCAACAATTCATTTCATTTAACAACACATTGATTGGGTAATAAAATAGGTTACCTAACTTTTAGCAAACACTTTCATTCATTAGTCATTTCAAACAATACTTGACACTATACTTGAGCATATACATAAACTACAAAAATAGAATTCATTAGCATGCAATTCAACACTTTATCTCTTTAACAACACATAACCATAACTTTTACCAACTCCTTTCATAACCTACAATGCAAAACATATACTCAAGCATTTATGTAACAAAATTAAAAGGAAGCAAGCTAATAATCCCCTAAGTAAGGCAGTCCATACAACACAACAATCATTCAACATATAACAACTAACTTTTATCCAACAATTGAGTCTCTTATAAGCAATATAAATGCACAATCTTTGCCTAACAATTTTATATGCCAACTATAATACATATTAAGTACAAAACATTAGCAAAACTAAGCACAAAACAAGATTAATAGGCAAAATACTCCAAGTGCATCATTGTTGGAATTTTGGAAACATTATCTAAAATACCACTAAAATTCACCTAAATTACACCTAAGCTATAAAATTAAGCTATAAACATATACATATATATATATATATATATACAAGTATTTATCTAGCATTTAGGGATCATTTTAAGCACTTAAACCACAAAAAGGCAGTCCAGCAACATTGCTGGAAAATTTTCCAGCAAACACACTTTCCACACAAACTCAACAATCCTTGCTCTCAAGCCACTAAAATCATGTTATGAACCTATGTACATGCTTATGAACTACATATCTAAGCTAGGAATAAAGATTGAACACATATCTAGCTTCAAAACTCTACATACAACACATTTTAGCCAACTTCAATATTTAATGGTTCAATCATGCTACAATTCATATATGTTACTCTCAAGACCCAATCTAGCAAGATTCACAAGCATATACAACAATATATCACATTTATATGCAAGTTCATAAACTACACATCAACTTTAACTTTAAGATTTAGAAAACCCCTCACCTATTTTGAAGATTGAAGCAAGAAAAGGCAAGAATGTGCAATGGAGAAGCAATTTCCACTTTGATTTTGGTCCAATATGCAAGTTAACCCTTCAATTTCACCCCAAAATGCAAAACCCTAGATTGGAAATTATTTTCCCCTCTGTTTCCTTAGAGCCATGAGCTCTAGAGCTTTTTATTTTGTTTTGAGTGTTTTGTTTTGTATAGTGTATGTATATCAGTCAATGTTAAGTCAAGGGGTCAAAGTTACTGTAACGCCCCGATCCCTCACGGGACCGGAGGCTCTAATAACCATGCTATTCTCAACCCAATACCAAACCCGGTCACAAAATTTTAGGGAAAAACGGACAGAGTTTTCTCTATACCGCGGACATTTTTTCAAACCTGTAAATGCTCAAAATAGCCACAATATACTAAAACAAGCTTTTATAATTAAAATTCAAAGGTTCAAGGTCATCCAAGCCAGGAGACAAACAACAGCTCCAAATCACACATGAATGCACCCAACTTAACTTTTCATTAAACCTTTTTAACGTGTCATCATATGATAACATTAGAGCAATTTTAGAAGTTGAAATCAACACCTCTAAACATACACCCCCAAGCATGCAAGAACTAAAAGGAGAATTAAAAGTTATTACAAGCCATAATATCTCAAAGCTAACATTACAGCCAACAGCTTTCAACTTGCAACTACAAGAATATACATAGCCTTAAGGCCACAAAATAGATCATGCTATAGCAATACAAGTACACCATGTAACAACAAGAAGACAAATCCACCTTAGACAACAAACACACAACAACTAGGGCAAAGGCTCAGTCTGAACTTCTTCCTCTTCCACTAGCACCTCAACTAGATGGGGTTCACCCTCAGCACTTCCTGAAACATATTAAATGAGGAATGAGAAACTAAGTTGCCCAGCGAGGGAGGTGATGCAACATGCCAACGTGCAATATGATATGCAAACACAAGAAAACATATATAATCCACATAAACCAACAAGACAATAAGCCAAGCAATTAATCACTTTAAAAAGGATACGGTTCCACTTCCAAGTCTTCATTCACGAGCAACGAACCACGAGCATCACAAACATGCCGACAAACCCCAAACACCAACAATTGGGATACTCCGGATGTATCCTGATCCTACGACCCTTTCTCCCGAGGTAGGTCCATGCCCAGCAGGTGAACCACGTCTCTGGGGTAGTGGAGTATGCCTCAGCGAGAAAGGGAATAGGCACCATGGTAGTCGAGGGAGCACGGAAAGCTCGACGCCACTCGTGTTTCTCGACGCTACCATGTCTGAAAAAGGTTGCGCAACCCAATACAAGTCACAAGCAATCAATATAACGCATAACACATAAGAGGGACGACAAAGTAGGCCGCCCTCACATTTATGCACGATAAAAGTTCATATAAGTACGAGATTAACTTAAAAATTCCAAAAGAAGCAATCAACACAATTAATTCCCACAATCTACTCAAATAGCTTAATTATATCCTAAATATTCAATATAATATGAGTTAACTTAAATACAAGTGTCAATTGCATCAAATATAGCCAAAACTACTTTTTCCCCTTTCTTGAACCGAATTTTCTTTCTCCTAAGCATAGTTCAAGATTCCCAATCATATCCTAGTATTTCTATATTCTTAATTAAACCCAAAGGCACCTTTTAGGATCATAAAAACACATTTTAGCAACAAAAGTTCGGGAAGGCCCCGAACGGATTTGAACTACAACTATACTAACCGAACCCCATTTTCGCGAAACGAAAGCACCAAAGGTGCTTCCTTAACCCAAGGATACCCGAATCAATGCCCAAACTTGCCCGGATTGCTCAACGGAAAAAGTCCCCTTTTTAAAGTCGGCTATTTATGCAATTAAATTCGATTTTGAGTGATTCAACCTCACGTGGCTTTTCAACTAACTTCACTAGGGTCTAGAGCACCTAATTGAAGCCTCAATTCAATCTAATTAGTAATTTTTCTCAAAACCCTAATTCTAGGCACTATTCATCATCTCTTTTGATCAATACATGCATTCAACCATGGAATCTTCTAACAAACTATAAAAGTTAACTCTATAGGTATCAAATAACTCATAGCAAGCATTCATAATAAGTTTTATAGCTAATATCAACAAATCAAGAAAATTCAACATAAGTGCATGAACTTTAAAAGAAATGAAATGCATCTCCCTCACAATTTTTGAAGACAATGAAGCTTGTTGAAGGCCCTAGGATGCTCAAAACCCTCCCAAGATCAAGCTAGGAGCTCAAGATGCAAGGTTGTTGAAGCAAAATCTCCTCTTTTCCTTCTCCTTTGGTATTTTCGGCCCTGCTACAGTAATTCCTGCACATTTCTTCTCTTTTTTTTTTTGTGTTTTTGAGCTTATTTTTGCTATATAATGAGTAGGCTATGGGTGGGGTCAAGGGGGGTGCTTAAATGGTCTATTAAAATGAGCTTAGTTAGCTTTAAAACAAGTTCATTGCACATAAATTAAGTTAGCTAACTAAAACATTATGTTTCATACGTAACACTATTCACTAGTTTTCACAAATCATTTTCTAAACGAAGGCTCCTATCGCTTTAAACTCAAATGCACATTTTTCCCACTCCTCTAACAATTAATGTGATTTAATAAAAATGTTAATTCTCTAATAGAATATAGTTTGAAAACGGGATGAATAGTAGCTAAAGAAGACAGTTAATAAAGCACAGAAGGAAATGCGCAAACAATAGATGCAACAGTAAATAAATGTACGGCTAAAATCTCGGGCGTCACATCCTCTCCCCCTTAAACAAATTGCGTCCACGCAATTTCTTACACATACAAGCGAGTTATCCTCATACATAAAACACATTGATCACGTTAGCAATTTATAACAAGTAAAGTCACATAAGCAACAAGTTCACATACACAAATTATAAACTACTAAGTCATTTAAACAACAACTTCACCTAAAATAAGTTAATCACATATTCACATTAGTCATATAAAGCATATTGAGCACTCAAGTACATAAAGCACATAATTCACACAAGGCACGTTAATCACATCCATTCCACTTATCACACAAGCACATAAACCACAACTAGTTCACTCAACATATAAAACATGTTGATCACATAAGCATATTGATCACATTAAATCTCTTATCACATAAGACATGCACATACACTTTCTAAACACATTGACACTAAGGACACTACCCCACAAACCGAAGACCCTATCCCTGCCTGCGCCTAACTAACTAGCTAAGCTCTGATACCACTTCTGTAACGCCCCGATCCCTCACGAGACCGGAGGCTCTAATAACCATGCTATTCTCAACCCAATACCAAACCCGGTCACAAAATTTTAGTGAAAAACGGACAGAGTTTTCTCTATACCGCGGACATTTTTTCAAACCTGTAAATGCTCAAAATAGCCACAATATACTAAAACAAGCTTTTATAATTAAAATTCAAAGGTTCAAGGTCATCCAAACCAGGAGACAAACAACAGCTCCAAATCACACATGAATGCACCCAACTTAACTTTTCATTAAACCTTTTTAACATGTCATCCTATGATAACATTAGAGCAATTTTAGAAGTTGAAATCAACACCTCTAAACATACACCCCCAAGCATGCAAGAACTAAAAGGAGAATTAAAAGTTATTACAAGCCATAATATCTCAAAGCTAACATTACAGCCAACAGCTTTCAACTTGCAACTACAAGAATATACATAGCCTTAAGGCCACAAAATAGATCATGCTATAGCAATACAAGTACACCATGTAACAACAAGAAGGCAAATCCACCTTAGACAACAAACACACAACAACTAGGGCAAAGGCTCAGTCTGAACTTCTTCCTCTTCCACTAGCACCTCAACTAGTTGGGGTTCACCCTCAGTACTTCCTGAAACATATTAAATGAGGAATGAGCAACTAAGTTGCCCAGCGAGGGAGGTGATGCAACATGCCAACGTGCAATATGATATGCAAACACAAGAAAACATATATAATCCACATAAACCAACAAGACAATAAACCAAGCAATTAATCACTTTAAAAAGGATACGGTTCCACTTCCAAGTCTTCATTCACGAGCCACGAACCACGAGCATCACGAACATGCCGACAAACCCCAAACACCAACAATTGGGATACTCCAGATGTATCCTGATCCTACGACCCTTTCTCCCGAGGTAGGTCCATGCCCAGCAGGTGAACCACGCCTCTGGGGTAGTGGAGTATGCCTCAGCGAGAAAGGGAATAGGCACCATGGTAGTCGAGGGAGCACGGCAAGCCCGACGCCGCTCGTGTTTCTCGACGCTACCATGTTCGAAAAAGGTTGCGCAACCCAATACAAGTCACAAGCAATCAATATAACGCATAACACATAAGAGGGACGACAAAGTAGGCCGCCCTCACATTTATGCACGATAAAAGTTCATATAAGTACGAGATTAACTTAAAAATTCCAAAAGAAGCAATCAACACAATTAATTCCCACAATCTACTCAAATAGCTTAATTATATCCTAAATATTCAATATAATATGAGTTAACTTAAATACAAGTGCCAATTGCATCAAATATAGCCAAAACTACTTTTTTCCCCTTTCTTTAACCGAGTTTTCTTTCTCCTAAGCATGGTTCAAGATTCTCAATCATATCCTAGTCTTTCTATATTCTTAATTAAACCCAAAGGCACCTTTCAGGATCATAAAAACACATTTTAGCAACAAAAGTTTGGGAAGTCCCCGAACGGATTTGAACTATAACTATACTAATCGAACCCCATTTTCGCGAAACGAAAGCACCAAAGGTGCTTCCTTAACCCAAGGATACCCGAATCAATGCCCAAACTTGCCCGGATTGCTCAACGGAAAAAGTTCCCTTTTTAAAGTCGGCTATTTATGCAATTAAATTCGATTTTGAGTGATTCAACCTCACGTGGCTTTTCAACTAACTTTACTAGAGTCTAGAGCACCTAATTGAAGCCTCAATTCAAGCTAATTAGCAATTTTTCTCAAAACCCTAATTCTAGGCACTATTCATCATCTCTTTTGATCAATACATGCATTCAACCATGGAATCTTCTAACAAACTATAAAAGTTAACTCTATAGGTATCAAATAACTCATAGCAAGCATCCATAATAAGTTTTATAGCTAATATCAACAAATCAAGAAAATTCAACATAAGAGCATGAACTTTAAAAGAAATAAAATGCATCTCTCTCACAATTTTTGAAGACAATGAAGCTTGTTGAAGGCCCTAGGATGCTCAAAACCCTCCCAAGATCAAGCTAGGAGCTCAAGATGCAAGGTTGTTGAAGCAAAATCTCCTCTTTTCCTTCTCCTTTGGTATTTTCGGCCCTGCTACAGTAATTCCTGCACATTTCTTCTCTTTTTTTGTGTTTTTGAGCTTATTTTTGCTATATAATGAGTAGGCTATGGGTGGGGTCAAGGGGGGTGCTTAAATGGTCTATTAAATTGAGCTTAGTTAGCTTTAAAACAAGTTCATTGCACATAAATTAAGTTAGCTAACTAAAACATTATGTTTCATACGTAACACTATTCACTAGTTTTCACAAATCATTTTCTAAACGAAGGCTCCTATCGCTTTAAACTCAAATGCACATTTTTCCCACTCCTCTAACAATTAATGTGATTTAATAAAAATGCTAATTCTCTAATAGAATATAGTTTGAAAACGGGATGAATAGTAGCTAAAGAAGACAGTTAATAAAGCACAGAAGGAAATGCGTAAACAATAGATGCAACAGTAAATAAATGTACGGCTAAAATCTCGGGCGTCACAGTTACTATTTAGTCTAGGCAAAATATGATAAAAGAGGTTAAATGACCAATTATGCAAGCATTTTAATCATAATTGCAGACTAGGAAAATATTTACAAGGTTGAAAGACCACATTGCCTTTGTTTGGTCAAACTAGATGAAAAGTCAACTAATGCAATTTAAATGAACTTTAAATGCACATTTTGTTTCCAAATAACAAATTAATCATTTAAATACACATGTTATGCCAAATAATAATTAAAACAAGTAAATGCACATAAATTCATGCTCCGGTCTCGTATCCTCCACTCCTTAGGACAATTTCATCCTCGAAATTCTTTCTTGTTCCCCGAAACAACTCTGGATACTGTTGTTCTATCTGATCTCGTCTTCCCATATAGTCTCTGCTATTCCAGGATGATTCCACAACCCTTTTACCATAGGAATATTCTTTGTATGTAACTCTTGAACTTCCTGATCTAGAACACAAACATGTCGCTCTTTATAAGACAATTTTCCTCTAAGTTGCAATGGCTCTGACTCTATTATGCAAGATGGATCAGAAGGATATGCAATACTGAAATTCAATTTTATACCCATTGCTATTTGCAAACGTAGTCAGAATTAGGAGGTAAGTCAAGGATCTCTATCAGACATCGTACTTATCGGCAATCCATGAAGTTTCACAATATTAATAACATATATGTCAACCAATTTCTCAAGATTATCATACTTATTCATCATAATGAAATGAGTAGTCTTGGTAAACCTTTCCACCCGAGTATGTGGTATACTTGGAATTATAAGTTTCTTCAAGAATATTCTTTCCTCAAGTTTGGGTCATTAAGAACATATACCCTGTTTCAAATCGCAATATACCATCATCATGTTATTTTAAGTCAGACTTACCATTTTTGATTTGGTCTTTGATTTTCTGAAGAAGTTCATGTTCGGGTTTAGTCTTTGAATACGCAGGAATATCATCAACATAAGTTATCACAACTGATACAGATAAGGTTAAGATACATGATGTAAAAGGTCCATAGATGCAGCAAGTGCATTGGTTAATTCAAAAGGTATAGATTCTAGTTCTCTGTAACTGGTCAAATAATTCATCAATAAGGGACAAAGGGCATTCATTTTAACTGTTACTTGGTTCAAATCTTGATAGTCAATACTTAGCCATAAGGTACCATCTTTCTTTTTCACAAACAACACTGCTGTCATACGATACAGTGCTTTGGAAATAGGTTGTGTTCTGGTAGTGCGTCAATCATATATTCATTTTCTCTTACAAGCTCGATAGCTCTAGTTGAAGAACTAGAAAATTCCCCGCTACTTCTATCACTGGTTGGCCTGATATCTGAAATTTCACCATGATGGTTCTACTATCTAACTATGCATGATGCCTCACAAGCCAATCCGTACTCAAAATAATTTCAGGATTTTGAATAGAGAGTAAGATAAGTTCAACAACAATTCTTAGTCCTTAATCGGAATTTTACATTTTTTACATACTAACTCAGTCACAAGTTTAGTACCATGGACGTGCTAACTTCAATTATATAAGGCAAACTCTCTACTTGTATTTTAACACGTTTCACACAAGGGGATATAGTAAAAGAATTGGTGGTACCGAGGTCAATAAATACTTTAACCGACTGATTTAAAATTAAAACTTACCATTATCCACGGCTGCTGCCTCGAGGCAATTCCTATTAATCAGTAGCACAAATTTTGGCCGGGTGTTGTGTGGGTACATCACCTGTAAGCCTATCTGGGCATCTCTACTTGTAGTTCGCTCATGAGCCTTCTTATATTTCGGACAATCCCTTGCCTTATGCTCACTACTACCATAACCTGTGCATCTCTCTGATTTTCTCCAACAATCAGATTCGGAATGGCCTCTACGTTTACAGAAGGAACATTGTGGAACTTGATCAATAATATTGTGGAACTTTATTTCACAAGCAACGGAGATTACATAACATACAACCTGGACATCCCATATATAGCAAAGCTTACAAACTACCTGGCAACCCTACATTAAACTTAGTCATAATAGGTACAAAGTCCTCAAAATAGACTAACATAAGTCTAACAACATACACATGGCTAAGTGGACTTAACACATTACAATAAAAGTCTTCCAACTTCTAAATATACAACATAGATAACATACTACATGATCCAAGAATCTTTCATTACAACAAGAGTTACATAAACTACATAAACATTATGTACATTATCCAAGCAAAACAAGCATAGCTCTTATAGTCAGTCTGCTTATGGCACGATCTTGGCTCAACCTGAAATGTGTTAAAATGGGGTGAGTTTCACAAACTTAGTGAGAGGGGAAAAAGGGAAGGTTTTGAAAACATTTAGCTTTGAAAACGTGCATTGAAACAATAAATAAACGACAAGTACAAATAGCTCAAGTAATGCAAAGTAAGTAAACATTCAATAAGGATACGCTCACTTTGTTGATGTTGTCTCCTTATACCACCTTCACGAACTTTTTCCCTTTACACCGGCAGGGTACTCCGAATGTACCCCAATATCTAGACACCTACACCTTATGAAATGCTTCGTTCATTCGGGATAGGGATTAGAACCTTGGTAGTCATGTCATCACCTGGCAAGCCCAATGAGCCCAGTGCAACACGAACGCTACAATGTTCATTATAAAGGTTGCAACCTTATGCTTCGCTTCATATTCGCATTAGCATTTTATCACACAACATATACTCATGACAATTCTAGAAAACAACAACGTAGGTTGTCCCTCAATCACATTTAGCATTAAATGAATAATTCATTTCATTTAGCAACACATTGATTAGGTAACAAAGTAGGTTACCTAACCTTTAGCAAACACTTTCATTCATTAGTCATTTCCTACAATACTTGACGCCATACTTGAGCATATACATAAAATTACTAACATAGAATTCATTAGCATGCAATTCAACACTTTATCTCTTTAACAACTCATAACCATAACTTTTACCAACTCCTTTCATAACCTACAATGCAAGACATATACTCAAGCATTTATGTAACAAAATAAGGAGCAAGCAAGCTCATAATTCCCTATGTAAGGCAATCCATACAACACAACAATCATTCAACACTTAACAACTAACTTTTATCCAACAATTGACTCACTTATAAGCAATATAAATGCACAATTTGCCTAACCATTTTATATGCCAACTATAATACATATTAAGTGTAAAACATTAGAAAAACTAAGCTTAAAACAAGATTAATAGGCAAAATACTCCAAGTGCATCATTGCTAGAATTTTGGAAAAGGTCACTAAAATGCCACTAAAATTCACCTAAATTGCACCTAAGCCATAAAATTAAGCTATAAACATATACATATATATATATATATATATATATATACAAGTATTTATCTAGCATTTAGGAAGAATTTTAAGCACTTAAACCACAAAAGGCAGTCCAACAACATTGCTGAAAATTTTTCCAGTAAACACATTTTCCACACAAACTCAACAATCCTTGCTCTCAAGCTACTAAAATCATGTTATGAACCTATGTACATGCTTATGAACTACATGTCTAAGCTAAGAATAAAGATTGAACACATATCTAGCTTCAAAAATCTACATACAACACATTTTAGCCAACTTCAACATTTAATGGTTCAATCATGCTACAATTCATGTATGTTACTCTCAAGACCCTATCTAGCAAGATTCAAAAGCATATAAAACAATATATCACATTTATATGCAACTTCATAAACTACACATCAACTTCAACTTTCAGATTTATAAAAGCCCTAACCTATTTTGAAGATTGAAGCAAGAAAAGGCAGGAATGTGCAATGGATAAGCAATTTCTACTTTTGTTTTGGTCCAATATGCAAGCTAACCCTTCAATTTCACCCAAAAATGCAAAACCCTAGCTTGGAAATTATTTTCCCTTCTTTTTCATTGGAGTCGTGAGCTCTATAGCTTTTTCTTTTGTTTTGTGTGTTTTGTTATGTATAATGTATGTATATAATGGTCAATGTTAAGTCAAGGGGTCAAAGTAGTTTAGTCTGGGAAAAATATTATAAAAGAGATTAAATGACCAATTATGCAAGCATTTTAATCATAACTGCAAGTATGCTATTACTAGGAAAATAACTACAAGGTTGAAAGAACACCTTGTCCTTGTTTGGTCAAACTAGATGAAAAGTCAACTAATGCAATTCAAATGAACTTTAAATGCACATTTTGCTTCCAAATAACAAATAAATCATTTAACTGCACATGTTATGTTAAATAATAACTAAAACAAGTAAATGCACATAAATTCATGCTAGGGTCTCACACAATTCCTATGAGATTTTTCTATAAAAATATGTTTAGTAACGAAATACGGATCAAGTTTGTTTTTATTTGGAAACCTTGGAAGTCACACACCATTTTCCTCAGTTGTAGGTCGAATCGCACTTCTATAATTAATATTAAAAGCGATCTACTTTGTTTTTGTTTAGAAATCCATAGCCAATATGTGGCTATTGGCTGCAGACACTTAGAATTTCATAGCTAATCCATATCCAATGGCCACGGAAATTTAATATTATCTAAGTTTAACTTGTTAATAAATAGAAAAAATGTATAAAAACGTGTTAATATCTTCATATCTTGCTTGTTTCTAAAATTTGAACCAAATGTAGGAGTTTTTAAACTACTAGATTCAACATTAATGAACATTAACACAATTTTTAATGAAAACATGTTAAGTTTGAATTAAATGGTTATTCAATTCCTATGAGATTTTTTTATAAAAATACATATGGTAACGAAATATGAGCCAAGTTTGTTTTTATTTGAAAACTATGCAAGTCACGTGACACTTTCCTCCATTGTAGGTTGAATCGCAGTTCCATAATTAATATTAAAAGACATATACTTTGTTTTTGTTTAAAGGTCCGTAGCCAACCATGTCCATGGGCTACAGATTGGCTACAGACACATAGAAGTTTGTAGCAAATCCGTGGCTATTATTTACAGATACACAGAAGTCCGTTGCCATTCTGTAGCCAGTGGCTAGGGATTGACTATAGAAATTTAATACTATCTATATCTAACTTGTTAATAAATAGAAAAAACGTATAAAAACGTGTTAATATCATCATATTTTGACTGTTTTTGAAGATCAAACCAAATGTTAGAGTTTTTAAACTACTAGATTCACGGTTAATTAATTTTAGCACAATGTTTAATGAAAACATGTTAAGTTTAATTTAAACGGTTATTCAATTCCTATGAGATTTTTCTATAAAAATACGTATATTAACCAAATACAGACCAAGTTACTTTTTATTTGGAAACCTTGCAAGTCACATGATATTTTCCTCAGTTGTAGATTGAATCACATTTCAATAATTAACATTAAAAGCGATCTACTTTGTTTTTTATTAAAAGTCTGTAGCCAATCCATGACCATTTATTACAACTTGGCTATGGACACGTAGAAGTCTGTGGCCATTCAATGGCCAGTGGCTACGGATTGGCTACAAAAATTTAATACTATTTATGTCTAACTTGTTAATAAATAGAAAAAACGTATAAAAACATGTTAATATTTTTATATTTTGCTTGTTTATGAAGTTCAAACCAAATGTGAGAGTTTTTAAACTACTAGATTCAACGTTAATTAACAATAATGCAATTTTTATGAAAATATTTAAGTTTGATTTAATCGGTTATTGAATTCCTATGACATTTTTCAATAAAAATACACATTGTAACGAAATACAGACCAAGTTTATTTTTATTTAAAAATAATGTAAGTCACGTGACATTTTCCTTCATTGTAAGTCGAATCGCACTTCCATAATTAATATTATAACTAGTCTACTTTGTTCTTAATTAATGGTTCATAGCCAATCTGTTGCCAATGGCTACAGATTGGCTATGGACACGTAGAAGTCCGCAACCAATCTGTAGCCCATGACCACAGATTGGCTACAAAAATTTCATTTTTATTAACTTTCTAATATTAACACTTTATTACCTATTTAATTAAACTGACATTGTTTTTTCGTAGCAAATTAGCCACGGCTTGGCTACAGACTTTTATATTTTAATTTTTCTTTTAATAACATATATAGTCTGTTGCTAATCTATAGCCATTTGGCCACCGAATGGCTATAGAATATTATTTTTTTTTACTTTTTTTAATTAAAATTATTGTCCGTCGCCAAGTTTTGTTGCCACTTCATCGCTTCTAATTTGACCACGAAAAGGCCAAGGACTTCATTTTTTCGTCGCCTTGCTGTCGCCAATTGGCTACGGAAAAAAGTATGTCGTCCGAGAACTTTTTTTTTGTAGTGTCTAAATCTAGATTAATTATGGTCTTGATTATCTAGAACTTAATTACTACATAGGATTGCCTATTTTTAATCCTATAAGGTATTCTCAATGCTAAACAATTTTGCATTAATTCTTGATAACTCTCACAAGAAATAATATTCAAAGTTTGTTCAATAAAGATCTGCAAAATTATTTCATTAACCATGCAAAATTAAAATTTACACAAAAGAAAAAAAAACTCAATCAACTTGCATTGATCGCGTACAAGTCATCTAATCCAATCCAAAATCCAAAATTATTTTTGCATATATGTGAAATTTGATTTTTACCACAGCAATTCCTAATGCAAACTGTACAGGAAACATTAATTCTAATAATTACTATGTATTTTCTAGGGAGTTTAAAGTGCTTTCAAATTATATTACTTATAACCTTATAAACTACTACTAACCAAGTAATTTAATCAATATTTAATTCTATTTACAACTACAAATAAATTAATTATCAAGAATTAATCTAATAAACATAGACACCAATTAGAACACATAATTTCATGCATCAAAAGTACATAAACAAGTCTGAATTTCTAGTGTTCTAATCAAGACGTTACCTAAATTCTCAGTTTCTATGAAACACGTTCAAACTAGTTAACTATTTCATGATTTAATTCAAAGTGGCTCTGATACCACTGAAGAAAAACTTTATATCGCATGAATAAATTCTATCTTAGACAAGAATAAGGTGGAATCATTCATGCATGGATCTTTAAAATGAGTAAATCATGAAATAGACAATTGAACATTCAAACAGTTCATAGTTTAATCTAAAAGCAAACAAATTTTTTTGGAATACCTTTTAATCGCAAAAAATGAAACGATAAAAACTTCATCTTTGCTACTATGCTCCACACACATAAGAACTTGTTTCCATTCCTTGAACTCCGATCTTCCTTTTTATGCCAAATCCTAGCTAAAGTGTTGATCAAGTTGTAGGACTTGATCATTTTGCAAAACTAAACTGAAAGAAGAGTGTTTCTTGTCTTCTCTAGAAGAGGCTTACACATGAGAGATCTCAAAGAAGATGGTGCAATTGTAGAGATTGGGGTAGAGACCTTTATATAGGTAAAAATCATGCAAGATAGTTCTGTGCAAAACAGATTCCAAGTCAAAAAAAGTCTAGGATTTTGAATTATCCAAATTCCTAAATAATAAAAGACTGTGGCTACATTATAGGAGTTAATCACAATAACATATGATGCTCAGTCTTTAGACCAACCAAGTGATAATGACCATGTTGCCTTTTTATACTCACTCATATCCAAGACAGATTTACCACTTGTACTATCACATCTTTGACTACGTCTTTCTTTTTAGAACCTCTAACCTATAATCTAACCATCCTCTGGAAGTTATCCACTTGTCCATGGGAGCGACCCACAAGTGTAACAACCAATTCAAACTGTATTATTGTGCAAAGATTTAGGATGATCAACCTAGATCATTCTAAAGGAGTGATTATTGTATAAATTCCTTATTGTATATGCATGTTCCTTCTAACCAAGTCCAGATACCCAAACTACAAAGCTATTGACCTATACGAGATCTCACCCATAGTGACTCAAAGTGCAAGAACTTGACTTCGTCAGTTCATCCATATTTGCTCGAGATTGAGAGCACTAGTCCACTTAGAGGCTAGTAGGTACAGGTTAACTTTTTCTTTGATAGTACTTGTTCAGAGTTTACACCTACGGTGGTCCGTCTAATCCATACACATGCATAATGAAGTAAGTTTGGAACCCTATCCATAATCAAGACAGATCACCCTACTGTAAAGGGAACTTATTCACAATAATTTCTAACATAGTAAAGTATCCAGCTCTACTACTTAGTTATGAAAAAAACATTTCTACTTAATGAATAACCATGGCTTGGACCTTTTGTACAAAACCACCACAAACCTAAGTCAACACTTGAAGCAAGGACCTAACACACACATATATATATATAAAAGTCTACCACACAAGAAATAAATATGCTCATAAAAGTAAGATTATATGTGAGACCCGAACATGAGTTTTATGTGTCATTTATGTGTTTATTTATTTTAATACATAATATGTGCATTTATATGATTTACTTGGAGTTATTAAGTGAATTGCGCATTTAAAGTTCATCTAAATTGTATTTAGTTGACTTTTTATCTTTTGACCAAGCAAGGATAAACTTGTAAATACTAGTTAAATATATGCTTAAACTTGTCTTTTATCACTTTAAATATTTTCTATAGTGTCAAACTTGAAATTAGAAGCAAATTAAAAGGCTAACTTAGTCATTTGCCACTTTGAAGACCTTATATCTACCTTTGACCTTTCCTTGACTTTCATTTATGCATTATATCATAAAAATAAAGCCAAAAACAACAAACAAAACCCTATTTCAATCGTGAGAGTAAGAGAGGTGAGGAATAGTAATTTCTAGGGTTTTTAAACAATTTTGCAGAGAAAGAAGAAGATAGAAAGCTATTGCTCTCAAATTTAAGCAAGATTTCGGTTATTCTAGGCCTATTCTACCTATTTCTAGCTTTTTATCCACAAAAGGTGAAGGGATTTTCCAAATCTAAGTTTTAAAGTTGATGTATTGTTTATATACTTGCATATATATATGTTATATAATGTTGTATATGCATGTGAATCTTGCTAGATAGGACCTAGAGAAAAAGATACTTGATATTTAGCTTGAATGAAACATAGATTGATGTAGCTTGCTATTTGTGTTGATTATTGCGTTGTTTAGCTAAGATATGAATTAATCTTTGGTTCATAGCTTAGATATGAAGCTTATTTGCATATATATATATGTTTATAGCACGTTTTAAAGGCTTAAAACCAATAATTGATGGAGTCTAGTGGCATTTTGGTAATTTTCCAGAAAATTCCAACAAATGTGGATTTGGGTTATTTTGCTTATTGAACTTGTTTTATGCTTATTTTTGCCATGTTTTTGCACTTATAAGGTATTATAGTGGGCATATATAATGGTGGTGCAAAGATTGTGCATTTGTAAAGCATTATGAGTTGATAAATTGTGACTAAATGCTAGTTGTCAAAAGTTGAATTAAGTGTTGTTTGAATTCTATTTTGTAGAATGTGTGATTATACTTGAGTGTGGTTCCTAATGTGGTTGGAATTGGTTAATGCATGAAAGTGTATGCTTAAGATTGGGTAGCCTACTTTGTTACCTAATCAATGTGTTTCTAAATAGTATTTAAGTGTTAAAATGTTAAGTGTTGAAATGTTGAAATGAATGTTAAGTACTTGTTAATGTGATCGAGGGGCAACCTACTTTGTTGTCCCCTCTGAGTGAAATATATGTGTGATTGAATAATTGAGTGTGCATGTGAATGTTTAAATGCGACATGATAGTGTTGTGTCATCTCAGACGGCATCAAGCTTGCTGTGTTGCATGGACATTACTACCATGGTCCAAATCCTTCACTCGTGTAGACGGAGCATGTCCACGGGGTGCTGGGTAGTAATTTTCAAGGTATCCGGATGCTCTTGAGCTGGTATAATAAGGAAACGATGGAGTTCATGATGGTGGTATAAGAAGCGGCATCAACAAATGTTAAGCATATCCTTACTAAATGTTTACTTACATTGTTATTGCTTAAGCTACTTGTACTTACTGTCATTCATTGTTTCAAGCACATTTTCGAAAGGGTTTTCAAAGCTAAATGATTTTCAAAACCTTCATTTATCCCCTCTCACTGAGCTTGTGTAAGCTCACCCCGTCTGCTAACCTTTCAAGTAGAACTGAGACCGTGCCATGAAGTTATTAAAGTGATGGCTTAATTGTCTTGCTTGAGGGATGTCGATGTGCTTGTTGGATGTTTCCTATGTAGTCTTGGAGTTTTATAGTTTGGAATGTAATGTAGACTCTTCGAATTCATGTAAATATGTAATATGCATGTTAATGTCTACTTAAAAGTTTGGTAGTTTGTTAGACTAGTGTTAGTCTATTTGGGTTGTTGTACCTATATAACCATGTTTAAAGTAAGTGTGACAAATGGCTAAGTATTTTGGGTTGAATGTTGAAAGGTCCAACTTATGAAATGTTTGGTTCTATTGTTGCTATATGAATAAATGTACAGGTTTTATTGTCCAAAGTGCCATGTTTCAAACGTCATACTGCCAAAATTTCGTTGCGTTAGGACTTGGTCCTAGGCAGGGTCAGGTTGGGGCGTAACATTTAATGGTATCAGAGCTTAGATAGCTGATAAGCCAGGATAGGGTCCTTGGATTGTCGGGTAGAAATCTTGATGCGAACTTGTCTTGAAAGAATGTGTGCATGCATTATGTGTTAAGTGAACCAAATGTGGTCAATGTTATGGTGCCTGAACCCTAGAGCATGCATATGACATTCATTGCATACATTTTGTGCATTTAATTACTTAAATGCTTACTTAGGAAAATTTACTATTCACTTGCATTTTTTACTGTTTTAGTTCCTTGATTTTAAATTTTTCTCGTGTTACTTGACATTTAGGAGGCATGAGAAAATTAGAATTACTTGCATAGCATATCGGGAAGGCGGGTAGATAAAATGTTTTGTGTGTTGCATGAATAGTATTTTCAAGATGTTAGTTTGAGTTTTCACTTTGTCTTGCATTTTACTTAGCCAAATAAATTGCCTAGCTTAACTACTTGACCCAAAAATCAAACCATTTGACCCATAAGCTTGACCTATTGACCCACCCAAATACCATGGATACTTTGACCAATTGACCAAGTCTTCTTATAACCCAAAATTTTTAAAAAAAATACTCAAAAAAGGTCAAAAAATCAGCCAAAAACCCACCTACAGGAATAGTATTTTTTCTTGCAAAACTTGCTATAGTTGGCCATTTTTATCCATTCCAAGCTTGAATCTTGAGTTCTTGAACATGTCTAAGCCATCTCCAAGATTCTCTAACCTTGTATCTAGGTGAGGGATGCATTTATTTGAACATTTTTAGTTAGGGTTATATTATGTAAAATTTCTAGATTTGTTCTAATGCTTGAATTATTGAATTATATTGCCTCTAATGATGTTTATATAGTCAATAGAACATTCTATATTGTTTGTATTAATTGTTTAGCCATGGAAATACATAGAGGCTAGTTGAAGAAGATGATGAATAGTGTAGTGAATTATTACCTACGAATTTTGGGGTTTTTGATCCAAATTGAGTTCTATCACTTTAGTTAGATTCCATAAACACTTAGAAGCCTAAATGTAACAATTAAATGGGTTCAACATTGATAAAATTAAGAAATTTGCATTGAACTTAAAGGGGCCATTGGTGCATTTTGGGTCGTTTGGGTGTTATGTGTGTTTATAGGGTTTAGTTGTGATTAGTTAATGATTTTTGAATGTCTAGTAAGCTAAATGTGAAGTTTAATTGGTTGGAACGTAGCTAGAATTGGAGAATTTGATTGAGAGCATAATGGGGTCGTTTGAATGAAGTGTTGACTGGGCATGTTTTGAGTGGTTGTATGGTCTTAGATAGGTTAGGAAGTGATTGCGGTGTGATTATGGCATTGACTGGGTAATCGGTTGAGGTAGTTATAGTTCAAACGGACTAAGAGGCAAATCGGGATTTTGTGGTTGTTGTGGTTTAAAATGGATTTTTTTTTGTATTTAAGTGGATCATAAAGTGTCTAGGTTTGAGTGGTAAAATCAGATTTCAAGTATCGTGGCTTGTTTGGAGGTGGTAGCTTGAGAAAGTTGGAAAATAAATAGTTATTTGTTGAATTAATGGTTAATGCATGATTTGATGCTTGTAATGGGTGCCACAAGTGTTAAAATAACTAGATTAATGCTTGGGATTGCTAGAATATGATTTGAACTTGTAGAAAGTCAATTTAACAAAAAGGGGCCTTTTTGATGATATTAGGTCATGTATGTGTGTGGATGTTATGGAGAGTTTGGTTGTGTTTCATAAGTGAATGTAGAATGCCTAGAGTGCTTGCAATGTATTTCCGTTGATAGATGGCTAGCTTTGTAGTATTGGAGTTAAAGGGGCTTTTGAACGAAAGTTGAATTGATTGTTAATAATTGGATTGGAGTTGACTAGTTAGGTGTCACAAATGATTGTGAAGCTCGATATGTGCTCGAATTGCCTAGAATGGGACTAGAATTAATGTGTGAATGGAAAATGCAAAGGGGGTCATGTGTGTATAGTGTTGGTCATATATGTATAGGTATGTTGGGTGGTATTAGTTATGTTGGTTAGTGATTATGAGGTGTTGTTGCATTGTTTTGGTGAATAGATTGAGATATGGGAGAGTTATTGATCAAACGGGTTTTGATGCTAAGTGTTGATTGTAGTTTAAAGTGAGTTCCATTTGTGTTAATTAGTGATTGTGTGATGCCTATTGTGCTAATTGAGTGAATGGATTAGAGTATGTGAGATTGAGTTGTCAAGAGCTTATAGTGTCAAGTGTTTGCTATAGTTTAAAGATAGATTACTTGATGTTCTAATGGCATTATTAAGTGGTTCGTGAGGTTAGTGGGTGTTTGTGGAATATTCATCATGCTTGTAGTATAACCTCGGTAGTGAATAGCTTGTATTATTGCTAGAGAGTATAAAAGGTTAGTTAATGAGTGTTGTATTGTTGATTGTTGATTTGAGTGCATAAACTAGTTAGTTGAGCATGAATAGAATTGGTTAAATGTTACTTTTCATATATTATTGTTGGAGGGGTAGAATTGATTGAAAAGCGTTAGTTAATTGAGGTCTATGAAGTTTAAGAGTGACTAATGTGTGACTTTAGTAGTTGAGTAGAAATCAGAGTGGTTAATTACTAATAGAGTAGAATGTAATGGTTAGTAATGATTGTTAGAAATGCTAAGGCTATAAGAATGGTAATTAGGTGAATGTAATTATATTTTATTGCATAGTGTCATTGATGAATTGAATTGTTTGTATAACTTCTTATGCACATAGTTGATTGTATTATGTGGTGATAATTGAAGGGATTTGGTGCATTTGGAGAATATTGGAAGGGGTTCTTAGCTAAATTCTTATAGGTTTGGTTTTAAAAGGTGAGGGAATTTTCATCCCTTTGGTGCATCATAGTTTACTCTATTGCTTATAAAATTTCATGATTTAGTATAAATGCTTCAGTTTATGTGTACTCATTGTTTGCTATGTTGAAAGCGAGGACAACCTACTTTGTTGTACCTCATTTATGTGTTTATTGGCTTTTGTTGTTATATTATTTTATTGTTGCTTTCTGTGGTTTCATCTCAAGGGTTGCGCAACCTTATCGTTCGGGATAGACGCGATGGGCCTCTCTAGGTGGCATCGGGCTTGCTAGTGTTGGTTGCCCTATCTCCGTACCCTAGTCCCTCACTCTCCTGGTATGGAGTATGCCAGGGGTGTGGGTCATAGGATCGGGTACATCTGGAGTACCCATTGGTGTAAAAGGATACCGGCATATCGAGATCGAGATCGAGGTTCATAGTTAGTGAAACGAAGAGTTTGAGGGATAAGAGTTATCGACCGTATCCTTTTAGTGTGTGATATTTATTCGTTTAATTGTTTCTTTATTGCATAGTTGTTATTCTGGTATTAACTGTTGCATTGCATGAAAGGTTTTCAAAACTCCCTGGATACTTGTTCCCTCCCTTACTGAGTATACACGTATTGTATGCTCACCCTTCAGCCTAACATTTTCAAGTATAGTACGAAGCAATTGCAGAGCCTACAAGCTGTTTGGCCTCTTGAGCATTGAAGTGTTACTTCCTCGTGATAGTATAATTTGTAAAGTAAAAGTCTTATGTGTATTTGAATTATGTTGTGAAAGATTGTAATAGACAGTTTAATGTTTGTATGATGTGATAATTGTAATGGTGTATAATAACTTGTATTCTTTACTTTATTGTCTAGTAACTACATGCTTGCATGTTTGTTGGTTGACGAACTTAATTTATAAGAAAGTTAAAGAGATAAGATAAGAGTAGCATGATAACTGGTTTTATAACATAGAATTTCACCAACTAATAAGGAATGTATGTTTGTATGTTTAGATTGTTGTGGTAGAAAGGCTCGGATGGCCTTAAAGATTTTGGAAGAATTATGTTTAAAGGAGGTTGTGGATGTTGTAAATGCTTGAGTAGTATTGTTGTGACTATTTCTTCTAAGTACAAGTACTTGGTTAGGCCTAGAAACAGGAGAAATTCTGTCCGTTTTTTCTCATTTTTTCGTGACCTCAAGTTTTGAATTGGGGCTCCGGTCTCGTAAGGGATCGGAGTGTTACAAATGTGCTTTATGTTAACAATGTGTTTTATGTTACCAATGTGCAATATTTGTTAAATGTGCATTATATGGTCAATGTGCATTATGTGTTAAGTGTGCCTTATGTGATAATATGCTTATGTGAGGCTTGTTTCCTATGTGATATAAATTGCATATAACCTATTTATCTGATATAACTTGTAAGTAACTCTTTTGGTTGTAAGATGGTTGTACGAGGACCGGGCAGACCCCGAAGAAATATTAATGCTCAGGGTGAACAGCCACCCATCGATGAACAGGTCTTAGGTCAGATAGTTGCTACCATGGACCGCATGGTTCGGGTATTGGAGCGACAAGAGCCACGTGGGGCCAATAACCCCGAAAATGGCAACAATGGTAACGATTGTAATACGAATGGTAATGGCAATGGTGGCAGTGATCAGTTGGAGAAGTTTATGAAATATGGGCCGCCTAGATTCCAGGGGGAGCCCGACAATGAAAAAGTGGAGGCGTGGTTGGGAATGATTGAGAAAATATACAATGCCCTTGTGTGATAACCCGAACCCGGCATGCATTTGATAGCATTTGATTGCATTTAATTAAATGTTTAATTAGTTAAATCAACCAATTTGCACTACTTTAATATTTCTCTTGGAAGCATTTAGTAGTTGTAAATTGAATAATTAAAAGATTATTATCTATTTCTAATAATTATAGTAATTGAATTTATTCTCTTGTGATTAATTAAGTGTTATCTTAAATGTTAGTGTTTAATTGTATTTGACTATGTGTTTATATTAACTTTCATTTGTAGTTTAATATTAACTTTATAATTCTTAAAATATTCTAGAAATAGTTAAATTAATTATTTTAAATGAATATTGATTTCCTTGATTGTTTTGATTATTTTAATAATCGATTTTGGTTGTCTTGCATTAAAATAACTCGGTTTTCAAATAAATGAGGAAAGTAGCTCCGAGCCGGAATAAATTTTAAACTATGATGCTTTCCAAAAATGATATATTTCTTAGATTCTTTGAGATTTAATTGTTACTTCTTTGTTGTCGCAACGTGCATTGCATATCGAGAGCGATAGTTAGAGAGCGGTTCCTAGTCCTCAACAAATAGTGAAAACTAGTGTTTGGTGTCTTAAATTTTATATTTTAATTGTTGTTAGCTAGAATTAATATTTCATTAGTTGTTTTAGCTTTAAAATGCATAAAATAAGCTAGTTTGACCAACTTAAGTAAGCATTGACCAAGCCTTGACCATTTTGACCTTGTGCCATCTTTTAATAGCCTAAAATAGCACAAAATAAAAGAAAAATCAGAGCTGAAACAGAACATGAAAGGGCCGAAAAATGCAAGGGAGAAAAAAAAGAAAATTCAACTTCAAATCACCAAATCTTCGCGTGAGCTTGCACGGGGTGGTTTCCGAGGCATCCTACGAGGTTTTCCTAGCATCTAGGAGCGTCTAAGGTGAGGGTTTCATGTTTATTTGCGCATTTGAAAGTTTTATGTATTAACTTTAATTTTTAGATTTTATCCGTAGTTTGTTGTTTTAATCATTTTGAGGCTTAAAAAATGTTCCCTAGCAATCGTAGAACATGTATTTATAGCTTTTTAACATTTTCTGCAGTTGAATATTGAAATTGAAATATAAATTGTTAGTTGAATAGTATTTTATGAATAGTAAACCCTTGAAACGATAAAGTTGCGCTGTTATGCTGTCTGTTGATGTGAAAAGGTGCTAGGTATTCTAGAATGTCTAAATGCATGATTTGTTTAGGTTGCGTAATGGAAAAACGAGAAATATGCCTTGGTGAAAGTCGGGGTCATTTAGGTCAAGTTTAGCGTTTTCTCGTTTTGTGTGATGACATTGTTTCGGGAGGCCATGGAAACACTTTTGGTGCAATTATGACGTTGGTTGGGTGTTTGGTTAGTATAGTTGTAGTTCAAACGAGCAAAGGGAGAAATCGGGACTTTGCGTGAATTCTAGGGTAAAGTAGGGTTTCGGGGTCTTTAGACGTGCCTTATGGTGACCTAGGAGGATTGGTGAAGTCGGTTTTCAAAGCTCGTGGCTCGTTTGAAAGTAGTAGCGTTTGGTAAGTTGGGGTCATTTTTGTGATTTTGTGTGTTTTCATACAATATTACTTATAGAATGCTTATATTGCTTATAGAATGCTTATATTGCTTATAGAATGCTTATGTTGCCTATAGAATGCTTATAATGCCTATAGAATACTTGATATTGCTTGATAATGTTAGTTGGTGTTGTTCTTGTTACTTATTTGATTGCAAATGCTTGTTAATGCTTATTACGCTTGTTAGAGTTGATTATTGATTGAAATGTTTAACAATTGTTGAATAATGCTTGATATCTCGATATCTCATTTATCTCCTCTATCTGTGTTGTTGTGCTATCGCTTGTTTATTGCCTTGTATCGAGTCTTGCATTGCATAGTGTCCAGCGCGTGAGTGATGGGCCTCTCTGGGTAGCCTCGGGTTGCCAGTGTTGGTTGCTCTAGCTCCGTGGCTATTCCCTCTTCTCGCTTGGGTTGCCTCCCAGGGAGATTTGGGTCGTAGAATTGATGGATACTTCCGGGGTATTCCAAACTGGTGTTATAAGGTGGTTGCGCGCTTATTGTCATCGTTGTCAACATCAAGCTCGAGATTGATGTATCGCTCGTGAAATGGTATATTGCTCGTAAGAGTGAACCATAGCCTTCAGAGTGTGGTATAGCTTTGAATGGTTGTGTTAATGCTTTCTTGAATGTTTAATATATTGTCGTTTGTATTGAATGCTTTCTTATTGACCTTATTGCTTAGCTGTGTTTATTTGCATTGCACGACTTTCTTTCTCTCCAACTCGATATCTGTCTCGCCCTCACTGAGTATACGTGTTGTGTATACTCACTCCTCACCACCACATTTCAGGAAATGTCATGTTAGCTGGAAGTTCGTGATTTCATGAAAGTTCATGCCTGAAGAGTTGTCTTGCGTGCCTATGTGGCTTGAGTGTCGAAGTTGTAAAGATATATGCTTTCATATGTTGTATGTATTTATTGTTAAAAGAAATGTAATTTAAATTTAGCTAAGTAGTTGAGGTGAATTGATAAGCTAATTTATGTAATCAGTTAGCATAGCTTAACTTCAAAACATGTTTGTATTGTTTAAAAGAAGAGTTAGAATAGTCTAGTACTTGAAAAGGTATGTAAATTTGCTTGTGGTTGCTTGTTGAGAACAAGGCTCGGATGGCCTTGAGGTGGTTGAATGTTTGGACATGGTATTGGTTTACTTATATGCTGTCGCAGGTTTGCTTTTTGCCTAGAAACAGGGGAGACTCTATCCGTTTTCCCTTAAAACTATGCCCGGGTTTGGAATTGGGTTGTGAATAGAATGATTGTTAGAACTCCCGGTCTCGAGAGGGATTGGGGTGTTACACCTTGAGTATACCGATGAGAGAAAAATCACCTTTGCTATATTCTTGCTCGATGGTGATGTCGAGCAGTGGTGGAGGACAGTGAAATTGAGATGGTAGCTTCAGAACACCCCATACTTGTGGGCTAACTTTGTAAAGGAGTTTAGAGATAACTATGTCCCGGAGATTGCTCAGGAACGGAGGGAGGAAGAATTTATGCCTCTTAGGCAGGGTAATCTATCTGTTGCTCAATACGAGGCTCGGTTTAACAAATTGTCTTACTATGCACCAGAGTTGGTGCATACTGCTAGCAAGAGAGTTCAGAGGTTTGTCAAGAGTCTAAGGTCCGAGATACAAGATAGTTTAGCCCCTCTTCAGTTTGCCACCTACTCAGAGGCCCATAATACAGGATTCAGTGTTGAGAAGAGAAAAAGTGTAGCTAGGGCTGAATCTAGTCAATAGAACAAGAGGTCATCCTAGTCCCAGGGACAACAGGAATCATATCAGTCCCAGACTCAGTTAGAGGACTAGCATGACTTTCCTATCTCTGAGTAAACAAGACCAGAATCATAATTAGATGCAGAATAGGCCGACTATCATGAGGACTCATCAGGGTGGTTCAGTTGCTACCTCAGCTCAGGATCCTCTTAGGAATAGTACTGCAGATCAAGTTAAATATTATGCCTACTATGATCGTAAAGGCCATTATGAGTCTAGCTGCTAGAAGAAATCTGGAAGATGCACCGGTTGTGGTAGTAGTCAGCATAGGGCAAATGACTACCCTAAGTGGCGGAGGCTTTATGTGAAGGCTTCAGGTAGTAGTACCCAGAACAGGCCTACAAATAATGCACCCACACATTAGCGAATCCATGCCCGAGTCTATGCCATCGATCTACAAGGATTGTCTCAAGAAACAAATAAGAATTTTAAGGACGAAATTGTTTTAAGTGGGGAAGGATGTAAGACCCAAGCATGAGCTTTATGTGTTTATTTATTTTAATACATAATATGTGCATTTATATGATTTACTTGGAGATATTAAGTGAATTGTGCATTTAAAGCTTATTTGAATTGTATTTACTTGACTTTTCATCTTCTTTGACCAAGCAAGGGTAAACTTGTAAATACTAGTCAAATACATGCCTAAACTTGTCTTTTATCACTTTATATATTTGCTAGAGTGTCAAACTTTAAATTAGAAGCAAAATGCAACACTAACTTAGTCATTTGCCACTTTGAAGACCTTATATCTACCTTTGACATTTCCTTGACTTTTATTTATGTATTATATCATAAAAATAAAGCCAAAAACACCACAAAAAAAATCCATTTCGGCCGTGAGAGTGAGGGAGGTGAGGAATAGTGATTTATAGGGTTTTCAAGCAATTTTGAAGAGAAAGAAGAAGATAGAAAGCCATTGCACTCAAATTTAAGCTAGATTTTGCTTATTATAGTCCTATTCTACCTATTTCTAGCTTTTTATCCATAAAAGGTGAGGGGATTTTCCAAATCTAAGTTTTAAAATTGATGTATTGTTTATATACTTGCATATATATGTTATATAATATTGTATATGGATGTGAATCTTGCTAGATAGGACCTAGAGAGCAACATATTTCATATTTAGCTTGAATGAACCATAGGTTGATGTAGCTTGCTATTTGTGTTGTTTATTGAGTTGTTTAGCTAAGATATGAGTTAATCTTTAGTTCATAGCTTAAATATGAAGCTTATTTGCATATATATATATATATATATGTTCATAGCTTGTTTTAAAGGCTTAAAATCAAGAATTGATGGAGTTTAGTGGCAATTTGGAAATTTTTCAGAAAATTCCAGCAAAGGTGCATTTGGGTTATTTTGCTTATTGAACTTGTTTTATGCTTATTTTTGTCATTGTTTTGTACTTATAAGGTATTATAATGGGCATATATAATGGTAGTGCAAAGATTGTGCATTTGTAAAGCATTATGAGTTGGTAAATTGTGACTAAATGCTAGTTGTTAAAAGTTCAATTAAGTATTGTTTGAATTCTATTTTGTAGAATGTATGATTATACATGAGTGTGGTGCCTAATGTGGTTGGAATTGGTTAATTCGTGAAAGTGTATGCTTAAGATTGGGTAACCTACTTTGTTACCTAATCAATGTGTTTCTAAATAGTATTTAAGTGTTAAAAAGTTAAGTGTTAAAATGTTGAAATGAATGTTTAGTGCTTGTTAATGTGATCGAGGGACAACCTACTTTGTTGTCCCCTCTAAGCGAAGCGAATGCATGACTGAATGATTGAGTGTGCATGTGAATGTTTAAATGTGACATGGTAGCATCGTGTCATCTCGAGCGGCATCGAACTTGCCGGGTTGCATTGATACGACTACCATGGTCCAAATCCCTCACTCATATGGACGGAGCATGTCCATAGGATGCTGGGTAGTAATTCCCAAGGTATCTGGATGCTCTTTAGCGGGTGTAATCAGGAGACGGTAGAGTTCGTGATGGTGGTATAAGAAGCGGCATCAACAAATGTTAAGCGTATCCTTATTGAATGTTTACTTACATTGTTATTGCTTGAGCTACTTGTACTTACTGTCATTCATTGTTTCAAGGACGTTTTCGAAAGGGTTTTCAAAGTAAATGATTTTCAAAACCTTCCATTATCCCCCCTCACTGAGCTTGTGTAAACTCACCCCGTTTGCTAACCTTTCAGGTGGAACTGAGACGTGCCACGAGGTGATTAAAGTGATGGCTTACTTGTCTTGCTTGAGGGATGTCGATGTGCTTGTTGGATGTTGCCTATGTGGTCTTGGAGTTTTATAGTTTGGAATGTAATGTAGACTCATTGAATTCATGTAAATATGTAATATGTATGTTGGTGTCTACTTTAAAGTTTGGTAGTTTGTTAGACTAGTGTCTATTTGGCTTGTTATACCTATATGGCCATGTTTAAAGTAAGTGTAACGGATGGTTAAGTACTTTGGGTTGAATGTTGAAAGGTCCAAGTTATGAAATGTTTTGTCCTATTGTTAATATCTGAATAAATGTATAGGTTTTATTGTCCAAAGTGCCATGTTTCAAATGTCATAATGCCAATTATGTCGCGTCCGGACTTGGTCCTAGGCGGGGTTGGGTTGGGGCGTGATATGACAATAATTATTCATTGCAAATATGCAGATGTATTGATGACATTGTGCTAGTGGCCTTTTGGGCATACTCTAATCCCAACATCTACCTATTATAAAATTATAGGTCCCAACTCCCAGAAGGATTGTTGAGCTCCAAGGTGACCAGATGACAGCACAAGAGTGCTATGCTTCCTCTATGTGACCAAGAATGCTAAAGTAAGAACTGTTGGATTTTTTCAACAAGAAGATAAATAAGAGGAGGGGAACCCCAGTGGAGACCCTTGAATAGGTCAACCTATCTCAGAGCAGTAGAAAACACAAAATGGGATCTAAGCTCTGCCTGGGCCGAAAATAAGATATGAAATAATTTATTTCACAAAATGAAGATATATTTGCTTAGTTTGATATTAACAAGATAGGTATAGTGTGGTAACACAATCCCACATCGGAAGATTGTGAAGTGATCCTCTTGAATATATAGGATGAAGTCCTTTGTATTAGCAACAAGGCCTTTTCCCATGGGAGACCGTAGGAGAAACAAAGCCATGAGGGACCTATGCCTGCGGGCCGGGAACTGCCAATAGCGGACAATATTGTTGTAGTGATATGTCCCGTGAGACTCCGTGGTGGGCTCCACCAGGGGAGCGGGGGCGTTACACACCCCAACTTGACCCCACCTATAATCAGTCAGGACGCAACGGAATTTCGGCAGTATAACGACAGTAATTAAGACACCGAGGCTCTAAACCAACCTCTCAAAACATCATACAATCAAACTCCGCAACCAAACAACAATCAATTCCTCAATACCATTAGCAACATACAACATAACCATATTATACAATAATCATTCTTAGACGATCCATTCATAGTTTTACGCCTCCGTTTCAACATAATACCTTAACTTTAACATACATATCAAAATGGATTATAACCAATTTAGTAATCTAAACAAGGTCAAAAGAAGACTACTAAACCATTATACATCAGTCTTTATGCTAAGGTAGGTTTTACAATACATCATATTACAATAACTATAATCAATCTCATGGCAAAGACTCTTGCACATAAGACTTATCCACGTAAGGCACATTTTCCCCTTGTGGAGGCACGTACCTGTAATCTTGCGAAAGGACACCTATATACATGTAATAATAGAGAGTGAGCTTATATAAAATAAGCCCAGTGAGGATCCGATAGATCTCTAACAGTATTCACTATACTCCTTGAAAATAATCTTTGAGCAAGTAAACACACAATAACATCAATAATACTATCATCACATAATCTATAATGACCATTCAATAAAGGATACACTAGATCATCTTCAAATTAAACATTTTAAGCTTCATAAGTTACAACCCAACTACATAACACTCATACTTATAGCATTAATATTAAGTAGAAATGCATACAAGATGAAACCCTCACCTAAACATAGAAAGATGACATGAAAATGGCTTAAAATGCTCGGTTTTTGTTTCTTCTTCCTTATTTTCTATTTTTTTTTCTTCTCTTCCTTCCCCTTTCTCTCCCTCACGGTTTTGTTCTCTTATTTTCTGTCCTCTCCACCGATTCTAGACTTCTCTAGAGCTTTGTTTATAACTTTGACAATATAAGACTTAATTAACTATACAACTGGACTTAACTTGGGCTAATTAATTGGGCTAGCTAAGTGTTTGGGCTTAATTTAAGTGTAGTTAGGCTAAATAACTTGGTAGAAAAGTAATTAGAAAGCTAATGGGCCAAACCAATTAAAATACTACTATTCACTCGGGGACACTAAACATTTTTTTTTCGCGCTCAGGACATGCTACGCACATTCTCACAATGAACGAACACATAATATTTAGAGTATATTAAAGGAAAAATATCAAATTCAGAAAATAAAATAGTTAAAATTTCACTCCGGACTCGGAGCTACTTATCCATTAATTGAAATTTATAAATGATTAACAATTAACTGCAAAGATATAATTTCAAATAATTATAATTATAAAATAATCAACTCAAATTAATTAATTAAACACATTTTGCACATTTTCAAAAATAAAAGAAACTATGTAAAGAAATATGCAATACTAGTTAATTATAATCACCTAATCATATGCTTTTATTTAAAATAAACACTTAGACATATATAGTTAAATATCAATCACTACATGCAAGGTTCGGGTTGTTACATTGTAATTTTTATGTGCATCATCTAAGGTATGACTTGCGTAGTAAATCACATAAGGGACTCGATCCTTACGTTGACCTAGAATAGCTCCTATGGCATAGTCAAATGTTTCACACATGATTTCAAAAAGAAGGGAGTAATCAAGTGATTGAATTACAGGAACAATTCAAAGTGTAGATTTGAGTGTTTCAAAGGCAGTGAGACAATTGCCATCAAATTCAAAAAGAGTACCTTGTGCTAGATGGTTCGATAAAGGTCTAGCAGTTTTGCTAAAGTCCTTTATGAAACGATGATAAAATCCAACATGTCCAAGAAAAGATTTTACCTATTTGATAGTGGTAGGAGGAGGAAAATTGGTGATGATGTCAATCTTGGCTTTGTCAACATGAACTCCGTCTTTAGACACTATGTGTCCTAGAACAATTTCTTTTTGTACCATGAAGTGACTTTTCTCCCAACTAAGAACAAGGTTAGATTTTCGACACCTACTTAATACTAAATATAAATGATCTAAACAAGATTCAAATGTGGAACCAAAAATAGAGAAATCATCCATGAATACTACAAGAAATTCATCCATCATATCTGAAAAGATAGACAACATGCAACACTGAAAAAGTGGCAGGTGCATTGCAAAGGCCAAAGGGCATTCTTCTGTATACAAATGTTCCAAAAGGACAAGTGAATGTGGTTTTCTCTTGGTCCTCGGGGTCCACAGGGACTTGGTTATATCTGGAATATACATCAAGAAAGCAAAAGTATCCCTGTACTACTAACTGATCTAGGATTTAGTCAATGAATAGCAATGGAAAGTGGTCTTTCTGAATCATGGAATTGAGTTTTCTATAATCAATACACACACGACAACCTGTAGTAGTTTGAGTAGGAACTAGCTCCCCCTGAGTATTAGGAACCACAGTGATTCCTAATTTCTTTGGTACTACCTACACAGGACTGACCCAGTCATTATCAGAAATAGGGTAAATAATACCTGCATCTAATAGCTTTACTATTTCATTCTTAACCACTTGTCTCATGTTTAGATTCAATCTTCGCTGCATTTCTCTCCATGGTTTGGCTCCTTCTTCTAAATGGATTCTATGCATACAAAATGAAGGATCTATTCCTTTGAGATCAGCCACAACCCAAGCTAAAGCTTCCTTCACTACAAGAAAATTGGCTTGGGGTAACGAAGGTTTTTCGTCGCCTCTAGGTCATCTTGTGATGCCGAGCCCTAGAGCATGCATAATTCATTTATTTGCATATACTTATGTGTTATCTAAGTGTTGTTATGTAATTGCTTGTTTATTTAGTAAATTGCATTTATTTGTTAGTTTACTTTATATATTTTTGAAAAATAACTAAACTAAGTTTAATTAACTTATATAAAATAATTAACCTATTATTTTAGTATTTTAATTATGTAGAATTATTTTA
This sequence comes from Ehretia macrophylla, assembly GCA_037974665.1. Lineage (NCBI taxonomy): Eukaryota > Viridiplantae > Streptophyta > Magnoliopsida > Boraginales > Ehretiaceae > Ehretia > Ehretia macrophylla. The sequence continues at coordinate 64,291,174 of CM075771.1, read as the reverse complement.
TGCATCTAATAAACTTATTTTCATTACCTAGAAATGAACCATGATCTCGGGGTAAAAATTAAAGTATTTTATTTTTAGAAATTCGTATTTTTTCCTTAATATACACTTGTTTTTGGGCATACGTTCACAAATTTTACTAGCACAGCATATCGAGTGAGTGAATTACAAAAATATTTTGATCCTGTGTGAATAGTAAAAACAATGTTTCATTTTTGGGTTTAATGAGCTTTCTTGCATTTTTCCTAAACAAGCCCAAGCCCAAAGCCATTTTTTCCAAGCCCAACCCATATATATCTACCTATTATACTTATATACATATACATATACTTATAATACATAATAAAAAGCAACAAAAAGAAGAAAAGAAGAAGCAAATTTCAACCAAGGCTAAGGAGAAGAAGAAATAAAATTTTAACCCAGGGTTTCAACTCTTGATTCATTCCAAGCTATTTTTGAGTTGATTTGAGCCATCACAAGCCTTCTTTAAGCATTTCTAACTTGATTTTGGTGAGGGATTCTTTTAAAATTGCATTTTTGTTTGAATTTGTTTATTTCAAAAAATTGATTATGCTATATATGATTGCTATAAATCATATTGATGTTATATATTGTGTCCATAGGACTAGGAGAACATTCTTTTAAGGTTGTTTCATGCATTTATATAGTGTATGCTTAGTTTGAAATTTAAAGTTTATGTTGTTGGCACTATTCACGTAGACCCTTGAATTCTCACTTCAATTGTTGAATTAACGCTTGATATATGCTCTAGGGGTGTTAAAAGTGTTACTCGATAAAATTTATTAAGTTTCGTTAATGTTAAAAATTATGACCCTTTGTGTGTGTATGAAGGAGCTAATGTAATTAGGACTTATAGGTTTGGTTTAATTATTGGAATAGGTGTCATAAATGATATAATGTCTAGTTTGATGCTTAAATTGGTTAGCAAATGATTGGAACTTAGTTAGAGTTAGTTGATCATAAAGGGGCTTTTGGGTGAGCGTGATCGGGTGAATGTGGTTGTGTGGTAATTGTGTGCCATAAATGTTGATAAGGCTCGATTAGTGTATAATTAGCTAAAATGAAGTTGAACTTGGTGTGTATGTGTATATGAGCTAGTTTGAATGAATTATATTAATGAAAGGTTAAGAATGATTTTGTGTGTTCTTGAAGTAGTTTGTGGTTAACTATGTCTAGTTGTATTGTGTGAAACCCCAAAATTTTGACCTTATCTCGCTTTGCTTGTTTTATTCTCGTTTTGCATGAATTGACCTGTCTATGTGCTACATGGCTTAGACTGTGATAATTTTGATATCAATACTCTTAGAACATGCTAAATGTGCATTCATGAAATTTTCATCAAAAACGGAGTCAGAAATTTTATCGTCGATTTTCAGTGAATAGTGTTTTTGAAACACTTTCGCTAAAATTTTGAAACTGGTCTTATTAACCCTTCTAGACCTAGACCACAGACTTTAATAGACCTGTGTTTGATTAAAACGGTTTTAAAATCGGCTTAGGAATTTATTAGGGTTTTTACACCGACTTTTGCAAAAATCGAGTTTTAAGCCGACTCGGGTGGAATTGTTTGAATGAAAAACTTCTTGTCACCTAAAAATAACCCACTTGAGATAACTTGGGTGTTGCATAATTGTTTTGAGCATTGGTGATCAAGAAAATGCATTTAAAGACAAGAAAACACTAAAAATACTAAGTTTTTAACTTTGACTTTGCATTTTATTTATTTGACCAAGCCTTTTATTGCATATAGTCATCAACACACACTAAGCAAAGCACAAAACACACTCCAATTGCACACACAAGGCCGAGAGAAAGAAGGAGAAAAAGAAAGACAATTTTCAAGGTTTTTCACTCAATTTTTCTTAGAAAAGCTTAGTTTTTGTCCGTAAAACTTCGCACCGACTTGGATTCTGCTTGTTGGGCACGTATTTCACGCATCCCTAGGCTTTTATCGCATCAAAGGTGAGAGAAAAATTCTAGATCTCAAAACTTGTCTTTTGCATTTTTGCGTATAAATGAAGATTGAACCGTTAGAATTGTAATATGATGATAGATTATTGCTCCTTGCATGCTAGGGATCGTTTTATGCTAATACTATGAGTTTCTGTCGGATATAGGATAATATTTATTTTCCGGGTATTTAATTTAGATTAAATTGTTCAAATTTGATTTAATTGAGTTGCGTTGCTCGAAATCGATTGCCGTCAATTTCTAAATACTTGATAATTACGTGTTAGCGCTGTTGTAATGCCGAATTTTCGATTACATTGCTCGTGGGAAAATCAGGAAAATCCAGCCAAGATATCCTAGGGTTTTAGGGTTATCGGGCATGATTTGGAGGTGTTATGGTGGATTTCTGAGAGGGCTAATGTAGTAGGTTGAATGGGTGAGTGTTTGAAACTGATTTGGAGTTGGGTGGATTAGTAAAATGTAAGATATGATTATTTGAAGTTTAGGTTGTCTTTCTTTAAATTGTTGAATTGAGCCTTTAGATGATTGGGTGTGTTTGAGTGATTGAATTGAGTTGTTAATGGTTAGACTAGGGTTAGATTACGTGTTTCATGCATGTTAAGTTGGATGGCCTACTTTGTCATCTAACTTAGTCGTTTGTTGTTTAATTAAATATTGATGTTATATTGATGTTATATTGATTGATTATTGATTACGGGAATCGGGCACTTTTGTTGCTGATCTCCCAGTTTATTTATTTATTATTGAGTACGAGAATCGGACACTTTTGTTGCTGATCTCTCAGATTATTGATTGATTATTGAATACGGGAATTGGGCATTTTTGTTGTTGATCTCCCAGTTTATTTATTTATTATTGAATACGGGAATCGGGCACTTTTGTTGCTGATCTCCCAGTTTATTTATTTATTATTGAGTACGAGAATCGGGCACTTTTGTTGCTGATCTCTCAGATTATTGATTGATTATTGAATACGGGAATTGGGCATTTTTGTTGCTGATCTCTCGGTTTATTTATGTTAAGTCTAATTGTTGTGAGCTTTGATAATGTTGTGTCACCTCGGGAGGCATCCTGGGCTGCGGGCACAGGTATCATGGCTAATCCCTATCTCGCATGGGCGGAGAGGCCATGGGGTGTGGGTCTAGGTCAAGGTACCTCAGGATTGTGTCATTGAGTTTGGAGGAGTTGTTGAGCGTGGAATTGGTGTATGGGGCTTCATCAGCAAATGTATCGTATCCTTATTGTGTGTTTACAGTTATTGCTATTGTTGCATTTATAATGATTATTGATGTTCATTGTGTGTTTACTGACTCAAAGGATTATTTCCAAGGAGTTTAGTAAACCTTGTTCGAGATCTATCGAATCCTCGCTGGGCTTATTTTATATAAGCTCACTCTCTATTATTGCATGCATACAGGTGTACTTTCGCAGGATTACAGGTACGTGCCTCCTGAAGAGGAGAATGGGAAAAATGTGCCTTACGTGGATGAGTCCTATGTTCCAGAGTCTTATCTGTGATGTTGTATATGTTTTATTATCTTGTAAATTAACTTAGTCGACTTTTATATGCTTTATAGTTCTTGTTGTATAGGATGCTGAAAAGAATATAAATTAGTTGTTACTATTCTAGCAGCTTCTTTTGTCTATGGTTAAGTTTTTAGATGGGTCTCAACTTATTTTTGAAATGTATGATAAGGTTGAGGTATTGTATGTTATGTTGGAACGGAGGCAGATAACGAGGACTGATTATTGTATATTACGGTTATATTATGTGTTGTTATGCTGTTGAAGAGTTGTTGTTTGTATGGTTATGGAATTGGATGTTTAATGTTATTAATGAGGTTGGTTTAGAACCTCGGTATTCTATTTACTGTCGTTATACTGCCGAAATCCCATTGCGTCCTGACTGATTGAAGGTGGGGTCGAGTTGGGGCGTGACATTTAAATGGTATCAGAGCTTGATTAGCTATCAGCCGGGGTATCCTCGGAATGTGGGTAGTGGTCTAAGCATGCAAGTATGTATAAAGTGAAAGAAAAGTGAAATATGTGTTAATATAATTAAATGATTAAGTGATTAAGTGATTATGTGATTTAGTGCTTATGTGATTTTGTGATCAATTTGTTTATGTGTTTTATATGAGTTTGTTGTTTAGGTGTTAATAATTGTTTATAACCTGTTTACGTGTTATAACAGTGCTAACTCTTTGATTAGTACGATGGCCGATAGACCGAGGACTCGTGGTAGGCCCGAGATAGTAGATGAGGTTCCTGGTAATGTGGCATAGGGAAGTGATAGGGGTGATGACAGGTTAGGGGCAGCAATGGATCGGATTGCAGATTTGATGGCTGGACAGGCCCAGTTGTTAGCGGGTCAGGCTGCTCAGACTTAGGCATTGCAGGCCCAGATACAGAATGTACAGGGTGGTAATCACGGTCGAGGTACTATGAAGGAGTTTCTGGGGTACTATCCTCCTAGATTTTAGGGAGAACATGATGATAGGAAGGCCGAGTCGTGGATTAGTAAGTTAGAGAAAATTTTTTATCCTCTCGGGTACACTAATGAGAGGAAGGTGACTTCTGCTATATATTTGCTTGATGATAAAGCAGAGGAGTGGTGGCGCACTCTGAGAGCCAGTTGGGAGACCCGGGGTGTTCCGTATGTTTGGGATGTCTTTCTGACTGCTTTTAGGGATAAGTATGTCCCGAGGGTTGCACGGCAGAGGAGAGAGGCTGAGTTCCTGTCTTTGGTACAGGGAGATTCTTCTGTGGCTCAGTATGAGGCTACATTCACTAGGTTGTCTCGGTATGCACCGGAGTTTGTAGTTGTGGAGGAGAGGAAGACCCATAGATTTATGTTGGGATTGAGGCCCGAGATTCAGGATGCAATGGCTCTGAATCGCTATGATATCTTCACTGAGGCTTTTGATGCAGCTTCTAGATTAGAGAAAAGGAAAGGGGATCACATTGAGTCTAGTCAGCCTAGTAAGTGGCCGTATCAGCCACAGGGCCAATAGGTTATATATAGGCCTCCAGTACAGCAGGTTGTCTACAGGCCACCAGCCCAGCAGGGTTCTTATAGGCCACAGGGTCAGCAGAGTTATTATCGGCCTCAGTTTCAGCAGGGGCCATATCAGGTTCAGACTCAGTATAGGCCAGCCCAGTCTCAAGGTCAGTACAGGCCTAGTGTGGTGAGACCTCAGCAGCAGGCTGGTTCAACTGCTTATTCAGCTTCTGGTTCTTTAGGAGGCAGTGTCAGTGCTCCGATGCTGTAGTGTGTTTATTGTAAATGTAAGGGCCACATGGAGGCCGACTGTCGAAGAAAGGCAGGGACGTGTTTAGGTTGCGGCAGCAACCAACACCGGGCGAGGGATTGCCCCAGGTATCAGGGTTCTACGGGTCAGCCAGCAGTCCAGGGTTATCAGGGTAGACCTGCAACAAGTACACCTCAGCAGCAACGGGCTCAGGCTCGGGCCTACATAGTGGACTTGGAGGAATTGCCAGAGGCGACAGCAGTGGTGAAAGGTAACTTACTTATTCTCAACCAATTAAATATTATACCTCCTTGAGTGCAACATGCTAAAATGTAAGTAGAAAGTTTGCCTTATGCGATTAAAGTTAGCATGTGCATCATATTAGTTGGCGACTGAGTAGTATGTGACACTGAGGTATATGGAATTCCGATTAGGGGTCAAGCTACTTTATGACTATACATTGATTATTGGGATTCTTATTTGGTGATTTTATACGGCATTCTTCCTCGAGATTTCTGTATGGAGATTCTTATTCAGCATACTTCTTTGGATATCTTCTATGGTATTTTCTATGCGGTATTCTTATGTGGAATTCTAATACAGTATTATCCGGAGTTCTTATATTGGGATTATTATTTGGTATTCTAGCTTGGTGATCTTGTTCGAAGTTCTCAATTGGTATTCTTGATTGGTGCTCTATTACGGGATCTATGTTTGGCGTTCTTCTTCGATAATTTATTTGAGATTCTTATTCAGAAATTCTAGTCAGTGTTCTTATTCAGCGTTCCTATTTAAGCTTCTTGTATGGGGATTTTTATTCGATGATCTTATTTGGTGTTCCTACTTGGTGTTCTTGGTTCGTATTCGGAATTTAGTAATTGGTCTTTCAATCAGTATGTTTGAGTCAACACCGGAGTTTGTCTTGGGATTGATGTAGAATTGCGAGGACGCAATTGTTTTAAGGAGGGGAGAATGTGAAACCCCAAATTTTTGACCTTATCGCGCTTTGCGTGTTTTATTCTCGTTTTACATGAATTGACCTGTCTATGTGCTACATGACTTAGAATGTGATAATTTTGATATCAATACTCTTAGAACATGCTAAATGTGCATTCATGAAATTTTCATAAAAAACGGAGTCAGAAATTTTATCGTCGATTTTCAGTGAATAGTATTTTTGAAACACGTCTGCTAAAATTTTGAAAGTGGTCTTTTTAACCCTTCTAGACCTAGACCACAGACTTTAATAGACCTATGTTTGATTAAAATAGTTTTAAAATCGGCTTAGCAATTTATTAGGGTTTTTACACCGACTTTTGCGAAAATCGAGTTTTAAGCCGATTCGGGTGGAATTGTTTGAATGTAAAACTTCTTGTCACCTAAAAATAACCCACTTGAGATAACTTGGGTGTTGCATAATTGTTTTGAGCATTGGTGATCAAGAAAATGCATTTAAAGACAAGAAAACACTAAAAATACTAAGTTTTTAACTTTGACTTTGCATTTTATTTATTTGACCAAGCCTTTTATTGCATATAGTCATCAACACACACTAAGCAAAGCACAAAACACACTCCAATTGCACACACAAGGCCGAGAGAAAGAAGGAGAAAAAGAAAGAGAATTTTCAAGGTTTTTCAATCAATTTTTCTTAGAAAAGCTTGGTTTTTGTCCGTAAAACTTCGCACCGACTAGGATTCTGCTTGTTGGGCCCCCACTTCACGCATCCCTAGGCTTTTATCGTAGCAAAGGTGAGAGAAAAATTCTAGATCTCAAAACTTGTCTTTTGCATTTTTGCGTATAAATGAAGATTGAACCGTTAGAATTGTAATCTGATGATAGATTATTGCTCCTTGCATGCTAGGGATCGTTTTATGCTAATACTACGAGTTTCTGTCGGATATAGGATAATTTTTATTTTCCGGGTATTTAATTTAGATTAAATTGTTCAAAGTTGATTTAATTGAGTTGCGTTGCTTGAAATTGATTGCCGTCGATTTCTAAATACTTGATAATTACGTGTTAGCGCTGTTGTAATGCCGAATTTTCGAATACATTGCTCGTGGGAAAATCCGGAAAATCCAGCCAAGACATCCTAGGGTTTTAGGGTTATCGGGCATGATTTGGAGCTGTTATGGTGGATTTCTGAGAGGGCTAATGTAGTAGGTTGAATGGGTGAGTGTTTGAAACTGATTTGGAGTTGTTTGGATTAGTAAAATGTAAGATATGATTATTTGAAGTTTAGGTTGTCTTTCTTTAGATTGTTGAATTGAGCCTTTAGATGATTGGGTGTGTTTGAGTGATTGAATTGTGAGTTGTTAATGGTTAGACTAGGGTTAGATTACGTGTTTCATGCATGTTAAGTTGGATGGCCTACTTTGTCATCTAACTTAGTTGTTTGTTGTTTAATTAAATATTGATGTTATATTGATGTTATATTGATTGATTATTGATTACGGGAATCGGGCACTTTTGTTGCTGATCTCCCAGTTTATTTGTTTATTATTGAGTACGAGAATCGGACACTTTTGTTGCTGATCTCCCAGATTATTGATTGATTATTGATTACGGGAATCGGGCACTTTTGTTGCTGATCTCCCAGTTTATTTATTTATTATTGAATACGGGAATCGGGAACTTTTGTTGCTGATCTCCCAGTTTATTTATTTATTATTGAGTACGAGAATCGGGCACTTTTGTTGCTGATCTCTCAGATTATTGATTGATTATTGAATACGGGAATCGGGCACTTTTGTTGCTGATCTCTCTGTTTATTTATGTTGAGTCTCATTGTTGTGAGCTTTGATAATCTTGTGTCACCTCCGGAGGCATCCTGGGTTGCGGGCACAGTTATCATGGGTAATCCCTATCTCGCATGGGCGGAGAGGCCATGGGGTGTGGGTCTAGGTCAAGGTACCTCAGGAATTGTGTCATTGAGTTTGGAGGGGTTGTTGAGCATGGAATTGGTGTATGGGGCTTCATCAGCAAATGTATCGTATCCTTATTGTGTGTCTACAAATATTGCTATTGTTGCATTTATAATGATTATTGATGTTCATTGTGTGTTTACTGACTCAAAGGATTATTTCCAAGGAGTTTAGTAAACCTTGTTCGAGATCTATCGGATCCTCGCTGGGCTTATTTTATATAAGCTCACTCTCTATTATTGCATGCATACAGGTGTACTTTCGCAGGATTACGGGTACGTGCCTCCTGAATAGGAGAATGTGGAAAACGTGCCTTACGTGGATGAGTCCTATGTTCCAGAGTCTTATCCGTGATGTTGTATATGTTTTATTATCTTGTAAATTAACTTAGTCGACTTTTATGTGCTTTATAGTTCTTGTTGTATAGGATGCTGAAAATATTATAAGTTTGTTGTTCCTATTCTAGCAGCTTCTTTTGTCTATGGTTATGTTGTTAGATGGGTCTCAACTTATTTTTGAAATGTATGATAAGGTTGAGGTATTGTATGTTATGTTGGAACGGAGGCAGATAACGAGGACTGATTATTGTATATTACGGTTATGTTGTGTGTTGTTATGCTGTTGAAGAGTTGTTGTTTGTATGGTTATGGAATTGGATGTTTAATGTTATTAATGAGGTTGGTTTAGAACCTCGGTATTCTATTTACTGTCGTTATACTGCCGAAATCCCTTTGCGTCCTGACTGATTGTAGGTGGGGTCGAGTTGGGGCGTGACATATTGTAATTGTAGCAAAAGTATGCTTAGTATGTTCATGGATTATTAAGTGGTTGTTTGTATTGATTGCATTTGTTTCATGTTTATAGTTTGATTAATTGATTACATAGATAGTTGAATTGAACTAAAGTGTTTAATTGTTAAGTATAATAGCTTGGAATAGATTTATTGCTTGATCATCTAGTTGCAAGTTAATTGAAAACATGTCTTGTTTATATTGGTTGATTACTTGATTAATGTACTAAATTGGTTAGATAAGTAGTTCGTCCACTTAGTTGTTAGTTGAATGATGTGTTATGTTTACCTAATTTGAAGTTCATTAGAAGGTGGTTATATTCTAGTGATAAGTGGAACTGCAATTTTTGTTGAAGTTGAGATAGTTATAAAGTTTAACTTGTTTTAAAGTGGTTGAGTTGTTTTTAAATTAAATAAAATTGTTATGTTAGGTAGGGGTCTTGAGTGGTATTGAAGGAGTTTCATGAATTGAATTGCATGTATAATTTCTTATGTAAATAGTTGATTGTATTATGTAGTGGTAATTGAAAAGAATTAGTGCTTTGGAGATGATTTGGAGGGATTCTTGGCTAGATTCCTATATGTTTGGCTTTCTAGAGGTGAAGGATCATTCTTATGTGCATTTTAAGTACTTTATTTTGTTATGTGCTATATGCATGGTTGTAGATAAAGAATGTTTTAGTAGTTAAGCTTTATATGAATGTTAGCTTGCTGAAGTATGTGTAATGAATATCTTCAAAGCATGGCACTTAGCTCAAGTAATATAGCGCATGATTAATTATGTTAGAGCATGCTAATGTATACATATGCATGAGAGTGGCCTCTTTTGTCACTTCTCACTTACGTGCATTTATTATATTCTAATGATAAAGTGTTTTTACGTGGCAACGTGTTATGTGCTATAAATTGTCTCAAGCGAACTAACAGAGCAAACAAGAATTCTAGCGTTTTCATGGTTGCAATCATCGCGTTTTCATGTATAACTCTCGCTTGGGCCCTATGTCCTTGGACAGTTACTCGCGTTAGCTTTTTCAAGTATAACTCTCGCTTGGGCTCTATGTCCTTGGAGAGTTACTTGCTATCCCTTTTTCATGTATAACTCTCGCTTGTGGCCTATCTCCTTGGAGAGTTACTCGCGATATCCTTTTTATACGTGTCTATTTAGCATTTAATATTATAATGTCTACAACTTTACCGTGTATAAAGCTTTATTCTTGAGTTTTAATCATGCATTTACTTCTTGCCTAGCGTTATGTTACTTGCAAACTTTCTACTTATAATGCTATCTTTTCGCAATTCTAAGAGTTATAACTTTTGTTAAATGCATGCCTTATATGCATAGCACGAAAATAATTTTTGAAAACTTCCTCATTCACTCCCTCCCTCATTGAGCATAAGTGTATGCTCACCCTATTCATCCACAATATTACAGGTGTTGCAGTGATAGCCCTCAAGAGTTAGAGGAAGAAGATCAAGTATCCATTAGATTGTTTGCAGTTTGAAGTTGGGTGGTTCTTATGTGATATGTGTAGAGAAGTGTTGAGACTCGTAGCTATTAAGACCTTAGTGCCTTGTATGTTTCAGTTTGTTGTATGGCATGTATTAAAGTTAAAGTTGGGTTGTAATAGTTTGTATGAAGTTATGTTTATTTGAATGACTTGTAATATGACTTAATATCCAAGTTAGTTAAGTAGAGAATATTAGAGTGGTATGATAATCGAGATTATGGTCTTAGCATGCTAGAAATTAATGAAAATGATGCATGTATGTTTTCTTTGCTAAATAGAAAGGCTTGGATGGCCTTCAAGAACTGGGAAAGTTATGTTAAGAAGGTTGTGTATGCTTATGAATGTTGTATTGTTATTTGTGGTTCATTTATTCTATGTGCAGATTTGTGGATTGTCCAATAAACATGGAAAACACCGTTCATTTTTCGTGCCCAAGGTTAGAGTCGGGTTGTTATTAGTGGAATGAATAGGGGTCCTAGTCTCGTGAGGGATTGGGGCGTTACACGCCTACCCCCATTGGGCGATCAAATGGCGACCAAAAATGCATTGTCGAAAATCCCCTCGTCGTCACTAGGTCATTTGGTCGCATTTTGGTGGCCAAATTGAAAAAAAAAGTATAATTTTTTTACATTTCGTAGCCCTTTGTTCGCAATTTTTAGAAAAATTAATTATTAGTTAATTTTTATAATTAACAATTTTATTAAATAATTTGTTAATTTTGTATCAATTAATTATGCATTATCGCCTCATGGTGGCCAATCTTTGTCGCCATTAGATAGCAAATTATTTTAAATATTTTTTTGTTAATTATTTAATTTTGCCGCTATATGGTTGTAACGCCCCAAACCCAACCTCATGCTATAGGTCAAGTTTGGACCCGATACACGGATAGAGTCCCCTCTGTACCGTGGACTAACTGATAACCTGCAACCAGAAATAATATAACCACAAGATCATAATCCACAACCTCAATCAACCCCGTTCTTCAATTTCACAACAACATCTAATTCACTGAGGCCATCTGAGCCTCAACATTAAGCAAAAATCACACCCAAGCATGCATTACATAATTCATTAGAATACTAAGTTATAAAACACGTTATCATACCACTCTAATACTAATGGCAAGTTATACTTATATACTGAGTCCACTTGTCAACTACTTACCACACAAGCATGCAATCAAAAGACAGTAAGATATACACTAGTTATTATATGCCTTCTACACCACCAAATCACATAAGTCTTTAACTTAGTTTACAATCCAACAAGCCATACATAAATACATACAAGACCTTAAGGGTCTCAAAATATAACCTAAGCACATCAATTCACATGTTCACAAACAGCTTCCAACCTCAGCCAACACACAGTAAAGGCAACTGTTCAGTCTGCACTCCAGCTGGGGTTCTACCTCAGCTATTCCTCAAACATATTAAAAGAGGAGTGAGCAACACAGTTGCTCAGCGAGGGAAGGGATACAGTAAACCGGTGTGTTTTCGAAAATCATTTCGTGCAATGCAACAACTATACAAATAATTCAAGTAATACAAGATGGCAAGACTATTGGATAAAGCTTTAAACACATTTAAAAATGATATGGTTCATCGTCTCTGTCTTCGATCTCGAACCATGAATCTTGATCATTGATAACAAATGCCAAAAAATCTCCTTATACCACCAATGGGGTACTCTGGATGTACCTCGATCCTACGACCCGTTCTCTTGGGGTAGGTCCGTATGCCCCAACGAGGTGAACCACGCCTTTGGGGTATGGGAGTATGCCCCAGTGAGAGAGGGAATAGACACCATGGTAGCCGAACTAGACCAACATCCCGATACTGCCCAGAGTTTCTTGACACTACCATGTCCGAAAGGTTACGCAACCCAATTCACGACCACGATAACCAAGCAATGATAATAATCATAGATAAGGGACGAAAAGTAGGCCGCCCTCGCAAATAGTTACAATATATGCTTTTAACACAAAATATACAAATGTGATCAAAGGAGATATATTCTTCATAACTCACGAAATGCTAAAACAACTTTACCAAACCACTATTAGCGTCAATTCAATCACAAAGAAGTTAGTTACAAGCATTTAGCTTCAATTAAACAATTTGCCTCTTTGTAAACTAAGGCGAATTCTCTCCTATATGAAACTCAAAACACAAATTCCACAAACCAACTATCCTACATCTTTAAGGACACTAAAATATACCTATCCAAACCCTAAAAGCCCACTTTTGAAACAAAATCTCGATAAGGCCCCGAGTCAATTTTAACTACAGCTACCCTATCCGCCCCTCAATTTAATGCTACGAGAGCACTAAAAGTGCTTCCATGCCTATTAGGTACCCAATCTAGTATTCATTTGTACCGAGATTATCGTTTTACGAAAACCCCTTTTTTAAAATTTAGCCAATTTCGCATTTTAATCCAAATTCGGGCAAACCAACTACACACAACCATTAATCTACGTTCATTATCTTTAAAAGCAACTATAGATAGCACCAATTAAATCCCATAATCAAATTTTAACAAAACCCTAAGAATGACACTATTTATCATCTTCCTCATGTGATTCTTTGCATTAACCCATAAACAAAGCCATCAAACTAATTACACAAGGTCTATATAGCATGTAGAGAAGGTACTTCACAACATTCAAGCAAATCACAAGCTATAAGCAACAAATCTATAACTTCCATAATATAAAGTAAAGTTTAAAATGCTCAAAAATGCAAACTCCCTCACATATACAAGGTGTAGACCACTTGTAGAAGCTTAGGAGGACTTGAAACTAGTTGTAGAGGGCTTGGAAGAGATCAAATCACAAAGCTTGAAGATGACACTTCTCCTTTTCTTCTCCTTGGAGCCGTTGGGTAAGGGGGTATTTTAGGCATTAGTTGATTTGTTTTGTGTAGTTTATGTGTATGTATGTGTAGTATATAGGTTATATTATATGTGTGTGTATATATTTTGGGTCAAATGCTAATATAACTTGGTCAAGCTAAGCCAAAATGCCAATTAAAACTAACTAGTTTAAATCTAATGTTGTTCTATAGATTTACTATTTATACAATGCAAGAAACATTTTCTTAATGCGCATTCCCGACATCCGATGCTCAAAATCTCATGGTTCACATTCCTTTTATAAGTCACACTACCTAGAAAAAATATTAATTCGGGTAAATTAAACAGTCAAATTTCTACTGTGAATAGTAACCACTAAATAACACATATTCAAGTAATTAAATGCACGAAAGATATGCAACAGTTAATTATAAATATGATGAAAGTCTCGGGCGTCACAATGGTAGCCAATTTTTTTAGCCACAATTTGGTAGTCGTATAGTATTTATACCTTTGTCACCATTAGGTAGTCAAATATTTTAAATCTTTTTTTATTAATTATTTACGTTCGTCGCCATTTGGTAGCCAAAATTTGTAGCCGCATTTTGGTGGCTGTATGGTAGCTATTTTATCGTCGCCACTAGGAAGTCAAATGTTTTAATTTTTTTTATCTATTAATTTTCGTCTCCATGTGGTAGCCTCTTTTTGGTCATCATTGCGCCGCCACACAATTTTTTTTTAAAAAATAATAAATAAATTTAATATTTAAAAAAACAAAAATAAGGTAAGCTTGATAAAAAAAATTAAAAACATAAATTGCAAACAAAATAAAATAAAATTCAAAAATAAAATAAGATAAAAATGAAAATAAAATAAAAAATAAAAAAGGAAAGGCATAATACATATACATATATATATATATATATATATATATATATATATACATACATATATATATATATTTCTATATACATACATACATACATACATATATATTTCTTTTTTTTATTAGCTTAAAATAAAAAAAATAAAAAAAAAATAAAAAAAAAAAATATATATATATATATATATATATATATATATATATATATATATATATATATATATATATATATATATATATATATATATATATATAGTTTAATTATATCCATGGAATTTAGGGTTCAACAAATGTGAGAACAAATGATAAGACCTGAAGAATAAATTTCCTACATTCATAATAATGAATCTAAGACAGAAAGCATATATAAGTTGTCTACATATCGAAAGCTGGAAAGTATTTTAACTTATAAACCATAAAGCAAAAAACATATTATATTAGAGACAAACAGAGACATTGGTTCTCATAGGACAAAGGGATATTGCAAGTTACTAAGATAATTGAGAAGCTATTCCAAAACGAAGATTGACAGTTTCTAAATTTAAAAACGAAAGAAACAAACACAGAGGCATACAACATTCATATGCCCTACCATCATAAGAGAGAAAATAAGTGTCCGATATCATTGGATTGAAGCTACCATGCAGCAAGAATTAGAACAAAGCCTCTACATTCAAAGGCAATGCAAAGGAAATCCATATGCTCTCAACAAAATTTCTTTGTGTAAAAGAATATATAGACATGATTGTACTTTGATCAAGTTATTGCTAAACAATTGTACTCGCACTTCTACAAAATTGTATTTTATGCACCAATTGCTTTATTAGTTATCATCACAATGTCACAAGATTTAGTAGAAAACAATAGCAAAGACATAAGCTCACCTGGAAACTTTCCCCCATATATATTATCTCCATAATTCCCTACATCGCAGTAAATAACTATAAATTTTTTAGTTAAACAAAAGACTGGTGTTATGTAAAAACGTAAATATGAGAAAGAGAGGTTCTTTATCAAACGTCTTTATCAATCAGTACCATAAGACTCTTTCAAGTTTCAAACCTAGTAACAGATTGACAAGTAGGGTTCTTTGGCTTGTAATGGTTACATTTTTTTTTCTTAAAGTAAATTTAAAACTTTGCCAATACAAGCTTTGGCTTGTACGGTTACAACAGGCAGTTACAATGTCAAAAAATAGTAAAAGGCCACTAAGACTGATTTGTTCAATAATTTTCCAACTCAAACACTTCCCATTCATAGCTATAATCGAGACAATCCTTTTTGGTAACGCAGTCCATAGTTGTTGTAAGAGTAACTACAAACCAATCATTTCATGAATCGCTGTCAAAGTGATCCTGCTCTAGGTCAGTAAAAGAATAATATGTACTACTTACATCATCAAAGAAGGATGAATAGAAAGGTTGTGGTAGGAAACGAAACCATCACTTTAGGTTGTTTAACTTCAAGAAAAAAAAGGGTGTAAAACATAATATTTTAATGACAGATCATAGCTTTATATGGTATATATCCTTATTGTTTAAACAATTGTAGTTTACAGTAGTTAAGAGTCTGACGCTTAAAACGTAGCTATTTGTAGGATGTTGTTGCTATTAGACTTGAATCTCAATTGTATGCTTTATGGTCCAACCTTTTTCAAATCTCTCATTATGGTCTCTTTCTCTTAAAGAACTAAGATTGGGCTACTCAAAGTGTTAGAAAAGTTTAGCATGGCTCAACTTCAACTTCATGAGAGGTGATTGCACCAGTACAATTTGAACTTGTCACCAGCCTCATCTGGCTTTTCTAGCTTCACAACTGATCCCTCACCAGATGCTTAGTTAGAGCCAGATATCGACCAAGAAAATGCTAACGTATTGCTTCTATGCAGACTTGCAATATTTGCCTCACCGAAACTACCCGAGGATCTGGAAGAGACAGTGATTACGCTTTACACATACTGGCCTTTATGGATTAGTAGAACCATAAGGCTTTCAAATAATCCAATCATATTTTGTTCTTAAATTCAGGGGATTTAGTTTTTGAGGTTCTTAAGTGTATGCTTTGAACCAGCTGAAACAAGGGTCGTCCACGAAACTTAATCTCGAAATTTCCTTGCAGATTAGACCTTTATTTCAAAGTTACTGTTAATAAACAACATATAACAATCCTATCAAGGTTATACCTAAATAAAAGGACAAGAAAAGAAATTGAAGAGAAAGAGCTATTTAACAAGAGAAAAAAGGGCAAACGGAAACTGGATAATTTTGTATGTATAAGGTAGAAACAAAACATACTTTGTCACATATTTGAAGTTCGGGCTATGTATGCTTAAAGTTCAGTAAGTCTTTGTGTAACGCCTCGAACCCAACCCCACGCTATAGGTAAAGTCCGGACCCGTCACTCGGACAGAGTCTCCCCTATACCATAGACTAAACTGATACCTGCAAATAGTCACATGCAATGCCTGAATCATAACAACATCTCACATAACCTAAGTTCCAAGATTATCATAGTCAACCCAAGATCACAAGGCCATCCGAGCCTTGGAACAACAAAATCTACATATAACATACAAGCATCCAAGGCAATTCTAACTTTACTATAAGTAGTTGGATACAAGAATATTCAAGTTCTACTACCAAGCTATTAAACACACAAGCATGCAATAAGAGAAGTAAACTAGAATCCATTATTACATGCCATCTAATTTTGTTGGCCATCATACAAGATTACAAGTTATTATATTCACCAAATATACATAAGACCATATGGTCACAAAAGACAACAACCAACAACTCCAAGCAAGCTTCACATAATAGACAACCTTATTATACAAGAAAGTCACGGAAGCAGATCTACTTGTACTTCCTCTTCTTCATCTACTGCTACTAGTTGGGGATTCACCTCAGCTTCTCCTAAAACATATTAAATGAGGAGTGAGCAACAATGTTGCCTAGCAAGGGAGGTGATACAATATACCGGGGCGTGCAATATGATTTGCAATCACAGGAAGCCATATATATAACATAAAGCAACAAGATCAAATAATCAAGTAATTAACCACATTTAAAAAGGATACGGTTCCACTTCAAGTCTTTAGTCTTGAACCACGAGCCACAATCTTCGAGCAAGTGCCGACAAACCCTTATTCCTCCAAAGTAGGGTACTCCGAATGTACCCCGATCCTACGACCCTTTCTCCTGAGGTAGGTCTATATGCCCAGCAGGTGAACCACGCCTCTAGGGTAGTGGAGTATACTCAGCGAGAGAAAGGGAATAGGCACCATGGTAGTCGAGGGAGCACGGCAAGCCCGATGCCGCCCGTGTTTCTCGACGCTACTATGTCCAAAAAGGTTTCGCAACCCCAAAACAAATCCATAAGACTCAAGAACATCAATTAACACGTAAGAGGGTCAACAAAGTAGGTCGCCCTCGCATTTAATCACAATATAAGCCAACATACGCGAAATAGCTATATGATCTCAAAAGAGGCAAACAACATATCTTTTCCCACAACCTTCTCAAATAGCTCAATTACACTTTAGATAATCATATAAGTACCTAATAACACACTTACAAGCACTTATACTCATCAAAGTAGTCAAATATGACTTTTCTCCTTTCTTTAGCCAAGTTTTTCTTCTCCTATGTGTATTTAGAAGTTACAAAACTACAATCTAATCACACTACATTCCTAATTAAGCCAAAAGACACCTATCAATACCATGAAAACCCGTTTTGAAGGTAAAAGCTCGGGAAGGCCTCAAGCGGGTTTTAACTACAACTACCTTATTCGAACCCCAATTTCAAGCAACGAAAGCACCAAAAGTGCTTCTATGCCCCAAGAATACCTAATCCGAAGCCCAAATGTGCCCGGATTGCATTACGTGAAAAATCCCCTTTTTAAACTTAACCAATTTTTTCATTTAACCCATTTTCCAGCAATCTAACTGCGTGTAGGTGTCTAGCTAGTTCCAACAAAGTCTAAAGCACCTAATTGAAGCCTCAATTCAATCTAATTAGCCAATTTTAACAAAACCCTAACTTGTGGCACTATTCATCATCTCTTTCGTAACAATCAAGCTTTCAACCATGGTTTATGCTATCAAGCTATAAAAGATAGTTCTATAGGCTCCAAATAACATATATCAAGCATCTATAACAAGAAATATGGCTATATTCAACAATACAAGAGATTCAACATATGTGCAACAACTTTAAACTTCAAGAAAAATACAACTCCCTCACATGCAAGAGGTTTAGGAGACTTGGAGAAGTTTGGAGAAGCTTGGAACTAGGTGTAGAATGCTAGCCAAAGATCAAGCCACCAAGAATTGATGAAGAAATTGTTCCTTTCCTCTTCTTTTGGGCCGTCGGGTATGGGGGTAAAATGGGAATTTTTTGATTGTCTTTTATGAGCAAATGTGTTTAAGTGAGAAGTTAATGCATGTATGAGTATGTATATACTATAATTCCTAAGTCAATTTCCTACAAAGCTTAGTCAAACAACGTTAAAACTCATTTGATTGCTAACTAGTTAAAATTAATGTTACTACATACGTAATACTATTCAAATGAAGCGGAAAAATATTTTTCGAACACGTGCTCCCGACCCTTAAAGCTCAAAACTACCATATCCCGACTCCTTTTAAATGCCATGTGACCTAGGAAAAATATTAAATCGAACATTTGAGACGGTCAAAAATCTTATAAACAGTGCCTAATAGTAAAACAATTAAAAAAGACAAGAAATGCACATAAAATGCACAAGTAGTTTATGTAATAGTTATTTCAAAATATGTGATGAAATCCCGGGCGTCACACTTTGGGGGGAACAAAATCAAATGACAAACCAAAAGAAATAGACAACATACCTGAGCCATGGATCCCTTAATAATACGATGGAAAAATGTGCCTTTGTAATGTAGGGGTCTTACACTTTTTGAACTATCATCTTTTTCTCCTAACAAAGAAGATAAATCATTTTAGAATTGAATCAATTAGCAAATACAACTTGTTAGACAACTAGTGTTGTTTCACAAGTAGACAAGCTTCAGATCATGTAAAACACATGTTCATAAAGTATTATATACAAGATGCAGTCCTAAATATTTGTTTTAGTTCCCATGAGAAATCCATTTTTTTCCTTTTTTTGTCGAAGGTGAATCATTTTTTTCTTTTTTTTCCCCTTCTCTATATAACATTATGCTTCTTCCTCTTCTCATTGACTAGTTTTGAAAGATTACTATCATTGTATACAACCTACATGCAACTAAAAGTGTGAAAAATCATATAGATTCTATTGCATACAGTTGATTCAGAGGAGCTAAAACCATAGAAGGGCTTCACATAATTATTATCTTAATTTGCTGCTATCAGACTATTGAATTATTTTATTTATATTCATTTTCTTTTTTATCAACAGAATTTATATACACAATGCACAATTTCAAATTTACTTTAGGAAAATAGTAAAAAAGTAACCTGATATGAAATCTACATAAGATATCCCCAGAAACCTATTGGTTTGTGATAATATTGACTTTGCAGCTTTATGGTACAACTAGTACTTCCTCTTTCTGTATGAGTTTCAACATAGTTCCCTTGGACATCGAGTGTCAAAAAATGATCTCAATGTCCTTCATTTAGATTCTCAACCAATGATTTGTTCTTGTTGTAGTAGTAGTACAACACACAGCCATGTACAGATACAATAGTACCAATCTGAAGTGAAATTAACAAATGACATGCAAATTGAAGCACCAACATCTTTGACAATGAGCAAGAATACATTGAATACTAACTAGTAGGATCAATTTGCAATGGGGGTACGAAAATTGTTGAAATGAATGTAGTAAGTCCTAAAGATAACCAAAGAAGGTCAAGATTACCCCAAAATAGAAGATAACCAAAGTGAAAGTCCATCTACAAATAAATAAAGATCAATAAAATAGAATTTTATCAGTATTATCTACTAATTGTTTGCAGCCCCAAATCCAAGTCTCTTCCATCGTGCACAATGGGTTGGCATCTAATTTTAATAATTCCGTGGGTCCTAAGATGGATGATGGTGCTTTCAATGCGAATCAGATTCAAAATTCATCTGAAGTGGATCATCTTGTTGGTGATCCTTTCGGCCAAAATCTTCCAGCTCACTTCAACAATGGCCTTTTTGCTAATTTACAAAATGAATTTCCTTCCCTGCATCAAACTTTTTCTAAACCTGCTGAAGCTCATGGTTCTACACAGGAAGGACATGGAACCAACCTCCGCTCTGACTAGAGTCAAAATGGTACCAATGGCGCAAATCTCATCACCAACAATTGGAATTAGCACTTTCTGGGTGAATTAAACGATTTGCTCAAACTATACTACTTTGACAAATTCAAAATTAGGGATGGGAGAACAATTGCTAAACCTACAGAAAGTGTTTTCAAGGATGGATCTCAACACTGGAATTGCTGCCTTATTGGTCAATTTATAGGTAAGCCTCCCCCATTTTTCTTAATTAGAAGAATGGTTGACACTCAATGGATTTATTAAATTTGGTCATGTTGACATTCAATCCAATGACTTTGGGCTTTATGTGTTTCGATTTGAATCACAAGCTTCCTGTGATCGGGTGATGCAAGAGCTATGGCATGTCCACCACCATCCCCTTCTCCTTAGACATTGGGAAATGGGCCTTCAACTGATTAACATTAATTGTGATAGTGTCCCAATGTGGTTAAAACTACTAAATGTCCCACTTGATTTACTTACCAAAGATGGTCTCAGTTATGTTTCAAGCACAATTGGTATCCGTCTTCAGATGGATTCGAAAACGGCCTCCTGTTCTCATCTCGGGTATGCAAGAGTTTGTGTGGAAATGAATATTCAAAAGGATCTTCCAGACAGAACCTTTGTTGAGCTCCCTAAAGGAGGTTTGGCTGAAATTGAGATTGAATATGATTGGACTCCACTCAAATGTTCTCATTGCAACGTTGTTGGACATGACACATCCTCATGTCCTAATTCTATTGAGGAGAAAGTGAATAATAATGTCACTAGTTCAAATTTGGATTGGACTGATGTTGGTAAGAAACCGAGAAGGAGACGTGGTGCTTCCCGCAAAGAGAATAAGGGAAATGCAAACATATTTAATGTTCTCAATGTTATTGATGAGGATAATGATCAACCTTCTCTTGATCGTTCTCAGAAAAACAATTCCAAATCTGGGAATCTTGGCAATCATCAAGGTACGGGAGTTTACCATGGACAACAGAAGTCCCAAATGAAACAGGTCACTTATTCAGCCACGCCTTCAAATAGGACTAATGTGAGTATCCCAAAGCTTCAAAATTATGGAAACCAAGCTCAAAAAATATCGGTCACCCCGTTCCCACCACAAGGTTCTAAAGACAAAAATTCCACAACTGCTGCAGGCAAAGTCATTTCAAATTTCAGTTCTTCTGGCAAGGAAAACTATGTTGCCTCAACTTCAAGAGTTAAATCCTCTTTTGACTATACCCGGGCAGTCCAAGGCATCTTCAATGGAAGACCACCTAATCAAAAAACGTAATGATGAGGTTGTCGTAGCATTTGTCCGTTTTCATGTTTTTCTTTTGTAACTTACGGTCTGCGACCGATCTGATTTCCTCGTTTCTTCATTGTTCTTGTTTATGACGCCAGTTGTCATACAGTTTGTACTTTGATGTATTTTTCCATTTTCTTTCAATAAAATCCCACTGAATTAACAAAAAAAAAAAAATTCAGTATTATATATATTGATGCCAAGATTGGAACTAGAACCAGCCAGCTCACTGAAGTTGGACAATAAGGCTTCAGATGACTTTTGTGATGTTTGGAAACATTCCTCTTCAAATCTAATCTTTTTTAAAGTTTTAGACCTGCTTGTGCAGCAAGTCAAACATTCATCCTGTAGCACCCCTACTCGTCCATATAATAATTTTATTGATGTGCATATATTTATATGTCTACTTTAATTATTTACGTATATTCGTTTGCATAAAATATCATATTTTTGGGTTACGTGCATCTATTTCGTTTAACGTGCATTTATATCAAACTATGTGCATACATCTAATTTAACAAGAAATTTAATCTATTAACATATATTGCATCAATAAAAATGCCTTCTTACATAAGTAGGCATGTTTAATTGGTTAATGTGCATAATTCTCATTTTACATACAATTTCGGGACTTCACAAACACTTTGAAAAATCGTAGGAATCGTAGAAAAAAATTAACGTAGACAAATAGGAATTTGAACAACTAAATTAGTTAGAATTAAACTAGAATGGCAAACTAGTTAATAGCATTTAGTTGAAGGGCATATTGGTCATTTGGGTTCTTTTTTTTCTTTTATTATTTACACCTAATACACTACAACACACACAAACACACACAAAAATCAGATTTCCACACACACACACACACACAATAAAATGACTAAAACACACACACACAAGAAGAGAAGAAAAATAGAGCTAAATAAGGAAGGAGAAGAAGATTAGCTCAACTTTTGCATGTTCTTCAAGGTCTAGGTGAGGAAAAATTCATATTTTGTGCATTTGAATAGTTAGGGTTTATATTAAAATTTCTAGATTATAATTTGTTGCCTTATCCTTGCTTATTGCTTTAGTTGCCTTTTATTATGCGTAGAGAACACTATTTTGTGGTTTAATAGCAATTGTTATGGTAGTTTATTGATAGAATAAAGTTTATTTAGTTAAATGTAAAATGGTAGACATATTGTTTGTTTAAATGCATAACTGAAGTGTAGGAATGTTATATAGGCTAAAGTAATAGTTATTGTTGGCTCAATTGCAAGGCATAACAAGAAGATGATAAGCAAGCAAAATTCGGATTTGGACACTGCACTGCCCCTGACTTCCAAAATAGTTTTGGTATAGAAAATGTGCTTAGAATTGAACAAAATTATTATGGTAGCTAGATTAGACAGTTTAGAACAAATGTGGATTTCTAGAGCTAAGGCAAATTCTAACGTTTTGACCCTGCGATTTAACTATTTCCGAAATGTGTCTGAAAATCGCTGGTGCAGGGGCAGTTCGCGTAGTTGCACGGAAAAGGTCATAACTTGTGGAATTTAGATCGGAATTGAGTTCCTCTTGAGGCTAAAGTCATATACACTCAAAGAGCTATGTTTATACATGAAAATCAAAAACTTTGGAGGTCATTAGCATAGGTAACCAAACTGATTAAGTTAGGGTTCTGTTAGAAATGGGGAAAGGGCATGCTTTTGTGAAGTTCTTGCTTGATTTGTTTGGAGTTTTGAGGTTATTTGAACTAATTGATGGTTATGAGATGTCTAATGAGTTATTTTATGTGTTAATTAAGTGAGTTGATTAGTTATATGAGATTTAATTGTCACGAGCCTATGGTGTTATTCTTACAAGAACCTTGTTTGAATTAGTATGTGAGCGTATCCGTAGTTAATCGAGTTGATTTTTTTAATTAGATTAAACTTTAAATGATGCCATAGGGGTTATTGTATCTAAGATAGAGTTTTTAAGTGGTTAAAACTTGATTGAACTTACTAAAATTTGATTGATCACTAAAGGGGGTTGTGAATAGGTTTGTTGTTTGGATGTTTTTGGTTGCTATAGTTAGTGTTTATTATGTTAGGTAGTGCCTAAAATGCTTTTATGGCATTGATTTGAGGGATGGTTTAGGTAGTTGTAGTTCAAATGCTTTCGGGGCTTTCGGGGCTTTTATGGTAAATGTGGTTAAAGAACGGGTTTTCATATTCTAAGTGGTGTCATAAAGTGTCATTAGAAGTATAGAATAACTAGCTTGTGAATTATGTAACTTGTGTTTCGTTTGTGCTTCAAATTGTATTAATAGACAAAGGGGAAAAAGTGCTAAAGTTAAGTTTGATGTTAGTATTTGTCTTGTAGTTAGTTATTTGAGAGTTTAAATGCATTTGGATAGCTTTTGTATTCTATTAGCGAAGTTTGTAAATTGTGTGATTTAGTTACTTTGAAAGAATATTATATAATTCTTACTATATTGTTAAGTTGTTTATATAATGTGAACTTTAGTGTATTGTCTATGAATAATATCTATGGAATTTTATGTGATAAGTATGTGTTATACTATATGTTAGAATTCTTATTTTAACTTAGTATAACTAGCGCTACTTAGTGGAATATTCGTGAATGAACGCAAGTTAATGAATATAAGAGTGTCTTAATAACATGATTAGGAGTTCAAAGTAGTCTAGTGCATGGTTAGGGGAATTATGAAAGTTAATGTTGCCTTCAAGCTTATTAATTAACTTTTGATTAAAGTAAGCACATCATTTAGCCTTAGCATGAAGTATGCATGTTTAGTGTTCTTAGATCATACTAATTGAGCTATATCTTGATGATTATATAAAAATGTGACTATTGCACGCAAATTAACTGTTTTAATGTGAATGAGTTGTCTTTAAGTTGAATAGCATTGTTGTGTTAGGTAGTGGTTTTGAGTGGTTATTAAAGAGATTGGTGCTTTCGGAGAGTATTGGAAAGATTGGCTAAATTCTCACAGGTTTGTTTTTAAAAAGGTGAGGGAGTATTCATTCCTTTTGTGTATATTAGCTTGTTTTATTATATGATTTAATCTAAATGGATAAAGTTTATATACATATTTTCATGCTATCTTGCAAATTACTTGAATTAGTTGCAAGGGTAATTGTTTATATTACTATAATTGCTCTCTTTGGTTATCAAATGTGTATATGATATGTATGGGGTAAGGCTAGCCTACTTTGCTACCTCCCCACTTGATTTGAAAATGAGATTCGTGATTCGTTACTCGGGGTTGCGTAACCTTTTTGGACATGGTAGCGTCGAGAAACACGGGCGACGTCGGGCTTGTTGTGCTCCCTCGACTACCATGGTGCCTATTCTCTTCTCACTAAGGCATACTCCACTACCCCAGAAGCGTGGTTCACCTGCATGGACCTACCTCAGGAGAAAGGGTCGTAGGATCAGGATACATCTGGAGTATCCCAACTTGGTGGAGTAAGGGTTTGCCGGCACTTGCATGAAGTCGTGGCTCGTGGTTCGAGATTGAAGACAAGAAGTGAACCGTATCCTTTTTATATGTGGTTAATTACTTGTTTACTTGGTTGTGTTATTTGATGTTGAATATGCTTTTATCCTGTTGCATATCATGTTGCATGCCCGGCATGTTGCATCACCTCCCTCACTGAGTATACCAGTTGTATACTCACCCTCTTCTCTAACACCTTTCAGGTTCAGCACCTTCGCAAGGTGATACAGGGAAAGCTCGAGAGTTACCGTGTTTGGTTGTGTTGGCTTTCATTATTAGTACCTACAAATCCATGTGAATTGGTGAAGTGATTTGAATTGTAATTTGATTGGAACTATAAAAACTCGGCTTGTAATTGTATTGGATCTTGTTTGTATTTGGTTCGTAGGTGGCCTGTAATAGCTTAAAGGACTATGTTATTGTTTAATTGTCGTGCATGCTAGCTTGGGTTAATGGAGTTAGTAGGCTGGATTAATAAACAAGACAATTGAATAGATAAAGTTAAAATGGTATGATAAGTGACTTTATAACATAGTATTTCAATATATGAAGCCTATGCATGCTTGTGTACCTATTTTGTTGAGTTTAAGGCTTGGATGGCCTTGAGACGAGGCATAGCTTAGTGGTTGAAGTTGAAGTATATGAGAATGTTGGATTATGGTTTTGTAGTTGTATTTTATTATTCGCAGGTTTTTTTTTTATTAGTCCTATAAACAGGGGAGACTCCGTCCGTTTCTCCCAAAATTTCATGCCCGGGATTTGGAATTGGGTTGAGAATAGCGTGATAAATAGGAGTCCCGGATCGGGGCACTACACATCCAAAGTGGGAATAGTTTCACAGTTGGTACGTTATTGAGTTCTGGGAGCAGCTATTGATAAGATGCTAACCGTTAACAATAGAATACAAACATTACCAGCTAACAGACCATAGGAAATCAATAATGGAAGTTGGATCTACTGGACAGAATTCAAAAGATTTTACAAATAATTAGCCCAAGTCTTTCCTATATTCTTCAATATCATTTTTGCAATCCAACTATATCTCAAGATCTCATAAAAGCACTATTACATATTTTAGATAGAAGATACACATAGCACACAAGAGCAAACAACCTCTACCCAATTCAAAAGACTACAGACCCAGTGAAAAGAAAACCAAGATGGATGGATGGAAGTGAGACAAACATGGTTGTCCACACTATTATTTTAAGAATTCTAAGTAATTCAATGAATGAAAAGGAAAACAAACAATTAGTACTCGTATATCGATAAATTAAAAAAAATGGAAAGCTGACACAAAAATTATAAACACATTAAAGATTTTGGAAAAAATGAACAGGACCTAAAGGGCTTCCTTGTTGGAAATTGAAAATTGAGGAGTGAAAAAGAGAGCAAAACCCATTGGATGTTCGCCTTTGAAGTTGACATGTGAAGCTTCGTAACCAGGTAGCCACCTCAGAAGATTCTACAATTCTCTCTCCTTCACGTCGTCCGGCAGCCCCGATATGAATATCATCAGGACCTCATCGGGACGGATGGAGTTGTCCATTTAGATGGTAAGGGGAAGAGGAGGCGAAGTAGCGGTTAGAGCTGGTGGTGCTGCAGGAGCTGTTGGTGCCCACTGTTGGTGGTACGGGTTGATTCCGGTACTAGCTGTAATACCCCGATCCCTCACGAGACCGGAGGCTCTAAAAACCAAGCTATTCTCAACCCGATCCTAAACCCGGGCACATATTGTTTTTAAGAAAAACGGACAGAGTCTCCCCTGTACCATGGATATTCTGAAAACCTGTAAACAACCAATAAAGCCACAAAACAACCTAGAACTCCAATTCTAATTAAACACTCAAACTTTAAGGCCATCCGAGCCTTAAAACAATAAAATAGTGAGAATCATGCAAGCATGCATTTACAATATATTTTCTTTACAAAACCGCTTATCATGCCACTCCATGATAGCCTTTAAACATTCTTAGGAATTGAAAACAATCATACAACCGATCATTCACTCCCAAGCATGCAAGGTAGCTAAGAGCATAACATAAGTTATTACATGCAACAGATACATATCATACATTACCTTCAAACTTACAACTAAACAATATATACATGAACCCATAGGCTCCGGAATAGGACATAAGTAATACAAATATATTCTTCATATAACCAATAGGAAACACATCTACCTCAAGCAAGTATCACATAGCAACTAAGGCAATTCCTCCTCCAATTGCACCTCCTGAAATATGTTAGCGAGGTATGAGCAACCATAATTACCCAGTGAGGGATAAAGCCCAAACGGGACGTGCAATGCAACAAATATAATAGTTAACAAGAAAAGGAAGTAAAGTACATTTGAAACAGTAAATAACTACACAGATCAAAGGATACGATACACTTAACCCCAACACTCCATGATTCTCTTATCTTTGGCAATGAACCATGATCCACGAACCATGATCCATGTGCCGGCAAATTCCCAATCACCCCAGTAGGTGTACTCCGGATGTACCTCAATAATCCTACGACTCAACATCAACTGTGTCATGCCCCGACCCAACCCCACGCTATAGGTTAAGTCTGGACCCGACAAACGGACAGAGTTCCCCTGTACCGTGGATATTCTGAAAACCTGTAAATGCCAAATAAAGCCACAATATAACAAGACAAGCTTTTATAACTAAAGTTCAAAGGTTCAAGGCCATCTGAGCCTTAAGATATACAGTAGTTCAGATTCACACAAGCATGCATCCAACTTAACTTCTTTACAAAACCGCTTATCATGCCACTCCATGATAGCATTGAAACAAGTTTAGAAGTTGAAAACAAACATACATTAGAACATTCACTCCCAAGCATGCAAAACAGCTAGAAATAGAAACATAAGTTATTACATGCCATGGTTCTAAATCTACTACTACAACATCTAACTTTCAACTTGCAACTACATAACTTATACATAGCTCTTAGGCTGTAAAATAGAACATAAAGTAAACAAACAAGTTCTTCATTAAACAACAAGAACATAAACCACCTTAGGCAACTAGACACAGCAACTAAGGCAATGGTTCAGTCTGAACCTCCGGTTCTTCCCCTTCAACCAAATCTAGCTGGGGATCACCCACAGCGTCACCTGAAACATGTTAGCGAGGTATAAGCAACCACTATTTCCCAGTGAGGGATAAAGGCCAAACGGGACGTGCAATGCAACAAATATAACAGTTAACAAGAAAAGCAAATAAAGTACATTTGAAACAGTAAATAATCACACATATCAAAGGATACGATACAGTTAACCCCAAACTCCATGATTCTCTTATCTTTGGCCATGAACCACGATCCACGAACCACGATCAATATGCCGGCAAATTCCTAATCACCTCAATGGGTGTACTCTGGATGTCCCCTGATACTCCTACGCCCCACCACCCCCTGGCACTCTTCGGACCAGGCGAATGAAGGAATAGGGTACGGAGTTTGAATATCCACTAGCAAGCCCTCTACCGCCTAGTCGATATTCAATACATTCGCCCCTGACACTATGGTTGCGCAACCAATATGCAATGCACTTAACAATGGCAAGATCATATCAACAATATAAGCAATAACATGTTGGAGGATCAACAAAGTAGGTTGACCTCGAAACAGTTAGAATAGAAGCATTTTATATAAGCAATTAAGCCAATTACAAAGAGGCATATTCAAGATCCACATAGAACTATACCAAAAGCTCCAAAACACCTTGAAACTACATTTAAACACACAAGGAATCATGACAAAGTCTTAGAAGCGTGAGACAATCGAATTTGTACTTAAACCCCTTTATAACCCAACTTGTTTTCCTTCCAAACTCATGTTATGGTTCTAGATTAGCAAGCGGACTTTCCCATGTTTCTAGTTAACCCCTTAGGCACTATTAGAATCCTCGAAATCATGCAAACACCCGCATTTAGCCCGAAAATCCCAGATTTTCTCTTTTGACTTTGTACTACACGTACCTCAACCGGGACTCAAATGGAAGCTAACAAAGCCTAATTAGGTCCTAAATAGCCTAGGATTACTAAATGTGGAGGCCAATTCAACCCGGATTAGCTTTAACCCCAGAACCCGTTTTTAAAAGTCGGCTATTTCACATTTTATACAAGTTTAGAACAATTCAAGGTGACGGGGCTATTGGATTACCTTTATTGGCATCTAAGGCATCTATTAGAAGCAATGAAGCAAGCCAATACGCATAATTACAAAAAACCCTAAAAATCTATCACTGAATCCTCAAATAATCAACGAGCAATTGCAACAGTTTAAAACTCGAATCAATAGCATAAAAGTGGTTTCTACAACATGTATACATCATGTATAGTAAGATTTGAGCATACCATAAGCCAATGCTAACAAGTCTAGAATTTTAACATTTTGACATAAATATTCAATTCACAAATGATGCAATAATCCTGACCGAAAGCTTTTAGGAAGCAAGGAGAGGCTCTAGAACACTCCAAAAAGGGCTCCAACATAGGCTAAGAAGGTCAAATTGCAAGCAAAATGGTTGATTTCTCATTTTTTCCTCCCTGCTGCACCTCTCTGGTTTGCACAGTAAATCAGCCCTATTTTTTGTTTTTGTTTTTGTGAGGTATAGCTTATAAGTGTTGTTATATGGGTATATAAGTAACTTAGTCATTTTAGGTGTAGGTTGACTACTTAAAGGGGGTCAACTAAGTTAAGTTAATCACCAAGGTGCAATTATGAGCTAGTTAATTAAATTACAAAGTTTGATTACGTAACACTATTCAATAGTTTCAATAAAACATTTCCTAAGCGGATGCTCTCGACCCTAATTGCTCAAATGCACATTTTTCTCATTCCTATAACAGTTAATATGATTTAAGAAAAATACTAATTCATGGTAATGATGCAGTTGAAAAACAAAAGGAATAGTAACTAAAGAAGACATAAATTAAAACACAGAAGAAATATGTACATAGTGGATGCAACAGTAATCTAGAAGTACGAAGTACGGCAAAATCTCGGGTGTCACACCCTCTCCCCCTTAAAATAATTACGCCCACGGAATTCTTACATGATTCGGTGAATAAATCTGGATATTTCTCTCGCATCTCCTCCTCTCTTTCCCATGTAGCATCTTCTATCCTGTGATGATTGTGAAACCCCACTTTTCTGCTTATCTCGTTTTACGTGCTATACCTCGTTTTGCGTGCATATGATCTGTTTATGTGCTATAGGACCTAGAAAGTTATAATTTTGATGTCAATACTCCTAATACGTGCTAAATGTGCATTCATGAAATTTTCATCAAAAATGGGATCAGAATTTTATCGTCGTCTTTTAGTGAATAGTGTTTTGGACGCACATCCGCTAAAATTTTGAAACTGGTCTTTTTAACCCTTCTAGACCTAGTCCACGGACTTTAATAGACCTGTGTTTGATGAAAACGGTTTTAAAATCGGCTTAAGAATTTATTAGGGTTTTTACACCGACTTTTGCGAAAATCGAGTTTTAAGCCGACTCGGGTGAAATTGTTTGATTGTAAAACTTCTTGTCACCTAAAAATAATTTACTTGAGCTAGATTGGGTGTTGAATAATTGTTTTGAACTTTGGTAATCAAGAAAATGCATTTAAAGTCAAGAAAACACAAAAATACTAACTTAAACTACTTTGACTTTGCATTTTTTTAATTGACTAAGCTTTTAATTATATATTGTCATCAACACACACTCAACACAACACAAAACACACTCCACACACACACAAAGGGCCGAGAGGTTGAGGGAGAAAAAGAAAGAGAAAAACTCAAGCTTTTCAATCAATTTTTCAAAGAAAAACCTAGTTTTTGTCCGTAGAACTTCGCACCGACTTGGATTCTGCTTGTTGGGCACGCATAGCATGCATTCCTAGGCTTATATCGCATCAAAGGTGAGAGAAAAATTCTGGATCTCAAAATGTCATTTTTATACTTTTGCTCATAAATGAAAATTTAACCGTTAGAATTGAAATCTGATGATAGATTATTGCTCCTTGCATGCTAGGGATCATTTTGATGCAATACTACGAATTTCTGTCGGATGTAGCATAATTTTTATTTTTCGGGTATTTAATTTTGATTAAAATGTTCAAAGTTGAATTAAATGAGTTGTGTTGATCGAAATCGATTGCCGTCGATTTCTAAATACTTGTTAATTACGTGTTAGCGCTGTTGTAATGCCAAATTTTCGATTACATTGTTCGTGTGAAAATCCGAAAAATCCAGCCAAGACATCCTAGGGTTTTAGGGTTATCGGGCATGGTTTGGAGGTGTTATGGTGGATTTCCGAGAGGGTTAATGTAGTAGGTTGAATGGGTGAGTGATAGAAACTGATTTGGCAATGTTTGGATTAGTAGATTGTAAGTTATGAATTTTAGAAATTTAGGTTGTCATTCTTTAATTTCTTGAACGATGCCTTTAGATGATTGGGTTGTGTTTGAGTGTTGAATAGTGAGTTGTTGATGAGTAATTTAGAGTTTAATTGTGTATATAATGCATGTCCGGTTAGATGGCCTACTTTGTCATCTAACTAAGTTATTGATTGATTATTATTGAGTTCGGGAATCAGACACTTTCATTGCTAATCTCCCAATTGATTGATTGATTGATGATTGATGATGATTATGGAGTCTTGGTATGTGTGTGCCACCTCTCGGGCAGCGTTGGGCTGTCGGGTTGATAACGGCATGACTACCATAGGCTACCCCCAGCTCGCATGACGGAGGTGTCATGGAGGGAGGGGCTAGTGAGGTACCTCGGGTGCGTGAGTAATGGGGAGTTATAAGAAGAACGGTTGAGATCGTGATGGCGTTTGGAGCTACACCAAATAGAGTATCCTTTATTGATTGGTTATATAGCTATGTGATGATAGTATTATTTGTGTTATTGTGTGTTTACTGACTCAAAGGATTATTCCAAGGAGTTTAGTAGACCTTGCTCGAGATCTATCGGATCCTCACTGGGCTTATGTATATAAGCTCACTCTCTATTATTGCATGCTTACAGGTGTTGCAGAGCTGGATTACGGGTACGTGCCTCCTGAGGAGGAAAATGTGCCTTACGTGGATGAGTCATATGTTCCTGAGTCTTATCCATGATTCTATGTTGTTTAATATCATGTACATTAGATTAATAGACTTTTATATGCTTTATGGTTCTTATTGTAATAGATGTAGAAAAGATGATGATCCAAATGATGTTAATTTAGTGGCTTTCTTTTGTTTATGGTTAAGTTGTAAATGTGTCTCAACTTACTTTTGAAATGTATGATAAGGTTGAGGTATTGTATGTTATGTTGGAACGGAGGCAGATAACAAAGACTGATTATTGTATATTATGGTTATGTTGTTTGTTGTTATGCTGTTGAGGAGTTGTTGTTTGTATGGTTATAGAATTGGATGTTTAATGTTATTAATGAGGTTGGTTTAGAACCTCGGTAATCTATTTACTGTCGTTATACTGCCGAAATTCTGTTGCGTCCTGACTGATTATAGGAGGGGCCGAGTTGGGGCGTGACAGTTTAAGTGGTATCAGAGCGCATGTTAGTTGTCAGTCGGGGTATTCTCGGAATGTGGGTAATGGTCTTAGCATGAAATATGTATGAAAAGAAAGAAAAGTGAAATATGTATTGGTATGATTAAATGATTAATTGATTATGTGATTTAAGTGCTTATGTGATTATGTGATCAATTTGCTTATGTGATTGAAACTTATGTCATCTATGTGCTTTATATGAGTTTGTTGTTTATGTGTTAAAAGTTGTATATAACCTATTTACGTCTTATAACATGTGCTAACTCTTTGATTAGTACGACGGCCGGTAGACCGAGGACTCGTGGTAGGCTCTAGATTGTAGATGAGGTCCATGGTAATGTGGCACAGGGCAGTGATAGGGGTGATGTCAGGTTAGGGGTAGCAATGGATCGGATTGCATATTTGATGGCTGGGCAGGCCCAGTTGTTAGCGGGTCAGGCTGTTCAGACTCAAGCGTTGCAGGCTCAGATACAGAGTGTACAGGGTGGTAATCACGGTCAAGGTTCTATGAAGGAGATTCTGGGGTACTATCCTCCTAGATTTCAGGGAGAGCCTGATGATAGGAAGGCCGAGTCGTGGATTAGTAAGTTAGAGAAAATTTTTGATTCTCTCGGGTACACTGATGAGAGGAAGGTGACTTGTGCTGTCTATTTGCTTGATGATGAGGCAGAGGAATGGTGGTGCACTGTGAGAGCCAGTTGGGAGACCCGGGGTGTTCCGTATGTTTGGGATACCTTTCTGACTGCTTTTAGGGATAAGTATGTCCCGAGGGTTGCACGGGAGAGGAGAGAGGCTAAGTTCTTGTCTTTGGTACAGGGGAATTCTACTGTGGCTCAGTATGAGGCTATATTCACTAGGTTGTCCCGGTATTCACCGGAGTTTGTAGCTGTGGAGGAGAGGAAGACCCGTAGATTTATGTTGGGATTGAGGCCCGAGATTCAGGATGCAATGGCTCTGAATCGCTATGATATCTTTACTGAGGCTTTTGATGCAGCTTCTAGGTTACAGAAGAGGAAAGGGGATCAGATTGTCTCCAGTCAGCCTAGTAAGAGGCCGTATCAGCCACAGGGCCAGCAGGTTATATATAGGCCTCCAGTACAGCAGGTTGTCTACAGGCCACCAGCCCAACAGGGTTCTTATAGGCCACAGGGTCAGCAGAGTTACTATCGACCTCAGTTTCAGCAGAGGCCATATCAAGTTCAGACTCAGTATAGGCCAGCCCAGTCTCAGGGTCAGTACAGGCCTAGTGTGTTGAGACCTCAGCAGCAAGCTGTATCAGCTGCTTCATCAGCTTCTGGTTCTTCTAGGGGCAGTGTTAGTGCCACATCATCGCAGTGTAATTACTGCAAGCGCCCAGGGCATGTGGAGTCCGACTGCAGGGTAAAGGCAGGGACATGTTTGGGTTGTGGTAGCATCGAGCATAGGGCGAAGGATTGCCCTAGATATGCGAGGACTGAGGGTCGGGCAGCGACTCAGGGTTACCAGGGTAGGCCTACGGGCAGTGTACCACAGCAGCAGCGGGTTCAGGCTCGGGCTTATGCAGTTGATATGGAGGAGATGCCTGAGGAGACTGCAGTGGTGGAAGGTAACTTCCTTATACTTGATCAACTTGTTAAAGTGTTGTTTGATTCTGGCGCTACACATTCTTTCATTACTCCTGCTTGTGTGCATCGTGTTAAATTGCAACCTGAAAGATTGCCTTATGTGGTTGAGATTAGTACCTCTTTGACTGATAAGTATGTTACTGGCTTAGTATGTAAGGATTGTATAATACATGTTAAGGGGCATAATTTTCCTTCAGACCTTATTTTATTTCCTATCCGGGGGTATGATGTTATTCTGGGTGTGGATTGGCTTTCTAAGTATGATGCCCAGTTGAACTGTAGAACCAAGGTAGTACAGTTTCGCTTGCCGGATCAGCCAGTAGTAGAGGTAACGGGTAACCGGGGTGCTAAGACGAGTTTTGTTATCTCAGCAACTAAAGCCGTTAAGTTGGTAAGTAAGGGGTGTTCGGGTTATCTAGCTTATTTGATCAACAAGCCATCTGATAAGCTACAGCTAGAGGAAGTTCCTATTATCCGGGAATATCCTAATGTATTTCCCGAGGAGTTGCCAGGATTGCCGCCAGAGAGGGATATAGAGTTTGTGATTAATCTTGTTCCTGGTACTCAACCTATTTCTAAATCGGTGTACCGGATGGCACCAGCTGAGTTGAAGGAGTTAAAGACTCAGTTACAGGAGTTATTGAAGAAAGGATTCATTCAGCAGAGTTCTTCACCTTGGGGAGCTCCTGTTTTATTTGTGAAGAAGAAGGATGGTACTTTGAGATTGTGTATTGATTACCGTGGTTTGAATCAGGTGACCATCAAGAATAAATATCCTTTGCCACTGATTGATGAGTTGTTTGATCAACTTCAGGGAGCCAAAGTCTATTCTAAATTTGATTTGAGGCAGGGGTATTATCAGCTTCGGATTCGTACGGAGGATGTTCCGAAGTCTGCCTTCAGGACTCGGTACGGGCATTATGAGTTTGTTGTTATGCCCTTTGGTTTGACTAATGCACCGGCAGTATTCATGGATTTGATGCATCGAGTCTTTCAGCCGTACTTGGACCAGTTCGTGGTGATTTTTATTGATGATATCTTGGTCTATTCTAAATCTGAATCGGAGCACGAGCAACATCTACAGCTTGTATTAGAGAAGTTGCAGGAGCATCAGTTGTTTGCCAAGTTCAGCAAATGTGAGTTTTGGCTGCAACGGATTTCTTTTCTTGGCCATGTTATTACACAGAGCGGTATTTCTGTAGATCCCACTAAGATTGAATCGGTGATGTCTTGGAAGCGGCCAGAGAGTGTTTCTGATGTCCGTAGATTTCTTGGCTTGGCGGGTTATTACCGTAGGTTTGTCAAGGACTTCTCGAAGATTGCGGGGCCACTATCTAAGTTGACTCAGAAACGGACTATCTTTAATTGGGATGAGAAGTGTGAGAGTGGATTTCAGGAGTTGAAAAAGAGGTTAACTACCGCTCCAGTTCTTGCTCTACCAGAGGGGACCGATAATATGGTCATTTACAGTGATGCATCCAAGGAGGGCTTGGGATGTGTTCTTATGCAGGATGGCCGAGTTATTGCCTATGCTTCTCGAAAGTTGAAGCCTTATGAAGAAAATTATCCGACTCATGATCTTGAGTTGGCAGCAGTTGTCTTTGCACTCAAGAAGTGGCGTCATTATCTGTGGGGAAATAAGTTTGAAATTTTCACTGATCATAAGAGTGTAAAGTACTTGTTCTCACAGAAGGAGTTAAATATGCGCCAGCGGAGGTGGATGGTGCTTCTTGGAGATTATAATTGTTCTATAAATTATCTGCCTGGAAAGCCAAATGTTGTAGCAGATGCTCTCAGCCGGAAGGCTAGTATTTCTTGTTTGGCTATCAAGAAGTGGGAGGTTATTGAGGAGTTTAGTTATTGGAGACCAGAGTTGACTCAGGTTGGGGTGATGTATTCACATCTCCGTATTCAGCCTTTATTATTGTCTCAGATCAGGGAAGCTCAACAGCTTGATGTTAAACTTCAGAAGATCAAGGATCAGATCACGGATGATCAGTCTGACTTCAAACTGCATGAGGACGGTATTCTTCGGTTTTGGAACATGGTTTGTGTTCCCGATGAACCGGGCTTGAGGCGAGGTATTCTGGAGGAAGCTCATAATTCTAAATATACTATTCATCCCGGTGGAACTAAGATGTATCGGGATTTGAAGCAACATTACTGGTGGAACAACATGAAGAGAGAGGTTGCTCAGTTTGTATCTAGATGTTTGACTTGTCAGAGGGTGAAAGCCGAGCATCAATGACCAGCAAGTTTGCTTCAGCCGTTGGCTATACCAGAGTGGAAATGGGAGCATATTACGATGGACTTCGTCACTGGGTTGCCTAGATCACCGAGGGGTAATGATGCAGTTTGGGTTGTCGTGGATCGTTTGACGAAGACAGCTCATTTTATTGCAATGAGGTTAGGAGATGAGGTTACAAAGCTGACGGATCTCTATCTGGATCAGATTGTTAGACTTCACGGTATTCCATCTAGTATTGTCTCCGATCGAGATCCTCGATTTACTTCTCGTTTGTGGGAGAAACTTCAGGAGACCTTAGGTACTCAGTTGAACTTCAGTACCGCGTATCATCCACAGACCGACGGTCAGTCTGAGCAGACTATTCAGATTCTGGAAGATATGCTTAGGGCTTGTGTTCTGGACTTCGGGAAGAACTGGGAGAAACATCTACCACTTGCCGAGTTTGCCTATAACAATAGTTATCAAGCTACTATTGGGATGGCGCCTTTCGCAGCTCTTTACGGTCGTAAGTGCCGTTCACTTTTATATTGGGACGAGGTAGGAGAGATGAAGACTGTTGATCCGACTATTATTCCAGAACTTCTTGAGAAGATTGAGAATGTTCAGTTGATCAGGCAGAGAATGCTTACGGCGCAGAGTAGATTCAAGAGTTATGCTAATAAGCGTCATCGGGACTTAGAGTTTGCAGTTGGAGATCGGGTTTTCTTGAGATTGTCTCCTCGAAAGGGGTTTGCTCGTTATGGTAAAGGTGGAAAGCTGAGCCCAAGATTTGTTGGGCCGTATGACATTACTAGTAGCGTTGGTAAGTTCGCATATCGGTTGGCTTTACCGGAGAACTTCTCTAATGTCCACGATGTATTTCACGTGTCTAATTTGCAGAAATATAATACGGATCCTTCTCATATTCTTGAGCCAGAGCCGTTACAGCTTCGAGAGAATTTGACTTATGACGAGCGTCCGATTCGTATTCTAGATCAGATGGACCGAGAGTTGAGGTCGAAGAGGATTCCGATGGTTAAGGTGTTGTGGAAGCATCACGGCATTGAGGAAGCTACGTGGGAGAGACGAGATCAGATGCAGCAGCAATACCCAGATCTATTCCGTACATCAAGTAAGAATTTCGAGGATGAAATTTCTATAAGGGGGGGAGAATGTGAAACCCCACTTTCCTGCTTATCTCATTTTACGTGCTATACCTCGTTTTGCGTGCATATGATCTGTTTATGTGCTATAGGACCTAGAAAGTTATAATTTTGATGTCAATACTCCTAATACGTGCTAAATGTGCATTCATGAAATTTTTATCAAAAACGGGATCAGAAATTTTATCGTCGTCTTTTAGTGAATAGTGTTTTGGACGCACGTCCGCTAAAATTTTGAAACTGGTCTTTTTAACCCTTCTAGACCTAGTCCACGGACTTTAATAGACCTGTGTTTGATGAAAACGGTTTTAAAATCGGCTTAAGAATTTATTAGGGTTTTTACACCGACTTTTGCGAAAATCGAGTTTTAAGCCGACTCGGGTGAAATTGTTTGATTGTAAAACTTCTTGTCACCTAAAAATAATTTACTTGAGCTAGATTGGGTGTTGAATAATTGTTTTGAACTTTGGTAATCAAGAAAATGCATTTAAAGTCAAGAAAACACAAAAATACTAACTTAAACTACTTTGACTTTGCATTTTTTTTAATTGACTAAGCTTTTAATTATATATTGTCATCAACACACACTCAACACAACACAAAACACACTCCACACACACACAAAGGGCCGAGAGGTTGAGGGAGAAAAAGAAAGAGAAAAACTCAAGCTTTTCAATCAATTTTTCAAAGAAAAACCTAGTTTTTGTCCGTAGAACTTCGCACCGACTTGGATTCTGCTTGTTGGGCACACATAGCACGCATTCCTAGGCTTATATCGCATCAAAGGTGAGAGAAAAATTCTGGATCTCAAAATGTCATTTTTATACTTTTGCTCATAAATGAAAATTTAACCGTTAGAATTGAAATCTGATGATAGATTATTGCTCCTTGCATGCTAGGGATCATTTTGATGCAATACTACGAATTTATGTCGGATGTAGCATAATTTTTATTTTCCGGGTATTTAATTTTGATTAAAATGTTCAAAGTTGAATTAAATGAGTTGTGTTGATCGAAATCGATTGCCGTCGATTTCTAAATACTTGATAATTACGTGTTAGCGCTGTTGTAATGCCGAATTTTCGATTACATTGTTCGTGTGAAAATCCGGAAAATCCAGCCAAGACATCCTAGGGTTTTAGGGTTATCGGGCATGATTTGGAGGTGTTATGGTAGATTTCCGAGAGGGCTAATGTAGTAGGTTGAATGGGTGAGTGTTAGAAACTGATTTGGCAATGTTTGGATTAATAGATTGTAAGTTATGAATTTTAGAAATTTAGGTTGTCATTCTTTAATTTCTTGAACGATGCCTTTAGATGATTGGGTTGTGTTTGAGTGTTGAATGGTGAGTTGTTGATGAGTAATTTAGAGTTTAATTGTGGATATATGCATGTCCGGTTAGATGGCCTACTTTGTCATCTAACTAAGTTATTGATTGATTATTATTCAAGAAAATTCGAAATTCAAAATACTTGATAAAAAGGCTTCGGGAATCGGGCACTTTCGTTGCTGATCTCCCAATTGATTGATTGATTGATGATTGATGATGATTATGGAGTCTTGGTATGTGTGTGCCACCTCTCGGGCAGCGTTGGGCTGTCGGGTTGATAACGGCATGACTGCCATAGGCTACCCCCAGCTCGCATGACGGAGGTGTCATGGAGGGAGGGGCTAGTGAGGTACCTCGGGTGCGTGAGTAATAGGGAGTTATAAGAAGAACGGTTGAGATCGTGATGGCGTTTGGAGCTACACCAAATAGAGTATCCTTTATTGATTGGTTATATAGCTATGTGATGATAGTATTATTTGTGTTATTGTGTGTTTACTGACTCAAAGGATTATTCCAAGGAGTTTAGTAGACCTTGCTCGAGATCTATCGGATCCTCACTGGGCTTATGTATATAAGCTCACTCTCTATTATTGCATGCTTACAGGTGTTGCAGAGCCGGATTACGGGTACGTGCCTCCTGAGGAGGAAAATGTGCCTTACGTGGACGAGTCATATGTTCCTGAGTCTTATCCATGATTCTATGTTGTTTAATATCATGTACATTAGCTTAATAGACTTTTATATGCTTTATGGTTCTTATTGTAATAGATGTTGAAAAGATGATGATCCAAATGATGTTAATTTAGTGGCTTTCTTTTGTTTATGGTTAAGTTGTAAATGTGTCTCAACTTACTTTTGAAATGTATGATAAGGTTGAGGTATTGTATGTTATGTTGGAACGGAGGTAGATAACAAAGACTGATTATTGTATATTATGGTTATGTTGTTTGTTGTTATGCTGTTGAGGAGTTGTTGTTTGTATGGTTATAGAATTGGATGTTTAATGTTATTAATGAGGTTGGTTTAGAACCTCGTTAATCTATTTACTGTCGTTATACTGGCTAAATTCCGTTGCGGCCTGACTGATTATAGGAGGGGTCGGGTTGGGGCGTGACAATGATCCTACAGAACTTTAACCATCGGTATGCTTTTAGTCCTCAGCTCCTGAACTTTCCAATCAACAATTTGAAGAGGTTTCTCGTGTAGGTCAAAGTTTCACTGATCTCTAGTGTCTCGGGCTCAAGAACATGAGAAGGATCTAGCTGATACTTCCGAAGCTTAGAAACATGGAAGACATCATGAATTCTGCCCAGGCAAGGAGACAAAGCTAGTCGATAAGCCAATTCGCCAATTGTTTCAGTTACTTCAAATGGTCCTACATAACGAGGACTAAGTTTTCCCTCCCTTACCATGCCAAATCAAACCCTTGAGATGAGAAATTTTTAGAAATACCCGATCACCTACGGCAAATTTCAGATCACGACATCGTCTATTTGCGTAACTCTTTTGCCGACTCTGCACTGTAACCATTCTTTTTCTGATAAGATGAACATTATCAATCATTTTGTTCATCTCTGGCAATACAGTAGGATCAATAGATTTCAACTCTCCAACTTCATCCCAATATAAAGGAGATCTGCATTTATGCCTATACAAAGCTTCATACGGTGTCATACCAATAGTAGCTTGATAGCTGTTGTTATAAGCAAATTCTGCAAGAGGTAAGTATCTCTCCTAACTCTTATCGAAGTCCAGAATGCACGCTCGTAACATATCTTGAAGTATTAGAATAGTTCTTTCAGATTGTCTTTCAGTTTGAGGATGATAAGAAGTACTGAAGCTCAATGTTGTGCCCAAAGCTTTCTGAATCTACTGCCAGAACTAAGATGTGAACCTGGGATCTCTATCTAACACAATGCTCTTTGGAATCCCATGAAGTCTGACAACATTCTCAATATATAACTCCGCCAGCTTATCAAGAGAATTAGTCTTCTTTTTAGCAATAAAATGAGAAGCCTTGGTCAATCTAAACCCAACAACCCAAACTGAGTCATTACCCTTCGAAGACCTCGGCAAATCAGAGACGAAATCCATGGTAATATGATCCCACTTCCATTCAGGTATAGCCAAAGGCTGTAATAACCCTACAGGTCTCTGATACTCTGCTTTAACTTTCTGACAAGTAAGACATCTAGCAACATAGTCAGCAATTTCCCTCTTCATGTTGTTCTACTAGAATTTCTGCTTCAAATCTTTATACATCTTTGTACTACCTGGATGGATAGTATACTTAGAATTATGAGCCTCTGGAAGAATTTCTTTCTTTAAAGCTGGCTCTTAAGGAATACAAATTCTGTCTTTGAATTTAAGAAGACCATCATCATGCAATTTGAAATCCGACTCTCCATCTTTTGATTTCTCTAAGATTTTCAACAAATGAGGATCCGTCTACTAAGCTTCTCTAATCTTGGATAATAATAAGGATTGAATCTGCAAACTTGCAAATTGAATACCAGAATCTGAAGTCTTAGGCTTCCATAGACATAATTCTTCCATGAACTCCCAATTCTTGATGATTAGATTGGCAACTGTAGCCTTTCGGCTTAAATCATCAGCAACAATGTTGGCCTTACCTGGCAGATAATTGATAGTACAATTATAATCCTCAAGCAATTCCAACCAACGCCTCTGCCTCATATTCAACTCTTTTTGAGAAAAGCGATACTTCAGACACTTGTGATCAGTAAAGATTTCAAATTTATTACCCCAAAGGTAGTGACGCCATTTCTTTAGTGCAAAGATGATAGCTGCAAGCTCAAGATCATGCGTCGAATAATTAAGTTCATAAGGTTTCAATTTTCTGGAAGCATAGGCAATAACTTTTCCATTCTGCATCAATACACAGCCCAAACCTTCCTTAGAAGCATCACTATAGATTACCAGATTATCAGTACCCTCAGGTAGAGCAAGAATAGGAGCTATGGTTAATCTCTTCTTCAATTCCTGGAAGCTAGCCTCACATTTCTCATTCCAGTCAAATACAGTCTTCTTTCGAGTAAGCTGAGTCAATGGTCCAGCAATTTTAGAGAAATTCTTAACAAACCTTCTAACCCACTAAGCCCAGAAAACTGCGAATTTCTGTAACAGTCTCCGGCTGTTTCCATGCCATGACAACCTCAATCATCGCTGGATCCACAGAAATTCCATCCTGAGAAATAATATGGCCTAAAAAAGTAACTAGCCTTAACTAGAACTCACACTTACTGAACTTCGTAAACAATTTATGATCTTGAAGAGTCTGTAGTACAATCCTGAGATGTTGGTCATACTCCACCTCAGATTTAAAATATACAAGAATATCATCAATAAATATAACCACAAACTGATCCAAATATGGACGGAATACTCTCTGCATCAAATCCATGAATGCGGCAGGAGCATTAGTTAACCCAAATGGCAGAACAACAAACTCATAATGACCATACCGAGTTCTGAAAGCAGTTTTGGGAACATCATCTGACTTAATCCTTAACTGATAATAGCCCTGCCTCAGATCGAATTTAGAAAATACCCTGGCACCTTGCAGCTGATCAAATAACTCCTCAATCAAAGGCAATGGATATTTGTTTTTGATAGTTACCTGATTAAGACCCCGATAATCAATGCATAAGCAAAGAGATCCGTCTTTCTTTTTAACAAATAGAACTGGTGCACCCCAAGGTGAAGAACACGGTTGAATGAATCCTTTCTCAAGCAAGCCCTGCAACTGAACTTTCAATTCCTGCAATTCGGGTGGAGCCATTCTATACGGAGTCCTAGAGATAGGTATAGTCCCCGGTAATAAGTCAATCATGAACTCTATCTCTCTATCAAGTGGTAAACCAGGTAATTCCTCAAGAAAAACCCCCGAAAACTCCCTCACAATAAGTACATTATTCAATTTCAACTGGTCCACAGGTTGATTAATCAAATATACAAGATAAGCCTCATAACCTTTGCTCAACAGTTAAGATGCTCTAATGGAAGAAATGATAGGAGTTCCAATTGATTTTCTACTACTAACTATTTCAATTACAGGGTGGTCAAGCATTTCTAATCTCACAATCTTCTTTCTACAGTCAAGTTGTTCATAATAACTTCCTAACCAATCCATCCCCAATATAATTTCAAAGTTATTGAAGGGTAGAATAATCAAGTCAGCAGGAAAAACACGACCCTCAATAAAAATATTACATGTTCTGCAAATAGATCTAGTAACAAATTTTGGACCCATAAGAGTGTAAACCACAATCTTATGCAACAGTTTATCATGATTCAGTTTAGCATTTTGTGTACAAGTAAGAGTAATACATGAATGCGAAGCTCTGAAATCAATTAAAACTTTAACCGATGGATCATTAAGAAGAAAAGTACCTTCTACTACAGCAATCGTATCCGGAAGTTCCTCTGTATCAAGACAAATACTCGGGCCTGACCCCGTGGTACTGGTGCTGCAG
The DNA here is from genome assembly GCA_037974665.1 of Ehretia macrophylla. NCBI lineage: Eukaryota > Viridiplantae > Streptophyta > Magnoliopsida > Boraginales > Ehretiaceae > Ehretia > Ehretia macrophylla. Next base: position 64,247,511 of record CM075771.1, on the reverse strand, counting down.
CTGACGCCCTGGTCTGATTGCCATGACCAGATGTCTGACCCCTAGTATTCTTGAATTTCGGGCAATCTTTAGCCTTGTGTTGATCACTACCACTTCCAGTACATCGGCCCAGTCTCTTCTAACAATTTTTCTCAGTCTGACCCTGGCATTGACAAAAGCTACACTGTTGGTGACGTCTTGCAAAAGTGCCTCCCGAATGAGCTCTGTAAGAAAAGGTAGCTGAACTACCCTGCTGAGATCGAGCTGCAACTGGACGAGACTGCCCCTGATTCTAACTCTGAACTGGTTGTGCCTGAGTCTGAGTAGGCCCTGCATAACTCTGTGTCTGCCTCGGCTGCGGACTCTACCCAACTGAAATAGTCTGCCTCTGGTACCCCTAACTCTGTGACTGGAACTGTCGCTTACTCGATTGACTAGTCTCGGCCAACACATCTGCCTTGAGTTTTTCATACCTCGAGGTGGCTCTGACCACTGTAGCATAATTAGGGTAATCATTCGCAGATAGATTAAGCATAATATCACTTCTCAACCCCATGATGAATCTCTGCATTTTCATGTCCTCTGGCTGTACCAAAGCCGGCATGTAACGGGAGAGCCTAGTAAAAGTAGCCTTATACTGATCCACTGTTATATTTTCCCGCTTCAAAGCTATGAACTTTGCTTGGCGTCTCTCATGGGCAACCACTAATATATATTTATCTCGGAATTCACGGACAAAGTCAGCCCACGAATGTTGAACCCTCTCGGCTTCCCATTTCTCACTAATAGTCCGCAACCACTCTCCGGCATCACCCTCCCTAAGAAATGTGGCATAGGTAATTTTTCTCTCATCACTGCACTCGAGTATTGCAGCCACCCTTTCAAACTTTCTCAACCACAATTCAGCCTTCATATAATCTGGCTCTCCTAAGAAGCTGTAAGCCCCATGATGTAAAAACCTGTCATACAAATTACTTCCGGTAGTACCATTACCCTCAGCTCTTGTAGCCTGATTACCTCTGGCAACCCCTGTCTGTCCCTGTTGAGTCACGAATTGGGCAATGGTATTCATAGCATTGGCCATTGTGGCCAAGATCTGCGTGTTGCTCGATTCCTAAACTTGCGGTGCATTTCCTACCATACTAGCTTCTGGCCCTGGAGCCTCCTCTGGTTCTCTATCAATATCTTGATTCCCAGTTCGACGGCGGGGTCCCATTCCAGACAACTAGAATGCAAGTTATTATGACAAGCATATGTATAATTCACAATTAAATCACATAAGAAAAAGTTCAAATAAGTTAACATAAGATCACATATAGGGTCATACAAACACTTTGCATACTAAAGACACAAATAAAATAATTAATCATACTTTCGATTCTTAACTTTTCACTTTTACACAATAACTCATAAAAGACCTTTCACATTCTCGCTTCCATGCTAGCATGTGCTTTAACCATTCAATCCTTCCCTTAGCCAATCAAAGAAACATTTATTCACGCAATCACGTCTTAACTTAATAGACTCCTACCCACAGACTGAGAAAATTAACCCGGCTTCATGCATTCTATAAGCTCTGATACCACCTAAATGTCTCACCCCGACCCAACCCCATGCTAAAGGTTAAGTCTGGACCCGACAAACGGACAGAGTCTCTCCTGCACTGTGGACATTCTGAAAACCTGTAAACACTAAATAAAGCCACAATATAACACGACAAGCTTTTCTAACTAAAGTTCAAAGGTTCAAGGCCATCCGAGCCTTGAGACATACAGTAGTTCAGATTCAGACAAGCATGCATCCAACTTAACTTCTTTACAAAACCGCTTATCATGCCACTCCATGATAGCATTGAAACAATCTTAGAAATTGAAAACAAACATACATTAGAACATTCACTCCCAAGCATGCAAAGCAGCTAGAAATAGAAACATACGTTATTACATGCCATGGTTCCAAATCTACTACTACAACATCTAACTTTTAACTTGCAACTACATAACATATACATAGCTCTTAGGCTACAAAATAGAACATAAAGTAAACAAACAAGCTCTTCATTAAACAACAAGAACATTAACTACCTTAGGCAACTAGACACAGCAACTAAGGCAATAGTTCAGTCTGAACCTCCGGTTCTTCTCCTTCAACCTAATCTAGCTAGGGATCACCCACAGCATCTCCTGAAACAAGTTAGCAAGGTATGAGCAACCACTATTGCCCAGCGAGGGATAAAGGCCAAACGGGACATGCAATGCAACAAATATAGCAGTTAACAAGAAAAGCAAATAAAGTACATTTGAAACAGTAAATAATCACACATATCAAAGGATACGATACAGTTAACCCCAAACTCCATGATTCTCTTATCTTTGGCCACGAACCACGATCCACGAACCATGATCAACGTGCCGGCAAATTCCCAATCACCTTAATGGGTGTACTCCGGATGTACCCTGATAATCCTACGACACAACACCCCCTGGCAATCTCCGGGCCAAGCGAATGAGGGAATAGGGTACGGAGTTTGAATATCCACTGGCAAGCCCTCTACCGCCCAACCGATATTCAACACATCTGCCCCTGACACTATGGTTGTACAACTAATATGCAATGCACTTAACAATGGCAAGATCATATCAACAATAGAAGCAATAACATGTGGGAGGATCAACAAAGTAGGTTGACCTCAAAACAGTTAGAATATAAGTATTTTATATAAGCAATTAAGCCAATTACAAAGAGGCATATTCATCCACATAGAACTATACCAAAAGCTTCAAAACACCTTGAAACTACATTTAAACACACAAAGAATCATGTCAAAGTCTTAGAAGCATGAGACAATCGAATTTGTACTTAAACCCCTTTGTAACCCAACCCGTTTTCTTTCCAAACTCATGTTATGGTCTAGATTAGCAAGCAGACTTTACCATGTTTCTAGTTAACCCCTTAGGCACCATTAGAACCCTTGAAATCACGCAAACACCTGCATTTAGCCCGAAAGCCCCAATTTTCCTCTATTGACTTTGTACTACACGTACCTCAACCAGGACTCAAATGGAAGCTAGCAAAGCTTAATTAGGTCCTAAATAGCCTAGGATTACTAAATGTGGAGGCTAATTCAACACGGATTAACATTAACCCCGGAACCCCTTTTAAAAAGTCGGCTATTTCATGTTTTATACAAGTTTAGAACAAATCAAGGTCATGGGGCTATTAGACTACCTTCATTGGCGCCTAAGGCATCTATTAGAAGCAATGAAGCAAGCCAATACGCACAATTACACAAAACCCTAAAAATCCGTCACTATTCACCTCAAATAATCAACGAGCAATTTCAACTGTTTAAAACTCGAATCAATAGCATAAAAGTGGTCTCTACAACATGTATACATCATGTATAGTAAGATTTTAGCATACCATAAGCCAATACTAACAAATCTAGAAATTCAACATTTTGACATAAATATTCAATTCACAAATGATGCAATAATCCTTCACCGGAAGCTCTTAGGAAGCAAGGAGAGGCTCTAGAACACTCTAAAAGGGGCTCCAACACAAGCTAGGAAGGTCAAATTGTAAACAAAATGGTTGATTTCTCTTCATTTCCTCCCTGCTGCACCTCTCAGGTTTGCACAGTAAATCAACCCTATTTTTTGTTTTTGTTTTTGTGAGGTATAACTTATAAGTGTTGTTATATGGGTATATAATTAACTTAGGTCATTTTAGGTGTAGGTTGACTACTTAGAGGGGGTCAACTAACTTAAGTTAATCACCAAGGTGCAATTATGAGCTAGTTAATTAAGTTGCAAAGTTTAATTACGTAACACTATTCAATAGTTTCAATAAAATATTTCCTAAGCGGATGCTCTCGGCCCTAATTGCTCAAATGCACATTTTTCTCATTCCTATAACAGTTAATATGATTTTAGAAAAATATTAATTCATGGTAATTATGCAATTGAAAAACAAAAAGAATAGTAACTAAAGAAGACAGAAATTAAAGCACAGAAGAAATGCGCACATAGTGGATGCAACAGTAATCTAGAAGTATGACAAAATCTCGGGCGTCATACCCTGGCAATCTCCGAACCAGGCGAATGAGGGACTAGGGTACAGAGTTTGAATATCCACTGGCAAGCCCTCTACCGCCCAGACGATATTCAACACATCCGCCCCTGACACTATGGTTGTAATACGAACCACGCCAACATATGACGCAATCCAACACCAAATATGGCAAACGACCCCAAGACCTTTCAGTACCCATCTCAAGGTTCTAAGGATAAGGTTCCTACACACAATATTGGCAAAGCCATCTCTACCGTTCATGTTACTGGCAACTCTTTCAACAATGCCTCTACATCCAAGGCATCAACTTTATTCGATTACACTTGGGCAGTCCAAGGCATTTTTAATGGAAGGCCCCCTAATCGAAGAGCTCATTAAGGAGTTTTTTTTTTTCTTTGATCTTTTGTGTTTTTGATTTTCTTGTCTTTTGTTCTTTCAGTCCTTGTTGGACTGATTCTTTTCTTTTACCTGTCTTGATCTTGTTTGACGTTGTTTGTCAACATCCATGTACTTGTACCATTTCCTTTGGACTTCAATAAATTTCCACTTAATTAACAAAAAAAAAAGCTAGAACCTTGGTATAGTTGAAGACACCACAAACGAGGATGGAAAACCCGTTTGATAAGTCAAGGATCAACGAAACAAGAATAATCTTGATAATTTTGAAAAAGTTCTTGAGAACTTGAGGAGAATAATCTCACAAATTTAATATCAAAATTGTCTAACTTTTATTTCATGCAAATTCGCCATATATAGGCAAAGACAAATGAGTTTCCTATTTGAAAAAAGAACTCCTAAACCCTAACTCAAAATACGAAAACGTGAATAGTAACTAGGTCAAAGGAAACAAACTTAGAGACCAAGAAAAGACTCCTATTAACTATTCATATGAATAGTAACATGAATAGTAACTCAAAAGGAAGCAAACTTGCAACCCAAGAAAAGCTCCTTTCTAGTGTGAACACCTAATCTTGCAGCCCAAGAAAGTCTTTTTCCTAGTGCGAACACATAAATTCGTCCATAGGGAATTAAACTAAAACTGAAACTAAAACTAAATCTTGACTAAATCTTCGAATCTTCTTAAAACTTCTTGAAGAATCTTGAATCTTGAAAATAGAATCTTGACTTGAATCTTTGCTGGAAAATTCGCCCAAAAATGGTTCAACAAACATGGACGCCCAAATGGTTCATTGAATGTGGACGTGTATGGGTTCATTGAATGTGGATGATTCAATGAATGTGGACATGTTGTAGGGCTGGTTCTTGGCTATCTTTTGGATCAAATTTGATGAGTAAAACCAGCATTTGTCCTCATCATTCCCCCCATCTTGAGAAGGATTTGTCCTCAAATCCTCCAGGTTTAAAGACCAGCCTTGGTGGTAGATCTGTGGTATCTCCTCGGGAAACACATCCTCAAAATCCTGCAAGAGAGAAACAACAACACTAGGCAATGTAGGGTCACGTTGGTTAGTGTTTAAAAGAGCCTCTTTGTACAAAAGTACAATCATTGGCCGTTTTGATATCAAAGCTCTCTTAACCTCACTTGTTTTTTCATATAAATTTCTTATTTTCCCCTCTGTTTTTACCTCTTTGGCCGAGCTCTTTCCTCTCCTTGCCTCCTCTCCAGATTCAGCCTTAATTTTCTTTTCACTCTCATTCTTTTGCTCTCTCATATTCTTTTGATCTCTCAGATTCTTTTGTTCACTCAATTTTTGCAACCTCACTTGATCCTTATAGACTTGTTTTGGTTTCATCAGAACTAGGGTGATTGTCCGCTAACCAAATACAAATGAATACTTGTTGGTGAACCCATCATACTGCATACATTGATCAAATTGCCACAGTCTTCCTAAGAAAAGATGTCCAACATGCATTGGTACCACATCACACAATACTTCATCTTCATATTTCCCAATTCGAAACAGTACTACAACCTGCTTTGTAACTTTTTCCTCACAACAATCATTCAACCATTGCAGTCTAAGTTTAAGGTTAGGGTTAAGGTTAAGGTTTGTTTGGGACTGATTTGTGCGACGTTGATATTTAATGGTGGGCAAGATGTACAATGACGATTTTCTAGGGATTTCTATGGATTTTAGCAATGTTTTACATTTTTCAGTTAGGTCCTCCAACTTTCAATAATCACTTTTTCGGCGATTCTACTTTTTTTTTTTGTAAAAGCAATTCCATGTTTAAATCATAATTGCAAGGCACTGGACACGTACCAAATTCCCAATCACTTATTAAATTTCATTTTTATTTTGAATTATTTATTATATATTTTGTTTTAAATTTTAAATAAGTTATTTTGTTTAATTTCAAAGTTAATCTAATGCGTCAATGGTAAATATGTGGTTGAGAACTTGAAAGAGTAAAGCTTAGATATTGAAATTGTTAATCTTTTAGCAGTAAACGAAGAATTAACTTAATTAGAATATATATGAATTTTAGTGAACAAATTAAATTTAAGAAAAAAAATATTAGGGGATTAATTTGGTTATTATAACTTGTAGTATTTTGACTTCCCTATTTTTGCGCTAAATGAAAAATAGGATTCTACACATAAGTTTTGATCCATAGTACTCGACTTGTAAAATGACTAATCTAAAAGCTTGTGAAAAAATAAGTCTTTCCATAAGCTTGGTATTTCACTTTGTATTTCCGTAAGATTAGTATGCGAAAAACTAACGATAATGATAAAATTTTCATTGTTTTTTACTTTATATTTCATTAATCTTACTTTTGTTAATTAGAATATAAAATTATTAATCATTAATTTATTTTCATGCCCTTATATCTAAATATATACAACCTCATACCATTAAATAAATGTTAAAATATATTTTCAATCTAAGGAAAATAGATCTAGCACACACTTATAATGTATTTGTTATTATTAATTCTTTTGTTCTAAATCAAACTACTTTCCTATGAACATGGATAGATCGTAGCCCCTTGGTAGCCATTGGCGACCAAAGAAGAACCAAATTTTTACTTTTTGTTGTCATTAGGTGGCCGATGGACACCACGGGGCTACCAACTATCATGCAAAAGATAAAATTTGTTTGATATAATTAACTACTTTGATTTAAATTGCTCTTCTAAGCTATATATTATCTTTTATTATTGTCATTCTTCAATTTACATTAATTCATTGATGCTAGTTGAAATTAGAATTTGAATGATATGCAAAAAACTAATAACAATGATAAAATCTTCACAGTTTTTTACTTTGTATTTCAGTAGTCCTACTTTTGTTAATTATAATATAGAATTATTAATCATCAATTCATTTTCATGCTCTTATATCTTAAATATGTACAACCTCATATCATTAAATAAACCTCAAAATATATTTTCAATCAAAAGAAAATAGATCTAGCACAAACTTATAATGTATTTGTTATTATTAATTCTTTTGTTCTAAATCAATCTAACTTCTTATGAACATGGACATTTCGTAGCCTCTTCATAGCCATTGGCGACCAAACGGCAACCAAATTTTTACTTTTTGTCACCATTTGATGGTCAATGACCACCACAGGGCTAGTAGCGATCATTCAAAAGATAAAATTTTTTTTCTATAATATATTCTTTTCTTTTAAGTTTCTCTTCTAAGCTAAATATTATGTTTTATTAGTCATTCTTCAATTTAAACTAATTCAGTGATACTAATGCAAAATTAGAATTTTATTGGTATGTGAAAAACTAATGACAATGATAAAATCTTCATTGTTTTTCACTTTATATTTGAGTAATCCTACTTTTGTTAATTAGAATTTAGAATTATTAATCATCAATTCATTTTCATGCTCTTATATCTTAAATATTTACAACCTAATACCATTAAATAAACCTTAAAATATATTTTCAATCAAAAGAAAATAGATCTAACACAAACTTATAATGTATTTGTAATTATTAATTCTTATGTTCTAAATCAATTTAACTTATTATGAACATGGACATTTCGTAGACCCTTTGTGGCCATTGGCGATTAAAGGGCGACCAAACTTTTCTTTTTGTCGCCATTTGTTGGCCAATGGCCATCATGGGGCTACGAACGATCATGCAAAAGATAAAATTGGTCTTATATAATCAATTTTTTTGCTTTAAATTGCTCTTCTAAGCTAAACATTATTTTTTATTATAATCATTCTTCAATTTAAACTAATTCATTGATGCTAGTGCGAAATTAGAATTTGATTGGTATGCGAAAAACTATTGACAATGATAAAATCTTTATTGTTTTTCACTTTGTATTTCAGTAATCCTATTTTTGTTAATTAGAATATAGAATTATTAATCATTAATTTATTTTCATGCTTTTATATCTTAAATATATACAACCTCATACAATTAAATAAACCTTAAAATATATTTTCAATCAAAAAAAAATAGATGTAGCACAAACTTACAATGTATTTGTTATTATTAATTCTTATGTTCTAAATCAATCTAACTTCCTATGAACATGGACATTTCGTAGCCCCTTCGTAGCATTGGCGACCAAAGCGCGACCAATTTTTTACTATTTGGTGACTAATGGCCACCACGGGACTATGAACGATCATGCAAAAGATAAAATTTATTTGATACAATCAATTCTTTTGTTTTAAATTGCTCTTCTAAACTAAATATTATCTTTTATTATAGTCATTCTTCAATTTAAACTAATTCATTGATGTTAGTGCGAAATTAAAATTTGATTGGTATGCAAAAAACTAATGAGTGCGAAAAACTAATGACAATGATAAAATCTTCATTGTTTTTCACTTTGTATTTCAATAATCCTACTTTTGTTAATTATAATATAGAATTATTAATCATCAATTCATTTTCATGCTCTTATATTTTAAATATGTACAACGTCATACCATTAAATAAAACTTAAAATATATTTTCAATCAAAAGAAAATAGATCTAGCACAAACTTATAATGTATTTGTTATTATTAATTCTTATGTTATAAATCAATCTAACTTCCTATGAACATGGACATTTCGTAGCCCTTTCGTAGCCATTGGCGACCAAAGGGCGACCAAACTTTTACTTTTTGCTTCCATTTGATAGCCAATAGCCACCACTGGGCTACAAACAATCATGAAAAAGATAAAATTTGCTTTATATAATCAATTCTTTTGTTTTAAATAGCTATTCTAAGCTAAATATTATCTTTTATTATAGTCATTCTTCAATTGGAACTAATTCATTAATGGTAAGGCGAAATTAAAATTTGATTGGTACGCGAAAAACTAATGACAATGATAAAATATTTATTGTTTTTCATTTTGTATTTCAGTAATCCTACTTTTGTTAATTACAATATAGAATTATTAAATAATCAATTTAATTTTCATGCTCTTATCTTAAATATATACAACCTCATACCATTAAATAAACCTTAAAATACATTTTCAATCAAAAAAAAATAGATCTAGCACAAACTTATAATGTATTTGTTATTATTAATTCTTATGTTATAAATCAATCTAACTTCATATGAACATGGTCATTTTGTAGCCCCTTCGTAGCCATTGGCGACCAAAGGGCTACCAAACTTTTACTTTTTGTCGCCAATTGGTGGCCAATGACCACCATAGGGCTACAAACGATCATGCAAAAGATAAAATTAATAAATTCTTTTGTTATAAAGTGCTCTTCTAAGCCAAATATTATCTTTTATTATAGTCATTCTTCAATTTGAACTAATTCATTGATTCTAGTGCGAAATTGAAATTTGATTGGTACGCAAAAAACTAATGATAATGATAAAATATTTTTTTTTTCACTTTGTATTTCAGTAATCCTACTTTTTTAATTAGAATATAGAATTATTAATCATCAATTCATTTTCATGCTCTTATATCTTAAATATGTGCAACCTCATACCATTAAATAAACTTTAAAATATATTTTCAATCAAAAAATATAGATCTAGCACACACTTGTAATGTATTTGTTAATATTAATTCTTATGTTCTAAATCAATCTAACTTTCTATGAACATGGAGATTTTGTAGCCCCTTCGTAGCTATTGGCGACCAAAGAGCGACCAAAATTTTACATTTTGTCGCCATTTGATGGCCAATGGCCACCACGGTGATACGAACTATCATGCAAAAGATAAAATTTGTTTTATATAATTAATTCTTTTATTTTATTTATTTTATAACTATTTTAGTTTTCTTATAATATTTTTTTGAAAAATCAAATGGTATTTGTTGCGTATGGGCGCTTTTGCGACCTAAGGGCGACAATTATTTATTTTATTTATTTTCCTTTTTATGTCAATTTTTTTTTAAAGAAATATTAACGTTTTTGGTTGCCATTGGGTCATCATTTTGTGACCAATTGGAGACCACAATTTTTCTTTTTCAATTTTATATTTATTTTTTCCCATTTATTTTTTGTAGTTAAGTTGTGAACAAAAATTAATAATAACAGTAGCCATGTGGTCGCCATTTGGTGACCTAATGGCGACCAATAACTAATTAAACAATAATTATCTTTTATTATCGCTATTTCATCACCATTTTGCGACCATATGGCGACCATTTGTAATTTTTTTTTGGAGGAAAATTTTTTCGCGCATTTTAGCTACCAAAAGGTGACGAAAGATTTTGTTCATCGCTAGTCCTTTAAAATGGCTACGAAACTTTATTTTGTCACCATTTTTCATAGCCTCAGGGCTGTTTTATTGTAGTGCTTATTTATATACAAAACATCTATAAGCTTAGATTCCTGTTCTACAGAAAGATTAGAAGCAATAATAGCCAAGAGTGTTTGATTTGATCCAATAAAAAATATTTGAGATGGCTTGGGAGCTATTTGAGCTCCAATTCCGGAGGAGACGGAATAGAATGGAGCATAGGTTCTTTGGAAAGAATCAAAGACAGTTCTATGGCACAAACCTGAAGTTCTTCTTCTATTTTTGAAGTATCCTTTAAAGACTCACTATCTTCTCCACATGACTCCTCAAACTCAGTCAAATTCATTCCACAATGAGTCAAAGTTGTCTCCAAAAATTCATTTTGCATGAGGATGGGAAAGGACTCTTCAATTAAAGGGTCAATCTTATCTACTATGAAACATTCAAGACCATCATCTTGATTTGTAAACTTAGCAGCACTAGCAACATTCAATTTTACCTTCATATTCCTATAAGCAACCTCTATTTCTCTAGTCCCACAATTGATTTTATCATTAGTTGTCACTAAGAAAGGTCGGCTTAAAATGATTGGAGTCTGAAACTTCTAAATCTCTCTTGGCTCCATATTTACCATAAAATCAACAGGAAAATAAAATTTGTCAACCTTAACTAAACCATCCTCAATCATATCTCTGAAAACTCTGATTGATCTATTGGCCAATTGAAGAGTGCTAGAAGTATGTTTCAAGTCTACTAAATCAAGTTGCTCAAACAAATTATAGGGAAAACGATTCACACTAGCTCCTAAATCAAGAAGAGCACGATCAATGCAATGTTCATCGATGTAACAGGGAATGGTAAAAGCTCCTATATCTTTTAATTTTGGCAAAGGAGGAGAAGTAAGAATACAACTCACATTTTTGGTTAATCTTACCTTGTCTTGAATCTAAACCTGATTTCTTCTTTTGTGAGTACAAAGATCCTTTAAGAATTTTGCATAAGCAGGAATTTGTTTAATAATTTCTAAAAAGGGCAAATTGATTTTTACCTATTTGAAAGTTTCTAACATTTCCTCCCTTTTAGACTCTTAATCAAGTTGTTTTCCTAATGCATGAAGGAAATGTGCTTTCAGACTAACAATCGATGGAACTTTCTCATGTAGTTTTTCAATTTTAGGTTCATCTTCTACTTTTTTTGATGCTTCAGTGTTATCTTGTTACTTAGCTTTCTATTTTGATAGCAATGCATCCTTAGGAGCTTCAAGACTTACCTTATTATCCACTTTCTTACTGCTTCGTAGTGTAGTGACAGCTTGCAGTTGTTCCATGCTTTCTTCTGTAGAAGCAACCTGTGCCTTATCTTTGGGATTCTTACGGGCTGAGAGGGTAGTCTTCCCTCTTCTCTTTTGTAACGAGTATTGGCCAATTCTCATATCTGTTTCTCCAACTTGGCAATTGATTGAGTATGTGAATTCAAGACTTGAATGTTGGGTTCAAAGTTTTGTAAGGATTTCAAAACCTTCTCCTCAAAATTAGAATTGTAAGATCAAGAACCTAGATTAGAATTCAGTGATACATAATTTTGAATATACCTTGTCGGTGGGAATCTTGGTAAGTAGATTGTACCTCTTTGTCTTGGTTGTTGAACTTATGGAACAACTTCCTAATTCAGGGACCATGACAAGTTTGGATGGTCACAGTAACCTGGATAATAAGTGTTAGAAAATGGATCATATTCACGAAAATATCTAAAAGCAGCAAGAACCTGCTCCAAAGCTGGATTAGAATTTGATGCAAGAACATTTTCACCAGAATCAACTACATGCAAAGATTCTTTTCTTTTGACCAATTTTTCTAGTACTTGAGTTAAACTCTCAACTTTTCAAGATAATGAATTGTAATCACCACTGCCTATTTCTCCTTCTTAGTTCTAGATGCGGACGCACGTTTGCATGAGTTGTTACTTAATTTTATGAACAATTCCCAAGCTTCTTCTAGAGACTTTTCAAGAAGTGAACCGCTACATGCTGCATCAATTAGACTCTGATTATGATCATTTAAACCTTGATAAAAAATTTGAGATAATTGCCATGCCTGGATATTATGATATGGACAAGAACGAAGCAACTCCCCATACCTATCCCAACTCTTATAGAGAGGCTCTCCAGGTAATTGAGCAGAATTACTGATTAAGTTCTTGTATTCTTTAGTTTTTGTAGAATGGAAGAACTATCTAGAAACTCTCTTTGTAATTGAGTCCAAGAAATGATTGACTCGGAAGGCAATCCATTAAGCCAATTTTGGGCACAGTTATGTAAAGAGAATGAAAAATAGTATGAAAAAGAGTTAACTTAATAGTCTCATCCGACACAAAACCAGAGTGAACTGAAGTCCATGCTTGAGTAAACTTGTCAATGTGAGTGTACGGATTTTCATCTGAGAGACCTTGAAATTTTGGAAGCATTTGAGTCATGTGTGAATTGACCTTAAACTGAGCATTCCCTTGAGTAGGAAGAGCAATGGCTTGGGGTGATACATAATCGTCGGGAGTGGAATAATCTTTGATACTCCGTCTAACATTACCTATCTCTCTTCCTTGATTTTGATTTTGGTTTTGGTTTTGGTTTTGGTTTTGGTTCAGATTTTGGTCAGCCATGTTTTAGGTTGAAAGCTTTTGTGTTCGGCTTCTAAATTTAAAAGCTTTTTTGATTTTTGGATAAAAAATAAAGATGGGTGGTTTCAAAGATCGACAACCATGCATACAAGGGTTAACAAAACTAAATGAAATGAAAGACTAAAATAAAAAATAAAATAAAAATAAATAAAGCAAAGGTACACAAAGAAAATTCAAAATTCAAATATGTAAATAATGAAAGCACTCAAAATATATACATATGAACAATTATATACATAAATCAAATACTTACCTCAACTGATGAATGCCAATCCCCAACAACAGCACCAAATTTTGACTACGTCATTTTATGATAAAAAGTAGAGTGAAAGAATTTAAAATAGTTTTACCTCTAATTACCACATAGTTGTAGTGAGTTGAGGATCGATCCACGGAGATTGTGGTTACAGTTTACTATTCAGTGCTTAATTTAAGTTCAATTGACTTCCAGTTTAAGTCCAAAGTGTTCAAAAGTAATGGTAAATTATAAAATTACGGAATTAAGTTATAACACAATTTTAGTTAAGTCCAAGAATCGACTGTGATTCGAGATGGTAAATTGCTCAGAGTATTCAAGTATAATGTTATGGATTTAGATTGAAAGATTAAATTCTTCTAAGTTGGCCTCGAATACGTAAGTGACGAGATTAACGGATTATCAAGTCTCAGACTGGAGGTGTTGGTACAACCGAACTGTATCCATCCAAGATGTTGAAACCACAATTAGTCTTTCACTTACATAACCTAGAAGTGTTAGTACAACCAAACTGTATCCATCTGAGGTAGTTGATAAACTTCATTGATAAGACCTTTGTGGAAGATAGCATTTGAATCATCTTGACTTGAATCTTCACATCTTGAAGCTTTTTAGATCTTGACGTTTGAGGTGCTTGAGCTTGATCATCTTCATTTCTCAAAGTTTTGAAGCTTGATCTTACTTTCTTAGCTTTTTAAGACATCAAAGAATCTTCCAATCTATGACTAATTTAAAGCATATAAACATTGTACAAGCCATGATTAGTCAACATTAATCATCTAATTAAGATTTAGTTATTATCAAAATATGAGATCAAAGCCTTTAGGCTAACAATCTCCCCATTTTCATGATGACAAAATCTTAAATATATAAGCATATTTCCATTTGAAAGCATGGTACGATAAAGACAGTTGTCATCCATAAAGGTTTGGGTTCTACTCAATTTCAGATGAAAGATTTAAGAGAAGCTAGTTATATTCTTAGGATCAAGCTTTTGAGCGATCGTATAAATAAGACACTAGCATTATTCCAATCTTTATACATTGAGAAGATTCTTGTCAAATTTAGCATGCAAGACTCCAAGAAGGGTTTATTACCCTCTAGGCATAGAGTACCTATATATAGAGATTAGTGTCCGAAGACACCTGAGGAGATAGATAGTCTCCTATGAAAGGTAACCTGCCTTTGTCATTGGTAGGTTTTCGGACTAAGGCTCACTAGGATATGTGTCACACATTGAACGAGCAACTTAGGTATGATTTTTTAATAGGTACTATCAAAGATAAAGATCAAATATACCTTATGCTACTAAGTGGCTTATACTCTTAATCTTAAGCATATGTCAAAGAACTGATGAAATCAGATTCATATGCTTTGATGCACTATGTATAAGACCTCAATTGTGGGTCAATAGATCTGTGTGTTGGGCATATAGGTATAACTAGTTGGAACATGCGTATATGTTGTCCCTTGATTAGACCTAAGAGGGGGGTGAATTAGGTTATATATGCAATACTACTACTTTTTCGATTAGGCAATATACTAGCAATGATTAATGAAAATCTATCTTAAACAAATATGCACTATCGCAAAATAAAATGTGAGTGAGGCAAATTATCAAACACTTAGTGTGCATAAATTAATGGTAAGAGAGAGTTGAGAGAAAGAGATTGCAAATCGCAATTTAGCATGGTTCGGCCCCTACCTAAGTCCACGACCTAAACTCCCCGCTTAGGATTTTAACAATCTTCACTATTGTGACTCTTCAAATGTTGGTGAGTCCACAAATCAACTACAACAGTAGTTTAAGCTTTGACAATAGAAAATTTATTCTCAATACAAAGCTTAAAACTCCAAACACCTTTAACAAGGAAGTCCTTCATTTCAAAGTGTTTAACTCTCTATTTTGATAGGTGTTTGAGAAAACAATAAAAGCCCTCTTTTAAGGTAGATGAATACAATGAATGTTTCTCTCAATATTGCTCACAAATTCTTGCTCTAGTATAACACAATGATGATTCGAAGATGAAAATAGTGTTAGAAATCAAGAGTAATTGATTTGAATCAATGCTTTGGAAAATAGTTGTTGAGAGAGATTAATAGAGGCTGAGAATTGTGCATTGAATGCTTTGCAACGTTCATAAACGGCTCTATTTTTAAAATAGTGATTTGGCCCGACCAGACGACCCCTACTCGACCAGTCGACCGGAAGAGAAGCCTTCTTTCGGTGGAGAGGCCTCGGGCGGAAAACCCCCTTTGGCACCGGTCGACGGGTTCTCCCGGGGTCGTCCAGTTTGCTCAAAAATTGCAAGGATTTGGGTTTTTTGATGTTTCTTTTAAAGAGTCTTTTGTAAAATCTTTTTCAAAGATAGATGAATATTTCAAAAATACTTTTAGGAATCATCATTGAGCATATACCATTTGCAAGATCCAAACCCCGATCAAGTCCCTACCGGTACCCCTTATGACTTTCGTCTCCATCCTTATAGCTCCATGTTCATTCTTTGAATCTTTATCATTCTTTGATGGATGATCTTCTTTCTTCTTTAGCTTGATGAACTTGGATTCGGAGTCAATCTTGATTCATCTCAATCATGCACACTTAAACAAACTCATTAAACATAACCATGGTTTGTTATCATCAAAACTAAGATTAGAAGCCCTTTAGGCTAACAATCTCCCCATTTTTTATGATGACAAGAACTTTTCTCAAATAGTAATAACAATGCAAGCATAATGAGTTTGAGAGAGCATTTAGTTCACTTTAAGTTTGTACAAGCTCCTCCTTAGTTAACCATTTTAAGATTACGTCTCCCCCTCAACTTGTGCATACTTTAACTAAACTTGATTTCTTGTTCCCCCTCAATGTATGAGTCTTCTTTTAGGCTCAAATTTCTAAGTTTTGTCATGCTACTACACATAACATATTTTCTCCCCTTTTTGTCATTAGCAAACAAGGTAATAGAAGAGGAAAGGCAATAATGTAAAGCAAAGTATAGTAAATGAAAACTAAATACCAAGATAATGAAAGCATATATTAGAAGAACATAGAAAGTCGAAAACTTAAACACGAAAAATGCATGAAAAGTTGTGTTTGAAAGGAAAATGCAATATCTAGGGGATAGGGGAAAGGAAAACATCCTGGGCATCTCAAGACATCCTTCTTAGTCCTTCATAAACTTCTCATAGAGCTTCTCAAGCATGGTCTTCATACCCTTCAGCTCAGTGTTTACTTGATCAAAGTCAGCTCCAACATCCAAAGATAATTGATCAACTCGCGAAGTCAAATTGTCAAGCTTGGTATTGACTTCTTCAAGAGTGGCTTAGTGAGATTTTCTTCTTGTAGAAGTACTTGCACCTCCAATGTCAGCCCGTGAAGCCCCAATGTTGGCATCTCTTGCTTCTTTACCTCCTTCTTCATCTTCGCTTGCAGCTTCACCTTCATCTCCCTCCTCCCCAAAGTCATAGTTTTCTATATCGTCAACTATTTCAATTTGACCCTTGAGGAATTGACGTTGCGCTGTATAGACGACCTCATTATTCACAAGAGCCATAAATTGTCTCTCAATACAATATTTATCTAGAGGATAGGTGGCAACATTTAGAGGTTCCAAGTGACCAACACAAGCTGTGAAACCCCATATTCATTTATACATTTAATTATACGAATTCATAAGTATTTAACGTGCATTCATATTTTCTTATTTGTATTCTAGAGTCTCTAAGTGCATTTACCTGGTTTTATAAACATTTACATCATATTACGTGCACTTGAATCGCTTTAAATGCAAAAAAAAAAAAAAAAATTATCTTACGTGCATTTGAATAATTTACATAATGTAGACAATAATTAAACTCTATCAATTATCAATAGCTAACTAAACTAGTTAGAAACAAACAAAATGGAAAACTAGTAAAATTGCATTTAGTGGAGGGCACTCTCGTCATTTGGCCAAAAAAACTAAAATATCCTATCTATATACATACAATACACACACAATTACATACCTATTACACCAGACACACACACAAAACTCTGCAGCACACATACACACACACACACACCTACACTATTTGAAGAGGAGAAGAAGAAGAAAATGAATGAGGAAGAAGAAGTTGCAAGCCATTTCCAACCATTCTCTTGCATCTCTTGCTTCTTTTGCTTAGGATCTAAGGTGAGGGTTTCAAAATTTCTTGATAAAGCTCATCCAAGGTTGTATGATGTATTTTGTTGAGTAATATAGCTTGTGAAGTTCATATTTGACCTTATTGTGAAGTTGGTTAGGTTTATATGTTGTAGATTTAGGAATTCCAAAATTTATGTTGGATGTTGATTGTTGAAATGGGCTGAGTTGTTGGATGTTTGTACGCCTATATGATGCCTAATAAACCCCTGGAACTTGTTTGGTTGTTGGTAGGAGGATGGGTTGTTGTATGGATGATTGTGGTAGAAGTTGTGTTTTTTCTGTCAGTGATCCGATCGTTACCTTCTCTATCCGGTTGACCAGATGAAGCGTGTAACACCCAGATCAAGGCTCGCTGCCGGGCATTGTGGCTCCTATCCGGTCGACCAGATAGGGGTGGTAACGCTCGGATGTCCTAAATTACTGAAAAAAGCAAAGAACTTGTTTTAGTGATTCCGGGAGCTATAGATGTCGAATGGAGGCACGATCGAATTTGTTAGAACCGTATCGAACCCAAGTTTATTGTAATAGACTTAATGGAGGAATTTTTGCCTTGTATTGGGGCTAGGTAGTTGCTAACTTTCATATGTTGCTTAGGGAGGCTAATGAATGTCAACAACGTAGGATGACAACTTCTTGACTCTTCATATGCATTGTGTCATTCTTACATTGACTTGGGTATGATGACCAACTTGTAGATTTTTGTTATTATGTGTTGGTATTAAAGGAGCTTATATGCTAGATATTGTGTGTGTTGCTTGCCCTTATGAGTATGTGACATTTGTTTGACACATTTGCGTGATGCGAAATACGAGAGGCACTTTAATATGTTACAAGATTGATTGAACTTGCATGCTTATGTAAAATGCACATGTATATGAATTGTAATACATGGTTAGGTTGCAACCATACTTGAAATATGTAGTGTCGGGAACTCCGGGCAGCGTTGGGCTCGCCGGTATACCTCGGCTACCTCGGTATTGACTTCTTCTCTTGCCGAGCGCCATTGAATACCCCGGAACAATCTAATCACTGGGAACCAATGATACCTCGGGGGAAGACATGGCTAATGAATGTACTTGTTACAATATTCTATGCATTGTACGATTGCTAAAATGTTTGCGAAATGATATCTTGGAAGAGATAAATTACTTAATTGTTAGTGATTCATGAATTTATAACTTGTTTACTTGCTTGTGTGATCTATGTGCATGGCATGTGTTCTAGAACTGTTTGTGAAAAGGTAAAACAATTGCGAAAACCTTCATATTTCATCCTCACTGAGCTATATGCAGGATTAGTTCACCCCTCTTTCTAACAGTTATAGGTGAGGATTAGCCAAGCAAACCCCCATGTGATTTCAAGCTTTATGGAGTTGATGAGATAGATTCCTGCCCTATGTGATCTACGTGCTTGCCTGAGGAGACTTACTTCTGGTTATGAAAAGCATGATTTTGTAAATTAAATTAATTGATCTGTTGTATATTCTTTTACTTAACTAGATCCTAGCTAGGTTGATCTTTATTCTTTTGAGACCAACAACTAGGATGATGAACAGGTGGTTCTTGGTTTGGTTATTAGGTAACACGGTGATGAAATCCTTAAGGCAAATGTTTTGGGAGAATTTTGGAAGTCTTTTCAATCTTTTTATGGTATTTATAATGGATGTACAGGTTATTAAATTAATAACTACATGTTTCAAAGCTGTCAAGTTGTTAATCTCAAGAATAAGAGTTATGAACATTATGTTTCGATCTTAGCCTAGCGATAGGTCGGAGTCGGGACGTGACACGAACAACATCATTCATGCGGAAAAGATGACACAAGATCATTCCATAGGGTAGGAACTTCTTCTTGAAAGCCAACATGTGATTAAGCATGATATGGGGGAGGTTGATTTTTACTTTTTTGTAAATGAGATGCATTATATAGCCCATGAGGAATGGAATAGACTCATTTTTCACACTTCGAGGCATTATGACTTGATTCATGATATATAGAAGCAATCGTTTTTCAGCACAAATGTCATCTCTTTTTGGCATGTATGTCTTCGACCTTCCCGAGCCTTCCCACAAAGTAGCAATCATCTCCGTTTGGGCATTGTTGTGTAGCTCTTTTGGTAAGTCGGTAGAAGAGTAGATCTTGAGGTCGCTATTGGGAATGTCAAGCATTCCAGCCACATCCCGTTCGCTCAAAAAGATATTTACGCCATTAATTTTACTTTTTATCCCACGTACACCTTCTTCTTCTCCTTCAACCAAGTAGGCATACAATTCTCGAATCCATTCATCGTAATTTATATCCTCAAATCTAAGGAGAGGAAGCCATTTTTGATGTTGTAGCAATTTGTAGATGTAGGTTTGTTCTAAAAGTTTGGAGGATCAATGATTTTACCCTATAAAATTTCATTCTTGGAGTGATCACTTGAGCCAATGATATATGAGGGATCCCATGGATCAATGGTATAAGGCCTAAACTCAGTCCTTCTTTTCTTGGAACCTTGTCTTGATGAGGATGCCATGAGTAGGAGGAAGAATTTCAAGAAAAAAAACAAGGAAAACTTGGTTGGGGGATTTTATCAAACACTTGGTGTGTGAGAAAAGTTTGAAGATTTGAAGAGAATGAGAAGCTTTGGAGTTGGTTGTGAGAATTGTTAAACTTCAACCTCTTTTTATAGGAAAATGATGAAGATGAAAGGTTTACAAGTGTTAATGGTGATTAATGGAGTTTAATGGAGAAGATGAAGAGTTTTGTTGAAGAAAGAAATGAATGAATTAAGTGAAAAATGTGTTTTAAACCTTGTGTCCAGTAGTGCAGCGACCTAACAAGGGTATGCGCACCGGTCGACCGGTGCCAACATCCTCTTCCGGTGGTGCCGCTTCTGCCTTAGAAAACTCCAAGTTTTGCAATTTTATCACATTTTAAGCATACCCAACTCTCTTCTAATCACACAAAATTGATTCTCATGCAATGGTTTGATAAAAAATATTCGTTAATTGATGTAGGGAATCAACAAATTCAAGTACAACATCCCCTTTTTGAACATGATCTCTAATGAAATGATGCCTAATTTCAATATGTGTAGTTCTAGAATGTTGTATGGGATTCTTAGTGAGATTAATGGCACTTGTATTGTCACATCTAATAGGCACATTATCATACAAAAGATCATAATCGAGCAAATTTTGTTTCATCCAAAGAATTTGGGCTATGCAATTTCCAGCAGATATGTATTCAGCTTCGGCTGTAAAGAGAGCTACACTATTTTGCTTTTTACTAGACCACGAGATTAATGATTGACCTAGAAATTGGCAACATCCACTAGTTCTCTTTCTATCTACTCTATCTCCAGCATAATCCGCATCCGAATAACCTACAAGTTCAAATGATATGCCTTTTGGATACCATAATCCTAAATCTATAGTCCCCTTAAGATATCTAATGATTCTTTTTACTACATTTAAGTGAGACTCTTTGGGACAAGATTGAAAATAAGCACATTAGCACACAACAAATACAATATCGGGTCTAGAGGCAGTTAAATAAAAAAGGCTTCCGATCATACCTCGATATTGCTTTTCATCTACCTTGTTACCTTCCTTATCTTTGTCAAGTTTGATTAAGGTTGATATTGATGTACTCATTTCTGTTGCTGACTCAAGCGCAAGCTTTTTGCTGAGATCTCTAGTGTGCTTGGCTAGGTTGATGAAAGTGTCCTCTTGTGTTTGCTTGATTTGGAGTCCGAGAAAGAAATTCAATTCTTTTATCATACTTATTTCGAATTCCTTGTGCATGCACTTAGAGAAATACTCACAAAGAGATTCATTAGTGGCACCAAATATTATATCATCAACATAAATTTGTACAAGCAATATATCTTTGCCTTTTGTTTTAACAAAGAGAGTAGAATCTAATTTGCCTCTAGTGAACCCTTTTTCAAGCAAATAATTACTAAGTCTATCATACCATGCTCTAGGTGCTTGCTTGAGGCCATACAATGCCTTATCTAGTTTGTATACATGATTTGACAAGTTAGAATCCTCAAATCTGGGTGGTTGTTTCATATATACTTTTTCCTTGAGATAGCCATTTAGAAAGACACTTTTTACATCCATTTGATATAATTTAAAGTCCATATAACATGCAAAGGCAAGAAGCAAATGAATAGATTCAAGTCTAGCTACGGGAGCAAAGGTTTCATCATAATCTATGTCTTCTTCTTGATTATACCCTTGAGCTACTAGCCTAGCTTTGTTTCTAGTTACTACCCCGGATTCATCTAGTTTATTCCTAAATACCTATTTTGTACCAATTATAGGATAATCCTTAGGTTTTTCAACTAGATGTCATACTTCACTTCTTTCAAATTGGTTTAATTCTTCTTGCATGACAATTATCCAATCTTCATGATCTAATGTTTCTTTAACCTTTTTAGGCTCTACTTGGGAAAGAAAAACAACATGTTCACAATAAGCATTTAGGTTGGAACGAGTTCTTATTCCCTTGGAAGGATTACCAAGAATTTGATCATTTGGATGATCTCTCACAAACTTCCAACACCTTGGTAGATCTTCATTTGTTATAGCTTCTTGGACATTTTGCATTGGTTGTTCATTGTCTTGTGGATTTGCTAAAGCGTCACCATCTTTTGAGGTTTGACCCTTTTCGAGATGTGTCTCCTTTGGATCACTTGGGGTTCCCTCACTGCTAATGGTTGTAGGTAGGATTTGAATGTCTACTTCAGGAATTCCTACATCATCATCATTCTTTTTCGGGGCAAAATGATTAGTTTCATCAAAATTCACATGCATAGACTCTTCAATAAACATGTTTTTTTTTGTTAAAAACTCTATAAGCCTTGCTTCTAGAAGAGTAACCCATAAAAAGTCCTTCATCTGATTTAGAATAAAATTTGTCAAGATCTTCTTTTGTATTTAGGATGAAACATTTACAACCAAAAACTTTAAAGTGAGACACATTTGGTGCTCTACCTTTCCATAATTCATAAGGTGTTTTCTTTAGAAAAAGGTCTAATTAGCACACGGTTTAGCACATAACATGTGGTATTTATGGTTTCACTCCAAAAATATGTTGGCAAGTTGTTTTCTTTCAACATTGTTCTTGTCATTTCTTGTAACGTCCGGTTTTTCCTTTCCACTACCCCATTTTGTTAAGGAGTTCTAGGAGCTGAAAAATTATGTTCAATGTCACGTACTTCACAATAGTCCATAAAAGATGCATTTATAAATTCGGTATCTTGGTCACTGTGAATACAATTTATATAATAGTTTTTCTCATTTTGCACCTTATTACAAAGTTTAGCAAATTCATTGAAGATATCATTTTTATGTGCAAGGGGTCTCACCCATGTAAATCTAGTGTATTCATCTATGATAACGTACACATATCTAGTTCCACCTAGGCTTACCACATCCATTGGACCAAAAAGATCCATATGTAATTTTTGTAAAGCTCTTGATATGGTTACCTTGCTAATTGTTTTGAAAGATGTTTTGTGTTGTTTTCCAAATTGGCATGCATCACATAAATGGTCTTTTTGAAATCTAGTCTTAGGAAGACCTATGACAAGTTCTTTTCTAGAAAGTTTAGCAAGTAAATCCATGCTAGCATGACCAAGTCTTCTATGCCATAACCATGAGTCTTCATTAATGGTAACTAAGCCTGTCATATTTTGACACTTTAATTCATGGAAATTAATCACATACACATTATCGCATCTATTGCCAACAAACAACACTTTATCATCTTTATCATACACCTTGCAATAAGTAGATAGAAATTCAACTCTAAATCTACTATCACAAAATTGACTCACACATAGCAAATTATGTCTAAGACCTTTAAGATACAAGACATCATGAATGGAAAGAGAGTTTATATCTCCTATGCTACCCTTACCAATGACTTTGCCTTATTCATTTCCTCTATAACTAACTTTACCTTTAAAATCTTTGTCGATCTCATAGAAAAAAGAGACATCACCCGTCATGTGCCTTGAGCACCCACTATCAATAACCCAAGTATCTTCATACTTCACCTTTAGGGCAACCTCATCATCTCTAGCCATAAAGCATACAAAGTCGGCTACTTCGGTTTCGCTTCCACTTTCACCATCGGTTGATACACCATTTTCAACACAAGCCTTCATTGCCTTTTGCTTCTCTTTGATCAATTTTGCACACTTTGCTTTGATGTGTCTCGGCTTGTCATAATTGAAGCACTTAATCTCTTTTTTGGTCTTCTCCATCTTCTCTTTGAATCTCCTCTTGACTTTGTTGTTAATGGGCTGTCCATTTTTTCATCTTTTTGTATTTCAATAATTTCTTAAAATTATTTGCAAGGAGTGCAAGCTTATCAAGATCACTATCATCTTTGTCTTCATCACTTGATTGAGATTGAGCAATAAGAGCAAGCAATTTCCTTGTCTTCTTTTCTTCTTTATCTCGTACCTTCTCTTGATTCAATACATGTTCCTTCGTCTCATGGTTACAAATGAGCTCATGCACCTTTAACTTGGAGAGATCGGTTGATTCTCTAATTGATGTCACCTTTGGTTTGTATTCTTTTAGAAGGGCTATGAGAATCTTCTGGTTGAGTTCTTCATTTGGATACTTATTTCCAAGATCACTCAAGTTGTTTACGATTTTGGAGAATCTTTAATGCATTTCGTTTAGTGATTCTCCGGCC
Organism: Ehretia macrophylla; assembly: GCA_037974665.1. Taxonomy (NCBI): domain Eukaryota; kingdom Viridiplantae; phylum Streptophyta; class Magnoliopsida; order Boraginales; family Ehretiaceae; genus Ehretia; species Ehretia macrophylla. Next base: position 64,222,985 of record CM075771.1, on the reverse strand, counting down.
TTCATACTAAACAATTCATACTCATGGATATGAAAATCAATTTTGGTATTCTTCACTTGAGACGTCCCTTGATAAGACATGTGTAACATCTCCAAAATCTCGTGAGCGGTTTCATATTGACTCACACGACTATACTCGGTTTCATTTAAGGCACAATAGAGGATGTTCTTGGCTCTTGAGTTCTTGGTCATCATGATAATATCTTGATCATTGAACTCACTCATTTCCTTAAGTACTTTGATGGCTTTGACTTTATCACCTTCACTTGAACTTGAAGCATCACCATCTTTGACCATCACCTCCTTCATTGAAACATAAGGGCTATCTTCTACCAATGACCATAGGGCATAGCCAACGGCTTGAATGTATGTCTCCATCTTGTTCTTCCAATAATTGAAATTGGTACCTACAAACAATGGAGGCCTATTAGTGGAGTAACCTTCAAAGAAAGGAGAAGTAGTATTGTTTGTCATTTATCTTTTCTTTGCTAGATGTTAAGCTATATGCAAAGTCCTAGCTCTTGATACCATTTGTTGTCCCTTGATTAAACTTAAGAGAGGGGGTAAATTATGTTATATAGACAATACTATTACTTTTTCGATTAGGCAATATACTAGCAATGATTAATCAAAAACTATCTTAAACAAATATGCACTCTAGCCAAATAAAATGTGAGTGAGGCAAATTATCAAACACTTAGTGTGCAGAAATTAATGCTAAGAGAGAGTTGAGAGAAAGAGATTACAAAACGCGATTTAGCGTGGTTCGATCCCCGCCTAAGTCCACGACCTAAGCTCGCCACTTAGGATTTCAACAAATCTTCACTATTGTGACTCTTCAAATGTTGGTGAGTCCAAAAACCAACTACAATTGTAGTTCAAACTTTTACAATATAAATTTTTTTCTCAATACAAAGCTTAAAACTTCAAACACCTTTGACAAGGAAGTCCTTCCTTTCAAAGTGTTTAACTCTCTCTTTTGATAAGTGTTTGAGAAAACAATAAAAGCGCTCTTTTAGGGTAGATGAATACAATGAATGTTTCTCTCAATATTGCTCACAAATTTTTGCTCTAGTATAGCGCAATGATGATTCAAAGATGAAAATAGTGTTAGAAATCAAAAGTAATTGCTTTGAATCAATGCTTTGGAAGATACCTGTTGAGATAGATTAATAGAGGCTGAGAGTTGTGCATTTAATGCTTTGCAACGTTCACAAATGGCTCTATTTTTAAAACAGTGATTTAGCCCGATTAGACGACCCCTGCTCGACCAGTCGACCTGAAAAGGAGCCCTCTTCCGGTGGAGAGGCCTTGGGCGGAAGACCCCCTTTGGCACCGGTCGACCGGTTCTCCCGGGGTCATCTGGTTTGCTCAAAGGTTGTAAGGACTTTGGTTTTTTTATGTTTATTTTAAAGAGTCTTTAGTAAAATCTTTTTCAAAGATAGATAAATATTTCAAAAATACTTTTAGAAATCATCATTGAGCATATACCATTTGTAAGACCCAAACCCCAATCAAGTCCCAACCGGTACCCCTTATGACTTCCATCTCCATCTTTATAGCTCCATATTCATTCTACAAATCTATATCTTTCTTTGATGAATGATCTTTTTTCTTCTTTAGCTTGATGAACTTGGATTCGGAGTCAATCTTGATTTATCTCACTCATGCACACTTAAACAAACTGATTAAACATAACCATGGTCTGTTATCATCAAAACCAAGATTAGAAGCCCTTTAGGCGAACAGTATGCAATATAGAATCCATGTTGTCGCGTGACGGAGTAATTGCTCCCTTGTAATTATCTAGTAGATTATCCAAATCTAAGCTTAGTGGTATACCAAAGGGGTATATCAGATATCTAGTTTGAGGGTCGTTCCCTAGATCAAGTGTTTCATATCTGGAGGATGGTTACTTAAAAGATTTAGATGTCTCAAGAAGGAGATACAATCAAGAAAGAGATAGTACGGTAAAGTCTTTCTTGATTGTGAGTGTTACATGGAGGGGTATTTTGGTCATTCTACTTAGTAGATCGAAGACGAAGGTTATAAATGAGCTTATGTGAACAACAATATTCATCTTGGAGTGCAGCCATGACTTTTTAGTAGAATTAATCTAGTTGACAAGCCTAAATGTACTATGGGATTAGCAGGGGGATTTTGATCTTTTTGGTAGTCAAGATGTTTATGTCTTTTGGTCCTTCTTCTATCTTATTTCCTTTAAGATGTTAATATTTTCTAGCTATTGCTTATGCATTTAGAGACTTGCTAAATTTAGTATCCAAGTGCAACTAGGATTCTATTTAGGAAAGGGCTTCCTACTTTGTATAGGAATTTCTTATTTGGAATTGTTGAACTCAATTTGGAAACTAAGTATAATTAATTTAGCAAAGTAATGCAAGAAGAAATATCCTACACGTGTAGGACAAGAAAGAGGCGTAGGATTTAGGTTTGAACTTCAAGAAGGTGTATTAGTTGGATTATGATGGATTACTTGCAATCTAAGATTCATAAAAGTGTCCAGATAAAACTCCTTATGGGCTTGTGGCACTTTTTTCTAATCCAACTGGGTTTCATCTTTCTAGTCTTTTTACCATCTATAAAAGGAGCTTTCCTCCACCCCAAAGACATACACTCACGCGCATCTTCAAGAAGGAAAAAGGTCATAGAGGAGAAGATCAAGCGGTGTTCTTTGTCTCCAAAGCTCTTAGATTTTCCTAGAGCGAGTTCAAGTATGAATTTGGTGTTTTTCGTAAGTCTCTAAGCTAACGAATCCAGGTAACAAATTCTTCTAGTTGCTAATTTTAATCTTTACACAATTAGAATTCACATGCTAGTTTTGTTTATTCAAAAGTTATTCTTAGAATTATGTGGTTTGATCCTAGATAAACATGCCATTATTTTTTGTTGTATTATAATTTTTTTAAAACCTTAGTTATATCTAAGTAGCATACACTTTCAAATAATGTCCATCTCGAGCCCAACTCAGACTCAACACAAATTAAGCACAATTTGAGCCCACATATTAAGAAATTAAAATATTATGCATTATACAATGTAGTCGTAGTAATAACTAGTTTTTTTAAACAAACTAGTAAGTTGTAGTAACTTTTTTTTTTAATAACAAACTAATAATAATAAGTAACAAATTTATTTTTTAAGTTGATATAAAATGACTTGTCATCAAATCTTTTCTATGATATTGAAAAATGCAATTTGTAACTTTAATTCCAAAAAAAGAAAGTTATAAAGTCAAAGTTGAAGAAAAGTGCAGATATAAAGTCTCCACTTTTTTTCACTTCTTAGCAGCTTAGCCGTTGCCAAGTTGGCAACGCCTTTAGACCAAGAAAAAAAGTTGGCAATGACTATGATGCCAACAACTACTTTATTATTATTTTTTAAAATAAATTCTTTTAGTTTTTTTATTTACCTTTTAGTCCGTCAATAATTCCTATAAATACCCTAACAAATTTTCATTCTTTTCAGACCAAATCAATCTTCTTTCTCTCATTTCTCTATATATTCTTAAGTGTTGATATTTTACAAAATTCAAATTTTAATTGTTCAAATTTAATTTCCAAACTCTCAACTCTCAATTATTCAAAGTTTTAAGGCTGATTCAACTTTCAAGTCTCAATTTATTTTTAAGAATATGAGCTCCACTTTTCTCTAATTGAATTTGGTTGAGTATTCTTTTAATTATAATAGTAGATTTATTGAAATATTTACTATCATTACCATGTATCCTTACTCTCAAAGTAGGACTCCACGTGTTGAATTGAAAAATATAAATATTTCACAATCACAATTAATTTTTGACTCCAATTCGCCTACTATTTCTAACATTAACCCTAAAGGAGGTAGGGATACATGTCCATATATTTGGAAATTTTATACCCAAGACAAGGAAAAACAAATTACTACTTGTAATATTTGCAAAAAAAAGTATTTTCTTTTTCTTAAAAAAAATTTGGAACGGATACTTTAAAAAGGCATTTGGAGTGTATCCACCCTAATTTATTTAAGGATAAATTCAAACTCAATTGGATATTTCGTCATACAATAGTGTGACTACTTTTTGTTATTCATATGAATAAACTATCTCTGTTAGTGATGGTCAAGCATTAATGCCCTTGAAATACTGTGTTCCTGATCAGACACTGAAGATCTCATATACACTTTATTTTCTCCCTCCAAACCCCGTTTAAAAGAATATACTTGTATTAAAATTAAAAAGAGTTAGTAGAAATAGAGAAAGAACTGGAAAAAATATATATGCATATACAAACACCAATATATGTATATATATGTATACAGGTTAATAACATTTATGGTCCCTTATCGTTAACCTCATTAATAATGTGGTCGCTTATCTTCAAAAGTGATACATTTTAGTCTCTTATCTTTTTAAGTTGGGACACCGTTAGTTCTTTTATGTGAATCCGTTAAAAATCTAACGGTAGTCTTTTTTTTCCTAAAAGATACACGTGCTGGACAAGTGTGTTTGCCCTCAAATTTTTAACAGATTCACACAAAATGACTAACGGTGTCCTAACTTGAAAATATAAGGGACTGAAATGTATCACTTTTGAAGATAAGAGACTACATAGTCAATGAGGTTAAAGATAAGAGACCAAAATTGATAATATATATATATATATATATATATATATATATATATATATATATATATATATATATATATATATATATATATTATTTATTTATAAATATATTGGTGTTTGTATATGTATATATGTTTGTATATTATTATTATATATAATATATTTAAAATACACTAATCACAAAAAGAAAAGGGTTGGCCCAGTCTAACCTAGCCCATCTCGTGACCTATGGTAGCAGGTGTCACATCCTAAATTCTTAATCATTAAAATAGTCTCTAACACCATAATAATGACAAGGAAGGAATTAAACTCAAACTTACATCAACCTCCGCAATCTGGGATCGTGATGCAACGGGCTTAAGAAGATCACTCCTCCTAGGTCCGTTAAGGCATTATACATTAGCCCGAGTGCTATTATCCATAAAACCATTCAATCAAGCTATAACAATTATTTCCCAAATACTAAAGCCAAGTTTGCTAATATTACAATTACATCACCTGTTGTTACATCAATTCTAATAGAACACATTATACAAACTTCATCACTAACATTTAAGGTTACAATCACCAGATGCATATTTACAAGACCTAGATCTACCAAATTACATCATACAGATCCAACTACTACAACTAGGCCTCAAAAGAGTATTGAATCAAACTAGTTACAAAGCTAAGCGTGTGAAACCCAACTTTTCTGCTTTAACTCGATTTACGTGTTTTATCTCGTTTTGCGTGCATTTGACCTATTTATGTGCTATATGACCTAGAATGTTATAATTTTGATGTCAATACTCCTAATACGTGCTAAATGTGCATTCATGAAATTTTCATCAAAAACGGGATCAAAAATTTTATCGTCGATTTTTAGTGAATAGTGTTTTCGAAACATGTCCGCTAAAATTTTGAAACTGGTCTTTTTAACCCTTCTAGACCTAGTCCACGGACTTTAATAGACCTGTGTTTGATGAAAACGGTTTTAAAATCGGCTTAAGAATTTATTAGGGTTTTTACACCGACTTTTGCGAAAATCGAGTTTTAAGCCGACTCGGGTGAAATTGTTTGATTGTAAAACTTCTTGTCACCTAAAAATAATTTACTTGAGCTATCTTGAGTGTTGAATAATTGTTTTGAACTTTGGTGATCAATAAAATGCATTTAAAGTCAAGAAAACACTAAAAATACTAAAGTTTCAACTTTGACTTTCATTTGACTTGTTGACTTTCATGCATATATCACCAACACACAATGAAACAAAGCAAAACACCACATTTTCACACACCTTGCAGCCGTGAAAGCTTAGGGAAAAAAAGAGATTTTATTCAACTTATTTTCAAAGTAATTTTGCCTTAGAAAACTCATTTAAAGTCCGAATCTTTTCAAACCGAGCTTGATTCCGCTTGTTGGGCACCTGTTGCACGCATTCCTAGCTTTACTTTGGATCAAAGGTGAGAGAAAAATTCTAGATCTCAAAATGTCATTTTTATGTTTTTGCTCATAAATGAAAATTTAACCGTTAGAATTGAAATCTGATGATAGATTATTGCTCCTTGCATGCTAGGGATCGTTATATACTAATACTACGAATTTCTGTCGGATGTAGCATAATTTTTATTTTCCGGGTATTTAATTTTGATTAAAATGTTCAAAGTTGAATTAAATGAGTTGTGTTGATCGAAATCGATTGCCGTCGATTTCTAAATACTTGATAATTACGTGTTAGCGCTGTTGTAATGCCGAATTTTCGATTACATTGTTCGTGTGAAAATCCGGAAAATCCAGCCATGACATCTTAGGGTTTTAGGGTTATCGGGCATGATTTGGAGGTGTTATGGTGGATTTCCGAGAGGGCTAATGTAGTAGGTTGAATGGGTGAGTGATAGGAACTGATTTGGCAATGTTTGGTTTAGTAGATTGTAAGTTATGAATTTTAGAAGTTTAGGTTGTCATTCTTTAATTTCTTGAACGATGCCTTTAGATGGTTGGGTAGTGTTCGAGTGTTGAATGGTGAGTTGTTGATGAGTAATTTAGGGTTTAATTATGTATATTATGCATGTCCGGTTAGATGGCCTACTTTGTCATCTAACTTCGTTGTTTGTTGTTTAATTAAATATTGATGTTATTGATTGATTATTATTGAGTTCGGGAATCGGGCACTTTCGTTGCTGATCTCCCAATTGATTGATTGATGATTGATTGATGATTGATGATTATGGAGTCTTGGTATGTGTGTGCCACCTCTCGGGCAGCGTTGGGCTGTCGGGTTGATAACGGCATGACTGCCATAGGCTACCCCCAGCTCGCATGACGGAGGTGTCATGGAGGGAGGGGCTAGTGAGGTACCTCGGGTGCGTGAGTAATGGGGAGTTATAAGAAGAACGGTTGAGATCGTGATAGCGTTTGGAGCTACACCAACTAGAGAGAGTATCCTTTATTGAATGGTCATATAGTTATGTGATGATAGTATTATTGATGTTATTGTGTGTTTACTGACTCAAAGGATTATTCCAAGGAGTTTAGTAGACCTTGCTCGAGATCTATCGGATCCTCACTGGGCTTATTTATATAAGCTCACTCTCTATTATTGCATGCATGCAGGTGTTACTGATTTTGACTACGGGTATGTGCCTCCTGAAGAGGGAAATGTGTCGTATGTGGATGAGTCTTATGTGCAGGAGTCATTGCCAGGAGATTATCTTAGTTGTTGTAAAATAATATTTTGTATAATCTATTTTGAAATGTATGTATAGCATATGTATTAAGTTGGAACGGAGGCGTATAACTATGATTGAAATGTTGAAGAATGATTATTGTATAATATGGATGTGTTGTATGTTGTTAACTTAATTGAGGAGATGATTGTTGGTATTGTTTATGGAGTTTGATGTATGATGTTCTAAAGAGGTTGGTTTAGAGCCTCGGTAATCTATTTACTGTCGTTACGCTGCCGAAATTCCGTTGCGTCCTGACTGATTGTAGGTGGGGTCGAGTTGGGGCGTGACAAAGCGTCCAAAAGTTAATACATTACATCAAGTAGTTCACATAGCCAACTCAATTGACACAACAAGAGGTTAATCACATAAGGGAGCTTTCCTCAACTTGCAAAGTTGACTCGAGCTTAGTTTCACTTGAAATGGTCATAAAGAGGGGTGAGCTACAGCTAACTCAGCAAGGAATAACGGGAAGGGGATTTTCGTAAGAGTTTTAGCCTTTCGAAACCATTTGGAAAACCATGCCATGCACAAATGAACAATTAATATAAACGAGAATGCACCATTTCCTGAACATTTATTAATAATAGAAGCAAGCATAAAAGTAAGAAATCAACTTTACTTCCCGAGGATCTCTAGGGACCAAGCAAGAGTAGTAAACCATATAATGAAAGAATACAGTTGAACAGGTATTTGTTGGAGATGGCCAGTCTCAAGTCTTCTATCAATATCAATTCCCCATATGCCAAACATGAGGGTGTAATCTGGATATACACAGGGATCCATGGTAGTCGGTACCGACTGGCAGCCCGATGCTGCCTAGAGATAACGAACTCTACCATGCCCATAAAGAATGGTTGCAACCTTGTCGCGCCCGGAAATATATATATATACATGATTCTTGAAGCAAGAGAACAAGAACGTCCCATCTCCCAAGGAAGAACACAGAGCAGGAGTGGGCACTAATATCTAGAAGCATATTCGAAGAGCAACAAAGTAGGTTGCCTCCGTTCGTATAAACATGTACAAGTATTTCAAGCATTTAATCATGTAGATTACCATGTAAACATGTGAATGCAAGTAGAACATTTAACATGTAAGGCATTAACATGTGAGTAAGTAATAATAGTATTCAAGCATTTAGACATGCAACGAGGTACCATGATATACAATCAACCTTTAACATCCTAGCTGGTGTTGTCACAATCAAAGGCTTGTAATGCACTTAGAAGTAGCATGTATAAATAGTTATATACTCACTTATATGGCCCATAACCTTCAAGGTTCAACAATGAAAGTCTCAATCATGTACATACAAAGCTTATTAGAACACAGAACAACAAAAGAACATTTTTTGTGCAATTCGGTCTTGTACCCAGTCGTGTTCAACACGATCGGTATCAAGACCGCCAGAGAGCACCTTATTTTTACGGGGATGTACCCGGTCTTGATCAACACAACTGGGTACACGACCTTCCCCTTGCGATGCCAAAAAATGGAGTTGGCCATTTTGCTCCTAGCATGTTTTCTTGCTTCCAACACTTTTCCATGCATCTAATATCCTCAATAGGGGTTGTCAAACAACATATACAAGTTCAAGAATCATGCCATAATATCCTTGAAACATCAATTAGCATCTAAAACAACCAAGTTCCCTCATCAACTCAAGAATAACAAAGATTACCAACTAAGCTCCAAAAGCTAGAAATCATACCCTTCATTCTTGCACACCAGTTATATACATTCCAACACATACAAGAATAACATCTAGTTCATCACACAACTCCTCAAGGTCATCCAACACAAATTAGGCAAAGCCCTAGATCTACAACACACAAAAGTACTCAATCTTCACCCTAAGCTTTTGTATGAACACTATAAGCAAGACTAATACCAAATGTGCATCAATTATTCTTGAATGAGCTTTTAAGAAAGATTTTGAAGAATCCCTCACCTTGGTCTTGAATCCTAGAAGCAAATGAGAAGCAAGATGATCTTGAAGAAAGCTAGGAAATGCTAGAAAATGCTTAGAAATGGCTAAAAACTGTCATCTTTCTTCTTCTTCTTCCTTTTTTCTCTTTTCTCTCTTCTTTCTCTCCTCCTAAGCTTAGCCGTGTAGAGTGTGTGTGTATGTGTACTGATCGTGTATGTGTGTGTGAGTACGTGTAGTATAATGTATGTGTGTGTATATAATGTTAGGTAGGATATTTTGTTTTAGGCCCTTTACCATTTTACCCTTCTAACTAAATATGTTTTACTAGTTTTCCATATAGTTTGATTTTAATTGTTTAGTTAGCTATTGTAATTTAATAAAATATTAGTTATGTCTACAATGTTTAAAATACCTAAATGCACGTAGGACGATACAAATGCACGTAAAATCATTCAAATGCATGTAAATTGATATAAACACATATTAAATGATATGATATGTATAAGGGATTTCATGCAGGGCTTCACAGCGAGTTAGTGGGCCTAGTTGAGTCCTGTATTTTGAGAAATAAGTCCAACCCAACTCAGCTTACTAAACATATGTGCCATGTCCGGCTCAATTGTTTCGACCCATGGCTTGACCAAACCGTCCCGGGCAAACCTGTAATACCCGTACCAGAGGCGAGTCGGAAAAAATTGATGATTATTAAGAAATGACCCGTTAATATTTTAAAATATGATAAGTGGTGTGAAATGTGTTGAAAGTGATGCCGAGACATTTAAGATGGATATCAAGTTCAATTAAATATGTTTTACTTGAAAGTCACGAGTCAATTTTGGGTCAACTTTAGAATTAAACCTGCACCAATTAGGCAATATTTAGGTGGTGAATTATATATGGTTGGAAATATCTACGAGTCTAGTTTCTAAGGCTTCAAACCGTTCATGAATTGGAGTTTTCTAGAATAAGTTATGACTGTTTTTGTAAGGTGTTGCAGAGCTGTTTTTTTTCCTACGTGGATTTGACCAAACCCTTGACCCTTTGACTTTTCATTAAAGCTTATAAAACATCAAAAAAATGCACGAAAATAGCCATTTCTTCTCCTTCATCAGCCATGAGCTTCAACACCAACTTGAATAGTAAGCCCTTGCACATTTTTGCTTATATTTGGAGTTAGATTTGGAACCAAGATGCAAACCAAGCATTTTCGGACTCCTCTCAACGTCTCCTACCTTTCTAGCAATTGATTTTGCCCTTATTTTGCAAAAAGGGTGAGAGATGTTTTTCTGAAATTTTATTTAAAATGCATAATTTGTGTTTTAAATTGTTAATATTGTTTTATATTCTTACTAAGTAGGCTATAAAGATCATCAACCATAAATATTAGTTAATTTAACCCATGTTTTGTAGTAGTTGATTGTATGAGTTTTATAATGAATTATCTAGCAAAATATGAGTGTAATCTTTGGTTTAATGGTTGTATATGAAGTTTATATACTTATATATGGGTTTATAACATATCTTAATGGATTGAAAACAAGATTGGTTGAGTTTTTGGGAAATGATGTTTTGCTGGAAAATTTTAATAAAAAACGTGAATAGTATTTTCTTGTGTTTTTAATGCTCAAATTGCTCCCTAAATATTTGTATATGTATATATAAATGTTTATAATTTAATTTCACAGCTTGCGAGCACAAATTGTAGAATTCTGGTGCAATTTGAAGAGTTTTCCGAATTTTCCAGCCAGGGTGCAAAAGAGTTATTTTGCTTATAAAACTTATTTTAAAACTGGGTTTGCAAACGTTTTGTATCTATAAGGTACTATAGTTAGTATATATATTGGTTAAGCAAGGATAGAGGAATTATAATGCTTACAAATGGGTTAATAGGTTGATTTAATGTTAGATAAAATTAGTCTTGCTAAGTGTTGATTAAATTCTTATTTGTTGAGTATTGATTATGTGCTTAAGTAATAAAAATGGTTTAAGTGCTTAATTGTCATGAATGCGTGAATACGTGAATGCATGAATGTGGTTAAATGTTAAATGTTATGAGGCATGATAGGGTTGGTCACCCCGGACGGTATTGGGCTTGCCGGGTTTCAATGTTACGACTATCATGTCTAGCCCCTATCCTACATGATCGGAGGATGTTCATGGGGTGTGGGTCTAGGTTGGTGTATTTCCGGAATACATTTGGTGCATCGGTAGGGTTCGTGATACAGTGCATGGGTAAGGTTCGTGATACGGTGCATGGGTAAGGTTCGTGATACGATGCATGGGTAGGGTTCGTGATACGGTGCATGGGTAAGGTTCGTGATACGGTGCATGGGTATAGTTCGTGATACGGTGCATGGGTAGGGTTCATGATACGGTGCACAGGAAACGGTTTGAACAGAATGAGTGTAAGTGTTACAAGCGTATGTGTTTATTTACTTTGCATTTCTCGCACTATTTGCACGTGATGTTTAATTCTTGTTTCAAGTGTTTACTTATCTTATATTATTGTTCAAGCTGTTTATACTTGTCTCCTATTATCTTGTCATGGCATGATTTCAAAAGGAGATTTCAAAGTTTAAAATGTTTTCTAAAACTTCCCGTGCATTGCCCCCCTCGCTAAGTTTGTGTAAATTCACCCCATTTCATAACAATATTTCAGGTGTAACCAAGTTAGAGCCTCGAGGAGATTAGAAGTGATTACTTTGTTATCTTGCTTTGGATAATGTTTTATCATTTGTGGATTATGTAGATTATGATGTACTTGGAGGATTATTGTGGAGATGTAACCTTGGGTATTGAAGAGTTGTCGCGAGGACTTCTTGTTGTATATTCTTGAATGTATTTGGGAAGTAGTTTTATGGCTTGATGTTGAGCTTTTGATCTTGTGGTTTGTTGTCTATCTCTGAATGTTGGAAGACTTTATTGTCACGTCATATAGAAGTGGTATGCGTGCAGGTACATGGTTAGTCCACGTTATAGAGGAGACTATGTTCGTTTGTCGGGTTTAGTCTTGTATTTGAGATGTCTCAATGGTTGGTTGTGCTGTTTTATGGATAATAGTGTGTGGGCTAATGAAGGGTACCTTAGCGGACTTAGAGGAATGATCTTTTTAAGCCCGTGACATCACGATCCCAGGTTGTTCGATGCTTTGTAAGCTTGGATATTATTCTATTTCTTTGGTATCAGATAATGTTGTAGTGATTGAAAATTGGGGTCGTGACAAAACCTATATGCCAGCTCTATATTATATAATATTACAAAAAAGATTTAATAATAAGAAATTATCTAAATAATTTTATCATAATTACATAAATTTGTTATTACAATTTTTTATAAACATATCATCACTATTAAATCGCTCTTATAACACATTTATTATTACAATCAGGGTCCGTTTGTATTGGGAGAATGGAGAAAAGGATATGTTGAAGACATTAATAAAGAATTTCTCTTCTTGCCTAGTTTGTAAAAAAAATAATAAAAAAGGTATAAGAAGAATTATATATATATATATATATATATATATATATATATATATATATATATGTACATGTATATTTATAATTATTATACTTTTGTTTTTATCTTAATTATTACCAATATCCCAATTTGAAAAGGAAAATAAGTTAAAAAGTTGCATGTAAAATTTATCCGTCTAATTTATTTCTTTTTGAAAACTCATAATCTTTTATAATTTATCCACGAGATTTAATCCTGAATTCTTTCCATTAATAATAGTTTTCTCGTGAATCCAAACAAGGCCTAGGCTCTCCAATTGTGGTTTGACTTGCTAGTTCTTGCCACTCTTCTCCATCTTCAACTACCCCCTATTTTACCTTCTCCCTAATCCCACCAACCCAACCCCCATCCCCTATCCCCTCTAACTCTCACATAAAAATGAAAAGACCAGAGGGTTTGTTAGTACGATACTAATGGCGCCCAACTAGTTTAAAAACTGGAGTATCTCGTCTCATCTCACCTCATCTCATATATTGAATCTGATTGATCGTTGACTCTCTTCCATCTTATCTATATATTGTAAGTCTCTTATTGCTCTAAACCTTTCTTTGCCTGCAAATATTGTGTAACCTCTAGGCTAGTTACTCTTACTGCTTTCACTATACTATGCATGATGGTTTAGCTATTTAAGTAAAGTAGCAGAATTTCAATGAGAAGATCAAGCAAAGCAATTTCCAAACTTCAATTTATTTGATTTATTTCGTCTTGACTTTTTTGCTTTATCTGAAACTCTTCGCGAATTGATAATGATTATTACTTGTATTCGTTTGGTGTTGTTTTCTGTTTTGACTTTTGTTTTTCTTTTTTGGGTTCAAACGTATTCTTAAGTTAATTTTACATCCTTTTTAATGGATTTTTCATATTCTGAAATCAACTTCAAAACTATTTACAGTTAAAACAAAAATCACATCAGTGAAACAAATGGCCAGGGCTACTTTTTCTGTTTTGTCGTTGGAAATTTTGTAATACCCCAATCTACGTTAAAAGATTTTAGTAATATCCCATTCTACGTTAAAAGATTTTTGTAATATTTTAAGAATATAGCAACTAAAGTTTAGAGGGAGAGTCCATATCAAAATATTAGTTTATTAGGAGATAAATTTTTTTGCATTTAATAAGTACCTCTTGTGAGGGTGATTTTTATATGTGATTATTATATTTTACACCCTTTAAATCAAGAGTTGATACTCACGTTGAGTTAGCCTATTAACGCTGGTCCAACGGTAGTTCTTTTTCCCTTGACTACTGCATTCATTTACTAGTATTTAGTATGACACTTACTACACCTTAATTCAGTTTATAGTCTCGTTTTTATAAAGTTCACTCTTAACGAAATCACTAATGTAAGACCAATTGTAACAGTTTTTCTATATTTTTCTTTACAACTAGAGAATTTAGACCATTTTTTTACATCTAAAGATCCTATAGTTTAGTTTCACTCCAACAACTTCTCTATTTTAAAAACTCTCCACTTTTATTTACTCTACATGTGGAGATGTGGAGATAGATTTAGGGATTTGTTATTGTATCTCTACATATAGAGATAGTGAGATTTGAATGTAGAATTTTTTTACATATAGGAATAGGTGTAGAGATGTTGTTGGAGATCAAAATCTCTAATATTTTCTCTACATGTAGAGAATAAGGTGTTTTAAGACACTTGTTAGAGATAACCTAACAAAATAAGACTAAAAATATAACAATTTAGGCCAAATGAATAACCCATCTCAAAAAATTAGTCTGTTAAAGGGAGAATCCCTTATAAGATTTCTATGTGAAATCATTATAGATTCTTCTAAGCCTATGACACCAAAGGTGGCATAAGTGAACATAAGTGAAAATCCGTGATATATATATATATATATATATATATATATATATATATATATATATATATATATATATATATATATATATATATATATATATATATATCTTATTTTTTTTTTTTTTTTTTTTTTTTGTGGTAAGGTATTTCATAGCATACCATAAAATACATTAGCCAATTCAATAAGATTAGCGTCTTATAATACAAGAGCAGAAAGTAACAAAAGAAGCAAGTGTTAGGGGAAGGTTAGTAGATCAATTAACGGAGAGATTGTTTATCCTACTTTACTGCATGATTCACTACATGGACTTGGATAAATTGTTGGAACTAATTGTGTTTCCCGACAAATAAAAATAAAAATAAAAATTGTGTTCAGAAATTAGTTCTTGGCCGGAATCGTTAATCTAGATCCTAAAGACTAGAGGTACGGACAAAGACAGATTTTTATTTAATATTTTATTATACAAACTATTTTTTAATTAAAAATCAAATCAAAATTATTTCCAAAACAATATATATATATATATAGATAATATAGAAGGCTGCTCTATTAAATGCCTGGGCCGTGTGTTGTGATAGTAAAATGGCAAGATAAGAAGTGCGCCATTTGTTGTAAAACTAATTGATGGTTACTCCCACCTTGTGACAAATGGGAGAGTCTAGCGTCCATGTGGACCCACCCTCCTTAATAATTTTAAGCTATTAATAGTTAAAAAATGGAGGAGGGTGTAATTATTGGGGTGTCAAATCTTAGACCTTAGTCTCGCGAGGACGCGTGAAATGCGGGTTGTAGCCTTAGGAGTTTATTTATTGGGATATTATTTTATTAATTTATTTACTAACGATATTCGATAGAGGAGAAAATTGATACCATGCTCCCCTCAGCTTCAGTATCCTTTAATATAAAGAGACTAGACCCCCAAATCATGCATCTATAATGGAAACACGTTATCAGTTTCCAAGGTGTACTTGTACACTAGTACGCCTTCCTAGAAAATCTTGTACGCTTTAAAGCTTTTATTCTTTTTTGTCAAGAAAAGATTTCTAAACCTTTGACCAATAGAGCCACAATATTAATTTGCTTCATCAACTTTTTTCCCAAGTACATACCGTTAAGAGAGAGTTTATTTGTTGTGGGCTTCCCTTATTTTCATTTATAATTTTTTTCTGGAATTAGTTACACTAACACTTTGTTTGGATTCAAGAAGAAAAGTATAATAATAATAATAATAATAATAATAATAATAATAAAGATTAAATCTTGTTTCGGTTGGAAAAAACTATAAAGAAAAGATCATGGTTTCCTTTGTTTGAATTTAAAAATAAAAAATAAAAATGGAGGGATAAAATATATATACAAGTTGATGTATATAGCCTTTTCTAGTTTATTTTATTTGTCCACTCCCTTATGATTATTCCCCTCCTAATTTTAATTTTTTTTTATATATTTTTCTTTCTCTCCTTGATTCGAACATATTTTATCCTCTACTATGGTTTGACATCCCATCCCATATCATCCTGATTACTTGAAAACACTAAGGTTTTGTAATTTGTAAAAACAATCTAACTACTTCAAAACATGTTATCAAAAGGGGGAGAATAGATGAATTAAACTGTTAAATATGTTTATGATGTATATCACAGTTCACAACATGTATAAAATTTCAGGATTCATATATAAAATTAGAACATCAAAATATATAAGATGAATAGATATACCTGTTTGTGCCATTTTCAATTGCTCATTCGTTGTACAATACAACACACTATGTTTTTCTCCTTGTACTCTTACCTCATCAACTTTTAATGGGATTAGTTCAGGAGAATACTACTAGTCGTATAACATCATTTATATAGTGTTGGGATTAGTGAGTAGACTTAGCTCAATTGAGAGTCTATGGATCCTCTAATCAATAATTTCAATAAAACTAATAGCGTGTACTTAACTCTTTCTAACTGAACTTTTAACAAACAAGATCTTGAATCCAATACCTGAGTGATGACAAATGGGTTTATCACTTAAGAACTAATTATCTACCGTTTTATGAAATGTTTTCAACCTAAACCTGTAACTGTAAATAGTGTCTCTTCAATTAATGGCTAAATAGCATAGCAGCATACTAAGAAAAGAAAAACAAACACGCTTGTGCCATAATTTTTAAGTGACATGTTTTTGGTTTAGATCTGACCCTCAATCACGTGCTCAACTGACAAAGGCCAAAAAGATACACGTCTTTTCCGCACAGTTGAGCACGTGATGGAGGGTCAGATATACACGTCTTTTCCACACAGTTTTATAATGTAAAACTGGATTTTTTATTTTTTTTTTTGGAAGTACATGTAGGTCCTAATGATTTACACCTTTATGTCCCTAAGGGCCTGTTTGGATTCGGAAGGAAATAATAATAAAGAAAAAAAAAGATTCAATAATAAAAGAAAAGAAGGGGGAGGGTTACGATAAATTTATAAAAGATTATGTGTATTTTTTATTTAGATAGAGGGAAAAAGAAAAAGAAATGATAAGTTATAACTAAAGTGACATTTTTATCATTTTTTAAGATATATGTGTAATAAATAAATATAGATATTTTGTGATAATTTAAATGAAATCATCCCAAATCATTTTAAATTGAGGTGATTACAAAATGTTCTCATTAAGTGATTTTAGAAATCACTTCAAAATCATTCATCTCTAAAACCTTTCAATTCAAACAAAAAATAAAAAATAAAAATCACTTCTCTCCAAATTACTCAATTCAAACAAACCCTAAATAAAAAATACCATAACAATTGGCGTGGACATGATCTGTACATACAATCTTTTTTCTCTATTTTGTCGAAGGAAAATAAAGAGAAAAGACAAAGGGAAATTTTTTTTAATGGGTCACGAGCTTTCCAGACTTAATATAGGTATGAGAGTGTGAATCTCACCCACTATAGACAAAGTAAACGCTTTTTTTTTTAAAGTAAACTCTTATGAATGTATTCAGCAGCCAAGAATCTTAAGAAAAACAATTTGTGGACCCCATATTTTTGTGGCATTGTCGACCATTTTCTAGCTTATTTATCTATGCAACAAAGTGGTCGAAGCCAGCCATGAATGGAATCACCTCATTTTAAAAATTAAATAGTATAGTAGTATATATATTCTCCTCAGTGTTCAACTACCCCCCACATATCTCACCTTCCCCCTAATCCCACCAACCCCCCCTCTCTACCTCCACTTCCATAAAAACAACATGAAAGAGCTTGTAAGAAGAAGAACACTAATGGGGAACTAAGTTTCAAAACTACTGGAATATCTCATCTCATATATTGGATCTGATTGATCCTTGACTTTCTTCCTTGTTATCTATACTCCTCTGCTTTGTAAGTCTCCTCTTACTCTAAACCTTAATTTTCTTTGTCGTCTGCAAATACTGTGTAACTCATCTGCATATCATTATCATGTCTTTTCTTGCAACTCGATGCCGTTTTCAATATGCTATATATGCCTCATGTTTTTGCTATCTAAGTGCATCAGCACAAATATTCAATTAGAAGATCAAGAAAAACCCAATTTCCATACTTTTGTTGCTCTAAAATTTTCTTTTAATCTTTTTTTTTTTTTGGTTGTCTAAATTTTTGTCACTTCTCCTACTGGTTCTTTTAAATATGTAATTTAAATTGTAATGATTTGAACTCTTTAGTACAATTAATAGACCAGATTTTCTCTTAACTAATATCATATTTTATTATTTTAATATTATTGGATTCCTCCATTCATTTCACCTAAAATGATTAATATTTGATTTAATAACTTCTAGTCATTAAACCAAAATCTCAGTTTTCCCGGAACAAAATATTTTTTCTCCTTTTTTTTTAGTTAAAATTAAATAAATGATTAAATGTAATCTTAAAATATTAAAATAATATATTAATTAGAAAACAAATTATAATTCTACTGTTAATACAGACTTAAATATTTTGGAGGCATATTGAGATCAAAGCTTTTAACAAACTATAAGATTTGACCAAAAAAGAAAAAAACAAACTGTAAGATATATGATATTACAAATTTAGACCGGGATAGATTCAGAAAGTAGAGGGGAAAATAATTACGACACTTGTTTGTGGCTGTTGTTGTCAAGCTAATTGAGGGTGATAAATAGTCAAATAAAAAGTTGTCAGGACGCAGTAGTGACTATTGGCTGTCACCTTTTAGATCTTATAGTCTCGTGTGGACACATGAACTGCGCCTTGTGGCTCTAAGAATTTATCATTATTTTAATCTTTAACGATTTCCCATGGTGGTAGGTAGGTGAGTTTTTTTTTTTTTTTTCCCTCTATTATTGGCCAATAGGGTTGGTAGGTGAGTTTCTAACATATGGTCCCCTCAGGTTCAACGGGCAATGGCCTTGGTAAATAGAGATAAGACCTACCAAAGGATGTATAGAGAGTTAAAAACTTTTTGGTTTTGGGAAAGGAACTTTTGGTCCTTCAATTTTTAAAAAATGATTATTTGATCTATTTTAATGTTAATTTTTTGTAATTTTTTTATTTTATTTTTGGACTCATTTTTTTTTATCCTGCATGGCATTAAAGACACATTTGAAATATTACCAAAATTCAGAAAAAATCACCAAAAATCACCAAAATTTTCACAAAATATATCTGTCCAAATCAAAATAAATAAATAAATACAATTTCTATAAAATATCTTCAACATCATCATCCACCACAGTTAGAAAAGAAATAAATAGAACAATTATCAAGTTAAAAAATAGGAGATGTTATTGTGGGTCAAAAGCAACTGTTCGCAAAAATAAGTTATAATTTTTGAACTTCATAATTGTTCATGAACAGTTACTTTTAACCCACAATAACATCTTCTATTTTTTAATTTGATAACCCAAAATGGTCATGTAGGAGATATTCCAAACGTGTCTTTAATTTTATTTTGTGATGTTTTTTGGTATTTTTGGTATTTAGTTGAGTGACCAAAAGATTCATTTCTTAAAACTTGAAGGACCAAAAATTTTTTATCTCGATGTATATACACCAATTATATCGTTTTCCAAGATGTACTTTGTTTCCCTTTCCACAAAAAAAACATATATATTAGTACACATGTTGGTAGGTATTCCACTTTCCAGGTGTTGCCCAAGGTGTCCTGATAACGCATCTATGGCCTTAAATCAATTAATACAATTGGAATCTTTTTTTTTTTTTTTAATTGGAATATTGTTTATATTAGAGTTCGAATTTTGAGATATGTGTTTTTTGTTAGAAAGGAATAGGGTTTGACTTAAGTATAAAGGTAAATTTCACACTTAGTCTCTATTATTTGTATTTTTTTTTAAGTTGGTCTTTAATATTTTTAAAAAATTATATTAGTCTTTAATATTTATAAAGTGATTCAAAATATTCCTTATTGTTTAAAACTAACCAATTCAGTCCTATTGTTTCCCATAAAATTGCATTTAGACCCCAAATAGGAATCACATGTTTGGATTGAATTAAATTTTTTTTTAAAACAATAGAGACTAACTTGAATTTTTTGAAAAAAAATAACACCAAATTGACTAAGTTTGAATAATAGAGATCATTTTGAATAACTTTTGTAAACATTAGGAATTTTTATAAATCTTTTAAAATATTGGGGATTACATTAAAAAAATATGTAAACAATAGAGACTAAGTGTGAAATTTACCCTAAGTATAAAGTGGGTAGGAACTAAGAAGAATAGTTTCTTAACTTTTTTAAAAATAAGAGATAAATAAATCTTCTGCTCACTTTTTGAGTACTTTACTACTAGATTGAATGATAAACTAGAATCGTTTTTTTTTTGTCATTAACTGGAATCGATTTAATTACCATATGTTTGGCAATGTGATAAGGATGAGATTTTGTAAATGGTAAACTACTTTTGACGTGGATCCTTAATTATATGCTGAAACTATTACCCAGTGGATCCTTGCTACAGGGCCTTTTTTACTGACTATTGGCATGCCCGTGATTGTGTTGTCACACAGCCACTACCCATTTGGTTTAGTTGTATGATTCTCATTTTAGATGCGAGAAGTTTTGTAATCAAGTCTCGTGTAATATTTTAAGTAATACAAATGGCTTAGTCATCCTTTAAATTTTTTTTTTAAAGAAGAAAAAAATGCATCCGTGGCTGGACCCATCTGGGTTTGTGTGCCTGTGAGGCCTACCAAATGTGTGTATTTATTATAATTCTTGTGGGGTTAACCACATTAAAGTCCTTCAACTTTTTTGAAAAGTCTCATTTAAATGTGTAATGTTTGATTTTGCACGTTTTGGATGTTATTTTTTGTCCAATTATTCACGTAATCTTCATTCTCTCCAGGCCAAGGGCAAACTATGTATGCGAGTACCCAAAAAAATAAGTAGTAATAAGATTAGCTGCAAACTGGTACAGAAAAATGTTAAAGAAGAAGAAGAAGAAGAATAATACGCTAGCTAAAAGTATTTGAAGAATGAGTTTTAACTTCATATATCATCAAATAAGCTTAAAATCTATATTTCACCACAAGAGTTGGAAGTTCCTAATCATTGTAAATTGGAGCATGGAGGGTAGTGGTTTAGTTAGTAGTATATATATTACGACTCCATCCATCCTTGATCTCATATATTTGTCCAAAACCAAATTGGAATTATTAATCAACTTAAAGAATATAATACTTGCTTTATTGCCTTCCAATTCCAAGAATTGTGAAATGATGTTGAAATTTAGCAATAAGAACAATAGCTAAGCCTCCAAGTGAAATTATCAAATCTAATTCACAAGGTTAGTTTTATCAACTGCAATAATGAAATCTAACCAACTTATCGATTCTGATGGTCCATTTGTTTTTTTTTTTTTTTTTTTAAAAAAAAACACAGAGGAAGGTTCTTGCTTGATTCTATCAAAATGGCAGATGATATCCGTGAAAAGCTTTTGAAGAAAGTTGAAAGTGAAGAAGACAATGTTGACAAGGAAGAGAGCCTCACACATAAGATATGGGACGAGTCAAAGAAAATGTGGGTGATAGCTGGTCCTGCTATATTTACTAGAGCATCCACATTTGGACTTGGTGTCATCTCTCAGGCTTTTATCGGCCACATTGGATCTACAGAGCTTGCTGCTTTTTCTATTGTTCAGACCGTCTTACTGAGATTTGCCAATGGCATACTGGTAAACTCTCCTTACACTTCCCAGTTATTTTCACACGATCGACATTGGCTACCATTAAACCCACAAGTATTCATTAAAACAATACATCTGCAAGAATTTTTAACTTCTCTTTCGTTCATTTAGTAAGTTTGTTTCTTTCTTTTTAGCAGATGGTTTATAGTCTTGGATGTATTCTGTTCTTCGTAAATGGTTTTGTCACCTAATGACCTGTTTTCTTTGACCATGCTAATCTTCATTTGGATGAAATCAAATGGCTAAGTCCAATCACTTAATTTTAGGTAGATTAATTAAACTTCCGTCTCACTTATCTGTTTCTCTTCTTGAATCTGTTTGTTACTATGTACGCTATTTTGAAAGCTATCATGTTATTGCTTTTCCTCTTGTACAGAACTTTCTTAAATGAATAAATAAAACGATATTATTTGGTATCTAAATGGTAGCTACAACTTCTGTCTAAGATCTTGGGAACTGACTTTTAGTATTTATCTAGAATACATAAATATTTTTATTTACTATGTTTATTCTGTTGATTATGTTCCAAGCCCAAACTCTTTGCTGAATTTGTTTTAAATGTGCAGTTGGGCATGGCTAGTGGATTGGAAACACTATGTGGCCAATCCTATGGTGCAAAACAGTACCATATGCTTGGACTACATCTTCAAAGATCATGGCTTGTCTTGACTGTTTCCGCAACTTTAATGCTACCAATTTTTATCTATACGGCCCCAATTTTAAAAGTTTTAGGCCAGGATGATAGTATCTCAGATGTTGCCGGAGTAATTTCTCTGTGGTCAATTCCTGTGTTATACTCCTTCGTCTTCTCTTTCACGTGCCAAATGTTCCTACAAGCACAGAGCAAGAACCAGATCATTGCCTACCTGGCAGCAGTGACACTAGCTATTCACATTTTCCTTTCATGGCTTTTAACGGTGAAAATCCCACTGGGAATTCCTGGGGCAATGATAGCAACTATCTTGGCATACTGGCTTCCCAATGTGGGGCAAGTTATATTTGTTATCGGTGGAGGGTGCCGAGAAACATGGAAAGGCTTTTCGTCCTTGGCCTTCCAGGATCTATGGCCAATAATCAAACTATCTTTGTCCTCCGGTGTTATGCTCTGGTTAGTCATATTATTTTGAAAGCATTGAAATACTGTTGTTGCCATCTATGAAGAAGGCAAAGTTAATATCTTTTGCAATTTTCTGTTACATAAACAAAGGCTACCAAATAACCCATTCAGGCATTTGTAAGAGTGTCAGATATTATTCCCTCTTCTAAATGTCATTGAAGGATATCTTGTTGGTTCCTTATTTATTCAGAAGCTCTTTAGTCCTGAATGTTGCTTGATCCATGCCAAAAGAGGGCTATAAGCTGTTTGACGAGATTGCATTATGGTTTACATTTCCCTTATTCTACATCATTCTACTTTCAGTGATATTATCAATTTCATCTTGATGCCCTTAACCAAGACCTGGACTTCAACTATATTTATTACTATTTTTTTTTTTTTTTCTGTGGTAGCCTGATCAAATACATTGTACATCAGTTCTTATTTTCCTATGTGATCTTCTCAGTAATATGTTCAGTTTAAGGTGAAAATAAATTTAATGTATATTATTCCAATGGATATAACATTTTGCGTTTATTGATTTTAACCCTGTCAATTCTGTGGCAGTCTTGAGCTGTGGTACAACACTATTCTGGTTCTTCTAACAGGCAACTTGAAAAATGCTGAAATCGCAATTGATGCTCTTGCAATTTGGTAATTCCCATTCACCCCACATAATGCACCATTTTGCCTGATCGTCTTGTTCTTTCAATTTTTGAGTTTAGCTTCATGCTACCAAACTAATCCATTGAAATTCTTTTGCAGCCTCAATATCAATGGTTGGGAAATGATGATATCACTTGGTTTCTTGGCTGCAGTAAGGTACCTGCTATTATAGAGATCATATTTGGACTTCCCTGTATTTCTTAATAGCTGAAAGAATATCTTGCTTATCAATCAGAGATTTTCAAATTTTAAACAGCAGAGACTAACATCTAATATATTCGTCTTTGTTGACAAAACCAAGTGTACGAGTCGCCAATGAACTTGGAAAAGGGAGCTCAAAGGCTGCAATATTTTCGATCTACAACTGTGTGATACAGTCAACTATTATTGGATTTGTACTATTTGTGTTTTTCCTATTCTTCCGCGGACGTTTAGCTTACATATTCACGGATAGTCAAGAGGTGGCTATAGCAGTCGATCGTCTATCAACTCTTTTAGCATTTTCCATACTTCTAAACAGTGTTCAGCCCGTTCTTTCTGGTAAGCTTATTATTGTGAGCTACATGTATTGTTGACGAATCAGCTAGGAATTATAACTAAACAACAATTTTATAACCCGAATTACTAGGATAACTGAGACGAAAACGTGATTAATTTTATTTGCTTCTCCTCTCCATCTTTTTTTTTTTAATTTTTAATTTTTAATTTTTTTTAATTTTTATTTTTATTTTTTTTAAATTTTTTTTTTTTTTTTCTTTGAACAACACCTTTGTTTAATCTGTGAGTGAAAATTGTTTCCCTGCAGGTGTTGCCGTTGGCGCAGGATGGCAGAGCATTGTGGCGTATGTTAACATTGGATGCTATTATTTGCTTGGAATTCCAATAGGGGTTGTGCTTGGTTATGTTGTCGATTGGGGTGTTAAGGTATGTTCTCATTCCTCAGTGAAAAGCTCGCCTCAATCTCCAATTGCGGTCTACTTGTGGAAGTATTAATGCAAATGCATTCTGTTTATGAGAGAAATAAGGCAGAGTTTAACTCTTTTCTCATTTTTAAAGTTAGCCAAAGTTGATAATATTAAGATTCCTACATCATTATTGAGTTCTTCATTCTTCTAGTTGTATTATCATCACCCTGGACGATTATCTTTTTCTTTGGTAGAAGAATTATAATTGGAGCATGTCATTGATTTATCAATTACTATTTATTTTGAAATTAAGTTTGTATTCTATTCTTCTATTCTGTCCAGAAAGAGATGGTTCTTGAGTGCAATTGTTCTGCAGAGAACTGTGTTTTTTTCAGTTTTTCCTTTTCCTGCTCTCTCTCTCTCTCTCTGTATCTCTCTCTTTCTCTTTGGAGAGGGAATGTTATGGCATTGTTCCTGACAAAAACTTGTGTTTGTAGGGTGTGTGGATTGGGATGATGATTGGCACGCTTATTCAAACCATTGTACTTTGCATAATAACTTGTAAGACCGACTGGGACAAACAGGTATGCAACAGTTATATTCATTTTTGCTCTCAGTTGAATTCGCTTACAGATTGTTATTAAACTTACTTGGACACAATTCAAAATGGCTGCAGGTGGCCAGTACTCGGCAACGAGTTAGCAGGTGGCTTATAGACCCTGAATCTACCACTTTGGCTTAAATTTATCTTCTTTTCCATTCAATGGCAATTTGTAGGAGACTAATTTTGTGTTTACAACATGTTCAACTAGTTTGCTTCAAAAAAATTTCAATGCTTTGATTGGATACAATAATTTTTTTGTGGATTTTGTGGAAAAGAAGTTAGTATCTGCACTTGCTGTTGTAAACCATTTTCCCCTGTTAGCTCTGTAGCTGAACCTTCACTTTTAAGATGCCTGATACAATTGATGTCTTTTGATTCATATTGTCCTCAACTGTCGCTGAGTTTGAGATGCTGTACATGTGTTATTGCTATGCAACACGCACACACTTGTGAGATCTTGCGAATACTTGATAGAAGTTTCTCAGCATTTAGAAGGGTGCTAGATCTAGAATGGCTCTTCAAATTTTAACTGATCTTGGAACTATTGGCGATTCAATAAAATATTATCCAATGGGACATCCTTAATCCTAGTGACACTGAATCCGTGACATGATTAGGATGTCTGCTTGCTATCATCTTACGACAATTATAAGCATAATTAAAATGCAAGTTATTTGATACCATTCCTCTTTTTGTAGCTCATTGACCAATGAAATTAGCATTTCTGTGGTTTTTTCTTTTTTTAATTTTTTCTCACTATAAGAGACGCTTACGCCTCAAGTTTTATTTCGACCACTGAATCTCCATCGTTCAAGTCAATGCATGATTATAACTCAAATGCCATTAAATTTTTTTTTTTTCCCTTTTTCTCCCACTCTCAAAAGCCATATCCCCTCAATTGTTTAATTCCTGTATTAACTTTTTTATATTGTCACATAACACAGTATTAGGCCAATATTATGGTCCTTGTTCCTATTTTTGCGTCAGATGTGAAAACAGTGTACTCCAACAAGCAAGTCAAGCATATGGTTCATTCTCATTCTCCTGAGGAACGTACTTAACCTTGGGTTCACCTGAAATGGTCATTAAAATGGGATAAGCTACACAAGCTCAGTGAGGGGGAGAAAGGGAAGGTTTTGGAAAGTTTTTTTTACTTGAAAACCCTTTTGAAAACGTGCATTGAAACAATATATAAACATTAAGTACAATTAACTCAAGTAACAAAAAAGCTAAGTAAACATTCAAGAAGGATACGCGAACTTTGTTGATGTCGTCTCTTTATACCAGTATCACGAACTCTTCCACTTATCACTCCTACAGGGTGTACTTCAGATGTACATCAAAACTTATGACCCACACCCCATGAAACGCTCTGTCTATGTAAGATAGGAATAGAACTCTGGTAGTCGTGTTATCGCCTTGCAAGCCTGATGCTGCCTAGTGCAACGCGACGCTATCATGTCTCGCTTAAAGGTTGCAACCATATACATTCGCATTCGCATTTAATCACATATCACGCATTCACGACATTTCTAGAAGACAACAAAGTACGTTGTCCCTCAATTACATTTAACATTCACTCAACAATTCATTTCCATTTAGTACACTTTGATTAGGTAACAAAGTAAATTACCCAACCATTAGCAAACACTTTCATCCTTTAACCATTCCTAACAATATTTGACGTCATACTTAAGCATAACCACAAATTCAACACAATAGAATTCAATGGCATTCAATTCAACACTTAGCTTTAAGATTTACAACACTTACACCAAGCATTTAGCAACACCTTTGTGTCCTAAAAAGCAACACACTTACACACATATGCATCTAACAATTAAGAAGCAATGTAAACATTTAACCACGTAAAACGGGCAGCTAAGGGTTGTTGCCCGACTGACCAGTGCCGACAGTGGTGGTGTTGGCGCTAGAAATTCTAGCCAACCCCCCACCTTTTGTTCCCCTCCATTCTTGCTTCCAAGCTTTTAAAACATGCTATGGACTTGTATATATGCATCTAGCCTTTTTATTTAAGCTATAAACCAAAGATTAAACTCATTTTTAGCTACAAATCTCAACCTACAACACATTTTGGCCTTATAGTAGAAGCTTGTCATACGGTGTACAACCTTTGTCTTTGCCCTACTAAGAGAATGACTAGAATACCCATCCATGTAACACTTGCAAACAAGAAAGACATCATTGTACTATCTCTTCATTGATTGAATCTTTTTCTTGAGATATCTAAATCCTTTAAGTAACCATCTCCGGATATGGAACACGTGATCTAAGGAGTGACCCTCAAGCCAAATACCCAGTATACTCCTTGAGTATACCACTAACCTTAGATTTGGATGATCTACCGGATAATCACAAGGGAGCGACTACTTTGTCACCGCAACGACATGAAATTTATATGTGGATAAACTGACGAAATCAGATTCATGTGCTTTGATGTACTATGGATGAGACCTTAGTTGTGGGTCAACAACTCCGTGTGTTAGGCATTTGGGTTTGACTAGTTAGGACGTGCATATGCAATATAGAATCCATTTCGTCGCGTGATGGAATAATCGTTCCTTTGTGATTATCCAGTAGATCATCCAAATCTAAGTTTAGTAGTATACTCAAAGAGTATATCGAATATTTGGCTTGAGGGTCGCCTCCTAGATCAAGTGTTCTATATCCAGAGGATGGTTGCTTAAAGGATTTCGATGTCTCGAGGAGAAGATGCAATGAAAAAAGAGATCGTACATGGAAAGTGTTTCTTATTTGTGAGTGTTATATAGAGGGGTATTTTGGTCATTCTGCTTAGTAGGTCGAAGACAAAGGTTATACTCATTATGACAAGCTTCTGCAAACAACAATAAACATCTTGGAGTGCAGCCATGACTTTTTAGTGGAATAAGTCAAGGTTGAAAAGCCTAAATGTGTTGTCACGCCCAAACCCAGTCCCTTTGGAAACCAAGCCCGGTCGCGATGACACACTAATATTATAATCCCTGAAATATGAATAATCCACAAGACACAACAAAACACAACACACATCCTGAAAAGTCCGCATCATTCATATATTACATTCTCATATTCACGAGCGGATTACACTAAACATACCTTCGTTCACTTGGCAAAAGTTGACAACATCCCTTACAAAGTTAAAGCATACTTGATCATAACCATATGATAAGATATAAGCCTAGCTAGACGTGATCACGATCCAACGTGACCAACCATATATACAACAAAACAACTTAAGAAAGTTAAGTTAACAAGTATTTAATCCATAAATTTCAAAAACCTACTATACAACAAAACCAAACATCTAGCAACATTATTTCTCATCATTTAAAACACATCAAACATATGGCACATTCTCAGGCTCATTAACCACTTCCTCGTGCACATAGTCAGTACCAAGTACACTTGTAATATGCATTAAAGAGGGTGAGCTAAACAGGCTCAGTGAGGGATAATCGGGAGTTTTGGGAAGCTTTAACCTGAAAACTCTTTTAAAACACATTAGAGACAACATATAATCACATTCGTATTTGCATCACATTAATATAATCACCTTGTAAGGATACAACTTAACATTGTTGGTGTCGACACTTATAACTCCCTCATGAACTCTTCCCTTAGCCGCCCGCGAGTGTACTCCGGATGTACACCAATCTACGACCCAACTTACCATGGCCTTCACCGACCACACGAGAGAGAGGGCTAGTACATGGTAGTCATGCAATTACTGGCAAGCACTATGCTGCCCAGCACAACACGACACTATCATGACGCACTAAAGGTTGCAACCTATTGCATAAGGGTATCCACCCAACGTTTCGCTTCGTTTTCACATTCGTATACACATTTAACACTTCACACGCTTTCACGACAAATAGAGAAAACAATAAAGTAGGTTGTTTCTCGAACACATTAGCATTTCATATTCATTTCGCATTCAATTAACCAAGCAATCAAGCACTTAAACTACACTTGACATATACATTTCACATAATCCAACTACTTTGACACCATTTCAAGCTTTAACAACATGTACCACACTAAGGAATTTCAATCAACATAATAACCACTTTAATCAACATAAAACTCAAGCATTTAGCACACTTTCAGTGACCAACCAAAGCCATACTCTAGCATTCATATACATCTAACTTTTAAGCACTAAAGCAAGCATAACACTATATTTCAATTTTTCACCACCCTTGCTATATTCAAGTGAATGCATGTGTAGCTAGTTTTGTATGTGGTTTTAGTTGTAGTTGAAGCTTTGCTACTCTGATCAAATGTTGAAGTTCAAGTGTTTGTGTATATGTCATAGAGAATATTCTACATCATGTAATAGAAAATAATGTTTGTAGCATGTCAAGGAAGCAAGAAATAGCTAAAATTTGTGTAGTGCAAGAATGTGAATTTTATGGACAGATTGCGCGTCTGAGTTGTAGAACTCGTTGACATAGCAAACATTGTAAGAATTGGCTAAATGTTTGATATATTGTGCCCAAGACCTTGAGGAACAAATTCTCTTTTAGGTGCAAGTTCTAAATATGTCGTTAAGGTGTAGTTTTAGAGCCAAAACAGTAAGGTTCAGATTCTCGCTGGGTGTAAAGTAGTTTTGCGTAATGAATTTCTAGAGGTCGTAACTTGATGAATATAGCTCCGAATTAGGATCTGTTTGAGGCTAAACCCATCTACACTTAATAACTATTTGTTTGTGCAGTTTCAATGGTTTTAAAGAACATTAAGGTTGGGAACTGAATCAGCAAAGTCATGCAAGTGCAGTTTGAA
The DNA here is from genome assembly GCA_037974665.1 of Ehretia macrophylla. Lineage (NCBI taxonomy): Eukaryota > Viridiplantae > Streptophyta > Magnoliopsida > Boraginales > Ehretiaceae > Ehretia > Ehretia macrophylla. Next base: position 64,193,103 of record CM075771.1, on the reverse strand, counting down.
ATTTTAGTTTATATTACTAAGTGTTCAATGTTGCATTAGTGGTTAATTCTCGATGAATTATGATTGATCATAGGTAGTTTGAACGCTTGGTGGTAACAAGTGATTGTTGGGAGAGAAAGTTCGAGTGAAACGAGTGTTAAATGGGTATTGGTTGCTTGATGGGATCAAGGTCTAGATGTGAAAGGGTTATTGCATAAATGTGCGCATATATGAAGTATGGAGTGCATCAAGTGCTAAATGTATAATATATGATTAACGTGGACAATGTGCATTGAATGAGAACTATTAATTAGAGATACACTGTAACACCCCGATCCCTCACGAGACCGAAAGTTATATTAATCAATCTAATCGCAACCCTATTGCAAACCCGGGCACAATTTTAGGAAAAATAGACGGAGTCTCCCCTGTTTCTAGGCAAAATCAAAACCTACAACTAGTACATAAATGGACTAGTATCATGTCCAAACATTCAACCTCCTCAAGGCCATCCGAGCCTTGGATCTCAGTAAGCAATCACAAGTAAACATACATTTCTAAACCAAACACAAAGATAATATAACTATTCCCTTCTAGTCACGTACATTCATGCTTTGAACCCAAATCTCATTAACCTATTACATAAACTTAAATGATTTTCTTTATACATTGATTTAAACAATTCAAAATGACATCTTTGCAAGCCACACCACTTAGCACATTGACTCCCAGGCAAGAACAATCAACACAAGCACGAACTTTCCTCCTAACACTGCAATACCTGAAATGTGGTGGTGAGGAGTGAGTATACATAACACGTATACTCAGTGAGGGCGAAACAAATATCGAGGGAGATAGAAGAACGTTGTGCAATGCAAATAAAACAGTTAAGCAATATAACCAATAAGAACAACATTCAATATAACCAACAATACAATAAACAATTAAAGAAAGCATTAACACAACCAATCAGAGGTATACCACACTTTGAAGACTATTGTTCACTCATATGAGCAATGTACCATTTCATGAGCGATACATCAATCTCGAGCTTGATGTTGACAACGATGACACTAAGTGCGCAACCACCTTATAACTTTAGTTGGAGTACCCCAGAAGTACCCCATCAATTCTACAACCCAAATATTCCAGGGCGGCACTCCTAGTGAAAATAGGAGTAGGACACGGAGCTAGAGCAACCTAATCCTGGCAGCCCAAGACTGCCCAGAGAGGCTCATCACTCACGCGCTTGACACTATGCAATACAATACGAGATACAAGCAACAAACGAGAGGGCACCAAAGTGCAGATTAATGTCAATATTCGAAACAACAAGAACGTACAATCAATTATAGCAAACAATTAACATTTTGAGCTTGACTATTAATAATAGCAACGATAACATCAATTAAACAAGCAATAGTAGTTCAAACACGGAAAATGACAAACAACACTATTCAATCTCAAACTTCTAAAGGCAATTACAAACAAACGAGCTACAGGATTAGGAAACCGATTTCACTACCTTCATCCAGGCACTACAAGGCACATTTCTATGGCATAAATCCTCACTTTTCCAACCGAAGCCCGAAAGTCCACCTACTACGTTTGAACTACAGCTATGCTAACTGAACACTCAATCAACGCCACAACAGCGCCAAAAGTGCTTCCATGCCCTCATTAGCCAAAGCCCCAACCCAATTTGATCACGATCAACACTTGGTCAAACGGCCCTTTTACGTTTCTTTGTCTAATTCCTAATTTTAACAAAGGCCAATCCGTTTTTATTGCACATTTTATCTTTATCACATCAATGACACCTAACCAAATCAAGAAATTGCAATTCGGATAAAAAATCTAGGGTTTTACTATTCAAAAACTCTATTTATTGTTCTTCCCCAATTCAATTTGTGTTTCTAGCCGTAAAAATTGATAAATAACTAACAAGCAATGCTCTACAATCCCTAAGGAGGCAATTCCAAGCAATTTCAGGCATTATAACGCATTAAATATCAAATCTAAGAAATTGAATCAAAAATCAAATTCGAATAAAAATGCACAAAAATGTGAAAACCCTCACAGAGATTGAAGACGAAGCCCCGCAAAGACCCGAGCCACGACCCCCGAGCAATTCCACGCAAGATTGGAGGCAAAAATTGAAATCAAAATCTCTCTTTTTCTCTTCTTGAAGTCTCGGCCATGGGGGGGATACAAAGGGAATTTTGGGAAATGTTTTGATGAGATTTTGGCTTGTTTTTGTATTTAAAAAGTGACAAGGGCATTTTGGTCTTTTGGCAAAGTCAAATACAAGTTAAAAATTGTCAACCAAGCTCATTTTGATGGCATTTAGTCTAGCTCAAGCTAAAACAATGCAATTAAATGAAAAACAACTAAAAACTAACTCAATTAAGCTAAAAATACTATTCACTAAATCCGAAAAATATTTCTCTAACTCTCATTTTCGATGCGCTACGATCAAACGGTCAATAAACGATCACTATTAGAATGATAAGGAATAATATAAAAATATAATTTTAAAAAGTAAAATAGTTTCAAAATTCACTCTGGGCTTGGAGCTATTTTTCATTTTAGTTGAAAACTAAGTAATTAAGTGCAAGAAAATAAATCCGATTATTAAAAATAATCGAAGTAATTAGTATTCATTTAAAAATAATTAATTTAACTATTTTTAGAATATTTTGAAGAATTATGAAATTAATGCTAAGATACGAATGAACAAGTTAATATAAACACGTAATCAAATGCAATTAAATGCTAACATTTAAGATGACACTTAATTAAATACAAGAAAATAAATTTAATTACTATAAATAATAAAAATAGGTAATAATCTTTTAGTTAATCAATATAAAAATAATACTTTAAATAAATAGGTTAAGTAAAATAATCACTTAGTTAAACACAAGGAAACGAAACCGAGTATTAAATATAATAACATAGTTAATACTTATTTAAAATAATTAATCCAAGTATTATTGAGTATTTTTGAAAGAAATATGAAAACAATACAAAAACAAGTGACTTTAGCTAAATTTAATCACTTAAGTTTATACTATTATTCAAAATAAAACTCATTTAAATGCAAATCTATATCACTAATTATATGCTGGGTTCGGGGTATCACTTACACAACAATGCATGCATATCTACTTGCCTTTAAAGCTATTCACGAGTTACATGTTATTATCTTGTTAAATATGAGTTAGTTGCTATCCATGTAAGTTTAATGTCACTTATATGAAAATGAATGATTAGCAAAGAATGTTTCCAAAAGCATATAACTTGAGCTTAGTTTAAAGTAGTGCATATTCCAGCAATCATAGTGCATGTTAATACTTACATGCATGAGGATGGCTTACTTTGTCATCCCTCGCTTTCATGCTATCACATTTTCATGTACTACGTGCTATATCATGTTTATGTGCTATGTGCTATCAAAGCGTTTTAGCGAGACTAACGAGCTAACAAGTAATCCAGCGTCTTAGCGAGCGAAGGTTGCAACCTTAAGCGTGAGCGACAGATGTGGTGACCTTCCACTGGGCAGCAACGGGCTTACCAGTGGTTGCTCATCCTCCATGTACTATTCCCTATCCTACATGGACGGAGCGTTCTATGGGCCGTGGATTGTAGGATATCGGGGTACATCCGGAGTACATTCAACGGAGTTTTAAGGGTTTACCGGCATCACAAGCATCGCGAGATGAAGTAGAGAAGTGGAAGACATATGGGCCCGCATGGACGAAGTGTTCAATGGGGTTAGCGAGTGTATCCTTTTTATATGTGATCATTTAATGCTTTAATGCTTTCAAGTATCTCGTGTATCATGATATATTCTGGCATTTCATAAAGTGTATTTACTAGTGATTATTTAATGTTCTAATGCTTTAATGAAAGTCTTAATGCCTTAAAGAATGTCTTAATGCTTTAATGAACACCTTAATGCTTCAATGAATGTTTTATGCTTTAATGATTATCATGTATCCATGTTATGCCCTCGTACTTATTTAGAGTATACTTGTTATTTGAATATAATTCTTAGTTTATTTGCATTCACAAAAGGATTTTCGAAACCTCCTCACTTTTATTTCCCCCCTCACTGAGCATAGTGTATGCTCACCCTTTTTAGCCACCATTTTCAGGTGAAGCTGAGCTAATTTTCCAAGATGAAGGAAGTTGAGTAGCTTTTCTTTCTTGCTAAAAGAGTGGATAATCTTATCTTAATAAAGTCAAGAGTGTTGTAATGTAAAGTTATATTTTACGTACATTTAGTATACTTTGGGGCTTGGCTAGTTTTGTAAGTGTTGTATGTATATGTTGCATGAATATAAGGTGGGTGTAACTTATAATGTGTAGGCTAGTGAAAGAACATGTAAATTATTTGAGAATTACTTATGCTTAGTAGTTGGCTTGCATAGCTATGTATGGTTTATATATTGTCTGTGAAACCCCACTTTCTTGCTTATCTCGTGTTACATGCTTTACCTCGTTTTGCGTGCATATAACCTGTTTATGTGCTATAGGACCTAGAAAGTTATAATTTTGATTTCAATACTTCTAATACGTGCTAAATGTGCATTCATGAAATTTTCATCAAAAACGGAGTCAGAAAATTTATCGTCGATTTTCAGTGAATAGTGTTTTTGAAACACGTCCGCTATAATTTTGAAACTGGTCTTTTTAACCCTTCTAGACCTAGTCCACGGACTTTAATAGACCTGTGTTTGATGAAAACGGTTTTAAAATCGGCTTAAGAATTTATTAGGGTTTTTACACCGACTTTTGCAAAAATCGAGTTTTAAGCCGACTCGGGTGGAATTCTTTGAATGTAAAACTTCTTGTCACCTAAAAATAACTCACTTGAGATATCTTGGGGGTTGCATAATTAATTTTAACTTGGTGATCACTAAAATGCAATTAAAGACATTAAAAACACAAAAATACCTATTAAAATAACTTTGACTTTAATTAAAAAAATTGACCTTATAAGCTATTGTCACCTACACATACTCACACAACACAAAAACACCACCACACACACACACATTTCCGAGGGGTTGAGGGAGAAAAGAGAAGAAAGAAAACTCAAGCTTTTCAATCAATTTTTCAAAGAAAAACCTAGTTTTTGTCCGTGAAACTTCGCACCGACTTGGATTCTGCTTGTTGGGCACGCATTGCACGCATTCCTAGGCTTATATCGCATCTAAGGTGAGAGAAAAATTCTAGATCTCAAAATGTCATTTTTGTGTTTTTGCGTATAAATGAAGATTGAACCGTTAGAATTGAAATCTGATGATAGATTATTGCTCCTTGCATGCTAGGGATCATTATATACTAATACTACGAATTTCTGTCGGATATAGCATAATTTTTATTTTCCGGGTATTTAATTTTGATTAAAATGTTCAAAGTTGATTTAATTGAGTTGCGTTGCTCGAAATCGATTGCCGTCGATTTCTAAATACTTGATAATTACGTGTTAGCGCTGTTGTAATGTCGAATTTTCGATTACATTGTTTGTGTGAAAATCCGGAAAATCCAGCCATGACGTCATAGGGTTTTAGGGTTATCGGGCATGTTTTGGAGGTGTTATGGTGGATTTCCGAGAGGGCTAATGTAGTAGGTTGAATGGGTGAGTGATAGGAACTGATTTAGCAATGTTTGGATTAGTAGATTGTAAGTTATGAATTTTAGAAGTTAGGTTGTCATTCTTTAATTTCTTGAACGATGCCTTAGATGGTTGGGTAGTGTTCGAGTGATGAATGGTGAGTTGTTGTTGAGTAATTTAGAGTTTAATTATGAATATTATGCATGTCCGGTTAGATGGCCTACTTTGTCATCTAACTACGTTGTTTGATGTTTAATTTAATATTGATGTTATATTGATGTTATTGATTGATTATTATTGAATGCGGGAATCGGGCACTCTTGTTGCTGATCTCCCAATTGATTGATCGATTTATGCTTGCATGATGATTGATGAATATGGAGCCTTGGTATGTGTGTGCCACCTCTTGGGCAGCGTCGGGCTGTCGGGTTGAAACCGGCATGACTGCCATAGGCTACCCCCAGCTCGCATGACGGAGATGTCATGGAGGGAAGGGGATAGTGAGGTACCTCGGGTGCGTGAGTAATGGGGAGTTATAAGAAGAACGGTTGAGATCGTGATGGCGTTTGGAGCTACACCAAATAGAGTATCCTTATTGAATGGTCATATAGTTATGTGATGATAGCTTTATTTATGTTATTATTGTTGTTGTGTGTTTACTTGCTCAAAGGACTAAATCCAAGGAGCGTAGTGAATACTGTCGAGATCTATCGGATCCTCACTGGGCTTATGTATATAAGCTCACTCTCTATTAATGCATGTTTCAGGTGTACTTTCACAAGATTACGGGTACGTGCCTCCTGAAGAGGAGAATGTGGAAAATGTGCCTTTTGTGGATGAGTCATATGTTCCCGAGTCTTATCTATGACTTTATGTTGTTAAATGTCTTGTATATTAGTTTAATAGACTTTATATGCTTTACGGTTCTTAATGTAATAGATATTGAAAAGATGTTGAACCAAATGATGTTAACTTAGCGGTTTCCTTTTGTCTATGGTTAAATTGTAGTTGTGTCTCAACTTACTTTTGAAATGTATGATAAAGTTGAGGTATTGTATGTCATGTTGGAACGGAGGCGTATAACGAGGATGTTTTATTGTATAATATGGTTGTGTTGTATGTTGTTGTTTATATTGAGGAATTACGGGATGTATGATGTTTAATGAGGTTGGTTTAGAACCTCGGAAATCTGTTTACTGTCGTTATGCCGCCGAAATTCCGTTGCGTCCTGACTGATCGTAGGTGGGGTCGAGTTGGGGCGTGACAGTTTAAGTGGTATCAGAGCTCATGTTAGTTGTCAGCCGGGGTATTCTCGGAATGTGGGTAATGGTCTTAGCATGAAATATGTATGAAAGGAAAGAAAAATGAAATATGTATTGGTATGATTAATTGATTAAGTGATTATGTGATTTAAGTGCTTATGTGATTATATGATCAATTTGTTTATGTGTTTTATATGAGTTTGTTATTTATGTGTTAATAGTTGTTTATAACCTGTCTACGTGCTATAACTGTGCTAACTCTTTGATTAGTAGAATGGCCGGTCGACCGAGAACCAGAGGTAGGCCTGAGTTGACTGATGAGACTCCGAGTAACGTGGCACCGGGCCGTGACGGGGGTGATGACCGATTTGGAGCCGCTATGGAGCGGATTGCAGAGTTAGTGGCTAGTCAGGCACAGTTATTAGCAGGGCAGGCTGCCCAGAATCAGGCTATGCAGGCTCAGCTTCTGAATATTCAGGGTGGTAACCACGGGCGTGGTACCCTGAAGGACTTTTTAGGATATCACCCACCGAGATTTCAGGGGGAGCCGGATGATAGGAAGGCGGAGGTATGGATTAGCAAGTTGGAGAAGATTTATGATCCACTTGGCTATACTGATGAGCAGAAAGTCTCTTTTGCCGTGTATTTGTTAGATGACGAGGCAGAGGAGTGGTGGCGCACGGTAAGGACTAGTTGGGCGGCACAGGGTATTCCTTATATTTGGGGTACCTTTCTGATGGCTTTCCGGGCAAAGTATGTCCCGAGGATTTGCAGGGAACGGAGAGAGGCCGAGTTTCTAGCCTTGGTCCAGGGAGATGCTACAGTGGCTCAATATGAGGCCACATTTACTCGATTGTCCCGGTATGCACCGGAGTATGTGGTAGACGAGGAGCGGAGGACTCGCAGGTTTATGTTGGGGTTGCGGCCCGAGATTCAGGATGTGATGGCTCTGAATCGTTATGATATTTTCACTGAGGCTTTTGATGCAGCTTCTAGATTGGAGAAGAGGAAAGGGGATCAGATTGTCTCCAGTCAGCCTAGTAAGAGGCCGTATCAGCCGCCGGGCCAGCAGGTTTTATATAGGCCTCCAGTACAACAGGTTGTCTACAGGCCACCTGCCCAGCAGGGTTCTTTTAGGCCACAGAGTCAGCAGAGTTATTATCGGCCTCAGTTTCAGCAGAGGCCATATCAGGTTCAGACTCAGTTTAGGCCAGCCCAGTCTCAGGGTCAGTACAGGCCTAGTGTGGTGAGACCTCAGCAGCAGGCTGTATCAGCTGCTTCTTCAGCTTCTGGTTATTCTAGGGGCAGTGCTAGTGCCACATCATCGCAGTGTAATTACTGCAAGCGCTCAGGGCATGTAGAGTCCGACTGCAGGGTAAAGGCAGGGACATGTTTGGGTTGTGGTAGCATCGATCATAGGGTGAGGGATTGCCCTAAGTATGCGAGGACTGAGGGTCGGGCAGCGACTCAGGGTTATCAGGGTAGGCCTACGGGCAGTGTACCACAGCAGCAGCGGGTTCAGGCTCGGGCTTATGCAGTTGACTTAGAGGAGATGCCTGAGGAGACTGCAGTTGTGGAAGGTAACTTTCTTATACTTGATCAACTTGTTAAAGTGTTGATTGATTCTGGTGCTACGCATTCTTTCATTACTCCTGCTTGTGTGCAACGTGTTAAATTGCAACCTGAAAGATTGCCTTATGTGGTTGAAATTAGTACCTCTTTGACTGATAAGTATGTTACTGGCTTAGTATGTAAGGATTGTATAATACATGTTAAGGGGCATAATTTTCCTTCGGACCTTATTTTATTTCCTATCCGGGGGTATGATGTTATCTTGGGTATGGATTGGCTTTCTAAGTATGATGCCCAGTTGAACTGTAGAACCAAGGTAGTACAGTTTCGTTTGCCAGATCAGCCAGTAGTTGAGGTAGCGGGTAACCGGGGTGCTAAGACGAGTTTTGTTATCTCAGCAACTAAAGCCGTTAAGTTGGTGAGTAAGGGGTGTTCGGGTTATCTAGCTTATTTGATCAACAAGCCATCTGTTAAGCTACAGCTTGAGGAAGTCCCTATTATCCGGGAATATCCTAATGTATTTCCCGAGGAGTTGCCAGGATTGCCGCCAGATAGGGATATCGAGTTTGTGATTAATCTTGTTCCCGGTACTCAACCTATTTCTAAATCGGCATACCGGATGGCACCAGCTGAGTTGAAGGAGTTGAAGACTCAGTTACAGGAGTTGTTGGAGAAAGGATTTATTCAGCAGAGTTCTTCACCTTGGGGAGCTCCTGTTTTGTTTGTGAAGAAGAAGGATGGTACCTTGAGATTGTGTATAGATTACCGTGGTTTGAATCAGGTGACTATCAAGAATAAATATCCTTTGCCACTGATTGATGAGTTGTTTGATCAACTTCAGGGAGCCAAAGTCTACTCTAAGTTTGATTTGAGGCAGGGGTATTATCAGCTTCGGATTCGCTCAGACGATGTTCCGAAGTCTGCCTTCAGGACTCGGTACGGGCATTATGAGTTTGTTGTTATGCCCTTTGGTTTGACTAATGCACCGGCAGCATTCATGGATCTTATGCATCGAGTCTTTCAGCCGTACTTGGACCAGTTCGTGGTGATTTTTATTGATGATATCTTGGTCTATTCTAAATCTGAATTGGAGCACGAGCAACATCTACGGCTTGTATTAGAGAAGTTGCAGGAGCATCAGTTGTTTGCCAAGTTCAGCAAATGTGAATTTTGGCTGCGACGGATTTCTTTTCTTGGCCATGTTATTACACAGAGTGGTATTTCTGTAGATTCCACTAAGATTGACCCGGTGATGTCTTGGAAGCGGCCAGAGAGTGTTACTGATGTCCGTAGTTTTCTTGGCTTGGCGGGTTATTACCGTAGGTTTGTCAAGGACTTCTCAAAGATTGCGGGGCCACTATCTAAGTTGACTCAGAAACGGACTATCTTTAATTGGGACGAGAAGTGTGAGAGTGGATTTCAGGAGTTGAAAAAGAGGTTAACTACCGCTCCAGTACTTGCTCTACCAGAGGGGACCGATAATATGGTCATTTACAGCGATGCATCCAAGGAGGGCTTGGGATGTGTTCTTATGCAGGATGGCCGAGTTATTGCCTATGCTTCCAGGAAGTTGAAGCCTTATGAGGTGAATTATCCGACTCATGATCTTGAGTTGGCAGCAGTTGTCTTTGCACTCAAGAAGTGGCGTCATTATCTGTGGGGCAGTAAGTTCGAGATTTTCACTGATCATAAGAGTCTTAAGTACTTATTCTCACAGAAGGAGTTGAATATGCGCCAGCGGAGGTGGATGGAGCTTCTTGGAGATTATAATTGTTCTATCAATTATCTGCCTGGTAAGGCAAATGTTGTGGCAGATGCTCTCAGCCGGAAGGCTAGTATTTCTTGTTTGGCTGTCAAGAAGTGGGAGGTTCTTGAGGAGTTTAGTTATTGGAGACCAGAGTTCACTCAGGTTGGGGTGATGTGTTCACATCTCCGTATTCAGCCTTTATTGTTGTCTCAGATCAGCGAAGCTCAGCAGCTTGATGTTAACCTTCAGAAGATCAAGGATCAGATTTCGGATGATCAGTCTGACTTTAAAGTGCATGAGGATGGTATTCTTCGGTTTCGGAACAGGGTTTGTGTTCCCAATGAACCGGGCTTGAGACGAGGTATTCTGGAGGAAGCTCATAATTCTAAATATACTATTCATCCTGGTGGGACCAAGATGTATCGGGATTTGAAACAGCATTACTGGTGGAACAACATGAAGAGGGAGGTTGCTCAGTTTGTGTCTAGATGTTTGACTTGTCAGAGAGTGAAAGCCGAACATCAACGACCAGCAGGTTTACTTCAACCGTTGGCTATACCAGAGTGGAAATGGGAGCATATTACGATGGACTTCGTCACTGGTTTGCCTAAATCACCGAGGAGTAATGATGCAGTTTGGATTGTTGTGGATCGTTTGACGAAGACAGCTCATTTTATCTCGATGAGGTTAGGAGATGAGGTTACAAAGCTGACGGATCTCTATCTGGATCAGATTGTTAGACTTCACGGTATTCCATCTAGTATTGTCTCTGATCGAGATCCTCGATTTACTTCTCGTTTGTGGGAGAAACTTCAGGAGACTTTGGGTACTCAGTTGAACTTCAGTACAGCGTATCATCCACAGACCGACGGTCAGTCTGAGCGGACTATTCAGATTCTGGAAGATATGCTTAGGGCTTGTGTTCTGGACTTTGGGAAGAACTGGGAGAAACATCTACCACTTGCCGAGTTTGCCTATAATAATAGTTATCAAGCTACTATTGGAATGGCACCTTTTGCAGCTCTTTACGGTCGTAAGTGCCGTTCACATTTATATTGGGACGAGGTAGGAGAGATGAAGACTATTGATCCGACTATCATGCCAGAACTTCTTGAGAAGATCGAGAATGTTCAGTTGATCAGGCAGAGAATGCTTACAGCGCAGAGTAGATTCAAGAGTTATGCTGATAAGCGTCGTCGAGACTTGGAGTTTGCAGTTGGAGATCGGGTTTTCTTGAGATTGTCTCCTCGAAAGGGGTTTGTTCGTTATGGTAAAGGTGGTAAGCTGAGTCCGAGATTTGTTGGGCCGTTTGAGATTACTGGCAGGGTTGGTAAGTTGGCATATCGGTTGGCTCTACCGGAAAACTTCTCTAATGTCCACGATGTGTTTCACGTGTCTAATTTGCGGAAATACAATCCGGATCCTTCTCATATTCTTGAGCCAGAGCCGTTACAGCTTCGAGAGAATTTGACTTATGACGAGCATCCGATTCGTATTCTAGATCAGATGGACCGAGAGTTGAGGTCGAAGAGGATTCCGATGGTTAAGGTGTTGTGGAAGCATCACGGCATTGAGGAAGCTACGTGGGAGAGACGAGATCAGATGCAGCAGCAATACCCAGATCTTTTCCGTACATCAAGTAAGAATTTCGAGGACGAAATTTCTATAAGGGGGGGGAGAATGTGAAACCCCACTTTCTTGCTTATCTCGTTTTACGTGCTTTACCTCGTTTTGCGTGCATATAACCTGTTTATGTGCTATAGGACCTAGAAAGTTATAATTTTGATTTCAATACTTCTAATACGTGCTAAATGTGCATTCATGAAATTTTCATCAAAAACGAAGTCAGAAAATTTATCGTCGATTTTCAGTGAATAGTGTTTTCGAAACACGTCCGCTATAATTTTGAAACTGGTCTTTTTAACCCTTCTAGACCTAGTCCACGGACTTTAATAGACCTGTGTTTGATGAAAACGGTTTTAAAATCGGCTTAAGAATTTATTAGGGTTTTTACACCGACTTTTGCAAAAATCGAGTTTTAAGCCGACTCGGGTGGAATTCTTTGAATGTAAAACTTCTTGTCACCTAAAAATAACTCACTTGAGATATCTTGGGGGTTGCATAATTAATTTTAACTTGGTGATCACTAAAATGCAATTAAAGACATTAAAAACACAAAAATACCTATTAAAATAACTTTGACTTTAATTAAAAAAATTGACCTTATAAGCTATTGTCACCTACACACACTCACACAACACAAAAACACCACCACACACACACACATTGCCGAGGGGTTGAGGGAGAAAAGAGAAGAAAGAAAACTCAAGCTTTTCAATCAATTTTTCAAAGAAAAACCTAGTTTTTGTCCGTGAAACTTCGCACCGACTTGGATTCTGCTTGTTGGGCATGCATTGCACGCATTCCTAGGCTTATATCGCATCTAAGGTGAGAGAAAAATTCTAGATCTCAAAATGTCATTTTTGTGTTTTTGCGTATAAATGAAGATTGAACCGTTAGAATTGAAATCTGATGATAGATTATTGCTCCTTGCATGCTAGGGATCATTATATACTAATACTACGAATTTCTGTCGGATATAGCATAATTTTTATTTTCCGGGTATTTAATTTTGATTAAAATGTTCAAAGTTGATTTAATTGAGTTGCGTTGCTCGAAATCGATTGCCGTCGATTTCTAAATACTTGATAATTACGTGTTAGCGCTGTTGTAATGCCGAATTTTCGATTACATTGTTTGTGTGAAAATCCGGAAAATCCAGCCATGACGTCATAGGGTTTTAGGGTTATCGGGCATGTTTTGGAGGTGTTATGGTGGATTTCCGAGAGGGCTAATGTAGTAGGTTGAATGGGTGAGTGATAGGAACTGATTTAGCAATGTTTGGATTAGTAGATTGTAAGTTATGAATTTTAGAAGTTAGGTTGTCATTCTTTAATTTCTTGAACGATGCCTTAGATGGTTGGGTAGTGTTCGAGTGATGAATGGTGAGTTGTTGTTGAGTAATTTAGAGTTTAATTATGAATATTATGCATGTCCGGTTAGATGGCCTACTTTGTCATCTAACTACGTTGTTTGATGTTTAATTTAATATTGATGTTATATTGATGTTATTGATTGATTATTATTGAATGCGGGAATCGGGCACTCTTGTTGCTGATCTCCCAATTGATTGATCGATTTATGCTTGCATGATGATTGATGAATATGGAGCCTTGGTATGTGTGTGCCACCTCTTGGGCAGCGTCGGGCTGTCGGGTTGAAACCGGCATGACTGCCATAGGCTACCCCCAGCTCGCATGACGGAGATGTCATGGAGGGAAGGGGATAGTGAGGTACCTCGGGTGCGTGAGTAATGGGGAGTTATAAGAAGAACGGTTGAGATCGTGATGGCGTTTGGAGCTACACCAAATAGAGTATCCTTATTGAATGGTCATATAGTTATGTGATGATAGCTTTATTTATGTTATTATTGTTGTTGTGTGTTTACTTGCTCAAAGGACTAAATCCAAGGAGCGTAGTGAATACTGTCGAGATCTATCGGATCCTCACTAGGCTTATGTATATAAGCTCACTCTCTATTAATGCATGTTTCAGGTGTACTTTCACAAGATTACGGGTACGTGCCTCCTGAAGAGGAGAATGTGGAAAATGTGCCTTTTGTGGATGAGTCATATGTTCCCGAGTCTTATCTATGACTTTATGTTGTTAAATGTCTTGTATATTAGTTTAATAGACTTTATATGCTTTACGGTTCTTAATGTAATAGATATTGAAAAGATGTTGAACCAAATGATGTTAACTTAGCGGTTTCCTTTTGTCTATGGTTAAATTGTAGTTGTGTCTCAACTTACTTTTGAAATGTATGATAAAGTTGAGGTATTGTATGTCATGTTGGAACGGAGGCGTATAACGAGGATGTTTTATTGTATAATATGGTTGTGTTGTATGTTGTTGATTATATTGAGGAATTACGGGATGTATGATGTTTAATGAGGTTGGTTTAGAACCTCGGAAATCTGTTTACTGTCGTTATGCCGCCGAAATTCCGTTGCGTCCTGACTGATCGTAGGTGGGGTCGAGTTGGGGCGTGACATTGTCTAAGTAAGGCAATGTTAGCCCTACCATGCAGACTTGAGTGGAACTTATGTGGTATTGTGTTGTTGCATGTTGTTGAGTTGATTGACCAAGTTTGGTCTGACCCATAGGGGAAACTCCGTCTGTTTTCTCTAGTTTTTCGTGCCTTAGGGTTTAGATCGGGTTGTTACTAATGGTCCTGATTCCGCGAGGGATCGGGGCATTATAGCTACTTCTCAAATTCCAAATCCTTTTGGGGATAGTACCGCGGTTCAAGATAAACATTGCGCCTATTGTAACCGAAAAGGCCATCTCGAGTCTAATTGTTGGAGGAAATCAGGGAGATGCACTGGTTGTGGTAGCAACCAGCAAAGAGCAACGAATTGTCCTAGATGGCAAAAAGTTCATGTACAAACTTCGGGCAGAGGCAACCAGAGTAAATCTACAGATAGCGCTTCTACTCAGCAGCGTGTTAAGACCAGAGCGTATGCTATTGATCTTCAGGGACTGCCTCATGGAAAAAGTAAGAATTGCGATGACGCAATTGTTTTAAGGGAGGGAAAATGTGAAGACTCGAGTTTGACCTTTATGTGTAATTACGTGTTTATTTGATTTTTATGTGCAAAATTATGTGTTTATTTAATTTAGTACCTAAAATGTGCAAATATATGATTTACATAGGTTTACTAGTTCAAAAGTGCATTTGAAATCCAATTTAATTGCTAATTGTCGTCTTTTCGTCTTTTTTGACCTCATAGGATTAAAATTGCATATGTTAGTTAAAATCAAGCCTAATTTAGTCTTTTATCACCTTAGACATTTGCTAGAGTGTTAGAATTGAAATTAGAAGCAAGATAGGAGGCTAACTTAGTCATTTGGACCGTTTTAATTACATTTGACTAGCCTTGACTTCATTTTGACTTTCTACTTAAGCACAAATCATCAAAACGAAAGCAAAAACTCCTTCTTCTTCCTCCTTCATCAGCCGCCTCTTTGAGCTTAAATGGATAGTAAAACCTAGTTTTTTTTAGCAAAAATTGGGTGTTAGGAGCAAGACCAAAGGCCAAACCAAACGTTTTTGAGCTCGTCTTAGCGTGTTCTACCTTTCTACCAATTCATTTTGCCTTTGTTTTGAAAAAAAAGTGAGGGGCGTTTTCTAACCAAGCTTTTAAAGTTCAAGCATTTCAATTATTTATGCTATATATTGCTATTAGTGTTCATGATTCTTGCTATTTAGGCCTTAGAGAACCAATTGCTTGCTTATTAGCTTGTGTAAAATATAGTTTGTTGTAGTTGGATTGTATGTATTGTATCTTGGTTTAAATAGCTAAATTTGAGTTTAAACTAGATTCCTAGATTTCATATGAAGTCCATACATGCTTGTATATGAACCTAGCATAACATAATTGCTCAATAACGCGAAATGGTGCAAAAGTGGGGGGTGATTGGTGGCTGATTTTTCCAGAGTTGGATAGTGGGTTGTCCAACACTGGTCATCCTATTTGGTGGCCTTCCGGGGCTGCCCTCATGGTGTATTAAATGCTCGTTAAGTTGGTTTTATGCTAGGTGAAAGTTTGGGTAAAATATGGTTGAGTTATTGCGTTAATTGTTGCTAGAATTGGACTAGAATTTGCTAGGGATTGAGTTGATTGTTGAATTAACTTCTTTGCTTGTTGAATGTGTTGTCATGTCTTGAATTGATGTCAATGTGATTAGCTTAGATGAAAAGGAAGTGTACATGTTAAATGTGATCTAAGTGCTTGGTTATATGCTTGATAGCTTGTTAAATAAGCATGATATGCGAATGTGTTCGAGAAACAATCTACTTTGTTGTTCTCCCCTATTTATCATGAATGTGTGAATACGTTAATATAAATGCGAAGCGTAAGGTTGCAACCTTTTAATGCGGCATGATAGTGTCGAGAAACCCGGGCGGCATCGGGCTTGCCGGTCTAGCTCGGCTACCATGGTCCAATTCCCTCACTTTCATGGATGGAGTGCTTCATGAGGTGTTGGTCATAGACTTTCACGAGAGTATAGGGGAAAAGTTCGTGATAGAGTATAGGGGATCGACACCAACAAAACGAGCGTATCCTTACTACGTGGTTATTTACATTCTCGCACATTTATACTTGTTGCATGTTCTTGTTCATGGCATGTTTTCAAAAATAGTTTTCAAAATATAGAATATTTTCAAAACCCTTCTTATTCCCCCCTCACTGATTTCGTGGAAACTCACCCCCGTTTGCTATCATTTCAGGAGAGTCCGATGTGGTATATGTGGAGTATGTGCCTTCAGATAATGTGGACAAGCCCGAGGCTTGATTTGCTTGTTGGTGTAACATATG
The DNA here is from genome assembly GCA_037974665.1 of Ehretia macrophylla. Lineage (NCBI taxonomy): Eukaryota > Viridiplantae > Streptophyta > Magnoliopsida > Boraginales > Ehretiaceae > Ehretia > Ehretia macrophylla. The sequence continues at coordinate 64,176,474 of CM075771.1, read as the reverse complement.
AATTGTCTTGAAGATATAAATCTTTAATGTAAATATGTACTAGATGTTGTGGTTTACTTTCTAGTTGGGAAATTAATGGACTTTTGTGGTATATTGCAAGTAGACTTGTCTTATGTATATTGCTAGCTTTATAGTTTGTTTTGAACTGTTGAAGTGGTTGTGACGGACAACATATACTTTGGTTGTATGTTAGAGGCCCATGAATGTACATTTGGCTTATTTGTGATTGTATGTTAGTTGTTGTGGCTATATAAAATGTTTATGCAAGTTATATTTGTGTTTTGGGTCATATTACAAATATTATAATGCCCAAATTCAGTCGTGTCCTGACTTGGTTTTAGGAGAGGTCAAGTTGGGGCGTGACAGATAGTCCATAATAAATTATTGAAGTCCCAATCATATAATCTAAGGACTATGAATACTTTAAGTATTTGTCATGTTAAAGAAATACCTCAACATATTCTAAACCCTTTTAAAATATATATCTTTAATGAAAATATTAAAGACTCATTCATACACAGAAAGAATGAGAATATGAATATCATAAACATGTCAATATGTAAACAAACACATAGACAATTTTGCCACAAAGTATAAATTAATGTCAAAATGACCCAAAATATGTCATCCAAATATGTAGTATTAGGGCATATCTCTAATAAGATTTTTATTCATTGGGAACGAAACACACTCGGAGGAACAAATCTTTGATAACATTATTTTTGAAGTAAAAAGTAAACTGTACATGGTTAGAAAAGCTAAAAAACATGTTGAACCAAACAATTTATAAAGCTTGGAACTTAGATAAGAGTAACTAGAATAAAACCCTAAATTGGGTACTTCAATATTATATATATTTTGCCATTTCATTCAATGAAATCTCTTGCCTTTAGCAAAAAGAATTGGTTTCCAAACTCAAACTGATGTCTCTCCCCCTACTTGAGTTTGAGTGGGTTGGGGGTTGGGGGGGGAGGGGGGGGGGGAGCGCGGGGGGCATTGGTGGGGTGCGGGGAGTGTATATTTATATACGTGAATTGTGTTAGTTTTTTTTTTTATTTCTCCTAAGTTGAAGTCAAATTTAGTTATGGGCTTGCGATTTCTCTCATATTAAAGTTAAACTTAGTTAATGCCCTGTTATCTACTTGTATAACCTCTTATATATGTTTTCTTCTCCTTATCACCTCTCTTCTATTTCAACAACATACTCCTTGTAGCTAAATAAACAGCCACTGAAAGCAACATATGAGCAAGCGAAGGCTTGTACTAGTCATGCTGCCAATGGTTTAGTATACTTTGGAAATGTTACATATTTGATTATATAAATTCTTCGACGAATGTAGCTTTAATATGAGGGATTGATTCAGTAGATATTACTCGAGAAATTTTTGATTTTTTTTCCTGGGCTCTGTGGTAAATGTTATATAATTTGATAGGGTATACCGACTGGAATTTCCGACAACAAAAAAAAAAAAAAACTACCGACTGGAATTGCCCTTAGCTTCATGACATTTAGAAGAGATTAGGACTTGGGATGATGAAAGATAAAAATTATGGAGAAAGAGTGAGCCTGTTGTAAGTCATCATTACTGGGTACACATAAAAATCTTTATGCAGACCGTGGAGACATTGATCCATTTTTTTTATCCTGAAGGCCTTTTTAATCATCTTATAGTTTTATCCATTTGGTTTTCAGTCTTCAAATTCAATTAGCTAGGCCTCACCAGTTACAACAAAAGGTTTGTGTACCTTATCTGTCTCCACTGAATTGAAGCGAAAAAAAAAAAAAATCACTCCAATTCGCTTTCTTTATATTTTTGGGGGGACAAGCATAATCTGATAGTTTCATGATCTTTTCAAGAGAGTAATTGACCAAGTCTCACACTCAGTCGAGATGGTTTGTGCTATGGACAGACATCTAATGGAGATGAAATGATAATACAATTATAATAACATGACTTTTTCAATTCATTATTATCAGATCTTCCTACGGCAAAACCTTTTTAGTCTTGTAATAATTGGCTGACTATAAATAACACTCCCAGCCTAGTACTATCTATAGATTGATATAATCAACAAGGATGCGGGAGGTTTCGTAAATGCATTCTCGACATTAATTTGAAGGGAAAAACAAATTACAATGTAATATTAAGAAATATACAATGATTACAAATGTCAAATAGAAAATTATACTTATAATATCTTACAAGAACTTTTTGTTGAGCAGTCTCATCTTTTTAATAGGTTGTATGCTGGTAAATCTTTTATACTGGTGACATCTTCAAGTGCGAGCTCTCGTTCTAGCTGTGTTCTTGTAGACTTGAGAACATCCTGAAAAAATAACAAAAGTACAACAACACCACTCAAATATGATGGATAATTGAGAGGAGAATGAATGAATACATCATATTTCAGCTTGAGCAAATGGAAATTCGAACGCTTACATTGAATTCCATATACGAGGCGCGTTTTGCAAGCCACTGAGCGTCCAACATCTCAAAAGCTATACAGAAAAGGTTGTCAAACGCCATTTCATCCTCACTCAACAACTCCATAAAACGAATTCCAGCTAAACTACTTGGTGTTCCTGTAGAGGATATCAACAAACTTACTTTTCTGTTTCAATGTAGACGACAAAATTATAAGCTAATTACAATGAAGCAGAAATTATTTTGCTTTGACGGAAAATTAAAAATATAAGAAAGAATGCCGTCTGTGGGAAAGAGACATATCTTGCAAGGCAAAATGCACTTTCTCAGTCTCACCAAGCTATACTGATAGAAATGTGTTTTCAAAGATGTGAAAGGCAATCACATCATGAAAGATTCAAACCACGGCTCATGAAAACAGAAGTCAAAGCAATGGGAAAATTAGTTCACTCTCTTTGACCATGAATTTCAAAAGAAAACAAGTACGAAAACCCCAAGGAGAAATAATTGTCTTCAGGGAGCAAATCCACCCATCGATGTCATCAGGCTAAGGATGATAAGGATGTACCTACGTTTGAAGTTGGAATTCAAACCTCCTATATGATAAAGGTACTACTTAATGCGTGCATGCATGAATGCAGTGGTACAATTCTAACATAATGACAAGGTTCCTAACTGATAAAGTATAAGGTTACAGTACATTGTAAACACTGTAGTGATCTAATATAACCCTGCAGTGTGTATTAAGCAGCTGGACTCAGATATTTTCTCAGTCCTGCACACGCTAGATCTATTAGGCAGTTAGGAATTAGTTGTTGGTCATTCTGCCATGTACAGGATTACTCATGTACATTCTATAAATAGGAGATGTAATCACAAATCAGAGTAATGAAAAATTACATTTCAGCGTCTTTCTTCTTCTCTAAACTTCATTATGGTATCATAGAGCCTATAGGATCCTCTTCTTCTTCGAGGTCAAATCTCCATGGGAGATCACCTCCAAGCTCCATTAAATCTGCAAATTGAAGCTTGAATCTAGCAATCGAAGGTTCGCAACATTTCTCTCTAGCTAAATAGCAACTTTTTTCAGCAGATTTCTTTGAAATCTACAGAAACCCTAATTTTTTCCTCATTTCTTGATCCGCCATTGGAGATCAGCTATTAACCTCCATTAAAGCACTCAGCAAAGCTTCTGCACAGCATCAAAGCTTCTTCAGTGTTTACTTGCAATTCTACCATAGAAATTGCTGCTCACTGCTTCTGCCACACATTTTCTCCACAGTTGCTTTGATTTCAAGCTCTACACTCATGGCTCTCTCTTCAGATCAAGACTTACCTTTTGGTCTCAAAATGCTACTTCAAAATCTCAATTCTCTCATCAAAATTCAGCTGAACAACTCCAATTATCATGTCTGGAAAGCTTAGATGTTAGCTGTGTTTCAACCCTATGATGTGGAAGATCATATCATTGGCAATGATACGTGTCCACCAAAGCTTCTGCAAAGTGATGGCAATTCTACTCCTAATCCAGCCTATAATGCCTGGATCACAGTAGATAAGCATCTTAAAACTTGTTTAATTGCCTCTATTTCTCCAGAAGTGTTACATCAAGTATTACACCTCACACAATCCACAGCCATATGGCAAGCTTTAGACAAGAGATTCAATTCACTTAGCAGAGCCCATATCCATCAACTGAAACATAGACTTCACCTACTAAACAAAGGACAGAAGTCTATGCAAAGCTATCTAGATGAGATCAAAAATCTCACACATAGCCTAACCTCTGCAGGAGCACCTGTCTCTGATGAAGATCTGCTGCTATACATCCTAAAAGGTTTACCAATAGAATATGAACCTTTCAAGGCCTCTGCAGACTCAAATCCAAACCTATAGGTCTGCAAGAACTAAGCAGCCGTTTACTCACAGAGGAGCTAAATGTGCAACTCCTTCACTCTGTAAAGTTAAGCCCCTCACCACCTGCCGATTTGCCCACTGCACTGTATAAAAAAACACACTCTCCAAATGACTTCTCTCAGAGAGGAAGAGGCAGGAATAATAGAGGCAGGGGGGGCAGAGGACAGAGAAACAACAACAAAAACTACAACAATCAGCCACAACCCAATTCTGCAGCCTCTGAAACATCTCTGTCCTGCCAAATCTGTGGCAAACCAAATCACTCAGCCTTAGAATGTTGGCACAGTTTTGATGCAGTGAACTATTCAGCTCCAAAACCTGAAAAACAGGTCATGGCTGCCTCAGTTGGTCCATCTGCACCTCCTGACTCCACCTGGTATCTTGATTCAGGGGCTAATACTCATGTTACATATGATTCTACTCATCTTCAACATGCTGCACCCAACACAGGTTCTGACATTGTTTCTGTGGGAAATGGCAACAATCTATCCATTCATAGCATTGGTCATGGTACTATCTCTTCTGCTTCCTCCTCTCTATCTTTACCTTCACTTCTCTATGTCCCTCATATTTCTTCCAATCTTTTATCTGTCTCAAAATTAGCCCAGGATAATAATTGCACTTTAATTTTTAATGTTAAGGAGGTCAAAATACTAGACAATGCTACCAGCAAGATTATTCTTCAAGCCCCCTGTGAAAGAGGACTCTATCCTCTTCCTGGACATACAGCCCCCTACATCAACAAAATGGTCTCTTGCACAACCATCTCCACACATAATGCAGAAAGCTACAAATGGCACTTGAGGTTGGGACACCCCTCCAGGCCATCTGCTCAGCTGCGGTCTTCTGCTCTACATGTTTCTTTACCTACTCATAGTCTAGATTGTTCTTCTTGTTCAATTGTAAAAGCTCATAAAATTCCATTTTCACTGTCTACCACTAGACTAGAGTTCCATTTCAACTAGTGCATTCTGATATCTGGGGCCCAGGCCCCTATCCTTCTTGTATGCAGTTTAGATACTATATAATATTTCTAGATGATTACTCTAGATTCTCTTGGGTCTATCCTCTCAAAGCAAAATCTGATGCATTTTCTGTGTTCAAGAATTTTACTGCCTTGCTACAAACACAGTTCAAAAGCACAATACAAATCCTGAGAACAGATAATGGCAAGGAATACCTTAACCATCAGTTCAGTAATTACCTGCAACAATTAGGAGCCCTACATCACACCACTTGTCCCTACACCCTTGAACAAAATGGCAAGGCCGAGAGAAAGCACATGCATCTTGTTGAAACAGCTCTTGCACTACTCAATCATTCTCACCTATCCTCTAAATATTGGCTAGAAGCCATTGCAACAGCCAATTTTCTCATTAACAGACTGCCCACCCCTGTTCTAAGCAACAAATCACCCTATGAAACACTCTTTTTTGTCAAGCCTGATTACTCACAAGTAAAGGTCTTTGGACGCCTTTGTTATCCTTGGTTGTAACCTTACACCAAGAATAAGCTAGAAAACAGGTCAATACCTTGTGTCTTCCTAAGTTATTCCTCTAGCACTAAGGGGTATAGATGCCTAGATACATCCACCAACAAAGTGTACATATCTAGGCATGTGAGGTTTGTAGAAACTACATTCCCATTTGCTACAAATAATACTGAACACTCTTTTCAGCCTTTACAAACTGAAAATTCCTTACAAACCATACCTAATATCCCTTTATTTCAGTCTCAGACTAATGCCTCTCAGTCTGCACAGAGTGCAGTTCCTATCTTTGAGATTCCCAGTCCCAATTTCCTCTCTTCTCCACAAGCTACAGTTTTAGAAACACCAATTCAGTCCTCTGCAGCAGCTACTATTCCTTCTGCAGAGTCTAATATCCCCTCTCCTGGTTCATCTACAACCAGTCCTACAAACTCAACATCTTCCCAGACCCAATCAACCAACCATAAAGAACCTTATACAGACTTAGCACCTACCTCTTTCCATCCCATGCTGACAAGGTCCAAAACTGGATGCTTGCCACCTCCACTCTATCAAATACATTCTCTAATTCACACCCCACCAACCACAGAACCTTCTACTTATAAGGAAGCCTCCAAATACTCCTCCTGGGTGCAAGCTATACAATAAGAGTACAATGCTCTTCAAAAGCAATACACTTGGACCCTAGTCCTATTACCCCACAATAGACTGCCCATTGGGTGTAAGTACGTTTACAAAATCAAAAAGCATTCAGATGGGTGTATTGCAAGGTATAAGGCTAGGTTAGAGGCCAAAAGGTTTAACCAAGAACAAGGTATTGACTACACTAAAACATTTAGCCCAGTTGTCAAACTCCAAACCATTAGGATTGTGTTGTCCTTGGCCCTACATCACAACTGGAAACTGCATCAACTTGATGTTACAAATGTCTTTTTACATGGAACCCTAGATGAGGACATCAATATGACTCAACCACAAGGTTTTTCTGACCCCACCCATCCCAACTATGTTTGCAAACTCCAAAAGCCCCTCTATGGACTGAAATAGGCTCCTAGAGCCTGGTATCACAAACTCTACTCTTTCTTACTAACCTTAGGATTTCACTGTAGCAAGGTAGACAATTCTTTGTTCATACAGAAAACATCTGCAGGTATCCTAGTTCTCTTAGTCTATGTTGATGACATAATCATCACAGGAACTTCCTCTTCTTCTATTCAACATCTCATCACTCTCGTGAATACTCACTTTGACATGAAGAATCTAGGTCCATTATCCTATTTTCTAGGTCTAGAAGTCAGTACAGCAGCTGATTCTATTCAGCTTCATCAAACTAAATATGTTACTGAATTACTTCAAAAGGCTGGACTGGCTGACTGCAAACACTCAGATACACATTACAATTCTAAACACTCTTTGTCCCATACTCCCTCTGCTACTCCATATGCCAATCCTACATAGAACAGAAGCCTAGTAGGGGCCCTGCAGTACCTCACTATCACCAGACCTGATATACAGTATGCAGTGAATTCATTATGCCAACACATGCATAATCCTACAACTGCAAATTATGCTGCACTCGAAAGAGCATTGAGATACATTAAGGGAACACTGAACTATGATCTTCTATTTCACAAAGGTCCCTTACATCTCCAAGCATTTTCAGATAGTGACTGGGCAAGTGATGTTATGGCAAAAAATCTACTACAGGTTTTGTGATCTTCCTAGGCCCTAATGCAGTCTCATGGTGTTCTGAAAAGCAGGCCACTGTGGCCAGATCATCTACAGAGGCTGAATATGGGTCTATAGCACAAACTGCTGCAGAACTAAAATGGTTAACCTATCTATTAACTAATCTATATATTCCAGTCAAGCAGCCAGTAGTCCAGCCATTGCCTTAGCAGCCAATCCAGTCTACCATGCCAGGACTAAACACATTAAGATTGACTATCACTTCATCAGAGATCAAGTGGTAGCCAAGCAACTACAACTTTCCTATCTGCAGTCCTCAGAACAGGTTGCTGATCTTCTAACAAAGTCTTTAACTGCCAAGCAGTTTCAGTACCTCAAGTCCAAGCTGCCACTTTGCACTACCAAGTTCAGCTTGAGGGGGGGTGATAAAGTATAAGGTTACAGTAGATTGTAAACACTGCAGTGATCTAATATAACCCTGCAGTGTGTATTAAGCAGTAGAAGCTGGACTGAGATATTTTCTCAATCCTGCACATGCTAGATCTATTAGGCAGTTAGTTATTAGTTGTTGACAGCTGTAGTACAGCTGTCATTCTGCCATGTGCAGAATTACTCATGTACATTCTATAAATAGGAGATGTAATCACAAATCAGAGTAATGAAAAATTACATTTCAGTTTCTTTCTTCTTCTATAAACTTCATTACTAACAAAATCGAAACATATCTCGAGTTCAACTTGAAATGAAGATTCAGAGATCCCACACAAAGCCAATGATCAAACCGTTGAACTAGTAAAGTAAGACCTAGGCTTATAAGGTAAACTAATCTCACTTCAAGATTCCAACTATTATTGATGCGCATCTTGTTCACAAATCACACTCAGACCTTTCGTTTTCTTCCCTTCTTTTTTAGGTTCAAGGATCACCGTCAGACCCAATGCAGCGGTTATTTCACTATTTTTTAAGAAAACATGCTCATGTACATGTTGACGTTACACATAATGGTGGCTCCATCAATGGATAAGAACTCCTAAAATCCTACATGAATTAATTCAAGTTCACTTCAAACTCATTACCAGCTAACATGTTATCAAATTGGCTATCAAAACCACTTAAAACACACTGCTTATTGTCATATAAATAATGGTACACTCATGCTAGATTTTAGGCACTGGTGTTTACTTGTTTCTTAAATTGTTATTATGCAATAGAAATACGAAGAAATCTACAAGTCCTGTGTCATGTTATCAGGTCTCATCAACACAATGGTCTCTGCAATGACACCAGAAAAGCATGCATATCTGAAAAAATCACTCCTTTGTGACTGCTTGAAACAACCCACGACTTTTGCAATTACAATCCTACAACCATCACCATCATGTCTAAGTAAGGGCTTTTTACACCATTTGTTTTACATCTAAAGGGCCGAGCTCTCTGCACACCTTTCCATCCAACTTTGTTCATAATTACATCTACAATTAACAGGTCAAATATATAAATTGAACTAATTGTTGCAATTAGATTGCAAGTCTACTAGGTTATTTTCTTCCTGAATTTGGATGTGGAACAAATGTGACGGAATGACAAATTGAGTTATGTACGTTGGTTTGGCTAAGCAATTTGAGGCCTGAAAATCATGTTAACGCCAACATGATTTCAAAAGGCTCTCGGGCAACCATGAACACTTCACTAGCCAACCAGTTCAAACATATTTCCAGCATTTGACTTACACGACTTTCAAAGTCTTGCTTTTCCTAAAATAGCAACATTTTATCAAAATGATGAATAAAGTAAAAACGGAAAATCTCACTAGCAATCTCAAATGTTTACTCAGGTTTAAAGTTAGTTCATAATGTTCCAAAAGTTGCACAATTAGTCCCCAATATTCACAAAAAGTCACATAAATGATCCATTTCATCAACTGGTCGTTAAAAACCAATGGAAAATAGACATGTGCATTCAGCACATGACCATTTTTTGAAACCAAAAATGGGAAAAATGCTATACCTTACCCTCAGCATTTTAAAAATTTTCAAATTAGCACCAAGTGTTCCAAAAATCGCATAAGTTTCCACAATGATTACTAAAACAATTATTGAAATTACTTTTATACCCTTTATTTCATTTCTCCTTTATTCCTCCTCCTTTAATTTTTTCCTTTTCCCAAAACACAACTCAAATACCATAATTACCCTAAATATACAACGTACCTATATACATACACACATACATAAATCAAATACATAAATGAACATAATATGCATATATATAAAGACACACATCAGGAAAGATTTCCATCAGTTTTGGAATATTAGGGACTATTTACAGAACTTTTGGAACATTCGGGACTATTTACGCCAATTTTGGAACATTGTCAACTAAATTGGAAATTGGCATAAAATTTTGTGGAGGCATAAAAGTAATTTTAAACTTTTCCATCCACATTCAACAAAGAGATAATGGGAGGGACCTTTTGGATGACTTTTGTGGAACATTAAGGACTAACTTGAAAAACCAAGTAAGCATTGGGGACCACTACTAAAATTTGCCAACTAAAAACAATACTAACAAATGGGGATAAAATTTTCCATTCCAGTTTTTAAACCAAGGTTATGAGCACCCAAAAGCGCATCATTGTTAAAAATTAGTGGCAGCGAGCTTTCAGAGCTCAGAAACTGAACTAGAATCACAACCTTTGAATCAGTCGCTGGACCAGACCTTTGACTGCTAATTTAAACACCTATGGTCCACCTAAAGCAAATTATCCCAAAATCACTTTTCCCAAGTATAACCTTTATTTTTTGGGCCATTCCCAGTTTAACTATCAGAAAGCCATATTTTTCAGACTTGACCAAACAAGTTCTATGTAAACATTTACTTTTTGTCAGATATTAATAACCAACAAGCTGAAAAAAGAACATTAAAGACAATCTTTCCAAACATTCTTTTTGTTCTTCACTTCTTTTGTACTTCTTCCTTTTCTTTTTCCAACTTTCCCCCCTTTTGGAGCAAGAATTTGTTTACTAGAAAGATAAATTGGAGGATAATTTTCATTCTTGGGCATCATTTTGGCATATCCCACCCCATCTTAGACCCCTTAGAGGTTGAAACCAACTCTCATCAGCTTTGCTAAGATTAGTAAACCACATAGAGGTAAAATCCTATTACTTTCCTCACCCCTCCCCCAAAGTGAAGAAAATGATCCGCTTTCAGCTGGCAGTATACATGCACATATACTATAGTAGGAAGAACTCTAGAAGCAGTCAACAGTTCCATTTGAAGTGCATTCCATAGTCCTCGATTAACCGACACGGGAAAGTCAGCAAAAAGTAGGAATACATCCCTAACAGACCTGAATTACGTAATACATGACATAAATCATCAAAAATACTTAATGTCAGCAACTGCACATTACATGGAACAATCATTACTAAGAAACCTGTAAATCAAAGAGCATAAGAATGCAACCCGAGCACTCTATATGCATGAGGAAAAGAAAATCTAAGATTGATATCTCAATAGGCACTAAAAAAATATACCAACACTAGTAGCTTATATCAAAAATAGTAGCTAAGAAGAACAGTTGACAGTGTGTTAATTACCACTCCATTCACTAAGGAGCACATTTTGAAAGAGCCTTTATTATTTTACCAATTTGTATCTATCAATAGCTATAGAAGTACCATTGCTGCAAAGAATAGTGTAATGAATCGCTCTTGTATGCACTCCAAACACACATACCTGATTGAAGATCCAGCATTTGCACCAGCATAAAGGAAACATTGATTCCAGCTACAGCAAAAGGATACTCCCATTCAGATCTTCTCCCATTTCTTTTGTATAACAAACTGTGAAACGATTCCTGTCACGGAAAGAAACTAACCATAATAAACTTCTATTCCCCACTATTCATTCTAGTATCCATATAGGAAATCAGAGAGAAGCCCGTGTTAAACAAACCAATTTATAAATTGCTAAACCAACATACTTACTCTTCTTTTCTTTACCCAGATTGATACAGCAATACAAGCACACCAAGTAACTATACTAAATTCAACAGAGCTACCAAGCCTCATTGCACAAACAATAAAGGGTAAATGAACAGAGTGAAAACCTGACACTTTCCTGACATGTGGGTTTAAAGGTTGTCATTGCATGCATAGAAAATAACTTGCAGCTTCCTTTTCAAATACGTCAATGATAATGTATAAGCTAATGTATAGGTTGTAATGTCTGCAAAAGCTCTTTGTAACCCTACTGAGATAGTAATAGCTCAGCTAGAGACTTAGTTAAGTCAGTTCTGAGAAAATATCTCAGAACTGACCTTAGGTAGTTAGGAAGTTAGTTAGAAATGACAAGTGGAGTATAGTTGTCACCTCTAGCAAACTACTGCTAGCTAACCTCTGTAAAGCCTATAAATAGAGGATTGTACTGCAGAAATCATTTGAGAAATAATATGCAGTTTCAAAAAATATATTCTCTCTCTATCTCTCTTCTTCTTCACGGTATCAAGAGCTGGTGATCCTACCTGTGATCGCTAAATCCCCCATTTTTTCTTCAAAAACAAGCTTCAAATAGCTGTTTTTTATCATAATCTAGGTTGCAACTCCATTAGAGTGATTGTTTGGAGCTTCGCACATTGAAATTGAGCTCTTCTCACATTTGAGAAAGCTAAGGTTTCATCAATTCAAAAACATCAAGCTTGCGACACCACTGCCGCACCATTTCCAAGCTTCGCAAACTCAAATTAGGGTCCTCTCTCCATTGCGCAAGCCAGAGATTCATCTTCTCAATCCTCTAATCTGATTACTCTTCAAATCTTCATTCACAGGTCCAATCTTTCTGCTTCTAATAGTTAACACTCTGTAATTGCTTTCATTCCTGAAGCCTTTTTCCTTGGCTACATCATCAGATAAAGATCTTCCTTTTGGCTTGAAAATGCTTATTCAAAATCTGAATTCTTTAGTCAAAATTCAGTTAGATAATTTTAACTATCTAGTGTGGAAAGCTCAAATGCAAGCAACTTTGCAAGCCTATGGTCTCCTAGAATATGTCAATGGAGACATACCTTGTCCTCCTAAACAAATCACTGCTGAAAATGGCTCAACAACCCTAAATCCTGACTACACCTCATGGATTGTGATAGACAAGCATCTCAAGACTCATCTCATTGCTTCCATTTCAGCCTCAGTTTTACCACAACTCTTTCATCTTACCTCAGCTACTACTTGTTAGAATATGCACTTGTCCCACATCGAAAAAGTCAAAAACTCTAAGACCACCTTAATTATAAGATCCTGGGCTACTCCACTTGACACTAATTGGTTTTAAGATGGAACCTCAGGCTTCTTAACATGGTATCAAAGCTGGGCCCTTGGTGCAATCATATTCATTCGCGTGCAACCTATCTTATATCAGGTCCACTTGTGTTCAATCTTTCGCGTGTGTCATATTCCACGCATCTTCAATCTGCCACGTGTGTCCCACGTGTGTTCAATCTTTCATGTGTGATCCATCTCAAAAATTCGGTCCATGTGTATGCAATCTTCCAAGTGTGTCCATCTCAAAATAAGGTCTACGCGTATTCAATCTTCCACGTGTAACTCCTCACAAATCAGGTCACACATGAAAGGGAGTGTTAGAATATGCACTTGTCCCACATCGGAAAAATCAAAAATTCTAAGACCACCTTAATTATAAAATCTTGGGCTACTCCACTTGACACCAATTGATTTTAAGATGGAACCTCAGGCTTCTTAACACTACTATTTGGAAAACTCTAGCACAGAGGTTCAACTCTTTAAGTAGGTCTCATGTTCATTATCTTAAGCAGAAACTCCACACCCTAAGCAAGGGTCATCAGACTATGCAAAACTACTTGGATCAAGTTGAAGGCATTAATGATTGTCTGATTTCTGCCAATGCTGCCATTCAAGAAGAGGATCTTATCCTCTACATTCTCAGGGGTCTAGCTATGGAGTATGAGAATTTTAGAGCTAACATGAGACTCAGAACCACTTCTCTCTCTCTCAGTGAGCTTGCAAGCTTGCTTCTATCAGAGGAACTTAACATTCAATTCCTACACTCTACTACAATCACATCTGCAACACCTTCAGATCTTCCTACAACATTCTACACTAAAACATCCAATTCAAAAGATAATTCAAACCGAGGTAGAGGCCAAAGAAACAACAATACAGGCCACTCTAACTCACAAAAATCTTACTCTACATCAAACACCTCCTCTCCTACCATGTCCTGCCAAATCTGTGGGAAGCTCAATCAATTTGCATTGGAATGTTGGCACAGATTTGATGCTATCAACTACTCAGTCCCTAAACAAGACAAAGAAGGTCACGGCTGCAACTGCAGGACTCAACTCCCACAGACAAACAGTGGTACCTTGATCCAGGGGCAAACAGACATGTGACTCATGACATAGCACACATCTGAATCAGGCCTAGGCATATGAAGGAACAGATACAGTGCAAGCATACATAGTATAGACACTGGCACAATATCTACTCCCTCCTCTTCCCTTTCCCTTTCTTATGTCCTTTATATCCCTCACATTTCATTCAATTTACTTTCTGTATCTAAGCTAACTTAGGATAATAAATGTACTCTTGTCTTTACTTCTAAGGCACTATCCTGGACAATACAACAAACAAGGTTTTGTTCCAGGCCCCCTCTAGACAAGGGCTCTATCCTCTTCCTTGCAGTCACCTCCATTCTACTCCAAATGCAAGAAGAATTCTCACATGTACCTCTAAGGCTACATCACATGTACCTCTAAGGCTACATCACATGTCACCAGCTATCAATGGCATCTAAGGCTTGGCCATCTTTCCAGTCCTGCTACTTAGCTATTGTCTTCCATTTTACATGTTCAACTACTTAGGCACACTTTAGAATGTAGTTCATGCTCAGTAACAAAAGTACACAAACTACCTTTTCAATTGTCTAGTACTACCACTTAATTTCCTTTTCAGTTGGTTCATTCTGATCTTTAAGGCCCAGCCCCTACACCATCTTGTATGAACTACAAATATTACTTGGTCTTTCTTGATGATTTCTCTAGATATACATGGCTATATCCTTTAAAAGCTTAAGTATTCTTTGCCTTATGTAGTTTTACTGCTCATGTTAAAACTCAATTCCATTCTAATGTTCAAACTCTAAAGAATTGATAATGGCACTGAATTTCTAAGCCATCAATTCAGTCAACATCTAAAACAGTTAGGAATCATTCATCAAACTTCTTGCCCATATACTCCTGAGCAAAATGGGAAGACATAAAGGAAACACATGCATCTTATTGAGACCGCTATGGCTCTCTTAAACCACTCTCATTTCCCAACAAAATATTGGCTAGAAGTAGTGGCCACTACCAACTACCTTATCAACAGACAACCTATACCTATTCTACACAACCAATCACCATTTGAAACACAATATTCTGTCAAGCCTAACTACTCCCTTCTAAGAATATTTGGCTGTCTATGTTACCCTTGACTTAGGCCTTAAACCAAAAACAAGCTAGAAGAAAGATCCAAACCCTGCATCTTTATAGGGTATTGCCCTCACACAAAAGGCTATAAATGCTTGGATATGACTACACAAAGAGTCTATATCTTAAGACATGTAAGATTTGTAGAGCACATCTTTCCATGCTCTACAAACACATCCTCCCATCTTCCTTCTAACAACTTACCTTCTGTTGCCAATCCTACCTTTCCTACATCATTTGCATCTCAAAATTCTACAGATAACATAACTGCAGTTCCTTTCTCTTCAGTCTACGCTCAAAATTCTCCAAACACTATAACTATTCAACCACCCAGTCATTCAGCATCAGCTGAAATTACTCTACCACAATCTCCTACCACAAAACACATGGAGATTGCAAAGTTCTCTATTGTTCCACAAACTACCACCATTGCTTCCCTCCAATAACACCTCAACCTGACAATCTGGACAATATACCAACACCTACTTCTTAGCAGCCCACTACAACTACATCAACCTCAACATCTACACAATCTGCTAGCCCATCTAATTCATCCTCTCAGTCCTTAACTAGCTTAGCACCTGCTTCCCTTCATCTTATGTTAACTAGGTCAAAAACAGGATGCCTTCCTCATCCACTCTATCAACTCAATAATTTGATTACTACACCTCCAACAACAAAACCATCCACTTACAAGATGCTCCCAAATACCAACATTGGCAGCAAGTCATGCAAGAAGAATACAAGGCTTTGCTTGCTCAACACACTTGGACTCTTGTACCCTTACCCCAAAACAGAAAATCTATAGGTTGCAGGTGGGTTTACAAAATAAAAACACATTCAGATGATTCTATAGCCAAATATAAAGCTAGGTTAGTAGCCAAAGGCTATAACCAAGAAGCTAGCATAGACTATACTGAAACTTTTAGCCCAAACCATTAGAGTAGTCATTTCCTTAGCCATACACTATAACTGGCCACTGCAACAGCTAGATGCGTCAAATGTTTTCTTCCATGGCCTTTTGGATGAGGAAATCTACATGACTCAACCTCAGGGCTTTTCTGATCCCTCTCATCCTACTTATGTTCGAAAACTACAAAAATCTCTATATGGTCTTAAACAAGGCCCCAGGGCTTGGTACCATAGACTATCATCTTTTCTTCTTAGTTTAGGTTTTAAGTGCAGTAAGGCTGACACTTCTTTATTTGTTCACAAGACTGCCTCTCATATCCTTGTCCTACTTGTCTATGAAGATGATATCATCATCACAGGCTCCTCACAAGCAGCTATTCAACATCTAATCTATTCTATGCATTCCAAGTTTGCTATGAAAGACCTTGACAAACTATCCTACTTCCTACGAATAGAAGTCTCCACTCAGTCCAATACTCTCATTCTACATCAAACCAAGTATGCCTTAGATCTCCTCCAAAGAGCAGGGCTCAGTGAGTGTAAACCAGCTGAAACCCCCACTCATTCCAAAAACTCCTCACCTACCACTCCTTATGCTAACCCCACACAATTTAGAAGCGTAGTAGGTTGCCTCCACTATCTCACAATCACTAGACCAGACTTGCAATTTATTGTCATTTCCCTATGTCAACACATGCACAAGCCCACTATTGCTGACTATGCTGCACTTAAAAAGGCCCTCAGATATGTGAAAGGGTCTGTTCATATGGGTATGAGATTTCAGGCAGGGCCACTACACCTTCAAGGTTATTCAGACAGTGACTGGGCCAATGATTCAGCAGATAGAAGGTCCACTACTGGTTATCATATTTTCCTAGGGTCCAATGCAGTGTCCTGGTGTTCTAAGAAACAGGCTACTGTTGCTAGGTCAAGCACAGAAGCAGAGTACAGGGCAATGGCCCACACTGCTGCAGAGTTGAAGTGGTTAACTTTTCTGCTCAAGGACTTGTTCATCCCAGTCAACCCCCCTGTGCTTCATTGTGATAATCAGTCTGCTTTAGCCCTTGCTACAAACTCTCTTTTCCATGCAAGGACTAAGTACATTGAATTTGACTATCACTTTGTTAGAAAGCAAGTTGTGCCCCAACAATTGAAGCTTTCCTACATATCTACTACAAAACAGTTGGCAGACTTGTTTATTAAAGCTCTTTCTGTCAAACAATTCAAGTATCTACTCAACAAACTCCCTTTGTGCACTACCCAGATGAGCTTGAGGGGGGGTGATAATGTATAGCTTGTAACATCTGCTGAAGCTCTTTGTAACTCTACTGAGATAGTAAGAGCTCAGATAGAGACTTAGTTAAGTCAGTTCTGAGAAAACATCTCAAAACTAACCTTAGGTAGTTAGGAAGTTAGTTAGAAGTGACAAGTGGAGTACAATTGTCACCTCTAGCAAACTACAGCTAACTAACCTCTGTAAAGCCTATAAATAGAGGATTGCACTACAAAAATCATTTGAGAAATAATATGCAGTTTCAGAAAAATATCATCTTTCCCTTAGATGCTTTGATGTTCTATATTTTGTGAGATTTAATTCTTGGTCCTATGGTATTAGAGCTTGCAGGCTTATGAGAAGCGATCTTCTTAGGCTTGCTGTGGTCACGTCCCCGAGTTTGCCCTAGTGGATTTGGGGGCGTGACACCTTCTCTTTAGATGAGATATGTTTCTCACTCTTTAAACTACACCATTTAATCCTCTAGTATATGTACACCCTCTTTTTTCTTGTTCGGTTTTGAAGATGTACACATTTGTGGATGCCATACTTGCAAAAAATTATGCAAACATTTGCATGAAAACCCCCAAGGAAAAAGTCAAAGAAAGGGAAGCATAAATCATTGACGAAATAATACCCTCATAGTGTTTTGTCCTTATGAAATCCCTTGGCTAGATATCATAAGCCACTCACAACGTCTCTTGGGCCCTCTTTAAATTAGTATATTTGTAAGCCTCAGGAACTTGCTGATAAAAACTCACCCTGTTCATGTGTAGTCTAGATTTAAGCCTTAAACAGCCCATTGAAAGGCTTTTAATTAAATATACCCTAATAGATCAACAACAAAGAGGTGTACTGGGCATCTCTCCATCCATTTCTTTATCACCCTTGCTCCTACATCAGTCCATCCTCGCCAAAACTGTCAACATCAAAGTAGCAGAAGCAAACACCACTTGCGGTAGGGGAAAATGATCAATGTATGCAATCATCGCTACACAAACCTTTTCCTATCAGCCTCTTCGCTTTCCCTGTACCTCCAAAGCATTCCATTATTCCTAGCATGACTTTTCTTGAAGGAAAACTCATTTTCTCATTTAGTGAAACACTATAATAAATTCTCGTTTTGAGTTTATAAAGGGATTTCTGCTTCAACATACTCCATCTGCGTTTTTTGCCTTTGGACAGGTGAAAAGGCAAAATTAGAGAAGTCCTAAGAATTGACTTCTTACTTTATCATGCTCACCAAGTTATGCCCAGCAAAAACTTCAACATACAGTTATCAGATCAACAAGGAGACCAAGATGAGAATAAAGTCGAAGAAGCCTTTAAAGATAAAAGTACAAACCGGGTACGTCTTGGCAAAAAATATAAGATTCTCCAATGATATAAATCCTCCACCCCTGGATTTTAAGTCTCATGTGAGTACCAAAAATTGGATGAACCAATCCATCAAGTTGATTAAAATTCATAAATTACCTGAAGTCTGTTGAAGGATCAGGTCCTTGCCATCCCATCTCTTTCCAAAGTTCTGATTTCAGAGAAGGAAGTTGTCTATCAGGATAAGCTAATCTCCATAACTGTTTAAGTGCATCCTGCAACCAAAAATCTAAATAGATAAATCAATCTGTATTGCAACAAGTAAAACCACTTCCCTACACCGCACAGCTGATACAACAAGGCTAGCAGACGTGTAAGCTAAGAACCAGCCAAGAAAAATGTCCAACATCTAAAAAATAATATACAGAAGTTTGCCATGACTGTATTACCTCCATAATTTGCTTCTTTCTAGCGAAAGCTAAGGCAATTCTTATGCTACAATAACAAAATGTACTCGAACAAGCCATATCAGTGTCCTTTCTCATATATGAACAAAGACCAGTCAAAGTGGCAAGTTCCATCATGAAAAGCTTCATTCAAAATGGATTACTGCAGCTGGTAAGAAGCTCATCTTGACTGAACTTCTTTGAACAAAACAACTTCAAAATACTAAACATAATTCCTAGGCTCATTGATTTCAGACCATCTTAAGAGTAGATGCCAAGCGTTATAATTTTCAAAACGTGATTTTCTCTTGCTTTATGAAATAGTGACATACATAATATACCCCCAAGAATATACATCTGATTTGCTGGGGGAATTGTCATAAGAAAGAAAATGCCCAAAAAGTAAATTATAACTTTCACTAAGAAAATGAAGAAATGCCCAAAAAGTAAATTATAACTTTCACTAAGAAAATAAAGAAAGAAAACTGCCAAAGCAATACGTACTTGGTGCTCCACAAAAGCACCATCAAAAGGGACAGCCAGCCTCTGCTTTAGATGTTTGAGTCTTGCTTCCTGTTACCACATCAATTGAAGAATGATGACAATCATAGAGCAACGTAGCCCAAATATAAAGACAAGTTTTGATGAGAGCAATTGACGGGACACAAGATGACATTCTGACACCAAGCTCTAAAGCTCAAAATCTAGTTGAACACATGGTAACAATATTAAGATTCAGGAAGTAATAGCAGAGTGCTACAGAAATCATCCAGTATTTCTCAATTATTGTAAATCTAAACTTTGTAATCGTTAGCCAGTAAAGCATAACCCGAAAAAGTAAACTAAAGTGGGTTAACCTCCTAGTCCTCCGACCAATACGTTCAACAACAATCTACTCTTATTGTGCAAGCTATGTACAACATTGGTCCCAGTACTATTGTCACCTTCATAATTGACAGAGAGTTAAAATTACTAATTTAGTGTTATGGACGAGTTCTTCAAACTTCTTCATATATACAAGTTATGGTTGAAGTTCTTAGTTTATACGGGGCTGACATTAAAAGGAAAAGAAAATTTTCTAACTTTTAAGAAACTTGACTTTCCCAGCGAGAATTGTTACACTTTCAAATTAGATAAAAGTATAATAATCAAAAGAAGATGTCAACAATTTAAGATGCTCCAAGATTATAGAATAGTAGGCTTATTATCTCTCCCTATCTAAAGATACCCTAAAATCTCATAGGATATCCAACAAGATCACTGCAGTATCATGCATCCAACCATGCAAAAATGCAAACAAATTTCCATACTAAATAAGCAAGAGAACAATATAGAATCAGAAGTTTGATACTCGCCTAATTCAAGGTAAGCACCCACAGTATGGTAATAGATATCTAATTAATTACAATTGAATTGAAAATTAATTTTTCATTACCACCGGCCATTTGGTCTAGTGGTATGATTCTCGTTTTTAGATGTAAGAGGTTTTGAGATCAAGTCTCATGTAACATCCTAAGTGATGTAAAATGGCATAAGCCTCCCTTAAATAAAATAAATAAATAAATAATAAAAATTAGTTTTTCATTATGAGAATGGCATGCATGCTGGAATGAAAGTAATCTCTGAAGGGACAGCCAATAATCATCTCTACAGGAACTAGATGCGTACGTATATTCACTCTGCAGTGGTCTTAATGATTAAAGACCAGTTCAATTGATACAGAAACATACACACATGCATGCATCTCCACAGTTGAAGCATATTAAGATTACATATCAATATATGTGTTTCTGTTAATGGCTTGAGAACAGGAAGGCAGTAACTTTCCTGTAGATGAATAAGTCTTCCAATTTTAAGACACCCATTTTAGCCTCACTCACATGCATGCAGATATGCGTATACATATGACTTCAAAACTTCTAGTATGAAGGTTAACTTACTTTTGATTTAGAATGAAGAAACTAGATCATACCTGCAGAGGACTAAGTAAAGGGGGTACGAGCTTCCGATCTGGTCCATTGGGACTGGCAGAAGAAAATGGCAAAAGTCGTCCTATAAATGATCCAGATCCAAAGACAATATTTGCTGCAAAAGTTTCTGAATTCATTAATGAATACATTTGAAATATAAAAGAAATAAAGTACTTGACCGTATATGTTCAAAAGACTCCAATACACCCCGACATCTTTTCAAGATAAATCCCCAATTTGTGACAACCAAACACATCACATTCATAGAGCAAGTCGGATAGAATCAAGCTAGAAAATAAGGAGACAAGGAGAACACAAGAAACTATAAAAACTTTACATATATCATTGCAACTTAAGTAAAAAATTACAATTTAATTGTGTCAAGAAAAGTGTTTTACTTGTTTCCAGCAATTTAATATCTTGAAATATAATTTAGTTCATACATGGTATTTTCTACAGGTTTGCATGCTACCATTTTTTAAGTCTTATGAGAATACTATATTTTGACTAAGTTGCTTATCACAACAAGTATCGCAAATTGTGACTTTTATTCCGTTTCTGCACAAGGTTAGACTATCCAACACGTCTGGAATGCATGAGAGTGTGCCAAGAGTCTTGGTGCTTAAAACAGGCCAACTTGTAGAGAACGTCCACCTTTAAGTATGTAATGGCATTGGCTTCCGGAAAGTTAAAGGAAATGAATGCAGTGAATTCAGCAGGTCTATAAACTTTCAAGAGGAAAATCAAACCCAAGAATCGTACAGGGGCAGCAGACTTTTGATCCTTCCAATTTTCAACAAGCAATTTATTTGGTAGGCACAGGATAGAGCTCTCAGCCCAATTGAATTTCAATTACTAAACATTTTTCGAGAAGAACATATTCCTAACGACGCCCAACTTTTCTCCTGATATTTTATTGATCAAGTTTAGAAGGCATAGTTCTTAAGTCTTAACTTTAATGTCTTTTACGGGATTACGAACTTCAAACCACCTGGCTCTCATACTCCATTTAGCCCTATAAATTGATGACGAAACTGATTTAACTCAAAACCCATACGTGCAAAGCCTATAGAATAGAATAAAAGCAAATTATTTTAAATCCAATATGTTTAGCAGAAATTTCACATTTCCTAGAGGTGTCATTTCAGCAAAAAGCTGTTTTCGACTGATCACAGTTCTCCAGAGGTATTCATAATTGCATAAAAACCAAAAGGCATATATCCAATTAAAAACAAATCATCGAAAATGCGCTACAAGTAACTAGTATTAATAAGAGGAAATTTCACTAATAACTCCCAGCCTTTACTTGAATGTTCAAGCTAGTCCTTAATGTTACAAAATTCAAGTCCTCGATATTCCACAAAAGCCATCAAGTTAGTCCCTCCTGTTATCTTTCAGTTAAATTTGGACAGGAAATAATGAAATTACTTTGTATTATACCCCCACAAAATTATGTTCCAGGATTTCAAGTTAGTGCCTGATGTTTACTC
Organism: Ehretia macrophylla; assembly: GCA_037974665.1. Lineage (NCBI taxonomy): Eukaryota > Viridiplantae > Streptophyta > Magnoliopsida > Boraginales > Ehretiaceae > Ehretia > Ehretia macrophylla. The sequence goes on along the minus strand of CM075771.1, from coordinate 64,154,035 downwards.
AAATTCTCAAATTAGTCCCCACGAGATGGCAAGTTTGTTTGGTCAAATGTCCATTCACCGTCACATGTAATATAATGCTAAGAAAAACCATGAACACTCATGGTAGACATTCAGAACTCCTTATACGGCTTTTGGAATATTGGTGACCAATTTGAAAAATTCAAGTAAGCATTGCTTATTAGTATTGAATATTTGCTGTATTGATAATTCAACCAAGCTAATAGATCATAGCCATTTGAACAAACCCTAAGAAAAATTTCATATTTACTAAAAGTTAAATTAATTAGCTTAATGTTCTTCACATTAAAAAAAAGAAAAAAACATATACATATATAATTACGCACCAAACCATTGCGCCCATTGCGCGATCAATTGAGAGAAAAGCAGCGCCCAATGGTGACGTTCCCTTATTTGCGGATCATCCAATATTTGAGTCAACACATACTCCTAAAATTTCAAAAAAAGAAAAAAGAAAGAAAATTAATAAAGAAAAGAGTCAAAAACGTGTAATCTTTCTTAGAAAAGAAAAAACAAATACAAGTCATCTTTCAATTTTCCCAAACTAATTTAAATTAAAAATTAGGAAAATCAAGAAAAAAAAAATGTATTCACCTCAGAATGATTATTGTTATTGTAAGGAAGTAAAGGCTCGTTTAAGGAATCGTATTGAGAGGATTCAAAATGTTCGTGACTTTTGCCGTCAACGTCGCCATGGTGCAGCCTTCTCCTCAGCGCTCGTGACGTCATTAATCGAATGGGTGGCTAAGACGATTTCTGATTAAAATAAATAAATAAAGAAAACAAAAGAAAATAGGATCTGCAACGAGCTGGCGAGAAATTTGAATGACTATATATAAGTAAAACCCCCCTCTTTCTTTAAGTATATTTTTGCGTATAGATTTGGGTTTTTGTATCTTTTTTTTATTTTTCTTCGGGTTTAAGGGAATGAGAGGTAACGTGGTCACGCCAATCGTTAGCTGCTTTTAGTTTTTCTTTTGTTTTTTTTTAGTTTTTTCCACATCGACAATTTTTAAATCTATTATTTGGATTTGTTTTTTTTACCAAACAATTTTAAAAAATCATTTATGTTATGCGTTTTATCTAGTTAGTCTTTTGTGTTCAAAATCAACATATATTGATCCCTTATCTTTCTGTTTATCCCATCGTTAATTTTTTTATCTAAAAATCATGTACTTTAGTTAAGCAGTAGCTCACATAACATGAACATGCCGACTCATAAAAGCAATATCAGTGCCTTATCATTGAATTTTAATGAAGCATATAGTTAACATAAATGTATAGCATGTAAATGCTTAACAAACTCGGTGATCAACTTAATGTAATAAGCAATCAATAAATGATAGCTAGCACGGTGCAAGTATTATCGTTACTTATCTTGCACAAATGTGGTTTTTCAGTGGGATAATCCTTCGTTCCCACAGACAGCGCTAATTGTTAAAGTAAAAATCCACAGCTTTGATCTTTCGTTCCTGACAGGGCTTGATGGCCGAGGTTGGCACGTCTGACCTGTTTCTCATCCTTTTCTTAAGAGTTTATCCACTCCTGCTAGGTACTCTGCCAAGTCCTTGCTCATTACCATGTCAGCCACGTCCACTTTTACCAGTCAGGTTCGCACTGGACATGTGTGTCAGGTCCTGTTTTCTTGGAGTTCTGAGGTCTGTCCTCATCGGTTTTGGTGATGGACTAAATGAGCTCTGCCAACCTGTTACTTTACCACTTGAGGCTTTGCTGACCTTCTCCCTGCAAAACAAGGACCCCTGGGATGTGTCCGGTGGCCCTCTCTGACGCTCAAGTCAGTTAAGAGAGTAAGAAATTGCTTAAGAGCATTCAAGTATTGCGCGAGAACAAGGTTGTTGCTTAGAAGCAATTGAGAGAGAGCTTGTATATGTTAGAATGAGATACACGTACTTTTAATGTCTACATGTATTTATAGTCGCTGAAATATGGAGTTATAGGATAGAATAGAGGTGAATTCCACGATATCAGGTTTAAGGAAATAATATCAAAAGAGATAAGATAAATCCCTTATCTTTAGGCTCAAGGGGATATTATCTAGACCTCTTATCTTTAAGAATCCAACTAAATCCTTATGTGTTTATCCTTATTTGAAACTTCATTGTATTCTTCTGTTGTCCAGCGCTTCTTGTGAGCCCAAGTCAAAACGTTAGTGGGGTTATCCCAACTCCGTAGGTTGAATCTTTCCAGGAGCTCGAGATCCACCCTTACCAGTCTTCAATTTTTTCCAACCACTTCGGATCATATCAAAAGAGTTAAGTTTTAACGTTATTACTCCTAAGGATCATATCAAAATCGAATTTAAACTTCTTCCCTTTGCACCCAAGTAAATTACCTAACCATATTTTTGTCTTTTAGCAAAACGGTGACAATGAATAACCAAAATAACTGCAGCAATTCCCTTGACATCGAGAAATGAATTGAACCAATAAGTGAAAAAGTACGAAGGCACATGAACGGGAAAAATAGCTAATTCTTGTGAAAAAACTAGTCTCGACAAACTGCTATGGACAACTTTATTACATGAGATAAGACAAGTTCATGTACGAAACATCAAAAACCTTTGATTGTTGCTCCACCATCTACACAAATAACTTGACCTGGGATGTAAGCAGCAGCAGGGAAACATAAGAATGCCACTAGTGATGAGGAATCCGACTAATTGACTGCTCCATAAGCTCCCTCTGAACAGGATCCTCCTGTGAAAGAAGACATTATAATTAACAAAAGCATGTTAGGACCGATATAGGATTTTGTTTTGATCAGGACTATAACACACAATTTAACACTCATATATAATTTTTTTTAGTAGGGACTAATTAATTTTTTAGGACTAAAAATACCTTAAAAGTACTTTTAGATCTAAAAAATAGTAGGGTTAATGGGGACTGCAACTCAACTTCCCCAAAGTATATTCGCCCCAAAGCTTTCTATTGAGAGAATTTGGAAGTTTTTTTAGAAAGATCAAGCAAAAGATAATAACATCAACTACAAAGGTTTGTGGATGCTATTGAATGTAATTTCCTTGTGTAACTGTCTAGAATTCAAACCTTTTATCATAAAAAAGTTCAAATTACTCGCAATAAACACATATATAAAAATATAAGTATATATACATATATATAAGTATACAAATGCATAGTCAAGTAATTAGTTACCACCTCATGCTAAAAGTTTAGAGCTTTTGATAGTTAAGTATTTTACGATGTAAAGAAGAAAGCTTGGACACTACCCACCACCACCCCTTGGCCAGTCACCCTTACCCTCCACCTACCTCAAACATCATCTTCACCATTAACCCACTTTTTTTTTGCTGATTTTGCTATTGGTCGAGAGCCATTTTTAGTGCATTGAACTTGCCCTTTGCACTTAGCCACCGCTGGCTCTTTGAGCCCAGTACCACCAACCACCATATCACCACCATTCCACTTTCTTTTGCACCCACACACCTTTTCCAACCCTTTTTCCCTTTTCTTTTGCCTTATATTTAAAACCCCAAACCTTTGATTTTCCCCTTTCTCTAAGGGTAAACCTAGGAAGAATGCTTTGACGTCTTCCACAATTTTACCTTTCAAAACACCTCATCCTCCAAGGTCAAGTACTAGACTTGCTTCTAAGGCTAATATTATTTCCTCAATCCAAGAGCAAATGAAAGAAAACATGGTTGAAGAAGACACATTTTCCCATTACGAAGATGAAGAAAATGGCACTATTCTTCTACCTTCAAATTTGGAGCACTATCCACCACTTCTATTTTCATCTCATTCATCTTCTTCTAAGAGCCCAAGAAATCACTCTCTCTTTCCATATTTAGGCAACCAATATTCATCCACTAAAGTTGGGTATTATGGTAAGAATCCTTTATCTCTTTCTCTACCTACCAGTTCTAATTCTAAGCACTTGAATTACAATTCTACCCAAATTTCCCCCAACATTAATGCTCAACCCATTGTGAACTCTAATTCCCCATTTTTCCCTAATCTCCTACCGACCACTAGTGGACTTTCCTTATTTTCCACCCATGGACTTGGTAATTACTCTTCACTCGTTATACCCTCTAACCGTCCCCCTTCACCTAAAGTTTCATACCTTCTTCCTTCTCATACATTGAATACCCCTTTGATACCCAAAGATGGACCTTCCATCCATGGTCCTAGACCCAAATTCCCTCCCAAAAAGCCTTTCCTCCAACACCACCACAATGTTTCAACTATATCAAATTGGAAGAATCTTTTTGTGGGTAACTTGTCTAGGTCACTCGAATTGGAGAAAGTGAGTATTCCTCCGGAGATTGTTGATGGTAATGTGGTTATCAATCATCTACCAAGCATGTTTTAAAAAATCGATGCCATATGAAAAAGTTGTCTAATTGGTCAATTTGTGGGTAAGCCGCCTTATATCTTCTTGATTAGGAAAATAATTGAGGCAAAATGGAAGAGGTTTGGAAAATTGAGTATCCATCCTCTTCGTAATAGCTTATTTTTATTCCAACTTGAAAGTGTAGTTGGTTTATGAGACAATACTTGAGTATCTTTGGCATGTTAATCACCATACTTTACTTCTTAGTAAATGGGAACTTAACACTCATTTGGTGAATTTTAAATGTGACAAAGTTCCTATATGGATGAAGTTATAGAATGTTCCTATTTCATATTGGTCTAGATAAGGTTTTAGCTTCATTGGTAGCAACCTTGGTACACCATTACAAATGAACACACTCACGGAGTCGAGAACTTACTTGATTATGCTAAAATTTGTGTGGAGATAAATATTAAGAATGAGCTTCCTAATTCCACCTTTTTTAAGTTCAAAGATGGCACTCATGCAGAAATTCAAATTGAATACTAATGGAAGCCACCTAGATGCTCTATTTGTCAAGTTTTTGGGCATACAAATGAGAATTGTGCTAAGCCTAAGCCTTCTCCTACTATAGAGAAAGATAGCTCCCCCAAAGCCACTTTGCCCAAAGATGTGTCAAAAGATAAAATTTGGAAAGTTGTTGGGTTGAAAGAAAGCACACAAAGTCTTACACAAGAGGTTGTTTCAAAAAGCAAATTTGAGGTCCTCAATGTTGAATCAAGTCAAGAACAGTCAAATACTTGCCCCAATGAGGATAAGTTTGAGGATGTGGAAACTATTCCATCCATGGAGGAATTGCCCCAACCAAATGATCAACCTTTAGTTGCACCAACCCCCCAAACTGAAAATATTTCCTTGCCCAAGAATAATCTAGCTGCAGCCCCCAACAATTTGGCCATTATGGTGGCAAACATGGAAAATGAAATAAATGAATTGGAAGAATGAAAAATCCCCTCTCCTTCTAAATATAAGCTTTCCCAAGATGTTGAAAACTTCTTACATGGATGTTCATCTTCCTTCCATTCCCCATACCCTATCCCCTTCCCACAAACATCCAAAAATGATTCCCGCAAATCCAAATTGGACCTCTCCACATCCAAAGTTCCACTTATGAAACAAACCATCACCCCTAATGTTTCCTAATGATAGTTTGCTCTTGGAATATAAGAGGCTTTAACAAGCCTCATAAACAAAGAAGGGTTTAAACAAAGAGAGGTTTTGTCTTTTGTTAAAAAGAATTCTATTGGCATTTTTGGTATTCTTGAAACCAAAGTTAAGGAAGCTAATGCTAATATTATCATTACTAATCGTTTCAAGAGTTTTCATTTCTTTCTAATTATGATGCTTGTGATAGTGGTCATATTTGGATTTTTTGGGATCACAAAGTGCATAATGTTATCAAATTTGATTCTTTTGACCAAGCTATACTTTGTCATGTTATTAATGCTAACGGCACTCCGGATTGTCATATTGTTTTTATGTATGGTCACAATTTCCCTCATGAACACAAACATCTTTGGATGAAAACTGCTAGTTGGAGACATTTACTTGGTACTTCCTCTTGGTCTGTTATAGGAGATTTTAATGAGATTCTTGAGATTGATGATAGAACCCCTAACTACACATCATCCTTTAGTTTCTTGGACTTTCAAAATTGCAGGTGCATGCCAATCTCCATGAGCACCCGAGCATAAGCCCTTTGTTTACTTGGACTAATAAAAGTGAAACTAATTTTAAAGAACCTTGGTCGGGCTTTAGTTAGTGCTTCTTGGTTCTTAACCTACACTTCTTCCTCCTTTTATATTGATTGTTAGCGGCCCTCTGATCATGCCCTTCTTGTTCTTACCACGTCTAGTCTAATTGCATCACGACCTAAACCTTTCAAATTTTAATGGTTGGACAAAACGTGATAGTTCTTTTGACTTGGTTTCTAATAACTAGGACATTGATATCCATTTCACCCCCATGTTCCGCCTTGTACAGAAAAAGAAGAAACTTTGAGTTATACTCAAGGCTTTCTACTTTGAGCACTTTACAAAAATTCCATCTAAGCTTACATCCCTTCTCGAAGATTTATTTTCTATTCAACAAGATATTCTTGTAGGGAATGCCAATGGTAACGCCTTAGCCTAAGAGAAGCTCCTTTTTGAGGAAATTGAGAAGTTATTGAATACTCATGAAACAATACTCAAACAGAAGTTCCGTATTCAATGGTTAAAGGAAAGCGACTCTAACATTGTTTTTTTCCATCAAGCCATTAAGGAAAGAATTGTCAAGAATACCATCACTAGGACCTCCAATTCGCATGGACATACCATTACCAATGAAGATGAGGTTCGTGATGAATTTTTAAATTTCTTTACTAATCTTCTTGGTTCTAACATTGCCTTTAGGGAATTTTTCACTGTTGAATATATTCAGACTATCATCCGTAAGACCATTCCTCATGAGCTTGCTCAACAACTTAACACTAATATTATTAATGAGAAAATCTATGATGCCATGTTTTCTATGGATGACAAATGCTACTATCATTGCTGCTATTCAATCTTTCTTTTCATTTTCCTCTTTTTTTCGTGAGGTAAATGTTACTATTATTACTCTTGTCCCTAAAGTTCCTAATCCATGTGTGGTCAAGGATTACAAGCCTATCTCTTGTTGTAATGCCATTTATAAGGATACCACTAAGATTATCGCTAATCGCATAAAGAGTTTCCTTCCCCATATTATTTCTAGCAATAAATCTACTTTTGTGGAAAACAAGCTTATAACTGAGAATATTCTAATTGCCAAGGACATTATCCGTGGTTATCATAGGCATAATTCCAATCCTTGTTGTACTTTAAAAGTTGACATCATGAAGCCTTGTGATATTTTAAGATGGGATTTTATATTTATTGTCCTTCATGCATTTGGTTTTCCTTCCAACATTGTTAATTGGATTTGTTTTTGCATTTCTACCATTAATTTTTCTGTTGCTATTAATAGTAGCTTAGAAGGTTACTTTCATGGTACTAATGGTATTTGGTAGGGTGATCCTAACTCTCCTTACCTCTTTGTTATTTGTATGGAAGTTATTACTTGCCTGCTTAATAGATTAGGTAATAGGTATGACTTTAGGTTTCACCCAAAATCTCATAGGCATAGACTTGTTTCTCTTTGTTTTGCAGATGACCTCCTTATATTAGAGGCGTAGTCACTGCTCTTAAGCTTTTCCATAGGTTTTCAGGCTTGAAATATAATCCGAAAAAAAAGTGAGCTATTTTTTGGAGGCAAAGACAATAACTTGAGTATACCATCAATACTTTTGGGTTTAAGGAAGGGAAACTTCCAGTCCCTTATCTTGGAGTTCCTTTAATTTCTAATGGATTGCCAAAATCTTATTTACTAAGTTACCAAAAGAATTGGTCATTGGACTCACAATTGGTTATCTTTTACTGGTAGACTTCAACCCTTAAAGTCGGGTTTTAACCATTTTTACCTCTTATGGGAAAGTTCTTTGTTAATTCCTAAAGGTTTGCTCAAAGCTATTGAGTTAAGATTCATTGCATTTCTTTGGGGTAATACTGGTCCTAAAGTTGCTTGGGAGACTATTTGTAGACCCTTTCAAGAAGGTGGATTGGGCCTTAGAAAACTTGCTGATATTAATGAGGTTCCCTTCTTGAAATTGTTTTTGAGAATGTACTCTATGAGAGATCCCACTTGGAGTCTTTGGGTTTGGACTAATCATATCAAGAACAAATATATTTGGACTATGAAGATTCCTAGTATTGCTTGTTGGTCTTGGAGAAAGATCCTTAAACTTAGACTAGTTGCTCGCAATCTCATCACTCACAGGATTAGGAATTGCAAAGATACCTTATTTTTGGCATGATAATTAGCACCCTTCAGGAATTCTTCTTCCCATGCATAATATATGTGTTCTTTATCCATACTTGGACAATAGAGTTTCTGATATTATTGACCATGACCATTGGGTTTGGCCAATCTAACTTCTTATAGTGTTTAGCTTAATCCACTTCACTTTAGCATTTCCATTTGTGTTGCCAAAAATGATCATTTTAGATGGAATATTTTTAACAAAGGCCTCCTTACTTTGAATAGTACTTGGAATCATATTAGAGATAAGGCCCTCAATTTGTATGGCATCATTTAATTTTGTTTTCTCACAATATCCCCAAACATAATTTCATTACTTAGCTTGCTAGTATTGATAGACTTGCTACTAGATATCACCTTATGACTTGGGGCACTATTGATAGAGCTAATTGTATGTTTTGCTACCTTGGTAGTGAATCCAGACACCATATGTTTTTTGGATGTAGCTTTACAAAGTGCATATGGAATGAGGGTTTAAATATTATTTTTATTGATCATCCATTATGCACTTTCGACTCCATTCTTACTTTTGGCCATTCTATTGAAGTAAAAGAGATCTAAAAAACTATACATTTTGACTCATCTTTTGTGTTGTTGTATACCATATCTGGATTGCAAGGAATTGTAGCATTTTTCGATAGCAAGTGCACACTGAAGAACAAATTTTGGAAAAGATCCGTTACAAGGTGTTTACGAAGGCCCCAGGAGATAAATAATCCTTTAGCAAAGGCATCAATAGACATTATGCCAATAGAATTCAATTGATTGTTTCATTATTTTCTCATGTTTAAGTGTCTCCACATTTTCCCTTGTTAGGGGTTTTCTCGTCACCCAATTTTTATTTTGGTTTGATTTGTATTACCTTTGGTAAAGCATGGTTTGTGTTTGTGTTTATACGAACTCTTTGTATTATTTTCCTTTTAGGAATGTACAATTTTGCTTACTTTATAGAAAAAAAAGTATTTTACGATGCACACTTACCTTATTCTTTATGATTGAGGGAAGCATGAACTAGTAATACATTGGAAAACTGTGAGAATTAATCAAAGAAATCAATTATGTATGGTATTATATGGGCCACAAAAGTAAATATCAAATGACACTTTTAGGTCAAAATGATTTTAAAAAATAGTTTTTTTTTTAAAATTCAGTAGTCAACCAAACACTATTTATTACCTCAACTAAAGTTGGCATATAGGTTGGGCCAGTATAGGCCTTGTATAGTCCAGCACACCAAATTCAAACCCAACCTATGCCAGTTAAAATTGGGTCCGACTCAGTTCAACCCATCATATATAGGTGGACTAAGTTAGGTCATGTAGTTTTTGACCCAGCTCTTTTCGGCCTGAGGCCATTTTAACACAGGTCTAGCCCAACCCAATTCTAAACCCAACCTAGCTCAAGCTTGCTCGGGCCTAGCTCGAGCCCAACAAATGTTGAGCACCAACTCGAGCCCACCTATAAATAAAAAAATTGAAATAGTATGTATTAGGCAATGAAAGTTTACAAGACAACTATTTTTAAAAAAATAATAATAATTGCAAGTCTAGCTTTTAAAATAAAGAAATAATTGAATTTTTAATAGTAGTCGTTGTATTGTAATTGAAACAACTATTTTTAAAAGAAAATAATATTCATAACAAGCTTCAAGTTGTCGTAACTATTTTTTTCATAAAAAGAAATAGTAACAAGGAGCACAAATTTTTTTATTTCGTTGCCTAGTATTCCTACTGCTAACATAAATGAAGTAGAGGTACAAATTCAGATTTTTGAAAATTTTATTCCCATGATAAGGAAAAAATAAACTGTTACTTGTAATATTTGTAAAAAAATATTGTCATTCATAAATTACTTTTGAAACGAGTACTTTAAAAATGCATTTTTAGAGTATCTACCCCGATATATTTAATGATAGATTCAAGCTCAATTTGTTATTTTTCTATCTAGTGTTCTAACCACTCTATGTTATTCACATGAAGTAAATAGGAGATAATAAACAAAATTGGTTCTTACATATGAAAAATATGTAATTTTGGTGAAAATCCTTCTTTTGAAGCCTACGTAAAAAAGGCATTATAACCTGTTTTTGTAAATAGTTCTGAGAAATACTTTGAGAAAATGAATCTTTTCAATTGTTAATGAAAAACAAGAAATTTTCAAGTGACATTTTCTTCTCTTTTAACTAAAGTTTGTTTGAAATGTAATTGTTAAAGTAGTACAACTGATCATCCTTTTATGTGTATAACTGCTCATTGGATTGACTCTGATTGGCATTTGCAAAACAAGAATACTTTTGTTAAAGGGACACATGATGGTAGTACGAAGGACAGTGACTATTAATATGGAATTCTAAATGACATTATTGAATTAAAATACTATAATCCAACAAATAAACATAAAAGAGTCATTCTTTTCAAGTATGACTGGTTTGATTCAACCAAGGGTAGAGGTTTTAAAGAGCATCCTAAGTTTCTAATAGTTGAGGCAAATGTGAAGAGAAATATCCGGCATATGAACCATTTGTGTTAGCGAAACAAGCACATCAAGTCTATTATTGTAAGTATTCTGGTGCTAAGAGAGATCGAGCAGATTGGTGGGTTCTATGCAAAAGCAGACCAAGAAATTACTGTGATGTGCCTAGAAAAGAGTCTGAAATGGAAGACCAATTAGCTTTTTAGTCCGATGAGATGAATGTGCTTATAATATAATCAAATGATGTAGAGTTGCCTCCACTTTGTCATGAGTTGAGTAAAAATATTGAGATATTAGAAGATGACCTACATGATTTATATGTTGACCAAGAAGAAGAAGAAGAAGAAGATGATGATGATGAAGATAATGGTTAGTTATATATACTGAATTGTCTAAATTTGAATATACTATAACAATTAATATAACGATAAATGTCATTTTGGTTTTTCACTTATGTACATTTGTAGTATTCAATAAATGTATTCAAATTACATATATATATATATATATATATATATATATATATATAATAATAATAATGATATTTGGTTATTGTCCAACACAGTCATGTCATCAAGTAAATCATATCGAGGTAGGAGTAGTAAACAATATATGCCTCTAGGGAAACTATAGCGTTTAGGAGGATGTTCAACTGGTGGATATACATCCACCTCATCCTCAGCAGGACAATCATTTACTTAGCATTTGTCCACGTCATCGTCATCAATACCAGCCCAAGGGATAACATATGGCCCTTAATGGATAGTACCCCCATAAGATAGTTCTCCTGCATCCACTTCCTAGGTAGGTTCCCACAACACTTAGAGAATTTGCACGTCGACATTAGTGGCATGCCTAGGGCCCACCCTGTACTATTTAGTGAGTAGCCCGAGTCATCAGTTGTTACTAAGCTGCGGGTTGTGAGAGCCACAATACCGCTGGAGGATTGGTAGTAGTATGGATTCCCATATTTGGAGTTCCATATTGTTTGGGAATGGGTAAGAGTATAACTAGTACAATTTTATAGAATACATTAATGTTTTTTTAACACACTTGTTAAATTGTATCTTTTGTTAATTGCATATAGGTACTATTCGGAGCCACTAGGGAGATCATGGATACATTAGCTATCGAGTATATCGAGCCTGGGTTAACATGGTGACAGGTTCTGCGTGATGTTAAGGAGAAATGGTTCCTTGCTTTTCAGGTGCTATGTACATTTAATTTTTTTATGCATATTTCAGTTATATATATCATCGCACTATATATGTTGAATTACTAATTATTTAATATATGGCTACAGAAAATGTACAAGTGGTACCGTATGAGGAATCCGAGATCTACTGATTATTTTACAGTAAAATCAGTGCTCGGGACCTCTTACGCAAAGGTCGCTCGGTAGATAAGAAGCCAGATTAGACAGATAATACCATATGGAGGTAACTATGTGAGCACTGGGCGACTTCGCCAGAATGGAAGAAGTGGTCAAAGACCAACTCGAAGAACCAAAAGAGTAGGTTGTCCCCGCATTGTTTAGGTCATATCCCATACCATGAGTATAAAGGAATAATGATATGTTTTACACTTCATGGGTTAGATTATAATATAATTATATAACTATTTAATTTTTTATTTACGAATTGTTATTTGGTAAACATCTATTGTAGGAAAAAGAGTCGAGTGGACCTGTGACAAATATGAATGCATTTTTTAGGGTTTATTGCAAGGCTCCCGATGGACCCTACTCCGACCCTAGGGCTAAAGAGACCATGGTATGTAATTTTATGTTAAATAATTTTAATTATCACTTAATTATACATCATAAAAATAAAATTTGTATATTTTTAATTGTAGGCTAGGTATAACAAAATCGTCTAGGAGGCCACACAAGCATCGCATGGAAATCTGACGGTACTACCTATTGATCACGACTCAATGTTTCAAAAGACGGTAGGTGAAAGAATAAAAGACAAGTATACAAACTTGAGTTCAGGGGACCTGTATAGGAGGGTTCGCACACACTATTCCACCATCTGGCCCTCAGATCATAGAGTGAGATTTCAAAGAGGTTGTTAATAGAGCAATATTGGACTTGAGGGAACATGTGACAGGGTAGAGCCAACTACTCAAGATGTAGAGAGAACAACTCCGTCTTCTTTACAAACAAATTACGTTGCTGACCCAAATGTTGTCGAAACTACCTCAGCCTTCGTCTCAGCCACCGTACCCACCTCAGCCTCCGTCTCAAAGGGATCAACCTAGATAGTATAATGTTGTAAAAATTTTAATTTTTTTGTACATTTTTAATTTTGTATAAATACTTTATAAATATTTAATATAGTTACTGAATTTTAATTATTTATTAATGTTTTTCAATTGTTTATAATTTTTTACAAATTTTTATCTTTTTTACAAATTTTATTAAAAAGTATTTAATTAATAGTGATGGAGTTAAGACAACTTTTTGAAACGAATGAACAACCATAACTTAAAGCCTAGTGATAGTGTTGTGACGGCTCCCAACTACAACATGGCAATGGCTCTAGGAAACAGTTTGGGCGATAGTACAATATCAAGATAACTCAGTGATGGTAGGAGTTGGTGACGGTTTTGTGACAATGTTCTTTGTGACAATTGCGTGATGACAAAGTTTTCAACGAATTGGCGACGACTGCCGTGCGACGGTGTTGGGACGACAAGTGATAGACAATTGTCAACGGCTGCCTTGCAACGGTTTTAGCAACGAATTGATTCAAATTGTTTTCTTATTTTGGAGACAGCCATGTCATGGCATCTTTCTCTCCCTTTGGCGATAGTGTTATTTTTGTTGCTATTGCGACGAAGTCACGACTAATGTATTTTTTTGCGTCGCCTTTTTAGGCGAGGCTATGTTTCTCATCGCTATACCATCATCTCTTTTAGTATATGACGACTAGGCGGTAGTTAAAAATTTTCGTCTAATCGCCAATTTCTTGTAGTGTAACCATAAGTGCATGTTACCCCTTGTTTTTTTGGAACAACCATATTATATACATGTGGCCATTAGAAAGGATGTACATTACCCCTTTCCGTTAGAAAAATGTCAAATGTGAAGGAGATTTTAGTTTACGCCACCCAAGTACGATGTTTTGATATATTTTAATGATAAATGCACTTATATAGACAAAAAAGGCCCTTAATAGACTATGTTTCCCTTATTGTACCCTAAAATAAAGGTATTATGGTTATTTCATATATTTCAAAATAAAAAGAAAAAAAGAATCCATCTATCATCCCCCAACCCACCATAACATCCCAACCCACCTCTTTACCCTTAATCGTCAGCCCATCCACGTCTACCCCTACCCTCCACGCTACGCCCAAAATTGACACCCACTATCCCTAAATCCTAAACCTTAATCCCCAATCCCATTATCTTCACCTCAAAAGCATGTTGTGTGTGTTCAGGGAGTATGTGTTCGTGTATGTATGTGTGTGTTCATGTTTTATGTGTGTTTGTGTGAGTGTGTGTTCATAAATGTATATATGTGTTCACGTTCTATGTGTGTGTGTGAGTATGCATTTGTGTTTGTAAGCCTGTATAGTGCATAATATTTGTTGTTGCGGGGATGAGGGATGGGGATAGCGGGTTTTAGGGATAGTGGTAGATATATATGATGACAAGTTTGAGGTTGGTGGTAGGGGGTGATGGTGACGGGTTTAGGAAAATGTTTTTTGAACCGTGTGAATAGTAAAAACATGGAACAATATTGTTTAGTGGGCTAGTTAGTTTAATTGCATTTTTGGGCTTAAAATTAACTAGTCTTGCATTTAGTTGAGCCCAATTTATTACACATACATATTATATATCTTATTATACATACATACACAATACATAGCTAGCAAAACAAATACAAAAATGCCCAAAAAGTCTCTCCCCCAAACCCGTGAGCTCCATAGGAGGGAAAAGAGAAAAGTTTTCTTGCAGTTTGGTCTTATGTGATCTTCCAAGACTTGCTCAAGTACTTTCAAGCTTTCCTAGGCCTTCTACTAGCATCTATAAGCTTAGTTGGTGAGGGATTTTGCATATTTCATCTATTTCAAAGTTATACCATGTTTTTGAATTTCTTAGATTTGATGTTAAATGCTTATACAATGCTTAGATATTGTACAATAAAGTGTTTACATCTTATGGAGACTTGTTTTGTGTAGTTGAATAGCTTAGTTGGTGATTTATTGCAAAGGGTGTATTATGAAAGATGATGAATAGTGAATTTCTAGGATTTTTGTTAAATTTTGATTGTAAGCTTAATTAGTTGCTATCTAATGATACCATAGGTGCTAGTGAACCTAGGTTAGTGTTTAGAATGAATGAAACTTGAATAAACTTGTAGAATTGGCTTGGATATAAAAGGGGCTTTGCGTAGTTTGGTTGCTCGGGAGTGTTTGAAGGCCATGGTTAGTGTTTATTATGTTATGTAGTACCTAAAATACTTTTATGTCATTGAATGAATCGGTGGTTTGGGTAGTTGCAGTTCAAAGTGACCATGGGGCTTTTAGGGCTTTTGTGATTGACGTAATTAAAAATGGGGTTTCTTGGCTTATAGAGGTGTCATAAAGTGTTTTTAGAAAGATGGAATGGTTGTGTTGTAATTTGCATGAGTTTCGTTTTGTACGTGCTTGTATTGGACTAAAGGGGCCAATTGTGTGAAGTGTTGACTGGGTATATTTGAGTGTGTTGTAGGGTCTTAGTTATGCTAGATAATACTTATGGTGTGTTTATGGCGTTGATTTGGTGATCAAGTTTGGTAGTTGTAGTACAAATGGACAAAGGGGCAACTTGGGGTTAAGTGGTAGTTGTTGGTTAAAGTGAGGTATCGCATTGTGTAAAGGCTTCATAAAGTATCTAGAAGAGATTGGTGAAGTTGTATTGAGGATCGAATAGCTTAAGAGTTGGTATGGTACCTATTTTGAGCCTTTGAGTAAATGTCAAATGATGTAAGTTAGGGTAACTATTGCCAAAGTGGATTGGAATTCATTAATAGGTGGGATGTAGTGTATGATCATGAGTTTAGAACATGTTTAAAGAGTTTAGAGTATTCTAATGTTTTAATGCATAAAGTAGTTAAGTTAACGAAATTCTAGTAGACTTTGCATTCTAAAAGGATTGTATTGCTAGTTGAGTAGTTAAATGATTAATGAATGTCATAGCCTAGTTAAATTGAAGTTCTATGAATATTGATCGCTTTGGATCTAGTTGTTTGCATTCTTGGTTTATATATTGATTATATAGTTAAATTCTTATGTGATCTATTACATGCTAGGGTTTGATCCAATTGAGCTAATCCAAGGTGTTTGAGAATAGATTAACGCTAGTTCTTGCATCCTTTGGCTATCGAGAGGTGATGGAGTTGCATCTTATTTGCATTTCTTTGTTGTATATTGATTATGTTAAGAAATTTCCATGCTATAAATGTTGGTTATTCAGCTTGTTCTTACAAGACTTGTTAGTTTTATAGTTAATAGAGTAAGCTTAATGATTGATGCTTGCTATTTGCTAATGTACGTGCAAGGGTAACCTACTTTGTTATTTCTCTTTATGTGTTATTGAATTATTAGTTGTTACTTGTATATGCTATGTTGTGATCTCATAGCGATGGTTGCGCAACCTTATCGTCAACACGGATGCGATGGGCCCTCTGGGCGGCAGCTATTCCCTCTCTCGCTAGGGATGCTGCCCTGGGAGAGTTGAGTCATAGGATTAATGATGTGTTAGATCCGGAGTACCCCCATTTGGTGTATAGGGATGCCGGCTATGTGATTGGTTCGTGGTTTGTGGCTCGTGGTCCGTGGTTTGTGCTCGTGATTGACGTTGTATCCTTTTTAGTAACTCTCACTGAGGCATAATATTCTACCTCAGAGGCTTGGTTAACCTCGTTAGGGCATAAAGATCTACCTCAAGAGAGTTACCTGTAATTGTATTCGTTTACATGTGTTATCTAATTTCGTATACTTGTGTGTTACTTCGTATTAATATTGTATTCTCATGGTTACCTCATGTACTTGTCCTACCGTGTTTGTTTCCTTTCTTGGATTGTGTATTGCTTAGTTGTTTATTGGTGTAATAGTCTTGTATTGTTAATTACTTTACTGTTATTTATATGCATTGCACAAAAATATTTTCGAAAACTCCCCGAATAACTGTTTTCCCTCCCTCACTGAGCAATAGTGTTTTGCTCACCCCTTTTTCTAACCTTTTTCAGGCATGGCAAAGATTGTCTCGTATGGTAGAAGAAAAACAAGTGTTTACTTGACTGCTACGTGCTTGAGTTGGACGCCTATGTGACAAGCTGGTTGGGTTGTATAGTGTTGTAAAGCATGTTAGTGTTATGAAAATTGTATATATTTGTGTTGTCTTGGAGGATTGTATTATAAAGTTTAAAGGCTCGTATGATTAGTAGATTAAGGTTGGCTTGTAATAACTCCATGATTTACTTTATTGCCTAGTTGGTTTGCATGCTTGTATGGATGAAGTTAAGGTTGGTTGCTAGACTTAAAACCTAAGAAAATGAAGTAGAAAATATTAGAGTGGTATGATAATCGAAAATATGATCTTAGTATTTCAATAGCTAATTGAAACGCATACCTGTATGTTATATTTTGTTATAATAGAAAGACTCAGATGACCTTAGGAGTTTGGAAGTCATGTTAATGAAGGTTGTGGTTGTTTATGATTGTATATATATATATTGTTATTGTGGTCATTTCTTCTATATGCAGGTTTATGGATAGGCCCAGAAACAGGGGAAACTCTATTCGTTTTTTCTCTTTTTTCGTGACCTTGGATTTTGGATCGGGGCTTCGATCTTGTGAGGGATCAGGGTATTATATTTCATGTATTAAACAATAAAAAGAAAAAAAGAATCCATCTATCATCCCCCAACCCACCGTAGCATCTCAATTTATCTCTTTACCCTTAATCGTCAGCCCATCTACCCCCACCCCTACCCTCCATGCCACCCCCAAAATCGACACCCACTATCCCCAAATCCTAAACCTTAACCCCCAATCCCCAATCCCTAATCCCACTACCTTTACCCCAAAAGTATGGTGTGTATGTTCAGGGAGTATATGTTCGTGTATGTATGTGTGTGTTCGTGTTGTATGTGTGTGTGTGTGAGTGTGTGTTCAGGGTGTGTGTGTTCGCGTTGTATGTGTGTGTGTGTGAGTATGCGTTTATGTTTGTAAGCCTGTCTGGTGCATGGTGTCTGTTGTTACGGGGATGAGGGATGGGGATAGCGGGTTTTAGGGATAGTGGTAGATAGATATGATGACAAGTTTAAGGTTGGTGGTAGGGGGTGATGGTAGCGGGTTTAGGAATGCTGGTGGGGGATGGTAGTGGGCGCTAGGTGTGGGACTACTGAGAGGGAGAGGGTGGATTGATTGCTGGTGTGTGAAAAGTTGGGGTGGGGGTGGGGGTGGGGGGGGGGGGGGAGGGGGGGCTGCTAGTGGAAGTTGGAGCCACATGGCATTCCTTGATTGGTTGGGTAATTTTTTTTTAAAAAAAATTACTAATATTAAGACGGCATATTTGTCATTTTAATATTTTCATTAAAAAAATTAATGGATGTTAGCTATAAGAAGGCGTATGCACCATTTCTACCACTAGTAGGTAATGTGGTAGTTTCGAAAACGTAAATGTAATATGCACTTTTGGTCAATAACAAGAGAATAAAATGCTATTAACCCCATAAACTATTATATATGAAAAGCGCAAGCCTAAATTAGTGAGAAAAAATGAGTTTGAATGTTGTATTACTGATATGGACCTAGATGATGTTAAAATTTAGTTATTAAAAAGAATTATAATATTGTTCTTAACTAATTTTCATTGTACTGTTTAGTGTTTGTTGAATTTTTTGCATTTTTTGGGTTTCCCGCCAGAATGCAATGAAAAGGTAGGCAAGAAAAAAGTTGAACAACTATTCATATCCAACTTATTGCAACAACAAGGGCAGAAAGGGAATTTCAGCTGGCCTATCATTTGACCGTTTAAAATGGTTCACGCTGTTTAAGGCAGAAAGACTACTGACTACCCAAGAGACTTTAAAGAACTTGGGAAATTATTTGACATTTACCTACTTTTTGAAGGTCAATATGGATTTGCCCAAAATAGTGTTTAATCAGTATATGGATTTTATATATATATATAAAATTGAAGGTAAGTTTATTCTAATAAAACTACGTCTACCACGCCCAAGGAACAAGAACAAGAAAGAATGAATAGAATTGTACTGGCTCATCGGGCGAGGTCTGTATGGGCCCTGGTGCAACTGCATTCACACGAATATTATCCTTTGCCCACTCACATGCCAGATTCTTTGTAACTTGATTCATTGCTCCTGTCGAAACAAAGACGCAAATCAAAACTGTCCTGCTTTGCTTCATCTGATTTAGGATATTTTTTATTATTGTAGACTGTAATTTTTAAGATATATCAAAATAACTAGTGCAAACGTGAGTGATAACTAAGAGAGAAATGATTTTGCAAATTAAATCCGCTCTTGATCACTGCCGTTTAAAATCCACTTGAACATCACATACGAAATTACCTTTAGAAGCCGCATAGGCAGAAAGTCCAGGAACTGCGACGACTCCACCAACAGAAGAGATGAATATAATGCTCCCTGTCCCTGATTCCCTTAGTAAAGGATGTGCAAGTTGGCATAAATGGTAACAAGCCTCAAAATTCAGACCCATTATTTTCGAGTAATCCTCTTCAGTGACTTCCGTTATCCCCTTGAGCATAAATATACCAGCATTGTTTACCTAATCAAATAATTGAACTCTTCAATTTTCGTAACGAACCAACTGAAGCATTAAACTAAAAGGTTTTAGTTCAAATTGTTCTTGTTTAAGAGCAGAGTCATAGTTGAAACTCACAAGGATGTTGAGCTTCCTGTTAAAATAATTGGCCACACTTTCCATGAGCTTTACGCGTTGAGGTCGCGAGTAAAGGTCACATACAGTACCTGCGACATCAAGGCCATTGGTTTTCCATTTGCACAGGCATTCATCGATCTCGTTTTCGTTACGTGAACAAGTGTAGACCACTGCTCCAGAGCCTGCAAGTTCTTCAACTATGGCATGGCGAGAAGAAGCAATTTAAAAAGAAAGAGGACAAAAAAAAAAAACATTGAAATTCATTAGTGCTATTGCTAAACTTAATTGACTAATAAAATTACATTTGAAAAAAAAAAAAAAATCAATTTTAATCTGAAGTGATATTTGAAATGGGAGGATGAAAGTAGAAATCAATGCTTACCCTATCCCCCGAGTACCACCAGTTACGAGTGCATTCATGCCCTTGAGAGACCACCTTCCATCAGCATTAATTTCTTTCTGTGCCATGTTTTAGCTTTCTTACAAAAAGTTTAAACGCTGACAGGCAACAAAGTTCTTTGTTCTTTGGATCCCTCACCTAATAAGCTAAGTGATTACAAGCCACAGACACTAGGTATGTAAAATCTCATTCCTGCCCCACGAGCTTACTGGACCCACAAGAAATCAATCATTTCAAGGCTGAAAGATTTATACACAAAATATGGATTTTTTCATAAAACTATAAATTAAAATTGAATATTAACTTTTTAGTATGTGGAAAAGTTTGCATGAATTAACTACATTCGTTCTACCGTTTTCACCGTATAAAAGCCATGAATCGTAATTCAAAATACGAGATAATGGATTAATTAGCCAAAACTTAAGCGCCCTATTTGATTATGGTACTTTTTACACATAGTAAAGAGAGAGTTTTAGAGAGATTGTAGAGAGAAAAAAAGAAAAAGACTTATTGTCTTCTTTTTCTTAATTTTCTAAGAACTAACGTTCAGTTCTTTTGTTTTTCTTAATTTTTCTTTTTAGAAATTGGATGTGGGAGTTATGAGAATAATTTTTCATAATTTCTATTGACCCATACAAAATGGGTCGGGTCGGGTCAACCCATATTGGGTGACCCAATCCCAAAATCCAACATCTCCCATTCGCACAAGATGAGTAGACCCTTATCTACCACTATCTCTCTCTATGACCTTGTCAGGACCCATCACCAAATTTATACGGGCAAATAAGTCGCGCGACCTATGAGCACACAATAAATGGAAGCTCAGACCATGCACCTGTTAGGGATGACATGGGATCTTCGGTCTTCAATGGAAGAAAAAGTTTCGGTGTACCCTAGACCAGTTTAAATTCACATCAGTCAATACAACCTTATCTCTCATCGGCTATGTTTGACTTTTAAATCTCAAACATGTATTCATAATTATATTCAATCACAAAGATTGTTCAATCACAAAGATTGTATAACTGGTCGACATTGATTAGGTAACAAAGTAGATCACCTAATCTTAAGTAAACACTTGCAACCCTAATCCGTTCCTAGCAATAATCGACACCACACACATGCATAACCATACATTCAACAAAATAGAACTCCACAACACTTTAAAACTTTAACAACATTTATCACAACCTTTCTCAACATTCTCCACAACTATGCAACCATACAACCCTCCACCACCTAGCACTTAACTAACATAAAGTACATTTAAAGCAACGCATGGGCGGCCCAAAGGATGGCCAAATAGGGGATGACCAATGCCGGTAACCCCACTTCCAGCGCTGGAAATTCCAGCCGGCCAACACCCCAAAATTTTCCACCTTTTTGCAAAACCGAGCCATTATACATTGCTAGATAGGTGTATATACGCATATAGACTTCACATACAAGCTATGAATCAAGTTTCAACTCATGTTTTAGCCATTTAACTCAATATACAACACATAGAATCAAACTACAACAAATCATGGTTCAATCTAGCTAAAAATCATGTATGTTGCACTTAAGACCCTATCTAGCAAGAATCATAAGCATATACAACAATATATCACCTATATATGCAATTTCAAAACCAAACCACAAACTTTAACTTTTAGATTTAGAAATTCCCTCACCTTTTGTGGAAAGAAAAGCTAGAAATAGGTATTATACACCTAGATTAAGCAAGAACGAGCTCCAATTTGAGTGCAATGGCCTTTGATCTTCTTCTTTTTCTTCATTTTTTGCTCAAAACACAAGGGTTTCACTATTCACTCAAGCTCTCATTCTCTTGGCTGAACTAGGAGCTTTTTGGGTGTTTTTGGCTTTTAATTTTTATGTTATAAGCTTAAGTAAAGGGTCAAAGGTGGGTCAATGCAAGATATAAGGTCAAATGACTAAGTTAGCCTTGCATTTTACTCTAATTTCTAGTTTGACACTAACAAATATCTAAAGTGATATAAGACTAGTTTAGCAATGTTTTTGGCTAGTATCTACAAGTTTACCCTAATGTGATCAAAGGAGATGAAAAGTCAACAAATGCAATTCAAATAAACTTTAAATGCACATTTCACTTAATAACTATATGGAAATCATATAGATGCACATATTATGTACTAAAATAAATAAACACATATTTGCACATATAATCCATTTTCAGGTCTCACATATCATTTCTTGAATGGTCATATAGCTAACATGGTTACTTGAGTTACTAGTGGTTAAGTGCTTACTTGAGTTAGTAGTGGTTAAATGCTATTGTTGATACATGGTCATATAGATTCCATGTTTACTTGAGCCAACAAGTTTGGATGCTTAATGTTGTACATTGTTTTGAATGCATACTTTGGTCATATTGCTTTGTGTGTTCTTGAGTTAATTGCCTTTAAGTTCTTTCTTGAGTTAAATGTGTTAAAGTGCCTAGTGTTTCCTCGAGTTACTTATGCTTATGTGCTTAATGTTTACATATTGTTTCAAATGCAAGCTCTTTGTTGTTACTTGAGTTAACTATGCGTGCTCATTGAATTCATATGGTTTCGAATGCACGTTTTCAAATGGATTTCCAAGTAAATGCTTTTCCAAAACCTTCCCGTTCACCCCCCTTCAATGATCTAGTTTAGCTCACCCCGTTTTATGAATACTTCAGGTGAAGCCGAGTTTGAGCCTCAAGAAGAAAGAAAGTGACTGTCATGCTTGGTGTTACTATGGATGTTGTATATATTGTTTATGTAGCTTGTGTAATTCTTGTTGTAGTGAAAAACTTATTTTGCATATGTATTAAGTGCTAGTTTATGGACTTTTGTTGAAAACTTATAAGTTCATGTTGGTCATATGTATATGGTTAGGCTTATGTTAGCCTAGTTTGGAACAATGTACTTATTATGTTCATGTCTAAAGTAGGTCTAGCAAGTGGCTATGTAAACTTTATTGTATATGAAATGCCCAGGTTATGTGTTGTGCAATTCCTATTGTTATTAAATGAGTTATTGTACAGGTTATTGCCAAATGTGTCATATTACAGGTATCATAATGCCCGTTTTACGTCGTGTCATGACTTAGTCCTATGCGGGGTCGGGTTGGGGAGTGACAACCCTCAAGACAAATATCTGATACCCCTAACTAGGATATACCATTAAGCTTAGATTTAGATGATTTTCCAAATTATCACAAGGGAGCAATTTCCCCATCTCACAATGACATGGATTACATATTGCATATGCACATTCCAACTATTCATACATACACCCACCATATAGAGCTGTTGACCCACAATTGAGGTCTTATCCATAGTGCCTCAAAGTATATGAATATGATTTTAGCAGTTCATCCACATATGCTCAAGATTATGAAGACTGACCACTTAGTAGCATAGTGTATATTTTATCTTTATCTTTGATAGTACCTATTAAGAGATCATATGTAACCATCCGTTCAATGTGTGACACATACACTAGTAAGATTAGCTTAAAACTTACCAATGACCAAGGTGGGTTACCCTATACATGAGACTCTCTCATTATAACATTAT
This sequence comes from Ehretia macrophylla, assembly GCA_037974665.1. Lineage (NCBI taxonomy): Eukaryota > Viridiplantae > Streptophyta > Magnoliopsida > Boraginales > Ehretiaceae > Ehretia > Ehretia macrophylla. The sequence goes on along the minus strand of CM075771.1, from coordinate 64,130,402 downwards.
CCTGATAAAGTGCCCAGCTCCATCATATGGTTATAAATAGAATATAGATACAAGTGTCTATGAGTTAGACCTTCTATGTTAAGCCACCGTGCACCTAAGTCACTCACTTGAATCAATGACCTCTATACAAAAAAAATACACATAAATATAACAAAGAGAATAAAGATGAATGCTTTCATTAATACTAATAAACTACAATATGTATCCATTATATTCGGAATGTTACGTGTTAGTAGTCTTTAGAGCATACTAATCCCAATATCTTCAACTTTCTTACTCTTGACCAACATATTACCAACATAGATTTTCATGTTTCTTCTGATCTAACTATTGAAGACCTTGTTAACCATCCTCTAGTAAGTTGCTCTAGCATTCTTGAGTTCAAAAGGCATCACTCAATAATAACATAATTCTCGGTTTGTGAAGAAAGTAGTTTCTTATCCTTAGGTGCTATTTTTATTTAACTATACCCTTTGAATGAATCCATAAACATGAGTAGCTGGCACCCCGAGGTGGCATCTACCAACTAATCTATTCTCGGCAAGAGATAATAATCATTCAAGTTTGCCTTGTTGAGATCTATAAAGTCTATACAAAGGTGCCATTTTCCTAGTGTCTTTGAGACTAGGACTACATTGGCCAACCATGTTGGATAATCATCTCTTTGATATGCCCTACATTTATGAGTTTCTTGACCACCTATTGAATTATTTGACTCTTCTGATTTTTTTTCCCTTGAATTGGCTTATAGCTCAAATTAACATTCAGATGGTGAGCTATGATGCTTGGGTCTATATGTGATAACCCGAACCCGGCATGCATTTAATGGCATTTGACTGCATTTAATTAAATGCTTAATTAGTTAAATCAATCATTTTGCACTATTTTGATATTTCTGTTGGAAGCATTTAATAATTTTTATATTGATTAACTAAAAGATTATCACCTATTTTTATTATTTATAGAAATTAGATTTACTTTCATATATTTGATTAAGTGTCATCTTAAATGTTAGTATTTAATTGCATCCGATTACGTGTTTATATTAATTTGTACATTTGTATCTTAACATTAATTTCATAATTCTTTAAAATATTCTAGAAATAGTTAAATTAATTATTTTTAAATGAATATTGATTATTTTGATTGTTTTGATTATTTTAATAATCGGTTTTAATTGTCTTGCATTAAAATTACTCGGTTTTCAATTAAATGTGAAAAGTAACTCTGAGCCGGAGTGAATTTTAAACTATTCTACTATTCTACTTTTCAAAAATTATAGATTTCTATTATTACTCACCACTTTATTAGCGATCATTTATTGACCGTTTGATCGTGGTATTTCGAAAATGAGAGTTAGAGAAATATTCTTTGGACTTAGTGAAAAATATTTTTAGTTTAATTTAGTTAGTTTTAGTTGTTTTCCATCTAATTGCATTGTTTTAACTTGAGCTAGACCAAATGATAACTAAAATAGCTTATTTGACCAATTTTAACTTAAGCTTGACCTTGCAAATGACCAAAATGCCCTTGTCACCCTTTTAAATAATAAAACAAGGCAAAAATTAAAAAAAAAAACAAATTTCAAAATGCCCATTTTGTCCTTTCCATGGCCGAATGCTCCAAGGATTAGAAAAAAGATTTTGCTTCCATTTTTCTTGTGCAATCGTGTGTGGAATTGCTCGGGGGTCGTGGCTCGGGTCCTTGCGGGTCTTGGTCTTCAATCTCTGTGAGGGTTTTCACACTTTTGTGCATTTAAATTCGAATTTGAATTTTGTGTCAAATTTTTAGATTTGATATATAATGTGTTATAATGCCTGTAATTGATTGATATAGCTTCCTTTGAGTTCGTAAAACATTGTTTGATAGCTATTTAGAGATTTTTACGGCTGAAATTGCGTATTTGAAATTGGGAAAGAATAATGAATAGTGATTTTGAATAGTAAAACCCTAGAATTTCGGATTTTGATCCGAATTGCGATTGGTTGATTTGGATAGGTGCCATTAGTGATAGAAAGATAGAATGTGCAATAAAAACGGACCGACCTTTGATAAAATTGGAAATTAGACAATGAAACGAAAAGGGGCCGTTTGACCAAGTGTTGACCGTGCTCGAATTGAGTTGGGGGTTTTTCTATTGAGGGTATGGAAGCACTTTTGGCACTGTTGTAGCGTTGATTGAATGACCGGTTAGCATAGCTGTAGTTCAAACGCAGTAGGTGGACTTTCGGGCTTCGGTTGGGAAAGTGAGGTTTAGTGACATAAAAACGTGCCTTGTAGTGCCTAAGTGAATGTAGTGAAATCGGTTTCCTAATCTCGTAGCTCGTTTGCTCGTAATTACTTTTGGAAGTTGGAGATTGAATAGTGATATTTGTCGTTTTTGTGTTTGAACTGCTGTTACTTGTTTAATTGGTGTTCTTGTTGCTATTAATGATGGTTATGCTTGAAGAGTTAATTGAATGCCAGTATTGATTGTAAATGCTTGATATCTCGTTTATCGCCACTAATCTATATTGTTGTGCTATTTTATTACTTGTATCTTGTATTGCATTGCATAGTGTCAGGCGCATGAGTGATGGGCCTCTCTGGGCAGTCTCGGGCTGCCAGTGTTGGTTGTTCTAGCTCCGTGTCCTATTCCCATTCTCACTTGGGTTGCCTCCCAGGGAGATTTGGGTCGTAGAATTGATTGGATACTTCCGGGGTATTCCAAACTAAAGTTATAAGGTGGTTGCGTGCTTATTGTCATCGTTGTCAACATCAAGCTCGAGATTGATGTATCGCTCGTGAAATGGTACATTGCTCGTATGAGTGAACCGTGACCTTCAAAGTGTGGTATAGCTTTGAATGGTTGTGTTAATGCTTTCTCTGATTGTTTATTGTATTGTCGTTTATATTGAATGCTATCTTATTGACTATATTGCTTAACTGCCTTATTTGCATTGCACGATTTTCTTTCTCTCCACCTCGATATCTGTCTCGCCCTCACTGAGTATACATGTTGAGTATACTCACTCCTCACCACCACATTTCAGGAAATGCCATGTTAGCTGGAAAGTTCGTGATTACGTGAAAGTTCGTGCTTGAAGAGTTGTCTTGCGTGCTATGTGGCTTGAGTTGTCAAAGATGCAAATATGTATGTTTCATGTGTTGTTTGTATTTAATGTTAAAAGGGAATGTAATTTAAGTTTTACTAGGTAATTGAGGTAGAATGATAAGCTAGTTTATGTATTCAGTTAAGTATAGTTTAACTTCAATGCATGTTTGTAATGTCCAAAGGAAAAGAGCTAGAATGGTATGATAGTTTATTTTATGCAATAAGTTAGTATAGTTTAGTTGCCAAGCATGATTGTACTTGTCAAAGATGAGGAGAGACAGGTTAGCATTTAAACTGGAATGTATACTTACTTGTGTTCGCTTGTTGAGAACCAAGGCTCGGATGGTCTTGAGGTGTTTGTATGGTTGGACACGGTGCTGGACCACTTATATGCTATTACAGGTTTTACATTTTGCCTAGAAACAGGGGAGACTCCGTCCGTCTTTCCCTAAAATTTTGCCCGGGTTTGGAATTGGGTTGTGATTAGATTGATTGATAGAACTCCCTATCTCGAGAGGGATCGGGGTGTTACAGGGCGTGACATACCAACCAAACCATATTAATCCCATTCAAGACTAGACAACACATTAACACAATGGGTCATGCAAGAGCACATTTAAGCTAACTTTAAACATAAAACTCCAAGCAACTAGTCTTATTCTTCAACTTTCCAAGCAATTGATCTATCCAAATTTACCCAAGCCACCACCTATAGTTTTACTAACCTAACAAGCATCTAAAAACCACAAAAACAACCCAAAAGCTCTTGGAACCCTATTTTTTTCTTGAAAATCAGCCAACACACATTCAACAAAATCTCAACTCAATTACAATTTTAAGCCAATTTATCCTGCTAGATAGGTACAATAACATTTATGAACACCAAATACAAGCTAACGAATCAAGATATAACCAAATATGCCTTTACAAATTTACTATTCATCTAAAAATAAAAATACGTTAAATGCATGAAATAAATCAGTAAAGATGTGTCATATTACCTAATTGGCAAGAACGTAAAGCAATAATAGCAATTTAAGCATAAAAAAATGATTTAAATCAGAGTTTGAAAAAGCCCTCACAAATTTTTCATTCTGAAATGCGAAAAAAAATGGTAGAAAGGTAGAGCTTGTCAGGATGAGTCAGAAAATGTTTGGTTTGGCCTTTGGATCAACTCATAACCCCTTTAAAGAACAAAAATGGCATCATTTTTACTATTCACGCAAGAAGGGTTTTTTGGCTATTTTTGAGTAATTTTGAGGTATTTATATTATAAGTAAAGTCAAAGGGGTCAATGGAAGACAAATGGTTAGTGGAATTTCACTATTTGCTTGAAAACGTTATTTTTAACGCGCTAAAAGTCTACTTTAATTTTCTAGTTTGTTTCTAATTTTATTTTACTAAGTCAAGAGTCAAATTAAAATGGTAGACTAGTTATTTAAATGTTTAAAAGACTAGTTTTATTAATTTTGAAGAAAAGTCAAAAAATGCACTTTAAATGTACTTTAAATTAAATTTTCTCCTAATAACTAAATGAAAATCATATGAATGCACATATATAATATACTAAAATAATTAAACATATAATTGCTCATAAGGTCCAAGCTCGGGTCTCACATAAAGACTAATATGGTCAAACTAGGTGAAAGGTCAACTAACTGCAACTTAAATGGACTTTAAATGCACACTTATCTTAATGACATTTAGCAAATCACATATGTGTACATATATTAATTCAAGTAGTATAGAAAAAAAGAGAGCACATAACGATTCAATTAACAAAAGAAAGTCAATTAAATGCAAATAAATGATCCTTAAATGCACATTTTCGCATAATACATTTAAGTGAATCATCTAAATTCACATATTAATTCAAATAATATATAAAACAAATAAATGCAAGTAATAGCACATAATTCTCGGCTTGGCCTCACATTCTACACATTCAAAATATAAAAAGACTACTTGTGCCACTAAATGTTAATCAAATGAACTTTAAAAACACATTTAGCTTAATAACACTAAATAAATCATGCGAATGTGCATATTATTTCAGATAATAATTAAAACAAATAAATGCACATAAAATGTATGTAATAAATAAAATATGAAAGCTCTCGGGCACTACAGGGACCTATTCCCTATCTCGCATGGACGATGATGTTCCATGGGGTGTGGATCGTAGATTTCAAGGGTATCCGGATGCACTTGATCAAGAGTGATAAGTGAAATGGTAGACTTCGTGATGGTGGTATAAGGAGCAACATCAACAATGTTTAGCATATCCTTCTCGAATGTTTATATAGCTTTGTGTGTTCTTGAGTTAGTTGCCTTTAAGTGCTTATTGATTTCATATGGTTTCGAATGCATGTATTCAAATGAATTTCCAAGTAAATGTTTTTCCAAAAACCTTCCCGTTCACCCCTTCACTAAGCTAGTTTAGCTCAACCCGTTCTATGAACATTTTAGGTGAGGCCGAGTTCAAGCCACAAGGAGAATGAATGTGAAATCTATGTTTATCTTGCTGGATGTTGTTTATGAAGTTTATGTAGTTTATGATGTAATGGAAGACTCCCTTTTGAATCATCTAATATATTTCGCCTAAATTATCTATTTTGAAGTCTTGGTGACTTTTGTTGTAAATATAGAAGTTTATTTTGGAAAACAATGTATTTATTATGCCATGTATAACCCACAGGTCTTCTAGGTTGTTTAGGTAATCCCTATTATTTATTGAGTGTATTATTATGTCACGACCCCAATTTTTAGTCGCTAGTATAGTCCCTGATACCCTAGTAACACCACAATATTTTTGGAATCGTGACGCCACGGGCTTAAGAAGATCACTTCGCCTAAGTCCGTTAAGGCACAATTACAATAGCCCGAGCACTAACAACCGCAATTCAAAATTTCAAGACTATTAAATAATTACTTTCCAATTACTAAATTCCAAATTACAAAAGTCCAATTACCCTAATCGAGGGACTAAATCTGGTTATAGCTTAGTTGATTCAATTACTGATCCATACTTAGTCAAATTGTTAGCCTATTAATAGTTCCCTCGAAAATCGGGTAGCACAATGGTTGTAATTTGGATATTCCAATTTTAACCTGCAAACAGAAAAGCCACAAACCACAACTCCAAATCCTTCGCTACAGCTCCTCAACTCCCAATCATCAACACAGTAACAGTTCCAAACATACAATACATAACCTCGCATTATAAAATAAGTCAAACATGCATTTGTAGAATCCAAAGTAGCCTAGTTACAATATCTAACTATTACATTAATACAAATAGCACATATTATACAAACTTCATCACTAAGACATTAATTACACATTTCCAAAACTAAGAAACATAGCATGATGAGAAAGCAATCTCTATATCCGCGTCTTAATCTCCGGTTCACCTGTAAGGGAGAAAAATGAGGGTGAGCTTATTTGGCACCAAAGCTCAACGAGGGGGGAATCTGAGAAGGATTTTCGAATACATTTTCTCTTTTAAAACTCGTTTGCGAACATGTGAATGCCATGCACGTAAGTTACAAGCAAGTCATGTACTTCACATAATAACAAGCATTTAAATAACATATGGAACTGAAAGGATCGTTTCTCGGAAACGTGTGATTCATAACATAATAGAGTTAAAGCGGAAGCGTTGAGCATTTTAAAAATTTCAACATTAACTTTTATAATCACATGCATTTCCGAAGTAAAGTCCATGGTAATCAACATGCAACATATAATATATCAAATATACTATAAAGTAAATGAGAGATTAAATGGTGTACCTCCCATTTATAACCGAAAGAATGTGGAACCACGACGGAGATGCTACGGCGTAGACAAGCCTCCTTTACACATGCAAAGGCTCTAGATCGAAACATACAAGCATTCAAAGGTTATTTCTACAAACTACGTTAATGTGCTAGCTACTTAGTAGTAGATTAGAGATTGCATATCGATATAAAGCAAAAAGAATAACACTTATCTTTTTTCATGCTTTGGCCGAGAGCATCAAGGAAGAAGACATAGTTCTCATTTTTTTCTTCATTCCTATTGATGGCCGAAATGATGATGTAAACGAGATAGCATGGACTAGCCTCCTTCACAAGTGTAAAGGTCATAGATCGAAACACACGAGCATTCAAAAGCAAACACCATCAACCAAGTATGTGTGCTAGCTTCTTGGTAATAGATCTAAGCTTGTATAAAGTTAGAAAAGCAAGAGAAAAATCCCTACAACTTTTCTCTACTATGGCCGAAAACACCATGAGAGAAATGAGAGATTTTTCTTGTTAATCTTTGTGTATGTTGACTGAAAATCATCATCAATGAATGAGACAAGATGGCCTTTATATAATGTCTTGAGTTATCTTAACTTTGTGACAAGTGGCATGTTATATCTTCTCAAGACATCATCCTTTTGCCAAGTGTCTAGCATGCATTCTCTCAAGACTTCTTTTTGCATATGTGACAAGTGGCAAGAAAGAGAAACATTTTATCTATATATATGTCTTCCATTTGCCAAGTGTCAAGCTTCAAATCTTGTCAAAACAAGATGAAGCCAAGTGTCCTTCTCCTTCCATGCAATAGGCAGCCAAGTGGCAATGGAAGAGCAAGACTTTTCTTCATCTTTTTACATGCATGACAAGTGGCAAGAGAGAGAAGAATTTTATCTTTATAATATCTTCTTTTTGCCAAGTGTCAATTCTCTTGGAATTCCAAGATTGTCCCATGTGTCAAGCATTCACAACTTTTAATTAATTATTTCTTATCCCCATAAGAATAATTAATTGCAAATATGGACTTTACATATTTATACTTTGGCCCCAATACTTTTCAGTATTTATACTTTGGCACCAATATTTTCAGTATTTATACTTTTGCCCCAATACTTTCCAGTATTTATACTTTTGGCCTGCTTAACAATTAACGTCCAAAATAAATAACGTTAACTCCTTAACGTGTTTCTAACTTAACATCAAGCTCGTTAATTGCCTTATTCTTGATGCTCTTTTGTGTGTGACTTTTTAGATTCATAACCGTATAGCGATGATGGACTATTAAAAGCTTTTAATTTATTTCGGGAATGTTTCTATCATTCCCTAGAATACCCTCACGTTCAAGAGTTACGTCTAGCAACATATGCACATCATGACAATTTATACGATAATGAAGTCCAACTTTTATGAATCTATTTATAGTCGCAAATTAGCGTGCAGTCTGATCCTTCCATTAAATATGTGTCGATCGAATGAGAACCATGATACGATTAAGTCCTCTTGCTCGATTCTATGCATAGATCTATTCGATAGAATTAGAGATAACACCTATAGAAAAACCCATTTCCATCATTCCATCTTTTGTGCCCCTGATATATCCGGCAGCCGTAATTTCTCAAGTCAAAAGATTAATTTGCACAATTCACAACAAATAACAAACTATTAATCCAAAGTCATGTAATTTGTTATTCTGGTCACATTCAGTGATTCGTTCAACTAACAATCACCCATATGTAAGTTAGTCACATCCCTATGTTGTTATGGCACAAGGCTCACCATCATTTATCATTAACATTTCTATGTTAATCAAATGTAACTTACATATGATAGCCCGTACTTGATTATTCTAGTTCCGGTCAAATAATCTGAGTGCTATGAATCAGTTTGAATGTTTATCATATCAAAGAAATACACCAACGTATTCTAAACAGTTTTAGAATATATCTCTTCCCCAAAAAATATTAAGGACACATTCATATAATGGGAATGACGGAGAATATGAACGTCACAAACAAATCAATATCTAAACAAACATATGACATAAATGCCATTATGTACAAGTTAATGCCAAAATATTCCAAAATAGGTCATCTAACTATATAACATTAGGGCATATCTCCAACAAGAACAATAACAAGCAAGTAGTTCTACTCTCCGAGAACCTCAAGGGACCAAGCGAGAGTAGAAACCATATATCACATATTAAGTAGGAAATAACTTACTCTTTCAAATCGAATCGATTTCAAACGGTAATTGGTTTACTGAGATGTTCAACATCTCCTTCCTTATCTCACCCTGGTTAGAGTATTCCAAATAATACTCGATCATACGTCCAACTCTTCAGGAAAATCGAGGTTTCCCCAAGCAAGAGAGGAATACCGACCATGGTAGACATAAGATCACCGACACCCCTAAGATGTTCGGCGTAGTATGCACACTACCGGGCCAAAATTAGGTGGTTGCAACCCCTTTTGACACAAGTTCAATTTCACATAAATACGAGCATTTATAGCAATCAAATTGGCATCGAGATCACAACTAGGACATAGTTGACATTTAACAATCTTTCCGAACTCCAAATACTCTATTTTTGGTATAGAATTAAAGCTCTTCGAGTGTAGATAATTATGGAATCAAGAAAACCTCAATTCCGATCTAAATTGATTGAGTTATGACCTAATTAATGCAACTGCGATTAACTGTCCAGATTGCCAGCTATTATTGTGTCATTTTGAAAATGGAAAATTCAGAGATCTAAACTGATGGAATCTGATTTTTTAAAATACATAAGTTTTTTTCTAACTTTCTAACGTAGCTACTGTGAAAGTTTCGTTCGATTCTGAGGTCGTTTACTATTTTTAAAATGCAAAAGAATTCGAAGGTAGTGAGCTGTCCAGATTTAACAAAAATCCCATAACCTACTGTATTGAGTATTTTTTAGCATGAAAACAATCTTTCCTCATAATTGGTTCAACACAAGAATTGTTCCTCTATGAGTCTAGTATAACCTGAAATTTTTCCAATTGTTTCTAAAATTGTTTAGCCATCCAAACAAACCAAGACTTTTGATGGTGCAAATCTATCCAGAAAAGCTAAGTTATGATTCTTTCATGGTTTAGCTTCTATATCATCAAGAACAACTACTATACATCCTAGCGACCTCAAGCAACATAAATAATCAATATTCAAGAATATACTCATAGCTAGGTACAATTATCTTCATCCAAAAAGCTTACAAACTTCATCAATGGAAATTTTAGTTCAAAACATCTACAAGCAAGATTCCAACACTTTTCATCCATGGAATAGCTAGGATATCAACAATCAAACTTCATAATACATATATATGCATTTATACCTCATGAATACAAGTTTTTTTTAAAAGAACCCCCACCTTGATTTTTTTCTGAAAAATTAGACAAAACGATAGATAGAAAAGTAGAACGCATCGAGGTAAGTCTGAATATGTTTGGCTCAGGTTTTTATTCAACTTCTATCTCTCAATTTTTGGAAAATAAGATAAAAATAACTATTCACGAAAGCTAGGATTCTCAGCTAAAGAAGAAGAATTTTTCACGTTTTTGGCTGAATTTTTTGGGTTTGATAAGCTTAAGTTGGTCAAAGGTCAGTCAACTCTCGCGTAACAAAATAGCTCTGCAACACTTTACGAAAAATGGATATAACTTCTTCTAGAAAACTCCAATTCATGAACGGTTTGAAGCATTAGTAACTAGACTCGCAGATCTTTCCAACCATATATAATTTGCCACCTAACGCTTCCCCAATTGGTGTAAGTTTAACCCAAAGATTACCTAAAATTTACTCGTAACTTCCGAGTATGACTTACTTAATTGAAATCGATATCTATCTTAAACGTCTCAGCATTACTTTTGACACATTTAACACTACTCATTACCTTTTTAAACATTAATGGGTCATTTTTTTTTATAAAAAAATATTAATTTATTTCGAATCACCTTGGGCACGGGTATTACATTTTTCCCTCCTTATAAGAATTTCGCCCTCGAAATTCACTCATTCAAGGTCTCTTTATCATTCACTGAATAAAACTAAAATCCAAACATATGCAAGAACATCATAGCCTACATTGCAACCCAAAGAATCATACTCATATATACATTGTAACACCAAACCACGCTAATGGCTTAAGACTTAATCCTATTAGAACTAATACAATCATTTCATGTGTAACACATATCTTAGTCTACACACACCACATAAACTTGTCATTTCCCAACACTATAACTAATGCCTCAAGTAGGTTAGTAGTCCTCAAGATTAAGTAGTGCAGTCAACACTTAGCTACAAACGGGTATAAACTTAATCTTGTCAATATCTTATTAATTCCTTAAGGATTCACAGTGTCTAAGGCCACCTAGTTTAATCTAAACCTTATACTCCATAGATAAATTCATCGGTGACCATTAAAGATAGGACAACTCCAAATGTACATCAAACATTAATAGTCATTATAGGTACTCCAAGATAGTGACTTATAATCTACCTAGTGTCAAGTCATCCTCGTAATCTTTTCCATTAACCAAAATAAATAACCTGAGACACCAAATCATCCACTTTCCATGACACATGAGCATCTTAAATATCACATTCACCTAGTCTTATCGATCATTAAGCCTATTGTTCTAGTTGTTCATGACCTTAAAAGGAAGTCTACATGTCAAATCACACATATAAATCATGTCACAAAGAATAAGACATAAAACATCAATGCATATTAGTTACACATAGTTCATATATAACACACAAGGCACATTGAACAAGTTTACACACATAAGCACATAATTACCTAGACACATTCATCTTAAAACTTCTACCTAAAGACCAGGGGTTCTAGACCCGGCTTACGCCTAGTAATGAGCTAGGCTCTGACACCACCTGTCACGACCCTAATTTTTAGTCACTAGTATAGTCCCTGATACCTTAGTAATACCACAACATTCCTGGGATCGTGATACCACGGGCTTAAGAAGATCTCTCTGCCTAAGTCCGCTAAGGCACAATTACAATAGCCCAAGCACTAACAACCGCAATTCAAAATTTCAAGACTATTATATAATTAATTTCCAATTACTAAATTCCAAATTACAAAATTTCAATTACCCTAGTTGAGGGACTAAATCTGGTTATAGCTTAATTGATTCAATTACCAATCCATACTTAGTCAAATTGTTAGCCTATTAATAGTTCCCTCGAAAATCGGGCAGCACAACGGTTGTATTTTGGATATTCCAATTTTAACCTGCAAACAAAAAAGCCATAAACCACAACTCCAAATCCTTCGCTATTGCTCCTCAACTCCCAATTATCAACACAGTAACAGTTCCCAACATACAATACATAACCCCGTATTATAAAATAAGTCAAACATGCATTTGTAGAATCCAAAGTAGCCTAGTTCCAACATCTAACTATTACATTAATACAAATAGCACATATTATATAAACTTCATAACTAAGACATTAATTACACATTTCTAAAACTAAGAAACATAGCATGATAAGCAAGCAATCTCTATTTCTGTGTCTTAATCTCTAGTTCACTTGTAAGGGGAAAAAATGAGGGTGAGCTTATCCGGCACCAAAGCTCAGTGAGGGGGGAATCTGGGAAGGGTTTTCGAATACATTTTCTCTTTTAAAACTCGTTTGAAAACATGTGAATGCTATGCACGCAAGTTACAAGCAAGTCATGTACTTTACATAATAACAAGCATTTAAATAACATGTGGAACTATAACAAGCAAGAAGTTCTACTCTCCAAGGACCTCAAGGGACCAAACGAGAGTAGTAAACCATATATCACATTTTAAGTAGGAAATAACTTACTCTTTTGAATCGAATTGATTTCAAGCGGTAGCTGGTTTACTGAGATGTTTAACATCTCCTTCCTTATCTCACCCTGGTTAGAGTATTCCAGATAATACTCAATCATACGTCCAACTCTCCAGGGAAATCGAGGTTTCCCTAAGCAAGAGAGGAATACCGACCATGGTAGACATAAGATCACCGATACCCCTAAGATGTTCGGCGTAGTATGCACACTGCCAGGCCAAAACTAGATGGTTGCAACCCCTTTTAACACCAATTCAAGTTCAATTTCACATAAATACGAGCATTTATAGCAATCAAATTGGCATCAAGATCACAAATAGCACATAGTTGACATTTATAGTAAATCGGGTAAACAACGAGCAATTGAGCAATGTATTTAATATTAACAATCACACAAGTACATATCTCGAGGTCATATAACATCATTACACATTAGTAGAAACTAGTAACTTAGCCATTTAATCAAATACACTAAGCATTAGAACTTAAGTAATCCATCAAAGCCAATGCCTAAGCCACTGCAATGACTTAATTTTGGCAAATCATTTAACTATCTTTCCTAACTCCAAATACTCTGTTTTTGGTATAGAATTAAAGCTCTTCGAGTGTAGATAATTCTGGAATCAAGAAAAGATTAATTATGATCTAAATTGATTGAGTTATGACCTAATTAATGCAACTACAATTAATTGTCCAGATTGCTAGCTATTATTGTGTCATTTTGAAAAAGGACAATTGAAGATCTAAAACGATGGAATCTGATTTTTTGTAAAATACAAAAGTTGTTCCTAACTACCTAACGTAGCTACTACAAAAGTTTCATTCTATTCTGAGGTTGTTTACTATTTTTAAAATGCAAAAGAACTCGGAGGCAGTGAGCTGTCCAGATTTAACAAAAATCTCGTATCCTACTGTATTGAGTGTTTTTTAGCATGAAAACAATTTTTTCTCAAAATTTGTTCAACAAAAGAATTGTTCTCTATGAGTCTTGTATAACCTGAAATTCTTCCAAGTTTTTCTAAAATTGTTTAGCCATTCAAACGAACCAAGACTTTTGATGGTGCAAATCTGTCCAAAAAAGCTAAGTTATGATTCTTTTATTGTTTAGCTTCTATATCGTCAAGAACAACTACTATACATCATAGCAACCTCAAGCAACATAAATAAGCAATATTCAAGCATATACTAATACCTAGGTACAATCATCTTCATCCAAAAAGCTTACAAACTTCATCAATGGCAATTTTAGTTCAAAACATCTACAAGCAAGATTCCAACACTTTTCATCCATGGAATAGCTAGGATATCAACAATCAAATTTCATAATACATATATATGCATTTATACCTCAGCAATACAAGTTTTTTTTTAAAAGAACCCTCACCTTGAATTTTTTCTGAAAAAATTAGGCAAAACGATCGGTAGAAAGGTAGAACGCGTCGAGGTGAGTCTAAATATGTTTGGCTCGAGTTTTGATTCAACTTCTATCTCTCAATTTTTGGAAAATAAGATGAAAATAACTATTCATGAAAGCTAGGATTCTCAGCTAAAGAAGAAGAATTTTTCACATTTTTGGTTGAATTTTTTGGGTTTGATAAGCTTAAGTTGGTCAAAGGTCGGTCAACTCTCGCGTAACAAAACTCCTCTGTGACACTTTACGAAAACGGTTATAACTTCTTTTAGAAAACTCTAATTCATGAACGGTTTGAAGCATTAAAAACTAGACTCGTAGATCTTTCCAACCATATATAATTTGTCAGCTTCCCCAATTCGTGTATGTTTAATCCCAAAGATGACCTAAAATTTACTCATAACTTTCGAGTATGACTTATTTAATTGAACTCGATATCCATCTTAAACGTCTCAGCATCACTTTCGACACATTTCATACTACTCATTACCTTTTTAAACATTAACAGGTCATTTCTTAAAAAAAAATATTAATTTATTCCGAATCTTCTCGGGCGTATTACATATTATACACGTTTATTTGTCAAATGCGACATATTTTAGATGTTATAATGTCCGTGTTTCATCGCGTCCGGACTTGGTTCCATGAGGGGTTGGGTTGGGGCATGACAATAACTACTCGGAGAGTCTAAGAAATTAGAACCCTTTATTCTAAGGGGGAAGCTTGTTATGAAAATAGCTAAGTAAACTACCCATGCAACTTTGTTGTTTCCTCGACTTTTCTCAATCTAACAAGAAGTTCACCTATAGCATGTACTGCTTAGCAGTTTCTATGAGTTGAATATTTATACTTTTCCCATTTTTTAGAAATTCATTTTCCATCATCCTTTAGACTTTAAAATCTAAAAGTTCATTTTCCATGACCTTTAAATAACAGGATCAATGACCTTTAGCTGCTTTTGTAGTTGCCTGTTTTAACGGGTAATTTTGTATCACACCTCTTACACTTTAGGTAAATGAGACTTAGAATTCAAACTTTTTAAAGTGTGAAAGTCAAACATTTATTGTTAAATTTTTCATTAAAAATAAGGGTAGAATAGTAAATCATAAATTGATAATAAACCCAAAGAAGTGAATGTCATTATAGGTAAATATGATTGAGGCCATTTCTACTTTTAATAAATATAGATACAAATCCCACACTTTAAAAAATATGAGAAAATTCGTTTCTCTTTGTATCACTTTTACAAATACAAGTAAGAGCAAAAACGTTAATGTTAATGTTAAAAATACATGTGTCTCAAAGTGTGATGAGGACATCAAGGCTGCAAGGAATGTTCATGATCCAATTCAAGCTCCAGTTGGTCCAATAACGAGGGCTCGCGTTAAAAGGTTCAAAGAAGAGCTAAATAATTGGTCCAAAGAGTTCTACCACAAGAAGAAAATGTGTTCGCTAATAAGGGTTAACAAACGCTGGTTTTACTCATCAAAGTATATCCAAAAAAGAGCCAAGAACCAGCCATACACGTCCATTGAGCCATTTGGGCATATTTTCCAACAAAGAATCAAGTCAAGATTGCGTTTCAAGATTCAAGAAATTCAAAATTCTTCAAGAAGTTTCAAGAAGCTTGAAAGATTTGGTCGAGATTTGATTTCTTTGTAATTCTATCTTACTTTTAAGTTTTAGTTTAATTTGAATTCTAGTATCTTGTTTAGAGTCCAATATGGACAAGTTTAGGAGGTTGGAATCTTAAGTCCAACTCTAATTCCAATCTTGAGTCAAACGTGTAAGAGGAAGGGGTCTTTTTTGACTCAAAGTCTACTTCCTTTTTTTTCCTAGTTACTTTAGGCGTCTCTTCTACTTAGGGTAGGATTAGGATTTATTTTCCAAGTAGAACACTT
Organism: Ehretia macrophylla; assembly: GCA_037974665.1. NCBI lineage: Eukaryota > Viridiplantae > Streptophyta > Magnoliopsida > Boraginales > Ehretiaceae > Ehretia > Ehretia macrophylla. Next base: position 64,114,337 of record CM075771.1, on the reverse strand, counting down.
CTTTGTTAATTTGCCTATATAAGGCTAACTTTGGAGGTTATGCAATACACGTTTTTTTGATTCATTAAATTGTGAGATTATTCTTCTTGAGTTCTTGGAGAAACTCTTCTGAACTTATCAAGGAATTCCTTGTGGCTTTCAACTCGACTTATCAAACGGATTCCCCATTCCCATTTGTGGCGTCTTTACCAAACCGAGGTTCTTGTTTTGCTAAGCAACGGGTCACGGTCTCCACCGTTCTTGAAAGATCTTGGGTTTGTCTTTACCATATTTAGTGTTGGGTCTCATCACATGTTGACATGGTTCATATCAGTTGGTAATCAGAGCTTAGGTTTATCAGGTTTGTCTATCATTTTCTTGTTTTCGTGGTCAAATCCGCGTGTCTAGGTTTAGGTTTTAAATTCCTTTATTTGTTCTTGATTGAGTCTTGCTTTCAATTCATGTTCTTGTTTTCCTCGTTTTTGGTTGTGTGTTAATTCCATTTCTTGTCTTGCTTTCAATTCGGCCAATCTCTAATTGGCAAAACCCTAGAAATGTGAATTAGGGTTTCTAGTGCTTCTAAATCCTACTTCTTGTTACTTGATCCTTGTTATCGTTTCTACGACATCAAGAAAAGAAGAGAAAAGAAAAGAAAAGAAGAGAAAAGAAAAGGAAGGAAAAAGATAGTGAGGGTCCGGAAAAAAAAATTTGTGACAAAATTTGACTCCCCACGTCTTTGAGGCCCTTTTGCCAAAACCCCACGCTTGATTGTCAACAAAAAAATTGACAAAATTTGATTCGTTTGGTTTGTTTCTCGTTTTGATTAGTTGTTTGGATCATTCTTGATATTGTTTGATTAGTTTCGAAAGAACTAAAAGAAGAATACTATTGGAAAAAGGCAGAGTGTATGAGAGTATTAGAAGGTAAAAGCCAAATTGATTTGAGTGAAACACGTGAGGGAGTATGATTTCGATCATGTCTCATAATCAAGGGAAAAACACAAACGAAGAGGCTCAACAACCTGTTGTTCTGAATTTACAGATGCAAGCATTGATGGAGGAGATAAGACAGATAATGAGGGCGAAATTTGAACAAATACATGAAAGGTTAGATAGGGTAAAAGAGAGAACACAACGAGCACAGCCAGCAGTTGCTCCAAACGTGCCAAGGAAAAATAGGTTGCACCGAAGGGAAGTTGAAGTTGCGGATGAATCTGAAAAGAAAGGCTTAGAGAAGGAGATAGGATGTCAGTGAGCAGTCATGGGAGACATGGTCGGGATAGAGAAGCTAGCGACCGTGTTGATAACAATTTGGGAAGCATCAAAATGAAAATTCCTACGTTTCAAGGAAGGAGTGATTCTGAAGCATATCTCGAGTGAGAAAAGAAGATGGAGTTGGTTTTCGATTGTCACAACTATTCCGAATTGAAAAAGGTAAAACTTGTTGCAGTCGAATTTACTGATTACGCTGTTGTATGGTAGGATCAGTTATGCATCAATAGGAGGTGGAACGGAGATCGTCCTATTACAACTTGGGATGAGATGAAGAGAGTAATGGGACGACGATTTGCACCAAGTCACTACTACCAGGATCTATACCTCAAGCTACAAGGTCTCCAGCAATGTAACAAAAGTGTTGATGAGTACTATAAAGAGATAAAGATGGCTATGGTTAGAGCTAATGTAGAGGAAGATCAGAAGGCGACAATGGCCAGGTTTTTGAATAGGTTAAATCAAGAGATTGCTAACACGATCGAGTTGCATCATTATGTGGAATTAGAGGATTTGGTGCATATGGCAATCAAAGTAGAGAAATAACTAAAGAGGGGTGGTACACGACCAAGACAAGCCCCACAATACTCGAGTGTAGCAACTTGGAGGACGAGCAACCCAAAGAAATAAGAAAACCCATCCACTTACAAGGTCAAGCCCGAGCCCAAACCATCCACCATTGCCATGACCTCTCAAGGTAAAATAGCTTCTACTACAACTCAATCTAGTGAGATTAAATGTTTTAAATGTCAGGGATGGGGACACATAGCAAGCCAATGTCCAAACAAGCGAGTAATAGTAATCCAGGAAAGTGGTGAGATTGAATTTGAAGACGAAACGCATTCTAATGACATGCCCATACTAGAGGACACCGCTGAGGGAGAAGAGGATTTTGGGGTAGATCATCGAGAGTTGTTTGCAATCTAAAGAAGAGGAAGAGGTAGTACAGAGTGAGAACATCTTTCACACTCGTTGCCATGTGAAAGACAAGGTATGCAGTGTTATTATTGATGGTGGTAGTTGCACTAATGTTGCTAGTACTTCTTTGGTTGAAAAGCTAGGACTCACAACAATTAAGCACCCTCGTCCATACAAACTGCAATGGTTGAATAGTTGTGGTGAAGTAAGGGTTACAAAGCAAGTTATTGTACCGTTTCGAATCGGAAAATATTAAGACGAAGTATTGTACAATGTTGTACCTATTCATGTTGGACATATTCTCTTAGGAAGACCGTGGCAATTTGACCAACGTGTACAGCATGATGGCTTCACCAACAAGTTCTCATTCGAGTTCAGTTAACAGACAATCACTTTAGTTCCGATGACACCAAAACAAGTCTATGAGGATCAAGTGAGGTTGCGAAAATTGAGTGAACAAAGAAACCAAGAGATCAAAAGAACATGAGAGAGTAAAAGAATAAGAGTAAAAAAATGAGTAAGGCCGAATCTGGGGAGGAAATAAGGAGAGAGAATAGTTCAGACAAGGAGGTAAAAATAGAGAGAAAACAAAGGAATTTCTATGCAAAAGCAAGTGAGGTTAAGCGAACTTTGATCTCAAAACGACCGATGATTGTACTCATGTACAAGGTGGCTCGTTTAAACACTAACCAACTTGACTCTGCATTGCCCAGTGTTGTTGTTTCTCTCTTACAGGAGTTCGAGGATGTATTTCCCGAGAAGATACCACATGGTCTACCACCTATCCAAGGGATTGAACATCAAATTGATTTCGTACCTGGAGCGTCAATTCCAAACTGACCACCATATAGGAGCAACCCAGAGGAGACAAAGGAGCTTCAAAGGCAAGTCAAAGAATTGATGGAGAAAGGGTACGTGAGAGAAAGCATGAGTCCTTAGCCAGTTCTGGTGATTTTAGTGCCTAAGAATGATGGGTCTTGGAGGATGTGTATTGATTGCAGAGTGGTTAGTCATGCCCTTTGGATTAACTAATGCACCTAGTACTTTCATGCGCTTAATGAATCATGTTTTGCGTGCTTTCATTGGTAAATTTGTTGTCGTTTATTTTGATGATATTCTGGTTTAGAAAGGAAAAGTTATATTCTAACCTCAAAAAGTGTACTTTTTGTACCGATAAGCTTATTTTCCTAGGTTTTGTTGTTAGTGTTAAAGGTATCGAGGTTGATGAAGATAAGATCAAAGCCATCCAAGAGTGGCCAACCCCTTCCAATGTAGGTTATGTTAGAAGTTTTCATGGACTTGCTAGTTTTTACAGGAGGTTCGTGAAGGATTTTAGCACCATCACAACACCGCTTACCGAAGTCATCAAGAAGAATGTTGCATTCAAATGGGGTGAAGATCAAGAGAAGGCGTTTCAGCTTATTAAACACAAACTTATTCATGCTCCTTTACTTGTTCTACCTAACTTTTCTAAAACGTTTGAAATTGAATGTGATGCTTCAGGTATGGGCATAGGCGTTGTTCTTATGCAAGAAAGAAGACCACTTGCGTACTTTAGCGAGAAGCTCAGCAGGGCTGCACTTAACTAACCCACTTATGACAAAGAGTTGTACGCTTTGGTTCAAGCTTTGGAGACATGGCAGTACTACATGTGGCCAAAGGAGTTTGTAATTCGTACGGATCATGAATTCTTGAAGCATTTGAAAGGTCAACACAAGCTGAACAAGAGACATGCTCGATGGGTTGAGTTCATTGAGACTTTTCCCTATGTCATTCGGTATGAACAAGGTAAGGAAAATATGGTTGCGGATGCACTCTCACGTAGGTATGCTTTAATCGCTACTTTTGATGCTAAATTTCTTGGTTTTGAACACATTAAAGACCTTTATCAAGATAACCATGACTTTGGTGAAGTTTATAGAGCTAGTGAAAAGTCTGCAGAGGATAAGTTTTATAGGCATGAAGGCCTCTTGTTTAGAGAGAATAAGTTGTATTTGCCTAATTGTTCTATGATAGACTTGTTAGTTCGGGAATCCCATGGTAGGGGTTTAATGGGACACTTTGGGGTCGCTAAAACCCTAGCTATTTTGCAGGAACACTTCTATTGGCCACACATGAAATGGGATATCGAGAGAACTTGTGGTAGATGTGTCACTTGTAGGCAAGCTAAATCGAGGGTTCAGCCTCAAGGATTTTACACGCCACTGCTTATTCCTAGTTCACCTTGGATTGATATTTCAATGGACTTTGTTTTGGGTTTACCTAGGAGTAGGCATGGAAGGGATTCAATTTTTGTTGTTGTAGATCAATTTTCTAAGATGGCTCATTTTATCCTTGTCATAAGACTGACGATGCTTCTCATGTTGCAGGTTTGTTCTTTAGGGAGATTGTGAGGTTACATGGTATGCCTAGGACAATCGTTTCAGATCGGGATGCTAAGTTCTTGATTTACTTTTGGAAGACATTTTGGGACAAATTAGGAACGAAACTTTTGTTTTTTACAACTTGTCATCCTCAAACCGATGGTCAAACAGAAGTAGTTAATAAAACTTTATCTTCATTGTTGTGGGCTATCATAAGTAAGAACATTAAAACTTGGGAGGATTGTTTACCACATGTTGAGTTTGCTTATAATCGTACTATTCATTTTGCTACTAAGTTCTCGCCGTTTGAAATTATCTATGGTTTTAATCCTTTAACTCATTTGGATTTATCACCTTTACCTGTTTCTGAGTATGTGAACTTAGATGGTAAGAAGAAGGCAGAATTTGTGAAACAACTCCATGAATGAGCACGACTCAACATAGAGAGGAGAACTGAACAATACACCAAGTAAGCTAACAAGGGACATCACAAGATGGTCTTTAAGCTCAGAGATTGGGTGTGGGTACACATGAGGAGAGAAAGATTTCCAGCACAAAGGCATTCTAAGTTGTTTCCCCGAGAAGATTGTCCTTTTCAAGTCCTAGAATGGATCAATGACAATGCTTACAAACTTGATTTACCAGGTGAGGACAATGTTAGTGCTACTTTCAATGTTATTGACTTAAGTCCTTTCAATGTAGGTGACGATTTGAGGACAAATCCTTTTCAAGAGGGGGGAATGATGAGGACATCAAGGCTGCAAGAAATATACATGACCCAATTAAAGTTCCAATGGGTCCAGTAATGAGGGCTCACACTAAAAGGTTCAAAGAAGAGATGAATAACCAGGTCCAGGCACTTCTACAACAAGAAAAAAATGTGTTCGCTAATAAGGGTGAACAAATACTGGTTTTACTCATCAAAGTAGATCTAAACGAGAGCCAAAAAGCAGCCATACACGTCCATTGAGCTGTTTGGGCGTATTTTCCAACAAAGAATCAAGTCAAGATTGCGTTTTTAAGATTCAAGAAATTCAAGATTTTTCAAGAAGTTTCAAGAAGCTTGGAAGATTTGGTCGAGATTTGATTTCTTTGTAATTCTATCTTAGTTTATATTTCAGTTTAATTTGAATTCTAGTATCTTGTTTAGAGTCCAATATGGACGAGTTTAGAAGGTTGGAATCTTGAGTTCAACTCTAATTCCAATCTTGAGTCAAACGTGTTAGAGGAATGGGTCTTTCTTGACTCAAAGTCTACTTCCCTTTTTTTCCTAGTTACTTTAGGCGTCTCTTCTACTTAGGGTAGGATTAGGAGTTATTTTCCAAGTAGAACACTTCTTTGTTAATATGCCTATATAAGGCTAACTTTGGAGGTTATGCAATACACATTTTTATGATTCATTAAATTGTGAGATTATTATTCTTGAGTTCTTGGAGAAACTCTTCTGAACTTATCAATGAATTCCTTGTGGCGTTCAACTCGACTTATCAAACGAATTTCCCATTCTCGTTTGTGGGGTCTTCACCAAACCGTGGCTCTTGTTTTGCAAAGCAACGGGTCGCGGTCTCCACCATCCTTGAAAGATCTTAGGTTTGTCTTTACTATCTTTGGTGTTGAGTCTCGTCGCATGTTAACGTGGTTCATATTAGTATGTTTGCAATTTCAACCACTTTTTTTTTTCTTTGTTTTTCATTTTCACTTTTTTTCCTTAATCATTTTTTTCTTCTTTTTATGTATCTCTGACCAGATCTAGCCGTGCAACCCACACTGACTGATCCACTATACGTGATTCTTGTACACTTATTGGCTTTCCATCTTCATTATAGAAGATTAGAAAAGTCGTAACCAATCCTATTATCACCAACAATTTCATTAAAGATTTGATTATATAAAGTATCTGAAATGATGTATAAATAAGAAAAAATCCGAGTAATTATTAGACAAGAAAATTATTAGAGTCAGTGACCTGTTTTATTTTGGGAGAAAAAAATCACTGGAATTTTGTTTTTCAAATAATCCTCAAAACTCTTTTTTTTTTTTGGTATTATTTTATATATTAAATTGTCAATAATTTTATACAATGAGTTCCAGTAATTTGAGAAATATTTTAATAAAAAAATTTAATTTTAATTACAATAAAAATGGGAAGTCAATAAGTTTATTAGAAACACTTATAGTGAATATGACGATATTAGTAGGTTATACTTAGCCATGAGATATATTGTGAAAAAAGAAAAAGAAAAAAAGGAAAAAGAATATGAGAAAGAAAGAGATAATCACTTCTGTCTTTTCTTATCCTTGGAGATAATCGCTTCTATATTTTCTTATCGTTTCTTCTTTCCTATTTAATCCAATTTCTTATTTCTAGAGCACTTGTAGCATTTGATTAGTCAATTTCTATTTACATCGAGGTAGTGGGATCCGATAGAGAAAGAACCACGCATAATTAAGATCTTCTATCTTCTTCGTTTCGACCTTAACAAAAAACCTATAAAGAAGCCACTCTCCTTGATGTGTCTCAAAATGTGTCTTGCACTTAATTAAAGTAGACCATTCATCTTTCAAACAGAATCACTTGTCTCAAGATTTCGACTCTAATGCAAGTCCAAAAGATTTTCTAATTATATTTCCTGTCAAAAAAAAAAAAAAACTTCCATTAACTTCTCACATGGCCAGGGTTGCATTATAAACACACCACCAAATTATTTTCGTTCGGACACGCCGCGTCAAAATTAGCCCAAAACATTATCCGTAAAGTCTTCCCAACCCATGACTTTACCAGACGATCAGCCATTATGTTCCCAACTGAAACCCATTTACATTACAAAAACCTGGCGACAGTATTTCACTATGCATTACAGAAACCTTAGACCGGGTATGCTAGATATGATCTCTGTCCATTTGTATCTTCCGCATAGAGAGAGAGTATTTTCAAAATTGATATTTCTACCGCTCTGCTTCGGTTCATTGAAAATGATACAAAGGCAGCAGTCCTTTCAGCAACCCAAGCTTTCGAAAGATATGAAGACTATGACAAGGTAAAAGAGGTGGAAAACAGTTGATGAGACACATAAGTCTGCTTTAGTTGATGAGATACATAAGTCTGCTTGCTATAGCATTATGCCCTTCTCGACTGGCTCGCAGTTGCTTTTCTATCTTTTAGCTGGACTTTCCTTAGTTTACTCTATGCTCTCGTCTGATGGCTCAGTCAAAAATCAACAGCCACATGTAACATTTTAATTGAGCGCCGTGGTACAAGAGAGGAGAGACAGGTCAACTACCCGATGTGTTGTTTCTCTAATTAATATCAAGTCCTCCCGATTAAGTACGAAAACACATGCTCACAAAAGTAAGTCATAACAAATAGTAACAACATTAGTTTTGGTGGTAGGACTCCCACAAAACTGATTTCTTACAGGGCAATTAATCCTCGGCAGACTTTGATTCCGCACTTGCCTCACTAGTTTCAGTAGCATCTTGTCCCTCTGGCTGCTCTGATGGCTCCACCAATTCAGGCTTTGCAGGCCCTGGGCCAGCTGACACCTTCACCATTGACGGACGTAGGAGTCTATCGCCAAGTTGGAAGCCCTTACGATAGTCCTCAATTATCACACCTTCCTCAAATTTGGTGGAGTCCTCACGCATTATAGCTTCATGCAGCTTTGACAGAAACAAGAAACATGTCAGAAAACCCATCACACAAAAGGCAGCAATTCACAACCAATACAGTCACCCTTGAATTAATACTACATAAAGCCATTGGCATTTACTTCATATGACTTCCTCGCTCCCTATGTTCCACAAATTAATTGAACAAATGATTGAAACACTTTCCCTCTCAATCCTCTTGTTATCAGGATGAGTATACCACATTTATGCATCATAAACTCACCGAGCTGGCTCGAATGAATCAAGATATTATTGGAGTTCAAAAGCGTATCCAGGTCCTCAAGAAACCTGAACAACCTTTATACAGCATTTGAAAAAATTCAAGAATAACTCGACTGAATTCTGAGCCAACTCGGAAGTTTGCCTGCATGAAGCCAATAACAAGAATAGGAAAATTACTACCCCACTAACAGGAGAACTGAAGAAACATTTGACTTTCATTTCCACTAGAATGAAATGAAAATGTATTATCTATTGGCTGGGAACTGCAGCTTAAAAGTGCACTGCGGCACGAAGGATAAGATTAAGCAAGCTGAGAAAGCAGCTTATAAATATTACTCCTATTTAGTATGAGACGTCTCTAATGCATTTTGTTAGAGAACTTACCAGTGGATCAAAAGGTTTCCCCACCGGCTCTACAGGAGTGACACCAAGAGAGCCTAAAATCTCCACAAATTGCTTGTATATGCTTTGATAACTATTATTGATTTTCTCTTCTTCCTCTGTTTCTACCTTGATCTGGGATTTAGCTCTCTCAAAATTATCCAAAACTGGCAAAAGAGTCTCCACAACTTCTCCTTGAGCATTTGTCACCAAGGAGGCTCGCTCTCTCTCTGTTCTCTTCCTAAAATTGTCAAAGTCTGCGCCGATCCTAAGAACCCGCTCCTTCTCATATGACAGCTGTTCAGATAAAGTGGCCACTTTCTGCTCCAGATTGTTCTTTTCATCTTCAATGGACTTGAGAAAACCTTCTATCTCAGCAACTTTTGACTCATCATTATTTGCCAAAGCCTCTCTGTACAACTGTAATGAGGCTTTAATGATGGATGCAGGTTCTTCAGCATCTGTAACGTCACTCTCACTGGCACTCTCTTCAACATCAACAGCACCATCTGAATTTTCCTGTCAAATGATGTATTAGAATGCCAAACGAAAAAATTCGATACTTTTGATCTTATTGAACATCAACAGCACCATCTGAATTTTCTTGACAACAATGGAAGGATTTTTATATGCTTATTAATAAACAGGAATTTCACAAACATGCCTAAATAACACGAATGCTAAAACTTACAACAGTAGTTACATTCCTAAGCTGAAACTACAGAACAGATTCGAGTTGAGAGAGGGAATGGCATCTCTACTTGTCCACCCAGTATCCTTGCCATATAAGTCGAAAATCGTAAGCCAGAGACACAATTAGGGTATTAGCATTTAAACAAGACAAAAAATCATAATAGAAGAATAATTTTGGAACTGTAACATTTTGAAAATGAATCTGCTTAAAGGTGCAGCAATTGACAAAAGGCGAAAACACCCTATATGAAACTGAAAGCAAAGATACACTCAACAATACTCTGTTATTGATATGTAGTTCGACAAGGCAATATTTTTGTAGCAGTCATATTTTGATAAATATGATTACCACAGTGTGCTTTTCAAATCTCTTAAAATTATTTCCCCAAATCAAAATAAGCACTAGAAGATCAGAAATCAGCATTCACCAAGGAAAATATTTTGAAGGAAATGTCATTCAGTGTTAAACATCATTACTCCACCAATAAACTTAAATAAGTAAACAACATCCGGAACTTAATCTGAAAAAGTAGTATAAAGATGCATTTTCCTTTAACCTCTTTTTTTTTCATTTTTCACATTTTCCTTTTAGTTCCCTTTCCCAAAAATAACCGTGGGGAAGATAGTGTGAGGGCTTCAGGAGGAAGCACATAAGTCCAGTATAACATGCACAACTTTGCTATGCCATATCAAGTCTGCAGTTCGAATTGTTGATTGATCGTCAGAGATGGTGGCTCAGACCAATAGTTTCCCAGATTGTATGTTTGAAAAAGATCATAGATTAGAGAAGTGAAAACAACCCAGCACCAGTCTTTTACAGTGAGATTTTTGTGGAATGTGTATGCCTGTTATGTTCTTTGAGAAGAGCAGTATCTGCCAGGAATCATCGAATTTCATTCTTAAATTGAAACAAGCAGCGATAGCAACTGTCCATTCCTTGAACTTTCTCAAAAAAACAAAAGTTAATTAACTGGAGGGAGGGAGAGAGAAAGGGAAGCAACATTCATGGAGAAAACAAAATCTTTTTTTCGAGAAATGAATAAATTTTATTAATAAGCACCAAGGGAGTGCATCTCAAAAGTTATTTACATCAACATCGTAAAGTATCTATACAATCTTGAAAACAAAATCTTATTTCTTCTGTTTGAAATAACTGCGGAGATCACCCCATAGTAGGGCGACATGGGACCCAGCCATGCAGCACAAACCCAGGAAGAACTTAGTGCAATTGCCCCTCAAACACGAGTGTCCAGCCCTAAGCACAGGCTTGAGGCCAAGAACTTGCTGGGATTTGCGGCAAGCCTACGAGGCACCCCAAACCAGTTCACTTAATCCCTCAGGGCTAGAGGAACAATTCCATCACCATCATATACAAGCACACACGAAACAAAGGGAGAGAAAGAAAGAACAATTGTCACTCTTTTGGAATCAGTGATAGAACTGTTCATTCCTTGGACTTTCTCGAGGAACAAAAATCAACAACTGAAGGGAGAAAAGGACGGAGACCAATATATTTGGAAGGCAATATGTTCTGTCAGTACCGCATAAAAGCGTGCTTATAGAGAGAGAGCTATGAAGTTTGAGCAGAAATGCAGAACTGGATTATAGTACCTCATTCTGTGTGTGTTTATGAGAGAGAGCAAGAAATATGGTGTCTGAACGGATGTGGATTATAGTATCTCATTTTCAGGGAGTGTGTGAGGTTGAGAGAGAGAGCGAGCAATGGGGTTTGAGCAAAAGCGGATTGTAGGACCTCGTTTGATGTATCTGATGAGTCTTTTTGAAGTTAAATTTTTCTCATCCTTGACCAAAGAGTACAACTATGATCATCACATAGACAGCCAGAGGTTTGTTTTGGTACAATCATCAACTTTAAAATCTCAAAGAACTCAACAGTTAGCCATGTTGCTTAAGTTCATAAACGATATCTTCATTGGAAGTTCCTTCAATTTCCACCATAAAATTAGAGGAAAGAATTGTTCCCAAAACCAGTTTGCTTGCAAAAAATCACCTGGTGATGCATGATCAGGAAGATCAGGCTCTAAGGTCATTTGATGTTTTAGAAGATCAGGTGATCAGATAAGACAATGAAACTCCTACACTAACAACATGGACAGATGATTTCTTTTTTTATTTTATTCTTTAGGATCAGTAAAATCCAATTCAAAACAGATAATTATATTTGCAAATTCAAAGGCAACAAATGTATTGAAACATGTGAGACTCAATAACACAGAATGCATTATGACCATTATTTTTGTACTTGGAATCTTTGATTAGACCACATGCGTTAGTCCCCACTGACAGGTCTAATACCAGCTACACAAAACTATTTGAAAATGGTAGCTTTACCCTCCTCTGAAAATCTTACAAACATTATAAATTTCAATACAGCTGTAAATTCACCAACTTCATGCTTCACTTCTCCAAAAGCTAAAAAAAATTAAGTAGAGGAAAAAGTTTACGAAGCTCTAGCTGAGACAGTTCATTAATGCACCCCCACCACCCCACATGGATAAGCTGCCTAAAAGCTTTTTTCTTCATTTTATGCATCCACACCTAGGTTTACATAATTCAGATAGACACTGTTTGAGTAAACTCACAAAGCAAAGAATAGCTCAAGCAGGAAATGGAAAGTCAAAAGCAAAGCAAAGTACTAGCTTCACATCATTATGACATATTGTATAAAGAAATACTAATTTGCAATGCTTGCAATTATACTAATACCAGATTTCATAATTTTGCCTAATAAGTAATATCATATTAGACAAAAAATATTTACTAATTGCTGGAGAACTGAACAAACCATATCAGATATCACCACCATATCTCACGAGGAATACAATCTCCCCCATTCCAGTTTGAACCCAAAAAGATAGCGCTACACAATTCAAGCGTCTCCCATCAAGGATTCTTCACATGCTTATTTGACGTGATAATAATTATAATATCCAACTGAAGTTTTAAAAGCTGAACTACCTACTTCTAAGTTGTCCAATAAGGCAATAGTTATTACTTATAACGAGCACAGCATCAAGAATGAACAATCAATCATTATTTTTTAACTACACATCAAGATCATTTAAGACACTTATCATGAAAAGGAAAAAAGAAGAGAAAATAATTCACGTAGCTTAAACAGAATGTCTTGCTCTGACTTGGAACACTGAATTAGGTCAGGTCAGAACTTTCAGAAAAATATAATCATAAAGACTGAGGCCAATAGGCAAGCGATAAGCTACCCTTCTCAATTTTCAACATTCAAAACAAACTTTAGTAGACCCCAGTTACCATGCTACCTCATACAATATGCAAATAGAAACTATAGAATACAACATTATCTTCCCAACTCAGTATAAAGAAGTTGGCATTATCATGGAACTCAAAATAGTAAGGATCAAAAGATACCATATCATACAGCATGAATTTTTTTGAGAAGTAATATTTGCACAATATCATAAAACATGAGATTCCCTACTCAGTTAAAAGAAACTATATCGTACAACATGATCTTCGTGACTCAGTAAAAACTAAAAAGGAGTTGGACAGCCCGAGAACACCATATGCTTCACTCCTGAGACATAGAGTCTCAAAAATGCTACAACTCTCAATTGTTCCTAAAGCCTGCCCCACTGTATGCAGAGTTGAAAGAGCATAGTAATGCTTGATATCCAATTTCATCCGACCATGAATACTAAAACACGTAGAGATGCTGCTTGTTCATAGTAGCTCAGAATATTATCAATTTTAAGAATTTAAAGGCCTACCAGGGTGTGTGTGATTTCACCACTCCTACACTGTTCCAGTAGTTATGTGCATTATACATAAAAAATGTTCGCTCTCTCATATTCAACCATTATAATCCTTATCTTAATTGAAAACATATTTTACATTCATTTGGAAGTCACGCACAGGATCAAGTACTCACTTGTTGAATAATCAAGTCTTGAAGAGGTGAAATCACATACATCTACCTTTCCTTCACACGAATGAGCAAGAGCAAAGACATAACTATTTGTAGGAGTGTGGTGAACCAGTACGAGCTTCACAAACGTTTATAGATTTTGCATACATTTAATTAATTTATCTATACATTTGCCCCACGCACAATGGACCCCAAAGTGGGGTTTTTCCATTCCCCGAACCCAACATGCAGTTGGAGCTTCGTGCACCAAGCTACCCTTATAAGCCATAGCCTGACTACGACCCCCAGTTGCGAACGAGGCCAAAAAAGAAAAAAAAACCCAAATAACTAAATAAAGACCGCCTATGCACGAAACTTCTGTTATACACAGATTTGAGACGGAATCGGATACAAAAAAACATAAGAAAGTATTAACTAAATATATTGCATAAAAAAATAAGTTACTATACGCATAGAAGTAGATAAGTACCTCAAGCTGCTCAGGTAGTTGAGATTCGACTTCTTCTACGGCTTCAGCTTGAGCAGTAGTCTCAGCGGCGGCTTCCGCGTCGGAAGCGAAAGGCGAGAATTTTCGCAAACGGTGGGGGAGTATAGTAGAATGGTGAATACGACATCGTATAGAGAAGGATGTTTGTGTGTGTCTATGTGCAAATGAGACACATAAGAACTTGTTGGTATTAATATGAGATTTAAAGGAAGAGGTGGTTGTGGTTAAGGTTGTTGAGGAATTGGTTGGTGTTCTTAGGACGGAAGTGGCCATTGCCGAGAATGTGTGTCTGTGTGTGTTGGTGAAACAGGATAAATGGGTTGCTGCTTTGCTTTGATGATTGTATTGTAATATTGCAAGATTTGTATCCCTTTATTGTACACCGTTGGATGGCTTATGAAAATGGTGGGGGCGCCTCTCCATTCTTCGTCGATGAAAAATCGACTTTATACGAAATCCATGAAAAAAAAAATAGAAAAACTGATAAATAGGACAAATTGTAGTAATGGTACTGGTTGTTTACATTCTTTTACAATTTTGTCCTTATTATTTTAAAAATATCATGCTTAATCTTCAATGAACACAAAAAGTAATCCAATTAGTCCATGTCATTAACTAAAAGTTCAATTTAACAAAAAATAGTTATGCGCCAAAGAACATGACAGATGTTGAGGGGTAAAATGGTAAGTTGACCAAAAAAGTTCTTTTTTACATTTGCTTCTCTATTTTTTTTTGGCCTTTTCCCGAATTCCCTACCTCTCGGTGTCACTTCCTCCAACCTAAAACCAATCCCCCAATCAACCCCTCTCCTATCACTTCCAACCTCGCACTTACCCAACCTTGTCTACCCCATCCCTTATCCACCTACCTGCACCCACCACCCCTACAAAGCCATCCCCCAACCCCTCTAAACCTCACCCATTTACCCTAACCTTAAACCCAACCCTCCAAGATCTATCACCCAACTAACTCACACCACTCTTTTGCAAACATCCCCTACTTTACGAACCCTCAACACCTTCGACTTTCTTTTTGTATGTGTGGGTTGTGTGTGCATAGTGTATGTGAGTTGTTTGTATGTGTAAGGGTGTGATGTGGCATAATAACCCAACCTGACCTCAGAAAAAATCATCTCCAAGAAGACCAGTTGAGTATAGTTGAGTGACTTCCCGACCTATATAAGCCATCTACGAGGTTAGTAATTTAGGTCGAGGTTGTGCACGAGCTCGAGCTCATGACCCATACACCTAAGGCTGGGCATACTTGCCCTGTCTCACATGTCGGTGGGTTATCCCGAGGACCCCATAAGGAGGACCAGCCAGGCAAAGCTCAATAATAAGGAAAGTTCTATTTAGAAAGGAAACAAATCATTGGCGCACAAGTCACAGATTGAAGAGTTATCTAGTTTGGAAAAACTGGGAGGTCATTCTAGATAAATAACTTATGCATTAACGGTGAAAGGTGAAAGGATCGGTTCTTAGAAACGTGTGATTCACAACATAAAAGAGTTAAAGCGGAAGTGTTGAGCATTTTAAAATTTTCAACATTAATTTTTGTAATCACATGCATTTCCAAAGTAAAGTCCATGATAATCAACATGCAACATATAATATATCAAATATACTATAAAGTAAACGAGAGGTAAAACAACATACCTCCCGTTTATAGCCGAGTGAAGGTAGAACCACGACGGAGATGCTACGACGTGGATAATCCTTCTTCACACATGCAACAACTCTAGATCAAAATACACAAGCATCCAACAGTTATTACTACAAACTAAGTTAATGTGCAACATATTTAGCAGTAGAAATAATCTTGTATATAATTATAAAGCAAAAAGAATAACACTTATCTTTTTTCGTGCTTTGGCCGAGAGCATCAAGGAAGAAGATATAGTTCTCATCTCGTAGATAGCGTGGACTAGCCTCTTTCACAAGTGTAAATGTCATAGATCGAAACACACGAGCATCCAATGGCAAACACCACCAACCATGTATATGTGTTAGCTTCTCGGTGATAGATCTAAACTTGTATAAAGTTAGAAGGCAAGAGAAAAATCCTACCACCCTATCTTCACTATGGTACCATGAAAGAAATTAGAGAATTTTGTCATATTTTTGCTCTTGTGTTGGCCGAAAATCATAATCAAAGAAAAAGAGAGAATGGTCTTTATATAGAGTCTAGAGATGTCTTAGCTTGTGACAAGTGGCAAGCATGCATTATCTTGATATATATTCATTTTGCCAAGTGTCTAGCATGCACTCTATAAAGACATCTTATTTTTGCCAAGTGTCTTTCTCTTCTTTCTATGGGGCGTCCAAGTGGCATACAAAAAAACAAGACTTATCTTCTTTATATTGCATGTGTGACAAGTGGCAAGAGAGAGAAGAATCTTATCTCTATAATATCTTCTTTTTGCCAAGTGTCAAAGATCAAATCTTATCTTATAAAGATGATGCCAAATGTCCTCAACCTTGCATGCAATAATCGGCCAAGT
This sequence comes from Ehretia macrophylla, assembly GCA_037974665.1. Taxonomy (NCBI): domain Eukaryota; kingdom Viridiplantae; phylum Streptophyta; class Magnoliopsida; order Boraginales; family Ehretiaceae; genus Ehretia; species Ehretia macrophylla. Next base: position 64,097,929 of record CM075771.1, on the reverse strand, counting down.
GGCAATGAAAGAGAAAAATTTTCTTCATCTTTTTGCATGCATGACAAGTGGCAAGAGAGAGAAGAATCTTACCTTTATAATATCTTCTTTTTGCCAAGTGTCACTTCTCTTGGAATTCCAAGATTGTGCCATGTGTCAAGCATGCACAACTTTTAATTAATTATTACTTATCCCCATAAGAATAATTAATTACAAATATGGACTTTTCATATTTATACTTTGGCCCCAAAACTTTTCAAAATTACACTTTTGGCCCACTTAACTATTAATGTCCAAAATGATACCGTTAACAATTTAACGCGTTTCAAACTCAATACCAAGCTCGTTAATTGTCTTATTCTTGATGCTCTTTTTGTGTGTGACTTTCTAGATTCATAACTGTATAGCGATGAGAGACTATTAAATGCTTTTAATCTATTTCGAGAATGTCTCAGTCATTCTCCGAAATACCCTCATGTTCAAGAGTTACGTCTAGCAACATATGCATATCATAACAATTTATACGGTAATGAAGTCCAACTTTTATGAATCTATTTATAGTAGCGAATTAGCGTGCAGTCCGATCTTTCCATTAAATATGTCCCGATAGTTGTGGGGACCATGATACGGTTAAGTCCACTAAACAATTCTATGCATAGATCTATTCGGTGGAATGAGAGATGACACCTATGGAACCCTTTCCATCATTCCATCTGTTATGTGCCCCGGCCAAGGACTTCCTCAATCAACCGAAATAAGATCGTATAGGACATCGCCTTACGTCGGAGGTTAATGGATCCTATCTTGAAAATTACCTATCAATTCATACCATAAAACTAAAATGCGAAAGGCTGTAACCCACCTTTTAGAAGATGGGTATTGTCTAGACGCAGTATTTAGCCCCTGATATAATCGGCAATCGTAATTTCTCAAGTCAAATGATTAATTTGCACAATTCGCAACGAATAACAAACTATTAATCCAAAGTCATGTAGTTTTGTTATTCTGGTCACATTCAGTGATGCGTTCAACTAACAATCACCCATATATAAGTCAGTCGCATCCCTATGCCGTTATGGCACAAGGCTTACCATCCTTTATCATTAACATCTTTATGTTAATCAAAGGTAACTTACATATGATAGCCCATATTTGATTATTCTAGTCCTGATCGAATAATCTGAGGGCTATGAATCATTTTGAATGTTTATCATATCGAAGAAATATGCCAACGTATTCTAAACTCTTTTAGAATATATTTCTTCTCCGAAAAATATTAAGAACACATTCATATAATAGGAATGACGGAGAATATGAACGTCACAAACAAGTCAATATGTAAACAAACATATAGACGTAAATGTCATTAGGTACAAGTTAATGCCAAAATATCCTAAAATATGTCATCTAACTATATAGCATTAGGGCATATCTCCAACAATCTCCCACTTGCACTAATGCTATGATATATATATAGTATTAGTGCAACACACAATGATATCACATATCAATCTTCACAGGACGTGGACCTAGCTATGACAAATTCATGGCTAAGGTAAGTAGCTCAGTTACATCAAAAGATATGATCGTTTTTCCGCAATGACATATCATAATATTGTTATAGACTACAAATACAATATATGAAAACGGAAACACCTTTCCAAATGTTTGGACATACTGTTAGACCCTGGTTCCTTTAGCTGTGCAATAGCTCCATTATAGTCGTAACGCAAAAGCATCACAACTAAATAATAAGAACCATTATCAACTTGTATGTTTACCTTAATCCAAACAACTTCTTTTGTAACATCAAACATTGCAAAAGATGTAATATACATAACCATACAGTTCATTCAGAACCTTTCTAACTAACTGTGGTCCATTAATCATGAACATGAACCCCAAAATAGACATTCTATTATTGGTTTCATATCAAAAAATCCAAACTAATAAATCCGTCACCACGGATTTTACCTTATCCATAGAATATATATTTTAAGTGCTTTAGAAGTACTTTTAATATATGCAAATATTATCCAACATTCTCAATTAGAATAGGATTGACATTCACTCATAACACTTTACAGTTTGTGCAATGTCAAACGTTGTACTTAGCAACTTATGAAGTCATCTATTACTCAAGCATATGATGATTTCATCCCAAGCTTGCTATGCTGCTAGAGTTTCTCGAAAATCATTCGTCGGAGATGGATTCATTCTCTCAAGGACAATAATTCATTTCTTTGATTTCTTTTCGAAATCATCCTTTGAGCAGTAAACACACAATAATCATCAATAACAATATAAGCACATTAATTATAATGACCAAACAATAAAGGATACTCTAGTTGGTGTAGCTCCAAACGCCATCACGAACCCAACCATGCTTCTTATAACTCCCCATTACTCAAGAACCTGAGGTACCTCTCTAGCCCCTCCCTCCATGACACCTCCGTCATGCGAGCTAGGGGTAGCCTATGATAGTCATGCCGGTTTCAACCCGACAGCCCGACGCTGCCTAAGAGGTGGCACACACATACCAAGACTCATGACAATAATAATAATCATTCAAATCTCAGGAGGACAACCTTTCACGTTGACTATCTTTCGGCTCATCAATAATCAATCAATAATCATCATTTCAACAACATATCATCTAATAAACAATTAACAACTCAACAACTAAGTTAGATGACAAAGTAGGCCATCCAACTTAACATGCAATAACCACACAACCAAACCCTAATCTAACCATCAACAACTCACAATTCAATCACTCAAACACCACCCAAACATCCAAAGGCATAATTCAACATTTTAAAGAAAGACAACCCAAACTTCTAAAAATCATAACTTACATTCTGCTAATTCGATAACCTCCAAACTAGTTTCTAACACTCACCTACTCAATCAACAATATTCACCCCCTCGAAAACCAACCATAAACCATCCACATCAAGCCCAACAACCCTAATGCATCAAGGCTGAAATTTTCGGACTTTCACACCAACATTGCAATCAAAATTTCTGCATTACAACATTACTACCACGTATTTAACAAATTTTTAGAAACTAACAACAAGCAATTCCAACAACCACAACAACATTTATTCAACAAATAGCCAACAACTCAATTTTTAATACCCGAAAATAGAAATGCATATTACAACGGATCAAAACTGATATAAATGCATATAATCAATCCTTAGAATCTACTGAACAATAATATAACATCAATTCAATATTCTAACGGTTCAAAATTCAATTATATGCAAAAATATAAAAATGACATTTTGAGATTTAGAATTTTTCTCTCACCTTTGATGTATTATGAAGCTAGAAAGATGTGCAAAGGATGCCCAACAAGTAGAATCAAGCCTTGGATGATGAAGTTTGGACTTCAAATGAGTTTTCTACTGAAAATTTGCTTTGAACAAATGTTGAAAAAGCTCTCAAGAAAAGCTATGGAGTTTCGACCCTTTGTGTGTGTGCAAGAGTGTGTTTGCTTTGTTTTTAATGTGTGTTGATGCAATATAAGTAAAGGTCAAACAAAATAAAATGGTCAAAGTTAGTTTCCTTAGTCTTTGAATTCTATTTATAGTCTTTTAATTCTATTTTTGACTATTTCTTACTCAAAACATTAATTTGACACTTAGACTATTTTAAGTAGTTTATTTTTAGGTGACAAGAATTTCTCATGGAAAGACTTTCACCCGACTCGGCTAAAAACGTGATTTTTGCAAAAGAACGTGTAAAAACTTTTAAAATTCCAAAAGCGATTCAAAATCCATTTTAATCAAACACGGGTCTATTAATACCCGAGGACCAGGTTTTAAAATGTTTAAAATACCCCTGTAAAAATTTTAGCGGACAGGTGTTCAAAATACTATTCACTAAAATCATCGATAAAATATCTGATTCCGTTTTTTATGAAAATTTCATGAATGCACACATAGCATGTATTAGGAATATAAATTACATATTTAGCACATTCTAACTCATATAACACATAAACAGGTCAAATCATGCAAATCGAGGCAAAACAAGCAAATCAAGGTAAGGACAAAATATGAGGTCTCATATTCTCTCCCCTTTAAAGAAATATCCTCCTCAAAATTCTTACTTGCTAAACTGAAAAGATCTGGGTACTGCTGCTGCATCTGATCTCGCCTCTCCCAAGTAGCCTCCTCAATCCTGTGATGCTTCCACAATACCTAAACTATCAGAATCTTCTTCGATCTAAGTTCCCATTCCATCTGATCAAGAATGCGAATCGGCCTCTCATCATAAGTCAAATTCTCATGAAGCCGTAACGGCTCTGGCCCCAGAATATGAGAAGGATCCGAATTATACTTTTGCAAATTAGACACGTGAAAGACATCGTGGACAATAGAGAAGTTCTCCGATAAAGCCAACCGATATGCTAACTTACCAACCCTACCGGTAATATCAAACAGCCCTGCAAACCTTGGACTCAGCTTACCGCCTTTACCATAACGAGAAAACCCCTTTCGAGGAGATAATTTCAAGAAAAACCCGATCCCCGACTGCAAACTCCAAATCCAAACGACGCTTATCAGCATAACTCTTGTATCTGCTCTATGCTGTAAGCATTCTCTGCCTGATCAACTGAACATTCTCAATCTTCTCTAGAAACTCTGGCATGATAGTCGGATCAATAGTCTTCATCTCCCCTACTTCATCCTAATACAAAGGTGAATGACACTTACGGCCGTAAAGAGCTGCAAAAGGTGTCATCCCAATAGTAGCTTGATAACTATTGTTATAGGCAAACTCGGCAAGTGATACATGTTTCTCCCAGTTATTCCCGAAGTCCAGAACACAAGCCCTGAGCATATCTTCTAGAATCTTAATAGTCCTCTCAGACTGACCGTCGGTCTGAGGATGATACATAGTGCTAAAGTTTAACTGAGTACCCAAAGTCTCCTAAAGTTTCTCCCACAAATGACAAGTAAATCGAGGATCTTGATCTGAGACAATACTAGATGGAATCCCCTGACGTTTAACAATCTTATCCACATAAAGATCTACCAACTTTGCAACCTCATCTCCCAACCTCATTGGAATAAAATGAGCTTTCTTCATCAAACGGTCAACAACAACCCAAACTGCGTCATTACCTCTCGGTGTTCTAGGCAAACTAGAGACGAAGTCCATCGTAATATGCTCCTATTTACACTCTGGTATTGCCAATGGCTGAAGTAACCCTGCAAGTCACTGATGTTCGGCCTTCACTTGCTGACAAGTCAAACATCTAGATATAAACTGAGCAATCCCTTTTCATGTTATTCCACCAATAATGTTGTTTCAAATCCCGATACATCTTGTTTCTACTGGGATGAATGATGTACTTAGAATTATGAGCCTCCTTCAAAATACCTCACCTCAAACCCGGTTCATCGGGAACACAAACCCAGTTTCGAAGCCGAAGAATACCATCTTCATGTAATTTGAAGTCAGACTGATCATCCGTGATCTGATCCCTGATCTTATGAAGTTTTGGATCAAGTTGCTGAGCTTCTCTGATCTGAGACAACAATAAAGGTTGAATACGGAGATGTGAGCACATCACCCCGACTTGAGTCAACTCCGGTCTCCAATAAGTGAATTCCTCAAGAAGCTCCCACTTTTTGACAGCCAAACAAAAATACTCGCCTAACGGCTAAATGCGTCTGCCACAACATTTGCCTTCCCGGGCAGATAACTGATAGAACAATTATAAGCTCCGAGAAGTTCTATCCATCTCCGTTGACTCATATTCAACTCCTTCTGTGAGAACAAATACTTCAGACTCTTATGATCAGTGAAAATCTCGAACTTACTGCCCTACAGATAATGACGTCACTTTTTCAGTGCGAATACAACTACTGCCAATTTAAGATCATGAGTCGGATAATTCACCTCATACGGCTTCAATTTTCTAGAAGCATAAGCAATAACTCAGACATTCTGCATAAGTACACAACCCAAGCCATCCTTGGATGCATCACTGTAGATAACCATATTATCGGTCCCCTCTGGTAGAGCAAGTACTGGAGCGGTAGTCAATCTTTTTTTCAACTCCTGAAACCCACTCTCATATTTCTCATCTCAAATAAAGCTGGTCCGTTTCAGAGTTAACTTAGAAAGTGGCTCTGCAATCTTAGAAAAGTCTTTGACAAACCTACGATAATAACCCGCCAAGCAAAGAAAGCTACGAACCTTCAAAACATTCTCTAGCCGTTTCCAAGACATCACCACTTCAATCTTAGTGGGATCTACTAAAATACCGCTCTGTGTAATAACATGGCCAAGAAAAGATATACGTTGCAGCCAAAATTCACATTTACTGAACTTCGCAAACAACTGATGCTCCTGGAGCTTCTATAAGACAAGCCGTAGATATTGCTCGTGCTCCGATTCAGACTTAGAATAAACTAAGATATCATCAATAAATATTACCACGAATTGGTCCAAGTACGGCTAAAAAACCCGATGCATAAGATCTATGAATGCTGCCGGTGCATTAGTCAGTCAGAAGGGCATAACAACAAACTCATAATGCCCGTACCGAGTCCTGAAAGCAGACTTCGGAACATCCTCTGTACGAATCTAAAGCTAATAATACCCCTGCCTCAAGTCAAACTTAGAGTAGACTTTGGCTCCCTGAAGTTGATCAAACAACTCGTCAATCAGTGGCAAAGGATACTTGTTCTTGATGGTTACCTGATTCAAACCACGATAATCGATACACTATCTCAAGGTACCATCCTTCTTCTTCATAAATAAAACAGGTGCTCCCAGGGTGCAGAACTCTGCTGAATGAAACCCTTCTCTAATAACTTCTGTAGCTGAGTTTTCAGTTCCTTAAGCTCAGCTGGTGCTATCCGGTATGCTGATTTAAAAATAGGTTGAGTACCGGGAATAAGATTGATCACAAACTCCACATCTCTCTCTAGCGGTAACATTGGCAACACCTCGGGAAATACATTGGGATATTCCCGAATAATAGGAACTTCCTCCAGCTTCAGCTTATCAGATGGCTTGTTGATCAAATAAGCTAGATAACCCGAACACCCCTTACTCACTAGCTTAACAGCTTTAGTTGATGAGATAATAAAACTCGTCTTAGCAACCCAGTTCCCTGTTACCTTAACCACTGGTTGATCTGGCAAACGAAACTGTACTACCTTTGTTCTACAGTTTAGTTGAGCATTATACTTAGAAATCCAGTCCATACCCAAGATAACATCAATCCCCTGGATAGGAAATAAAATAAGGTCCGATAGAAAATCTTGACCCGTAACATGTATTTTACAGTCTTTACAAACTAAGCCAGTCACATACTTATCAGTTAAAGAAGTACTAATCTCAACCACATAAGGCAATCTTTCAGGTTGCATGTTAACACGTTGCACACAAGTTGTAACGCCCCGACCCAACCCCGAGCTAAAGGTTAAGTTCGGACCCGACACACGGACAGAGTCTCCTCTGTACCGTGGACATTCTAGAAACCTGTAAACTCTCAAATAAAGCCTCAACAAGATAAGACAAGCTTTTCATAACTAAATATTTAAAGGTTCAAGGCCATCCGAGCCTTGAAGCATCCAATAGTTTCAAAACCACACAAGCATGCAGGTAACTTGATTTCAACATAATCTAATAGCCAAGCCATTCTAAGATAACATTAAAATATTCTTAAAAGATGAAACTTCCTACATTAGGTCATTCATTCCCAAGCATGCAAAATGATTAAAAGCAGAAACATAAGTTATTACAAGTCATAGTTTTCCAAATCTACACTACGACTAACTATCTTTCAACTTTGCAACAACCAACATATACACAGCCCTGAGGCCACAAAATAGATACACAAGTGTCATAAAGCAACAAGAAAGCACATCCACCTCAGAACAACACACACAAGGCAACTAGGGCAAAGGCTCTGTCTGCACCTCTTCCTCCTCCACTACTACCTCAACAAGCTGGGGATCACCCTCAGCGTCTCCTGAAACATATATCAAGGTATGAGCAACCACTGTTGCCCAGTGAGGGATAAAGTCTCCCGGAGCTTGCAATGCAACAAGTAAAACAGTTAAACAACAATAGTAATTAAACAATTTAAGAAGCAACGATAGCTTAAATAACCACACATTAAAAATGATACATTTCACTTAACTCCAACACCAAATCTTTAATCCACGAACACGATCCACGAACAATGATCAGGATCACGATAAGCCGGCATAATCCCAAACATTCCAGTGGGTGTACTCCGGATGTACCCCGATAATCCTACGACCCAACATCCCCTGGCAATCTCCGGACTAGGCGAATGAGGGACTAGGGCACGGAGTTTGAATATCCACCGGCAAGCCCTCTACCGCCCAGCCGATATTCAACACATCCGCCTCTGACACTATGGTTGCGCAACAACTATGCAATGCACTTAACGATGACAAGTCAATATCAATAATATAAGTAATAAACATAAGAGGATCAACAAAGTAGGTTGACCTCGATGCAGTTAGAATAGAAGTAACTTATACAAGCAAATAAGCAATTTTACAAAGGAGTATATACAAGACAAGCATAGAATCATGCCAAGAACCCAAAAACCAAATTGAAGTCACATTTAAACACTCAAGAAGTCATGCCAAGGTCTTAGAAGCGCGAGACAACCGAAATTGCACATAAACCCCTTTGTTATTGAAGCTATTTCACTTCCAAACCAAAGTTAACGATTCAATTTCAAAGGAAAACTATACCAACCTCCTAACTAACCCTCAAGGAACCCTTTCAACCCTCAAACCCATTCAAATGCCCGCAATTACCCCGAAAGCCCCAATTTCCCTCTTCTAGGTTTTAACTACATATGTCTCATCCGGGCTTCAAATAGGGGTTAGCGAAGCTTCTATAGCACCTAGGTAGCCTAAGAATACTAAAAGTAAAGCCCGAGTCCACCCAGATTCGCCTTAAGCCTGAAACCCATTTGTTAAAGTCGGCTAATTCATGTTATATGCGATATTAGAGCAATTCAAGTATACGGGGCTATTAGATTATACAAAACCCTAGAAAAATGTCACTATTCACCTCATAATTCAAAATAACGATTCTAACCGTTTAAAAAGCGAAACAATGGATCAAATATGTTCTCTAGCACTTATAAACAAGGTATAATAGCATAGATAATCAATATAATAGCATTTAGTAACACTTTCAACAAATCAAGAAAATAGCAACTATTTTAAAATGCAAAAATAAGCCGTGAAATCCCTCATCAATGCGCGTAGAAGCACCTAAGAAGCTTGCACATACCCTAAACTACTTGCACTAGGCTTGGCTTGGTTTGAATTGAAGAGTTGAAGAGAAAAAATTATTTTTTTCCTCCTCTTGCTGCTCTCGGCCCATGCACAATAAAATCAGATTTTTTTTTTTGTTTTGCTAAGTTATGAGCTCAAATGCGTTATGGTGAGTATTTATGATAGGTAGGGTCATGTTGGGTGTTTAAGTGGCCCATTAAAACGTGCGTAGATAGCTTAAAAATGAGCCTAAAATGTAAAGTATAAGCTCACTAATTAAATCTCTAAGTTATGTTACGTAACACTATTCATTGAACCACTAAAAGTATTTTCTAAACGAGTGTTCCTATCGCTTCTAGCCCAATTGCACATTTTTCCCATTCCGTTAACAATTAATATGATTTAAGAAAAATGCTAGTTCACTAATATAATGCAGTTTAAAAATGGAGTGAATAGTAACTAAGAAAGTCAATAAATAAAGCACAGAATTAAATGCGCAAATAAGGGATGCAACAGTAAGTTAATGCAAGGCAAAAAGTTCGGGCGTCACATCCTCTCCCCCTTAAACTAATTGCGTCCATGCAATTCTTACATGAATCGGTGAATAACTCTGGATATTTCTCTCGCATCTGATCCTCTCTCTCCTAGGTAGCATCCTCTAACCCGTGATGATCCCACAGAACTTTAACCATCGGAATGCTTTTAGTCCTCAACTCCTGAACTTTCTGATCAACAATTCGAAGAGGTTTCTCTATGTAGGTTAAAGTTTCACTGATCTCTAATGGCTTGGGCTCAAGAACATGAGAAGGATCTGGCTGATACTTCCGAAGCATAGAAACATGGAAGACATCATGAATTCTGCCCAGACTAGGAGGCAAAGCTAGACGGTAAGCCAATTCCCCAATGGTTTCAGTTATCTCAAATGGTCCCACATAACGAGGACTGAGTTTACCTCCTTTACCATGCCGAAACAAACCTTTGTGAGGAGAAATTTTCAGAAATACTCGATCCCCTACGGCAAATTTCAGATCACAACGGCGTCTATCTGCATAACTCTTTTGCCGGCTCTATGCTGTAAGCATTCTTTTTCTGATAAGCTGAACATTATCAATCATTCTGTTCATCTCTGGCAGTAAAGTAGGATCAATAGATTTCGACTCTCCAACTTCATCCCAATATAAAGAAGATCTGCATTTCCGCCCATACAAAGCCTCATACGGTGCCATACCGGTAATAGCTTGATAACTGTTGTTATAAGCAAATTCTGCAAGAGGTAAGTATTTCTCCCAACTCTTACCAAAGTCCAAAATGCACGCTCGGAGCATATCCTCAAGTATTAAGATAGTTCTTTCAGATTGTCCGTCCGTTTGAGGATGATGGGAAGTACTGAAGTTCAATGTCGTGCCCAAAGTTTTCTGAATCTTCTGCCAAAACTGAGATGTGAAGCGGGGATCTCTGTCTGACACAATACTCTTGGGAATTCCATGAAGTCTAACAATATTCTCAACATAAATTTCAGCCAACCGATCCAGAGATTCAGTCTTCTTAGTAGCAATAAAATGAGAGGTTTTGGTCAATCTATCCACAACAACCTAAACTGAATCATGACCTCTTGAAGACCGCGGTAAATCTGACACGAAATCCATGGTGATGTGGTCCCATTTCCAAACGGGAATGGCCAATGGCTGTAACAACCTCGCAAGTCTCTGATGTTCAGCTTTTACTTTCTAGCATATAAGGCATTTAGCAACATAGTCCGCAATCTCTCTCTTCATGTTGTTCCACCAGAAGTTCTGTTTCAGATCTCTGTACATCTTAGTACTGCCTAGATGAATTGTATACTTAGAATTATGAGCCTCTGCAAGAATTTCTTTCTTTAAAGCTGGCTCAGAAGGAATGCAAATTCTACCTTTGAATTTAAGAAGACCATCATCATGCAATTTGAAATCTGACTCTCCCCCTTTTGACTTTTCTAAGATTTCCATCAATTGCAGATCAGCCTGCTGAGCCTCTCTAATCCTGGATAATAAAAGAGACTGAATATGCAAACTTGCAAATTGAACACCAGAATCTGAAATGTTGGGCCTCCATAAACATAATTCCTCCATGAACTCCCAATTTTTTATGATTAGACTAGCAACTGTAGCCTTTCGGCTTAAGGCATCAGCAACAATATTAGCCTTACCTGGCAGATAATTGATAGTACAATTATAATCCTCAAGCAACTCCAACCAACGCCTCTGCCTCATATTCAACTCTTTCTGAGAAAAGAGATATTTCAGACTCTTGTGATCAGTAAAGATTTCAAATTTATTACCCCAAAGATAATGACGCTATTTCTTTAACGCAAAGATAATAGCTGCAAGCTCGAGATCATGCGTCGAGTAATTAAGTTCATAAGGTTTCAGTTTTCTGGAAGCATAAGCAATAACTCTCCCATTCTGCATCAATACACAGCCCAAACCTTCCTTAGAAGCATCACTATAGATTACCAAATTATCGGTACCCTCAGGTAGAGCGAGAATAGGAGCTGTGATTAATCTCTTCTTTCATTCCTGGAAGCTAGCCTCACACTTCTCATTCCAGTCAAATATAGTCTTCTTCCGAGTGAGTTGAGTCAAAGGTCCAGCAATTTTAGAGAAATCCTTGACAAACCTTCTGTAATAACCCGCTAAACTCAGAAAACTGCGAATTTCTGTAACAGTCTCTGGCCGTTTCTATGCCATGACAACCTCAATCTTTGCTGGATCTACAAAAATTCCATCCTGAGAAATAATGTGGCCCAGAAAAGTGACTTGTCTTAACCAAAACTCACACTTACTGAATTTCGCAAATAACCGATGCTCCTGAAGAGTCTGCAGTACAATCCTGAGATGATGTTCATGTTCCGCCTCAGATTAGAATAGACAAGAATATCATCAATGAAAATAACCACAAACTGATCTAGATAGGGGCAGAATACTCTCTGCATCAGATCCATAAATGCGGCAGGAGCGTTAGTTAACCCAAACGGTAGAACAACAAACTCATAATGACCATATCGAGTTCTGAAAGCAGTTTTGGGAACATCATCAGACTTAATCCTTAACTGATAATAGCCCTGCCTCAGATCGAATTTAGAAAATACCCTGGCACCTTGCAGCTGATCAAATAATTCCTCAATCAAAGGCAATGGATATTTATTTTTGACAATTATCTGATTAAGACGCCGATAACCAAAGCATAACCGAGGAGATCCATCTTTCTTTTTAACAAATAAGACTGGTGCACCCCAAGGTGAAGAACTCAGCTGAATGAATCCCTTCTCAAGTAAACCTTGCAACTGAATTTTCAATTCTTGCAACTTAGGTGGAGCCATTCTGTACGGAGTTCTAGAGATAGGCATAGCCCCTGGTAATAAGTCGATCACCAACTCTATCTCTCTATCAGGTGGTAAACCAGGTAACTCCTCAGGAAATACCCCCAGAAACTCTCTCACGATAGGTACATCATTCAGTTTCAATTGATCAACAGGTTGATTAATCAAGTAAGCAAAGTAAGCCTCACAACCCTTACCTAACATTTTTTATGCTTTAATAGAAGATATGATGGGAGGCCCCGTAGATTTTCTACTACCAACTATTTTAAGTACGGGCTGGTCGGGCATTTCTAGTTTCACAATCTTCTTTCTACAATCAAGCTGGGCATAATATTTACCTAACCAGTCCATCCCTAATATAATTTCAAAGTCGCGGAAAGGTAGAATAATTAAATCGGCAGGAAAAACACGACCTTGAATATAAATATTACATGCCTTGCAGATAGATTTGGTGACAAACTTCGGCCCCATAGGAGTATAAACCACAATATCATGCAACAGTTTATCATGTTTCAACTTAGCATTTTGTGTACAAATAGGTGTAATAAATGAATGCGAAGCCCCGGAATCAATTAAAACCTTAACTGATTGATCATTAAGAAGAAAAGTACCTTCTACTACAGCGGTCGTATCCGGAAGCTCCTCAGCATCTAAGGCAAATACTCGGGCCTGACCCCGCGGTACTGGTGCTGCAACTTAACCCCTGGTCTGATTGCATTGACTAGATGTCTGACCCCTGGTATTCTTGAATTTATGAGTCTCTAACCCTGTGTTGATCACTGCCGCAACCGGTACATCTACCTATTCTCTTCCAACAATTCTCCTCAGTATGACCCTGGCGTTGACAAAAGCTGCACTGCTGGTGACGTCTTGCAACAGTGCCCCCCAAAGGAGCTCTGTAAGTAGAGGTAGCTGAACTGCCTTGCTGAGAACGAACTACTACTGGTCGGGTCGGCCCTTGACTCTGACTCTGACTCTGGACTGGTCGCGACTGAATCTGAACAGGCCCTGTATAACTCTGTGTCTACCTCGGCTGTGGACTCTGCCCAACTGGAATAGTCTGCCTCTGGTACCCCTGACTCTGAGACTAAAACTGCCACTTACTCGATTGACTAGTCTCCGCCAACACGTCTGCCTTGCGTTTTTCATACCTCGAGGCGGCTCTGACCACTGCAGCATAGTTAGGGTAGTCATTCGCAGACAGACTAAGCATAATATCCCTCCTTAATCCCATAATGAACCTCTGCATCTTCATATCCTCAGGTTGTACCAAAGCCGGCACATAGCGGAAAAGCCTAGTAAAAGCAGCCTTATATTGATCCACTGACATATTTCCCTGTTTCAAAGCTATGAACTCTGCCTGAAGCCTCTCACGGGCAACCACGGATATATATTTATCTCGGAATTCTCGAACGAAATCAGCCCACGAATGTTGAACTGCCTCAGCTTCCCATTTCTCATTAATAGTACGCCACCATTCCTCGTCGTCACCCTCCAGCAGAAATGTAGCATAAGTAATCTTTCTCTCATCACTGCACTCTAGAATTGCAGCCACCCTTTCAAATTTCCTCAACCATAATTCGGCCTTCATATCATTAGGTTCACCAAAGAAGCTGTAGGCCCCGTGATGTAAATATCGGTCATACAAATTAGCTCCAGCAACACAACTACCCTCGGCTCTGATGGCCTGATTACCCCTAGGAGCCCCTGTCTGACCTTGCTGAGTTACAAATTGTGCAATAGTATTCACTACAGTAGCCATAGTAGCCAGAATCTGTGCAGTGCTGGGTTCTGGTCCCTGCGGTGGTGCATTCTCCGCTACTCCTTCACCCTCTCCCGGTATACCCTGCCTAGGAGCTTCCTCCGGCTCTCTCCTCGGTCTGCCCCTTCTCCTCATCTCAATAGCTAGAATGCAAAGTATTATGAAAGGCATTTACATAAATTACAGGTAAAGCACATAGGAAGAAGTTCAAATAAATTCACATAAGTCACATATTACATTAGGAGAATATCACATACAAGAGATTCATAGTCACTTAATCATGCTTGACATTCTAGACTTTTCACTTTCAAACATTAACACTTAGAGACTTTTCGCATTCCATTATCATGCTAGCATGTTCCTTTCTAATTCAAATTCCACTTAGGCAAATCAAAGGACCACAAATTCATACAATCATAAGGTCACATAACAGATCTGTACCCACAGACCTAGAAATTTAACCCGGCTTCATGCAATCTATAGCTCTGATACCACCTAAAATGTAACGCCCAGACCTAACCCTACGCTGGTTAAGTCCGGACCCGATACACAGACAAAGTCTCCTCTGTACCATGGACATTCTAGAAACCTGTAAACTCTCAAATAAATCCTCAGCAAGATAAAACAAGCTTTTCATAACTAAATATTTAAAGGTTCAAGGCCATCCGAGCCTTGAAGCATCCAACAGTTTCAAAACCACACAAGTATGCAGGTAACTTGATTTCAACATAATCTAATAGCCATGCCATTCTAAGATAACATTAAAACATTCTTAAAAGATGAAACTTCCTACATTAGGTCATTCACTCCCAAGCATGCAAAATGATTAAAAGCAGAAACATAAGTTATTACAAGTCATAGTTTTCCAAATCTACACTACGACTAACTATCTTTCAACTTTGCAACAACCAACATATACATAGCCCTGAGGCCACAAAATAGATACACAAGTGTCATAAAGCAACAAGAAGGCACATCCACCTCAGAACAACACACACACGGCAACTAGGGCAAAGGCTCTGTCTGCACCTCTTCCTGCTCTACTACTACCTCAACAAGCTGGGGATCACCCTCAGTGTCTCCTAAAACATATATCAATGTATGAGCAACCACTGTTACCCAGTGAGGGAATAAAGTCTCCCGGGGCGTGCAATGCAACAAGTAAAACAGTTAAACAACAATAGTAATTAAACAATTTAAGAAGTAACAATAGCTTAAATAACCACACGTTAAAAATTATACATTTCACTTAACCCCAACACCAAATCTTCAATCCACGAACAGGTTCCACGAACCACGATCACGATCACGATAAGCCGGCATAACCCCAAACACTCTAATGGGTGTACTCCGAATGTATCCCGAAAATCCTACGACCCAACATCCTCTGGCAATCTCCGGACCAGGCGAATGAGGGACTAGGGCACGGAGTTTGAATATCCACTGGCAAGTCCTCTGCCGCCCAGCCGATATTCAATACATCCGCCCCTGACACTATGGTTGCGCAACTACTATGCAATGCACTTAACAATGACAATTCAATATCAATAATATAAGCAATAACACGTAGGAGGATCAACAAAGTAGGGTGACCTCGATGCAGTTAGAATAGAAGCAACTTATACAAGCAAATAAGTAGTTTTAGAAAGGAGGATATAGAAGACAAGCATAGAATCATGCCAAGAGCCCTAAAACAACTTGAAGTCACATTTAAACACTCAAGAACTTGTGCCAAGGTCTTAGAAGCGCGAGACAACCGAAATTGCACCTAAACCCCTTTGTTATTCAAGCTATTTCTCTTCCAAACCAAAGTTAACGATTCAATTTCAAAGGGAAACTATACCAATCTCCTAACTAACCCTCAAGGAACCCTTTCAACCCTCAAACCCATTCAAATGCCCGCAATTACCCCGAAAGCCCCAATTTCCCTCTTCTAGCTTTTAACTACACATGTCTCATCCGGGCTTCAAATAGGGGTTAGCAAAGTTTTTATAGCACCTAGGTAGCCTAAGAATACTAAAAGTGAAGCCCGAATTCACCCGGATTCGCCTTAACCCCGAAACCCCTTTATTAAAGTTGCCTAATTCATGTTATATGTGATATTAGAGTAATTCAAGTGTACGGGGCTATTAGACTACCTTTATTAACACTTAAGGCATCTATTAGGAGTGTTGAATCGAGCTAATACGCGCAATTACACAAAACCCAAGAAAAATATCACTATTCACCTCATAATTCAAATTAACGACTCTAACTGTTTAAAAAGAGAAACAATAGCTCAAATATGTTCTCTAGCACTTATAAACAAGGTATAATAGCATAGATAATCAATAAAATAGCATTTAGTCACATTTTCAACAAATCAAGAAAATAGCAACTATTTTAAAATACGAAAATAAGCCATGAAATCCCTCACCAATGCGCGTAGGAGCACCTAGGAAGCTTGCACACACCCTAAACTACTTGCTCTAGGGTTGGCTTGGCTTGAATTGAAGAGTTGTAGGGCAAAAAATATTTTTTTCCTCCTCCTTGCTGCTCTCGGCCCATGCACAGTAAAATCAACTTTTTTTTTGATAAGTTATGAGCTCAAATGCCTATGGTGAGTATTTATGATAGGTAGGGTCATGTTGGGTGTTTAAGTGGCCCATTAAAACGTGCGTAGATAGCTTAAAAATGAGCCTAAAGTGTAAAGTATAAGCTAACTAATTAAATCTCTAAGTTATGTTACGTAACGCTATTCATTAAACCATTAAAAGCATTTTTTAAACGAGTGTTCCTATCGCTTCTAGCCCAATTGCACAATTTTCCCATTCCGTTAACAATTAATATGATTTAATAAAAATGCTAGTTCACTAATATAATGCAGTTTAAAAATGGAATGAATAGTAGCTAAGAAAGTCAATAAATAAAGCACAGAATTAAATGCGCAAATAAGGGATGCAACAGTAAGTTAATGCAAGGCAAAAAGTTCGGGCTTCACACAAGTAGGCGTAATGAAAGAATGCGTAGCACCAGAATCAATCAACACTTTAACAAGTTGATTGAGTATAAGGAAGTTACCTTCCAAAACTATCGTATCCTCAGGTGCCTCCTCTAAATCAACTGCGTAGGCCCAAGCTTGAACCCGCTACTGCTGAGGTGCACTACCGGTAGGTCGGTCCTGATACCCTGGGTCATTGCCTGACCCTCAGTCCTCTGATATCTAGGGCAATCCTTCACCGTATGCTGATTGCTGCCGCAACCCAAACACGTTCCTGCCTTCGCCCTGCAATCGGCCTCTACATGGCCCTGACGCTTGCAGTAATTATACTACTGTGATGAAGCACTGCCACTACCCCTAGAAGAACCAGAAGTTGAGAAAGCAGCTGTACCAGCCTGCTGTTGAGGTCTCACAGCACTGGGCCTATATTGACCCTGAGATTGTGCCGGCCTGTACTGTGACTGAGCCTGATAAGACCCATGCTGAAACTGAAGTCGATAGTAACCCTACTGACCCTGCGGTCTAAAAGAACCCTACTGACCCTGCAGTCTGAAAGAACCCTGCTGTGCAGAAGGCCTATAACCACTCTGCTGTACTGAAGGTCTATGCATACCCTGCTGGCCCTGCGGCTAAAATGGCCTCTTGCTAGGCTGACTAGGTCCAATTTGTTCCCCTTTCATCTTTTCCAGTCTGGATGCCGTATCAAAAGCCTCAGAGAAAATATCATACTAATTCAGGGCCATCGCATCCTGAATCTCCGACTTCAAACCCAACATAAACCTCCGGGTCTTGCGCTCCTCATCAGCTACAAATTCCCGTGCATACTGGGATAGTCTAGTAAAAGTGGCCTCATACTGAGCCACTGAAGCATCCCCCTGAACCAAGGACAGGAACTCTGCCTTCCTCCTTTCCCGTGCAATCCTCGGGACATACTTTACCCGAAACGCTCTAAGGAAGGTATCCCAAACATATGGAATACCTCTTGCCTCCCAACCGACTCTCACTATGCGCCACCATTCCTCTACCTCATTATCAAACAAGTAAACAGCATAAGTGACTTTTCTCTCATCAGTATAGTCTAGAGGATCGAATATCTTCTATATCTTATTAATCCACGCTTCTGCCTTCCTATCATCTGGCTATCCCTGAAAGCTTGGCGGATAATACCCCAAGAATTCCTTCAGCGTACCACGCCCGTGGTAACTACCCTGAACGTTCAACAATTGAGTTTGTAATGCCTGTGCTTGGGCAGCCTGCCCTGCTAGTAACTGTGATTGCCCTGCATAATCTCCGTCATCCTATCCATGGTAGCAGCTACACGGTCATCACCCCTATCTCAACCCGGTGCCACATTATTCGGTGCCTCGTCAACTACCTCAAGCCTACCTCTGGTTCTTGGTCTGCCAGCCATTCTACTAATCAAAGAGTTAGCACAGGTATAGCACATTATCCTCTTTTGGAGGCACGTACCCGTAATCTGGATCGGTAACACCTGTATGCATGTAATAATTGAGAGTAAGCTTATATAAAACAAGCCTAGTGAGAATTCGATAGATCTCTAACAGTATTTACTATACTCCTTGAAAATCATCTTTTGAGCAGTAAACACACAATAATCATCAATGATAATATAAGCACATTAATTATAATGACCAATCAATAAAGGATACTCTAGTTGGTGTAGCTCCAAACGCCATCACGATCTCAACCGTTCTTCTTATAACTCCTCATTACTCACGCACCCGAGGTACCTCTCTCGCCCCTCCCTCCATGACACCTCCGTCATGCTAGCTGGGGGTAGCCTATGATAGTCATGCCGGTTTCAACCCGACAGCCCGACGCTGCCCGAGAGGTGGCACACACATACCAAGACTCATGACAATAATAATAATCATTCAAATCTTAGGAGGACAACCTTTCACGTTGACTATCTCCTGGCTCATCAATAATCAATCAATAATCATCATTTCAACAACATATCATCTAATAATCAACTAACAACTAAGTTAGATGACAAAGTAGGCCATCCAACTTAACATGCAATAACCACAAAACCAAACCATAATCTAACCATCAACAACTCACAATTCAATCACTCAAACATCACCCAAACATCCAAAGGCATAATTCAACATTTTAAAGAAAGACAACCCAAACTTCTAAAGGTCATAACTTACATTCTACTAATTCGATAACCTCCAAACTAGTTTCTAACACTTATCCACTCAATCAACAACATTCACCCCTTCGAAAACCAAGCATAACCCATCCACATCAAGCCCAACAACCCTAAAATCCTAATGCATCAAGGCTGAAATTTCCCGACTTTCACACCGACATTGCAATCAAAATTTCGGCATTATAACATTACTACCACATATTTAACAAACTTTTAGAAACTAATAACAAGCAATTCCAACAACCACAACAACATTTATTCAACAAATAACCAACAACTCAGTTTTTAATACCCGAAAATAGAAATGCATACTACAACGGATCAAAACTGATATAAACGCATATAATCAATCCTTAGCATCTACTGAGCAATAATATAACATCAATTCAATATTTTAACGGTTCAAAATTCAATTATATGCAAAAATATAAAAATGACATTTTGAGATCTAGAATTTTTCTCTCACCTTTGATGTTTTACGAAGCTAGATAGATGTGCAAAGGATGCGTAACAAGTAGAATCAAGCCTTGGATGATGAAGTTTGGACTTCAAATGAGTTTTCTATTGAAAATTTACTTTGAACAAATGTTGAAAAAGCTCTCAAGAAAAGCTATGGAGTTTCGACCCTTTGTGTGTGTGCAAGAGTATGTTTGCTTTGTTTTTAATGTGTGTTGATGCAATATAAGTAAAGGTCAAACAAAATAAAATGGTCAAAGTTAGTTTCCTTAGTCATTTAATTCTATTTATAGTTTTTTAATTCTATTTTAGACTATTTCTTACTCAAAACATTAATTTGACACTTATACTATTTTAAGTAGTTTATTTTTAGGTGACAAGAATTTTCTCATGCAAAGACTTTCACCCGACTCGGCTAAAAACATGATTTTTGCAAAAGAAAGTGTAAAAACTTTTAAAATTTCAAAACCGATTCAAAATCCGTTTTAATCAAACACGGGTCTATTAATACCGGAGGACTAGGTTTTAAAATGTTTAAAACACCCCTGTAAAAATTTTATCGGACAGGTGTTCAAAATACTATTCACAAAAACCGTCGATAAAATTTCTGATTCCGTTTTTGATGAAAATTTCATGAATGCACACATAGCATGTATTAGGAATAAAAATCACATATTTAGCACATTCTAACTCATATAACACATAAACAGGTCAAATCATGCAAATCGAGGCAAAACACGCAAATCAAAGTAAAGACAAAATATGGGGTCTTATATTCTCTCCCCTTTAAAGAAATTTTCTCCTCGAAATTCTTACTTGCTGAACTAAAAAGATCTGGGTACTGCTGCTACATCTGATCTTGCCTCTCCCAAGTAGCCTCCTCAATCCCGTGATGCTTCCACAATACCTTGACCATCGGAATCTTCTTCGATCTAAGTTCCCATTCCATCTGATCAAGAATGCGAATCGGCCTTTCATCATAAGTCAGATTCTCACGAAGCTGTAACGGCTCTGGCCCTAGAATATGAGAAGGATCCGAATTATACTTCCGCAAATTAGACACGTGAAAGACATCGTGGACATTAGAGAAGTTCTTCGGTAAAGCCAACCAATATGCTAACTTACCAACCCTGCCGGTAATCTAAAACGGCCCTGCAAACCTCGGACTCAGCTTACCACCTTTACCATAACGAGCAAACCCCATTCGAGGAGATAATTTTAAGAAAAACCCGATCCCCGACTGCAAACTCCAAATCCAAACGACGCTTATCAGCATAACTCTTGTATCTGCTCTATGCTGTAAGCATTCTCTGCCTGATCAACTGAACATTCTCAATCTCCTCTAGAAGCTCTGGCATGATAGTCGAATCAATAGTTTTCATCTTTCTTACTTCATCCCAATACAAAGGTGAACGGCACTTACGGCCGTAAAGAGCTGCAAAAGGTGCCATCCCAATAGTAGCTTGATAACTATTGTTATAGGCAAACTCGGCAAGTGGTAGATGTTTCTCCCAGTTCTTCCGAAAGTTTAGAACACAAGTCCTGAGCATATCTTCCAGAATCTGAATAGTCCTCTTAGACTGACCATAGGTATGAGGATGATACGCTGTGCTGAAGTTTAACTAAGTACCCAAAGTCTCTTGAAGTTTCTCCCACAAACGAGAAGTAAACCGAGGATCTCGATCTGAGACAATACTAGATAGAATCCTGTGAAGTTTAACAATCTAATCCACATAAAGATCTGCCAACTTTGCAACCTCATCTCCCAACCTCATCGGAATAAAATGAGTTGTCTTCGTCAAACGGTCAACAACAACCCAAACTGCGTTGTTACCTCTCGGTGTTCTAGGCAAACTAGAGACGAAGTCCATCGTAATATGCTCCCATTTCCATTCTGGTATTGCCAACAGCTGAAGTAACCCTGCAGGTCACTGATGTTCGGCCTTCACTCGCTGACAAGTCAAACATCTAAATATAAACTGAGCAATCCCTTTTCATGTTATTCCACCAATAATGTTGCTTCAAATCCCGATACATCTTGTTTCCACTGGGATGAATGGTGTACTTAGAATTATGAGCCTCCTTCAAAATACCTCACCTCAAACCCGGTTCATCGGGAACATAAACCCTGTTTTGAAGCCGAATAATACCATCTTCATGTAATTTGAAGTCAGACTGATCATCCGTGATCTGATCCTTGATCTCCTGAAGTTTTGGATCAAGTTGCTGAGCTTCTCTGATCTTAGACAACAATAAAGGTTGAATACGGAGATATGAATACATCACCCCGACCTGAGTCAACTCCGGTCTCCAATAAGTGAATTCCTCAAGAACCTCCCACTTTTTGACAGCCAAACAAAAATACTCGCCTTACGGCTAAGAGCGTCTGCCACAACATTTGCCTTCCCAGGCAGATAACTGATAGAACAATTATAATCTCCGAGAAGTTCCATCTATCTCCGTTGACGCATATTCAACTCTTTCTGTGAAAACAAATACTTCAAACTGTTATGATCAGTGAAAATCTCAAACTTATTGCCCCACAGATAATTACGCCACTTTTTCAGTGCGAATACAACTGCTGCCAACTCAAGATCATGAGTCAGATAATTCACCTCATACGGCTTCAACTTTCTAGAAGTATAAGCAATAACCCGACCATTCTGCATAAGTACACAACCCAAGCCATCCTTGGATGCATCGCTGTAGATAACCATATTATCGGTTCCCTCTAGTAGAGCAAGTACTGGAGCAGTAGTCAACCTTTTTCTCAACTCTTGAAACCTACTCTCACATTTCTTATCCCAAATACAGTTGGTCCGTTTCTGAGTTAACTTAGAAAGTGGCCCTGCAATATTAGAAAAGTCATTGACAAACCTACGGTAATAATCCGCTAAGCTAAGGAAGCTACGACCCTGTGAATCATTCTCTGGTTGTTTTCAATACATCATCCCTTCAATCTTAGTGGGATCTACAGAAATTGGGCTGTGTGTAATAACATGGCGAAGAAAAGATATACGTTGCAGCCAAAATTCACATTTGATGAACTTTCTTGATGGTCACCTGATTCAAACCACGATAGTCGATACATAATCTCAAGGTACCATCCTTCTTCTTCACAAATAAAATAGGTGCTCCCTACGGTGAAGAACTCTGATGAATGAATCCCTTCTCTAATAACTCCTGCAGCTGAGTTTTCAGTTCCTTAAGCTCAGCTGGTGCCATCCGGTATGCTGATTTAGAAATAGGTTGAGTACCGGGAATAAGATTGATCACAAACTCCACATCTCTCTCTGGCGGTAACCCTGGCAACTCCTCGGAAAATATAATGGGATATTCCTAAATAATAGGAACTTCCTCCAGCTTCAGCTTATTAGATGGCTTATTGATCAAATAAGCTAGATAACCCGAACACCCCTTACTCACCAACTTAACAACTTTAGTTGATGAGATAATAAAACTCGTCTTAGCAACCCGGTTCCCCGTTACCTTAACCACTGGCTGATTTGGCAAACGAAACCGTACTACTTTTGTTCTACAGTTTAGCTGAGCATCATACTTAAAAAGCCAGTCCATACCCAAGATAACATCAATCCCCCGGATAGGAAATAAAATAAGGTCCGATGGAAAATCCTGACCCTTAACATGTATTTTACAGTCTTTACAAACTAAGCCAGTCACATACTTATCAGTTAATGAAGTACTAATCTCAACTACATAAGGCAATCTTTCAGGTTGCATGTTAACACGTTGCACACAAATAGGCGTAATGAAAGAATGCGTAGCACCGTAATCAATCAACACTTTAACAAGTTGATTGAGTATAAGGAAGTTACCTTCCAAAACTGTCGTATCCTCAGGTGCCTCCACTAATCAACTGCGTAGGCCCGAGCCTGAACCCACTGCTGCTGAGGTGTACCACTGGTAAGTCAGCCCTGATAACCCTGGGTCGCTGCCCGACCTTCAGTCCTCTGATATCTAGGGCAATCCTTCACCTATGCTGATTGTTGTCGCAACCCAAACACGTTTCTGCCTTCGCCCTGCAGTCGGCCTCCACATGGCCCTGACGCTTGCAGTAAGTGCACTGTAGTGATGAAGCACTGCCACTACCCCTAGAAGAACCAGAAGCCGAGAAAGCAGCTGTATCAGCCTGCTGCTGAGGTCTCACAACACTGGGCCTATATTGACCCTGAGACTGGGCCGGCCTGTATTGTGACTGAGCCTGATAAGACCCCTACTGAAATTGAGGCCGATAGTAACCCTGCTGACCCTGCGGTCTGAAAGAACCCTGCTGTACCGAAGGCCTATAACCACTCTGTTGTACTGAAGGTCTATACATACCCTGCTGGCCCTGCGGCTGAAATGGCCTCTTGCTAGGCTGACTAGGTCCGATCTGTTCCCCTTTCCTCAGAGAATATATCATACTGATTCAGGGTCATCGTATCCTGAATCTCCGACTTCAAACCCAACATAAACCTCCGGGTCCTGCGCTCCCATCAGCTACAAATTCCGGTGCATACCGGGATAGTCTAGTAAAAGTGGCCTCATGCTGTGCCACTGAAGCATCCCCCTGAACCAAGGACAGGAACTTTGCCTCCCTCCTTTTTCGTGCAATCCTCGGGACATACTTCACCCGAAACGCTCTAAGGAAGGTATCCCAAACATACGGAATACCTCTTGTCTCCCAACCGACTCTCACTGTGCGCCACCATTCCTCTGCCTCATCATCAAACAAGTAAACGACATAAGTGACTTTCCTCTCATCAGTATAGTCTAGAGGATCGAATATATTCTCTATCTTATTAATCCACGCTTCCGCCTTCCTATTATCTGGCTCTCCCTGAAATCTTGGCGGATAATACCCCAAGAATTCCTTCAGTGTACCACGCCCGTGGTAACCACCCTAAACGTTCAACAACTGAGTCTGTAATGCCTATGCTTGGGCAGCCTGCCCTGCTAGTAACTTTGATTGCCCTGCATAATCTCCGTCATCCTATCCATGGCAGCAGCTATACGGTCATCACCCCTATCTCGACCCGGTACCACATTATTTGGTGCCTCATCAACTACTCAAGCCTACCTCTGGTTCTTGGTCTACTAGCCATTCTACTAATCAAAGAATTAGCACAGGTTATTGCACATTGACAGGCTATAGACAATTATTAGCACATAAGCAACAAACTCACATAAAACACATAAATCACTTAAGTATCAATCACATAAACAAATTGATCACATAATAACATAGTCGCTAAATCACATAATCACTTAATCATATTAATACATATTTCACTTTTATTTCACTTCATACATACTTTCATGGTAAGACCATTACCCACATTCCGAGAATACCCCGGCTAACAACTAAACATTAGCTTTGATACCATTTAATGTAATGCCCCAACTCGACCCCTCCTACGATCAGTCAGGACGCAACGAAATTTCGGTAGTATAACAACAGTAATTAGGACACCGAGGCTCTAAACCAACCTCTTCAAAACTCATACATCCAACTCCACAATAATTCAACAATTAACAACACAACCGCAATATACAATAAACATTCTTTTACCATTGCATCCATAGGTTATACGCATCCGTTCCGACATCATACATTTACTATATATAATATACATTCCCAAAATAGATTATAACCAATCTAGTAGCCTAATCATATTCCAAAACAAGACCACTAAACTAGCAACATTTAATCCATTATCTTTACAACATCTTATATATCATAACCTTCTAAATAAATACAAACCAACTAGTTTTAATATACAAGATAGCAAAAAGTACAACATCAGATATCAAGGACAAGACTCTAGCACATAGGACTCATCCATATATGACACATTATCCTCTTCTGGAGGCACATACCCGTAATCTGGATCGGTAACACCTGTATGCATACAATAATTGAGAGTGAGCTTATATAAAACAAGCCCAGTGAGGATTCAATAGATCTCTAACAGTATTTACTATACTCCTTGGAAATCATCATTTGAGCAGTAAACACACAATAATCATCAATAACAATATAAGCACATTAATTTTAATGACCAATCAATAAAGGATACTATAGTTGGTGTAGCTCCAAACGCCATCACGATCTCAACCGTTCTTCTTATAACTCCCCATTACTCACGCACCCGAGGTACCTCTCTAGCCCCTCCCTCCATGACACCTCCGTCATACGAGCTGGGGTAGCCTATGATAGTCATGCCGGTTTCAACCCGACAGCCCGACGCTGCCCGAGAGGTAGCACACACATACCAAGACTCATGACAATAATAATAATCATTCAAATCTCAGGAGGACAACCTTTCACGTTGACTATCTCCCGGCTCATCAATAATCAATCAATAATCATTATTTCAACAACAAATCATCCAATAAACAATTAACAACTCAACAACTAAGTTAGATGAAAAAGTAGGCCATCCAACTTAACATGCAATAACCACACAACCAAACTCTAATCTAACCATCAACAACTCACAATTCAATCACTCAAACACCACCCAAACATCCAAAGACATAATTCAACATTTTAAAGAAAGACAACCCAAACTTCTAAAAATCATAACTTACATTCTACTAATCCGATAACCTCCAAAGTAGTTTCTAACACTCACCCACTCAATGGATAGAGGTTCCAATTACCGCTCTATCTGGGGTCATAATGGGACTAATGTCATTAATCTTGCCACCAACAACTAGCAAGAGCACTTTCTGGGTGAGTTAAATAACTCACTCAAATTGAATTACGTTGATGGGTTCAAAATCAAGGACGGGAGAAAAATCGCTGTTCCACCAGCAAATGTTTTCCAGGAAGGATCATTACACTAGAATTGCTGTCTTATTGGCCAATTCATAGGTAAACCACCCTTTTTTTCTTAATTAGAAGAATGGTTGACACCCAATGGAAGAAATTTGGTCATGTTGATATTCAATCCAATGAGTCTGGGTTGTTTTTTTTTTCCGTTTTGAATCTCAAGAATTTTGTGATCGTGTGATGCAAGAGCTTTGGCATGTTCACCATCACTCCCTTCTCCTCAGACGTTGGGAAACTGGTCTTCAACTCATCAAGCTCAACTGCGAAAGAGTGCCAATCTGGTTAAAATTGAGAAATGTCCCACTTGATTTACTTACCAAAGATGGGCTCAGCTTCATTTCTAGCACAATTGGCATCCCTCTTCAGATGGATTCAAAAACAGCTTCACGCATCTCGGGTATGCAAGAGTTTGTGTTGAAATGAACATTCTAAAAGATCTCCCGGATAGGACCTTTGTTGAACTCCTTAATGGTGAAGAGGCTGAGATTCTGATCGAATATGATTGGAAACCACCAAAATGTACTTTTTGTAATGTTGCAGGTCACGACACTTCTAACTGTCCTAATTCACAGGAAGATAGAGATGATGAAATTCCAGTTGACCCTAAACCAGATTGGAATGTGGCCCCTAAACCAGATTGGAATGTGGCTGGGAAAAAGAATAGGAGAAGGCATGGTGCTTCACGTCGAAATGAGAATCTGGTTAGCAATAACAGATTTAATTCTCTTGACATTGATGATGTTCATGGTGATCAAATTGATGCTTGACCAGAGTTGAAATTTAATAAGTCCATGACTGTTGAGAATCAAAATGCAGGAACTGGTATTTTCTACAAAAATACCAATGTCTAAAAGGTCAACATCCCTAACCTGATTCATGTTCATCAGCCTATCTCGCATATTTCGGTCACCCCGTACTCATCTCAAGGTTCTAAGGATAAGGTTCCTACACACAATATTGGTAAAGCCATCTATACCGTTCATGTTGCTGGCAACTCTTTCAACAATGCCTCTTCTTCCAAGGCATCAACTTTATTCAATTATACTAGGGCTATTCAAGGCATTTTTAATGGAAGGCCCCCTGATCGAAGAGCTCATTGAGGAGGGTTTTCTTTGATCCCTTTGTGTTTTTTGGTTCTTGTCTTTTGTTCTTTCAGTCCTTGTTGGACTGATCCTTTTTCTTTTCTTGTCTTGATCTTGTTTGACGTTGTTTGTCAACATCCATGTACTTGTACCATTTCCTTTGGACTTCAATAAATTTCCACTGAATTAACAAAAAAAAAAAACTCAATTTTTAATACCCAAAAATAGAAATGCATACTACAACGGATCAAAACTGATATAAACACATATAATCAATCCTTAGCATCTACTGAGCAATAATATAACATCAATTCAATATTCTAACGGTTCAAAATTTAATTATATACAAAAATATAAAAATGACATTTTGAGATCTAGAATTTTTCTCACCTTTGATGTTTTATAAAGCTAGAAAGATGTGCAAAGGATGCCCAACAAGTAAAATCAAGCCTTGGATGATGAAGTTTAGACTTCAAATAAGTTTTCTATTGAAAATTTTCTTTGAAAAAATGTTGAAAAAGCTCTCAAGAAAAGCCATGGAGTTTCGGCCCTTTGTGTGTGTGCAAGAGTGTGTTTGCTTTGTTTTTAATGTGTGTTGATACAATATAAGTAAAGGTCAAACAAAATAAAATGGTCAAAGTTAGTTTCCTTAGTCTTTTAATCCTATTTCTAGTCTTTTAATTGTATTTTAGACTATTTCTTGCTCAAAACATTAATTTGACACTTAGACTATTTTAAGTAGTTTATTTTTAGGTGACAAGAATTTTCTCATGCAAAGACTTTCACCCGACTCAGCTAAAAACGTAATTTTTGCAAAAGAAAGTGTAAAAATTTTTAAAATTCCAAAGCCGATTTGAAATCCGTTTTAATCAAACGATGGTCTATTAATATCCGATGACTAGGTTTTAAAACATTTAAAACACCCCTGTAAAAATTTTAGCGGACATGTATTTAAAATACTATTCACAAAAACTGTCGATAAAATTTCTGATTCCGTTTTTAACGAAAATTTCATGAATACATACATAGCATGTATTAGGAATATAAATTACATATTTAGCACATTCTAACTCATATAACACATAAACAGGTCAAATCACGCAAATCGAGGCAAAACACGCAAATCAAGGTAAAGACAAAATATGAGGTCTCACATGCATTCTATAAGCTCTGATACCACCTCAATGTCATGCCCCGACCCAACCCCGCACTAAAAGGTTAAGTCCGGACCTGACAAACGGACAGAGTCTCCTCTGTACCGTGGACATTCTGGATACCTGTAAACATCACATAAAACCACAATACAAAACTAGAACTTCAACAACTCCATCTTTAACTAATTCCCAACTTCAAGGCCATCCGAGCCTTAAGCAACACAATACATTATAAACACATACAAGCATGCAATTCACAATCCTAGAATCTTACCTTTTTGACTGCTTAACATACCACTCTATGTTATCATTTAAACATACTTAAGAATTAAAGCCAACCGTTCAACCATTGCATTCACACCCAAGCATGCAACAAAACTAGAAGCAGAAATATAAGTTATTACATTCCACAATTACATATCTCATACTACATCCACCTAACTTTCAAGCTCACAACTGCACAAATATATACATTAGCCCATAGGCTCCAAAATAGAACAAAATATAATACAAGTAAGCCTTCACAAAGTCTAGCAAGAAACACAGCCACCTCAAGCAAATAGTACATGGTAATCAGGGCAATTGCTCAGCCTGCACCTCCTCTTCTTCTCCCTCAACCACAACAAGCTGGGGTTCAATCTCAGTACCTCCTAAAACATGTTAGTGAGGTATGAGCAACCACAATTGCCCAGTGAGAATAGTCTACCAGGGCGTGCAATGCAACAGTTAATACAAATAAATCAATTAAACAACAAAAGAGCAATGTAAATGACAAGTTACCACACATTAAAAAGGATACAATTCACTTTAACCCCAACACTCCAGAATTAACTTGATCTTCAATCGCGAACCTCGATCCATGAACCTCAATCAATGTGCTGACATAAACCCCAATTACTCCAGTGGGTGTACTCCGGATGTACCCCGAGAATCCTTCGACCCAACTGTGATACCCCAAACCTGGCACGCATATAATGACATTTAGATGCATTTAATTGATTGTTTAAATTAGTTAATTTATTCATCTTTGCATTATTTTCATATTTCTTTTAAAAGTATTCAAATAATACCTACATTAATTATTTTAAATGAATGTCAATTATTTTTATTATTTATATTACTCGGTGTTATTTTCTTATATTTTTGTGCATATTTTGTGAAATTTGATTATTGTTTCAAAATTTTAGATTGGATATATATTGTGTTATAATGCCTATAATTGCTTGATATAGCTTCCTTTGAGTTCGTAGAGTATTGTTTCATAGTTATTTAGAAATTTTTACTGCTAGAAATGCGAATTAAAATTGGGGAAGAACATGAATAGTATTTTTAAATAGTAAAACCCTAGATTTTTGAATTTTCGATCCGAATTGCGATTTCTTAATTTGGTTAGGTGCCATTAGTGTTAGAAAGATTAAAAATGCAATAAAAACGGGTTACTCTTTAGTAAAATTGAGAATTAGACATTGAAACGTAAAGGGGCCGTTGGACCAAGTGTTGACCATACTCGAATTGAGTGGGGGGTTTGGGTAATGGGGGTATGGTGTAACACCCCGATCCCCCTTGAGACTGGAAGTTCTATCAATCAATCTAATCACAACCCAATTCCAAACCTGGGCATAAAATTTTAGGAAAAAACAGACGAAGTCTCCCCTGTTTCTAGGCAAAATGCAAAACCTGTGACAGCATATAAGTGGACCAGTACCGTGTCCAATCATTCAAACACCTCAAGGCCATCCGAGCCTTGTTTCTCAGTAATTAAACACAACAAGTATACATACATTTCCAAGTACCCAGACTATTCTAACTCTTTCTTTTAGACAATACAAACATGCATTGAAGTTAAACTATACTAACTGAATACATAAACCAGCTTATTATTCTACCTTAATTACTTAGTTAAATTTAAATTACATTCCTTTTAACATTAAATACATACAACACATGAAACATACATCTTTGCATCTTTGACAACTCAAGCCACATATCACGCAAGGCAACTCTTCAAGCACGATCTATCACATATCCACGAACTTTTCAGCTAACATGATATTTCCTGAAATGTGGTGGTGAGGAGTGAGTATACACAACACGTATACTCAGTGAGGGCGAGACAGATATCAAGGTGGAGATAAAGAAGATCGTGCAATGCAAATAGATACAGTTAAGTAATATAGTCAATAAGAAAGCATTCAATATAAACGAAAATACAATAAACAATCAAAGAAAGCATTAACACAACCATTCAAAGCTATACCACACTTTGAAGGTGGTTCATTCATATGAGCAATGTATCATTTCACGAGCGATACATCAATCTTGAGCTTGATGTTGACAACGATGACAATAAGCGCGCAACCACCTTATAACTTCAGTTTGGAATATCCCTGAAGTATCCAATCAATTCTACGACCCAAATCTCCCTGGGAGGCAACCCAAGCGAGAATGGGATTAGGACACGGAACTAGA
This sequence comes from Ehretia macrophylla, assembly GCA_037974665.1. Lineage (NCBI taxonomy): Eukaryota > Viridiplantae > Streptophyta > Magnoliopsida > Boraginales > Ehretiaceae > Ehretia > Ehretia macrophylla. The sequence goes on along the minus strand of CM075771.1, from coordinate 64,066,370 downwards.
GCAATCAACCCTGGCAGCCCGAGACTACCCAGAGAGGCCCATCACTCACGCGCCTGACACTTATGCAATGCAATACGAGATACAAGCAATAAATGAGCGACAGCACAACAATACAGATTAGTGGCGATAAACGAGATATCAAGCATTTACAATCAATACTAGCATTCAATTAACTTTTCAAGCCTAACTATCACTAATATCAACAATAACATCAATCAAACAAGTAATAGCAGTTCAAACACGGAAAAATGACAAATATCACTATTCAATCCCTAACTTCCGAAGGCAATTATGAGCAAACAAGCTACAAGATTAGGAAACCGATATCACTACATTCACTTAGGCACTACAAGGCACGTTTCTATGTCACTAAACCTCACTTTCCCAACCGAAGCCCGAAAGTCCACCTACTGCGTTTGAACTACAACTATGTTAACCGGTCACTCAATCAAGGCCACAACAACGCCAAAAGTGCTTCCATGCCCTCAATAGCAAAACCCCCAACTCAATTCGCACGGTCAACTCTTGGTCAAATGGCCCCTTTACGTTTCTTTGTCTAATTTCCAATTTTAACAAAGGCCGATCCGTTTTTATTGTGCATTTTATCTTTCTATCACTAATGGCACCTATCCAAATCAAGCAATCGCAATTCGGATCAAAATCCAAAATTCTAGGGTTTTACTATTTAAAATCACTATTCATTATTTTTTTCCAATTTTAAATACGCAATTTTAGCCGTAAAAATTGCTAAATAACTATCAAACAATGCTATACGAACTCAAAGGAAGCTATATCAAGCAATTATAGGCATTATAACACATTATATATCAAATCTAAAAATTTGAAACAAAATTCAAATTCGAATATAAATGCACAAAAGCGTGAAAACCCTCACAGAGATTGAAGACCAAGACCCGCAAGGACCCGAGCCACGACCCCCGAGCAATTCCACACACGCTTGTAGAAGAAAATGCAAGAAAAATTATTTTTTTCCCTCCTTAAAGCATTCGGCCATGGGAAGGACTTATTGGGCATTTTGAAATTTGTTTTTTTGATCATTTTGTTGATTTTTGGCTATTTAAAAGAATTGACAAAGCTCAAGGGCAAAATGGTCATTTTGCAAAGTCAAGCTTAAGTTAAAATTGGCCAAATAAGCTTATTTTGATGCCATTTAATCTAATTCAAGTTAAAACAATGCAATTAGATGGAAAACAACTAAAACTAGCTAAATTAAACTAGAAATGCTATTCACGAAGTTCGGGAAATATTTATCTAACTCTTATTTTTGAAATACTACGATCAAACGGTCAATAAATGATCACTAATAAAGTGATGAGCAATAATATAAAACTTTAATTTTTTTGAAAAGTAGAATAGTTTAAAATTCACTCCGACTCGGAGTTACTTTTCTCATTTATTTGAAAACCGAGTGATTTTAATGCAAGCCAATTAAAACCGATTATTAAAATAATCAAAACAATCAATATTCATTTAAAAATAATTAATTTAACTATTTCTTGAATATTTTAAAGAATTATGAAGTTAATATTAAGATACAAATGAGTAAATTAATATAAACACGTAATCGGATGCAATTAAATACTAACATTTAAGATGACACTTAATTAAATATAAGAAAGTAAATCCAATTTCTATAAATAATAAAAATAGGTGATAATCTTTTAATTAATCAATATAAAGATTATTAAATGCTTCCAAAAGAAATATCAAAATAGTGCAAGTTGGTTGATTTAACTAATTAAACATTTAATTAAATGCAGTTATATGCCATTAAATACATGCTGGGTTCGAGTTATCACATCTTTCCCCCTTAAAACAATTGCGTCCTCGCAATTCTTCTTCCGATAGACCCCAACATCAATTGAAGCTCAACTCTCACTAATCTTCATTGGTTGCTGGGCAAGATAGTGAATAAGGATGCTCGTAGGAAAACCCCAATAGAAATTCCACCCAAGAATGCCGAGAAAATACCAACTAAAGACTGAAGTAAAGTTACTGTAGATGATATCAATACCACATATTAATGGCAAAAAGAATACCGAAAGAATACCCTAATTACGAATCTCCAATAGAAGTCTAACAAATACCAAATAGGAAAGTTAAAAGATAGCCGAGCAGATGCACCTCATGCAATGCTGATTACCGTAAGTAGACCTAGCTGAAATTTTTGTAAAAGTATATAGAGAAGAATACCAAAGGCCAATCTCTAAATGAAATCCTCCAATCACTGAGTCCCTACCGCAACATCTTAGTAAACAACAAGTATAGATTTCTCCTGAGTGGAAAGGCCGATGGAGAAGCCGTAAACAATACAAGATAATAAGTCCAAGCAGAATTCTAAGTGTAGGATCTTCCAATAAATGCCAATGAGGAAAATACTAGTAAAATGCCCAATAAGAATTCCAAAGAATACTGTGAGTAATATTACACAATAAGTTCGATAGGAATTCCAATTACCAAACCAACTGAGGGATGCCAAAGAAAATACCCGAAACAATGCTCCAGTAAGAAAATACCAAGGATTGCCCAATAAGTAAGTATTAGATAAATGACCACTAAGAATTCTATAGAATGCCATTGAAGTATTTCTAATAAGGAATGCCAGTAACACACCAATAAAGACAGAGACACATATGCCATAGATAATTCCATACAGTAAGTCCGATTGAAACCCAATAGCCAAGTCTACCAAGAAGTGCCAACAGAAGTTCCAAAGAATACCCAATAAGAAAACCAAAGAATGCTACCAAGAGCCATCATACAGAAACCCCAAAGAAAGTTATCTTTTATGATAGCCAACCACGAAGAAGAGTCTTATAAGTATGCCAATAACCGAGCTCCAAAGACAAACACCAACTCCCAAATAAAGGCTAATTAAATGCCATTCATTTCTTGCCAATCCATACACTTTGAAAGGCCAGCTGTGAACCACTTTCTTCAGGGGAGAAAGAGGACTTACTTATCATTTCCACGGGACATGTATGAATGCAAAGATATCACATTTATACACATGCCTTAAACTATTATGTAAGCAAGTTTATAAAACAGTTTATTCAACAAAGTCACTCAAGCACGACAATCAAGTCAAGCACAACATAATCAATTCAAATCACGGCATAACCAATTCAAGACATTCCAAGACACACATTACAAGCAATACTTCAAGCAAATAACAATTCCCGACATAAATTCGATTCACGATGCCAATTCGATACACGAGTAGTCACTTCACTTCACGTAACACACATTTAGCACATAACACATAACTATATCACATAGGTGCACACATTCAATTTAAGACACACAATCTCACATACAAGCACACACTTTCAAGACACTCTTAACAAGCACACATTCAAGGGTCACTACCCACAAGACCGAGGACCCTATCTTGGCTTATGAGCTAAACAAGCTCTGATACAACATGTAACACCCCGATCCCTCTCGAGACCGGAAGTTCTATCAATCAATCTAATCGTAACCCAATTCTAAACCCGGGCATAAAATTTGGAAAAAACAGACGGAGTCTCCCCTGTTTCTAGGCAAAATACAAACCTGTGACAGTATATAAGTGGACCAGTACCGTGTCCAATCATTCAAACACCTCAAGGCCATCTGAGCCTTGTTTCTCAGCAATTAAACACAACAAGTATACATACATTTCCAAGTACCCAGACTATTCTAACTCTTTCTTTTAGACAATACAAACATGCATTGAAATTAAACTATACTAACTGAATACATAAACCAGCTTATTATTCTACCTTAATTACTTAGTTAAATTTAAATGACATTCCTTTTAACATTAAATACATACAACACATGAAACATACATCTTTGCATCTTTGACAACTCAAGCCACATATCACGCAAGACAACTCCTCAAGCACGATCTATCACATATCCACGAACTTTTCAGCTAACATGACTCCTGAAATGTGGTGGTGAGGAGTGAGTATACACAACACGTATACTCAGTGAGGGCAAGACAGATTTCGAGGTGGAGAGAAAGAAGATCGTGCAATGCAAATAGATACAGTTAAGTAATATAGTCAATAAGAAAGCATTCAATATAAACGAAAATACAATAAACAATCAAAGAAAGCATTAACACAACCATTCAAAGCTATACCACACTTTGAAGGTGGTTCATTCATATGAGCAATGTATCATTTCACGAGTGATACATCAATCTCGAGCTTGATGTTGACAACGATGACAATAAGCGCGCAACCACCTTATAACTTCAGTTTGGAATACCCCGGAAGTATCCAATCAATTCTACGACCCAAATCTCCCTGGGAGGCAACCTAAGCGAGAATGGGATTAGGACACGGAGCTAGAGCAACCAACCCTGGCAGCCCGAGACTACCCAGAGAGGCCCATCACTCACGCGCCTAACACTTATGCAATGCAATACGAGATATAAGCAATAAACGAGCGATAGCACAACAATACAAATTAGTAGCGATAAACAAGATATCAAGCATTTATAATCAATACTAGCATTCAATTAACTTTTCAAGCTTAACTATCACTAATATCAACAATAACATCAATCAAACAAGTAATAGCAGTTCAAACACAGAAAAATGAAAAAAATCACTATTCAATCCCTAACTTCCGAAGGCAATTACGAGCAAACAAGCTACAGGATTAGGAAACCGATTTCACTACATTTACTTAGGCACTACAAGGCACGTTTCTATGTCACTAAACCTTACTTTCCCGACCGAAGCCCGAAAGTCCACCTACTGCGTTTGAACTACAGCTATGTTAAGCGGTCACTCAATCAAGGCCACAACAGCGCCAAAAGTGCTTCCATGCCCTCAATAGCAAAACCCCCAACTCAATTCGAGCACGGTCAACTCTTGGTCAAATGGCCCCTTTACATTTCTTTGTTTAATTTCCAATTTTAACAAAGGCTGGTCCGTTTTTATTGCACATTTTATCTTTCTATCACTAATGACACCTATCCAAATCAAGCAATCGCAATTCGGATCAAAATCCAAAATTTTAGGGTTTTACTATTCAAAATCACTATTTATTATTTTTCCCCAATTTCAAATATGCAATTTCAGCTGTAAAAATTGCTAAATAACTATCAAACAATGTTCTACGAACTCAAAGGAAGCTATATCAAGCAATTATAGGCATTATAACACATTATATATCAAATCTAAAAATTTGAAACAAAATTCAAATTCAAATATAAATGCACAAAAGCGTGAAAACCCTCACAGAGATTGAAGACCAAAACCCGCAAGGACCCGAGCCACGACCCTCGAGCAATTCCACGCACGATTGTAGAAGAAAATGCAAGAAAAATTATTTTTTCCCTCCTTGGACATTCAACCATGGGAAGGACTTATTGGGCATTTTGAAATTTGTTTTTTTGATCATTTTTTTGATTTTTGGCTATTTAAAAGAATTGACAAAGCTCAAGGTCAAAATGGTCATTTTGCAAAGTCAAGCTTAAGTTAAAATTGGCCAAATAAGCTTATTTTGATGCCATTTAATCTAATTCAAGTTAAAATAATGCAATTAGATGGAAAACAACTAAAACTAGCTAAATTAAACTAGAAACGCTATTCACGAAGTTCGAAAAATATTTCTCTAACTCTCATTTTTGAAATACTACGATCAAACGGTCAATAAATGATCGCTAATAAAGTGATGAGCAATAATATAAAATTTTAATTTTTTTGAAAAGTAGAATAGTAGAATAGTTTAAAATTCACTCCGGCTCGGAGTTACTTTTCTCATTTATTTGAAAATCGAGTGATTTTAATGCAAGACAATTAAAACAGATTATTAAAATAATCAAAACAATCAATATTCATTTAAAAATAATTAATTTAACTATTTCTTGAATATTTTAAATAATTATAAAGTTAATGTTAAGATACAAATGAACAAATGAATATAAACACGTAATAGGATGAAATTAAATACTAACATTTAAGATGACACTTAATTAAATATAAGAAAGTAAATCCAATTTCTATAAATAATAAAAATAGGTGATAATCGTTTAATTAATCAATATAAATATTATTAAATGCTTCCAAAAGAAATATCAAAATAGTACAAATTGGTTGATTTAACTAATTAAACATTTAATTAAATGCAGTTATATGTCATTAAATGCATGCGGGGGTCGGGGTATCACACATGGAAGCACTTTTGGCACTCTTGTGGCATTGATTGATTGTCCGGTTAGCATAGTTGTAGTTCAAACGCAGTAGGTGGACTTTCGGGCTTCGGTTGACAAAGTGAGGTTTCGTGCCATAGAAACGTGCCTTGTAGTGCCTGGATAAGGGTAGTGAAATCGGTTTTCCAATCTCGTAGCTCGTTTGCTTGTAATTGCCTTTTGAAGTTAGAGATTAAATAGTGATATTTGTCATTTTTTCGTGTTTGAACTGCTATTGCTTGTTTAACTGATGTTCTTGTTGCTATTAATGATAATCATGCTTGAAATGTTAATTGATTGCTATTATACATTGTAAGTGCTTGTTATATTGAATATTGATACTAATCTGCCCTCGCTCGTTTATTGCTATATATCTCGTATTGCATTGCATAGTGTCAGGCACGTGAGTGATGGGCCTCTCTAGGCAGTCTCGAGCTGCCAAGGTTGGGTTGCTTTAACTCCGTTTCCTATTCCCATTCTCGCTAGGGGTGCCGCTTGAAAGTACTAGCCAACATCTTGTATCGTGTCACCACATATGTAAATGTTGGATTCAATATCGCAAAAGTTATGCATGGATACCTAGTCATAGCCGAAACTACATAGGCTATCAACAAAAATTTCACAAGTTTTGTCACAAAGGATCAACATGCTAACTTTCTATTACATCCATTGTTCATCAACACATGCTATATATATCAATAATACATATAGAAATAGAGAGGTTCATAGTTATACCTCACTTGTAGATCACTTTGGAGAAGGCGATGTTGAAAGACAAGCTTTTGAACTCTTCTAACTTGAAGGTCCTAGTTAGTCCACCAAGTATCCAAAGCTCAACCCACACTTGAAGATTGTATGTGCTAGTAGTATCTTCAAGCTATTAAAACTATGTATGTATGTAACAAGCAAAACAAAAACTTCTCTCTTGTAGTTCTAGCTATATCCGAAACTTGCAAGCAAGTAGATGAAGTTATTTTGCTCTTGATTGGTATGTATGTCGTGTGGTGAGAGGCCTTGTGTGTGTGAGAGAAAATGTTATCATCTTGATTATAATAATGCATCATAATAGGTAACCAATCATATTATCACCTTTTAATCAAAAGCCATGCAAGACTTTTGATTCTAATGATTAGCATTAGATGACAAGATGACAACTTTCTTTCTCCTTCTACCCTTGGCCAAAAATGCAAGAGGGTAGAGAGAGAATGTTTGTCATCTTTTATTAAATATATATTATATGCTCATATAAACATATATATAATATTACTTTAATAGGTGGCCAATCAAAATTGCTTCCTTCTAAAGTAAAAGCCATGCAAGTCCTAGGATTGTAATCATTACAATCCAAATGTAGCTTTATTCTCTCTCTTGACACTTGTCAAAAAGGCTTTATCAACAAAAGAAATGGTCAAGATTCTTTTGTCTTTATTCAAAAATGAATCCTATCAATTCTTTTCAAATTCAAATGACTTGGATTGATGACATGAACAATCCTAGTTATTAATCTCTACACGTACATGCCACATGTAATTATATAGTCATTAATTTGTAATTCACCTTTTGACAACTAAGAAGATGGCGTGGCATTCTCAAATTATATCATCATTACACATATACATATATAAACACCTTTATATATATATATATAGGATTTAATCCCGTAGTCATTAATTTATAATTAAGACGATAAATAACTTCATATGCATGTGTACCACAATCAACATAATAGTTACGCGTCTTAATATCCAACTGAAGTGCTTTCATGACATGAGGACATGTAAGTGATATGGTATGATTAGGAAAACAATTAAAGAAAATGGGACCATTACATAGACTAGTCTCTACTAATCCTAGTAATGAATCATTGTATCTAAGTAACCCACAATCTCTAAGAGCTAGATATACACTGGTATCTAGTCCTTCTCTGATTAAAGGCTTAAGTGCGACTTGCACATGGCCAATATGAAGAAATCTATAGCCGTTTCTCTTGGCTTTATCTAAAGATTTCTAGGAAAAAAGTCTGATGCTCTGTTGATCACTGGTTAATGGCACAACTTCTTCCTTACATTTAATAGTAATGAAAGATTTTAGGTCGATAAGACCTTTATGGTAAATCTCTTTTATGTCCATTTTAGGAGGTTTCCAATTACTTAACTCTCCTACTGTCCATGTCTGTTCTATTTTAGCTATGGCATTATTATCTGATCTAACTGAAGCATTACTGCTACTAGAAGCCATTACAACTATGTTACTAGTTCTGCCCTTACTATCTGCGAACCTACTTACTATCTTCGAGCCAACGATGCCTACAAGGGAAACCTGGAGCCAACTACCCTTCCTCGGGTCTTACTTACTCCCTAACCCTATCACGACCTATCGCGGCAAAGGTAAGTTGTAGATACAGGTAAGTTGGACAAAACTAACAACCTAGTTGTTCTGGCTCTGATACTAGAAACAAACCAGGATAGATAAGGTAATAATAGGCATAATGGAAACATGATTAAACATGGATAATAGACAAGTAAAATAAAAGATAAACGACAAAGATGGATATAAAAGGAGACATAGTCTTTTACTTGTTATTAGATGTACTGGAAGGTAATTGTGTTACACTGGGGTTGTACAGGAGTACAACAAAAGAGTGAACCGAATAAAAAGAAAAAAAAAGAGAATTCGGATCCTGAGTGGGATCAAAATCTTAATCCTCAAAAAGCGAAGGGAAAGAAAATTCGGATCCTATGTTTTGAGGCAGACTCTACCTTAATATAGGATAACAAAATGTGAATAAAAAAGTGAAATGTAAAAATGAAAAGTCAAAAGTAAGTTTTCAAAAAGTGAACAGTAAAAAGTGATTTTACTATTCATGAATAGTGTGCCTGGATAGTGTCGGCTTTTACTGTGACCGAATCTTGTTTTGTCTTGACATGATGATCTTGTCTGGCTTTTACTGTGGCCGAAAGATCCTTTGTTGTGACGTGATGATAATGCTTTTGACTGGATTACTTTCACTGTGACCGAAAGTAATTTTGTCATCTTGCGATGATGATGTCCGATGATGGAATCTTGACTAAATTCATCTTCTTCTTCATCTCTGAGTTTGAAATTGGTTCTATGCTAAAGACGTTGTGAAACTTCTTCATGTCTAGATCATGCTGACTATGGTAGAATACATACAAGTACACTGAGTGATGTATATTTCCCACTAATACAAAGAAAATATATAAACTAGTCTATTTTCCCTATAATCTAATCTGCATCGTACTTAGTCTTACTATCTTCGAAGCCTAACTATCTCTCATCTAACCGCCACATGGGTAACAACGGAGTCTTACGCCTTCTGCTCCTCAATCCCGTGACCTTGCAAGATTGTTGAGATAGGTTTGCTAGAGGTAAGTTGGCTAAAGGTAAGTTGACTAAGCAAAATACAAAATAAAATACAGGCTAGAAGATAAACAAGTTTTTAAATCTTCTTTGGCTTTTTGGGAAAGCCACACCCATCAATGGACTTGTGATGTCTTTACTAGTTGCCGTTTGACCTGGACTAGCTGAAGTTTTATGTAATTCTTCAGTAACCAAGTGACTTCAGAGAAGGGAAATCTAACCGTTGCATCCTAGTTTTTGAAGGGAACTTAGAAGAACAAAACCCTATCTGTCCAATATTTTTTGTGAGAACATTAGGAAACTCATCTATATTGTGTTTTTGGCGGAGAACACAACTAAACTCCATTGTTTGAATTACAATGGTGTAAAAATGCCATAACAATCATCTTCATTGTTATTGGCGGAATCTGTAGAGATGGATGCCTGATCTGGGGCAAGCTCATTGAGTTGTAACATGATGGCCTGAATTTCTTCATAACTGGTGGCCGCTGCAAGCTGAGTATGGAGGAAAATCTTAAAGGAGAGAAACTCTTGTTGTTCTGGCTGAATTTCCTTCTTCTGCTTCTGATTGGTTTCTAGCCATGCTTGGACTTTTGGAGTTGAACAAGAACTGTTGTTCATCTTTTTTCACTACATGACGCAATGATTTCTTTCGAAAACCGGTATGACTTGCTGATTTCCGAAAGATGTATGTTTGAATGCGAATTCTGATATGAAAATCCATGTTACAAAGAAAATTCTGTAGAACACAAAAAATGGGGGAAGGTAGGCTAAATGTTTTGGTGCCTTCTAATTTTTTGTGAAATACTTATATCCTTCGTAAACTGGTTCTAGTAAGATTTATGTTATAGGACCATATGATGCTCACCATTGGATAAACCAATTTGGGACTTGTAGGGGAAATGATTTCTTGAAAAGAAAAAACCATGACATATCATGTTTATCATTCTGGCGATAGAAACATATGTACCACGCCTGAATGTAATCATAATAGTTATAGTCTCTAAAAACTGTTGCATCAACTGGCAATTGTTTGGTTTTTTGTAGAGGTTGTGCCCATTGATCAAGGGTGAGCACAGTCTGTAGTTTGGCCTTGACATGGCTGTACTGGCCTAGTTGTTTGTCTTTGTCATATGGGACAAACTCTATTGATTCTGTTGCTATGAGAATGGCCTCATAGTAACTATGGGTTTTGAATGTGTTATCTGGGATGTAGTTTGAGTGGGGATGAAGAAATGCCCTAGCAAACTCATCTGGGGTGATATTTGGGTTCTGTCTGAAATGTGTTGGTTCTGTTACAAGAATCTGGTCAAAGACGTTCTTGTAAATGTATGAAGGAGATGGTAACTGTTTAGGTTCTGGAGTAACTGATTTTGGTTTAGCAACAAGGGGCTGAAACTTGTTACTGACTGTAATCTGTGAAGACGATGTTCCTGCAAAACCTGCATGAACACTGGTTAATTGTTTCTGTGGGGTCAAAGTCCCCAAAACTGTGAGGTTTCTACCTAAGGTTGACTGGGTAGATATCTGTGTATGGGTTATCTGTTTGTCTTCAACCTTGACTGGGGTTGATGACTGAGCTGGAGTGGATACTGGTGTACTGGCTTTCTGGGCATAGGAGCTGAGATCGAATGCCTTTGCCTTGCCTTTGTCTTTCTTGGGTGCCATTGTTACTAAGTCAGGAGTGAATGATCCCTGCAAATGGTTAGCAATAATTTATAGAAAGAAATAAGGAATTGAAAAATTATCAATTCTGCTTCTGCATCTGAAATCTTTGTTTCAATCTATTAGATACGGTGGACTTGAAACAATCCATCTGGATTCATTAATTGAATCCTTGGGGTCCGTCTCTGTGTTCTGCAAAACAACAAAATTAAAAGGTATTCCCGGAGGAATCCTATGTAATAGGCACGTGGCCTGTTAGAAATTCTCTGGTTAGAAAATCAGGGATGAAATTATCCTCTCCCTTGATATATTCAATATCAAAATCGAAAATTGACAGGATGGCCTGCCATCTGGCAAAAATCTGTTTAGAAGCTATGTTCTTAACATCTTTTGTTAAAATATCCTTAGTTGACTTGCAATAAACTCGAACTAAGAATTTCTGATTCAACAAATCTTCCTGAAAGTTTGAAATACATTTTACAATGTACAAAATCTCTTTTTTGACTGTTGAATAATTCTGTTGCGCTTTATCCCATGTTCCTGAAGGAAAATGAATAATGTGTTCTTTACCTTCGAAAATCTGTATTAAAATACCACCAAATCCTAATTCAGAAGTGTGAAACCCTACTTTCCTACTTATCTCGTTTTACGTGCTATACCTCGTTTTGCGTGCATATGATCTGTTTATGTGCTATAGGACCTAGAAAGTTATAATTTTGATGTCAATACTCCTAATACGTGCTAAATGTGCATTCATGAAATTTTCATAAAAAACGGAGTCAGAAATTTTATCGTCGATTTTTAGTGAATAGTATTTTCGAAACACGTCCGCTAAAATTTTGAAACTGGTCTTTTTAACCCTTCTAGACCTAGTCCACGGACTTTAATAGACCTGTGTTTGATGAAAACGGTTTTAAAATCGGCTTAAGAATTTATTAGGGTTTTTACACCGACTTTTGCGAAAATCGAGTTTTAAGCCGACTCGGGTGAAATTGTTGGATTGTAAAACTTCTTGTCACCTAAAAATAATTTACTTGAGCTAGATTGGGTGTTGAATAATTGTTTTGAACTTTGATGATCAAGAAAATGCATTTAAAGTCATTAAAACACAAAAATATCAATTTAAATTAACTTTGACTTTATTAAATTATTGACCTTATAAGCTAACATCACCTACACACACTCACACAACACAAAAACACCATCACAAACACACACATTGCCGTGAGTTTGAGGGAGAGAAAGCCAAAGAGATTTTCAACCAATTTTTCAAAGAAAAACCTAGTTTTTGTCCGTAGAACTTCGCACTGACTTGGATTCCGCTTGTTGGGCACGCATAGCACGCATTCCTAGGCTTATATCGCATCAAAGGTGAGAGAAAAATTCTAGATCTCAAAATGTTATTTTTATACTTTTGTTCATAAATGAAAATTTAACCGTTAGAATTGAAATCTGATGATAGATTATTGCTCCTTGCATGCTAGGGATCGTTATATACTAATACTACGAATTTCTGTCGGATGTAGCATAATTTTTATTTTCCGGGTATTTAATTTTGAGTAAAATGTTCAAAGTTGAATTAAATGAGTTGTGTTGATCGAAATCGATTGCCGTCGATTTCTAAATACTTGATAATTACGTGTTAGCGCCATTGTAATGCCGAATTTTCGATTACATTGTTCGTGTGAAAATCTGGAAAATCCAGCCATGACATCCTAGGGTTTTAGGGTTATCGGGCATGATTTGGAGGTGTTATGGTGGATTTCCGAGAGGGCTAATGTAGTAGGTTGAATGGGTGAGTGATATGAACTGATTTGGCAATGTTTGGATTAGTAGATTGTAAGTTATGAATTTTAGAAATTTAGGTTGTCATTCTTTAATTTCTTGAACGATGCCTTTAGATGTTTGGGTTGTGTTTGAGTGTTGAATTGTGAGTTGTTGATGAGTAATTTAGAGTTTAATTGTGTATATGATGCATGTCCGGTTAGATGGCCTACTTTGTCATCTAACTAAGTTAATTGATTGATTGATTATTATTGAGTTCGGGAATCGGGCACTTTCTTTGCTGATCTCCCAATTGATTGATTGATTATTATTGAATTCAGGAATCGGGCACTTTGGTTGCTCATTTCCCAATTGTTTGATTGATTGATGATTGATGATGTTTATGGAGTCTTGGTATGTGTGTGCCCCCTCTCGGGCAGTGTTGGGCTGTCGGGTTGATAACGGCATGACTGCCATAGGCTACCCCCAGCTCGCATGACGGAGGTGTCATGGAGGGAGGGGCTAGTGAGGTACCTCGGGTGCGTGAGTAATGGGGAGTTATAAGAAGAACGGTTGAGATCGTGATAGCATTTGGAGCTACACCAAATAGAGTATCCTTTATTGATTGGTTATATAGCTATGTGATGATAGTATTATTTGTGTTATTGTGTGTTTACTGACTCAAATGATTATTCCAAGGAATTTAGTGGACCTTGCTCGAGATCTATCGGATCCTCACTGGGCTTATGTATATAAGCTCACTCTCTATTATTGCATGCATATAGGTGTACTATCGCAGGATTATGGGTACGTGCCTCCTGAAGAGGAGAATGTGGAAAATGTGTCTTACGTGGACGAGTCATATGTTCCTGAGTCTTATCCATGATTCTATGTTGTTTAATGTCTTGAACATTAGCTTAATAGACTTTTATATGCTTTATGGTTCTTATTGTAATAGATATTGAAAAGATGATGATCCAAATGATGTTAACTTAGTGGCTTTCTTTTGTCTATGGTTAAGTTGTAAATGTGTCTCAACTTACTTTTGAAATGTATAATAAGGTTGAGGTATTGTATGTTATGTTGGAACGGAGGCAGATAACCAAGACTGATTATTGTTTATTACAGTTATGTTGTGTGTTACTATGTTGTTGAAGAGTTGTTGATTGTATGGTTATGGAATTGGGAGTTTAATGTTATTAATGAGGTTGGTTTTGAACCTCGGAAATCTCTTTACTCTCGTTATGCTGCCGAAATTCCGTTGCGTCCTGACTGATTATAGGTGGGGTCGAGTTGGGGCGTGACAAGAAGCATCTGTCTGAACTATCTTTGGGGTGTCTGGTTGACATAAAGATAAAACCGGTAAGACCTTAACTTGACGCTTAATTTCCTGAACAGCTTTGGTATGAATATCAGACCATGCTGGAGGATTCTTTTTAAGACGTTCAAAAAGAGGTTTACATAAATGGCGAATGCCTGGATAAAAATCTGCAACATAGTTTAAAGATCCTAAAAATCTTTGCAATTGTGTTTTCTCACGTAGAATGTCTAGGAATTTTTCTGCAAAATCAAGGGTTCTTTGGATAGGGGTGATTTTCCCAAAAGAAATCATGTTTCCAAGAAATCTGATTTTTGTTTGAAATAATTTAATATTGGGTGCAGAAACCACAAGACCATTTTCTTTAATGACTTTAAAGAAAATATGCAAATGTTTCCAATGCTGATGAATATCATTACTGAAGACTAAAACATTATCAATGTAAACAATTGTGAAGTCTATGAACTGATTAAAAATCTGGTTCATAATGTTTTGGAATTCTGAAGGTGCATTCTTGAGTCCAAAAGGCATGACATTCCACTCATATTGTTCAAATGGAACGGTGAATGCTGTTTTGTACCTTTCTGGTTCTAAAACTTGGATTTGCCAAAATCCCGATTTCTTGTCAAATTTACTGAAGACATGGGCCTGATTTAATCTCTTAAGGAGATCATTCTTGTTGGGTAATGGATATCTGATCCATTGTAAGACCTTGTTTAAGGGCTTATAATTTATGACTAAACGAGGGACTCCTCGTTCCTGTTCTGCATGTTTATTAACATAAAAAGCTACACAAGACCACGGACTTTTGCTGGGTCGGATAAGCTTTTTATCTAATAAACTCTGGATTTCTTTTTTGCAAAGAGAAAGATATTCCTGATTCATCTGGATGGGTCTAGCCCTAGTATGAATATTCTGTTCTGAAAAATCCTTCTCATATGGGAGATAGACTGAATGTTTTTTATGAGCCCAAAAGGCCGTAGGAAGTTCTGAACAAACTTCTTTTTCAAGTTTGATCTGGAAGTCTTTGATACCCAATTGCTGTGTAGCAATCTGTTAATCAATTATGAGACTTTTAATATATTGTTTAAGAAAACTGATTTGGTTTTCTTTCTGTTGGATTGAGTTAATATCTCTTTGCTGTGAATGATAATAAAACTCAAATATGATTGATTTTCCTAACACACTGGTAGAAATACCTTGTTCTATTACAGTCATGGGAAATAACTGCTGAAGAAATGGACTCCCGAGAATGACTTGGGAATTCAACTGTTTGATAAGGACAAAACTGGTCGAGAAACAAATACCTTGATTACACACATGTACATTAGGTAATTTGTACCTGATCTGGAGTCTGGTAGAGTCAGCTGTAGAAAGCTTATCTCTAGTTTTCTCAAAATATCTGGAAGGTATCAAACCTTCTTGGATGCAATTCATATCTGCACCTGAGTCCAATAAGGCAATGGTTTCAAATTTGAAATCATTAACCTTGATGGTTAACTGAACATACCATTTCTGGTACATGATTCTGTTTAGAAGATTGAGATAATCCTCTGTTGGCTTGGAAGTACTAGATCCCTCTGTCAGTTTGCCAATAGCAATTTGAGTCTGTTTATCAAGTTCATCATTCTGAGAAAGATGTTCTTGATGTTCTAAACTTTCTATTTGTAAGATCTGGACATCTTGCTAAAGATGTTCATGATCAAGTCTGAGATCATAAATCTCTTGTTTGTACTCTTGTATGAGTTGTTGAATTTCTATTTTTAACAATTTAATCTCATGCTGGAGATCAGAGATTCCCACTGGTTGAGATTTTCTCTTTTGGAAATGACTGAGAATATCAGAATAATTGGTATTCTTGATATTATTCTGAGTAGATATGGATGGAGGATTCTTTTCCTCTTTCTGATCCATAATATCTTTGAGTCTGAGAAGATAAGCTTGCTTTTCTTCTGGATCATTGATCTTACAGATCATATCGATCATAAGACCATGAGAGTCTGTAAGGACGTTGAGTCCTTTCTGACATAAACATGTTCCTTTGCTGGGACAAGTACATTCCTGGATGGAGTTGGAAGAACTACTGGAATAGTAGTTGTCTGTTCCAATCTGATTAATGTTTTCTTCATCAGAATATTCTGAAGAAGAGCTAGATGATGATTCAAGGTCATCAATGGACTGGATAATTCTACTCTTTGTAGCTTCATCTAATTCTAATGATTGAACTAGTGATCTGATTTTGCAGTCTTTTGCAAAATGTCCTGGTTTACCACATTTGAAGCAACGTATGGTCTTATGTTCTTTACTATGTTTGTGATAGTTTGGTTTCCAATTTTTTCGTGGAAACTTCTGATAATGTTTCTTCTTGGTGTATGGTTTGTTGCCATACTTCTGGTTATATTTCTGTCCAATAGACTTGAAGTGATTCTTGTATTTTTTGGAGGAAATTCTGGATTTATGTGTTTTATGAGTATGGGGTGAACGAACACTTTCTATACCATATTGTTCACACCAATTTCCTAGTTCTTTTCTGTTAGACTATTACTTAAGTTGTGCTTTAAAACGAAGATCAGTGCAAATCTTCAAAGCAGTCTTGTTAATATGGGATATGATGTCACCATATGTCATTAGATCATAGTCTAATCCTGGGAAATCATGTGAAAGGGCTTCTTTCACTTGCTGAGCAAATAACTTTGGAAGTCCAGATAGAAATCTTTCTTTCCAATAACTGGCGTTATTGTCAGATCTTTGGTATAGTTTACTGAGGAAGAAATCCTTGTACCATCGGAAGTCTTGGAGTGTTCTACATCTGAGGTTCTGAAGGATTTCAAATGTTCTTTCTTGGTAGACTGTGGGATCACCTATGAAATGGTAGGTGATATCGAAGACTAAGGCTGATAGAGCACATGACTCTGTCTGGCCTTGCTGGTTAAGAATGGGTTCACCATTCTCATTGGTTTTCACCATGTTGAGAATGCTATCTTTGGTAGCATCATTGAGGTGGTCATCCCACCATCCTTTGAGCTGACCATTGAAGCCAACGATGATATTTCTAGCTGCTGCTCTTTCTGAAACAGCCTGTTTATAAATGTTACCGATGATGATCATCTGTTTGGTAACATTAAGGATCTGGTATTCTGTCATTCCATCTATGTTCCATTCATAGATCTGGGTTCCTGAGTAGGACCTTTGGGAATGAGATTATTCAATTTGAAGATCTGGGGGTGAAGATCTGGGATAGAAATTCTTTGTTTTAGGAAAAGATATTCTATTAATGTGGATAACTTTATCCTTCCCGGAATTCTATGAAGATGAGGATTCACAATCAGAATTACTGTCCGATTGCTTCAAGGTCTGAAGAGCTGGTTGGCTAGATGAAGGTTCTGATTTCTTTGATCTGGAAATCAGTTCCTGGAGAAGATATGAAATCAGGTCTGAAGAGCTGGTTGGCTAGATCAAGGTTAATAATTTCAAATTTGAAACCATTGCCTTATTGGACTCAGGTGCAGATATGAACTACATCCAAGAAGGTTTGATACCTTCCAGATATTTTGAGAAAACCAGAGAGAAGCTTTCTACAGCTGACTCTACTAGACTCCAGATCAGGTACAAATTACCTAATGCACATGTGTGTAATCTAGGTATTTGTTTCCCGACCAGTTTTGTCCTTATCAAACAGTTGAATTCCCAAGTCATTCTCGGGAATCCATTTCTTCAGCAGTTATTTCCCATGACTGTAACAGAACAAGGTATTTCTACCAGTGTGTTAGGAAAATCAATCATATTTGAGTTTTATTATCCTTCACAGTGAAGAGATATTAACTCAATCCAACAGAAAGAAAACCAAATCAGTTTTCTTAAACAAGATATTAAAAGTCTTAGAATTGATGAACAGATTGCTACACAGCAATTGGCTATCAAAGACTTCCAGATCAAACTTGAAAAAGAAGTTTGTTCATAACTTCTTATGGCCTTTTAGGCTCGTAAGAAACATTCAGTCTCTCTCCCATATGAGAAGGATTTTTCAGAACAGAATATTCTTACTAGGGCTAGACCCATCCAAATGAATCAGGAATATCTTTCTCTTTGCAAAAAAGAAATCCAGAGTTTATTAGATAAAAAGCTTATCTGACCCAGCAAAAGTCATGGTCTTGTGCAGCCTTTTATGTTAATAAACATGCAGAACAGGAACGAGGAGTCCCTCGTTTAGTCATAAATTATAAGCCCTTAAACAAGGTCTTACAATGGATCAGATATCCATTACCCAACAAGAATGATCTCCTTAAGAGATTAAATCAAGCCCATGTCTTCAATAAATTTGACATGAAATCGGGATTTTGGCAAATCCAAGTTTTAGAACCAGAAAGGTACAAAACAGTATTCACCGTTCCATTTGGACAATATGAGTGGAATTTCATGCCTTTTGGGCTCAAGAATGCACCTTCAAAATTTCAAAACATTATGAACCAGATTTTTAATCAGTTCACAGACTTCACAATTGTTTACATTGATGATGTTTTAGTCTTCAGTAATGACATTCATCAGCATTGGAAACATTTGCATATTTTCTTTAAAGTCATTAAAGAAAATAGTCTTGTGGTCTCTGCACCCAATATTAAATTATTTCAGACAAAAATCAGATTTCTTGGAAACATGATTTCTTTTGGAAAAATCACCTCTATCCAAAGAACCCTTGATTTTGCAGAAAAATTCCCAGACATTTTGCGTGAGAAAACACAGTTGCAAAGATTTTTGGGATCTTTAAACTATGTTGCAGATTTTTATCCAGGCATTCGCCATTTATGTAAACCTCTTTTTGAACGTCTTAAAAAGAATCCTCCAGCATGGTCTGATATTCATACCAAAGCTGTTCAGGAAATTAAGCGTCAAGTTAAGGTTTTACCGATTTTATCTTTATGTCAACCAGACATCCCAAAGATAGTTCAGACAGATGCTTCTGAATTAGGATTTGGTGGTATTTTAATACAAAATTTTGAAAGTAAAGAACACATTGTTCATTTTCATTCAGGAACATGGGATAAAGCCCAACATAATTATTCAACAGTCAAAAAAGAGATTTTGTCCATTGTAAAATGTATTTCAAAATTTCAGGAAGATTTGTTGAATCAGAAATTCTTAGTTCGAGTTTATTGCAAGTCAACTAAGGATATTTTAACAAAAGATGTTAAGAACATAGCTTCTAAACAGATTTTTGCCAGATGGCAGGCCATCCTGTCAATTTTCGATTTTGATATTGAATATATCAAGGGAGAGGATAATTTCATCCCTGATTTTCTAACCAGAGAATTTCTAACAGGCCACGTGCCTATTACATAGGATTCCTCCGGGAATACCTTTTAATTTTGTTGTTTTGCAGGACACAGAGATGGACCCCAAGGATTCAATTAATGAATCCAGATAGATTGTTTCAAGTCCACCGTATCTAATAGATTGAAACAAAGATTTCAGATCCAGAAGCAGAATTGATAATTTTTCAATTCCGTATTTCTTTCTATAAATTGTTGCTAACCATTTGCAGGGATCATTCACTCCTGACTTAGTAACAATGG
Source organism: Ehretia macrophylla (assembly GCA_037974665.1). Classification (NCBI taxonomy): domain Eukaryota; kingdom Viridiplantae; phylum Streptophyta; class Magnoliopsida; order Boraginales; family Ehretiaceae; genus Ehretia; species Ehretia macrophylla. The sequence continues at coordinate 64,046,458 of CM075771.1, read as the reverse complement.
CACCCAAGAAAGACAAAGGCAAGGCAAAGGCATTCGATCTCAGTTCCTATGCCCAGAAAGCCAGCACACCAGTATCCACTCCAGCTCAGTCATCAACCCCAGTCAAGGTTGAAGACAAACAGATAACCCATACACAGATATCTACTCAGTCACCCTTAGGTAGAAACCTCACAGTTTTGGGGACTTTGACCCCACAGAAACAATTAACCAGTGTTCATGCAGGTTTTGCAAGAACATCGTCTTCATAGATTACAGTCAGTAACAAGTTTCAGCCCCTTGTTGCTAAACCAAAATCAGTTACTCCAGAACCTAAACAGTTACCATCTCCTTCATACATTTACAAGAACGTCTTTGACTAGATTCTTGTAACAGAACCAACACATTTCAGACAGAACCCGAACATCACCCCAGATGAGTTTGCTAGGGCATTTCTTCATCCCCACTCAAACTACATCCCAGATAATACATTCAAAACCCAGAGTTACTATGAGGCCATTCTCATAGCAACAGAATCAATAGAGTTTGTCCTAGAAGACAAAGACAAACAACCGGGCCAGTACAGCCATGTCAAGGCCAAACTACAAACTGTGTTCACCCTTGATCAATGGGCACAACCTCCACAGAAAACCAAACAACTACCAGTTGATACAGCAGTTTTCAAAGACTATAACTATTATGATTACATTCATGCGTGATACAGATGTTTCTATCGCAAGAATGATAAACATGATATGTCATGGTTTTTTCTTTTCAAGAAATCATTTCCCCTACAGGTCCTAAATTGGTTTATCCAATGGTGGGCATCATATGGTCCTATAACAGAAATCTTACCAGAACCAGTTTACGAAGGATATAAGTATTTCATAGAAAATTGGAAGGCACCAGAACATTTAGCCTACCTTCCCCCATTTTTTGTGTTCTATATAATTTTCTTTGTAACATGGATTTTCAGATCAGAATTCGCATTCAAACAGACATCATTCGGAAACCAGCAAGTCATACCGGTCTTCGGAAGAAATCATTGCGTCATGTGGTGGAAAAAGATGAACAACAGTTCTTGTTCAACTCCAAAAGTCCAAGCATGGCTAGAAACCAATCAAAAGCAGAAGAAAGAAATTTAGCCAGAACAACAGGAGTTTCTCTCCTTTAAGAATTTCCTTCATACTCAGCTTGCAGCGGCTACCAGTTATGAAGAAATTCAGGCCATCATGTTACAACTCAATGAGTTTGCCCCAGATCAGGCATCCATCTCTACAGATTCTGCCAATAACAATGAAGATGATTGTTATGGAATTTTTACACTATTGTAATTCAAACAATGGAGTTTAGTTGTGTTCTCCACCAAAAACACAATACAGATGAGTTTCTTAATGTTCTCACCAAAAACATTAGACAGATAGGGTTTTGTTCTTCTAAGTTCCCTTCAAAAACTAGGATGCAACGGTTAGACTTCCCCTTTTTGAAGTCACATGGTTCCTGAAGAATTCCATAAAACTTCAGCTAGTCCAGGTCAAACGACAACTGGTAAAGACATCACAAGTCCATTGATAGGTGTGGCTTTCCCAAAAAGCCAAAGAAGATTTAAAAACTTGTTTATCTTCTAGCCTGTATTTTATTTTGTATTTTGCTTAGTCAACTTACCTTTAGCCAACTTACCTTTAGCAAACCTATCTCAACAATCTTATAAGGTCACGGGATTGAGGAGCAGAAGGCGTAAGACTCCGTTATTACCCATGTGGCGGTTAGATGAGAGATAGTTAGGCTTCGAAAATAGTAAGGCTTCGAAGATAATAAGACTAAGTACGATGCAAATTAGATTATAGGAAAAATAGACTAGTTTATATATTTTCTTTGTATTAGTGGGAAATATACATCACTCAGTGTACTTGTATGTATTCTACCATAGTCAGCATGATCCAGACATGAAGAAGTTTCACAACATCTTCAGCATAGAACCAATTTCAGACTCAGAGATGAAGAAGAAGATGAATCCAGTCAAGATTCCATCATCAGACATCATCATCGCAAGATGACAAAATTACTTTCGGTCATAGTGAAAGTAATCCAGTCAAAAGCATTATCATCACGTCACGACAAAGGATCTTTCGGCCACAGTAAATGCTAGACAAGATCATCATATCAAGACAAAACAAGATTTGGCCACAGTAAAAGCCGACACTATCCAAACACACTATTCTTAAATAGTAAAATCACTTTTTACTGTTCACTTTTTGAAAAGTTACTTTTGACTTTTCATTTTTACATTGCACTTTTTTATTCACATTTTGTTATCCTATATTAAGGCAAAGTCTGCCTCATAACATAAGATCCGAATTTTCTTTCCCTTCCTTTTTAGAGGATTAAGATTTTGATCCTACTCAGGATCTGAATTCTCTTTTTTTTCTTTTAATTCGGTTCACTCTTTTGTTCTACTCCTGTACAACCCCAGTGTAACGCAGTTACCTTCCAGTACATCTAATAACAAGTAAGAGACTCTGTCTCCTTTTATCTCCATCTTTGTCGTTTATCTTTTATTTTACTTGTCTATTATCCATGTTTAATCATGTTTCCATAATGCCTATTATTACTTTATCTATCCTGGTTTGTTTTTGGTATATATATATATATATATATATATATATATATATATATATATATATATTATTTTATTTCCCATTCCATTAGAATAAATATATTGAAACAACTTTTCAATAATTACAGTTTGTCTCTAAAAGTTTTGGTAATTACAATTTAACCCCAAAAGTTTCCAAAATTATACTTTTGGCCCAAATACCAACTTTGATGACTCTTAACACTTTAAAGCCACCAACCACATAATACAAGCTTCCGGTGAACTTATTCATAATACTTATTAGTGTGTGACCTTCTAGATTCATAATCGCGAACCGATGAGGGACCTGATAAACCTCCTTATCTATTTCGAAAATGTCTCTGTCATTTACCGAAATACCCTCATGCTCATGAGTGACGCACTAGCAACGAACGTACCATGAGAATGTAAACGATAATGAAGACGACGTCTTTCATGAATCCATTTAACTATCAAGAATTAGCGTGCAGTCCGATCCTTCTATTACAAGTGCCCCGATCGGGAAAGGACCATGAAATGGTTAAGCCCACATCCGATACTATGTATAAATCTGAATCGGTGAAACGATAGATGACTACCATAGAAAAACTCATTTCCATCACTTCATACTTGCCTTGGCCAAGGACTTGCTCGTTTACCAATCAATCTCAAATATCATAGGACATCGCCTCACGTCGGAGGTTAACAGATCCTATCTTGACAATTACCTGTCGGTTTATACCACAAGACTAAAACGCGAAAGGCCGTAACCCACCTTAGAAGACGGACATTGTCCAAACGCAGTATTTAGCCCCTGATATAATCGGCAGCCGTAATCTCTCAAGTCTGAGGATTAATTTCCATAATTCTCAACTAAATAGTAAACTATTAACCTGAAATCATGTAGTTCACTATTTATTGTCACATTCAATGATCCGTACACAGACGATCACTCATATGTTTATTAGTCCACATCACCATGTTGTTCTAGCATTTCGCATGTCATTCTTTATCATTAATATCACTATGTTAATCAAAGGTAATAACATATGATAACCCGTACTCGATTATTCTAGTCCCGGTTGAATAATCTGAAGGGCTATGAATTGTTTCTTAATGCTTATCATATTGAAGAGAAAGTGCGAAATATCCTAAGCCCCTTTAGAACATTTCTCTTCTGAGATAGGCACTAGGGACATTCATATCGAAGCGGAGAATATGAAAATCGTACAAATCATATAGTGTATAAAACACATAAACATATTCTTATTAAACCCTAATAAGGTCATCTCAAACTTTAGCATTAGGGCATATCCCAACAATCTCCCACTTGCACTAATGCTATCAACCATAGGATCTAGTGCATTTTACATTCGTATCTCTATACTCATCTTCTCAAAGACAGTGATCAACTGTAACTGACTTTACAGGATCAGTGGGTCAACTATAGAAGCAACTATAGGATCTTTATCTGTTAATTCATTTGCTTATCAGGAAAGAAACTCTTGAATTGACTCTTTACAAGTTTGGACTCTTGATGAGACCTGGTTCTTTTATGCTTGTGCAAAAAGCCTCTATGACAGCTACCATATAGCATCGACTACTATCAATAGACAGAACCATACATTATCCAAACATCATAAAAGTCAAGCAACATCTAGGCTCAAATAATAACATAACTATTATTTATCATTATTGGGAACTCTTTCCAATAATTCACAAATCCATTAAATACACTTTTATCCTTTTAAGTGAATTATTCTCTAAGAACTTCACTTATTTCCATAAACCTTAAAATTCTGGGTTAAAGTTCATATAAAGATCATTATAACAATAAGATCACTAGAACTTTTATGTATTCCCTCTGATATCTATCATGTAACTCATTACATCATATCGTGCCAAGTACTTGCCATCACATTTAAAGGAGAATTCAAACAACGAAAGGATTAAGTGTAAAAACATTCGCAACCTTTCCTTAATAGTTAGAAGAAAATCTACAAGAAAAGACGGATACCCTGTCATTAAGACTAGAGACCAAAATTTTTTAGATTCCTCCATCTTAAAGAAAACTTTAAGATCGTGACTGGGTGTACAGGTCGTGAGAAAACAAACAATCATATCATTGTCATTAAGACTAGAGACCAAAATTTTTTAGATTCCTCCATCTTTAAGAAAACTTTAAGATCGTGACTGGGTGTACAGGTCGTGAGAAAACAAACAATCATATCACTGTACTTCATAGACATGATACTTACAAGACATGATTGGTTTACCCAAGAAATACCATATGATATAAAATTCGTTGGACCTTGGCGAACGAAGGTATCACAAATTTACAAGACTTGTTAAGGGCATCAACTCCTACTAACTTTTCTGATAAATTTAGATATCACCTTCATTTATTAATGAAAACGATCTCTATCTTTTCATTTTAACCATTTCATCATAGTTACCTTTATCTAAAGAAACTATCCATGAAGGAGTTTAAATTCTATATTGCCATAGAATTAAAACATGGTATAAGCTTAAAAATCAATTTGAAAGATTATGGTGATAAAAGATGCATTCTCTAATCTTCTTTTATAACCCAACATATTCTGGACAAGTCTCATAAGCTCCATTTCATTCAATTATTTATTTTAAACAAACTCTTTTGTCAACAAGAATAATTAATCTATCAAACTCATTTAGATAGATAAATACAAGAATTGTAGTCTTTAACTGTTGACCATTTCAAAGTTCAAGACAATATATATATATATATATATATATATATATATATATGATTTGGTATTTAGCCATTTCTATAAATGCGAAGCAATGAAATATAAATGTTTTGAGTTTGAAGACATTCTTTCTTCCGATACGCATTCCGACCATTTTATTACTATTAATGAAAGAAACAAAATGCCAATCATTTCTTACAAAGGATCATTTCCAAAATATCCTCTAGAAACGATTGAAAAATAGTCACTACTATTTAAAGAAATAATCAAACTAATCCGAACATTTATAAACATTTTTCAAAATTGGGATCGCATACAAAGCCGATCCAAAACAACCAAATCATGCACAAACAATGTCTACTACTTAATCCCCTTCTGATGAGAGATCTCCTGGTAAGAATGCCACAACCCGGCTTCTCCTATGTCTCCTCCTCCTCATTCTTCTTTTGTTTCTATTTTGGCTGGGCTCAGCCATAGAAGGAGAGGACTCAACATAGGGATCAGGTGCTGCACCCAAACCAAGGTTTTGCCAGCTAGTCAAAATATCTGGCAACTCATTCAGTGTGACCTCAATTCTATGCACGTGAAAGTCCAAGATCAAGGGAGAGTAGGATGGTGGAAGAGACTGCAAGATCAAGTCAACCTGAAGTCGGGGATCCATAACGAAACCAAATTCCTCCAACTGAGTTACCAAGTAAATCATTCTGAGGCAATGCTGGCTCATGTCACCCCCTTCCTCAAGTCTTATACTAAAAAGCTCACGAGTCAACTGGAATCTCATAGACTGACTGCGCTCGCCAAAGGATTCCTCCAAACAATTAATGATATATTCGAAATGAGGTAAGCCCTCATAGAATCGACGCAGATCATCGCTCATTAATGAAATAATGTATCTCCTAGCACGCATGTCATCCTGGACCCACTTATAGTAAGTGACCTTGTCGGTCTCAGATGTAGTCTCATCAATAGGAGCAAATGTCGGGACATCCAAAATATACTCAATTATCTCAAATCGGAGGACTACCCTTAAACTTTTGTACCATTTCTCAAAATTTGGTCCAACTAAATAATCATGATTAAGGATGGATAAAATAGGATTTATGGATGGAGCCATAAATCTGCAAAAAAAGTAAATATAATAGAAAGTAAGATTGCAGGCTAATAAGAATATATGTATAGCTATTAAATTGCAAAATAAAATAGCTACTCCCACTATTTGTTTTAAATCTCATACTCCCTTAATGAGAAAAACATGAATCTATGAGAAGACTCAAGTGGGATGATCAAGTTCCTATGATCAGACACATTCCTCAAACCTTTGTGGCTATAATTGGAATATGAATACCAAAGGTCAACAACTCTTTGTTGTCTATTTCTCTAAATAGGGTATGGTCTACTTTAGTTCCTAAATCACTTGATCTCAAACCTTTGTGGTTATAATTGATTAGGTGATCTAGTTAGATTGGACCCACCATCACTTAGTTATCCCTCAAATTGAATCAATAGCCTCAAGCCTTTATGGCTATGTTGACCGTTAGATTTTGCCAGACAACCACATCACTATGTTTCATTCTAGCGATTTTAATAAACTTACTTTGAAACATATCCTCTACCTTTGGGTAAGAAGGATCGTATTCATTTGGGTCTTATTAAATATCCTAGGATGGCGGAGGACTACAATAAAACTTCTTTTACCGTTTTTGAAAATCTAATATTAGTTTGCACGTATGGAGTTGATACAATCCCATCAAATAATTAAGCATTCAACATACTGTAAGCTAACAATCTCAATTATAGAAATTTAAATAGTATGAATACAAAGATATAGGAATGGTGGATCATGGGCTTGACTTTTGGGCTAAAAGGAATAAAATTATTCTATTTAAAAGATCTTCAACACTTTGAAATCTTCATTGGGCCTTCAACTCCTTGGAAAAGTCCGGTAGGCCTCCAATTCCTTGGAAAATCTATTGGGCCTTTATCAAGCTTTCTCTTGAAAAATTACATAAAAGTCCTCACTACATAATTCTCTCAAATGAAAATAAATTGAGACTTATGTCTCATATTACAACCCAACAACTTTTGACCTTAAAGCCCATGTCCATGATCAAATTCACCATTCTCAAAATAATAAAATAATAAATATGCATGATTATTCATATCACAATATAATAACCAACATATTAATCTCTAGCATTCAAGTTTAATCTACTCATCAAGTATGAAAGAATAAACTAATCCAATGCCCCTTTTGCATAAATATAAAACCCTTTTTATATATGCAAGTCATAATGGACCATTAATTCATAACTCCTTATAATTAAATATATTCACATCTAAGTCCAAAACTTAAAGAAAAAACACAAGTTCATGGTCCATTAACACAAAGTGGCCCAATAGGATAAAATCAAGCACAAGTAGATACACACAAGGCCCAAGCCCAAATCAACATGTCTCTTAAGGCCCACATACATTAACTATAGCCCAATAGTCCTTTGAAAGTATTATATCATTGTATAATCAACTTTCTACTTTCTTAAATTTAAAAACATCTCACTACTACTTATTAGATAATTTCTAATTTCAAGATTAAAACATAAAGGCCAACTATGTGAAATCTATTTTGCCAATTTTTAAGACATAAAGAAAAGTTGCACCTTTGATCATTAAACATCTTTAATCATCAAGTAGTCATCAACTTGAACCATATGCATGATTATATTAAGATAAGCTTAAAACTACTTTTAAACTTTCAATCTAACACATGCATATAATAGACACCAACTCTTTTGAGTGTCTCAAGGCAATTACAACAACTTTATATGTCCAACAAAAAGCAAAAAGTCCTCATCAACACACAATGTGGATTCGGCCAAGGCAATAAAAAAAATGCAAGGCTTGATCTTTTCTTCACAAGTTTACTTATTAAGATAGTCTACTTATTCCAAGTCTAAAGTCAACATGCAAAGACCAAACTCCATTTATCTTCACAAGTTTAGCACTTTAAATAAAAAGACAAATCATCCAAAGATAGATGTGAATTTCGGCCATCTCAACATATAGGTGTAACATGCAAGTTCAAGCTAAGACATATACACACATAAATATATTCAAGATCTACATTATCAATCAAAGATCCTAACTAGATTTGAACATGCATGTGTGTAGGCTAAAATATTAACATCAAAAACTTGCAAAACTACTCTCAAATTTTAGGCCAAAGGGTCCAACAACACATGACCAACATTTGATAATCAATGGATATATAAACATGGCTCTGATACCACTTGAAAGTGCTAGCCAACATCTTGTATCATGTTACCACATATGTAAATGTTGGATTCAAGATCGCAAAAGTTGTGCATGGATACCTAGTCATAGCCGAAACTACATAGGCTATCAACAAAAATTTCACAAGTTTTGTCACAAAGGATCAACATGCTAACTTTCTATTACATCCATTGTTCATCAACACATGCTATATATATCAATAATACATATAGAAATAGAGAGGTTCATAGTTATACCTTACTTGTAGATCACTTTGGAGAAGGCAATGTTGAAAGACAAGCTTTTGAACCCTTCTAATTTGAAGGCCCTAGTTAGTCCACCAAGTATCCAAAGCTTAACCAGCACTTGAAGATTGTATGTGCTAGTAGTATCTTCAAGCTATTAAAACTATGTATGTGTGTAACAAGAAAAACAAAAACTTCTCTCTTGTAGTTCTAGCTATATCCGAAACTTGCAAGCAAGGAGATTAAGTTATTTTGCTATTGATTGGTATGTATGTCGTGTGGTGAGAGGCCTTGTGTGTGTGAGAGAAAATGCTATCATCTTGATTATAATAATGCATCATAATAGGTAACCAATCATATTATCACCTTTTAATCAAAAGCCATGCAAGCCTTTTGATCCTAATGATTAGCATTAGATGGCAAGATGATAACTTTTTCTCTCCTCATACCCTTGGCCGAAAATGCAAGTGGGTGGAGAAAGAATGCTTGTCATCTTTTATTAAATATATATTATATGCTCATATAAACATATATATATAATATTACTTTAATAGGTGGCCAATCAAAATTGATTCCTTCTAAAGTAAAAGTCATGCAAGTCCTAGGATTGTAATCATTACAATCCAAAGGTAACTTTATTCTCTCTCTTGACACTTGTCAAAAAGGCTTTATCAATAAAAGTAATGATCAAGATTCTTTTGTCTTTATTCAAAAATGAATCATATCCATTCATTTCAAATTCAAATGACTTGGATTGATGACATGGACAATCCTAGTCAATAGTCTCTACACATACATTCCACATGTAATTATCTAGTCATTAATTTGCAATTCACCTTTTGACAACTAAGATGATGACGTGACATTTCTCAAATTACATCATCATTACACATATACATATATACATATATATATAATTTTATTGCCCATTCTAATCTCCATTAGAATAAATATATTGAAACAACTTTTCAATAATTACAGTTTGTCTCCAAAAGTTTTGGTAATTACAATTTGACCCCAAAACTTTTCAAAATTATACTTTTGGCCCAAATACCAACGTTGATGACTCTTAACACTTTAAAGCTACCAACTTTATAATACAAGCTTCCGGTGAACTTATTCATGATACTTATTAGTGTGTGACCTTCTAGATTCATAATCACGTACTGATAAGGGACCTGATAAACCTCCTTATCTATTTCGGAAATGTCTCCGTCATTTACCGAAATACCCTCATGCTCATGAGTGACGCACTAGCAACGAACGTACCATGAGAATGTAAACGATAATAAAGACGATGTCTTTCATGAATCCATTTAACCGTCAAGAATTAGCGTGCAGTCCGATCCTTCTGTTGCAAGTGCCGATGGGGAAAGGACCATGAAATGGTTAAGCCTACATCTGATACTATGTATAAATCTGAATCAGTGAAACAAGAGATGACTACCATGGAAAAACTCATTTCCATCACTTCATACTCACCTTGGCCAAAGACTTACTTGTTTACCAACTGATCTCAGATATCATAGGACATCCCATCACGCCGGAGGTTAACAGATCCTATCTTGACAATTACCCGTCGGTTCATACCACAAGACTAAAATGCGAAAGGCCGTAACACACCTTAGAAGATGGGCATTGTCAAGATGCAATATTTAGCCCCTGATATAATCGGCAGCCGTAATCTCTCAAGTTTGAGGATTAATTTCAACAATTCTCAACTAAATAGTAAACTATTAACCTGAAATCATGTTGTAACGCCCCGATCCCTCACGAGACTGGAGGCTTTAATAACCATGCTATTCTTAACCCAATACCAAACCCAGTCTCAAAATTTTAGGGAAAAACGGACAGAGTCTCCCCTGTACCGTGGACATTCTGAAAACCTATAAACATTCAATAAGCTATAGAACAACAATAAAGCCATTTCCAAAATAAAGATCCCAACTTTAAGGTCATCCGAGCCTTAAGACATACAAATAGTTTAGATATACACAAGCATGCATTCATAACTTAACTTCTTTACAAAACCGCTTATCATGCCACTCTATGATAGCTTTTAAACATTCTTAGAAATTGAAAACAACCAGTCATTCACTCCCAAGCATGCAAAGAAGCTAAGAGCAGAAATATAAGTTATTACATGCCATAGTTCATATTTCCTACTGCAATCAACTAGCATTTAGCTTACAATCACTCAAACATGTACATAACCACTTAGGCTACAAAATAGAAAATAAGGTAAAGCAAACAAGATCTCCACATAACAGCAAGAACCATAAATCCACCTCACGCAATTAGACACTGCAACTAAGGTAACTGATCCGCCTGTACCTCTAGCTCTTCACCTTCAACAAAAACAAGTTGGGGTTCAACCCCAGGGTCACCTGAAACATGTTAGTGAGGTATGAGCAACCACTGTTGCCCAGTGAGGGATAAAGGCCAATCGGGACGTGCAATGCAACAAATATAACAGTTAACAAGAAAGGCAAGTAAAGTACATTTAGAACAGTAAATAACCATACATATCAAAGGATACGATACACTTAAGCCCAACACTCCATGATTCTCTTATCTTTGACCACGATCCACGATCCACGAACCACGATCAATGTGCCGGCATAACCCCAATCACTCCAGTGGGTGTACTCCGGATGTACCCCGATAATCCTACGACCCAACACCCCTTGGCAATCTCCGGACCAGGCGAGTGAGGGAATAGGGTACGGAGTTTGAATATCCACTGGCAAGCCCTCTACCGCTCAGCCGATATTCAACACAACCGCCCCTGACACTATGGTTGCGCAACCACTATGCAATGCACTTAACAATGGCAATATAATATCAACAACCTAAGCTATAACACGTAGGAGGATCAACAAAGTAGGTTGACCTCGGAATAGTTAGAATAGAAGCAGTTTATACAAGCATTTAAGCCATTTACAAAGGAGCATAATCAAGTTACACATGGAATTATACCAAAAGCTCTAAAACAACTTGAAACCACATTTAAACACCCAAAGAATCAAGCCAAGGTCTTAGAAGCATGGAACAGTTGAATTTGCACCTAAACCCCTTTGTTATTCAATCTGTTTTCCTTCCAAACTCATGTTAATGATTCAAATTCAAGAGGAAGCAATACCAAACTTCTAACTAACCCTTAAGGTACCCCTACAACCCTTAAACACATTTAATTGCCCATAATTACCCCAAAAGCCCCAATTTCCCTCTTATAGCTTTGAACTACACATACCTCAACTGGGCTTCAAACAAGGGTTAACAAAGCTTCTATAGCACCCAGCTAGCCTAAGAATACCAAATGTGAAGCCCGAATCCACCCGGATTAGCATTAACCCCGAAATCCCTTTTATAAAGTCGGCTATTTCACATTTTATTCAAGTTTCAAGCAATGTGAGTGCACGGGGCTATTAGACTACCTTCATTAACACCTAAGACATTTATTAGAAGCATTGAATCAATCTAATACGCGCAATTACATAAAACCCTAGAAATCCCGTCACTATACATCTCATAAATTCAAATGACGATTCCAAACATTTAAAATGTGAACTAATGGCTCAAATGTGTTCTCTAGCACTTATATACAAGGTATAATAGCATAGATAAGCTTTGCAATAGCATTTGATAACATTTTCAACAAATCAAGAAAAATGTAACATTTTAGATATGCATAAAAAGTCATGAAAACCCTCACCAATTGCGCATAGGAACTCTCGGGAGGCTAGCAAACACCCTAAACTACTTGCTCCTAGCTTGGCTTGGCTTGGCTTGAAGATTTGATGAGCAAAATTCTCTCATTCTCCTCCTATGCTATTCTCGGATTTGCTACAGTAAAATCTGCATCTTCCTTTTTTTTTTTGCTAAGTTATTACTTATGTTGTGTGTTGTGTGAGTATATGTTTGGGTGGGGCATGTTAGGTGCTTAAATGTTCTATTAAAATGAGCTTAGTTAGCTTTAAAACAAGTCCATTGCACATAAATTAAGTTAGCTAACTAAAACATTATGTTTTATACGTAACACTATTCACTAGTTCACTAACCTATTTTCTAAACGAAGGTTCCTATCGCTCCTAGCTCAAATGCATATTTTTCCTATTCCTAAAACAATTAATATGATTTAAGAAAAATGCTAATTCATGGTAATTATGTAGTTGAAAAATAGAATGAATAGTAACTAAAGAAGACAACAAGCAAAGCACAGAAGAAATGCGCAATTAGTGGATGCAACAGTGAATGAATGTACGACAAAAATCTCGGGTGTCACACCCTCTCCCCCTTAAACAAATTGCGTCCACGCAATTCTCTTTCAAAGAACTCATGCTGCGCACTCTAAAAGCCCTTGGATAAAACCAACGTATCAGTTGAAAGAATGCCATTGAAACCCCTAGTAGGCCAACAAGGGAACCGTCAGCTAAGAAGTCTCACAATAAGGATGACAAATAAAGGCTCCGATTAAGAATACTAATCCAGAAGTTCGAAAAAATACCAATCAAGAAATCCATAGCATAAATCCCCAAGGAGATTGCCAAATAAAGGCTTGTTTAAGAATGCCAAATAAGATTCCAATTAAGATTGTATATAAGAAGTCCCAATAGAAGTGTCGAGTGGAAATACCCAAGAGAATACCATAGAAGCTTGACAGGAAGACCCCCGGTACGATAACCAAATAAAGGCTCCGATAAGAGATCCGAATGAGAAAACCACGGGCTGAACATCTCTAGAAGATCTGTTACTAACCATCTCTTTATAGGGGAGAGTTTACTTACGAATTCAAGGGACAATACATATATGCAATGGTTAAACATAGGATAGACACTTAATATACATTACTACATGCCTCTAAAGTAATAAGTTATCAGGAAATCACTTAGATGCAAAATTAACCATATAAACATACTAGCCACACAACTTTTACATGTTGCATAGTTAAGACACATAGGTACAAATAATTCTAATCAAAGCCACACAAGTACACAGTCACATAATGGCGCATCTTACACGTTCTTCATATTTCACTTAAGCAATTCACACATAATTACATTTCCACTTAAGTCACCCATAATCACACAACTACACTTATCACATAGCCTTCCTAATTTACGTAAATATAACACATAAGAACTTATTTTCATGCAAACAAGCTCGAACCCACATGCAGGCACAAACTTATTCAAAACACACTTCGCATGCACGCACTCAGGTTTCACTACCCAGCAGACCGAAGACCCTATCTCGGCTGTGAGCTACTAAGCTCTGATACCACCTGTAACGCTCCGATCCCTCACGAGACCGGAGGCTTTAATAACCATGCTATTCTTAACCCAATACCAAACCCAGTCTCAAAATTTAGGGAAAAACGGACAGAGTCTCCCCTGTACTGTGGACAGTCTGAAAACCTGTAAACATTCAGTAAGCTATAGAACAACAACAACAATAAATCTATTTCCAAAATAAAGATCCCAACTTTAAGGTCATCCGAGCCTTAAGACATACAAACAGTTTAGATACACACAAGTATGCATTTATAACTTAACTTCTTTACAAAACCGCTTATTATGCCACTTTATGATAGCTTTTAAACATTCTTAGAAATTGAAAGCAACCAGTCATTCACTCCCAAGCATGCAAAGAAGCTAAGAGCAGAAATATAAGTTATTACAAGCCATAGTTCATATCTCCTACTACAATCAACTAGCATTTAGCTTACAATACTCAAACATGTACATAACCACTCAGGCTACAAAATAAAAAATAAGGTAAAGCAAACAAGATCTCCACATAACAGCAAGAACCATAAATCCACCTCACGCAATTAGACACTGCAACTAAGGTAACTGATCCGCCTGTACCTCTAGCTCTTCACCTTCAACAAAAACAAGTTGGGGTTCAACCCTAGGGTCTCCTGAAACGTGTTAGCGAGGTATGAGCAACCACTGTTGCCCAGTGAGGGATAAAGGCTAATCGGGACATGCAATACAACAAATATAACAATTAACAAGAAAGGCAAGTAAAGTACATTTAGAACAGTAAATAACCACACATATCAAAGGATACGATACACTTAAGCCCAACACTCCATGATTCTCTTATCTTTGACCACGATCCACGATCCACGAACCACGATCAATGTGCCGGCATAACCTCAATCACTCCAGTGGGTGTACTCCGGATGTACCCCGATAATCCTACGACCCAACACCCCCTGGCAATCTCCGGACCAGGCGAGTGAGGGAATAGGGTACGGAGTTTGAATATCCACTGGCAAGCCCTCTGCCGCCCAGCCAATATTCAACACAACTTTCCCTGATACTATGGTTGCGCAACCACTATGCAATGCACTTAAAAATGGCAATATAATATCAACAACCTAAGCTATAACACGTAGGAGGATCAACAAAGTAGGTTGGCCTCGGAATAGTTAGAATATAAGCAGTTTATACAAGCATTTAAGCCATTTACAAAGGAGCATAATCAAGTTACACATGGATTATACCAAAAGCTATAAAACAACTTGAAACCACATTTAAACACCCAAAGAATCAAGCCAAGGTCTTAGAAGCATGAAACGGTTGAATTTGCACCTAAACCCCTTTGTTATTCAATCTGTTTTCCTTCCAAACTCATGTTAATGATTCAAATTCAAGAGGAAGCAATGCCAAACTTCTAACTAACCCTTAAGGTACCCCTACAACCCTCAAACACATTGAATTACCCGTAATTACCCCAAAAGCCCCAATTTCCCTCTTATAGCTTTGAACTACACATACCTCAACCGGGCTTCAAACAAGGGTTAGCAAAGCTTCTATAGTACCTAGGTAGCCTGAGAATACCAAATGTGAAGCCCGAATCCACCCGGATTAGCTTTAACCCCGAAACCCCTTTTATAAAGTCGGCTATTTCACATTTTATTCAAGTTTCGAGCAATGTGAGTGCACGGGGCTATTAGACTACCTTCATTAACACCTAAGACATCTATTAGAAGCATTGAATCAATCTAATACGCGCAATTACACAAAACCCTAGAGATCCCGTCACAATTCACCTCATAAATTCAAATAACGATTCTAACCGTTTAAAATGCGAACTAATGGCTCAAATGTGTTCTCTAGTACTTATATACAAGGTATAATAGCATAGATAAGCTTTGCAATAGCATTTGATAACATTTTCAACAAATCAAGAAAAATGTAACATTTTAGATATGCATAAAAAGTCATGAAAACCCTCACCAATTGCGCGTAGGAACTCTCGGGAGGCTAGTAAACACCCTAAACTACTTGTTCCTAGCTTGGCTTGGCTTGGCTTGAAGATTTGATGAGCAAAATCCTCTCATTCTTTTCCTATGCTATTCTCGGATTTGTTACAGTAAAATCTGCATATTCCCTTTTTTTTTGCTAAGTTATGACTTATATTGTGTGTTGTGTGAGTATATGTTTGGGTGGGGCATGTTGGGTGCTTAAATGGTCTATTAAAATGAGCTTATTTAGCTTCAAAACACGTCCATTTCACATAAATTAAGTTAGCTAACTAAAACATTATGTTTCATACGTAACACTATTCACTAGTTCACTAAACTATTTTCTAAACGAAGGTTCCTATCGCTCCTAGCTCAAATGCATATTTTTCTCATTCCTAAAACAATTAATATGATTTAAGAAAAATGCTAATTCATGGTAGTTATGTAGTTGAAAAATAGAATGAATAGTAACTAAAGAAGACAACAAGCAAAGCACAGAAGAAATGTGCAATTAGTGGATGCAACAGTGAATGAATGTACGGCAAAAATCTCGGGCGTCACACATGTAGTTCACTATTTATTGTCACATTCAATGATCTGTACACAGACGATCACTCAAATGTTTATTAGTCTATATCACCATGCTGTTCTGGCATTTTGCACGCCATCCTTTATCATTAATATCACTATGTTAATCAAAGGTAATAACATATGATAACCCGAACTCGATTATTCTAGTCCCGGTTGAATAATCTTAAGGGCTATGAATTGTCTCTTAATGCTTATCATATCAAAGAGAAAATGCAAAATATCCTAAACCCCTTTAGAACATTCTCTTCTCGGATAGGCACTAGGGACATTCATATCGAAGCGGAGAATATGAACATCGTACAAATCATATAGTATATAAAACACATAAACATATTCTTATTAAACCCTAATAAGGTCATCTCAAACTTTAGCATTATGGCATATCGCCAACACTACCTGGGAGATTTGGATCGTAGATGTGTCGGGGTACATCCGGAGTACACCCAGTCGAAGTTAAAAGGTGGATACGCACTTATTATCATCATTGTTAACATCAAGCTCGAGATTGATGTATCGCTCGTGAAATAGTACATTGCTCGTATGAGTGAACCATGACCTTCAATGTGTGGTATAGCTTTGATTGGTTATGTTAATGTTTTCCTTGATTGTTTCCTTTACTAATTGTAATGCTTGTAGTGATCGTATCTCTTTATTGGTTATAATGTTTAACTGTTTATGTTTGCATTGTACGATCTTCTTCTATCTCCCTCGATCTCTGTTTCGCCCTCACTGAGTATACGTGTTGTGTATACTCACTCCTCACCACCATATTTTAGGGATTGCAGTACTAGAAAGAATGGTGCTTGCTCTTTTCTTAAGAGTCAATGTGATTATGTGGCATGGTAGTAAGGATGTTTCTTTTATGAGTTGTATATAATCAATGTAAAAAGAAATGTAATTTAAGTTTAATTGGATAATTGGAGTGGTATGATAACCTATCTTATGTAATAGGTTAGTTTAGTCTCAATGCAAAACATGAATATACTTATCAAAAATGAAAAGAAATAGGATAGCCTTTAAACTGGAAATGTATATTTCTTTGTGTTCACTTGTTGAGAACCAAGGCTCGGATGGCCTTGAGGAGTTTGTATGTTTGGACACGATACTGGTCCATTTATGTACTGTTTGCAGGTTTTGATTTTGCCTAGAAACAGGGGAGACTCCTTCTGTTTTCCTTAAATATTATGCCTGGGTTTGGAATTGGGTTGTGATTAGATTTATTAATAGAACTTCCGGTCTCGAGAGGGATCGGGGTGTTACACCAACACCCCCTGGCAGTCTCCAAACCAAGCAAGTGAGGGACTAGAGCACGGAGATCGAATATCTACTAGCAAGCCCGCTGCCGCCCAGCCGATATCCAATATATCCGTCCCTCACACTATGGTTGCGCAACTACTATGCAATGCACTTAAACCAATGACAATATAAAACATTGTAAAGCAATAATACTTAGGAGGGACAACAAAGTAGGTTACCCTCGGAAACAGTTAAAAATATAAGCAATAACATATAATCAACTAAATGAACATAAAGGGGTAAATTACATATTTTCCACAAAACTCTACCAAAAGCTCACAATTAACTTAAAAGTACATTTAAACACCCAATAAGCATTTACAAGCTCATAGAAATGCAAAACCTCCAATTCCCTACTTTTACCCTATGAGATCCCAAATTTTGTCTTTTCTTAGATTTGCATGATTTGACTTGTTTATGTGTTATATGAGTTAGAATGCACTAATTCTGTGATTTATATTCCTAATACATGCTAGTTGTGTGTCCATGAAATTTTTATCAAAATCGACATAAGAAATTTTATCGATGGTTTTTGTGAAAAGTAATTTAAACACACGTCCGCTAAAATTTTTACACAGGTGTTTTAAACGTTTTAAAATCTAGTCTTCGAATATTAATAGACCCGTGTCTGATGAACATGGATTTCAAATCAGATTAGGAATTTTAAAGGTTTTTACACCTTCTTTTGTGAAAATCGAGTTTTTAACCGAGTTGAGTGAAAATATTTGCATGTGAAATTCCTTGTCAACTAAAAATATGCTACTTAAAATGATCTAAGTGTCAATTGCATGTTTGTGAGCAAAATAGTCAAGAAATAGAATTAAAAGACTAAAAAATACTAAAAATAACTAAGTGTTCACCTTTGACTTTCTTTTATTTTTGTTGACTTGCCTTATACATGCATAATATATCAAAATAACTCATAAAACAAAAGCTCAAACCCACTCAAATCTCACACACATGGCCGAACACCTAGGAGCCATTTTCGCTTAGTTTTTGATCAATTTTGCTATTAGAATTTGCAATACAAAGCCAATAATCTTGAACCAAAGTTTGATTGCACTTGTTGGGCATCCATTCTACACCTTTCTTGCATCATATAACATAGAAGGTGAGAGAAAAATTCTAGATCTCAAAATGCTATTTTTATGTCTATTCATATAATTGAATTTTTAGCTGTTGAAATGTTGAATTGATGTTAGAATATTGCTCAATAGATGCTAAGGATCATTTATATGAGTTTATAGCTATTTTGAACCGTGGTAGAATGCATTTCTATTTTTCGGGTATTAAAATTGAGTTATTGGCTTGTTGTTGATTTAATGGAGTTGTGGTGGTTGGAATTGATTGTTGTTAGCTTCTAAAAGTTTGTTAAATACGTGGTAGTAATGTTGTAATGCCGAAATTTTGATTGTGATGTCGTGGTGAAAGTTTAGAAATTTCAGCCATGGTGCATTAAGGTTTTAGGGTTGTTGGGCTTGTATTGGATGGATTGTGGTTGGTTTCCGAGGTGGCTAATGTAGTTGCTTGAGTAGGTGAGTGATAGAAATTGGTTTGGAGTTTATTGGATTAGTAGATTGTAAGTTATAACTTTTAGAAGTTTGAGTAGTTTTTCTTTAAATGTTGAAATAATGTCTTTAGTTGTTTGGGTGGTGTTTGGGTGGTGTTTGAGTAGTTGAACCATGAGTTGTCGTTGGTTAGATTTGGGTTTGGTTGTGTGGTTTAATGCATGTTGAGTTGGGTGGCCTACTTTGTCATCTAACTTAGTTGTTAGTTGTTTATTTGATTAATTGATGTTATGCTATTGAAATGATGTTAATTGATTGATTATTGATGAAGCCGGGAGACAGACAACCTACTTTTGTTGTCCTCCTGTGATATGAATGATTATTACTATTGTCATGAGTCTTGGTATGTGTGTGCCACCTCTCGGGCAGCATTGGGCTGTCGGGTTGATAACGTCATGACTATCATAGACTACCCCCAGCTCTCATGGGCAGATGTGCCATGGTGGGAGGGGATAGTGAGGTACCTCGGGTATGTGAGTAATGGGGAGTTATAAGAAGATGGTTGAGATCGTGATGGCATTTGGAGCTACACCAATTAGAGTATCCTTATTGATTGGTTATTATTATTGTTGTGCTTATATTGTTATTGATGTCTGTTATATGTTTACTGCTGAAAGGATGACTTCCAAGGAGTATAGTAAATACATTTAAAAGATCTATCGAATCCTCACTGGGCTTGTTTTATATAAGCTCACTCTTATTCGTTATATGCATACAGGTGTTACTGAATGGGAATACGGGTACGTGCCTAAAGAAGCTGAGAATGTGCTTTATGTGGACGAGTCTTATGTGCCGGAGTCATTGCCATGAGTTTGTCTTAGTTATTGTAATATGTAATACTGTATAACTTACTCAATTATAAGATTTATACTATGCTAGTTTAGTAGTCTTTCTTTTGAACATGATTAGGTTGCTAGACTGAAGTATAATCTATTTTGCAATGTATAATATAGCCTAAGTATGATGTTGGAACGGAGGCGTATAACTTATGGATAAAATGGTGAAATAACGTTTAAAGTTTATTCCAATGGTGTTGTATGTTGATAACCTGATTGTGGAGTTGGTTGGTGGTTTGTGGAGTTAGTCGTATGATGTTCTAAAGGGTTGGTTTAGAGCCCTGATGTCCGTGTTACTGTTGTTATACTGCTGAAATTCCGTTGCGTCCTGATTGATCGTAGGTGGGGCCGAGTTGGGGCATTACATTAAGTGGTATCAGAGCACATGTTAGTTATCAGCCACGGTATTCTTGGAATTTGGGTAATGGTCTTAGCATGAAAGTATGTATGAAGTGAAAGAAAAGTGAAATATGTGTTAATATGATTAAGTGATTATATGATTTAGTGACTATGTGATTATGTGATCAATTTGTTTATGTGATTGATACTTAAGTGATTTATGTGCTTTATGTGAGTTTGTTACTTATGTGCTAATAATTGTCTATAGCTTGTCTATGTGCTATAACCTGTGTGGCGGGTCGACCGAGAACAAGAGGTAGGCCGGAGGTAGATAATGAGGCACCAGGTAATATGGCACCGGGCCGAGATTGGGGTGATGACCGTATTGCTGCAGCTATGGATAGAATGACGGAAATCACGGCATCCGACACAATTATTAGCAGGGCAGGCTACCTAGGCACAGGTTATGCAGGTACAAATGATGAATATACATGGTGGTTACCACGGGCGAAATACGTTGAAGGAATTCTTGGGTTACTATCCACCGAGATTCCAGGGCGAGCCAGATGATAGAAAGGCAGAGGCATGGATCAACAAGATTGAGAAGATTTTTGATCCTTTGGATTACACTGACGAGAGGAAAGTCACTTTTGTAGTTTTTTTGTTTGATGATGAGGCTGAAGAGTGGTGTCGGTTAAGAGGCACGAGGTACTCCTTATGTTTGGGATACCTTTCTTAGAGCGTTCTAGGCCAAGTACGTTTCGAGGATTGCGCGGGAACAGAGAGAGACGGAGTTCCTGTCTTTAGTTTAGGGTGATGCTACAGTGGCCCAGTATGAGGCCACTTTTACCAGGCTATCCCGGTATGCACCGAAATTTGTAGCAGATAAGGAGCGTAAGACTCAGAGGTTTATGTTGGGTTTGAGGCTAGAGATTCAAGATGCAATGGCCCTGAATTAGTATAATGTATTTTCTGAGGCTTTTGAGGCGGCATCTAGGTTGGAAAAGAGGAAAGGGGAACAAATTTGACATAGTCAGCCTAGTAAGAGGCCATTTCAGCCACAGGGTCAGTAGGGTATGTATAGGCCTCTAGTGTAGTAGGTTGTGTATAGGCCGCCAGTACAGCAGAGCTCTTTCAGACCTCAAGGCCAACAGGGGTTCTATAGGCCCCAGTTTCAGCAGGGGTCCTACCAGGCTCAGTCACAGTACAGGCCGGCCCAGTCTCACGGTCAATATAGGACTAGTGTTGCGAGACCCCAGCAGCAGGCTGGTACAGCAACTTTTTTAGCTTCTAGGTCTTCGAGGGGCAGTGTTAGTGCTTCGTCACCGCAGTGTACTTACTGCAAATGTCAGGGCCATTTGGAGGCCGACTGTAGGGTGAAAGCAGGAACATGTTTGGGTTGCAGCAACAATCAGCACAGGGCGAGGGATTGCCCTAGATTTTAGAGGTCTGAGGGTCGGACAAGGACCCAGGGTTATCAGGGATGACCTACTAGTGGTGCACCTCAACAACAGCGGGTTCAGGCTCAGGCTCAGGCCTAAGTAGTGGATTTGGAAGAAGTACCTGAGGCAGCGGCAGTTGTAGAAGGTAACTTCCTTATACTCAATCAACTTGTTAAAGTGTTGATTGATTCTGGTGCTACGCATTCTTTCATTACACCTAGTTGTGTACAACGTGTTAACATGCAACCTGAAAGATTGCCTTATGTGGTTGAGATTAGTACTTCTTTAACTAATAAGTATGTGACTGGCTTAGTATGTAAAGACTGTAAAATACATGTTAAGGGTCAGGATTTTCCTTCGGACCTTATCTTATTTCCTATCCGGGGTTATGATGTTATCTTGGGTATAGACTGGCTTTCTAAGTACGATGCCTAGTTAAATTGTAGAACAAATGTAATACAGTTTCGTTTACCAGATCAGCCAGTGGTTTAGGTAGCGGGGAACCGAGATGCTAAGACGAGTTTTATTATCTCATCAACTAAAGCTGTTAAACTGGTGAGTAAGGGGTATTCGGGTTATCTAGCTTATTTGATCAACAAGCCATCTGATAAGCTAAAGCTGGAGGAAGTTCCTATTATTCGGGAATGCCCTAATATATTTCCCGAAGAGTTCCCAGGATTGCCGCCAGAGAGAGATGTTGAGTTTGTAATTAATTTGATTCCCGGTACTCAACCTATTTCTAAATCAGCGTACTGGATGGTACCAACTGAGCGGAAGGAGCTGAAAACTCAGCTGCAGGAGTTATTAGAGAAGGGTTTCATTCAGCAGAGTTCTTCATCATGGGGAACACCTGTTTTATTTGTGAAGAAGAAGGATGGTACCTTGAGATTATGTATCGACTATCGTGGTTTGAATCAGGTGACCATTAAGAATAAGTATCCTTTGTCAATGATTGACGAGTTGTTTGATCAACTTCAGGGAGCCAAAGTCTACTCTAAGTTTGACTTGAGGCAAGGGTATTATCAGCTTCGGATTCGTACGGAGGATGTTCCAAAGTCTGCTTTCAGGACTCGGTACGGGTATTATGAATTTATAGTTATGCCCTTTGGACTGACTAATGCACCGGCAGCATTCATGGATCTTATGCATCGGGTCTTTCAGCCATACTTGGACCAGTTCGTGGTAATCTTTATTGATGATATCTTGGTTTATTCTAAGACTGAATCGGAGCACGAGCAACATCTGCAGCTTGTCTTACAAAAGTTGCAGGAGCATTAGTTATTTGCGAAGTTTAGCAAATGTGAATTCTGGCTGCAACGAATATATTTTCTTGGCCATGTGATTACACAGCGGTATTTCAGTAGATCCTACTAAGATTGAAGTGGTAATGTCTTGGAAAAGGCCAAAAAATGTTTCGGAGGTTCGTAGCTTCCTTGGCTTGGAGGGTTATTACCGTAGGTTTGTGAATGACTTTTCTAAGATTGCAGGGCCACTTTCTAAATTAACTCAGAAATGAACCAGCTTTACTTAGGATGAGAAATGTGAGAGTGGGTTTCAGGAGTTGAAAAAGAGATTGACTACTGCTCCAATACTTGTTCTACCAGAGGGGACCGATAATATGATTATCTATAGCGATGCATCCAAGGAGGGCTTAGGTTGTGTACTTATACAGAATGGTCGGGTTATTGCATACTTCTAGAAAGTTGAAGCCATGAGGTGAATTATCCGACTCATGATCTTGAGTTGGCAGCCGTTGTATTCGCACTGAAAAAGTGGCATCATTATCTATGAGGCAGTAAGTTCGAGATTCCCACCGATCATAAGAGTCTGAAGTATTTGTTCTCATAGAAGGAGTTGAATATGTGTCAACAGAGGTGGATGGAACTTCTCAGAGATTATAATTGTTCTATCAATTATTTTCCTGGGAAGGCAAATGTTGTAGCATATGCTCTTAGCCATAAGGCGAGTATTTCTTGTTTGGCTGTTAAAAAGTGGGAGGTTCTTGAGGAATTCAGTTATTGGAGACTTGAATTGACTCAGGTTGGGGTGATATGTTCATATCTCCGTATTCAACCTTTATTGCTGTCTCAAATCAGAGAAGCTCAGCAACTTGATTCAAAACTTCAGAAGATCAAGGATCAGATCACGAATGATCAGTCTGATTTCAAACTACATGAGGATGATATTCTTCGGTTTCAGAACGGGGTATGTGTTCCCGATGAACCGAGTTTGAGGAGAGGTATTCTAGATGAGGCTCATAATTCTACGTATACCATTAATCCCGATGGAAACAAGATGTATCGGGATTTAAAGCAACATTATTGGTAGAATAACATGAAAATGGAGGTTGCTCAGTTTGTATCCAGATGTTTGACTTGTCAGCGAGTGAAGGCCGAACATCAATGACCCGCAGGGTTACTTCAGCCATTGGCAATACCAGAGTGGAAGTGGGATCATATTACGATGGACTTCGTCACTAGTTTGCCTAGAACACCGAGAGGTAACAATGCAGTTTGAGTTGTTGTGGACCGTTTGATGAAGACCGCTCATTTTATTCTGATGAGGATGGGATATGAGGTTGCAAAGTTGACGGATCTTTATTTGGATTAGATTATTAGACGTCATGGGATTCCATCTAGTATTGTCTCAGATCGAGATCTTCGATCTACTTCTCGATTGTGGGAGAAACTTCAAGAGACTTTGGGTACTCAGTTAAACTTCAGCACAGCGTATCATCCACAGACCGACGGTCAGTCTGAGAGGACTATTCAGATTCTGGAGAATATGTTCCGGGCTTGTGTTCTGGACTTTGGGAAGAACTGGGAGAAACATCTACCACTTGCCGAGTTTGCCTATAACAATAGTTATCAAGCGACTATTGAGATGGCATCTTTTGCAGCTCTTTATAGCCATAAGTGTTGATCAGCTTTGTATTGGGATGAAGTAAGGGAGATGAAGGCTATTGATCTGACTATTATGCCAGAGCTTCTAGAGAACACTGAGAATGTTCAGTTGATCAGGCAGAGAATGCTTACAGCGCAGAGCAGATATAAGAGTTATGCTGATAAGCGACATCGGGATTTAGAGTTTGTAGTCGGGGATCGGGTTTTCTTGAAATTGTCTTCTCGTAAGGGGTTTGCTCGTTATGGTAAAGGTGGTAAGTTGAGTCCGAGGTTTGCAGAGCCATTTGAGATTACTGGCAGGGTTGACAAGTTAGCATATCGGTTGGCTTTATCGGAGAACTTCTCTAATGTTCACGATGTCTTTCACGTGTCTAATTTGCGAAAATATAATCCAGATCCTTCTCATATTCTTGAACCAGAGCCGTTATAGCTTCATGAGAATCTGACTTATGATGAGCGGCCGATTAGCTTTCTTGATCAGATGGAACGGGAGAAGAAGATTCCGACGATCAAAGTGTTGTGGAAGCATCACGAGATTGAGGAAGCTACTTGGGAGATGAGAGATCAGATGCAGCGGTAGTATCCAGATCTTTTCCGTACAACAAGTGAGAATTTCGAGGATGAAATTTCTTTAAGGGGAGGGGGGAGAGTATGAGACCCCAGATTTCGTCTTTGCCTAGATTTGCGTAATTTGACCTGTTTATGTGTTATATGAGTTAGAATGCGTTAATTTTGTGATTTATATTCCTAATACATGCTATGTGTGCATCCATGAAATTTTTATCAAAATCGGCATCATAAATTTTATCGACGGTTTTTGTGAATAGTATTTTGAACACACGTGTGATAACCCGAACCCGGCATTCATTTAATGGCATATAACTGCATTTAATTAAATGTCTAATTAGTTAAATCAATTATTTTGCACTATTTTGATATTTCTTTTAGAAGCATTCAATAATTTTTATATTGATTAACTAAAAGATTATCACCTATTTTTATTGTTTATAATAGTTAGATTTATTTTCTTGTGTTTAATTAAGTATTATTTTAAATGTTAGTAGTTAATTGCATCTGACTACGTGTTTATATTAACTTATTCATTTGTATCTTAACATTAACTTCATAATTCTTTAAAATTTTCTAAAAATAGTTAAATTAATTATTTTTAAATGAATATTGATTATTTTGATTGTTTTGATTATTTTAATAATCGGTTTTAATTGTCTTGCATTAAAATTACTCGGTTTTTAAATAAATGAGAAAAGTAACTCTGAGCCGGAGTGAATTTTAAACTATTCCACTATTCTACTTTTAAAAAATTATAGTTTTCTATTAGTGCTTATCATTTGATTAGCGATCGTTTATTGACCGTTCGATCGTAGCATTTCGAAAATGAGAGTTAGAGAAATATTCTTCGGACTTAGTGAAAAGTGTTTTTAGTTTAATTTAACTAGTTTTAGTTGTTTTTTTATTTAATTGCATTGTTTTAACTTGAATTAGATTAAATGGCATCAAAATAAGCTTATTTGACCAATTTTAACTTAAGCTTGACTTTGCAAAATGACCAAAATGCCCTTTGTCACCTTTTAAATAATAAAACAAGGCAAAAATCAAACAAAACAAATTGCAAAATGCCCATTTTGTCCCTTGCTTGGCCGAAGCTCTCGAGGAAAAAGAAATGATTTTGCTTGCATTTTCTTCTACAATCGTGCGTGGAATTGCTCGGGGGTCGTGGCTCGGGTCCTTGCGGGTCTTGGTCTTCAATCTCTGTGAGGGTTTTCACGCTTTCGTGCATTTATATTCGAATTTGATTTTTGTTTCAAATTTTTAAATTTGATATTTAATGCGTTATAATGCTTGAAATTGCTTGGAAATGCCTCTTTAGGGTTCGTAGAGCATTGCTTGTTAGTTATTTAGCAGTTTTTATGGTTAGAAATGCAAATTGAATTTAGGCAAGAACGTGAATAGTAAAAATGAATAGTAAAACCCTAGAATTTTGAATTTTTGATCCGAATTGCGATTTCTTGATTTGGATAGGTGCCATTAATGATAGAAAGATAAAATGTGCAATAAAAACGGATCGGCCTTTGTTAAAATTGGAAATTAGACAAAGAAACATAAAGGGGTCGTTTGACCAAAAGTTGACCGTGCTCGAATTGAGGCATGGAAGCACTTTTGGCGATGTTGTGGCGTTGATTGAGTGACCGGTTAGCATAGTTGTAGTTCAAACGCAGTAGGTGGACTTTCAGACTTCGATTGGGAAAGTGAGGTTTAGTGATATAAAAACGTGCTTTATAGTGCCTAAGTGAATGTAGTAAAATCGGTTTCCTAATCCCGTAGCTCGTTTTCTCGTAATTGCCTTTGGAAGTTAGAGATTGAATAGTGATATTTGTCGTTTTCGTGTTTGAATTGCTGTTACTTGTTTAATTGGTGTCCTTGTTGCTATTAATGATAGTTATGCTTGAAAAGTTAATTGAATGCTAATGTTGATTGTAAATGCTTGATATCTCGTTTATCGCCACTAATCAGCACTTTCGTACTATTGCTCGTTTATTGCTTGTATCTCGTATTGCATTGCATTAGTGTCAGGTGCGTGAGTGATGGGCCTCTCTGGGCAGTCTCGGGCTGCCAGGGTTGGTTGCTCTAGCTCCGTGTCCTATTCCCTTTCTTGCTTGGGTTGCCTCCCAGGGAGATTTGGGTCGTAGAATTGATTGGATACTTCCGGGGTATTCCAAACTGAAGTTATAAGGTGGTTGCGCGCTTATGGTCATCGTTGTCAACATCAAGCTCGAGATTGATGTAATGCTCATGGAATCGATCATATGGTACATTGCTCGTATGAGTGAACCATAGCCTTCAGAGTGTGGTATAGCTTTGAATGGTTGTGTTAATGCTTTTATTAATTGTTTATTGTATTGATTGTTTATACTGATTGCTTACTTGCCAGTTATATTGCTTAACTACCTTATTTGCATTGCACGATTATCTTTCTCTCCACCTCGATATCTGTCTCGCCCTCACTAAGTATACGTGTTGTGTATACTCACTTCTCACCACCACATTTCAGGAAATATCATGTTAGTTGGAAAGTTCGTGGATATATGATAGATCGTGCTTGAAGAGTTGCCTTGCGTGATATGTGGCTTGAGTTGTCAAAGATGCAAAGATGTATGTTTCATGTGTTGTATGTATTTAATGTTAAAAGGAATGTAATTTAAATTTAACTAGGTAATTGAGGTAGAATGATAAGCTAGTTTATGTATTCAGTTAGTATAGTTTAACTTCAATGCATATTTATAATGTCCAAAGGAAAAGAGTTAGAATGGTATGATAGTCTATTTTATGCAATATGTTAGTATGGTTTAATTGTCAAGCTTGAATGTACTTGTTAAAGATGAGAAGAGATAGGTTAGCTTTTAAACTGGAAATGTATATATACTTGTTGTGTTTATTTGTTGAGAAACAAGGCTCAAATGGCCTTGAGGTGGTTGAATGGTTGGACACGGTGCTGGTCCACTTATATGTTATTGCAGGTTTTGCATTTTGCCTAGAAACAGGGGAGACCCCGTCCATCTTTCCCTAAAAAATTTTGCCCGGGTTTGGAATTGGGTTGCAATTAGATTGATTGATAGAAGTTTGGGTCTCGAGAGGGATCGGGGTGTTACAGGTGGTATCAGAGCTTGTTCAGCTCATAAGTTGGGACAGGGTCCTCGGTCTAGTGGGTAGTGATCCTTGAATGTGTGCTTGTTAAGTGTGTCTTGAAAGTGTGTGCTTGTATGTGAGATTGTGTGTCTTGACTTGAATGTATGCACCTATGTGATATAGTTATGTGTTATGTGTTAAATGTTTCTCAAGTAAAGTGAAGTGTCTAGTTGTGCATTGAATTGACCTACTGAATTGACCTCGTGAATCGAATCGACCTCGTGAATTGTTATTTACTTGAAGTATTGCTTGTAATATGTGTATTGGAATGTCTTGAATTGGTTATGCCGTGATTTGAATTGATTATGTTGTGCTTGACTTGATTGTCGTGCTTGAGTGACTTTGTTGAATAAACTGTTTTACAAACATGCTTGCATAATAGATTAGGGCATGTATGTATAAATGTGATATTTTGGCATTCATACATGTCCTATTGAAATGGTAAGAAAGACTTCTTCCACCCCTAAAGAGAAGTGGTTAGTAGCAGGCCCTCCAAGTTATATGGATTGACAGGAATGAGCAGTATTTGACTAGCCTCTATTTGGGAGTTGGTGTTTGCTTTTGGAGCTCGGTTATTGGTGAATCTCTAAGGTCCTCCTATGTGCTTAACAGTTGTGAAAGAGTAGTCTTCTTTTGGGGTTCTATTTGGTTGTTCTCTGGAGCATTCTTTAGTTTTCTTATTGGGTATTCTTTGGAACTTCTGTTGGCACTTCTCGGTAGACTTGGCTATTGGGTTTTCAATCGGACTTACTGTATAGTATTATCTATGGCATATGTGTCTCGGTCATTATTGGCGTTTTACTGGCATCCCTTATTGGAAATTCTTCAATGGTACTCTCTAGAATTCTCAGTGGTCATTTATCTAGTACTTATTTATTGGGCAATTCTTGGTACTTTCTTACTGGAGCATTGTTCGGGTATTTTCTTTGGCATCCCTCAGTTGGTTTGGTAATTGGAATTCCTATCGGACTTATTGTGTAATATTACTTACGGTATTCTTTGGAATTCTTATTGGGCATTCTACTAGTATTTTCCTTATTGGCATTTATTGGAAGATCCTACACTTGGAATTCTGCTTGGACTTATTATCTTGTATTGTTTACGGCTTCTCCATCGGCCTTTCCACTCAGGGGAAATCTATACTTGCTGTTTTACTAAGATGTTGCGGTAGGGACTCAGTGATTGGAGGATTTCATTTAGAGATTGGCCTTTGGTATTCTTCTCCATACACTTTTACAGAACTTTCAGCTAGGTCTACTTACGGTAATCAGCACTGCATGAGGTGCATCTGCTCTGGCTATCTTTTAACTTTCTTATTTGGTACTTGTTAGACTTCTATTGGAGATTCGTAAATAGGGTATTCCTTCGGTATTCTTCTTGCCATTAATATGTGGTATTGATATCATCTACAGTATCCCTGCTTTAGTCTTTAGTTGGTATTTTCTCGGCATTCTTGGTTGGGATTTCTATTCGGGTTTCCCTACGAGCATCCTTATTCACTATCTTGCTCAGCAACCGATGAAGATTAGTCAGAGTTGGATTTCAGATGATGCTGAGTTCTATTGGAAGAAGAATTGCGAGGACGCAATTGTTTTAAGGGGGGAAGGATGTGATAACCCGAACCTGGCATGCATTTAATGGCATATAACTGCATTTAATTAAATGTTTAATTAGTTAAATCAACCATTTTGCACTATTTTGATATTTCTTTTAGAAGCATTCAATAATTTTTATATTGATTAACTAAAAGATTATCACCTATTTTTATTGTTTATAGTAGTTAGATTTATTTTCTTGTGTTTAATTAAGTGTCATTTTAAATGTTAGTAATTAATTGCATCTGACTACGTGTTTATATTAACTTATTCATTTGTATTTTAACATTAACTTCATAATTATTTAAAATATTCTAGAAATAGTTAAATTAATTATTTTTAAATGAATATTGATTATTTTGATTGTTTTGATTATTTTAATAATCAGTTTTAATTGTCTTGCATTAAAATTACTCGGTTTTCAAATAAATGAGAAAAGTAACTTTGAGCCGGAGTGAATTTTAAACTATTCCACTATTCTACTTTTAAAAAATTATAGTTTTCTATTAGTGCTTATCATTTGATTAGCGATCGTTTATTGACCGTTCGATCGTAGCATTTCGAAAATGAGAGTTAGAGAAATATTCTTCAGACTTAGTGAAAAGTGTTTTTAGCTTAATTTAACTAGTTTTAGTTGTTTTTTTATTTAATTGCATTGTTTTAACTTGAATTAGATTAAATGGCATCAAAATAAGCTTATTTGACCAATTTTAACTTAAGCTTGACTTTGCAAAATGACCAAAATGTTCTTTGTCACCTTTTAAATAATAAAACAAAGCAAAAATAAAACAAAACAAATTGCAAAATGCCCATTTTGTCCCTTGCTTGGCCGAAGCTCTCAAGGAGGAAAAAAAATGATTTTGCTTGCATTTTCTTCTACAATCGTGCGTGGAATTGCTCGGGGGTCGTGGCTCGGGTCCTTGCGGGTCTTGGTCTTCAATCTCTGTGAGGGTTTTCATGCTTTCGTTCATTTATATTCGAATTTGATTTTTGTTTCAAATTTTTAGATTTGATATTTAATGCGTTATAATGCTTGAAATTGCTTGGAAATGCCTCTTTAGGGTTCGTAGAACATTGCTTGTTAGTTATTTAACGATTTTTACGGTTAGAAATGCAAATTGAATTTAGGCAAGAGCGTGAATAGTAAAAATAAATAGTAAAACCCTAGAATTTCGGATTTTTGATCCGAATTGCGATTTCTTGATTTGGATAGGTGCCATTAATGATAGAAAGATAAAATGTGCAATAAAAACTGATCGGCATTTGTTAAAATTGGAAATTAGACAAAGAAATGTAAAGGGGCCATTTGACCAAAAGTTGACCATGCTCGAATTGAGTTGGGGGTTTTGCTATTGAGGGCATGAAAGCACTTTTAGCGCTGTTGTGGCATTGATTGAGTGACCAGTTAGCATAGTTGTAGTTCAAACGCAGTAGGTGGACTTTCAGGCTTCGGTTGGGAAAGTGAGGTTTAGTGATGTAGAAACGTGCTTTGTAGTGCCTAAGTGAATGTAGTGAAATCGGTTTTCTAATCCCGTAGCTCGTTTGCTCGTAATTGCCTTTAGAAGTTAAAGATTGAATAGTGATATTTGTTGTTTTCGTGTTTGAAGTGTTGTTACTTGTTTAATTGGTGTCCTTGTTGCTATTAATGATAGTTATGCTTGAAAAGTTAATTGAATGCTAATGTTGATTGTAAATGCTTGATATCTTGTTTATCGCCACTAACCTGCACTTTCGTACTATTGCTCGTTTATTGCTTGTATCTCGTATTGCATTGCATTAGTGTCAGGTGCGTGAGTGATGGGCCTCTCTGGGCAGTCTCGGGCTGCCAGGGTTGGTTGCTCTAGCTCCGTGTCCTATTCCCTTTCTTGCTTGGGTTGCCTTGTAACGACCCCAACCCGGCCCTTCTCAAGACTAGGTCAAAGTCTGTGTTTATCGTCATTGCGAGTTCATAACTTTCTTTAAGAAAAACAGTAAATAAAGAATTACTTAATAACAAGCCTTTATATAATAATCTAAGTACAAAAGGGTGTTACAACATCTAAGATCTTATAACTACCCATCTATCATACAAACTCAGGTTTCAACATAGCTACCCTTCTTCCCGAAATTAATACAACAAATTCTAACTTTTACAACTTGGATCCAACTATGATAGCATGAGGCTTCGAGCAAGTAAACATTCAAAATCAATTTCCATTTCAAGCTAAGCTGCGCCTGCACTAGAGGGAGAAAATAGGGTGAGCTCTGGGAAACTCAGTGAGGATGAAATAGATGAGTTTTAAAAACATTTCTGGTCGGTCTCTTTTGCAAATCATGATGCTATTCACGTATGGTAGTACAACAAATTATTCACATAAAATACATATAACAAGTAGAAATTACTATTCAAGTCACATATCGAGTAACGGTAATAATTTTTAAATAGATAATCAATTTATATTGCAATAATAATCACATTTAGTGGCATATACCCACATCACATATCAGCCTACTCTCCGAGGGTGGAATGCCAAGCGAGAGTAGGACACTACTCTCCGAGGGTGATACCAAGCGAGAGAGGGAATAGGTCCATGATAGACACGGGAGCACCGGCAAGCCCTACGCTGCCCGGCGTTCGTGCAAGCTATCGGGCCTGAGGTTGTAACCCCTAATAACACACAAGCATGCACAAGTATTCACGTAACACACAACCGATAATTATTTGTATAATTTGTGATCACGTACGTTGATAAACATGTTGGTGGAGAACAACAAAAGAGGTTGTCTCCGAACAAGTATCGTTAAATATTGACACAAGTAGACGTCAAAATATAGTTTATATCTAATTGCTGTTACTCAAACATTTAATAAACACTATCTCTATTGATAACATAATAGATAAGAATAAATAATTTATACATATATGTCATGATCTGGGTAACTTCTAGTGTAGAGCTTAGCTTAGATAAGTCAGTTGAAATCTCATTTAAACAAGTGTTGCAATCCAGGTAAATTCAAGTATAGAAAAGATCACGTTCTTCGAGCATACACCAATCTTAGCTGATTAGGTTAACTGAAACCCCAATTAGCTTAATGTAGTTTACTATCAGAAAAAGTCGACATTTAGGTTAATAAAGTTTATAATAGCAATTTATTTAGGCGTATAAGAAGTTAAGTCTAGAAAGTCAAATTAAGAAATTCAAGTAAGCTCAATTAATCCTAGGAATTTTAAGATAACCTCCTTTTCTTTTACATGTAAAATAATAGTTTAGCTTATGACAATGCTTTAATTCAAACTATTTTTTTTTTTAATTAACAATTTATATCAACTAAATACTACATCCAATAGTCCTTAGAAATTTCCTATGTAAATGGCTTTTAGGTACGTAATAATTATTTAGGGTAATTAACTAATTCCTAGTATTTTCACCAAACTACTAATCTGACTATGCTTACCACCTAATATTAAGCTTCTAATTCAACTAATGGAATTTTATTATCACCACCTACGTAGAATTCATTTTTAAATAAACCCTATCTAAATATGAATCAAGTGTCTATTGTATTGCTGTACACTTACACACATACGTAAAGCTTTTCTCATGCAAAGTTCACACTGGATAGTCCTTATTCATTTAATAACACAATTCTCGTGCATTTTTAACAGAATATTCCTCTCATGCAGATACTTAGGCATTGATATAGACTTTATAAACTCAATTTTCTACTTTAGCTTAGACTCCCAAATAAACAACTAAGCTTCTAATAACATGCAGACTCCACAATGCTACAGAATTTCCTACACTTCACGCAATCAACTCGAGTAATTCCTATCTTTTCATAATCAGTAAATAAATTGTACGTAAGAATGTAGTTTTAATGAAATATCCTCACCTATATAATCGCGGAAGCTAAAATCGTGAAAGCCAAAGCTTGTTGATACTCAATATGTGTCAAACGGTCTTGTGTGCTTCCATCGCTTAAGATTTTCCTTTGTTTTTTTTCTTTCCATTTTGTGTTGTACCACCGAACCAAAAATTCTATTGCTCAAGTCTTTGTCCAGTTGTCTGTACTACCTAACTATAAAATTAAAGCTAGTTAATTATAAACACTAAGGCGGGCGGTGGTGAAGATGATAAGCAGATGATGATGAGATGTTGATAACGGTGAAGCTTGGCAGCCCTTTTATAGTGTGAAAGTGGTGGCGGCAATGGTAATAATGTACAAGGTAGTAGTCATTAGCCTATAGTTCCTAATGCACATGCAAGGTGACACATCAAACAGCTATGAGTTAATCATCATTTTAGCTTGCTGACTCGACGGACACGAACCTTGCGTATCGATAGGGAAGAAGGTGGCAGCAGAGAACAAGTTTAGACCATGACTAATATAAGCTAGGTATAATAGGTGGTACACTTGGCCTGGAGTTGGTGGTTCGCGAGTGGTGAAGCCATTTAAGCAACGATTGGATAAGTGTGGTGGGGATAAAATAATAAGCAGAAGGTGTTGGATGTTCATTTGATGGTGATGCTGTGCTGGTATAATGTAGAAAGTGGCGGTGGCAGCTTCTAAGGTTGATTATTTGGTAGGCGTGCTGACTAAGAAGAGACTGGTGAGGTGCCGATAGAATGGTACTTCTAGCATTGAATCAGCAAGGCTAGTACGAAGATATGATTGTTTATTTTAGCTAGTAGAGTTGAGTTTTAACTGGAGTATAGTAGTGGTGGAGGTTGACGTGGCAGACTTGTTAAATGAGTTAAGCTTGGAGTGATGCCACGTTAGCCAAATATTTGATGATGAAGAGAATTTCAGCAAGGTTAGAGAGATAAGTGGCTGTCTTCGTGTGAAGGAAATGGTAAGCAAGCATAGCTACTTGACACTGGAATCATAGTGCGATTCTTAGACCTATTGCGTGGTCTATAGTAGAAGCTTGCTATCAGCATGGCTCCAAGTGGCTGCACTTAAGTATCTAAATTTTTTTTTTAACTATACATTCTTTACAAATAATATTTGAACACGTCTTTGTTAACTTGTCATTACCATTAAATAATTAAATATTCATCTTATTACTAAAACCTATAAGAAACATTAAACTATTTCATTATATATGTATATATATACTTCTTTATTGTTCGTAACTAATGAGCACATACATACAATCATGTTTACTGTGGCATTGCAATTATTAATTATATATCTTCATCAATCTACCGTTTATTCTTTAATAATTTTTCAATTTATACTACTTACTCTTTTCACTCTTAATCATCTAATATTTATCTGTTTACTATATTACTACTACTTATAAACTTTATCATGCATATTTTTTTACATCCACACGTATTTTGAAGCCAACCAAATTATGATTATCAATCATTATCATTCCACACTACATTGTCCTAATTGTAACCAAATTGTCTTTTTAACATTATACTCCTCTAGATTTTTATATACTTAATATATTTTTTTTATTAATTTAGCATACTATTTATTTAAAATTGTTTCATTATCACATTCCCACTTTTGTTCACCTCATTATGTTCACGTCTTAATTAGATTTCATACCTTAATTGATTCACTCACAACACAAGTATCTAATAGCTTATTCCTATAGTCTTTATGTCTACTCCACTTCTTTCACAGTATTTACCTACTGTTCCTATGTTGACTAAATAAAACAAAAGTTACTAATGTAAACTATGTTAACTAATATAAGATTATGTCACAGTGCTAATACATAACTAAGTTCGATCAACTATAAATAATTAATCGGGTTTGCTTTATAAATTTAAAATGTTAGACTAATACATTCTAAGTTTGAATCAACAATCTTTCTAATTCCACAACCACCCGGGTATGCTACGAACATAAAATTCACCGAACGAATAAACGAAATAAAGTAGTTTAGTCAAATATAAAAATAGATAAAATGAATAGAATAAAAGGAAATCAATTCCGGGCTCGAGCTTCCCGCTCAAATAGTGACACAAATTAATTCAAAGCCAATTTGAATAAAATTTAAATAAGTAAAATAATAAAATATATGTCCCGAGCAAATCAATTAATTATAAATTAACTAAAAGAAAATATATATTGATGCACGTTTCCCAAAAATAATATAAAGTTTTAAAACAATAAATGTAAATGAAATATAAATGTAGACAAATAATCACAAAGGCACATTTTCCAAAAATAACGAAAGAAACAAATATAATTAAATACTTCTAAATATATGGTCAGGCTTGGGTATTACATGCCTCCCAGGGAGATTTGGGTGGTATAATTGATTGGATACTTCAGAGGTATTCCAAACTGAAGTTTTAAGGTAGTTGCGCGCTTATTGTCATCATTGTCAACATCAAGCTCGAGATTGATGTAATGCTCGTGGAATCGAATCGCATGGTACATTGCTCGTACGAGTGAACCATAGCCTTCAGAGTGTGGTATAGCTTTGAATGGTTGTGTTAATGCTTTTATTAATTGTTTATTGTATTGATTGTTTATACTGATTGCTTACTTGCCAGTTATATTGCTTAACTGCCTTATTTGCATTGCACGATTTTCTTTCTCTCTACCTCGATATTTGTCTCGCCCTCACTGAGTATACGTGTTGTGTATACTCACTCCTCACCACCACATTTCAGGAAATATCATGTTAGCTGGAAAGTTCGTGGATATGTGATAGATCATGTTTGAAGAGTTGCCTTGCGTGATATGTGAGTGAGGAATTCGATAGATCTCGTGAACACATATACCTTACCACCTTGGAAGTTACCCACGAGCTACAACACGCAATTAACACTGATAACAATACAGATATAATAACAATAGTAAACACACAATAAGGATACGATACAATTGTTAATGAAGCTCCATATACCATTTTCAATGCTCACCAACTCCTTCAAACCCAATGACACAATCCTGAGGTACATTGACCTAAACCCACACCCCATAGCCTCTTCGCACATGCGACATAGGGAGTAGCCATGATAACTGTGCTCGCAGCCCAGGATGCCTCCCGAGGTAACACAACATTATCAAAGCTCACAACAATGAGACTCAATTCGAGAAGTCAACAACGAGGGTTGCCCGACTCCTGACTCATAAAAAAAATAACAATAATTATCTGAGAAGTCAACAATGAGGGTTGCCCGACTCTCGCATTCATAATAACAATAACAATAACAATTCGAGAAGTCAACAACGAGGGTTGCCAGTCTCTCGCATTCAACAATCAATAAACAATAATCAATTAAACCATATTTCAACACCCAAATAAACAACATTTAACTATCAACAACTGTACAATTATGAAACAATTAAGTTAGATGACAAAGTAGGCCATCTAACTCAACATGCATTTAACCATCATTCAACCCTGATCTCAATCAACAACTATCCAAGAATCAACTACCCAAACACTACCGAACATTCAAAGACATCATTTCAACATTTCAAAGAAAGACTACACAACCTTCTAAACTTCATAACTCAAAATCTACTAACCCGATGACCTCCAAGCCACTTCCTATCACTCACCCACACATACATCTACATTTACACCATCGGAAACCAACCAAAAGCTATCCAAAACAAGACCAACAACCCTAATTTTAGCAATGCACTTGGCTGAATTTTTCGGGATTTTGCTACAACATTCCAATCAAAAATTCGGTATTACAACATTACTACCCCGCAATTAACAAACATTTAGAAGCTATAAGCAATCAATTCCACCCACCACAACAACGATTATTCAACATTGAAGCTATAACTCAATTTTAATACTCAAAAAATAGCAATACATGCTACTACCGATCAAAATAGCTATAAACTCATATAAATGATCCTTGGCAACTACTGAGCAATAATCTAAAGACAATTTAACATTTCATCATATAAAAATGCAATTATATGAAATTGACTCAAAATAGCATTTTGAGATCTAGAATTTTTCTCTCACCTTTGATGCAAACTAAGGCTAGAAATAGGTAGAATGGATGCCCAACAAGCAAAATCAAGCTTTGAATGAAGTGATTTGGCCTTGAAATGAAGTTTTTATGTGAAAAATACTTTGAAAAACCTTGAAAATGTTCTTCATCTTTCTCCTCCAAGGAGCCACGGTTTTGTGTGTGTTTTTGGGGGTGTTTTTAGCTTGTTTTAATGTGTGTTGATAACTTATAAGAAAAGTCAAAGCAAGCTTCTAAGCCAAAGTTGAATACTTAGTCATTTTTTTTGGTGTTTTTGGCCAAAAATAGAAATATAAATACTATCTAACTAATACTATATTTATTAGGACTATATTTTAGTTGACAACATTTATGTGTAAGTCTATGTAAGCATATATAAGCATATATATACATACAACTAAAATAAAATGTTTATTTTTGCAATAGAAGATGAAAAGTCATATTATTTATTTTTCAAATGTCTTTTAAACGCAATTTTCAATTGTGCCCTTTTAGAAATATATAAAATGAAATACAATTTGTATTTTATATATACTATGTCACGCCCCAACTCGACCCCTCCTGTAATCAATCAGGACGCAACGGAATTTCGATAGTATAACGATAGTATATAGGACTCCAAGGCTCTAAACCAACCTCAACAGAACATCATACATCTAACAACTCCTCAATAAAATAATAACATACATCATAACCATATTATACAATAATCATCTCTCGTTATACGCCTCCATTCCAACATAATACATAAACCTTAATATACATTACAAAACATATTGAGCCAATCTAGCAACCTAATCAAAGACCAAAGAAAGGCTACTAAGACAGCATCAACTAATTCATTATCTTTTCAACATCTTTTACATAATGAACTACAAAGCATATAAAAGTCTACTAAGTTAATATACAAGATATTAAGACAATACAACATCAAGGATAAGACTCCGGAACAGAAGACTCATCCACGTAAGGCACATGTTCCACATTCTCCTCTTCAGGAGGCACGTACCCGTAATCCTGCGATAGTACACCTGTATGCATGCAATAATAGAGAGTGAGCTTATATAAAATAAGCCCAGCGAGGATCCGATAGATCTCGAACAAGGTTTACTAAACTCCTTGGAAATAATCCTTTGAGTCAGTAAACACACAATAACATCAATAATCATTATAAATGCAACAATAGTAATAACTGTAAACATACAATAAGGATACAATACGTTTACTGATGAAGCTCCATACACCAATTCCATGCTCAACAACCCCTCCAAACTCAATGACACAATTCCTGAGGTACCTTGACCTAGACCCACACCCCATGGCCTCTCCGCCCATGCGAGATAGGGATTAGCCATGATAACTGTGCCCGCAGCCCAGGATGCCTCCCGAGGTGACACAACATTATCAAAGCTCACAACAATGAGACTTAACATAAATAAACCGAGAGATCAGCAACAAAAGTGCCCGATTCCCGTAATCAATAATCAATAAATAAACTGGGAGATCAGCAACAAAAGTGCCCGATTCCCATACTCAATAATAAATAAATAAACAGGGAGATCAGCAACAAAAGTGCCCGATTCCCATAATCAATAATCAATAAATAAACTGGGAGATCAGCAACAAAAGTGCCCGATTCCCATACTCAATAATAAATAAATAAACAGGGAGATCAGCAACAAAAGTGCCCGATTCCCGTAATCAATAATCAATCAATAATCTGGGAGATCAGCAACAAAAGTGCCCGATTCCCGTACTCAATAATAATCAATATAACATCAATATTTAATTAAACAACAAACAACTAAGTTAGATGACAAAGTAGGTCATCCAACTTAACATGCATGAAACACGTAATCTAACCCTAGTCTAACCATTAACAACTCACAATTCAATCACTTAAACACCACCCAATCATCTAAAGACTCAATTCAACAATTTAAAGAAAGACAACCTAAACTTCAAATAATCATATCTTACATTTTACTAATCCAAACAACTCCAAATCAATTCCAAACACTCACCCAATCAATCAACTACATTAGCCCCCTCTGAAACCAACCAAAACACATCCAAATCATGCCCAATAACCCTAAAACCCTAGTGTATCATGGCTGAAAATTTTGGATTTTGGCACGGACATCACAATCGAAAATTCGGCATTACAACGGCGCTACCACGTAATTATCAATCTTTTAGAAATCGACGGCAATCGATTCCGATCAACACAACTCAAAATATTCAACATTTAACAAATTAATCAACTTTAAATACTTGAAAAATAAAAAATATGCTACATCTGTTCAAATCTCGTAGTATTGCATATTAATGTTTCCTAGCATGCATGGAGCAATAATCTAACATCAGATTAACATTCTAACGGTTCAATAATCATTTATACGCATAAACACAAAATATGAGTTTTGAGATCTAGAATTTTTCTCTCACCTTTGATGTGTTTTGATGCAAGAAATGTGTAGAATGGATGCCAAACAATCAATTTCAAGCTTTGAATCACTCAATTCGGTTTTGAAATGCAAAATATATGAGAAAAATACTTTGAAAATGCCTTCATCTTTCTCCTCCAAGGAGCCACGGTTTTGTGTGTGTTTTTTGTGGTGTTTTGCTTTGTTTTTAATGTGTGTTGATCATATATTAAGCAAAGGTCAAATAAATAAAAGAAAGTCAAAGTGGAAACTAATTATTTTTAGTGTTTTCTTGTCTTTAAATGCATTTTCTTGATCACCAAAGTTCAAAACAATTATTCAACACCCAAGCTAGCTCAAGTAGGTTATTTTTAGGTGACAAGAAGTTTTACAATCAAACAATTTCACCCGAGTCGGCTTAAAACTCGATTTTCGCAAAAGTCAGTGTAAAAACCCTAATAAATTCTTAAGCCGATTTTAAAATTGTTTTCATCAAACATAGGTCTATTAAAGTCCATGGACTAGGTCTAGAAGGGTTAAAAAGATCAGTTTCAAAATTTTAGCGGACGTGTTTCGAAAATACTATTCACTGAAAATCGACAATAAAATTTCTAACTCCGTTTTTGATGAAAATTTCATGAATGCACATTTAGCATGTTCTAAGAGTATTGATATCAAAATTATCACATTCTAAGTCATGTAGCACATAGACAGGTCAATTCATGCAAAACGAGAATAAAACACGCAAAGCGAGATAATATCAAAATTTTGGGGTTTCACATTCTCCCCTCCTTAAAACAATTGCGTCCTCGCAATTCTGCATCGATCCCAAGACAAACTCAGGTGCTGACTCAAACATACTGATTGAAAGACCAATTACTAAATTCCGAATACGAACCAAGAACACCAAGTAGGAACACCAAATAAGATCATCAAATAAAAATCCCCATACAAGAAGCTTAAATAGGAACGCTGAATAAGAACACTGACTAGAATTTTTGAATAAGAATCTCAAATAAATTACCGAAGAAGAACGCCAAACATAGATCTCGTAATAGAGCACCAATCAAGAATACCAATTGAGAACTTCGATCAAGAACACCAAGCGAGAATACCAAATAATAATCCCAATATAAGAACTCCGGATAATACCGTATCAGAATTCCACATAAGAATACCGCAAAGAAAATACCATAGAAGATGTCCAAAGAAGTATGCTGAATAAGAATCTCCAT
Organism: Ehretia macrophylla; assembly: GCA_037974665.1. NCBI lineage: Eukaryota > Viridiplantae > Streptophyta > Magnoliopsida > Boraginales > Ehretiaceae > Ehretia > Ehretia macrophylla. The sequence goes on along the minus strand of CM075771.1, from coordinate 64,004,478 downwards.
ACAGAAATCTCGAGGAAGAATGCCGTATAAAATCACCAAATAAGAATCCCAATAATCAATGTATAGTCATAAAGTAGCTTGACCCCTAATCGGAATTCCATATACCTCAGCGTCACATACTACTCAGTCGCCAACTGATATGATGCGCATGCTAACTTTAATCGCATAAGGCAAACTTTCTACTTACATTTTAGCACGTTGCACTCAAGGAGGTATAATATTTAATTGGTTGAGAATAAGTAAGTTACCTTTCACCACTGCTATCGCCTCTGGCAATTCCTCCAAGTCCACTACGTAGGCCGGAGCCTGAACCCACTGCTGCTGAGGTGTACTGCTTGCAGGTCCACCCTAATAACCCTGGACTGCTGGCTGACCCGTAGAACCCTGATACTTGAGGCAATCCCTCGCCCGGTGTTGGTTGCTGCCGCAACCTAAACACGTCCCTGCCTTTCTTCGACAGTCGGCCTCCATATGGCCCTTACGTTTACAATAAACACACTGCAGCATCGGAGCACTGACACTGCCGCCTAAAGAACCAGAAGCTGAATAAGCAGCTGAACCAACCTGCTGCTGAGGTCTAACCACACTAGGCCTGTACTGACCCTAAGACTGAGCTGGCCTATACTGAGTCTGAACCTGATATGGCCCCTGCTGAAACTGAGGCCGATAATAACTCTGCTGACCCTATGGCCTATAAGAACCCTGCTGGGCTGGTGGCCTGTAGACAACCTGCTGTACTGGAGGCCTATATATAACCTGTTGGCCCTGTGGCTGATACGGCCTCTTACTAGGCTGATTGGAGACAATCTGATCCCCTTTCCTCTTCTCTAACCTAGAAGCTGCATCAAAAGCCTCAGTGAAGATATCATAGCGATTCAGAGCCATTGCATCCTGAATCTCGGGCCTCAATCCCAACATAAATCTACGGGTCTTCCTCTCCTCCATAGCTACAAACTCCGGTGCATACCGGGACAACCTAGTGAATGTAGCCTCATACTGAGCCACAGAAGAATCCCCCTGTACCAAAGACAGGAACACAGCCTCTCTCATCTCCCGTGCAACCCTCGGGACATACTTATCCCTAAAAGCAGTCAGAAAGGCATCCCAAACATACGGAACACCCCGGGTCTCCCAACTGGCTCTCAGAGTACGCCACCACTCCTCTGCCTCATCAGTAAGCAAATAGACAGCAGCAGTCCCCTTCCTCTCACCAGTCTACCCGAGAGGATCAACATTTTTCTCTAACTTACTAATCCACGACTCGGCCTTCCTATCATCAGGCTCTCCCTGAAATCTAGGAGGATAGTACCCCAGAAACTCCTTCATAGAACCTCAACCGTGATTACCACCCTGTACATTCTGTATCTGGGCCTGCAATGCCTGAGTCTGAGCAGCCTGACCCGCTAACAACTGGGCCTGTCCAGCCATCAAATCTGCAATCCGATCCATTGTTGCCCCTAACCTATCATCACACCCCTATCACGGCCCTGTGCCACACTACCAGGAACCTCATCTACTATCTCGGGCCTACCACGAGTCCTCGGTCTACCGGCCATCGCACTAATCAAAGAGTTAGCACAGTTATAGCACGTAAACAGGTTATAAACAATTATTAACACCTAAACAACAAACTCATATAAAACACATAAACAAATTGATCACATAATCACATAAGCACTAAATCACATAATCACATAATCACTTAATCATTTAATCATATTAACACATATTTCACTTTTCTTTCACTCCATACATACTTGCATGCTTAGACCACTACCCACATTCCGAGGATACCCCGGCTGACAGCTAATCAAGCTCTGATACCATTTAAATGTCACGCCCCAACTCGACCCCTCCTGTAATCAATCAGGACGCAACGGAATTTCGGCAGTATAACGATAGTATATAGGACTCCAAGGCTCTAAACCAACCTCAACAGAACATTATACATCTAACAACTCCTCAATAAAATAATAACATACATGATAACCATATTATACAATAATCATCTCTCGTTATACGCCTCTATTCCAACATAATACATAAACCTTAATATACATTACAAAACATATTGAGCCAATCTAGCAACCTAATCAAAGACCAAAGAAAGGCTACTAAGACAGCATCAACTAATTCATTATCTTTTCAACATCTTTTACATAATGAACTACAAAGCATATAAAAGTCTACTAAGTTAATATACAAGATATTAAGACAATACAACATCAAGGATAAGACTCCGGAACATAAGACTCATCCACGTAAGGCACATTTTCCACATTCTCCTCTTCAGGAGGCACGTACCCGTAATCCTGCGATAGTACACCTGTATGCATGCAATAATAGAGAGTGAGCTTATATAAAATAAGCCCAGCGAGGATCCGATAGATCTCGAACAAGGTTTACTAAACTCCTTGGAAATAATCCTTTGAGTCAGTAAACACACAATAACATCAATAATCATTATAAATGCAACAATAGTAATAACTGTAAACATACAATAAGGATACAATACGTTTACTGATGAAGCCCCATACACCAATTCCATGCTCAACAACCCCTGCAAACTCAATGACACAATTCCTGAGGTACCTTGACCTAGACCCACACCCCATGCCCTCTCCGCCCATGCGAGATAGGGATTAGCCATGATAACTGTGCCCGCAGCCTAGGATGCCTCCCGAGGTGACACAACATTATCAAAGCTCACAACAATGAGACTTAACATAAATAAACCAAGAGATCAACAACAAAAGTGCTCGATTCCCGTAATCAATAATCAATAAATAAACTGGGAGATCAGCAACAAAAGTGCCCGATTCCCATACTCAATAATAAATAAATAAACAGGGATATCAGCAACAAAAGTGCCCGATTCCCGTAATCAATAATCAATCAATAAACTGTGAGATCAGCAACAAAAGTGCCCGTTTCCCTTACTCAATAATAAATAAATAAACAGGGAGATCAGCAACAAAAGTGCCCGATTCCCGTAATCAATAATCAATCAATAATCTGGGAGATCAGCAACAAAAGTGCTCGATTCCCGCAATCAATAATAATCAATATAACATCAATATTTAATTAAACAACAAACAAATAAGTTAGATGATAAAGTAGGTCATCCAACTTACCATGCATGAAACACGTAATCTAACTCTACTCTAACCATTAACAACCCACAATCCACTCACTCAAACCCCACCCAATCATCTAAAGCCTCAATTCAACAATTTAAAGAAACACAACCTAAACTTCAAATAATCATATCTTACATTTTACTAATCCAAACAACTCCAAATCAATTCCAAACACTCACCCAATCAATCAACTACATTAGCCCCCTCGGAAACCAACCAAAACACATCCAAATCATGCCCAATAACCCTAAAACCCTAGTGTATCATGGCTGAAATTTTTGGATTTTGGCACGGACATCACAATCGAAAATTCGGCATTACAACGGCGCTACCACGTAATTATCAATCTTTTAGAAATCGACGGCAATCGATTCCGATCAACACAACTCAAAATATTCAACATTTAACAAATTAATCAACTTTAAATACCCGAAAAATAATAAATATGCTACATCCGTTCAAATCTCGTAGTATTTCATATAAATGATCCCTAGCATGCATAGAGAAATAATCTAACATCAGATTAACATTCTAACGGTTCAATAATTATTTATATGCATAAACACAAAATATGAGTTTTGAGATCTAAAATTTTTCTCTCACCTTTGATGTGTTTTTATGCAAGAAATATGTAGAATGGATGCCAAACAATCAATTTCAAGCTTTGAATCACTCAATTCGGCTTTGAAATGCAAAATATATGAGAAAAATACTTTGAAAATGCCTTCATCTTTCTCCTCCAAGGAGCCACGGTTTTGTGTGTGTTTTTTGTGGTGTTTTGCTTTGTTTTTAATGTGTGTTGATCATATATTAAGCAAAGGTCAAATAAATAAAAGAAAGTCAAAGTGGAAACTAATTATTTTTAGTGTTTTCTTGTCTTTAAATGCATTTTCTTGATCACCAAAGTTCAAAACAATTATTCAACACCCAAGCTAGCTCAAGTAGGTTATTTTTAGGTGACAAGAAGTTTTACAATCAAACAATTTCACCCGAGTCGGCTTAAAACTCGATTTTTGCTAAAGTCGGTGTAAAAACCCTAATAAAATCTTAAGCCGATTTTAAAACTGTTTTCATCAAACACAGGTCTATTAAAGTCCATGGACTAGGTCTAGAAGGGTTAAAAAGACCAGTTTCAAAATTTTAGCGGACGTGTTTCGAAAATACTATTCACTAAAAATCGACGATAAAATTTCTAACTCCGTTTTTGATGAAAATTTCATGAATGCACATTTAGCATGTTCTAATAGTATTGATATCAAAATTATCACATTCTAAGTCATGTAGCACATAGACAGGTCAATTCATGCAAAACGAGAATAAAACACGCAAAGCGAGATAGGATCAAAAATTTGGGGTTTCACATACTAGGTCAATGAAAGTCAATGCAAGAATCGTTTTGAGCAGAAATCACTATTTTAGCTTAAAAACGTACCTTTTCGTCCGTAAAATCTATTTAAATTCCTAATCCGTTTTAGAACCAATTTTTATCAAACACGGGCCTATTAATAATAGAGGACTAGGTTTTAAGACGTTTAAAACACCTGTGTCAAAATTTTAGCGGACGTGCGTTCAAATTACTATTCACAAAAACTGACAATAAAATTTCTGATGCCGATTTTGATGAAAATTTCATGAATGTTCACATATCATATATTAGAAGTATTAATCACTTAATTAGTACATTATAATTCATATAACACAAATAAACTGGTTAAAACACGTAATTGCAAATATGGCCAAATTCGGGGTCTCACATCTGGCACATGTATACAACATAAATGTCACGCCCCAACTCGACCCCATTTATGAAAAGTCAGGACGCAATGAAATTTCAGCAATATAACGATAGTAACACAGACATCAGGGCTCTAAACCAACCCTTATAATTCCATATAACCAACTCCAAAGATCAACAACAACTCCACAACCAAACCAACAACATACAACACAACCATTCCCATATATTAAACATCCATTCATCAGTTCATTCATAAGTTATACGCCTCTGTTTCAACATCAACCATAGGACATATCATACATTTACAAAATAGATTATAACCAGTCTAGCAACCTAATCATGTTCAAATGAAAGACTACTAAACTAGAGTTATATAATTCTTTATCTTTAAGTAAGTTATACAATACATCATACTACAAAAGCTAAGACAACCTCATGGATATGACTTCGACACATAAGACTCCTCCACAAAAGGCACATACTTAGCTTCCTGAGGAATGCACACAAAGTTTGGCTTAGTAACACTTGAATGTAGATAACAAATGAGAATGAGCTTATATAAAACAAGCCCAGTGAGGATTCGATATATCTTTTACAAGTATTTACTATACTTCTTGAAAATCATCCTTTGAGCAGTAAACACATAATAAACATCAATAACAATATAAGCATAACAATAATAATAACCAATCAATAAGGATACTCTAGTTGGTGTAGCTCCAAACGCCATCATGATCTCAACTATCTTCTTATAACTCCCCATTACTCACGCACCTGAGGTACCTCATTAGCCCCTCCCTCCATGGCATTTCCGCCCATGCAAGCTAGGGGTAGTATATGATAGTCATGTCGTTATTAGCCCGACAATCCAACGTTGCCCGAGAGGTGGCACACACATACCAAGACTCATGACAATAATAATAATCATTCATATATCAGGAGGACAACATATCAAGTTGACCATCTCCCGACTCATCAATAATCAATTATAACAGGAGGACAACAAAGTAGGTTCCCTATCTCCCAGCTCATCAATAATCAATAATCAATAATCAATAAATAACATTTCAACAACATATCATCTAATAAACAATTAACAACTCAACAACTAAGTTAGATGACAAAGTAGGCCATCCAACTTAATATGCAATAACCACACATTCAAACCCTAGTCTAACCATCAACAATGTCACGCCCCAACTTGACCCCACCTACGATCAGTCAGGATGCAACGGAATTTTGACAGTATAACGACAGTAAATAGGATACCGAGACTCTAAACCAACCTCATTAGAACATCATACATCAACTCCATAACCATACAATAAACAACTCCTCAATAAAATAACAACATACAACATAACCATATTACACCATAATCATTCTTTGTTATACGCCTCCGTTCCAACATAATACATGAACTTTAATATTCATTGAAAAAATATATTGATACCAACCTAGCAACCTAAACATAGACAAAAGAAAGACTACTAAGATAGCATTAACTAATTCATTATCATTTCAACATCTTTTACATTATGAATTGCAAAGCATATAAAAGTCAACGATAATATACAAAAAAAAAAAAGACTCCGGAACATAAGACTCATCCACGTAAGGCACATTTTTCTCTTTAAGAGGCATGTAACCGTAGTCCTGCTCTACAACACCTGTAAGCATGCAATAATAGAGAGTGAGTTTATATAAAATAAGCCCAGTGAGGATACGATAGATCTCTAACAGTATTCACTATACTCATTGGAAATAATCCTTTGAGCAAGTAAACACACAATAACATCAATAATACTATCATCACATAATCTATAATGACCATTCAATAAAGGATACACTAGTTGGTGTAGCTTCAAACGCCATCACGATCATAACAGCTTTCTTGTGACTCCCATAAACTCACACACCCAAGGTACCTCAATAACCTCTCCCTCCATGACACCTCCATCATGCGAGCTGGAGGTAGTCTCTGGTAGTCATGCCGTTATCAACCCGACAGCCCGATACTGCCTGAGAGGTGGCACACACATACCAAAGACTCAGCAATAATAATAAACATCAATCATTCACAGGAGGACAACCTTTTCCGTTGACTATCTCCCTATTCATCAATCATCAATCAATAATCAATCAATAATCATATTATCATCATAATAACATCAATAATCAATTTAACAACAAATAACTAAGTTAGATGACAGAGTAGGACATCCAACTGAACATGCATTAAACACACAATCAAACCCTAGTTTACCCATCATCATCTCACAATTCAATCACTCAAACCATACCCAATCAACTAAAGGCATAATTTAACATTTTAAAGAAAGACAACCTAAACTTCAAATAATCATAACCTACATTCTACTAGTCCAAACCACCCCAAATCAGTTTCTATCACTCGCCCAATCAATCAACTACATTAGCCCCCTTGGAAACCAACCACAACACATCCAAATCATGCCCAACAACCCTAAAACCCTAATGCATCATGGCTGAAATTTCTGGACTTTCACACGGACATCACAATCGAAAATTCGGCTTTACAACACGTAATTAACAAACTTTTAGAAATCGACAGCAATCGATTTCAACCAACACAACTCAAAATATTCAACATTTAGCAAATTAATCAACTTTAAATACCCAAAAATAAATAATTATGCTACAACGGTTCAAATCTCGTAAGATTATATATAAATGATCCGTAGCATGCATGGAACACTAATCTAACTTCAAATTAATATTCTAACGGTTCAATAATTATTTATACACATAAACACAAAATATGAGTTTTGAGATCTAGAATTTTTCTCTCACCTTTGATGAGAAATAAGCCTAGAAATGTGCTCAATGGATGGTCAAAAGGTGGAATCAAGCTTTGGTTGATGGAAATTGGCCTTGGATTGCAACTTTTAATGAAAAATGCCTTTGAAAAAGTTGAAGAAAAAGCTTGGTTTTCCTCCTATGGAGCTCTTGGCCCTATGTGTGTGTTTGAGTATGTTTTATGAGCTTGCTAATGTGTGTAACTACTAATATGCATATTGGTCAATATTTAAAAATAGTCAAAGTTGAGTAAACTTAATATTCTTGTGTTTTCTTGTCTTTAAAATCATTTTCTTGATCACTAATACTCAAAACAATTATTGAACACCCAAGATAGCTCAAGTAGGTTATTTTTAGGTGACAAGAAGTTTTACATCCAAACAATTCCACCCGAGTCGGCTTAAAACTCGATTTTTGCAAAAGTCGGTGTAAAAACCCTAATAAATTTCTAAGCTGATTTGAAAACCATTTTAATCAAACACAGATCTATTAAAGCCTGAGGACTAGGTCTAGAAGGGTTAAAAAGACTAGTTTCAAAATTTTAGCGGACGTGTTTCAAAAAAACTATTCATTAAAAGTCCATGATAAAATTTCTGACTCCGTTTTTTATGAAAATTTCATGAATGCACATTTAGCATGTTCTAGGAGTATTAATATCAAAATTATCACATTCTAAGTCATATAGTACATAGACAGGTCAATTCACGCAAAACGAGAATAAATACGCAAAACGAGATATAACAGAAAAGTGGGGTTTCACATTCTCCCCCCTCCCCCCCTTAAAGAAATTTCATCCCCAAAAATCTTACTTGATGTACTGAACAGATCTGGGTACTGCTGCTGCATCTGATCTTGTCTCTCCTAAGTAGCTTCCTCAGTGCCGTGATGCTTCCACAACACCTTAGCCATCGGAATCTTCTTCGACCTCAACCCTCGTTCCATCTGATCAAGAATACGAATTGGACGCTCGTCATAAGTCAGATTCTCACGAAGCTGTAACGGCTCTGGCTCAAGAATATGAGAAGGATCCGGATTATATTTCCGCAAATTAGACACGTTAAATACGTCGTGGACATTAGAGAAATTCTCCGGTAAAGCCAACTGATATGCCAACTTACCAACCCTTCCGGTAATCTCAAATGGCCCAACAAATCTCGGACTCAGCTTTCCACCTTTACTATAACGAGCAAACCCCTTACGAGGAGACAATCTCAAGAAAACCTGATCTCCGACTGCAAACTCCAAGTCCCGACGACACTTATCAGCATAACTCTTGAATCTACTCTGCGCCGTAAGCATTCTCTGCCTGATCAACTAAACATTCTCAATCTTCTCAAGAAGCTCTGGCATGATAGTCGGATCAATAGTTTTCATCTCCCCTACCTCGTGCCAATATAAAGGTGAACAGCACTTACAACCGTAAAGAGTTGCGAAAGGTGCCATCCCAATATTAGCTTGATAACTATTGTTATAGGCAAACTCGGCAAGTGGTAGATGTTTCTCCCAATTCTTCCCGAAGTCCAGAACACAAGCCCTAAGCATATCTTCCAAAATTTGAATAGTCCGCTCAGACTAACCGTCGGTCTGTGGATGATACGCGGTACTAAAGTTCAACTGAGTACCCAAGGTCTCCTGAAGTTTCTCCCATAAACGAGAAGTAAATCCAGGATCTCGATCTGAGACAATACTAGATGGAATCTCGTGAAGTCTAACAATTTGATCCAAATAAAGACTTGTCAACTTTGTAACCTCATCTCCTATCCTCATCGAAATAAAATGAGCTGTCTATGTCAAACGATCCACGACAACCCAAACTGCATCATTACCCCTCGGTGTTCTAGGCAAACCAGTGACGAAATCCATCATAATATGCTCCCACTTCTACTCTGGTATATCCAACGGCTGAAGTAACCCTGCAAGTCGTTGATGCTCGGCTTTTACCCTCTGACAAGTCAAACATCTAGATACAAACTGAGCAACCTCTCTCTTCATGTTATTCTACCAATAGTGTTGCTTCAAATCCCGATACATCTTGGTTCCACCAGGATAAATAGTGTACTTAGAATTATGAGCTTCCTCCAGAATACCTCGCCTCAAGCCCGGTTCATCGGGAACACAAACCTTGCTCCAAAACTGAAGAATACCGTCCTTATGCAGTTTAAAGTCAGACTGATCATCCGTGATCTGCTCCTTGATCTTCTGATGTTTAACATCAAGTTGCTAGGCTTCTCTAATTTGAGACAACAATAAAGGCTGAATACGGAGATGTGAACACATCACCCCAACTTTAACTCCGGTCTCCAATAAGTAAATTCTTCAAGAATCTCCCATTTCTTGACAGCCAAACAAGCAACACTCGCCTTCCGGCTGAGAGCATCTGCTATAACATTTGCCTTTCCAGATAGATAATTGATAGAACAATTATAATCTCCAAGAAGCTCCATCCACCTCCGCTGACGCATATTCAACTCCTTCTGTGAGAACAAGTACTTCAAACTCTTATGATCAGTGAAAATCTCGAACTTACTACCCTACAGATAATGACACCACTTCTTCAATGCAAAGACAACTGTTGCCAACTCAAGATCATGAGTCGGATAATTCACCTCATAAGGCTTCAACTTCCTGGAAGCATAGGCAATAACTCGGCCATCTTGCATAAGAACACATCCCAAGCCCTCCTTGGATGCATCGCTGTAAATAACCATATTATCGGTCCCCTCTGGTAGAGCAAGTATTGGAGTAGTAGTCAACCTCTTTTTCAACTCCTGAAACCCACTCTCACACTTCTCATCCCAATCAAAGATAGTCTGTTTCTGAGTCAACTTAGAAAGTAGCCCTGCAATCTTAGAGAAGTCCTTGACAAACCTACGGTAAGAACCTGCCAAGCCAAGAAAGCTACGAACCTCCGAAACATTCTCTGGACGTTTCCAAGACATCACCGATTCAATCTTAGTGGGATCTACCGAAATACCGCTCTGTGTGATAACATGGCCAAGAAAAGATATGCGTTGCAGCCAAAATTCACATTTGCTAAACTTGGCAAACAATTGATGCTCCTACAGCTTCTGTAAGACAAGTTGTAGATGTTGCTCGTGCTCCGAATCAGATTTAGAATAGACCAAGATATCATCAATAAAGATTACCATGAACTGGTCTAAATACGGCTGAAAAACCCGATGCATAAGATCCATGAATGTTGCCTGTCACGCCCCAACTCGACCCCTCCTATAATCAGTCAGGACGCAACGGAATTTCAGCAATATAACGACAGTAAATAGGATACCGAGGTTCTAAACCAACCTCCATAGGACATCGTACCTCAACGCCATAAACCATACAACAAACAACTCCTCAATAACATAATAATATACATCATGACCATATCATACAATAAACAATTCTCGTTATATGCCTCCGTTCCAACATAATACATGAACCCTTAATATACAATACAAAATATGTTGATACCAACCTAGCAACCTAGACATAAACAAAAGAAAGGCTACTAAGACAACATCAACTAATTCATTAACTTATCAACATCTTATACATTATAAACTACAAAGCAGATAAAAGTCTACTAAGTTAATTTACAAGATAATAAAACATGTACGACATCATGGATAAGACTCTAAAACATAGGACTCATCCACGTAAGGCACGTTTTCCACATTCTCCTCTTCAAGAGGCACGTACCCGTAATCTTGTGAAAGTACACCTGTAAGCATGCAATAATAGAGAGTGAGCTTATATAAAATAAGCCCAGCGAGGATCCGATAGATCTCTACAGTTTTCACTATGCTCCTTGGATTTAATTCTTTGAGCAAGTAAACACACAACATCAATAATATTATCATCACTTAACTATATAACCATTCAAGAAAGGATACTTAAGTTGGTGTAGCTCCAAACGCCATCACGATCTCAACCATTCTTCTTATAACTCCCCATTACACACGCACCCGAGGTACCTTACTAGCCCCTCCCTCCTTGACACCTCCGTCATACGAGCTGGGGGTAGTCTCTGGCAGTCATGCCGTTTTTAACCCGACAGCCCAACGCTGCCCGAGAGGTGGCACACACATACCAAGACTCCATAACAATCATCAATAATCAATCAATCATCAATCAATAATCATCTACTCATCAATACTAACATCAATAATCAATTAGACAACAAATAACTAAGGTAGATGACAAAGTAGGCCATCTAACCGAACATGCATTAAACATACATTCAAACTCTAATTTACCCATCAACAACTCACAATTCAATCACTCAACCCACACCCAATCAACTTAGGCTCAAGCTAACATTTTAAAGAAAGACAACCTAAACTTCAATTAATCATATCTTACATTCTACTAATCCAAACAACTGCAAATCAGTTTCAAACGCCCACCCATTCAACCAACTACATTAGCCCCCTCGGAAAAACACCATAACACCTCCAAATCATGCCCGATAACCCTAAAACCCTAAGGTGTCAAGGCTGAATTTTCCGTATTTTCACCCAAACATCATAATCAAAAATTTGGCATTACAACGACGCTACCACATAATTATCAAATATTTAGAAATCGACGGCAATCGATTCCGATCAACACAACTCAATTTAATCAACATTGAACAATTTAATCAAATTTAAATACCCGAAAAATAAAAATTATTCTACAACCGATAAAAACTCGTAGTATTACAGCTAAATGATCCCTAGCATGCAAGAAGCAGTAATCTAACATCAGATTAGAATTCTAACGGTTCGATTTTCAATTCTACGCAAAAACACAAAAGTTGAGTTTTGAGATCCAGAATTTTTCTCTCACCTTTGATGCGATATATGCCTAGGAATGCGTTCAATGCGTGCCCCACAAGCGGAATCCAAGTCGGCACGAAGTTCTGCGGACAAAAACTAGGCTTTTCTTTGAATTTTTGCTTTGAAAACCTTGAAAACTCTTTCTCTTTTTCTCTCTTCTCCCTCTCGGCAATGTGTGTGTAATTGTGGGTGTTTTTGTGCTTTGTGAGTGTGTGTTGGTGATATAAGCTTATTTGGTCAACAATTAAATAAAGTCAAAGTTAGTTTAAATTAGTATTTTTGTGTTTTCTTGATTTTAAATGCATTTTCTTGATCACCAAAGTTCAAAACATTTATTCAACACCCAAAATAGCTCAAGTAGATTATTTTTAGGTGACAAGAAGTTTTACAATCAAACAATTTCACCCGAGTCGGCTTAAAACTCGATTTTGGCAAAAGTCGGTGTAAAAACCCTAATAAATTCCTAAGCCGATTTTAAAACCGTTTTCATCAAACACAGGTCTATTAAAGTCCGTGGACTAGGTCTAGAAGGGTTAAAAAGGCCAGTTTCAAAATTTTAGCGGACGTGTTTCGAAAATACTATTCACTGAAAATCGACGATAAAATTTCTAACTTCGTTTTTGATGAAAATTTCATGAATGCACATTTAGCAAGTATTAGAAGTATTGATATCAAAATTATAACATTCTAGGCCCTATAGCACATAAACAGGTCATATGCATGCAAAACGAGACAAAGCACGTAAATCAAGTTAAAGCAGATAAGTGGGGTTTCACATTCTCCCCCCCTTAAAGAAATTTCGCCCTCGAAATTCTTACTTGATGTACTGAACAGATCTGGGTACTGCTGCTGCATCTGATCCCGTCTCTCCCAAGTAGCTTCCTAGATACCGTGATGTTTCCATAATACCTTAACCATCGGAATCTTCTTCGACCTCAACTCTCGTTCCATCTGATCAAGAATACGAATCGGACGCTCGTCATAAGTCAGATTCTCACGAAGTTGTAACGGCTCTGGCTCAAGAATATGAGAAGGATCCGGATTATATTTCCGCAAATTAGACACGTGAAATACATCGTGGACATTAGAGAAGTTCTCCGGTAAAGCCAACCGATATGCCAACTTACCAACCCTGCCGGAAATCTCAAATGGCCCAACAAATCTCGAACTCAGCTTTCCACCTTTACCATAACGAACAAACCCCTTACGAGGAGACAATCTCAAGAAAACCCGATCTCCGACTGCAAACTCCAAATCCCGATGACGCTTATCAACATAACTATTGAAACTACTCTGCGCCGTAAGCATTTTCTGCCTGATCAACTGAACATTCTCAATCTTCTCAAGAAGCTCTGGCATGATAGTCGTATCAATAGTCTTCATCTCTCCTACCTCGTCCCAATATAAAGGTGAACGGCACTTACGACCGTAAAGAGCTGCGAAAGGTGCCATCCCAATAGTAGCTTGATAACTATTGTTATAGGCAAACTCGGCAAGTGGTAGATGTTTCTCCCAGTTCTTCCCGAAGTCCAGAACACAAGCCCTAAGCATATCTTCCAGAATCTGAATAGTTCGCTCAGACTGACCGTCGGTTTGTGGATGATACGCGGTACTGAAGTTCAACTGAGAACCTAAGGTCTCCTGAAGTTTCTCCCACAAACGAGAAGTAAATCGAGGATCTCGATCTGAGACAATACTAGATGGAATCCCGTGAAGTCTAACAATCTGATCCAAATAAAGATCCGTCAACTTTACAACCTCATCTCCCATCCTCATCGAAATAAAATGAGCTGTCTTCGCCAAACGATCCACGACAACCCAAACTGCATCATTACCCCTTGGTGTTCTAGGCAAACCAGTGTCGAAGTCCATCGTAATATGCTCCCATTTCCACTCTGGTTTAGCCAACGGCTGAAGCAAACCTGCAGGTCGTTGATGCTCGGCTTTCACTCTCTGACAAGTCAAACATCTAGATACAAACTGAGCAACCTCCCTCTTCATGTTGTTCCACCAATAATGTTGCTTCAAATCCCGATACATCTTGGTTCCATCGGGATGAATAGTGTACTTAGAATTGTGAGCTTCCTCCAGAATACCTTGCCTCAAGCCCGGTTTATCGGGAACACAAACCCTGTTCCGAAACCGAAGAATACCATCCTCATGCAGTTTAAAGTCAGACTGATCATCCGTGATCTGATCCTTGATCTTCTGAAGTTTAACATCAAGTTGCTGAGCTTCTCTGATCTGAGACAACAATAAAGGCTGAATACGGAGATGTGAACACATCACCCCAACCTGAGTCAACTCTGGTCTCCACTAAGTGAATTCCTCAAGAACCTCCCATTTCTTGACAGCTAAACAAGAGATACTCGCCTTCCGACTGAGAGCATCTACTACAACATTTGCCTTGCCAGGTAGATAATTGATAGAACAATTATAATATCCAAGAAGCTCCATCCACCTCCGCTGGCGCATATTCAACTCCTTCTGTGAGAACAAGTACTTCAGACTCTTATGATCAGTGAAAATCTCGAACTTACTGCCCCACAGATAATGACGCCATTTCTTCAGTGCGAAGACAACTGCTGCCAACTCAAGATCATGAGTCAGATAATTCACTTCATAAGGCTTCAACTTCTGGGAAGCATAGGCAATAACTCGGCCATCCTGCATAAGAACACATCCCAAGCCCTCCTTGGATGCATCACTGTAAACAACCATATTATCGGTCCCCTCTGGTAGAGCAAGTACTGGAGCAGTAGTCAACCTCTTTTTCAACTCCTGAAACCCATTCTCACACCTCTCATCCCAATTAAAGATAGTCTGTTTCTGTGTCAACTTAGAAAGTGGCCCAGCAATCTTCGAGAAGTCCTTGACAAATCTACGATAATAACCCGTTAAGCCAAGAAAGCTACGGACCTCATAAACATTCTTTGGCCGTTTCCAAGACATCACCGATTCAATTTTGGTGGGATCTACAAAAATACTGCTCTGTGTAATAACATGGCCAAGAAAAGATATGCGTTGTAGCCAAAATTCACATTTGCTAAACTTGGCAAACAACTAATACTCCTGCAGCTTCTGTAAGACAAGCCGTAGATGTTGCTAGTGCTCCGATTCAGATTTAGAATAGACCAAGATATCATCAATAAAGATTACCACGAACTAGTCTAAATACGGTTGAAAAACTCGATGCATAAGGTCCATGAATGATGCCGGTGCATTAGTTAATCCAAAGGGCATAACAACAAACTCATAATGCCCGTACCGAGTCCTGAAGGCAGACTTCGAAACATCCTCCGTGCAAATCCAAAGCTGATAATACCCCTGCCTCAAATCAAATTTAGAATAGACTTTGGCTCCCTGAAGTTGATCGAACAACTCGTCAATCAGTGGCAAATGATACTTGTTCTTGATGGTCACCTGATTCAACCCACGGTAATCAATACACAATCTCAAGGTACCATCCTTCTTCTTCACAAATAAAACAGGAGCTCCCCAAGGTGAAAAACTCTGCTGAATGAATCCCTTCTCTAATAACTCCTGCAACTGAGTCTTCAACTCCTTCAACTCAGCTGGTGCCATCTGGTACGCTGATTTAGAAATAGGTTGAGTACCGGGAATAAGATTGATCACAAACTCTATATCCCTCTCTGGCGGTAACCCTGGCAACTCCTCGGGAAATACATTGGGATATTCCCGAATAATAGGGACTTCCTCTAGATGTAGCTTATCAGATGGCTTGTTGATCAGATAAGCCAGATAACCCGAACACCCCTTACTCACCAACTTAACAGCTTTAGTTGCTGAGATAACAAAACTCGTCTTTACACCCCGGTTCCTTACTACCTCAACTACTGGCTGATCTGGCAAACGAAACTGTACTACCTTGGTTCTACAGTTCAACTGGACATCATACTTAGAAAGCCAATCTATACCCAAGATAACATCATACCCCCAGATAGGAAATAAAATAAGGTCCAAAGGAAAATTATGCCCCTTAACATGTATTATACAATCTTTACATACTAAGCCAGTAACATACTTATCAGTCAAAGAGGTACTAATCTCAACCACATAAGGCAATCTTTCAGGTTGCAAATTAACACGTTGCACACAAGCAGGAGTAATGAAAGAATGTGTAGCACTAGAATCAATCAACACTTTAACAAGTTGATCAAGTATAAGGAAGTTACCTTCCACAACTGTAGTCTCCTCAAGCATCTCCTCTAAGTCAACTGCGTAGGCCCGAGCCTGAACCCGCTGCTGCTGCTGAGGTGCACTGGCCGCAGGTCTACCCTGGTAACCCTGAGTCGCTGCCCGACCCTCAGCCCTCGAATATCTAGGGCAATCCTTTACCCTATGCTGGCTGCTACCATAACCCAAACATGTCCCCGCCTTTACCCTGCAGTCGGACTCCACATGCCCTAGGCGCTTGCAGTAATTACACTGCGATGATGTGGCACTAACACTGCCCCTGGAAGAACCAGAAGCTGAAGAAACAGCTGAAATAGCTTGCTGCTGAGGTCTCACCATACTAGGCCTGTACTGACCCTGTGACTGGGCTGGCCTATACTGAGTCTGAACCTGATATGGCCCCTGCTGAAACTGAGGCCAATAGTAACTCTGTTGACCCTGTGGCCTAAAAGAACCCTGCTGCACTGGTGGCCTGAACCCAACCTGTTGTACGGGAGGCCTATACGTGCCCTGCTGATACTGCGGCTGATACGGCCTCTTACTGGGCTGACTAGAAACAAGTTGATCCCCCTTTCTCTTCTCTAGTCTGGAAGCTGCCTCAAAAGCCTCGGTGAAAATATCATACCGATTCAGAGCCATCACATCCTGAATCTCGGGCCTCAACCCCAACATAAATCTGCGAGTCCTCCGCTCCTCGTCTGCCACATACTCCGGTGCATACCGGGAACTATCGAGTAAATGTGGCCTCATATTGAGCCACTGAAGCATCTCCCTGGACCAAGGCTAGAAACTCTGCCTCTCTCCATTCCCTCGCAATCCTCGGGACATACTTTGCCCGGAAAGCCATCAGAAAGGTATCCCAAACATAAGGAATACCCTGTGTCGCCCAGGTAGTCCTTACCGTGCGCCACCACTCTTCTGCCTCGTCATCTAACAAGTACATGGCAAAAGAGACCCTCTGCTCATCAGTATAGCCAAGTAGATCATAAATCTTCTCCAACTTGCTAATCCATGCCTCCGTCTTCCTATCATCTGGCTCCCCCTGAAATCTCGGTGGATGATATCCTAAAAACTCCTTCAGGGTACCACGCCTGTGGTTACCACCCTGAATATTCAGTAGCTAAGCCTGCATAACCTGATTCTGGGCAGCCTGCCCTGCTAATAACTATGCCTGACTAGCCATTAACTCTGCAATCCTCTCCATAGCTGCCCCTAATTGGTCATCATCCCTACCACGGCCCGGGGCCGCGTTACCCGGAGTCTCATCAATCATCTTAGGCCTACCTCTGGTTCTCGGTCGACCGGCCATTCTACTAATCAAAGAGTTAGCACAGTTATAGCACGTAAATAGATTGTAAACAATTATTAACACCTAAACAACAAACTCATATAAAACACATAAACAAATTGATCATATAATCACATAAGCACTTTAATCACATAATCACTTATCACTTAATCATGCTAACACATTTTTCACTTTCCTTTCTTTTCATACATACTTTCATGCTAAGACCATTACCCACATTCCGAGAATACCCCGGCTGACAACTAACATGAGCTCTGATACCACTTAAATGTCACGCCCCAACTCGACCCCTCCTATAATCAGTCAGGACGCAATGCAATTTCGGCAGTATAACGACAGTAAATAGGATACCGAGGTTCTAAACCAACCTCCATAGGACATCGTACCTCAACTCCATAAACCATACAACAAACAACTCCTCAATAACATAATAATATATATCATGACCATATCATACAATAAACAATCCTCGTTATATGCTTCCGTTCCAACATAATACATGAACCCTTAATATACAATACAAAATATGTTGATACCAACCTAGCAACCTAGACATAAACAAAAGAAAGGCTACTAAGACAACATCAACTAATTCATTAACTTATCAACATCTTATACATTATAAACTACAAAGCAGATAAAAGTCTACTAAGTTAATTTACAAGATAATAAAACATGTACGACATCACGGATAAGACTCTGGAACATAGGACTCATCCACGTAAGACACGTTTTCCACATTCTCCTCTTCAGGAGGCACGTACTCATAATCTTGCGAAAGTACACCTGTAAGCATGCAATAATAGAGAGTGAGCTTATATAAAATAAGCCCAGCGAGGATCCGATAGATCTCTACAGTATTCACTATGCTCCTTGGATTTAATCATTTGAGCAAGTAAACACACAACATCAATAATATTATCATCACTTAACTATATAACCATTCAATAAAGGATACTCAAGTTGGTGTAGCTCCAAACGCCATCACGATCTCAACCATTCTTCTTATAACTCCCCATTACACACGCACCCGAAGTACCTCACTAGCCCCTCCCTCCATGACACCTCCGTCATGCGAGCTGGGGGTAGTCTCTGGCAGTCATGCTGTTTTCAACCCGACAGCCCAACGCTGCCCAAAAGGTGGCACACACATACCAAGACTCCATAACAATCATCAATAATCAATCAATCATCAATCAATAATCATCTACTTATCAATACTAACATCAATAATCAATTAGACAACAAATAACTAAGTTAGATGACAAAGTAGGACATCTAACTGAACATGCATTAAACACACATTCAAACTCTAATTTACCCATCAACAACTCACAATTCAATCACTCAACCCACACCCAATCAACTTACGCTCAATCTAACATTTTAAAGAAAGACAACCTAAACTTCAATTAATCATATCTTACATTCTACTAATCCAAACAACTCCAAATTAGTTTCAAACAACCACCCATTCAACCGACTACATTAGCCCCCTCAGAAAACCACCATAACACCTCCAAATCATGCCCGATAACCCTAAAACCCTAAGGTGTCAAGGCTGAATTTTTTGGATTTTCACCCAAACATCATAATCAAAATTCGGCATTACAACGGCGTTACCACGTAATTATCAAACATTTAGAAATCGATGGCAATCGATTCCGATCAACACAACTCAATTTATTCAACATTGAACAATTTAATCAAATTTAAATACCCGAAAAATAAAAATTATGCTACAACCGATAAAAACTCATTGTATTACAGCTAAATGATCCCTAGCATGCAAGGAGCAATAATCTAACATCAGATTAGAATTCTAACGGTTCGATTTTCAAGTCTACACAAAAACACAAAAGTTGAGTTTTGAGATCCAGAATTTTTCTCTCACCTTTGATACGATATACGCCTAGGAATGCGAGCAATGTGTGCCAAACAAGCTGAATCTAAGTGGGCACGAAGTCCTGCGGACCAAAACTAGGTTTTTCTTTGAATTTTTGCTTTGAAAACCTTGAAAACTCTTTCTCTTTTTCTCTCTTCTCCCTCTCGGCAATGTGTGTGTAATTGTGGGTGTTTTGTGCTTTGTGAGTGTGTGTTGGTGATATAAGCTTATTTGGTCAACAATTAAATAAAGTCAAAGTTAGTTTAAATTAGTATTTTTGTGTTTTCTTGATTTTAAATGCATTTTCTTGATCACCAAAGTTCAAAACATTTATTCAACACCCAAAATAGCTCAAGTAGATTATTTTTAGGAGACAAGAAGTTTTACAATCAAACAATTTCACCCGAGTCGGCTTAAAACTCGATTTTCGCAAAAGTCAGTGTAAAAATCCTAATAAATTCCTAAGCCGATTTTAAAACCGTTTTCATCAAACACAGGTCTATTAAAGTCCGTGGACTAGGTCTAGAAGGGTTAAAAAGGCCAGTTTCAAAATTTTAGCGGACGTGTTTCGAAAATACTATTCACTAAAAATCGACGATAAAATTTCTGACTCCGTTTTTTATGAAAATTTCATGAATGCACATTTAGCAAGTATTAGGAGTATTGATATCAAAATTATAACATTCTAGGCCCTATAGCACATAAACAAGTCATATACATGCAAAACGAGACAAAGCACGTAAATCATGTTAAAGCAGATAAGTGGGGTTTCACACTGCCGGTGCATTAGTTAATCCAAAGGGCATAACAACAAACTCATAATGCCCGTACCGAGTCCTAAAGGTAGACTTTGGAACATCCTCCGTACGAATCCGAAGCTGATAATACCCTGCCTTAAATCAAATTTAGAATAGACTTTGGCTCCCTGAAGTTGATCAAACAACTCGTCAATCAGTGGCAAAAGATACTTGTTCTTGATGGTCATCAGATTCAAACCACGATAATCAATACACAATCTCAAGGTACCATCCTTCTTCTTCACAAATAAAACAGGAGCTCCCCAAGGTGAAGAACTCTGCTGAATGAACCCCTTCTCCAATAACTCCTGCAACTGAGTTTTCAACTCCTTCAACTTAGCTGGTGCTATCCGATACGCTGATTTAGAAATAAGTTGAGTACCGGGAACAAGATTAATCACAAACTCCACATCTCTTTCTGGCGGTAACCCTGGCACCTCCTCGGGAAACACATTGGGATGTTCCCGAATAATAGGAACTTCCTCCAGCTATAACTTATCAGATGGCTTGTTGATCAAATAAGCTAGATAACCCGAACACCCCTTACTCACCAGCTTAACGGCTTTAGTTTCTGAGATAACAAAACTCGTCTTAGCACCCCAGTTCCCTGCTACCTCTACTACTGGCTGATCTGGCAACCGAAACTGTACTACCTTCGTTCTACAGTTTAACTAGGCATCATACATAGAAAGCCAATCCATACCCACGATAACATCATACCCCCGGATAGGAAATAAGATAAGGTCCGAACGAAAATTATACCTCTTAACATGAATTATACAATCCTTACATACTAAGCCAGTAACATACTTATCAGTCAAAGAGGTACTAATCTCAATCACATAAGGAAATCATTCAGGTTGCATATTAACACGTTGCACACAAGCAGGAGTAATGAAAGAATGCGTAGTACCAAAATCAATCAATACTTTAACAAGTTGATCAAGTATAAGGAAGTTACCTTCCATAACTACAGTCTTCTCGGGCATCTCCTCCAAATCAATTGCGTAGGCCCGAGCCTGAACCCGCTGTTGCTGAGGTGCATTGCCCGCAGCTCTACCCTGATAACCCTGGGTCACTGCCCGATCCTCAGTCCTCAAATATCTAGGGCAATCCCTCGCCCTGTGCTGATTGCTGCCGCATCCTAAACACGTCCCTGCCTTCAATCTGCAATCGGCCTCTACATGCCCTGGGCGCTTGCAGTGTGTACACTATGGTGATGATGCACTAACACTGCCCCTGGAAGAACCAGAAGCTGAAGAAACAGCTTAACCAGCCTGCTGCTGAGGCCTTACCAAACTAGGCCTGTACTGACCCTGAGACTGGGCTGGCCTATAATGGGACTGAACCTGATCCTACTGAAACTAAGGCCGATATAACTCTACTAACCCTGTGGCCTGAAAAAACCCTGCTGAGCTGGCGGCCTGTACACAACCTGCTGTACTGAAGGCCTATACATTCCTTGCTGAAACTGCGGCTGATACGGCCTCTTACTGGGCTAACTAGACACAAGTTGATCCCCCTTTCTCTTCTCTAACCTAGAAGTTGCATCAAAGGCCTCAGTGAATATATCATACCAATTCAGAGCCATCACATCTTGAATCTCGGGCCTCAACCCCAACATGAATCTACGAGTCCTCCGCTCCTCATCAGCCACATACTCCGGTGCATACCGGGACAATCGAGTAAAGGTGGCCTCATACTGAGCCACTAAGGAATCCCCCTGAATCAGAGACAGAAACTCAGCCTCTCTCCGCTCTCTCGCAATCCTCGGGACATACTTTGCCCGGAAAGCTAACAGAAAGGCACCCCAAACATACGGAATATCCTGAGTCGCCCAGCTAGTTCTCACCGTGCGCCACCATTCTTCTGCCTCATCATCCAACAACTACACGGCAAAGGAGACCTTCTGCTTATCTGTATAATCAAGAGGATCATAAATCTTCTCCACCTTACTAATCCATGCTTTAGCCTTCCGATCATCGGGTTCCCCCTGAAATCTAGGTGGATGATACCCTAAGAACTCTTTCAGGGTACCATACCCATGGTTTCTACCCTGTACATTCAATAACTGAGCCTGCCAAGCCTGAGTCTGGGCAGCCTGCCCTGCTATCAACTGGGCCTGTCCGGCCATTAACTCAGCAATCCTATCCATAGCTGCTCCCAAACGATCATCACCCCTATCACGGCCCGGTGCCGCATTACCAGGAGTCTTATCTACTACCTCGGGCCTACGTCTGGTCCTTGGTCTACTGGCCATTCTACTAATCAAAGAGTTAGCACAGGTTATAGCACGTAAACAGGTTATAAACAACTATTAGCACATACACAACAAACTCATATAAAACACATAAACAAATTGATCACATAATTAATGCGAACTAGCCATCCACATTCATTGCACCATTTGGATGAATTTTCCAGCAAAGATTCAAGTCAAGATTCTATTTTCAAGATTCAAGAACTTCAAGATTCTTCAAGAAGTTTCAAGAAGATTTGAAGATTTGGTCAAGATTTGATTTCTTTGTAATTCTATCATAGTTTTAGTTTAAGTTTAATTTGTATTCTAGTTTATTTCCTAGGGTCCACTATGGATGAATTTAGGTGTTCACACTAGGAAAGAGACTTTCTTGGGCTGCAAGTTCACGCTAGAAAGGAGCTTTTCTTGGGCTGCAGGTTTGCTTCCTTTTTAGTTACTATTCACGTCACTATTCACATGAATAGTTAATAGGAGTCTTTTCTTGGTCTCCAAGTTTGTTTCCTTTGACCTAGTTACTATTCACATTTTTCTATTTCAGCTAGGGTTTAGGAGTCTTTTCTAATTAGGAAACTTATTTGTTCTTTGCCTATATAAGGCTGATTTGCAAGAAATAATAAGAAGACAACTTTGATATTAAATTTGTGAGATTATTCTCCTTAAGTTCTCAAGAACTTTTTCGAACTTATCAAGATTATTCTTGTGGCGTTCAACTCTGACTTATCAAATGAGATCTCCATCCTCGTTTGTGGCGTCCTCAACTATACCAAGGTTCTAGCTTTGCTAAGCATAGGGTCGAGGTTCCATCCATTCCTGAAAGGTCTTGGGGTCGTTTGCCATATTTGGTGTTGGGTCGCGTCACATGTTGGCGTGGTTCGTATCAATAATCACATAAGCACTAGATCACATAATCAATTAATCACTTAATCATTTAATCATTTAATCATATTAATATATAGATCACTTTTCTTTCTTTTCATACATACTTTCATGCTAAGACCAATACCCACATTCCGAGAATACCCCGGCTGACAACTAACATGCGCTCTGATACCATTTAAATGTCACGCCCCAACTCGATCCCACCTACGATCAGTCAGGACGCAACGAAATTTCGGTAATATAACGACAGTAAATAGGATACCGAGGCTCTAAACCAACCTCATTAGAACATCATACATCAACTCCATAACCATACAATAAACAACTCCTCAATAAAATAACAACATACAACATAACCATATTATACCATAATCATTCTTTGTTATATGCCTCCATTCCAACATAATACATGAACCTTAATATACATTGCAAACATATATTGATACCAACCTAGCAACCTAAACATAGACAAAAGAAAGACTACTAAGATAACATCAACTAATTCATTATCTTTTCAACATCTTTTACATTATGAACTGCAAAGCATATAAAAGTCAACTAGATAATATACAAGATAGTAAAACAATACAACATCAAGGATAGGACTCCGGAACATAAGACTCATCCACGTAAGGCACATTTTCCTCTTCAGGAGGCACGTACCTATAGTCCTGCTCTACAACACCTGTAAGCATGCAATAATAGAGAGTGAGCTTATATAAAATAAGCCCAGTCAGGATCCGATAGATCTCTAACAATATTCACTATACTCCTTGGAAATAATTCTTTGAGCAAGTAAACACACAAAAATATCAATAATACTATTATCACATAATCTATAATGACCATTCAATAAAGGATACACTAGTTGGTGTAGCTCTAAACGCCATCACGATCATAACAACCTTCTTGTGACTCGCATAAACTCCCGCACCCGAGGTCCCTCATTAACCTCTCCCTCCATGACACCTTTGTCATGGAAGCTGGAGGTAGTCTCTGGTAGTCATGCCGTTATCAACCCGACAGCCCGATGCTGCCCGAGGGGTGGCACACACATACCAAAGACTCAGCAATAATAATAAACATCAATTATTCACAGGAGGACAACATTTTTCGTTGACTATCTCCCGGTTCATCAATCATCAATCAATAATCAATCAATAGTCATATTATCATCATAATAACATCAAAAATCAATTTAACAACAAATAACTAAGTTAGATGACAAAGTAGGCCATCCAACCGAACATGCATTACACACACAATCAAACTCTAGTTTACCCATCATCGTCTCACAATTCAAACACTCAAACCACACCCAATCAACTAAAGTCATAATTTAACATTTTAAAGAAAGACAACCTAAACTCCAAATATTCGTAACCTACATTCTACTAGTCCAAACCACTCCAAATCAGTTTCTATCACTTACCCAATCAATCAACTACATTAGCCCCCTTGGAAACCAACCAAAACACATCCAAATCATGCCCAACAACCCTAAAACCATAATGCGTCATGGCTGATATTTTTGGACTTTCACACGGACATCACAATCGAAAATTCGGCATTACAACGGCGCTACCACGTAATTAACAAACTTTTAGAAATCGACGGCAATCGATTCCAACCAACACAACTCAAAATATTCAACATTTAGCAAATTAATCAACTTTAAATACCCAAAAATAAATAATAATGCTACAACGGTTCAAATCTCGTAAGATTACATATAAATGATCCCTAGCATGCATGGAGCAATAATCTAACTTCAAATTAACATTCTAACAGTTCAATAATCATTTATACGCATAAACATAAAGTATGAGTTTTGAGATCTAGAATTTTTCTCTCACCTTTGATGCGAAATAAGTTTAGAAATGTGCTCAATGGATGCTCAAAAGGTGGAATCAAGCTTTGGTTGATGGAAATTGGCCTTGGATTGCAACTTTTAATGAAAAATGCCTTTGAAATAGTTGAAGAAAAAGCTTGGTTTTCCTTCTATGGAGCTCTCGGCCCTATGTGTGTGTTTGAGTGTGTTTTATGAGCTTGCTAATGTGTGTAACCACTAATATGCATATTGGTCAATATTTAAAAATAGTCAAAGTTGAGTAAACTTAATATTTTTGTGTTTTCTTGTCTTTAAATTCATTTTCTTGATCACTAATGCTCAAAACAATTATTCTACACCCAAGATAGCTCAAGTAGGTTATTTTTAGGTGACAAGAAGTTTTACATCCAAACAATTCCACCCGAGTCGGCTTAAAACTCGATTTTTGCAAAAGTCGGTGTAAAAAACCCTAATAAATTTCTAAGCCGATTTGAAAACCGTTTTAATTAAAAACAGGTCTAGTAAAGTCCATGGACTAGGTCTAGAAGGGTTAAAAAGACCAGTTTCAAAATTATAGCGGACGTGTTTCAAAAATAATATTCACTAAAAGTCAACGATAAAATTTCTGATTCTGTTTTTTATGAAAATTTCATGAATGCACATTTAGCATGTTCTAGGAGTATTAATATCAAAATTATCACATTCTAAGTCATATAGCACATAGACATGTCAATTCACGCAAAACAAGAATAAACACGCAAAACGAGATATAACAGAAAAGTGGGGTTTCACAAACAACTCACAATTCATTGACTCAAACACCACCCAAACATCCAAAGGCATAATTCAACATTTTAAAGAAAGACAACCCAAACTTTTAAAAGTCATAACTTACATTCTACTAATCTGATAACCTTCAAACAAGTTTCTATCACTCACCCACTCAATGAACAACATTAGTCCCCCTCGGAAACCAACCATAATCCATCCAAATCAAGCCCAACAACCCTAAAACCCTAATGCATCATGGCTGAAATTTCCGGACTTTCACACCAACATCACAATCAAAATTTTGGCATTGCAATATTACAACCATGTATTTAACAAACTTTTAGGAACTAACAGCAACCAATTCCAACCACCACAACTCCAGTTATTCAACAAATGGTCAAATTCTCAACTTTAATACCAAAAAAATAAAAATTCATGCTACAAGGGTGCAAAACTTATATAAACACATATAATCAATCCTTAGCATCTACTGAACAATAATATAACATCAATTTAACATTTCAACGACTAAAAATTAGATGATATGAATTAACATAAAAATGACATTTTGAGATCTAGAATTTGTCTCTCACCTTTGATGCAAACTAAGGTTAGAAATAGGTGGAATGGATGCCCAACAAGCAAAATCAAGCTTTGAATGAAGTGATTTGAATTTAAATTGCAAAATCTATTAGAAAATCACTTGAAAACCTTAGAAAAATCCCTCCTCTTTGCTTCCCTTGGCATTTTCGATTATGTGGGTGTTTTTGGAGTTGTTTTTGTGTTATTTTAGTGTGTGTTGATGATATAAGCTCAAGGTCAACAAAAATAATAAAAGTCAAAGTTGATTTTCTAGTCTTTTAATTAGTATTTTTAGTCTTTTAATTGTTTTTCTTGACTATTTTGCTCACCAACATGCATTTAACACTTAGACTATTTTTAGGTAGTTTATTTTAGGTGACAACAATTTTCATTTCCATACATTAACACCCGACTTGGTTAAAAACTCGATTTTTACAAAAGAAGGTGAAAAGTCATATTATTTGTTTTCAAATGTCTTTTGAATGCACAATTAATCTAAAATCATTTAATACCACATATAAATACATTTATATTAATGTATACTAGGTCAATAAAAGTCAATGCAAGAATCGGGTTTAGCATAAATTACTATTTAGCTCAAAAACATTACTTTTTGCCCGAAAAGTCTATTTAAATTTCTATTCTGTTTCAGAATCAATTTTTATCAAACATGGGTCTATTAATAATAGAGGACTAGGTTTTAAGACTTTTAAAACACCCGTGTCAAAATATTAGCGGACGTGCGTTCAAAATACTATTCACAAAAATCAACGATAAAATTTCCGATGTCGATTTTGATAAAAATTTTATGAATGCACACATAGCATATAATAGGAATATAAATCATAGAATTAGCACATTCCAACTCATATAACACATAAACAGGTCAAAACACGTAATTCTATGCAAATGTAAAATCTGGGGTTTCACATTCTCCCCCTCCCCTTAAAGAAATTGCGTCCGCGCAATTCTCGAACTGACATACAATTAAATCCTCAATCGTTACACTTAGCAATACTTCTCTTTGTTCCCATTTATCTCTTAGGATGACACCTAAACAAAGACTTCAATTGAAATAAACTCCGTTGACTGCAAGTTGATGATCATAATTCCAAGACAATCTTTAATTCATAATTCTCTCCCACCTAACATCATATTGCATATGAAAGAAATTGCAACTCCAAGGTCTTAACATGATACCACTACTTATCAATCACCCCATACTACTCAAAAGAGCACTATGAACACCCCGAGGGTTTAAAAACTCATTCATGATAACATGAATGATTACTGATCAAAGGAATATCTCAAAAGTGACATTGGTCAGAATATGGCTATTATGAAATTTACAAGGAAATAAGGATATGAAAAATCATATTCGAACCAACAATCAAGTGAACAAGAGGTCAAACATGTTAGAGAATCAATAGCCTAATAGTTTAATAAGTAAGCATGATAACTAAGATAAGAAATGTCTCAGCACCTATCAGTTAAATAAGTACAAACAAAGGATGATGACGAGTCAAAATAGTGCTGAGTATGTTGAACAAAAATTCCTGAACAAGTAGACATTTCAATTCTCGATGATTATTCAAGGAACCAACAAGTAAGTTGTACTTGAGGCGAAATGAAATTAAGAAATAAAAGATGATTAATTCAATAAAAAACATGAGTGGCAAGAGTATCTCAGCACGCAATACCAAAGAAGTACGAATAAGAAATTATAACAACAGGATAATGCCGAGTACTTTGAGCGAGCAATTACAAGCAAAGTAATGGCTCATCATTTAATAATAAAACAATAGGATTAACAAGGATTAACAAGAAAGACAATGATGTACTTAGGTAGGGAGTACATCAAGCAAGTGAAATTTGAACAAGTAAAATGGTATACCAAAGGAAAAATTACTTTCAAATGAATAGTAATAGGATGAAATGAAATATTGAAATCAATGGCAGGAGATATAGAATGAAATATAGAAGTCTCAAACCTTAACTCCAATAAGCGACATTGCTATAAGAAGCAAATATGAATGTTAAGAATAGAAACAATGTCAAATGAGTATAAGATCCATTAATCCAATAAGCAAAACTTTCAAGAAACAATTGATATGCTAGAAAAGTGTAACTCTCTCTCAAATAAGTGAGAATGGAGTAGAAAAGAATAATAAGACCAATAGAATAGGAAACACAAAAAGGGTGTCCCATCTACACACTTAAACACCAACAAGTCAAATCCTACAATCTATATCTCTTCAAAACAAGACACTAAAGAGATCTAGAGAACCTGAGGAGTCATACAATCACTCCAAAATTTATATTCTGCACCAGACCAATCACTAAACAAGATAAATCACCGATTATCCAACAAGATTCACTGATGAAGACTCCAAAATCTAATAACACAATACAAATTCATACTAACTCATTATAACACGAGAACCCCTAATCAACAATTTAGAAAGTCGTACCATCTAGAACTCAAAAGCTCGATGTAGGCAAGTAAATGTTCAGCCACCAAAATGCATTCTTATTTCCTCAAGTAATTCTATATCCCAACAATTACATCTTCGAATAAAGTAACTTTAGTCAAGAATCACTCCAATTGTCTCCAAGGTTTAAAGATCAAAACTCCAAAATATCCATTAATAAGATAGCAATCCCAAATAGTAGAAATATTCACATGTTAAATTCCATTCACAAATATACATCATTAATTCCTCAAATAAATTCATTCTAAAATAACCTCAAGAAAGTATAATCTGAGTTGAGACTCCAAAAGTGAATGATCACAACCTCATGGAAACCTAAACTTATGATCCATCTCCAAGTAATAACAAATTAAACATGGCAAGAAAAGTAATTCTAATCATCAAAATAGATTGTTATTTCTTCAAACAAGTTCATTCTCGCTAAAGGATCATCAAGATCAATCTATTAAGCTGAACTAAAATCCATAAACATAACAATTAAAATCTCACTGATAAACTACTAGAATAATAATAATTCAAAATCATGGCCTACCTCTATTTCCGAGAGCTCCTTCAGTCATCCTTACCTCACCCAAAAGAATCGCCCACAGTTATAGCATATATACAATTATATCTCATGAAAACAAGTACTAACATATTACATGATTATCATATATCACAACATTATCATATAACACACAATTTAGCATTTTAGAAGCCAAAATCACATAAACAGGGTATATCACAAAAGAAAATTATAAAAAATTAAAATCACATAACCAACAAACTTCACATAAGACAAGTGGATCACGTAACTCATTGAACACCTAAAGCACGTTGTTTCACATAAGCTAGTTATAACCAATTAAAACCACATAAACATCTAACTTCACACAAGATACTTCGATCACATAAAACACAATTGTCACATAATACACATTAATCACATAATGCACATTAATTACAACACATTGAGTACATAAGGCACGTTGTCACATAAAGCATATTGACCACCTTAATTCACTTAACACATAAAACAGATTGATCACTTAGAAAGTCAGTCACATAAGTAAATTAATCACATAAACATATTAACGTATGTTTTACTTCTTTTTTTTTCACTTAATACATACTTGCATGCTTAGACCACTACCTACATTCCGAGGATAACTCGGCTGACAGCTAACATAAGCTCTGATACCACTTAATGTCACACCCCAACTCGACCCCACTTACGATAAGTTAGGACGCAACGGAATTTCGACAGTATAACGACAGTAACACGGCGATCACGGATCTAAACCAACCCTCATAATTTCATATAACTAACTCCAAAGATCAACAACAACTCCACAACCAAACCAACTACATACAACACAACCATTCCCATTTATTAAACATCCATTCATCAGTTCATTCATAAGTTATATGCCTCTGTTCCAACATCAACCATAGGACATATCATACATTTGCAAAATATATTATAACCAGTCTAGCAACCTAATCATGTTCAAATGAAAGACTACTAAACTAGAGTTATATAATTCTTTATCTTTAAGTAAGTTATACAATACATCATATTACAAAAGCTAAGACAACCTCATGGATATGACTCCGACACATAAGACTCCTCCATAGAAGGCACATACTCAGCTTCTTGAGGAATGTACACAAAGTCTGGCTTAGTAACACCTGAATGCAAATAACGAATGAGAGTGAGCTTATATAAAACAAGCCCAGTGAGAATTCGATAGATCTTTTACAAGTATTTACTATACTCGTTGGAAATCATCCTTTGAGCAGTAAACACATAATAACCATCAATAACAATATAAGCACAACTGTCACGCCCCAACTCGACCCCACCTACGATCAGTCAAGACGCAATAGAATTTCGGCAGTATAACGACAGTAAATAGGATACCGAGGCTCTAAACCAAGCTCACTAGAACATCATACATCAACTCCATAAACCATACAACAAACAACTCCTCAATAAAATAACAACATACATCATAACCATATTATACAATAATCATTCCTCGTTATACGCCTCCGTTCCAACATAATACATAAAACTTAATATATATTGCAAAATATATTGATACCAACCTAGCAACCTATACATAGACAAAAGAAAGACTACTAAGATAGCATCAACTAATTCATTATCTTTTCAACATCTTTTACATTATGATCTACAAAGCATATAAAAGTCTACTAAGTTAATATACAAGATAGTAAAACAATACAACATCAAGGATAGGACTCCGGAACATAAGACTCATCCACGTAAAACACATTTTCCACATTTTCCTCTTCAGGAGGCATTTACCCGTAGTCTTGCGAAAGAACACCTATAAGCATGCAATAATAGAGAGTGAGCTTATATAAAATAAGCCTAGTGAGGATCCAATAGATCTCTAATAGTATTCATAATACTCCTTGGAATAATCCTTTGAGCAAGTAAACATACAATAACATTAATAATACTATCATCACATAATCTATAATGATTATTCAATAAAGGATATACTAGTTGGTATAGCACCAAACGCCATCACGATCATAACAACCTTCTTGTGACTCCTATACATTCACGCACCCGAGATACCCCAATAACCTTTCCCTCCATGACACCTCCGTCATACGAGCTGAAGGCAGTCTCTGGTAGTCATGCCGTTATCAACCCAATAGCCCGATATTGCCCGAGATGTGGCACACACATACCAAAGACTCATCAATAATAATAAACATCATTCACAGCAGGACAGTCTAGCAGATCTGCCTATCTCCCGGCATTAATCATCAATCAATAATCAATCAATAATTATATTATCATCATAATAACATTAATAATTAATTTAACAACAAATAACTAAGTTAGATGACAAAGTAGGCCATCCAACCGAACATGCATTAAATACACAATCAAACCCTAGTTTACCCATCATCAACTCACAATTCAATCACTCAATCAACTAAAGGTATAACTTAACATTTTAAAGAACGACAACCTAAACTTTAAATATTCATAACCTACATTCTACTAATCCAAACAACTCCAAATCAGTTTCTATCACTCACCCATTCAATCAACTACATCAGCCCCCTCGGAAACCAACCAAAACACATCCAAATCATTCCCAATAACCCTAAAACCCTAGTGTGTCTTGGCTGAAATTTTTGGATTTTAGTACGGACATCACAATCAAAAAATCGGCACTAAAACGGTGCTACCATGTAATTAACAAACTTTTAGAAATCGACGGCAATCAATTTCGATCAACACAACTCAAAATAATCAACATTTAGCAAATTAATCAACTTTAAATACCCGAAAATAAATAATTATACTACAATGGTTCAAATCTCGTAGGATTACATATAAATGATCCCTAGCATGCATGGAGCAATAATCTAACATCAGATTAACATTCTAACGGTTCGATAATCAATTCTGCGCAAAAACACAAAAGATGAGTTTTGAGATCTAGAATTGTTCTCTCACCTTTGATGTGATAAAATCCTAAAAATGCATGCAATGCGTGCCCAACAAGCGAAATCCAACTCGGCACGAAGTTCTACGAACAAAAACTAGGTTTTTCTTTAAAAATTTGCTTGGAAAACTTTGAAGAAAAGCTTTGGTTTTTCTCCTATGGTCTCTCGGCCATGTGTGTGTGAAAATGAAGGTGTTTTTGTGCTTTGTTGGTAGGTGTTGATGATATATGCATGAAAGTCAACAATTTAAATGAAAGTCAAAGTTGAAACTTTAGTATTTTTAGTGTTTTCTTGACTTTAAATGCATTTTCTTGATCACCAATGTTCAAAACAATTATTCAACACCCAGGATAGCTCAAGTAGGTTATTTTTAGGTGACAAGAAGTTTTACAATTAAACAATTTCACCCGAGTCAGCTAAAAACTCGATTTTCGCAAAAGTCGGTGTAAAAATCCTAATAAATTCCTAAGCCGATTTTAAAACTGTTTTAATCAAACACATGTCTATTAAATTCCGTGGACTAGGTATAGAAGGGTTAAAAAGACCAGTTTCAAAATTTTAGCAGACATGTTTCGAAAATACTATTTAATAAAAATCGACGATAAAATTTCTGACTCCGTTTTTTATAAAAATTTCATGTATGCACATTTAGCATGTTCTAGAAGTATTAATAACAAAATTATCACATTCTAAGTCACATAGCACATAAACAGGTCAATTCACACAAAACGAGAATAAACACGCAAAACAAGACAGGATAGAAAAGTGGGGTTTCACATTCTCCCCGCCTAAAAGAAATTTCGTCCTTAAAATTATTACTTGATGTACTGAACAGATCTGGGTACTTCTGCTGCATCTGATCTCGTCTCTCCCAAGTCGCTTCCTCAATGCCGTGATGCTTCTATAACACCTTAACCATCGGAATCTTCTTCGACCTCAATGATACGAACCTGGTCAACATGTGCCGAGACCCAACACCAAGATTGGTCAAACAAACCCAAGATCTTTCAAGAATGGATGGAACCGCGACCCTTTGCCTAGCAAGACAAGAACCTTGGTATAGTGAATATGATGGAAACCGTGACCCGTTGCTTAGCTAAGCAAGAACCTTGGTATGGTGAAGACGCGTCAAACGGGGATGGAAATCCGCTTGATAAGTCAAGGTTGAACGCCACAAGGAATCCCTTGATAAGTTCGAAAGAGTCTCTTGAAGAACTCAAGGAGAATAATCTCACAATTTAATAGTCAAAAAGTCTCATTTTTTTCACAAAAATCAGCCTTATATAGGCAAAGAACAAATATGTTTCCTTTTTGAAAAAGAACTCCTAAACCCTAACATGAATAGTGACGTGAAGAGGATTTCGTGAATAGTGACGTGAATAGTAACTAGGTCAAAGGAGTAGAGTTGAAGCCCTAGAAAGACGTCTTGCCTTGGTGCCCAAGGAAGTCTCCTTTTCTTGGAGGCCAAGAAAGACTCCTTAGTGTGAACACCTAATTTTGTCCATATTGGACTCTAGGCAATAAATTAAAATTCAAATTAAACTAAAACTCAAACTAAGATAGAATTACAAAGATATCAAATCTTGACCAAATCTTCAAATCTTCTTGAAACTTCTTGAAGAATCTTGAAGTTTTTGAATCTTGAAAATAGAATCTTGACTTGAATCTTTGCTGGAAAATTCGCCCAAATAAATGGTTCATTGAATTTGGACGCTCATGGATGGTTCTCATCATTCCCCCCTTCTTGAGAAGGATTTGTCCTCAAATCCACCGGGTTCAAAGACCAGCCTAGGTGGTAGACCATGTGGTTTGTCCTCGGGAAACAGTTCAACTCCTCTATGCAACATGTTCGTCCTTTGTGCATTTGGAGCAACTAGTGGTTGTGCCCTTTGTGCGCTCTCGTCAACCCTATCCAACCTCTCATGTAGTTGAAACAATTCTGCCTTCATTATCCGTCTAATCTCCCCCATCAATGCCTGCATCTGCAAATTCAGAACTCCTTGTTGTTGAGCTTTTTCGTTTGCGTGTTCTCCATGATTTTGAAACATGATTACAACAAACTCTCCCTCATGTGTTTCGTTCCACTCAATTTGGCTTTTACCCTCTATTACTCTCACACACTGCCTTTTTCCTCTCGTATTCTTCTTTTAGTTCTCTCGAAACTAATCAAACAATATCAAGAAGATTCCAAGAAGCTACTCTAAAAAAAGGTTCTTGTCTTGCTAGGCAAAGGGTTGCGGTTCCATCCATTCTTGAAAGATCTTGGGTTTATTTTTACCAATCTTGGTGTTGGGTCTCGGCACATGTTGACCAGATTCGTATCACTCAACTCTCGTTCCATCTGATCAAGAATATGAATCGGCCGCTCGTCATAAGTCAGATTCTCACGAAGCTGTAACGGCTCTAGCTCAAGAATATGAGAAGGATCCGGATTATATTTCTGCAAATTAGACACGTGAAATACATCGTGGACATTAGAGAAATTCTCCGGTAAAGCCAACCGATATGCCAACTTACCAACCCTGCCGGTAATCTCAAACGCCCCCACAAACCTCGGACTCACCTTACCACCTTTACCATAACGAGCAAACCCCTTCGAGGAGACAATCTCAAGAAAACCCAATCTCTGACTGCAAACTCCAAGTCCCGACGACGCTTATCAGCATAACTCTTGAATCTAATATGTGTTGTAAGCATTCTCTGCCTGATCAATTGAACATTCTCAATCTTCTCAAGAAGCTCTGGCATGATAGTCGGATCAATAGTCTTCATCTCCCCTACCTCATCCCAATATAAAGGTGAACGGCACTTACGACCGTAAAGAGCTGCGAAAGGTGCCATCCCAATAGTAGCTTGATAACTATTGTTATAGGCAAACTCGGCAAGTGGTAGATGTTTCTCCCAATTCTTCCCGAAGTCCAGAACACAAGCCCTAAGCATATCTTCCAGAATCTGAATAGTCCGCTCAGACTGACCGTCGGTCTGTGGATGATACGCGGTACTGAAGTTCAACTGAGTACCCAAGGTCTCCTGAAGTTTCTCCCACAAACGAGAAGTAAATCGAGGATCTCGATCTGAGACAATACTAGATGGAATCCCGTGAAGTCTAACAATCTGATCCAAATAAAGACCCGTCAACTTTGTAACCTCATCTCCCATCCTCATCGAAATAAAATGAGCTGTCTTCGTCAAACGATCCACGACAACCCAAACTGCATCATTACCCCTTGGTGTTCTAGGCAAACCAGTGACGAAATCCATCGTAATATGCTCCCACTTCCACGCTGGTATAGCCAACAGTTGAAGTAACCCTGCAGGTCGTTGATGCTTGGCTTTTACCCTTTGACAAGTCAAACATCTAGATACAAACTGAGCAACCTCTCTCTTCATGTTATTCCACCAATAATGTTGCTTCAAGTCCTAATACATCTTGGTTCCATCGGGATAAATAGTGTACTTAGAATTATGAGCTTCCTCTGGAATACCTCGCCTCAAGCTCGGTTCATCGAGAACACATACCCTATTCCGAAACCGAAGAATACCATCCTCGTGCATTTAAAGTCAGACTGATCATCCGTGATCTGATCCTTGATCTTCTGAAATTTAACATCCAGTTGCTGAGCTTCTCTGATCTGAGACAACAATAAAGGTTGAATACGGAGATGTGACACATCACCCCAACCTGAGTCAACTCCGGTCTCCAATAATTGAATTCCTCAAGAATCTCCCATTTCTTGACAGCCAAACAAGCAACACTCGTCTTCCGACTGAGAGCATCTGCTACAACATTTGCCTTGCCAGGCAGATAATTGATAGAACAATTATGAAGCTCCATCCACCTCCGCTAGCGCATATTCAACTCCTTCTACGAGAACAAGTACTTCAGACTCTTATGATCAGTGAAAATCTTGAACTCACTGCCCCACAAATAATGATGCAACTTCTTCAGTGCGAAAACAACTGCTGCTAACTCAAGATCATGAGTTGCATAATTCACCTCATAAGGCTTCAACTTCCTGGAAGCATAGGCAATAACTCGGCCATCCTACATAAGAATACATCCCAAGCCCTCCTTGGATGGATCGTGGTAAATAACCATATTATCGGTCCCCTCTGGTAGAGCAAGTACTGGAGCAGTAGTCAACCTCTTTTTCAACTCCTGAAACCCACTCTCACACTTCCCATCCCAAGCAAAGATAGTCCGTTTCTGAGTCAGCTTAGAAAGTGGCCCTGCAATCTTAGAGGAGTCCTTGACAAACCTACGGAAATAACCCGCCAAGCCAAGAAAGCTACAGACCTCAGAAACATTCTCTGGCCGTTTCCAAGACATCACAGATTCAATCTTAGTGGGATCTACAGAAATACAGCTCTGTGTGATAACATGGCCAAGAAAAGATATGCGTTGTAGCCAAAATTCACATTTGCTAAACTTGGCAAACAACTGATGCTCCTGCAGCTTCTGTAAGACAAGCCGTAGATGTTGCCCATGCTCCGATTCAGATTTAGAACAGACCAAGATATCATCAATAAAGATTACCACGAACTGGTCTAAATACGGCTGAAAAACCTGATGCATAAGATCCATGAATGCTGCCGGTGCATTAGTTAATCCAAAGGGCATAACAACAAACTCATAATGCTAGTATCGAGCCCTGAAGGCAGACTTCGGAACATCCTTCGTATGAATCCGAAGCTGATAATACCCCTGCCTAAAATCAAATTTAGAATAGACTTTGGCTCCCTGAAGTTGATCAAACAACTCGTCAATCAGGGGCAAAGGATATTTATTCTTAATGGTCACCTGATTCAAACCACGGTAATCAATACACAATCTCAAGGTACCATCCTTCTTCTTCACAAATAAAACAGGAGCTCCCCAAGGTGAAGAACTCTGCTGAATAAATCCCTTCTCCAATAACTCCTGCAACTGAGTCTTCAGCTCATTCAACTCAGCTAGTGTCATCCGGTACGTTGATTTAGAAATAGGTTGAGTACGGGGAACAAGATTAATCACAAACTCTACATCTCTCTCCGGTGGTAACCCTGGCAACTCCTCGGGAAATACATTAGGATATTCCCGAATAATAGGGACTTCCTCCAGCTGTAACTTATCATATGGCTTGTTGATCAAATAAGCTAGATAACCCAAACACCCCTTACTCACCAACTTAACGGCTTTAGTTGCTGAGATAACAAAGCTCGTTTTAGCACCCCTATTCCCTACTACCTCAACTACTGGCTGATCTGGCAAACGAAACTGTACTACCTTGGTTCTACAGTTCAACTGGGCATCATACTTAGAAAGCCAATCTATACCCAAGATAACATCATACCTCCGGATAGGAAATAAGATAAGGTCCGAAGGAAAATTATGCCCCTTAACATGTATTATACAATCCTTACATACTAAGCCAGTAACATACTTGTGAAACCCCACTTTCTTGCTTATCTCATTTTACGTGTTTTACATCGTTTTGCGTGCATATGATATGTTTATGTGCTATAGGACCTAGAAAGTTATAATTTTGATTTCAATACTTCTAATACGTGCTAAATGTGCATTCATGAAATTTTCATCAAAAACGGAGTCAGAAATTTTATCGTCGATTTTCAGTGAATAGTGTTTTCGAAACACGTCCGCTATAATTTTGAAACTGGTCTTTTTAACCCTTCTAGACCTAGTCCACGGACTTTAATAGACCTGTGTTTGATGAAAACGGTTTTAAAATCGGCTTAAGAATTTATTAGGGTTTTTACACCGACTTTTGCAAAAATCGAGTTTTAAGCCGACTCGGGTGGAATTCTTTGAATGTAAAACTTCTTGTCACCTAAAAATAATCCACTTGAGATATCTTGGGGGTTGCATAATTATTTTTAATTTGGTGAGCAATAAAATGCAATTAAAGTCATTAAAAATACAAAAATGCCTATTAAAATAACTTTGACTTTAATTAAATAATTGACCTTTTAAGCTAATGTCCTCAACACACACTCACACAACACAAAAACACCATCACACACACACACATTGCCGAGAGGTTGAGGAGAGAAAAGAGAAGAGAAAAACTTAAGCTTTCAATCCAATTTTTCAAAGAAAAACCTAGTTTTTGTCCGTGAAACTTCGCACCGACTTGGATTCTGCTTGTTGGGCACGCATTGCACGCATTCCTAGGCTTATATCGCATCTAAGGTGAGAGAAAAATTCTAGATCTCAAAATGTCATTTTTGTGTTTTTGCGTATAAATGAAGATTGAACCGTTAGAATTGTAATCTGATGTTAGATTATTGCTCCTTGCATGCTAGGGATCATTATATACTAATACTACGAGTTTCTGTCGGATATAGCATAATTTTTATTTTCCGGGTATTTAATTTTGATTAAAATGTTCAAAGTTCATTTAATTGAGATGCGTTGCTCGAAATCGATTGCCGTCGATTTCTAAATACTTGATAATTACGTGTTAGCGCTGTTGTAATGCCGAATTTTCGATTACATTGTTTGTGTGAAAATCCGGAAAATCCAGCCATGACGTCATAGGATTTTAGGGTTATCGGGCATGATTTGGAGGTGTTATGGTGGATTTTCGAGAGGGCTAATGTAGTAGGTTGAATGGGTGAGTGATAGGAACTGATTTGGCAATGTTTGGATTAGTAGATTGTAAGTTATGAATTTTAGAAGTTTAGGTTGTCATTCTTTAATTTCTTGAACGATGCCTTAGATGGTTGGGTAGTGTTCGAGTGATGAATGGTGAGTTGTTGTTGAGTAATTTAGAGTTTAATTATGTATATTATGCATGTCCGGTTAGATGGCCTACTTTGTCATCTAACTACGTTGTTTGTTGTTTAATTTAATATTGATGTTATATTGATGTTATTGATTGATTATTATTGAATGCGGGAATCGGGCACTCTTGTTGCTGATCTCCCAATTGATTGATTGATTTATGCTTGCATGATGATTGATGAATATGGAGTCTTGGTATGTGTGTGCCACCTCTCGGGCAGCGTCGGGCTGTCGGGTTGATAACGGCATGACTGCCATAGGCTACCCCCAGCTCGCATGACGGAGATGTCATGGAGGGAAGGGGCTAGTGAGGTACCTCGGGTGCGTGAGTAATGGGGAGTTATAAGAAGAACGGTTGAGATCGTGATGGCGTTTGGAGCTACACCAAATAGAGTATCCTTATTGATTGGTTATATAGTTATGTGATGATAGCTTTATTTATGTTATTATTGTTGTTGTGTGTTTACTTGCTCAAAGGACTAAATCCAAGGAGCGTAGTGAATACTGTCGAGATCTATCGGATCCTCACTGGGCTTATGTATATAAGCTCACTCTCTATTAATGCATGTTTCAGGTGTACTTTCACAAGATTACGGGTACGTGCCTCCTGAAGAGGAGAATGTGGAAAATGTGCCTTTCGTGGATGAGTCATATGTTCCCGAGTCTTATCCATGATTCTATGTTGTTAAATGTCTTGTATATTAGTTTAATAGACTTTATATGCTTTACGGTTCTTAATGTAATAGATATTGAAAAGATGATGAACCAAATGATGTTAACTTAGCGGTTTCTTTTTGTCTATGGTTAAATTGTAGTTGTGTCTCAACTTACTTTTGGAAATGTATGATAAAGTTGAGGTATTGTATGTCATGTTGGAACGGAGGCGTATAACGAGGATGTTTTATTGTATAATATGGTTGTGTTGTATGTTGTTGTTTGTATTGAGGATTTACTGGATGTATGATGTTTAATGAGGTTGGTTTAGAACCTCGGAAATCTATTTACTGTCGTTACGCTGCCGAAATTCCGTTGCGTCCTGACTGATTGTAGGTGGGGTCGAGTTGGGGCGTGACAATACTTATCAGTCAAAGAGGTACTAATCTCAACCACATAAGGCAATCTTTCAGGTTGCATATTAACACGTTGCACACAAGCAGGAGTAATGAAAGAATGCATAGCACCAGAATCAATCAACACTTTAACAAGTTGATCAAGTATAAGAAAGTTACCTTCCACAACTGCAGTCTCCTCAGGCATCTCCCCTAAGTCAACTGCGTAGGCCCGAGCCTGGACCTGCTGCTGCTGAGGTGCACTGGCCGCAGGTCAGCCCTGATAACCTTGAGTCGCTGTTCGACCCTCAGTCCTCGAATATCTAGGGCAATCCCTTGCCCTGTGCTGATTGCTGCCGCATCCTAAACACGTCCCTGTCTTCACTCTGTAATCGGCCTCCACATGCCCTGTGCGGTTGTAGTGTGTACACTGCGGTGATGATGCACTAATACTGCCCCTGGAAGAACCAGAAGCTGAAGAAACAACTGAACCAGCCTACTGCCGAGGCCTTACCAAACTAGGGCTGTACTGACCCTGAGACTGGGCTGGCCCAAACTGGGACTGAACCTGATATGACCCCTGCTGAAACTGAGGCCGATAATAACTCTGCTAACCCTATGGCCTAAAAGAACCCTGCTGAGCTGGTAGCCTGTACACAGCCTGCTGTACGGGAGGCCTATACATACCCTGCTGAAACTGCAGCTGATACGACCTCTTACTGAGCTGACTAGACACAAGCTGATCCCCCTTCCTCTTCTCTAATCTAGAAGCTGCCTCAAAGGCCTCAGTGAATACATCATACCGATTTAGAGCTATTACATCCAAAATCTCGGGCCTCAACCCCAACATGAATCTATGAGTCCTCCGTTCCTCATCAGCTACATACTCCGGTGCATACAGGGACAATCGAGTAAAGGTGGCCTCATATGGAGCCACTAAGGCATCCCCCTAAATCAGAAATAAAAACTCAGCCTTTCTCCGCTCCCTCGCGTTCCTCGGGACATACTTTGCCTGAAAAGCTAACAGAAAGGTACCCCAAACATAAGGAATACCCTAAGTCGCCCAACTAGTTCTCACCGTGCGCCACCATTCTTCTACCTCATCATCCAGCAAGTACACGACAAAGGGGACCTTTTGCTCATCGGTATAATCAAGAGGATCATAAATCTTCACCACCTTACTAATCCACGCTTCAGCCTTCCGAACATCGGGTTCCCCCTGAAATCTAGGTGGATGATACCCTAAGAACTCTTTTAGGGTACCACGCCCGTGGTTTCCACCCTGCACATTCAACAACTAAGCCTGCCAAGCCTGAGTCTGGGCAGCTTGCCCTGCTATCAACTGGGCATGTCCGGCCAGTAACTCAGCAATCCTATCCATAGCTGTCCCCAAATGATCATCACCCCTATCACGGCCCGATGCCGCATTACCAGGAGTCTCATCTACTACCTCGAGCCTACCTCTGGTCCTTGGTCTACCGGCTATTCTACTAATCAAAGAGTTAGCACAGGTTATAGCACGTAAACAGGTTATAAACAACTATTAGCATATACACAACAAACTCATATAAAACACATAAACAAATTGATCACATAATCACATAAGCACTAGATCACATAACCACTTAATCACTTAATCATTTAATCATATTAATTCATAGTTCACTTTTCTTTCAATTCATACATACTTTCATGCTAAGACCATTACCCACATTCCGAGAATACCCCGGCTGACAACTAACATGAGCTCTGATACCACTTAAATGTCACGACCCAACTCGACCCTACCTACGATTAGTCAGGACGCAACGGAATTTCGGCAGTATAACGACAGTAAATAGGATACCGAGGCTCTAAACCAACCTCACTAGAACATCATACATCAATTCCATAAACCATACAACAAACAACTCCTCAATAAAATAACAACATACATCATAACCATATTATACAATAATCATTCCTCACTATACGCCTCCGTTCCAACATAATATATGAACCTTAATATACATTGCAAAATATATTGATACCAACCTAGCAACCTATACATAGCCAAAAGAAAGACTACTAAGATAGCATCAACTAATTCATTATCTTTTCAACATCTTTTACATTATGATCTACAAAGCATATAAAAGTCTACTAAGTTAATATGCAAGATAGTAAAACAATGCAACATCAAGGATAAGAC
Organism: Ehretia macrophylla; assembly: GCA_037974665.1. Lineage (NCBI taxonomy): Eukaryota > Viridiplantae > Streptophyta > Magnoliopsida > Boraginales > Ehretiaceae > Ehretia > Ehretia macrophylla. Next base: position 63,961,435 of record CM075771.1, on the reverse strand, counting down.
TCCGGAACATAAGACTCATCCACGTGAGGTACATTTTCCACATTTTCCTCTTCAGGAGGCACGTACCCATAGTCTTGCGAAAGAATACCTGTAAGCATGCAATAATAGAGTGCGAGCTTATATAAAATAAGCCCAGAGAGGATCCGATAGATCCCTAACAGTATTCACTTTACTCCTTGGAATAATCCTTTGAGCAAGCAAACACACAATAACATCAATAATACTATCATCACATAATCTATAATGATCATTCAATAAAGGATACACTAGTTGGTGTGTCACGCCCAAACTCGACTCCTCCTATAATCAGTCAGGACGCAACGGAATTTCGACAGTATAACGGCAGTAAATAGGATACCGAGGCTCTAAACCACCCTCAATAGAACACCATACATCAACTCCATAAACCATACAACAAACACCTCCTCAATACTATAATAACATACATCATAACGATATTATACAATAAGCATTCCTCGTTATACGCCTCCGTTCCAACATAATACATGAACCATAATATGCATTGCAAAATATATTGATACCAACCTAGCAACCTATACATTGACAAAAGAAAGACTACTAAGATAGGATCAACTAATTCATTATCTTTTCAACATCTTATACATTACAAACTACAAAGCATATAAAAGTCTATTAAGTTAATTTACAAGATAGTACAAAAATACAACATCAAGGATAAGACTCCGGAACATAAGACTCATCCACGTAAGACACATTTTCCTCTTCAAGAGACACGTACCCGTAATCTTACGAAAGTACACCTGTTAGCATATAATAATAGAGAGTGACCTTATATAAAATAAGCCCAGTGAGGATCCGATAGATCTCGAGCAAGGTTTACTAAACTCCTTCGAAATAATCCTTTGAGCAAGTAAACACACAATAACATCAATAATACTATCATCACATAATCTATAATGACCATTCAATGAAGGATACACTAGTTGATGTAGCTCCAAACACCATCACGATCATAACAGCCTTCTTATGACTCCCATAAACTCACGCACCCGAGGTACCCCAATAATCTCTCCCTCCATGACACCTCCGTCATGCGAGCTGGAGGCAGTCTCTCATAGTCATGCCGTTATCAACCCGACAGCCCGATGCTGCCCGAGAGGTGGCACGCACATACCAAAGACTCAACAATAATAATAAACATCAATCATTCACAGGAGGATAGTCTAGCAGAACTGTCTATCTCCCGGCATCAATCATCAATCAATAATCATCAATAATCATATTATCATCATAATAACATCAATAATCAATTTAACAACAAATAACTAAGTTAGATGGCAAAGTAGGCCATCCAATCGAACATGCATTAAACACACAATCAAACCCTAGTTTACCCATCAACAACTCACAATTCAATCACTCAAACAACACCCAATCAACTAAAGGCATAATCTAACATTTTAAAGAAAGACAACCTAAACTTCAAATATTCATATCTTACATCTACTAATCCAAACAACTCCAAATCAGTTTTTATCACTCACCCATTCAATCATCTACATTGGCCCCCTCGGAAACCAACCAAAACACATCCAAATCATGCCCAATAACCCTAAAACCCTAATGTGTCACGGCTGAAATTTTTGGATTTTAGCACGGACTTCACAATCGAAAATTCGGCATTACAATGGCGCTACCACGTAATTAACAAACTTTTAGAAATCAACGGCAATCGATTCCGATCAACACAACTCAAAATAATCAACATTTAGCAAATTAATCAACTTTAAATACCCAAAAAATAATAATTATTCTACAACGGTTCAAATCTCGTAAGATTTCATATAGATGATCCCTAGCATGCATGGAGCAATAATCTAACATCAGATTAACATTCTAACGGTTCGATAATCAATTCTACAGAAAAAAATAAAAGATGAGTTTTGAGATCTAGAATTTTTCTCTCACCTTTGATGTGATAAAAGCCTAGGAATGCATGCAATGCGTGCCCAACAAGCGGAATCCAACTCGACACAAAGTTCTACAGACAAAAACTAGGTTTTTCTTTGAAATTTTGCTTTGAAAACTTTGAAAACTCCTTGGCTTTTTTCTCCTATGGCCTCTCGGCTATGTGTGTGAAAATGAAGGTGTTTTTGTGCTTTTGCAATGTGTGTTGGTGATATAAGCTTAAAGGTCAACATTTTAAATAAAGTCAAAATTGAATTAACTTAGTATTTTTGTGTTTTCTTGACTTTAAATGCATTTTCTTGATCACCAAATTTCAAAACAATTATTCAACACCCAAAATAGCTCAAGTAGGTTATTTTTAGATCACAAGAAGTTTTACAATCAAACAATTTCACCTGAGTCGGCTAAAAACTCGATTTTTGTAAAAGTCGGTGTAAAAATCCTAATAAATTCCTAATCCAATTTTAAAATCGTTGTAATCAAACACAGGTCTATTAAAGTCTGTGGACTAGGTCTAGAAGGGTTAAAAAGACCAGTCTCAAAATTTTAGTGGACGTGTTTCGAAAACAATATTCACTGAAAATCAATGATAAAATTTCTGACTCCGTTTTTGATGAAAATTTCATGAATACCAATTTAGCATATTATAGGAGTATTGATATCAAAATTACCACATTCTAGGTCACATAGCACATAGACAGGTTAATTCACGCAAAACGAGATAAAGCACGCAAAACGAGATATGATAGAAAAGTGGGGTTTCACATTCTCCCCCTTTAAAGAAATTTTGCCCTCGAAATTCTTCCTTGCTGTAGTGAACAGATTTGGGTACTGCTGCTCCATCTGATCTCGTATCTCCCAAGTAGCTTCCTCAATGTCGTGATGCTTCCATAACACCTTAACCATCGGAATCTTCTTCGACTTCAACTCTCGTTCCATCTGATCAAGAATACGAATCGGACGCTCGTCATAAGTTAGATTCTCACGAAGCTGTAACGGCTCTGGCTCAAGAATATGAGAAGGATCCGAATTATATTTCCGCAAATTAGACACGTGAAATACATCGTGGACATTAGAGAAGTTCTCCGGTAAAGCCAACTGATATGCCAACTTACCAACCCTGCCAGTAATCTCAAACGGCCCAACAAATCTCAGACTCAGCTTTCCACCTTTACCATAACAAGCAAACCCCTTACGAGGAGACAATCTCAAGAAAACCCGATCTCTAACTGCAAACTCCAAGTCCTGACGACACTTATCAGCATAACTCTTGAATCTACTCTGCGCCGTAAGCATTCTCTGCCTGATCAACTAAACATTCTCGATCTTCTCTAGAAGCTCTGGCATGATAGTCGGATCAACAGTCTTCATCTCCCCTACCTCGTCCCAATATCTGTGAACGGCACTTACGACCGTAAAGAGCTGCGAAAGGTGCCATCCCAATAGTAGCTTGATAACTATTGTTATAAGCAAACTCGGCAAGTGGTAGATGTTTCTCCTAGTTCTTCCCGAAGTCCAGAACACAAGCCCTAAGCATATCTTCCAGAATCTAAATAGTGCGCTCAAGCTGACCGTCGGTCTGTGGATGATACGCGGTACTGAAGTTCAACTGAGTACCCAAGGTCTCCTGAAGTTTCTCCCACAAACGAGAAGTAAATCTAGGATCTTGATCTGAGACAATACTAGATAGAATCCCGTGAAGTCTAACAATCTGATCTAAATAAAGACCCGTCAACTTTGTAACTTCATCTCCCATCCTCATCGAAATAAAATGAGCTGTCTTTGTCAAACGATCCACGATAACCCAAACTGCATCGTTACCTATAGGAGTTTTAGGCAAACCAGTGACGAAATCCATCGTAATATGCTCCCACTTCCACCTGGTATAGCCAACGGCTGAAGTAACCCTATAGGTTGTTGATGCTCGGCTTTCACTCTTTGACAAGTCAAACATCTAGATACAAACTGAGCAACCTCTCTTTTCATGTTATTCCACCAATAGTATTGCTTCAAGTCCCGATACATCTTGGTTCCACTGGGATGAATAGTGTACTTAGAATTATGAGCTTCCTCCAGAATACCTCGTCTCAAGCCCGGTTCATCGGGAACACAAACCCTGTTCTGAAACCGAAGAATACCATCCTCATGCAGTTTAAAGTCAGACTGATCATCAGTGATTTGATCATTGACCTTCTAAAGTTTAACATCAAGTTGCTGAGCTTCTCTGATCTGAGACAGCAATAAAGGTTGAATACGGAAATGTGAACACATCACCCCAACCTGAGTCAACTCCGGTTTACAATAAGTGAATTCCTCAAGAATCTCCCATTTCTAAACAGCTAAACAAGAGATACTCGCCTTCCGGCTGAGACCATCTGCTACAACATTTGCCTTGCTAGGCAGATAATTGATAGAACAATTATAATATCCAAGAAGCTCCACCTACCTCCACTGGCGCAGATTCAACTCCTTCTGGGAGAACAAGTACTTCAGACTCTTGTGATCAGTGAAAATCTCGAACTTACTGCCCCACAGATAATGACGTCACTTCTTCAGTGCGAAGACAACTGTTGCCAACTCAAGATCATGAGTCGGATAATTCACCTCATAAGGCTTCAACTTCTTGGAAGCATAGGCAATAACTCGGCCATCCTGCATAAGAACACATCCCAAGCCCTCCTTGGATGCATTGCTATAAATAACCATATTGTCGGTCCTCTCTGGTAGAGCAAGTACTAGAGCAGTAGTCAACCTCTTTTTCAACTCCTGAAAACCACTCTCACACTTCTCATCCTAAGTAAAGATAGTCCGTTTCTAAGTCAACTTAGAAAGTGGCCCAGCAATCTTCGAGAAGTCCTTCACAAACCTACGGTAATAACCCGGCAAGCCAAGAAAGCTATGGACCTCAGGAAGATTCTCTGGCTGTTTCCAAGACATCACCACTTCAATCTTAGTGGGATCTATAGATATACCGCTCTGTGTAATAACATGGCCAAGAAAAGTTATGCGTTGCAGCCAAAATTCACATTTACTAAACTTGGTAAAACAATTGATGCTCCTGCAGCTTCTGTAAGAAAAGCCGTAGATGTTGCACATGCTCCGATTCAGATTTAGAATAGACCAAGATATCATGAATAAAGATTACCACAAACTGGTCCAAGTACGGCTGAAAAACCCAATGCATAAGATCCATGAATGCTGCCGGTGCATTAGTTAATCCAAAGGGCATAACAACAAACTCATAATGCCCGTACCGAGTCCTGAAGGCAGACTTCAGAACATCCTCCGTACGAATCCGAAGCAGATAATACCCCTGCCTCAAATCAAATTTAGAATAGACTTTGGTTCCCTAAAGTTGATCGAACAACTCATCAATCAGTGGCAAATGATATTTGTTCTTAATGGTCACCTGATTCAAACCACAATAATAAATACACAATCTCAAGGTACCATCCTTCTTCTTCACAAATAAAACAGGAGCTCCCCAAGGTGAAAAACTATGCTAAATAAATCCCTTCTCTAATAACTCCAGCAACTGAGTCTTCAACTCCTTCAACTCAGCTGGTGCCATCCGGTACGCTGATTTAGAAATAGGTTAAGTACCGGGAACAAGATTAATCACAAACTCCACATCTCTCTCTGGCAGTAACCCTGGCAACTCCTCGGGAAATACATTGGGATATTCCCGAATAATAGGGATTTCTTCCAGCTATAGCTTATCAGCTGGCTTGTTGATCAAATAAGCTAAATAACCCGAACACCCCTTACTCACCAACTTAACAGCTTTAGTTGCTGAGATAACAAAACTCGTCTTTGCACCCCGGTTCCCTACTGCCTCAACTACTGGCTGATCTGGCAAACGAAACTGTACTATCTTTGTTCACAGTTTAACTGGGCATCATACTTAGAAAGCCAATCCATACCCAAGATAACATCATACCCCTGGATAGGAAATAAAATAAGGTCCGAACGAAAATTATACCCCTTAACATGAATTATACAATCCTTACATACTAAGCCAGTAACATACTTATCAGTCAAAGAAGTACTAATCTCAACCACATAAGGTAGTCTTTCAGGTTGTAAATTAATACTATGCATACAAGCAGGAATAATGAAAGAATGTGTAGCACCAGAATCAATCAACACTTTAACAAGTTGATCAAGTATAAGGAAGTTACCTTCCACCACTGCAATCTCCTCAGGCATCCCCTCCAAATCAACTGTGTAGGCCCGAGCCTGGACCCGCTGCAGCTGAGGTGCACTGGCTGCAGGTCGGCCCTAATAACCCTGAGTCGCTGTCCGACCCTCAGTCCTCGAATATCTAGGGCAATCCCTCACCCTGTGTTGATTGCTGCCGCATCCCAAACACGTCTCTGCCTTCACTCTACAATCGGCCTCCACATGCCCCGTGCGTTTGCAGTGGGTACACTGCAGTGATGATGCACTAACGCTGCCCCTAGAAGAACCAGGAGTTGAAGAAACAGCTAAACCAGCTTGCTGCTAAGGCCTTACCAAACTAGGCCTGTACTGACCCTGAGACTGGCCTGGCCTAAATTGGGACTGAACCTGATATGACTCCTGCTGAAACTAAGGCCGATAATAACTCTGCTGCCCCTGTGGCCTAAAAGAACCCTGCTGAGCTGGTGGCCTGTACACAACCTGCTGTACGGGAGGCCTATACATACCCTGCTGATACTGCGGCTGATACGGCCTCTTACTGGGCTGACTAGACACAAGCTGATCCCCCTTTCTCTTCTCTAGTCTAGAAGCTGCCTCAAAGGCCTCAGTGAATATATCATACCGATTCAGAGCCATCACATCCTGAATCTCGGGCCTCAACCCCAACATGAATCTACGAGTCCTCCGCTCCTCATCAGCCACATACTCCGGTGCATACCGGGACAACCTAGTGAAAGTGGCCTCATACTGAGCCACTGAAGCATCTCCTTGCACTAAGGCTAGAAACTCTACCTCTCTCCGCTCCCTCGCGATCCTCAGGACATACTTTGCTCGAAAAGCCATCAGAAAGGTACCCCAAACATACGGAATACCCTGAGTTGCCCAGCTAGTTCTCACTGTGCGCCACCATTCTTCTGCCTTATCATCTAACAAGTACACGGCAAAGGAGACTTTCTGCTCATCGGTATAATCAAGAGGATCATAAATCTTCTCCACATTACTAATCCACGCTTCAGCCTTCCGATCATCGGGTTCCCCCTGAAATCTAGGTGGATGATACCCTAAGAACTCCTTCAGGGTACCACGCCCGTGGTTACCACCCTGTACGTTCAACAACTGAGCCTGCCAAGCTTGAGTCTGGCAGCCTGCCCTACTATTAACTGGGCCTGTCCGGCCATTAACTCAGCAATCCTGTCCATAGCCGCCCCCAAACGGTCATCACCCCTACCACGGCCCGGTGTCGCATTAGCAAAAGTCTCATCAGTCATCTCAGGCCTACCTCTAGTCCTCATTCTACCTGTCATTCTACAAATCAAAGAGTTAGCACAGGTTATAGCACGTAAACAGGTTATAAACAACTATTAGCACGTAAACAACAAACTCATATTAAGCACATAAACAAATTGATCACATAATCACATAAGCATTAATTCACATAATCACTTAATCAATTAATCATTTAATCATATTAATACATAGTTCACTTATCTTTCTTTTCATACATACTTTCATGCTAAGACCATTACCCACATTCCGGGAATACCCCGGCTGACGACTAACATGAGCTTTGATGCCACTTAAATGTCACGCCCCAACTCGACCCCTTCTATAATCAGTCAGGACGCAACAAAATTTTGGTAGTATAACGACAGTAAATAGGATACTGAAGCTCTAAACCAACCTCAATAGAACATCATACATCAACTCCATAAACCATACAACAAACAACTCCTCAATAAAATAACAACATACATCATAACCATATTATACAATAATCAATCCTCGTTATACGCCTCCGTTCCAACATAATACATGAATCTTAATATACATTGCAAAATATATTGATACCAACCTAGCAACCCATACATAGACAAAAGAAAGACTACTAAGATAGCATCAACTAATTCATTATCTTTTCAACATCTTATACATTATGAACTACAAAATATATAAAAGTCTACTAAGTTAATTTACAAGATAGTAAAACAATACAACATCAAGGATAAGACTCCAGAACATAAGACTCATCCACGTAAGGCACATTTTCCTCTTCAAGAGGCACGTACCCGTAATCTTGCAAAAGTACACCGTTAGCATGCAATAATAGAGAGTAAGCTTATATAAAATAAGCCCAGTGAGGATCCGATAGATCTCAAGCAAGGTTTACTAAACTCCTTGGAAATAATCATTTGAGCAAGTAAACACACAATAACATCAATAATACTATCATCACATAATCTATAATGACCATTCAATAAAGGATACTCTAGTTGGTGTAGCTTCAAACGCCATCACGATCATAATAGCCTTCTTATGACTCCCATAAACTAATGCACCCGAGGAACCCCAATAACCTCTCCCTCCATGACACCTCCGTCATACGAGATGGAGGCAGTCTCTGGTAGTCATGCCGTTATCAACTCGACAGCCCGATGCTGCCCGAGAGGTGGCACACACATACCAAAGACTCAACAATAATAATAAACATCAATCATTCACAGGAGGACAGTCTAGCAGAACTGCCTATCTCCCGGCATCAATCATCAATCAATAATCAATCAATAATCATATTATCATCATAATAACATCAATGATCAATTTACCAACAAATAACTAAGTTAGATGACAAAGTAGGCCATCCAACCGAACATGCATTAAACCCACAATCAAACCCTAGTTTACCCATCATCAACTCACAATTCAATCACTCAAACCACACCCAATCAACTAAAGGCATAATCTAACATTTTAAAGAAAGACAACCTAAACTTCAAATATTCATATCTTACATTCTACTAATCCAAAAAACTCCAAATCAGTTGTTATCACTCACCCATTCAATCAACTACATCAGCCCCTCGGAAACCAACCCAAACATATCCAAATCAAGCCCAATAACCGTAAAACCCTAGTGTGTCGTGGCTGAAATTTTTGGATTTTAGCACGGACATCACAATCGAAAATTCGGCATTACAACGGCACTACCACGTAATTAACAAACTTTTAAAAATCGACGACAATGGATTTCGATCAATACAACTCAAAATAATCAACATTTAGCAAATTAATCAACTTTAAATACCCGAAAATAAATAATTATGCTACAATGGTTCAAATCTCGTAGGATTACATATAAATGATCCCTAGCATGCATGGAGCAATAATCTAACATCAGATTAACATTCCAACGGTTCGATAATCAATTCTACGCAAAAACGCAAAAGATGAGTTTTGAGATCTAGAATTTTTCTCTCACCTTTGATGCGATAAAAGCCTAGAAATACGTGTAATACATGCCCAACAACAGGAATCCAACTTGGCACGAAGTTCTATGGACAAAAACTAGGTTTTTCTTTGAAAATTTGCTTGGAAAACTTTGAAGAAAAGCTTTGGTTTTTCTCCTATGGTCTCTCGGCCATGTGTGTGAAACGGAAGGTGTTTTTTTTCTTTGTTGGTAGGTGTTGATGATATATGCATGTAAGTCAACAATTTAAATGAAAGTCAAACCTGAAACTTTAGTATTTTTAGTGTTTTCTTGACTTTAAATGCATTTTCTTGATCACCAATGTTCAAAACAATTATTCAACACCCAAGATAGCTCAAGTAGGTTATTTTTAGGTGACAAGAAGTTTTACAATCAAACAATTTCACCTGAATCGGCTTAAAACTCCATTTTCGCAAAAGTCGGTGTAAAAACCCTAATAAATTCCTAAGTCGATTTTAAAACTGTTTTAATCAAACACAGGTCTATTAAAGTCCGAGGACTATGTCTAGAAGGGTTAAAAAGACCAGTTTTAAAATTTTAGCGGACGTGTTTCGAAAATACTATTCACTAAAAGTCGATGATAACATTTCTGACTTCGTTTTTTATGAAAATTTCATGAATGCACATTTAGCATGTTCGAGGAGTATTAATAACAAAATTATCACATTCTAAGTCACATAGCACATAAACAGGTCAATTCACGTAAAACGAGAATAAACACGCAAAACGAGACAAGATAGAAAAGTGGGGTTTCATATTCTCTCCCCCTTTAAGAAATTTCATCCTCGAAATTCTTACTTGATGTACTGAACAGATCTGGGTACTGCTGCTGCATCTGATCTCGTCTCTCCTAAGTCGCTTCATCAATGCCATGATGCTTCCACAACATCTTAATCATCGGAATCTTCTTCGATCTCAACTCTTGTTCCATCTGATCAAGAATACGAATCGGACGCTCGTCATAAGTCAGATTCTCATGAAGCTGTAACGGCTCTGGCTGAAGAATATAAGAAGGATCCGGATTATATTTTCGCAAATTAGACATGTGAAATACATCGTGGACATTAGAAAAATTCTCCGGTAAAGTCAACCGATATGCCAACTTATCAACCCTGTCGGTAATCTCGAACAACCCAACAAATCTCGGACTCAACTTACCACCTTTACCATAACGAGCAAACCCCTTACGAGGAGACAATCTCAAGAAAACCCGATCTCCGACTGCAAACTCCAAGTCCCGACGACGCTTATCAGCATAACTCTTGAATCTACTATGCGCTGTAAGCATTCTCTGCCTAATCAACAGAACATTCTCAATCTTCTCAAGAAGCTCTGGCATGATAGTCGGATCAATAGTCTTCATCTCCCCTACTTCGTCCCAATATCTGTGAACGGCACTTACGACCGTAAAGAGCTGCGAAAGGTGCTATCCCAATAGTAGCTTGATAACTATTGTTATAAGCAAACTCGGCAAGTGGTAGATGTTTCTCCTAGTTCTTCCCGAAGTCCAGAACACAAGCCCTAAGCATATCTTCCAGAATCTAAATAGTGCACTCAAACTGACCGTCGGTCTGTGGATGATACGCAGTACTAAAGTTCAACTGAGTACCCAAGGTCTCCTGAAGTTTCTCCCACAAACGAGAAGTAAATCGAGGATCTCGATCTGAGACAATACTAGATAGAATCCCGTGAAGTCTAACAATCTGATACAACTAAAGACTCGTCAACTTTGTAACCTCATCTCCCATCCTCCTCGAAATAAAATGACCTCCCTTCACCAACCAATTCACACCAACCCAAACTGTATCATTCCCCCTTGGTGTTCTAGGCAACCCAGTGACGAAATCCATCGTAATATGCTCCCACTTCCACTCTGGTATAGCCAACGGCTGAAGTAACCCTGCAGGTTATTGATGCTCAGCTTTCACTCTTTGACAAGTCAAACATCTAGATACAAACTGAGCAACCTCTCTCTTCATGTTATTCCACCAATAGTATTGCTTCAAGTCCCGATACATCTTGGTTCCACTAGGATGAATAGTGTACTTAGAATTATGAGCTTCCTCTAGAATACCTCGCCTGAAGCCTGGTTCATCGGGAACAAAAACCCTGTTCCGAAACCGATGAATACCGTCCTCATTTGGTTTAAAGTCAGACTGATCATCCGTGATCTGATCCTTGATCTTTTGAAGTTTGACATCCAGTTGCTGAGCTTCTCTGATCTGAGACAACAATAAAAGCTATATACGGAGATGTGAACACATCACCCTAACCTGAGTTAACTCCAGTCTCCAATAAGTAAATTCCTCAAGAATCTCCCATTTCTTGACAGCCAAACAAGCAACACTCATCTTCCGGCTGAGAGCATCTACTACAACATTTGCCTTGCCAGGCAGATAATTGATAGAACAATTATAATCTCCAAAAAGCTCTATCCACCTCCGCTGGCACATATTCAACTCCTTCTGTGAGAACAAGTACTTCAGATTCTTATGATCAGTGAAAATCTCGAACTTACTGCCCCGAAGATAATGACGCCACTTCTTCAGTGCGAAGACAACTGCTGCCAACTCAAGATCACGAGTCGGATAATTCACCTCATAAGGCTTCAACTTCCTAGAAGCATAGGCAATAACTCAGATATCCTGCACAAGAACACATCCCAAGCCCTCCTTGGATGCATCGCTGTAAATAACCATATTATCGGTCCTCTCTGGTAGAGCAAGTACTGGAGTGGTAGTCAACCTCTTTTTCAACTCCTGAAACCCACTCTCACACTTCTCATCCCAAGTAAAGATAGTCCGTTTCTGAGTCAACTTAGAAAGTGGCCCTGCAATCTTTGAGAAGTCCTTGACAAACCTACGGTAATAACCCGCCAAGCCAAGAAAGCTACGGACCTCAGAAATATTCTCTGGCCGTTTCCAAGACATCACCGATTCAATCTTGGTGGGATCTACAGATATACCGCTTTGTGTGATAACATGGCCAAGAAAAGATATGCGTTGCAGCCAAAATTCACCTTTGCTAAACTTGGCAAACAACTGATGCTCCTGCAGCTTCTGTAAGACAAGCCGTAGATATTGCTCGTGCTCCGATTCAGATTTAGAATAGACCAAGATATCATCAATAAAGATTACCACGAACTGGTCTAAACACTGCTTAAAAACCTGATGCATAAGATCCATGAATGTTGCCGGTGCATTAGTTAAACCAAAGGGTATAACTACGAACTCATAATGCCCGTACCGAGTCCTGAAGGCAGACTTCGGAACATCCTCCGTACGAATCCGAAGCTGATAATACCCCTGCCTCAAATCAAATTTAGAATAGACTTTGGCTCCCTGAAGTTGATCAAACAACTCGTCAATCAGTGGCAAAGGATATTTATTCTTGATGGTCACCTGATTCAAACCACGATAATCAATACACAATCTCAAGGTACCATCCTTCTTCTTCACAAATAAAACAGGAGCTCCCCAAGGTGAAGAACTCTGCTGAATAAATCCCTTCTCCAATAACTCCTGCAACTGAGTCTTCAGCTCCTTCAACTCAGCTGGTGCCATCCGGTACGCTGATTTAGAAATAGGTTGAGTACCGGGAACAAGATTAATCACAAACTCCACATCTCTCTCTGGCGGTAACCCTGGTAACTCCTCGGGAAATACATTGGGATATTCCCGAATAATAGGGACTTCCTCTAGTTGTAACTTATCAGATGGCTTGTTGATCAAATAAGCTAAATAACCCAAACACCCCTTACTCACCAACTTAACGGCTTTAGTTGCTGAGATAACAAAACACGTCTTAGCACCCCGATTCCCTACTACCTCAACTACTGGCTGATCTGGCAAATGAAACTGTACTACCTTGGTTCTACAGTTTAATTGGGCATCATACTTAGAAAACGAATCCATACCCAAGATAACATCAGACCCCCGGATGGAAAATAAGATAAGGTCCGAAGGAAAATTATACCCCTTAACATGCATTATACAATCCTTACATACTAAGCCAGTAACATACTTTTCAGTCAAAGAGATACTAATCTCAACCACATAAGGTAATCTTTCAGGTTGCGAATTAACATGTTGCACACAAGTAGGAGTAATGAAAGAATGTGTAGAACCAGAATCAATCAACACTTTAACAAGTTGATCAAGTATAAGGAAGTTACCTTCCACAACTGCAGTCTCCTCAAGCATCTCTTCCAAGTCAACTGTGTAAGCCCGAGCTTGGATCCGCTGCTGCTGAGGTGCACTGGTTGCAGGTCAGCCCTGATAACACTGAGTCGCTGTCCGACCCTCAGTCCTCGAATATCTAGGGCAATCCCTCGCCCTGTGCTAATTGCTGCTGCATCCTAAACACGTCCCTGCTTTCACCCTGCAATCGGCCTCCACATGCCCCGTGCTATTGCAGTGTGTACACTGCTGTGATGATGTACTAACACTGCCCCTGGAAGAACCAGAAGCTGAAGAAACAACTGAACCAGCCTGCTGCTAAGGCCTTACCAAACTAGGCCTGTACTGACCCTGAGACTGGGCTGGCCTAAACTGGGACTGAACCTGATATGACCCCTGCTGAAACTGAGGCCGATAATAACTCTGCTACCCCTGTGGCCTAAAAGAACCTTGCTGAGTTGGTGGCCTGTACACAACCTGCTGTATGGGAGGCCTATACATACCCTGCTGAAACTGTGGCTGATACGGCCTCTTACTAGGCTAACTAGACACAAGTTGATCCCCATTTTTCTTCTCTAGCCTAGAAGTTGCCTCAAAGGCCTCAGTGAATACATCATACCGATTCAGAGCCATCACATCCTGAATCTCGGGCCTCAACCCCAACATAAATCTACGAGTCCTCCGCTCCTCATCGGCCACATACTCCGGTGCATACTGGGACAATCGAGTAACGGTGGCCTCATACTGAACCACTAAGGCATCCCCCTGAATTCGAGACAGAAACTCAGCCTCTCTCCGCTCTCTCGCGATCCTCGGGACATACTTTGCTCGGAAAGCTAACAGAAAGGTACCCCAAACATACGGAATACCCTGAGTCGCCCAGCTAGTTCTCACAGTGCGCCACCATTTTTCTGCCTCATCATCCAGCAAGTACACGGCAAAGGAGACATGCTCATCGGTATAATCAAGAGGATCATAAATCTTCACCACCTTACTAATCCACGCTTCAGCCTTCCGATCATCGGGTTTCCCCTGAAATCTAGGTGGATGAAACCCTAAGAACTCTTTCAGGGTACCACGCCCGTGGTTTCCACCCTGCACATTCAACAACTGAGCCTGCCAAGCCTGAGTCTGGGCAGCCTGCCCTGCTATCAACTGGGCATGTCCGGCCATTAACTCAGTACTCCTATCCATAGCTTCCCCCAAACGATCATCACCACTATCCCGGCCCGGTGCCGCATTACTAGGAGTCTCATCTACTACCTCGGGCCTACCTCTGGTCCTTGGTCTACCGACCATTCTACTAATCAAAGAGTTAGCACAGGTTATAGCACGTAAACAGGTTATAAACAACTATTAGCACATACACAACAAACTCATATAAAACACATAAACAAATTGATCACATAATCACATAAGCACTAGATCACATAATCACTTAATCACTTAATCATTTAATCATATTAATTCATAGTTCACTTTTCTTTCTTTTCATACATACTTTCATGCTAAGACCATTACCCACATTCCGAGAATACCCCGGTTGACAACTAACATGTGCTCTGATACCACTTAAATGTCACGCCCCAACTCGACCCCACCTACGATCAGTCAGGACGCAACAGAATTTTGGCAGTATAACGACAGTAAATAGGATACCGAGGCTCTAAACCAACCTCACTAGAACATCATACATCAACTCCATAAACCATACAACAAACAACTCCTCAATGAAATAACAACATACATCATAACCATATTATACAATAATCATTCCTCGTTATACGCCTCTGTTCCAACATAATACATAAACCTTAATATGCATTGCAAAATATATTGAAACCAACCTAGCAACCTATTCATAGACAAAAGAAAGACTACTAAGATAGCATCAACTAATTCATTATCTTTTACATCATTTACATTATGATCTACAAAGCATATAAAAGTCTACTAAGTTAATATACAAGATAGTAAAACAATGCAACATCAAGGATAAGACTCCGGAACATAAGACTTATCTACGTAAAACACATTTTTCACATTTTCCTCTTCAGGAGGCACGTACCCGTAGTCTTGCGAAAGAATACCTGTAAGCATGCAATAATAGAGAGTGAGCTTATATAAAATAAGCCCAGAAAGGATCCGATAGATCTCTAACAGTATTCACTATACTCCTTGGAATAATCATTTGAGCAAGTAAACACACAATAACATCAATAATACTATTATCACATAATCTATAATGACCATTCAATAAAGGATACAATAGTTGGTGTAGCTCCAAATGCCATCACGATCATAACAGCCTTCTTGTGACTCCCATAAACTCACGCACCCGAGGTACCCCAACCGAACATGCATTAAACACACAATCAAACCCTAGTTTACCCATCATCAACTCACAATTCAATCACTCAAACAACACCCAATCAACTAAAGGCATAATTTATCATTTTAAAGAAAGACAACCTAAACTTCAAATATTCATAACCTATATTCCACTAATCCAAACAACTCCAAATCAGTTTCTAGCACTCACCCATTCAATCAACTACATCGCCCCCTTGGAAACCAACCAAAACACATCCAAATCATGCCCAATAACCCTAAAACCCTAGTGTGTCATGGCTGAAATTTTTGGATTTTAGCATGGACATCACAATCGAAAATTTGGCATTACAATGGCGCTACCACGTAATTAACAAACTTTTAGAAATTGACGGCAATCGATTTCGATCAACACAACTCAAAATAATCAACATTTAGCAAATTAATCAACTTTAAATATCCGAAAATAAATAATTATGCTACAACGGTTCAAATCTCGTAGGATTACATATAAATGATCCCAAGCATGCATGGAGCAATAATCTAACATCAGATTAACATTCTAACGGTTCGATAATCAATTCTACGCAAAAACACAAAAGATGAGTTTTGATATCTAGAATTTTTCTCTCATCTTTGATGCGATAAAAGCCTAGAAATACGTGCAATGCGTGCCCAACAAGCGGAATCCAACTCGGCACGAAGTTCTACAGACAAAAACTAGGTTTTTCTTTGAAAATTTGCTTGGAAAACTTTGAAGAAAAGCTTTGGTTTTTCTCCTATGGTCTCTCAGCCATGTGTGTGAAAATGAAGGTGTTTTTGTGCTTTGTTGGTAGGTGTTGATGATATATGCATGAAAGTCAACAATTTAAATGAAAGTCAAAGTTGAAACTTTAGTATTTTTAGTGTTTTCTTGACTTTAAATGCATTTTCTTGATCACCAATGTTCAAAACAATTATTCAATACCCAAGATACCTCAAGTAGGTTATTTTTAGGTGACAAGATGTTTTACAATCAAACAATTTCACCCGAGTCGACTTAAAACTCGATTTTCGCAAAAGCCGGTGTAAAAACCCTAATAAATTCCTAAGCCGATTTTAAAACCGTTTTAATCAAACACAGGTCTATTAAATCCGTGGACTAGGTCTAGAAGGGTTAAAAAGACCAGTTTCAAAATTTTAGAGGACGTGTTTCGAAAATACTATTCAATAAAAATCGACGATAAAATTTCTAACTCCGTTTTTTATAAAAATTTCATGTATGCACATTTAGCATGTTTTAGGAGTATTAATAACAAAATTATCACATTCTAAGTCACATAACACATAAACAGGTCAATTCATGCAAAATGAGATAGGATAGAAAAGTGGGGTTTCACAACAACAATAATAATAACCAATCAATAAGGATACTCTAGTTGGTGTAGCTTCAAACGCCATCACGATCTCAACCATCTTCTTATAACTCTCTATTACTCACGCACCCGAGGTACCTCACTAGTCCCTCCCTTCATGGCACCTCTGCCCATGCGAGCTGGGGGTAGTCTATGATAGTCATGTCGTTATCAACCCGACAGCCCAACGCTGCCCAAGAGGTGGCACACACATACCAAGACTCATGACAATAGTAATAATCATTTATAGATAGGAGGACAACATATCAAGTTGACTATCTCCCGGCTCATCAATAATCAATTATCACAGGAGGACAACAAAGTAGGTTGCCTATCTCCTGGCTCATCAATAATTAATAATCAATAATCAATTAATAATATTTCAACAACATATCATCTAATAAACAATTAACAACTCAACAACTAAGTAAGATGACAAAGTAGGCCATCCAACTTAACATGCAATAACCACACATTCAAACCCTAGTCTAACCATCAACAACTCTTAATTCATTCACTCAAACACCACCCAAACATCCAAAGGCATAATTCAACATTTTAAAGAAAGACAACCCAAACTTCTAAAAGTCATAACTTACATTCTACTGATCCGATAACCTCCAAAACAATTTTTATCACTCACCCACTCAATCAACAACATTAGCCCTCTCGGAAACCAACCATAATCCATCTAAATCAAGCCCAACAACCCTAAAACCCTAATGCATCATGGCTGAAATTTTCGGACTTTCACACCGATATCACAATCAAAATTTCGGCATTACAACATTACTACCACATATTTAACAAACTTTTAGAAACTAACAGCAACCAATTCCAACCACCACAACTCCAGTTATTCAACAAATGGTCAAATTCTCAACTTTAATACCCGAAAAATAAAAATTCATGCTACAACGGTTCAAAACTCATATAAACACATATAATCAATCCTTAGCATCTACTGAACAAAAATATAACATAAATTTAACATATCAACAACTAAAAAATCCATTAAATGAATAAACATAAAAATGACATTTTGAGATCTAGAATTTTTCTCTCACCTTTGATGCAAACTAAGGTTAGAAATAGGTAGAATGGATGCCAACAAGAAAAATCAAGCTTTGAATGAAGTGATTTAGACTTAAATTGCAAAATCTATGAGAAGATCACTTGGAAACCTTAGAAAAATGCCTCTCTTTGCTTCCCTTGAAATTTTCGATTATGTGGGTATTTTTGGAGGTGTTTTTGTGCTATTTTAGTGTGTGTTGATGATATATGCTCAAGGTCAACAAAAATAATAAAAGTCAAAGTTGATCTTCTAGTCTTTTAATTAGTATTTTTAGTCTTTTAATTGTTTTTCTTCACTATTTTGCTCACCAACATGCATTTAACACTTAGACTATTTTTAGGTAGTTTATTTTAGGTGACAACAATTTTCATTTGCATACATTAACACTCAACTCGGTTAAAAACTCGATTTTTGCAAAAGAAGGTGGAAAGTCATATTATTTGTTTTCAAATGTCTTTTGAAGGCACATTTAATCTAACATCATTTAATACCATATATAAATACATTTTTATTAATATATACTAGGTCAACAAAAGTTAATGCAATAATCGGGTTTAGCAGAAATCACTATTTAGCTCAAAAACGGTACTTTTCGCCCGAAAAGTCTATTTAAATTCCTATTCCGTTTCAGAATCAATTTTTATCAAACATGGGTCTATTAATAACAAAGATCTAGGTTTTAAGACATTTAAAATACCCGTGTAAAAATTTTAGCGGACGTGTGTTCAAAGTACTATTCACAAAAATCGACGATAAAATTTTCAATGCCGATTTTGATAAAAATTTCATGAATGCACACATAGTATGTAATAGGAATATAAATCACAGAATTAGCGCATTCTAACTCATAAAACACGTAAACAGGTCAAAACATACAATTCTATGCAAAGGTAAAATTTGGGGTTTCACATATATCGTCATCCTTAAGCATTCAATCACCATTTGATAGCAAATCTAAAAATTCAAGAAAGTTGAAACATTTAAATAATGCAATTAAGTGCTTAAATCCCTCACCAATGAGTGTAGGAAGCTAGGAGAAGGCTTGGAGGGCTTGGAATCAACTCGCACAAAGTCTAGATGAGCTCAAAAATGGAGAATGAAGTGAAATTTTTCTGCCTTGGCACTGTAACAGGCCATCGGGTATGGCTGCTCCTTGGAGGGCTTTCTGTGCAATTTTTTCTAAGTATTGTATGTTGTGTAGTGTATAAGTGTTATTTAATTGGTTGGGGGCCGATTTGGTCTTTTGGTACTTGCTCAAACTAAGTCAATTTTGCTAAGAAATGCAATTAAAAGTCTAGCCAATTAATTCATGTAACAACTTTACTAATTTACAATTCACTTGAACCACTAAAACATTTTCTAAACGAGCCTTCCTAACACTAATTGCTCAAATGTTCATTTTTCTCATTCCTAAAATAATCAATATAGTTTAGGAAAAATGCTAATTCGAAGAAAATAAGTAGTTGAAAAATGAATGAATAGTAACCAAGGAAAGTAACAAGTAATGCACAGTTAAAATGTACAAACAGTGAATGCAACAGTTAATAGAAGTACGATGATATTCTCGGGCGTCACATCTTCCATGTCAAGATGCTTCAGAAATATTAACCAGATCATTCTCATGTTCTTGAGCCAGAGCTGCTAGAGATCAGTGAGACTTTATCTTATATGGAGAAACCTCTTCGGGTTGTAGACTAGAAAGTTCAGGGGCTCAGAACTAAAAGCATCCCGATGGTTAAAATTCTGTGGAATCATCATGGGTTAGAGGATGCTACATAGGAGAGAAAGAGGATCAGATGCGAGAGAAATATCTAGAATTATTTGCCGAATCATGTAAGAATTGCGTGGACGCAATTAGTTAAAAGGGGAGAGGGTGAGACGCCCGAGATCACTACCGTTCTTTCTATTAACTGTTGCATTCACTGTTTGTGCATTTTAACTGTGCATTTACTTGTTACATTCTTGGTTACTATTCATTACATTTTTCAACTACTTATTATCTTCAAATTAACATTTTTCCTAGACTATATTACTTATTTGAGAAATGAGAAAAATGAGCATTTGAGCTTTGCGTGTTAGGAGCATTCGTTTAAAAAATGTTTTAGCGGTTCGTGTGAATAGTGAAACATAGTTTAACATAGTTTTGAGCTAGCTAACATTTAATTACATCTTGGACTTAACTTAAGTAGATTTTATAAGTATTTTGGGCTCAAAATTATTGTCAACTTCAAATAAACACATAGCCCATATATTACATATATACAATAATATACACTTATATGCATAATAGTCAAAACAAAAGCAAAAATACTACCCATGTCCCCCCTAAACCCGATAGGCAGCCAAGGAAAAAGGAAGGATTTTTGCTTCACCAATCTTGCATTTCAAGCCCTAACAAGCTAGGATCAAATGGTTTTGAGGGTTTACTAGCTCCTACGCTTATTTGGTGAGGGATTTTGCATCATTTTTGTGAATTCAATATTTTGACGTAAAAGGCAATTTCGTGATTTGTTGATATTAGCACATGAATTGGTTAAAACTTGCTTTATATGATACCTACATGTTGTAAAGACTATGTTTATGTAATTGTTTAGCTTTTTAACAGTTAAATTCGATTATTTAATTGCAGGGCAGTGAATAGTAACAATTTTTAGGGTTTTGAGAAAATGTGCTTTATAGCTTGATTCAATGCTTCAATTAGGTGCTTTAGATGTTAATAAAGGTAGTTTAATGACCCCGTGTAGTTTAATTGCTAGGAACTTAGCTAAAATGTGAATTTAGCCAACTTTACAAAGGGGTTTCGGTTGTGTTGTAAATTCGGGTTGATTTGGGCATCACATTTAGTATTCTTAGGGTAAGCAGGTAATAAATGTAATTTTATAACTCTCAGTTGAGCTTCGGTTAGAGTACTTGTAGTACAAAGCACAAAGGGGTAATCGGGGCTGTTGCGGTAAACGTGGGTATTTGGGTAACTTCGAGGGCCCTAGGGGTGCCATAAGGTGTAATTAGAAGTATCGAATAGTTCACTTGTGAATCTAGAACCTTATCTTTCGGTTTGGAACCAAATAGCCTAAGTTACAAAGGGAAAAAAGTAGAAATTGGTTGTTTTGCACACCTATTGTCTTGTAGATGCTTATAAGGTATTTAAATGCAATTCTAAGATAAATGTGAGCTTTTGGTAAAGTTTTGTGAGAAATATGTCATTGATCCCTTTATGTTCATTTAGTTAATTTCATTTTAACGCTTATATCTTAATTGTTTCCGAGGGCAACCTACTTTGTTGTCCCTCCTATGTGTTATTGCTTTATATTATTGTTATATTGTCATTGGATTAAGTGCATTGCATAGTGGTTGCGCAACCATAGTGTCAGGGGCGGATGTATTGGATATCGGCTAGGAAGGAACGGGCTTGCCAGTGGATATTCGATCTTCGTGCTCGAGTCCCTCACTCGCCTGGTCCGGAGATTGCAAGGGGGTGTTAGATCGTAGGATTTTCGGGGTACATCCGGAGTACACCCACTAGAGTGTTTGGGATTTATGTCAGCACATTGATCGAGGTTCGTGGTTCGTGATTAAATATCAAGTGAATTCTGGAGTGTTGGGGTTAAAGTGAATCGTATCATTTTTAACGTGTGGTAACTTGTTATTTAAATTGTTTTTTAGTTGTTTAAATGCTTTATTTGTATTACATGTTGCATTGCACGCCCTGGCTAGACTATATCTGTCACGCCCGGACCCAACGCCATACTAAAAGGTCAAGTCTAGAGTGGACAAACGAACAGAGTCTCCTTTGTACCATGGACATTCTAGAAACCTGGAAACAAAATATAAACCACAATACAAAACTAAACTCCAAAAACTCCAACTCTATATATTTCCCAACTGCAAGGCCATCCGAGCCTTAAGCAATACAAGACATTATAACCACATACAAGCATGCAATCAACAATTTCAGAATCTTTATCCTTTGTCCACTTATCATACCACTCTATGTTATCATTTAAACATGCTTAAGAATTCAAGCCAACCGTTTAACCATTGCATTCACACCCAAACATGCAACAAAACTAGAAGCAGAAATATAAGTTATTACATGCCACAGTTACATATCTCATACTACATCCATCTAACTTTCAAGCTTACAACTGTACAAATATATACATAAGCCCATAGGCCCAAAAATAGGACATGAAATAATACAAACAAGTATTCACATAAAGTCCAGCAATAAACACATCCACCTCAAGCAAATAACACACAACAACTAAGGAAACTGCTCTGCCTGCACCTCTTCCTCTTCTCTCTCAACCATAACAAGCTGGGGTTCAACCTCAACACCTCCTGAAACATGTTAGCGAGGTATGAGCAACCATAATTGCCCAGTGAGGGATATAGTCTGTCGGGGCGTGCAATACAACAATTAATACAAATAAAGCAATTAAACAACAAAAGAGCAATATAAATAACAAGTTACCACACATTAAAAAGGATAAAATTCACTTAACCCCAACACTCCAAAATTCACTTGATCATCAATCACGAACCACAAACCTCGAACCATGAACCTCGATCAATGTGCCATCATAAAACCCCAATCACTCTAGTGGGTGTACTCCAGATGTACCTTGAGAATCCTACGACCCAATACCCCCTGAAAATCTCCGGACCAGGCAAGTAAGAGATTAAATCACGGAGATCGAATATCCACTGGCAAGCCTGCTGCCGCCCAACCGATATCCAATATATCCGCCCCTGACACTATGGTTGCGCAACCACGATGCAATGCACTTTAACCAATGACAATATAACAACATTGTAAAACAATAACAATTAGGAGGGACAACAAAGTAGGTTACCCTAGAAACAGTTAAAAATATAAGCATTAGCATGATATTAACTAAATGAACATAAAGGGGTCAATAGCATATTTTCCACAAAACATTTTCAAAAGCTCACAATTAACTTAAGAGTACATTTAAACATCTAATAAGCATGTACAAGGTCTTAGAAGTGCAAAACAACTTAATTCCCACTTTTTCCCCTTTTTAACTTAAGTTATTTGGTTCTAAAACAAAAGGTAAAGTTCTAAATTCACAAGCGGCCAATTCCATACTTCTAATTACTCCATATGGAACCCCTAGGACCCTCGAAACTACCCAATTACCCGCAATTACCATAAAAGCCCTAATTATTCCTTTGTAAGCTTGTACTACATGTACCCTAACCGGAACTCAATCGAGAGTTAGAAAAGCATATCTAGTACCTATATGGCATAAGAATGCCAAATGTGATGGATAAATTAACCCGGATTCGCATTACACCCGAAACCTCTTTCTAAAAGTCGTTAATTTCGTATTTTTACCAAGTTACAAGAAATTAAACTTCACGGGATTATTAATCTATCTTTATTAACATTTAGGGCACCTAACTGAAGCATTGAATCAAGCTATATTGCAAATTTCTTCAAAACCCTAAAAAATATCACTATTCACTACCCTTAAATCAAACGAACGAATTTAACTGTTTAAAAAGCTAAACAATTACATAAACATAGTCTCTACAACATGTAAGTGACATATAAAGCATGATTGAACCATATCTCAAGCCATTAACATCAAATCTAGAAATTACATAATATTGCATCAACTTTAAATTCACAAAAAGAACGCAAAATCCCTCACCAAAACGTACAAAGGCCTAGGAGGAGTCTAGAAAACCTTTAAAACCACTTGCTCCTAGCTTGGTATGGCTTGAAATGAAGATTTGTTGAAGCAAAAATCCTCCATTTTCCTCTTGGCTGAAATCGGGTTTGGGGAAGGACAAGATGGGTATTTCCTAATTTGTTTTTGAGCTATTTTTGGTTAAGTTTGCATATTAATGTGTATACGTATTATATATGCTATTTTCAATATATGGTGTTGACAACAATATGGCTAGTATAACTTACTAATCTATTTGAATTAAGTCCAACATGCAACTAAACATTAAGTAACTCAAAATCAATGTTAAACTATAGTTTACTATTCACTCGATATGCTAAAATATTTTCTAAACGGGTGCTCCTAGCACAATTTTCTCAAATGATTATTTTTCTCATTCCTAAAATAATTAATATAGTTTAAGAAAAATGCTAATTCGAAGAAAATAAGTAGTTGAAAAATGTAATGAATAGTAACTAGGAAAGTAACTAGTAAATGCACAGTGAAAATGCACAAACAATGAATGCAACGGTTAAAGGAAAGTATGGTAATGTTCTCGGGTGTCACACCCTCTCCCTCTTAAACTAATTGCGTCCACACAATTCTTACATGATTCGACGAATAACTCAGGATATCTTTCTCGCATTTGATCCTCTCTCTCCCATGTAGCATCCTTTAACCTATGATGATCCGACAAAATTTTGACCATCGGGACGCTTTTAATTCTGAGCTCTTGCACTTTCTAGTCCATAACTCGAAGAGGTTTCTCCGTATAAGTCAAAGTCTCACTAATCTCTAACGGCTTTGGCTCAAGAACATGAGAAGGATCTGGCTAGTATTTCCGAAGCATTGATACATGGAAGACATCATGAATTCTGCCCAAGCTAGGAAGTAAAGCTAATCTGTAGGCTAAGGCACCAACTTTCTCAGTTATTTCAAACTGTCCCACATATCTCGAACTGAGTTTACCCCCTTTTTTTCGTGCCGAATCAAACCTTTTCGAGGCGAGACTTTCAGAAATACCCGATCACCCAAGGCACACTCCAAATCTCGGTGACGCCTATCTACATAACTCTTCTACCGACTCTGTGATGTAAGCATTCTCTTTTTGATAAGCTACACATTATCAATCATTCTATTTATCTCAGGCAATATAGTAGGGTCAATAGTTTTCATCTCACCAACCTCATCCCAATATAGAGAAGACCTGTACTTACGCCCATATAGTGCGTCATACGGTGCCATACCAATAGTAGCTTGGTAACTATTGTTATAGGTGAATTCTGCAAGCGGCAAATATCTCTCCCAACTCTTACCAAAGTCCAGAATACAAGCTCGCAACATATCCTCAAGTATTCTGATAGTTCTTTCGGATTGACCGTCAGTTTGAGGGTGATAAGATATACTGAAGCTCAATGTGGTGCCCAAAGCTTTTTGAATCTTCTGCCAGAACTGAGATGTGAATCTGGGATCTCTGTTCAACACAATGCTCTTTGGAGTTCTGTAAAGTCTAACAATATTTTCAACATACGACTCTACTAGCTTATCAAGAGAGTCAATTTTCTTTGTGACAATAAAGTGAGAAGTTTTGGTCAATCTATCAACAACAACCCAAACTGAATCATTACCCTTCGAAGATCCTGGCAAGTCTGACACGAAATCCATAGTAACATGGTCCCATTTCCAGTTAGCAATAGCCAGAGGCTGTAATAACCCAGCAGGTCTCTGATGCTCAGTTTAACTTTCTGACACGTAAGGCATTTAGCAACATAATCAACAATCTTTCTTTTCATATTATTCCACTAGAAGTTCTGCTTCAAATCTCTATGCATCTTAGTACTTCCTGGATGGATAGTATATCTAGAACTGTGAGCCTCGGCAAGTATTTCTTTTTTAATGCTAGTTCACTCGGAATACAGATTATGCCCTTGAATTTAAGAATGCCATCAGCATGAAGTTTGAAGTCTGACTCTCCCTCTTTAGACATTTCTAGGATTTTCAACAGTTGATGGTCAATTTACTGTGCTTCTCTGATCCTAGATAACAACAAAGATTGAATCTGCAAACTTGAAATTAAATACTAGAATTTGAAGTCTTGGGTTTCCACAAATATAACTCTTCCATGAACTCTCAATTCTTGATAATCAAACTAGCAACTGTAGCCTTTCGGCTCAAAGCATCAGCAACAATATTGGCCTTACCTGGTAGATAATTAATAGTGCAATTATAATTCTCAAGTAATTCCAACCAACGCCTCTGCCTCATATTCAACTCTTTCTGTGAAAATAGATATTTCAAACTCTTGTGATCTATGAAAATTCCAAATTTGTTACCCCAGAGATAGTGACGCCATTTCTTTAGTGCAAGAATAATAGTCGCAAGCTCAAGATCATGCGTCGGATAGTTGAGCTCATAGGGTTTCAATTTTCTTGAGGCATATGCAATAACTTTTCCATTCTGCATCAACACACAACCTAAACCCTCATTTGGAACGTCACTGTAGATCACCAAATTATCAGTCCCCTCAGACAGCGCAAGAATAGGAGTCGTGGTAAGTCTCTTTTTCAGTTCCTGAAAACTAGCCTCACATTTCTTATTCCAGTTAAACACAGTTTTCTTTTAGCAAGCTGAGTCAAAGGTCCAGCAATTTTAGAGAAGTCCTTGACAAATCTTCTATAATAACCTGCTAAACCCAGAAAACAGTGGATCTCTGTAATAGTTTCAGGCCGTTTCCATGCCAATACAACCTCAATCTTCGTCGGATCAATAGAAATTCCATCCTATGAGATAATATGACCGAGAAAAGAAACTTCCTTTAACCAGAACTCACACTTGCTGAATTTCGCAAACAGTTTATGCTCCTGCAGAGTCTGTAATACAATCCTAAGATGTTGTCGTGCTCAGCCTCTAATTTAGAATATACCAGAATGTCATCAATGAAAATAACCACAAACTGGTCTAAATATGGGCGAAATACTCTCTGCATTAAATCCATGAATGCGGCGGGAGCATTAGTCAAACCAAACGGTAGAACAACAAACTCATAATGACCATATCTAGCTCTGAAAGCAGTTTTAGGCACATCATCCTTCTTAATCCTCAACTGATAATAACCCTACCTCATATCAAATTTAGAAAATACCTTGGCACCCTATAACTGATCAAATAGCTCTTCAATTAAAGGCAACAGATACTTGTTTTTAATAGTCACCTGAGTAAGTCCCTGATAATCAATACATAAGGGAAGAGATTCGTCCTTCTTTTTAACAAATAAGACTAGTGCACCCCAGGGTGAAGGATTAGGCTAAATGAATCCCTTCTCAAGTAAACCCTGCAACTAAACTTTCAATTCTTGTAATTTAGGATGAGCCATTCTATACGGAGTCCTAGAGATAGGTGCAGTCTTTGGCAACAAGTCAATAACAAATTCTATCTCTCTATCAGGTGGCAAACCAGCTAATTCCTCAAGAAACACACCCGGAAACTCATTCAATATAGACACTTCATTTAGTTTCAATTTGTCCCCAGGTTGATTAATTAGATAAGCAAGATAAGCCTCACAACCCTTACCCAACATTTTTGATGCTTTAATAGAGGAAATTATAGGAGTTCCAGTTATTTTCTACTTCCAACTATTTCAATTATAGGCTGGTCAAGCATTTCTAATTTCACAATCTTCTTCCTACAATCAAGTTGTGCATAGTATCCTCCCAACCAATCCAACCCCAATATAATTTCAAAGTCGTGGAAAAGTAGAATAATCAAATCATCAGGAAACACACGACCCTCAATATAAATATTACATGCCTTACAAATAGATTCAGTAACAAACTTCGGACCCATAGGTGTATAAACCACAATCTTATGCAACAATTTATCATGTTTCAATTTAGCATTATGTGCACAAATAGGTGTGATAAATGAATGTGTAGCCCCGGAGTCAATTAAAACTTTAACCAACTGATTATTAAGAAGAAAAGTACCTTCTACCACAGCAGTCGTATCTGGAAGCTCCTTCGTATCCAAAGCAAATACTCGGGCCTACCCCCGTGGTGTTGGTACTGTTGGAGATATGCTCTAATGCTATATAGTTAGATGACCTATTTTGGGATATTTTGGCATTAACTTGTACCTAATAGCATTTACATCTATATGCTTGTTTACATATTGACTTGTTTGTGACGTTCATATTCTCCGCCATTCATATTATATGAATGTGTCCTTAATGTTTTTCGAAGAAGAAATATATTCTAAAAGAGTTTAGAATACGTTGGCATCTTTCTTCGATATGAAAAACATTCAAAATGATTCATAGCCCTCAGATTATTCAATCGGGACTAGAATAATCAAGTATGGGATATCATATGTAAGTTACCTTTGATTAACATAGAGATGTTGTGAAACTCCACTTTTCTGCTCTAACTCGATTTACGTGTTTTGTCTCGTTTTGCGTGCTTATGACCTGTTTATGTGCTATAGGACCTAGAAAATTATAATTTTGATGTCAATACTTCTAATACGTGCTAAATGTGCATTCATGAAATTTTCATCAAAAACGGAGTCAGAAATTTTATCGTCGATTTTCAGTGAATAGTGTTTTCGAAACACGTCCGCTATAATTTTGAAACTGGTCTTTTTAACCCTTCTAGACCTAGTCCACGGACTTTAATAGACCTGTGTTTGATGAAAACGGTTTTAAAATCGGCTTAAGAATTTATTAGGGTTTTTACACCGACTTTTGCGAAAATCGAGTTTTAAGCCGACTCGGGTGGAATTCTTTGAATGTAAAACTTCTTGTCACCTAAAAACAATCCACTTGAGATATCTTGGGGGTGGCATAATTATTTTTAACTTGGTGAGCCCTAAACTGCAATTAAAGTCATTAAAAACACAAAAATACCTATTAAAACTACCTTTGACTTTGCATTTTTTTAATTGACCAAGCTTTTAAATACTCCTTGTCATCAACACACACTCACACATCACAAAACTCACTCCACAAACTCACACATGGCCGAGAGAAAGAGGAGAGAAAAAGAAAGAGAATTTCAAACGTTTTCAATCCAATTTTTCAAAGAAAAACCTAGTTTTTGTCCGTGAAACTTCGCACCGACTTGGATTCTGCTTGTTGGGCACGCATTGCACGCATTCCTAGGCTTTTATCGCATCAAAGGTGAGAGAAAAATTCTAGATCTCAAAATGTCATTTTTGTATTTTTGCGTATAAATGAAGATTGAACCGTTAGAATTGAAATCTGATGATAGATTATTGCTCCTTGCATGCTAGGGATCTTTATATACTAATACTACGAGTTTCTGTCGGATATAGCATAATTTTTATTTTTCGGGTATTTAATTTTGATTAAAATGTTCAAAGTTGATTTAATTGAGTTGCGTTGCTCGAAATCGATTGCCGTCGATTTCTAAATACTTGATAATTACGTGTTAGCGCTGTTGTAATGCCGAATTTTCGATTACATTGTTTGTGTGAAAATCCAGAAAATCCAGCCATGACGTCATAGGGTTTTAGGGTTATCGGGTATGTTTTGGAGGTGTTATGGTGGATTTCCGAGAGGGCTAATGTAGTAGGTTGAATGGGTGAGTGATAGGAACTGATTTGGCAATGTTTGGATTAGTAGATTGTAAGTTATGAATTTTAGAAGTTTAGGTTGTCATTCTTTAATTTCTTGAACGATGCCTTTAGATGGTTGGGTAGTGTTCGAGTGATGAATGGTGAGTTGTTATTGAGTAATTTAGAGTTTAATTATGTATATTATGCATGTCCAGTTAGATGGCCTACTTTGTCATCTAACTACGTTGTTTGTTGTTTAATTTAATATTGATGTTATATTGATGTTATTGATTGATTATTATTGAATGCGGGAATCGGGCACTCTTGTTGCTGATCTCCCAATTGATTGATGGATTTATGCTTGCATGATGATTGATGAATATGGAGTCTTGGTATGTGTAGGCCACCTCTCGGGCAGCGTCGGGCTGTCGGGTTGATAACGGCATGACTGCCATAGGCTACCCCCAGCTCGCATGACGGATATGTCATGGAGGGAAGGGGCTAGTGAGGTACCTCGGGTGCGTGAGTAATGGGGAGTTATAAGAAGAACGGTTGAGATCGTGATGGCGTTTGGAGCTACACCAAATAGAGTATCCTTATTGATTGGTTATATAGTTATGTGATGATAGCATTATTTATGTTGTTATGTGATGATAGCATTATTTATGTTGTTATGTGATGATAGCATTTTTATTGTTGTTGTGTGTTTAGTTGCTCAAAGGACTAAATCCAAGGAGCGTAGTGAATACTGTCGAGATCTATCGGATCCTCACTGGGCTTATGTATATAAGCTCACTCTCTATTAATGCATGCTTACAGGTGTTGCAGAGCCGGATTACGGGTATGTGCCTCCTGAAGAGGAGAATGTGGAAAATGTGCTTTACGTGGACGAGTCATATGTTCCCGAGTCTTATCCATGATTATATGTTGTTTAATGTCATGTATATTAGCTTAATAGACTTTTATATGCTTTGTGGTTCTTATTGTAATAGATGTTGGAAGATGATGATCCAAATGGTGTTAACTTAGTGGCTTTCTTTTGTCTATGGTTAAGTTGTAAATATGTCTCAACTTATTTTTGAAATGTATGATAAGGTTGAGGTATTGTATGTTATGTTGGAACGGAGGCGTATAACGAGGATGGTTTATTGTATATTATGATTGTGTTGTATATTGTTGTTTGAATTAAGGAGTTGCTGGATGTATGATGTTTAATGAGGTTGGTTTAGAGCCTCGGTATCCTATTTACTGTCGTTATACTGCCGAAATTCCGTTGCGTCCTGACTGATCATAGGAGGGGTCGTGTTGGGGCGTGACAGTTTAAGTGGTATCAGAGCGCATGTTAGCTGTTAGCCGGGGTATCCTCGGAATGTGGGTAGTGGTCTAAGCATGAAAGTATGTATTAAGTGAAAGAAAAGTGAAACATATGTTAATATGTTTATGTGATTAATTTACTTATGTGTCTAACTTTCTATGTGACAAATATGCCTTGTGTGTTAAGTGAACTAATGTGGTCAATATGTTTTATGTGATAACGTGTTATACGTACTCATTGTGTTGTAATTAATGTGCATTATGTGATTAATGTGTATTATGTGACAATTGTGTTTTAT
This sequence comes from Ehretia macrophylla, assembly GCA_037974665.1. Classification (NCBI taxonomy): domain Eukaryota; kingdom Viridiplantae; phylum Streptophyta; class Magnoliopsida; order Boraginales; family Ehretiaceae; genus Ehretia; species Ehretia macrophylla. The sequence continues at coordinate 63,930,177 of CM075771.1, read as the reverse complement.
GTGATTTTGTGCCTTGTGTGAAGTTAGTTGTTTATGTGCTTTTAATTGTTTATAACTAGCTTATGTGAAACAACGTGCTTTAGGTGGTCAATATACTTTAAGTGACCAATGTGAGTTACGTGATCAACTTGTCTTATGTGAAGTTTGTTGCTTATGTGACTTTAATTCTTTATAACTTACTTCTGTGATATAACCTGTTTATGTGATGTTGACTTCTTATATGTTGAATTGTGTGTTATGTGATAATGTTGCATTGTATGATAATTGCACACTACATTATACTTGTCTTCCATATGATATAGTTGCATACATGTTTTAACTCGTGAGTGACCTTTTAATGTCTAGGGTGGCTGTAAGAGTTTTCGGAAATAGAGATAGGCCAAGATTTTGAATTATTATTATTCTAGAAGTTTATCAGTTAGATTTTAATTGTTATGTTTATGGATTTTAGTTTCGGATTAGTGGATTGATCTTGATGTTCCTTTAGCGAGAATGAAGTTGTTCGAGGAAAATAGCAATGTATCTTGATGATTATAATCACTTTTGTTGCCATGTTTAACTTATTATTACTTGGAGATGAATCATAAGTTGAGGTTTCTGTGAGGTTGTGATTAGACACTTTTGGAGTCTCAACTCAGACTATACTGCCTTGAGGTTATTTTAGAATGAATTTATTTGAGGAATTAGTGATGTATATTTGTGAATGGAATGAAGTGTTGTATAACATGTGAGTATTTCTACTATTTGGGATTGCTATATTATTAATGGATATTTTGGAGTTTTGATCTTTAAACCTTGGAGACAATTGAAGTGATTTCTGACTAAAGTTACTTTATTCGAAGATGTAATTGTTGGGAGATAGAATAATTTGAGGAAATAAGAATGCATTTCGATGGCTGAACATTTACTTACTTACGTCAAGCTTTTGAGTTCTAGGTGATATGACTGTCTAAATTGTTGATTGAGGATTCGCTTGTGTTATAATGGGTTAGTATGAATCTGTAGTGTGTTATTAGATTTTGGAGTCTTCATTAGTGAATCTTGTTGGGTAATCAGTGATTTGTCTTGTTTGGTGATTGGTCTGGTACGGAATGTAAAATTTTCGAGTGATTTATCTTGTTTGATGATTGTTATGACTCCTTAGGTTCTTTAGATCTCCTTAGTGTCTTGTTTTGGAGGAAGATAGATTGTAGGATTTGACTTGTTGGTGTTTAAGTGTGTAGGTGGGACACCCTTCTTGTGCTTCATAATTCTATCGGTCTTATTATTCTGTTCTACTCTATTCTCACTTATTTGAGAGAGAGTTACACTTTTCTAGCATATCAATTGTTTCTTGAAAGTTTTGCTTATTGGATTAATGGATCCTATACTCATTTGACATTGCTTCTATTCTTAACATTCATATTTGCTTCTTATAGCAATGTCGCTTATTGGAGTTAAGGTTTGAGACTTCTATATTTCATTTTATATCTCCAGCCATTGGTTTCAATATTTCATTTCATTCTATTACTATTTATTGAAAGTAATTTCACCTTTGGTATACCATTTTACTTATTCGATTTAACTTGTTTGATGTACTCCCTACCTAAGTACATCATTGTCATTCTTGTTGATCCTTGTTAATCCTATTGTTTTATTATTAAATGCTGAGCCATTACTTTTCTTGTAATTGCTCACTCGAAGTACTCAGCACTGTCTTATTGTTATCATTTCTTATTCGCACTTCTTTGGTATTGCGTGCTGAGATACTCTTGCCACTCATGACTTCTATTGAATTAACCACCTCTTATTTCTTAATTTCAAATTCACCTCAAGTACAACTTACTTGTTGGTTCCTTGAACAATCATCGAGAATTGAAATATCTACTTGTTCAGGAATTTTTGTTCAACATACTTAGCACTGTTTTGACTCGTCATCATCCTTTGTTCGTACTTATTTAATTAAAATGTGCTGAGACATTTCTTATCTTAGTTATCATGCTTCCTTATTAAACTATTAGCCTCTTGATTCTCTAACCTGTTTGACATCTTGTTCACTTGATTGTTGGCTCGGATATGACTTTCCATATTCTTATTTCCTTGTAAATTTCATAAGAGCCATATTCTGACAAATGTCACTTTTGAGATATTTCCTTGATCAATAATCATTCATATTATCGTGAATGAGTTCTTAAACCCTCAGGGTGTTCATAGAGCTCTTTTGTATAGTAGGAGATGGTTGATAATTAGTGGTGTCATGCTAGGACTTTGGAGTTGTGATTTCTTTCATATGCAATAAGATATTAAGTAAGAGAGAATTATGAATTGGAGATTGTCTTGGAACTATGATCATCAACTTGCAGTCAACAGAGTTGGTTCTTTTGAGGTCTTTGGTTAGGTATCATCCTAAGAGATAAATGAGAACTAAGAGAAGTATTGTTAAGTGTAACGATTGAGGATTTAATTGTCTATCAGTTCGAGAATTGCGCGGACGCAATTGTTTTAAGGAGGGGAGAATGTGAAACCCCACTTTTCTGCTTTAACTTGATTTACGTGCTTTGTCTCGTTTTGCGTGCATATGACCTGTTTATGTGCTATAGGACCTAGAAAGTTATAATTTTGATGTCAATACTTCTAATACGTGCTAAATGTGCATTCATGAAATTTTCATCAAAAACGGAGTCAGAAATTTTATCGTCGATTTTCAGTGAATAGTGTTTTCGAAACACGTCCGCTATAATTTTGAAACTGGTCTTTTTAACCCTTCTAGACCTAGTCCACGGACTTTAATAGACCTGTGTTTGATGAAAACGGTTTTAAAATCGGCTTAAGAATTTATTAGGGTTTTTACACCGACTTTTGCGAAAATCGAGTTTTAAGCCGACTCGGGTGGAATTCTTTGAATGTAAAACTTCTTGTCACCTAAAAATAATCCACTTGAGATATCTTGGGGGTGGCATAATTATTTTTAACTTGGTGAGCACTAAAATGCAATTAAAGTCATTAAAAACACAAAAAATACCTATTAAAACTAACTTTGACTTTGCATTTTTTTAATTGACCAAGCTTTTAAATACTCCTTGTCATCAACACACACTCACACAACACAAAACACACTCCACAAACACACACATGGCCGAGAGAAAGAGGAGAGAAAAAGAAAGAGAATTTCAAAGCTTTTCAATCCAATTTTTCAAAGAAAAACCTAGTTTTTGTCCGTGAAACTTCGCACCGAGTTGGATTCCGCTTGTTGGGAACGCATTGCACGCATTCCTAGGCTTTTATCGCATCAAAGGTGAGAGAAAAATTCTAGATCTCAAAATGTCATTTTTGTGTTTTTGCGTATAAATGAAGATTGAACCGTTAGAATTGAAATCTGATGATAGATTATTGCTCCTTGCATGCTAGGGATCGTTATATACTAATACTACAAGTTTCTGTCGGATATAGCATAATTTTTATTTTTCGGGTATTTAATTTTGATTAAAATGTTCAAAGTTGATTTAATTGAGTTGCGTTGCTCGAAATCGATTGCCGTCGATTTCTAAATACTTGATAATTACGTGTTAGCGCTGTTGTAATACCGAATTTTCGATTACATTGTTTGTGTGAAAATCCGGAAAATCCAGCCATGACGTCATAGGGTTTTAGGGTTATCGGGCGTGTTTTGGAGGTGTTATGGTGGATTTCCGAGAGGGCTAATGTAGTAGGTTGAATGGGTGAGTGATAGGAACTGATTTGGCAATGTTTGGATTAGTAGATTGTAAGTTATGAATTTTAGAAGTTTAGGTTGTCATTCTTTAATTTCTTGAACGATGCCTTTAGATGGTTGGGTAGTGTTCGAGTGATGAATGGTGAGTTGTTATTGAGTAATTTAGAGTTTAATTATGTATATTATGCATGTCCGGTTAGATGGCCTACTTTGTCATCTAACTACGTTGTTTGTTGTTTAATTTAATATTGATGTTATATTGATGTTATTGATTGATTATTATTGAATGCGGGAATCGGGCACTCTTGTTGCTGATCTCCCAATTGATTGATGGATTTATGCTTGCATGATGATTGATGAATATGGAGTCTTGGTATGTGTGTGCCACCTCTCGGGCAGCGTCGGGCTGTCGGGTTGATAACGGCATGACTGCCATAGGCTACCCCCAGCTCGCATGACGGAGATGTCATGGAGGGAAGGGGATAGTGAGGTACCTCGGGTGCGTGAGTAATGGGGAGTTATAAGAAGAACGGTTGAGATCGTGATGGCGTTTGGAGCTACACCAAATAGAGTATCCTTATTGATTGGTTATATAGTTATGTGATGATAGCATTATTTATGTTGTTATGTGATGATAGCATTCTGTATGTTGTTATGTGATGATAGCATTTTTATTGTTGTTGAGTGTTTACTTGCTCAAAGGACTAAATCCAAGGAGCGTAGTGAATACTGTCGAGATCTATCGGATCCTCACTGGGCTTATGTATATAAGCTCACTCTCTATTAATGCATGCTTACAGGTGTTGCAGAGCCGGATTACGGGTATGTGCCTCCTGAAGAGGAGAATGTGGAAAATGTGCTTTACGTGGACGAGTCATATGTTCCCGAGTCTTATCCATGATTATATGTTGTTTAATGTCATGTATATTAGCTTAATAGACTTTTATATGCTTTGTGGTTCTTATTGTAATAGATGTTGGAAGATGATGATCCAAATGGTGTTAACTTAGTGGCTTTCTTTTGTCTATGGTTAAGTTGTAAATATGTCTCAACTTATTTTTGAAATGTATGATAAGGTTGAGGTATTGTATGTTATGTTGGAACGGAGGCGTATAACGAGGATGGTTTATTGTATATTATGATTGTGTTGTATATTGTTGTTTGAATTAAGGAGTTGCTGGATGTATGATGTTTAATGAGGTTGGTTTAGAGCCTCGGTATCCTATTTACTGTCGTTATACTGCCGAAATTCCGTTGCGTCCTGACTGATCATAGGAGGGGTCGTGTTGGGGCGTGACAGATGTTAATGATAAAGGATTATGAGCCTTGTGTCATAACAGCAAAGGGATGCGACTGACTTACATATAGGTGATTGTTAGTTGAACGAATCACTGAATGTGACCAGAATAACAAACTACATGACTTTGGATTAATAGTTTGTTATTCGTTGCGAATTGTGCAAATTAATCATTTGACTTGAGAAATTACGACTGCCAGTTATATCAGGGGCTAAATACTGCGTCTGGACAATACCCGTCATCCAATAGGTGGGTTATGGCCTTTCGCGTTTTAGTTTTGTGGTATGAACTGACAGGTAATTGTCAAGATATGATCCGTTAACCTCCGACGTGAGGTGATGTCCTACGCGATCTTATTTCGGTTGAATGAGGAAGTCCTTGGCCGGGGCATATAACAGATGGAATGATGGAAAGGGTTCCATAGGTGTCATCTCTCATTCCACAGATTAGATCTATGCATAGAATCGTTTAGTCCACTTAATCATATCATGGTCCCCACAACGTTTGGGATATATTTAATGGAAGGATCGGACTGCACGCTAATTTGCGACTATAAATAGATTCATAAAAGTTGGACTTCATTATCGTATAAATTGTCATGATGCGCGTATGTTGTTAGACGTAACTCTTGAACATGAGGGTATTCCGAAAAATGACGAAGACATTCTCGAAATAGATTAAAAGCTTTAATAGTCCCTCATCGCTATACGGTTATGAATCTAGAAAGTCACACACAAAAAGAGCATCAAGAATAAGGCAATTAACGAGCTTGATATTAAGTTAGAAACACGTTAAAGAGTTAACGTTGTTTATTTTGGACGTTAATAGTTAAGCAGGCCAAAAGTACAAATACTGAAAGTATTAGGGCCAAAGTACAAATATTGAAAGTATTAGGGCCAAAGTGCAAATACTGAGTTGGAAACACGTTAAAGTGTTAACGGTGTGATTTTGGACATTACTGGTTAAGTGGGCCAAAATTGTAATTTTTGAAAGTGTTGGGGTCTAAGTGCAAATACTTAAAGTGTTGGGGTCTAAGTGCAAATAGATTGAGGGGTCAATCTTCAATTAATTATTCTAAAGGGGTTTAAAATTAATTAATGTTTGTCTTCACTAAAAGACAAACAACAACTTGCACTAAAAGACAAAACACTAGAAGACAAACAACAACTTGCACTAAAAGACAAAGAACAAGTTGGCTTGAATATATATGCATGTTTGACACTTGGCAAAAAGGTGATGTCTTGAGAAGACATAACATGCCACTTGTCACATGCTGACACATCTCAAGACTATATAAAGCCAACTTCTCTTCATTCTTTCAAGTTTTGTTTTTTCGGCCAAGTCACACAAACATAAGCAAGAAAATCCTCTCCTTTTTCCTATGGTATTTTCGGCCATAGTTGTGATATCCCGAACCCGGCATGCATTTAATAGCATTTAATTATATTTAATTAAATGTCATTTTAAATGTTAATATTTAATTGCACTTGATTACATGTTTATATTTACTTGTTCATTTGTATCTTGGCATTAACTTCATAATTCTTTAAAATATTCTAGGAACAGTTAAATTAATTATTTTAAATGTATATTGATTATTTTGATTGATTTGATTATTTTAATCATCGGTTTTAATTGTCTTGCATTAAAATCAACCGATTTTCAAATAAATGAGAAAAGTAACTCCAAGCCGGAGTGAATTTTAAACTATTCTACTATTCTACTTTTCAAAAAAAATTAAAGTTTTCTATTATTGCTCATCACTTTATTAGCAATCATTTATTGACCGTTCGATCGTAGTATTTCGAAAATAAGAGTCAGAGAAATATTCTTCGGACTTAGTGAAAAATGTTTTTAGTTTAATTTAACTAGTTTTAGTTGTTTTTCATTTAATTCCATTGTTTTAACTTGAATTAGATTTAAATGACATCAAAATAAGCTTATTTGATCAATTTTAACTAAAGTTTGATTTTGCAAATGACCAAAATGCCCTTGTCACCCTTTTAAATAATAAAACAAGGCAAAAATCAATAAAAACAATTTTCAAAATGCGATTTGTGTCCTTGCCATGGCCGAAAGTTTGAGGGAAAAGAAAGAAAATTTGTTTTGCCTTTTTCTTCTACAATCATGCGTGGAATTGCTCGGGGGTCGTGGCTCGGGTCCTTGCGGGTCTTGGTCTTCAATCTCTGTGAGGGTTTTCACGCTTTTGTACATTTAAATTCGAATTTGAATTTTGTGTCAAATTTTTAGATTTGATATATAATGTGTTATAATGCCTGTAATTGCTTGATATAGCTTCCTTTGAGTTCGTAGAGCATTGTTTGATAGTTATTTAGCAATTTTTTACAGTCGAAACTGCGTATTTGAAATTGGGGAAAAATAATGAATAGTAAATTTTGAATAGTAAACCCTAGAATTTCGGATTTTGATTCGAATTGCGATTGCTTGATTTGGATAGGTGCCATTAGTGATAGAAAGATAGAATGTGCAATAAAAATGGACCGGCCTTTGTTAAAATTGGAAATTGGACAATAAAACGTAAATGGGCCATTTGACCAAAAGTTGACCGTGCTCGAATTGAGTTGGGGGTTTTGCTATTGAGGGTATGGAAGCACTTTTGGCGTTGTTGTGGCGTTGATTGAGTGACCGGTTAGCATAGCTGTAATTCAAACGCAGTAGGTGGACTTTCGGGCCTCAAGTGAGAAAGTGAAGTTTAGTGACATAGAAACGTGCCTTGTGGTGCCTAAGTGAATGTAGTGAAATCGGTTTCCTAATTCCGTAGCTCGTTTGCCCATAATTGCCTTTGGAAGTTAGGGATTGAATAGTGATATTTGTCGATTTCGTGTTTGAACTGCTGTTACTTGTTTAATTGGTGTTATTGTTGCTATTAATGATAGTTATGTTTGAAAAGTTAATTGAATGCTAGTATTGATTGTAATTGAATGCTAGTATTGATTGTAAATGCTTGATATTTTGTTTATCGCCTCTAATATGTATTGTTGTGCTATCGTTCGTTTATCGCCTTGTGTCGTGTCTTGCATTGCATAGTGTCAGGCGCGTGAGTGATAGGCCTCTCTGGGTAGTCTCGGGCTGCCAGTGTTGGTTGCTCTAGCTCCGTGTCGTATTCCCATTCTCGCTTGGCTTGCCTCCTAGGGAGATTTGGGTCATAGAATTGATGGATACTTCCGGAGTATTCCAAACTGAAGTTATAAGGTGGTTGCACGCTTATTGTCATCGTTGGCAACACCAAGCTCGAGATTGATGTAATACTCATGGAATCGAATCGAATGGTACATTGCTCGTATGAGTGAACCATAGCCTTCAGAGTATGGTATAGCTTTGAATGGTTGTGTTAATGCTTTCAGTAATTGCTTATTGTATTGATTGTTTGTCTTGATTGCTTACTTATCAGTTATATTGCTTAACTGTCTTATTTGCATTGCACGACTTTCTTTCTCTCCAATTCGATATCTGTCTCGCCCTCACTGAGTATACATGTTGTGTATACTCACTCCTCACCACCACATTTCAGGAAATGCCATGTTAGCGGGAAAGTTCGTGGTTACGTGAAAGTTCGTGTTTGAAGAGTTGCATTGCGTGCTATGTGGCTTGAGTTGTCAAAAATGTAAAGATGTGTGTTCATGTGTTGTATGTATTTATTGTTAAAAAGAATGTAACTTAAGTTTTACTAGGTTATTGAAGTGGTTTGAAGAGCTAGTTTATGTATTCAGTTAGTATAATATAACTTCATTGCATGTTTGTATTGACCAAAGGAAAAGAATTAGAATGGTATGATAGTCTATTTTATGCAATGGGTTAGTATAGTTTAATTGCCTAGCATGAATGTTCTTGTCAAAGATGAAAAGAGATAGGTTAGCTTTTATACTGGAAATGTATGTATACTCGTTGTGTTTAATTGTTGGAAACCGAGGCTTGGATGGCCTTGAGGTGTTTGTATGGTTGGACACGGTGCTGGTCCACTTATATACTATTACAGGTTTTACATTTTGCCTAGAAACAGGAGAGACTCCGTCCGTCTTTACCTAAAATTTTTGCCCGGGTTTAGAATTGGGTTGCGATTAGATTGATTGATAGAACTCCCAGTCTCGAGAGGGATCGGAGTGTTACAATAGTAGAGAAAAGTGGTAGGGAATTTTCTTTTGCTTTTCTAACTTTATACAAGCTTAGATCTATTACCGAGAAGCTAGCACATTTACTTGGTTGATGGTGTTTGCCATTGGATGCTCGTGTGTTTCAATCTATGACCTTTACCCTGGTGAAGGAGGCTAGTCCATGCTATCTACGAGATGAGAACTATATCTTCTTCCTTGATGCTCTCGGCCAAAGCACAAAAAAAGATAAGTGTTATTCTTTTTGCTTTATAATTATATACAAGCTTATTTCTACTACTAAGTAGCACATTAACTTAGTTTGTAGTAATAACTGTTAGATGCTTGTGTATTTTGATCTAGTGTCGTTGCATGTGTGAAGAAGGCTTGTCCACGCCATAGCATTTCCATCGTGGTTCTACCTTAACTCGGCTATAAACGGTAGGTATGCCGTTTTACCTCTCGTTTACTTTATAGTATATTTGATATATTATATGTTGCATGTTGATTACCATGGACTTTACTTTGGAAATGCATGTGATTACAAAAGTTAATGTTGAAAATTTTAAAATGCTCAACGCTTCCGCTTTAACTCTATTATGTTGTGAATCACACGTTTCCGGGAACCGATCCCCCTTTCAAGTGGTATTAGAGCCACGGTTTCTAAAGTCCATGAAATCACATGTATAGCCGTAGATCTAATCTTTAAAGTATGTAAAATGGCCTTGGCTCATGATTTTAAGCACATGCATGTAAAGATCTATGATTGTCTATGATGGTTCGAGAAACAAGCAAGTAGAATATTTTTCCCTTGGCATGGCCGAGAAATACTAGGATTTTGGATGGTTGAAAAATGTGCCACTTCATATGTATTGTACGTCGTATACGATGAAACATGGAATGTAATGCCCCGGTCCCTCACGAGACCGGAGGCTCTAGTAACCAAGCTATTCCCAACCCAATTCCAACCCAGTCTCAAAATTTTAGGGAAAAACGGACAGAGTTTCCCCTATACTGTGGACATTCTGGAAACCTGTAAACTCTCAAATAAAGCCTTAGAAGATAAAACAAGCTTTTCATAACTAAAGATTTAAGATTCAAGGCCATCCGGGCCTCAAGACATATCCTAATCGTTTTCATACAAGCATGCATTCTTGACTTAGCTTCTTTACAAAAACCGCTTATCATGTCACTCCAAGATAGCGTTGAAACATTCTTAGGAAGTTAAAACAAATCAAACAACCATAAGTTCACCCCAAGCATACAAGGAAACTGAAAACAGGAATTTAAGTTATTACAGGCCAAAGTTTCAAATCTACAACTACAACCTTCTAACTTGATCTTACAGTTACATATCATAGCATAAACATAGCACTTAGGCTACAAAATAGAACATAAGATAAACAAGCGAGTTCTCTACACAATAACAAGAACATAACCACCTCAAGCTACTAAGCACAGCAACTAAGGCAAAGGATCAGTCTGAACTTCCTCCTCCTCCTCTACTATCATCTCAACTAGCTGGGGATCACCCTCAGCACATCCTGAAACATATATCGAGGTATGAGCAACCACTGTTGCCCAGTGAGGGATAAAGTCTCCCGGGGCGTACAATGCAACAAGTAAAGCAATTGGACAATAAAGCAGTTAATCATTCAGAAATAACAAGCTCTAGTAACAACACAATAAAAGGATACGTTTCACTTAACCCCAACACCAAAACTTCAATCCACGAACACGATCCACGAACCACGATCACGATCACGATAACGATAACGACAAGCCGGCATAATCCCAAATACTCCAGTGGGTGTACTCCGGATGTACCCCGATAATCCTACGACCCAACACCCCTTGACAATCTCCGGACCAGGCGAGTGAGGGAATAGAGAACGGAGTTTGAATATCCATTGGCAAGCCCTCTACCGCCTAGTCGATATTCAACACATCCGCCCCTGACACTATGGTTGCGCAACCACTATGCAATGCACTTTACAATAGCAAGTTAATATTAATAATATAAGCAATAACACGTAGTAGGATCAACAAAGTAGGTTGGCCTCGATGCAGTTAGAATAGAAGCAATTTATACAAACAAATAAGCAATTTTACAAAGGAGTATATACAAGACAAGCATAGAATCATGCCAAGAGCTCTAAAACAACTTGAAGTCACATTTAAACACTCAAGAAGTCGTGCCAAGGTCTTAGAAGCGCAAGACAACCGAATTTGTACCTAAACCCCTTTGTTTTCCAAACTATTTCTCTTCCAAACCAAAGTTAACGATTCAATTTCAAAGGAAAACTATACCAACCTTCTAACTAACCCTCAAAGAACCCTTTCAACCCTCAAACACATTCAAAAGCCCGCAATTACCCCGAAAGCCCCAAATTTCCTCTTCTAGCTTCAAACTACACATGCCTCATTCGGGCTTCAAACAAGGGCTAGCAAAGCTTCTATAGCACCTAGGTAGCCTAAGAATACTAAAATTGAAGCCCGAATCCACTCGGATTCGCCTTAACCCCGAAACCCCTTTGTTAAAGTCGCCTAATTCATGTTTTACGCGATTTTAGAGCAATTCAAGTGTACGGGGCTATTAGACTATCTTCATTAGCACCTAAAGCATCTATTAGGAGTGTTGAATCAAGCTAATACGTGCAATTACACAAAACCCTAGAAAAACGTCACTATTTACCTCATAAATTAAACTAACGATTCTAACCGTTTAAAAAGTGAAACAATGGCTCAAATATGTTCTCTACCACTCATATACAAGGTATAATAGCATAGATAATTAATACAATAACATTTGGTCACATTTTCAACAAATCAAGAAATTGACAACTATTTTAAAATGCGAAAATAAGCCATGAAATTCCTCACCAATGCGCGTAGAAGCACCTACGAAGCTTGCACACACCCTAAACTACTAGCTCTAGGCTTGGATTGGCTTGGCTTGAAGAGTTGAAGAGCAAAATCACCTTTTTTCCTTCTCCTTGGTGTTTTCGGCCCTGCTATAGTAATTCCTACACATTTATTTTCTTTTGTTTTGTGTTTTGGTGCTTATAAGGTTATATAGTGAGGTTAAGTTGAGGTGGGGTCAAGTGGTTGCTTAAGTGGACTTCTAAAATGCGCGTTGCTAGCTTTAAAACGAGCCTAAGGTGTAAAACATAGGCTAGCTAATTAAAACACTAAGTTAGTTACGTAATACTATTCATTGAACTACGAAAATTATTTTCTAAATGAACTCTCCTATCGCTTCTAGCTCAATTGCACATTTTTTCCACTCCTCTAACAATTAATATGATTTAATAAAAATGCTAATTCACTAATAAAATGTAGTTTGAAAACGGGATGAATAGTAGCTAAAGAAGACAGTTAATAAAGCACAGAAGGAAATGCGCAAACAGTGGATGCAACAGTAAATGAATGTACGGCTAAAATCTCGGGCGTCACATGGAACATATAAGTAGTGCCTTTTCTCCTAGCCTTAGCCATTTCTTTTTGGCTTTGAGGTTGGTTTTTTAGGAATGTGCCGCTCCATGTATAATGTAAACCGTATATGATGGAACATGGAACATGAATGTAGAGTACTTTTTCCCTTGCCATGGCCGAGAGTATTCTTGGGATTGTAGAGGTTGACAAAATTGTTGCTACATTGCTTGTACTTGCCACGATGATTGATCTTAACTTGCATTTGTGATATAAAATGTTATAATCACGGAATCTATTAGTTTACATACAGATTGGCAAGGTGTTGCTAATTGATGTTAAAGATTAGATGATTGTGTTGTCTTTTGTATGTGATGCATAAGATATGCTAGCTTGCTTGTTTAGCTTAGATTGTATATTGGATATGCATGATCTTGGCTTTATGAGTATGAATGGTTGGTTGAATGGTGAACTAGATCACGGACTTGGTATTTTGTCTCATTTTACTTTCTTGTAATTAAGAGAATTATGTAGTGAGGACTATATGTAATCTTTCAAGACGAAGTGCAAGAAGAAGATCTTGAAGATCTTGCACATAGGGGCTTTGGAGATTCCAAGGAAGAAGAAGATCTTGAAGACATTAGATGTGCTTTAGGATAATCTTTTTTTTCCTTATTCTAAGCCTAAGTCCATGATCCACCATTCGTTTGTGTTGCTTGCATGCATGCTATGTTATTTTCTTTATGAGATAATAGCCTATAAGTAGCTATGTGTGCATGATGAGATCTTAATGTATGATTCTTGCATATACACTGTGATATTCGCTTATAAATAAACTAATATGCAAAGTGAGACCTTAACAAACAAACAAAACTCCCTATGTGCAAACTAATATTAGATATGTAGTCCTCCGTCATCCTAGGACTTAATAAACCCAAAGCGATCATTTCTGGTCTTACCCAAAGGTAGAGGGACATGATTCATAATAAGTTTAATTAAGTTGCTAGTAGAACATAGTGATGTGGTTGCCTGCCAAAATCTAACGGCCAAAATAGCCACAAAGGCTTGAGGTTATTGATTCAATTTGTGGGATAACTATGAGATGTCGGGTCGGATCACTTAATCAACATAGCCACAAAGGTTTGAGACCAAAGTGATTTAGGGACTAGAAATGACCAAATCCTATTTAGTGAAATAGACGAACAAAGCGTTGTTGACTCTTGGCACCTATATTTCAACATAGCCACAAAGGTTTGAGATATATATGTGATTAAGAGAATTTGGTCACCCACTACCAGATTCTAACAAAATTCGCGTTTCTCATTTTGGGAGTTTGAGATTCGATAAAATTAGTGGGAGCTATCATTTGATTAAAGACCAAGTTAAATGATTAAACGAGTTAAAGTCAACTAGCAATCTTATTTTTCCGCATGTTTATGGCTACATGTATAAACCCGTTTTTATCTTAATATCCTAGACTTATATCACATGAATCGGACCAAACTTTATTGATTAAATGTTGTCTAAGGATAGTTCTTAGAAACTTAATCATATGATTAGATTAGAATTCTCTTAAGTTTCCTTTTTGATAATGCATCAAAAGGAAAGTGTGTGATACTTATGATTGATAATTGATAAGTAAAACAACTTTTATATGCTAGTTATATTTTTTTTTGTATAATAGTATACAAGATATAAAAGGTGTAACGCCCCGATCCCTCACGAGACCGGAGGCTCTAATAACCATGCTATTCTCAACCCAATACCAAACCCGGTCACAAAATTTTTAAGGGAAAAACGGAGAGAGTTTCGCCTGTACTATGGACATTTTGAAAACCTGTAAACTCTCAAATGAGATAACCACAAGATAACTGAACTTTTCATAACTAAATATTTAAAAATTCAAGGCCATCCGAGCCTTGAAGCAAACAATAGTTCCAAAACCACACAAGCATGCAAGTAATATTGTTTACAACATAATCTAGTAGCCATGACCTCCTAGGATAACGTTAAAACATACTTAGAAGATAAAACATTCTACATTAAGCCATTCATTCCCGAGCATGCAAAGTGAATAAAAGCAGAAATATAAGTTATTACAAGACATCGGTTCTCAATCTACACTACAACCAACTATCCTTCAACTTCTTACAGCAACCAATATAAACAAAGCCCTTAGGCCACAAAATAGATACACAAATACCAAATAGAAACAAGAAGGCATAACCACCTCAGAACAACACACAGCAACTAGGGCAACTCCTCCAACTGCGCCACCTGAAACATGTTAGTGAGGTATGAGCAACCACTGTTGCCCAGTGAGGGATATAGTCCCGGGGCGTGCAATGCAACATATAATACAATTATACAACAATAACACTTAGACAATTAAAGAAACAACGATAACTTAAATAACCACACATTTAAAAGGATACGTTTCACACAATCCCCTATACACCAATCTTCACTGGTCTTCATTCACGATCCACGAACCACGAACCACGAGCACGATCACGATAAGCCGGCATAACCCCAAACACTCCAGTGGGTGTACTCCGGATGTACCCCGAATCCTACGACCCAACAATACACCAATCTTCACTGGTCTTCATTCACGATCCACGAACCACGAACCACGAGCACGATCACGATAAGCCGGCATAACCCCAAACACTCCAGTGGGTGTACTCCGGATGTACCCCGAATCCTACGACCCAACATCCCCTGGCAATCTCCGGACCAGGCGAATGAGGGAATAGGGCACGGAGTTTGAATATCCACCGGCAAGCCCTCTGCTGCCCAGCCGATATTCAACACATCCGCCCCGACACTATGGTTGCGCAACCACTATGCAATGCACTCAACGATGGCAAGTTAATAACAATAATATAAGCATTAACACATATGAGGATCAACAAAGTAGGTTGACCTCGTTGCAATTAGAATAGAAACAAAGATAGAAGCTAATAAGCAGTTTACAAATGAACTTATACCAAATAAGCATAGAATTATTCCAAAAGCGCCAAATCAATTTAAAATCACATATAAACACTCAAGAAGTCCTGACATGGGTTTAGAAGTGTGAAACAACTTAAATTGCACCTAAACCCCTTTGTTTTTCGAACTATTTCTCTTCCAAACCAAAGTTAATGATTTCATTTTCAAAGGAAACTCTCCCAACCCTCTAACTAACCCCCAAGGTACCCTCTCAACCTTCGAACTCAATCAAATGCCCACGTTTACCCCGAAAGCCCCAATTTCCCTCTTTTGGCTTTAAACCACACCTACATTGTCCGGGCCTCAAACAAGGGATATCAAGGCATCTATAGCACCTAGGTAGCCTAAGGATACTAGAATTGAAGCCCGAATCCACCCGGATTCGCATTAACCCCAAAAGCCCCAAGTTAAAGTCGGCTATTTTTCATTTTTAAGCGATTTAAGGCAATGTAAGTGCACGGGGCTATTAGGTTATCTTTACTAGCACCTAAGGCATCTATAGCACCTAGGTAGCCTAAGGATACTAGAATTGAAGCCCGAATCCACCCGGATTCGCATTAACCTCAAAAGCCCCAAGTTAAAGTCGGCTATTTTTCATTTTTAAGCGATTTAAGGCAATGTAAGTGCACGGGGCTATTAGGTTATCTTTACTAGCACCTAAGGCATCTATTAGAAGCATTAAATCAAGCTAATTCGAGCAATTACACAAAACCCTAGAATTTTCGTCACTATTCACCCCAACGAACTAACTATCGATTTCTACCGTTTAATTCATGAAACAATAGCATGAAAGTGGTCTCTACTACATATACACAACATATATAAGCTTATTTGGGCCTTGCAATAGCATTAAACATCATTTCTAACAAATCAAGAAAATATCAACTATTTTGAAATACGAAAATAAGCCATGAAATCCCTCACCAATACGCGTAGGAGCACCTAGGAACCTTGCAAACACCCTACACTAGTTGCTCGAGGCTTGGCTTGGCTTGAATTGATGAGTTGATGAGCAAAAATCACTTTTTCCTCTTCTCTTTGGCTCTCGGCCCAGCTACAGTGAAATCTGCACAATTTTTTTTCTTTTGTTTTGTGTTTTGGTGCTTATGTGTTTATATGGTGAGGTTAAGTTGAGGTGGGGTCATGGTGGGTGTTTAAGTGGACTCCTAAAATGCGCGTAGATAGCTTAGAAACGAGCCTAAAGCGTAAAACATAGGCTAGCTAATTAAATCTCTAAGTTATGTTACGTAACACTATTCACTCAACTACAAAAATCATTTTCTAAACGAGCTCTCCTATCGCTTCTAGCTCAATTGCACATTTTTCCCACTACTTTAACAATTAATATGATTTAATAAAAATGCTAATTAGCCAATAGAATGCAGTTTGAAAACGAAGTGAATAGTAGATAAGAAAGTCAATAAATAAAGCACAGAATTAAATGCGCAAATAAGGGATGCGACAGTAAGTTAATGCAAGGCAAAAGTTCGGGCGTCACATCCTCTCCCCCTTAAACAAATTGCGTCCACGCAATTCTTCTTCACAAGAGAACATCAGCATCAACTGAAAACCAACTTCAATTACCCTTCATCAGTTGCTGAGCAAGAATACCATACACGAATTCTCGTGGGGGAGTTCATTAAGAATTCCAGTTGTATTGCCTGCGAACCTCACGTAATAAGGCCAAATAAAGGCTCCAATAGAGATGCTACTTCGAAATCCAAATAGGAATCCCGCTGGCACGAATACCATAGAAGAATAGAATCCCAACTAATAGTGGCGAGAAAATACCAATAAAAGATTGGAGCATAAATACCGTAGATAATACCATATAATAGGGCTAAATAGAATTCCAAATACCAAATCTTCAGAGAAATGCCAATAAGAAAATACCAGAAGAATGCTAAATAAGAAAATACCAAGAGAATGCCTTAGAGAACAATCATATAGAAATCCCAAGGGACGCCATTCATCTCTGACTAATGAGCATAGAAAAATGCCTTGGAAGAAATCCCAATAACTGAGTTCTGCCCACAACACCAACTCCCAAATAAAAGGGCTGATCAACCGCTTCACGTTCCTACTAATCCATATAACTTGAAAGGCTAGCCACTAATCACCTCCGTTCAGGGGGAAATGATGAAGTCTTTCTTACCAATTCAATGGGACATGTATGAATGCCAAGATATCACATTTACACATATATGTTTTAAACTATTATGCAAACATGTTTATATAAGAGTTTATGACATAGTGTAATCATCAACGTAATCATCAAAGTCATTCAAGGACAACAATCAAGTCAATCATAACACAACTCAATCCAAGACATTCAAATACACACATCACAAGCAACAATTCAAGCAATTAACAATTCACGAGGTCAATTTGATGCATAACTAGCCACTTTACTTCACTTAGCACACATTTAGCATGTAACACATAATTATATCATATAGGTGCAAACATTAGATACAAGACACACAATCACACATGCAGGCATACACTTTCAAGACACACACTTAACAAGCACACACTCAAGGGTTACTACCCGACAGGCCGAGGACCCTATCCCGGCTTAGAGCTAACTAAGCTCTGATACCACCTGTAACGCCCCGCTCCCTCACGAGACCGGAGGCTCTAATAACCATGCTATTCTCAACCCAATACCAAACCCGGTCACAAAATTTTTAGGGGAAAAACGGACAGAGTTTCCCCTGTACTATGGACATTTTGAAAACCTGTAAACTCTCAAATGAGATAACCACAAGATAAATGAACTTTTCATAACTAAATATTTAAATATTCAAGGCCATCCGAGCCTTGAAGCAAACAATAGTTCCAAAACCACACAAGCATGCAAGTAATATTGTTTACAACATAATCTAGTAGCCATGACCTCCTAGGATAACGTTAAAACATACTTAGAAGATAAAACATTCTACATTAAGCCATTCATTCCCGAGCATGCAAAGTGAATAAAAGCAGAAATATAAGTTATTACAAGACATCGGTTCTCAATCTACACTACAACCAACTATCCTTCAACTTCTTACAGCAACCAATATAAACAAAGCCCTTAGGCCACAAAATAGATACACAAATACCAAATAGAAACAAGAAGGCATAGCCACCTCAGAACAACACACAGCAACTAGGGCAACTCCTCCAACTGCGCCACCTGAAACATGTTAGTGAGGTATGAGCAACCACTGTTGCCCAGTGAGGGATATAGTCCCGGGGCGTGCAATGCAACATATAATACAATTATACAACAATAACACTTAGACAATTAAAGAAACAACGATAACTTAAATAACCACACATTTAAAAGGATACGTTTCACACAATCCCCTATACACCAATCTTCACTGGTCTTCATTCACGATCCACGAACCACGAACCACGAGCACGATCACGATAAGCCGGCATAACCCCAAACACTCCAGTGGGTGTACTCCGGATGTACCCCGAATCCTACGACCCAACAATACACCAATCTTCACTGGTCTTCATTCACGATCCACGAACCACGAACCACGAGCACGATCACGATAAGCCGGCATAACCCCAAACACTCCAGTGGGTGTACTCCGGATGTACCCCGAATCCTACGACCCAACATCCCCTGGCAATCTCCGGACCAGGCGAATGAGGGAATAGGGCACGGAGTTTGAATATCCACTGGCAAGCCCTCTGCTGCCCAGCCTATATTCAACACATCCGCCCCGACACTATGGTTGCGCAACCACTATGCAATGCACTCAACGATGGCAAGTTAATAACAATAATATAAGCATTAACATATATGAGGATCAACAAAGTAGGTTGACCTCGTTGCAATTAGAATAGAAACAAAGATAGAAGCTAATAAGCAGTTTACAAATGAACTTATACCAAATAAGCATAGAATTATTCCAAAAGCGCCAAATCAATTTAAAATCACATATAAACACTCAAGAAGTCCTGACATGGGTTTAGAAGTGTGAAACAACTTAAATTGCACCTAAACCCCTTTGTTTTTCGAACTATTTCTCTTCCAAACCAAAGTTAATGATTTCATTTTCAAAGGAAACTCTCCCAACCCTCTAACTAACCCCCAAGGTACCCTCTCAACCTTCGAACTCAATCAAATGCCCACGTTTACCCCGAAAGCCCCAATTTCCCTCTTTTGGCTTTAAACCACACCTACATTGTCCGGGCCTCAAACAAGGGATATCAAGGCATCTATAGCACCTAGGTAGCCTAAGGATACTAGAATTGAAGCCCGAATCCACCCGGATTCGCATTAACCCCAAAAGCCCCAAGTTAAAGTCGGCTATTTTTCATTTTTAAGCGATTTAAGGCAATGTAAGTGCACGGGGCTATTAGGTTATCTTTACTAGCACCTAAGGCATCTATTAGAAGCATTAAATCAAGCTAATTCGAGCAATTACACAAAACCCTAGAATTTTCGTCACTATTCACCCCAACGAACTAACTATCGATTTCTACCGTTTAATTCATGAAACAATAGCATGAAAGTGGTCTCTACTACATATACACAACATATATAAGCTTATTTGGGCCTTGCAATAGCATTAAACATCATTTCTAACAAATCAAGAAAATATCAACTATTTTGAAATACGAAAATAAGCCATGAAATCCCTCACCAATACGCGTAGGAGCACCTAGGAACCTTGCAAACACCCTAAACTAGTTGCTCGAGGCTTGGAGTGGCTTGAAGTGGAGAGTTGATGAGCAAAAAATCACTTT
The DNA here is from genome assembly GCA_037974665.1 of Ehretia macrophylla. Classification (NCBI taxonomy): domain Eukaryota; kingdom Viridiplantae; phylum Streptophyta; class Magnoliopsida; order Boraginales; family Ehretiaceae; genus Ehretia; species Ehretia macrophylla. The sequence goes on along the minus strand of CM075771.1, from coordinate 63,909,892 downwards.
TTCCTCTTCTCTTTGGCTGTCGGCCCAGCTACAGTGAAATCTGCACAATTTTTTTTTCTTTTTGTTTTGTGTTTTGGTGCTTATGTGTTTATATGGTGAGGTTAAGTTGAGGTGGGGTCATGGTGGGTGTTTAAGTAGACTCCTAAAATGCGCGTAGATAGCTTAGAAACGAGCCTAAAGTGTAAAACATAGGCTAGCTAATTAAATCTCTAAGTTATGTTACGTAACACTATTCACTCAACTACAAAAATCATTTCTAAACGAGCTCTCCTATCGCTTCTAGCTCAATTGCACATTTTTTCCACTACTTTAACAATTAATATGATTTAATAAAAATGCTAATTAGCCAATAGAATCCCATTACTTTAACAATTAATATGATTTAATAAAAATGCTAATTAGCCAATAGAATGCAGTTTGAAAACGAAGTGAATAGTAGATAAGAAAGTCAATAAATAAAGCACAGAATTAAATGCGCAAATAAGGGATGCGACAGTAAGTTAATGCAAGGCAAAAGTTCGGGCGTCACAAAAGGAATATGATTCTAAACCTACAAAGAGTTGTGTGGTAAGCATATTTCATTGGCAGAATATAGGAAGACAATTTGTGGTCATGTTTCATCTTTGATTATCCGTAGTGCAAAGAAGAAATACATGAATTATATGATTTCTATTAAGCCAGTGGGAGCATAATCTAAAGGATAATTAAGGAATGTAAAGGTATATGTAAAAGTGTTTACATAACTGATAAATCGGACATTAAAATGATGATTTATTCAATATATCCTTATAGCTTGAATGGCAAGGCTATAGAGCTATAATGAATGGTAAATCTCCTTTGTTAATGGTTGTTATTACTTTATGGTTTTGATTCTTTTGTGACATAAGTGCATGTGCATTTGAAAGAATCTTAGTCAAAGTATGCTTTGGAAGCGTGAAATGGTTTTAGTGTTAGCAATTGGAACAATAGTTGTTGCATTAGCTAAAGACAAACATTTTGTTAACTGATTAACCACATACTGAATATATTTTGAGATAAAGTTTGTAATCCAAGACAATTGTAGTTTCTTTATGACTTAGTTAGTTCCAATATTAAGATGTTGAGTAAGTTGGTTTTCGAATCGACTTATACATCTTATTTTGGGAAGGTAACTGAGTCACCCTTTGTTTGAGAAAGGGATAAAGATACTAAATTATTTGGATTAGTACATTGTGATGTACAAGTTTTTTTGTGAATAAGCTTCAACTATGTTTTCTCCTTTATATAACCTCACTAATGATTGTCATAGAATGGTTTTGTGTTCTTGTTGAAGAACATGTCTAAAGTTTTTGAATGATTAAAAGAGCATTAGACTAAAGAAGAGAAACCATATAAGAAAAGGTATTATTGCATTATGATGTGATCATGATTCTAAAATACTTGAGTACTATTTGGATAAGTATCTCAATTTTTCGGTATAGTATCGTAATTAACAACACCCGATGCACCATAGTTAAACAGGAATTTCTTAGTGAAGAAATTATGTTTTGTGCAAAAGTTGATTAGTTGGACTAATCATACTATTTACTTGTGGGTAGTACTTTCCTTACTTCTTTTATTGAATAGTTAAATCCTACCTTTGCTAGAACTTTATATGTGGTAAGAGTTGGATAACAACCAAATATTAAAGGAGGTAATACTTGGATTGTCCTACTTTTATTGAAAAGTTTTAAAGGACAAGTAGGAGTTTGCGGTTGAAAGGTAATTTTGTGCTATGTCCTTGTTTTAAAGGATATAATTTCTATTGTATGATCAAGTTCTATTGATTTGTTAGATTGTGACCATTCTTGAAGAAAAGGTTTTGTTCAAGAAGGTTGATGCATTCTAACTAAATAGAAATTGAGGAAGTGTCCTTTAAGTCACAAAATCACCTAAACCTAATCTATTCAATTCGGTCTGAAATGTCATCATACAAGATCTTTGCAAATCTAGTAGTATATCTCATCCATTGAAGGATATGGGGATATCTTCTATTGGATGCACAAAAGTGGTTTGGGTCTTTGAGATAATGATTACTTGGATGAATCTTGTGTTTGCATTAGAGTTAGTGGGAGCGCAACCACTATTTTCAATCTGTATGTTGATGACTTGTATATCATAGTTGATGATATAAATGATGTTATGTCAGTTAAAGTCTAGTCATATTAAATGTTCTCCATACTTAGAAGATGTTATTAGTATCTCGGGAATTTGTAGCTATAGTGATGTGATGTCAATTAAAGTCTAGTCATGCCATTGGATGCTCGTGTGTTGCGATCTATGACCTTTACACTTGTTAAGGAGGATAGTCCATGCTATCTACGAGATGAGAACTATATCTTCTTCCTTGATGCTCTCGGCCAAAGCACGAAAAAAGATAAGTGTTATTCTTTTTGCTTTATAATTATATACAAGCTTATTTCTACTACTAAGTAGCACATTAACTTAGTTTGTAGTAATAACTGTTGGATGCTTGTGTATTTTGATCTAGTGTCATTGCATGTGTGAAGAAGGCTTGTCCACGCCATAGCATCTCCGTCGTGGTTCTACCTTCACTCGGCTATAAACGGGAGGTATGTCGTTTTACCTCTCGTTTACTTTATAGTATATTTAATATATTATATGTTGCATGTTGATTACCATGGACTTTACTTGGAAAATGCATGTGATTACAAAAGTTAATGTTGAAAATTTTAAAATGCTCAACGCTTCCGCTTTAACTCTATTATGTTGTGAATTACACGTTTTCGGGAACCGATCCCCCTTTCAGGTACTGCAGTTGGTACCCTGGTCTGAGTACCCTGACCAGATGTCTAACCTCAGGTATTCTTGAATTTCTAGAAATCCTTGACCCTGTACTGGTCACTGCCACATCTTATACACCTGTTCAATCTCTTCTAACAAATTTCCTTTGTATGGCCTTGGCGCTGACAGAAGCTGCACTATTGGTGACGTCTTAGAGCAGTGCCTCCTGAAGAAGCTCTGTAAGTAGAGGTAGCTGAACTACCCTGTTGTGATCGTGCTATCACTGGACGAGACTGCCCCTGATTCTGACTCTGAACTGGTCGTGACTGAGTCTGAGTAGGCCCGGTATAACTCTGAGTCTGCCTCGGCTGCTGACTCTGACCAACTAAAATAGTCTGCCTCTGATACCCCTGACTCTGAGTCTAATATGGTCGTTTACTGGGCTGGCTCGGCTCCCCAAACAAATTTGCTTTCTGTTTCTCATATCTGGCAACTATCCTGACTGCTGCGGCGTAAGAAGGATAATCCTAGGTAGACAAATTCAACGAAATATCGGGCCTCACCCCATAACAAACCTCTTAATCCTCTTACTCTCCAACAGCACTAAGGCTGGCACATAACGAGACAAGAGGATAAAAGCAGCGCCATACTGATCAACAGTCATATTGCCCTGCTTTAGATTAATAAACTCTTGTTCTCGTCTCTTAATAACTGTCTCTGTAATAAATTTCTCTCGAAACTCTCTGACAAACTCATCCCAGGTCCGGGGTATTGCCTCAGCCTCCCATCTAGATTTCACAGTATGCCACTATTGCTCGGCATCCCCCTCGAGCAAAAATTCAGCACAAGCAACCTTCCTCACATCTGTATACTCAAGGCCAGTAAGAATTTTCTCCACTTTATTCAACCATTGCTCAGCCAACATATCGTCAAGCTCTCCGAAGAAGCTAGACGGCCCACGATGCAAGAATTTCTCAACCACTATTGCCCTCTGCTCCACCTTGGCTATGACCAAGATTACCTGCAGGTACATTACCTCCCTGCCTGTCCAATACCTCTGTAATCTGAACTATTGCAGTAGTTAACTAAGCATTAATCGTCTGTTGATCCGCTTCTTCTTCCTCGGCATTCTGATTTCTGGTCTAACGATGAGGCCCCATCTCGAATAACTAGAACGCAAAGTATTATGACAAACATATATGTAGTTTACAAATAAGTCACATAAGGATAATCTCAAATAAGTTCACATAAAACCACATATAAGATATACAAGCACTTTATACACAAAAGATACAAATAAGACACTTAATCATACTTTACATTCTAAACTTTTCACATTCATACAATAATCCATAAAAGACATTTCACATTCTCATTTTCCATGCTAGCATGTTCTTTACTAAATAAATCTTTCACTTAGTCAATGAAAGAGACACTTACTCACACAATTACACTTTCACATATTAGACCTCTACCCCACAGACCGAGAAACCTATCCCGCCTCATGCATTCTATAAGCTCTGATACTACCTTAATGTCACGCCAGATCCAACCCCACACTAAAAGGTCAAGTCTGGACTTGACAAACGGACATAGTCTTCTCTGTACTGTGGACATTCTAGAAACCTGTAAACATAATATAAAACCACAATACAAAACTAAACTCCAATAACTCCAACTCTAACTATTTCCCAACTTCAAGGCCATCCGAGCCTTAAGTAATACAAGACATTATAACCACATACAAGCATGCAATCAACAATTCCAGAATCTTTATCATTTGTCCGCTTGTCATACCACTCTATGTTATCATTTCAACATGCTTAAGAATTAAAGCCAACCGTTCAACCATTGCATTCACACCCAAACATGCAACAAAACTAGAAACATAAATATAAGTTATTACATGCCACAGTTACATATCTCATGTCACGCCCCAACACGACTCCTCCTACGATCAGTCAGGACGCAACGGAATTTCGGCAGTATAACGACAGTAAATAGGACACCGAGGTTCCAAACCAACCTCATTAAACATCATACATCCAGTAACTCCTCAAATCAAATTTAGAATATACAGCACAATCATATTATACAATAAACCATCCTCGTTATACGCCTCCGTTCCAACATAACATACAATACCTCAACCTTATCATACATTTCAAAAATAAGTTGAGACACATCTACAGCTTAACCATAGACAAAAGAAAGCCACTAAGTTAACATCATTTGGATCATCATCTTTCAACATCTATTACAATAAGAACCATAAAGCATATAAAAGTCTATTAAGCTAATATACAAGACATTAAACAACATAAAATCACGGATAAGACTCAGGAACATATGACTCATCCACGTAAAGCACATTTTCCACATTCTCCTCTTCAGGAGGCACGTACCCGTAATCCTGCTCTGCAACACCTGTAAGCATGCATTAATAGAGAGTGAGCTTATATACATAAGCCCAGTGAGGATCCGATAGACCTCGAGCAAGGTCTACTAAACTCCTTGGAATAATCCTTTGAGTCAGTAAACACACAATAACACAAATAATACTATCATCACATAGCTATATAACCAATCAATAAAGGATACTCTATTTGGTGTAGCTCCAAACGTCATCACGATCTCAACCGTTCTTCTTATAACTCCCCATTACTCACGCACCCAAGGTATCTCACTAGCCCCTCCCTCCATGACACCTCCGTCATGCGAGCTGGGCATAGCCTATGGCAGTCATGCCGTTATCAACCCGACAGCCCAACGCTACCCGAGAGGTGGCACACACATACCAAGACTCCATAATCATCATCAATCATCAATCAATCAATCAATTGGGAGATCAGCAACGAAAGTGCCTGATTCCCGAACTCAATAATAATCAATCAATCAATTGGGAGATCAGCAACAAAAGTGCCCGATTCCCAAACTCAATAATAATCAATCAATCAATTAACTTAGTTAGATGACAAAGTAGGCCATCTAACCGGACATGCATGATATACACAATTAAACTCTAAATTACTCATCAACAACTCACAATACAACACTCAAGCACAACACAATCGTCTACAGGCATCGTTCAAGAAATTAAAGAATAACAATCTAAACTTCTAAAATTCATAACTTACAATCTACTAATCCAAACATTGCCAAATCAGTTACTATCACTCACCCATTCAACCTACTACATTAGCCCTCTCGGAAATCCACCATAACACCTCCAAATCATGCCCGATAACCCTAAAACCCTGGGATGTCATGGCTGGATTTTCTGGATTTTCACACGAACAATGTAATCGAAAATTCGGCATTACAACAGCGCTAACACATAATTATCAAGTATTTAGAAATCGACGGCAATCGATTTCGATCAACACAACTCATTTAATTCAATTTTGAACATTTTAATCAAAATTAAATACCCGAAAAATAAAAATTATGCTACATCCGACAGAAATTCGTAGTATTAGTATATAACGATCCCTAGCATGCAAGGAGCAATAATCTATCATCAGATTTCAATTCTAACGGTTAAATTTTCATTTATGAGCAAAAGTATAAAAATGACATTTTGAGATCTAGAATTTTTCTCTCACCTTAGATGCAATATAAGCCTAGGAATGCGTGCTATGCGTGCCCAACAAGCAGAATCCAAGTCGGTGCGAAGTTCTACGGACAAAAACTAGGTTTTTCTTTGAAAATTTGATTGAAAAGCTTGAGTTTTTCTCTTTCTTTTTCTCCCTCCTTTCTCTCGGCCTTGTGTGCGTTTGTGGTGGTGTTTTTGTGTTGTGTGAGTGTGTGTTGATGACAATAGCTTATAAGGTCAATAATTTAATAAAGTCAAAGTTAATTTAAATTGATATTTTTGTGTTTTCTTGACTTTAATTGCATTTTATTGATTACCAAAGTTCAAAATAATTATGCAACCCCCAAGATATCTCAAGTGGATTATTTTTAGGTGACAAGAAGTTTTACAATCAAACAATTCCACCCGAATCGGCTTAAAACTCGATTTTCGCAAAAGTCGGTGTAAAAACCCTAATAAATTCTTAAGCCGATTTTAAAACCGTTTTCATCAAACACATGCCTATTAAAGTCCGTGGACTAGGTCTAGAAGGGTTAAAAAGACAAGTTTCAAAATTTTAGCGGACGTGTTTCGAAAATACTATTCATTAAAAATCGACGATAAAATTTCTGACTCCGTTTTTTATGAAAATTTCATGAATGCACATTTAGCACGTATTAGGAGTATTGACATCAAAATTATAACTTTCTAGGTCCTATAGCACATAAACAAATCATCTACACGCAAAACGAGGTATAACACGTAAAACGAGATAAGCAGGAAAGTGGGGTTTCACATTATCCCCCCCCCCCCTTATAGAAATTTCATCCTCGAAATTCTTACTTGATGTACGGAATAGATCTCGGTATTGCTGCTGTATCTGATCTCGTCTCTCCCACGTAGCTTCCTCAATGCCGTGATACTTCCACAACACCTTAACTATCAGAATCCTCTTCGACCTCAACTATCGGTCCATCTGATCTAGAATACGAATCGGACGCTCGTCATAAGTCAAATTCTCTCGAAGCTGTAACGGCTCTGGCTCAAGAATATGAGAAGGATCCGGATTATATTTCCGCAAATTAGACACGTGAAATACATCGTGGACATTAGAGAAGTTCTCCGGTAAAGCCAACCGATATGCCAACTTACCAACCCTGCCAGTAATCTCAAACGGCCCAACAAATCTCGGACTCAGCTTACCACCTGTACCATAACGAACAAACCCCTTTCGAGGAGACAATCTCAAGAAAACCCGATCTCCGACTGCAAACTCTAAGTCTCGACGACGCTTATCAGCATAACTCTTGAATCTACTCTGCGCCGTAAGCATTCTCTGCCTGATCAACTGAACATTCTCAATCTTCTCAAGAAGTTCTGGCATAATAGTCGGATCAACAGTCTTCATCTCTCCTACCTCGTCCCAATATAAAGGTGAACGGCACTTACGACCGTAAAGAGCTGCGAAAGGCGCCATCCCAATAGTAGCTTGATAACTATTGTTATAGGCAAACTCAGCAAGTGGTAGATGTTTCTCCCAGTCCTTCCCGAAGTCCAGAACACAAGCCCTAAGCATATCTTCCAGAATCTGAATAGTCCGCTCAGACTGACCGTCGGTCTGTGGATGATACGCAGTACTGAAGTTCAACTGAGTACCTAAGGTCTCCTGAAGTTTCTCCCACAAACGAGAAGTAAATCGAGGATCTCGATCGGAGACAATACTAGATGGAATACCGTGAAGTCTAACAATCTGATCCAAATAGAGATCCGTCAGCTTTGTAACCTCATCTCCTAACCTCATTGCAATAAAATGAGCTGTCTTCGTCAAACGATCGACGACAACCCAAATTGCATCATTACCCCTCGGTGATCTAGGCAAACCAGTGACGAAGTCCACCGTAATATGCTCCCATTTCCACTCTGGTATAGCCAATGGCTGAAGCAAACCTATAGGTCGTTGATGCTCGGCTTTCACTCTCTGACAAGTCAAACATCTAGATACAAACTGAGCAACCTCTCTCTTCATGTTGTTCCACCAGTAATGTTGCTTCAAATCCCGATACATCTTGGTTCCACCGGGATGAATAGTATATTTAGAATTATGAGCTTCCTCCAGAATACCTCGCCTCAAACTCGGCTCATCGGGAACACAAACCCTGTTCCGAAACCGAAGAATACCGTCCTCATGCAGTTTGAAGTCAGACTGATCACCCGTGATCTGATCCTTGATCTTCTGAAGTTTAACATCAAGTTGCTGAGCTTCCCTGATCTGAGACAATAATAAAGGCTGAATACGGAGATGTGAACACATCACCCCAACCTGAGTCAACTCTGGTCTCCAATAACTAAACTCCTCAAGAACCTCCCACTTCTTGACAGCCAAACAAGAAATACTAGCCTTCCGGCTGAGAGCATCTGCTACAACATTTGCCTTTCCAGGCAGATAATTGATAGAACAATTATAATCTTCAAGAAGCTCCATCCACCTCCGCTGGCGCATATTCAACTCCTTCTGTGAGAACAAGTACTTCAGACTCTTATGATCAGTGAAAATTTCAAACTTACTTCCCCACAGATAATGACGCCACTTCTTGAGTGCAAAGACAACTGCTGCCAACTCAAGATCATGAGTCGGATAATTTTCTTCATAAGGCTTCAACTTTCGAGAAGCATAAGCAATAACTCGGCCATCCTGCATAAGAACACATCCCAAGCCCTCCTTGGATGCATCGCTGTAGATGACCATATTATCGGTCCCCTCTGGTAGAGCAAGAATTAGAGCGGTAGTTAACCTCTTTTTCAACTCCTGAAATCCACTCTCACACTTCTCATCCCAATTAAAGATAGTCCATTTCTGAGTCAACTTAGATAGTGGCCCCGCATTCTTCGAGAAGTCCTTGACAAACCTACGGTAATAACCCGCCAAGCCAAGAAAACTACGGACATCAGTAACACTCTCTGGCCGCTTCCAAGACATCACCGATTCAATCTTAGTGGGATCTACAGAAATACCGCTCTGTGTAATAACATGGCCAAGAAAATAAATCCATTGCAGCCAAAACTCACATTTGCTGAACTTGGCAAACAACTGATGCTCCTGCAACTTCTCTAATACAAGCCGTAGATGTTGCTCGTGCTCCGATTCAGATTTAAAATAGACCAAGATATCATCAATAAAAATCACCACGAACTGGTCCAAGTACGGCTGGAAGACTCGATGCATCAAATCCATGAATGCTGCCGGTGCATTAGTCAAACCAAAGGGCATAACAACAAACTCATAATGCCCGTACCGAGTCCTGAAGGCAGACTTCGGAACATCCTCCGTACGAATCCGAAGCTGATAATACCCCTGCCTTAAATCAAATTTAGAATAGACTTTGGCTCCCTGAAGTTGATCAAACAACTCATCAATCAGTGGCAAAGGATATTTAATCTTGATGGTCACCTGATTCAAACCACGGTAATCAATACACAATCTCAAAGTACCATCCTTCTTCTTCACAAATAAAACAGGAGCTCCCCAAGGTGAAGAACTCTGCTGAATGAATCCTTTCTTCAATAACTCCTGTAACTGAGTCTTCAACTCCTTCAACTCGGCTAGTGCCATCCGGTACGCCGATTTGGAAATAGGTTGAGTACCGGGAACAAGATTAATCACAAACTCTATATCCCTCTCTGGCGGCAATCCTGGCAACTCCTCGGGAAATACATTAGGATATTCCCGGATAATTGGGACTTCCTCTAGCTGTAGCTTATCAAATGGCTTGTTGATCAAATAAGCTAGATAACCCGAACACCCCTTACTCACCAACTTAACGGCTTTAGTTGCTGAGATAACAAAACTCGTCTTAGCACCCCGGGTACCTGCTACCTCTACTACTGGCTGATTCGGCAAGCGAAACTGTACTACTTTGGTTCTACAGCTCAACTACGCATCATACTTAGAAACACAATCCATACACAGAATAACATCATACGACTGGATAGGAAATAAAATAAGGTCTGAAGGAAAATTATGCTCCTTAACATGTATTATACAATCCTTACATACTAAGCCAGTAACATACTTATCAGTCAAAGAGGTACTAATCTCAACCACATAAGGCAATCTTTCAGGTTGCAATTTAACACGTTGCACACAAGCAGGAGTAATGGAAGAATGAGGAGCACCAGAATCAATCAACACTTTAACAAGTTGATCAAGTATAAGGAAGTTACCTTCCACCACTGCAGTCTCCTCAGGCATCTCCTCTAAGTCCACTGCGTAAGCCCGAGCTTGAACCCGCTGCTGCTGTGGTACACTGCCTGTAGGCCTACCCTGGTAACCCTGAGTCGCTGCCCGACCCTCAGTCCTCGCATACCTAGGGCAATCCTTCACCCTATGATCGATGCTACCATAACCCAAACATGTCCTTGCCTTTACCTTGCAATCGGACTCCACATGCCCTGGGCGCTTGCAGTAATTACCCTGCGATGATGTGGCACTAATACTGCCCCTAGAAGAACCAGAAGCTGAAGAAGCAGCTGATATAGCCTGCTGCTGAGGTCTCACCACACTAGGCCTATACTGACCCTGAGACTGCGCTGGCCTATACTGAGTCTGAACCTGATATGGCCTCTGCTAAAACTAAGGCCGATAGTAACTCTGCTGACCCTGTGGCCTATAAGAACCCTGCTGGGCTGGTGGCCTGTAGACAACCTGCTGTACTGGAGGCCTATATATAAACTGCTGGCCCTGTGGCTGATACGGCCTCTTACTAGGCTGACTGGAGACAATCTGATCCCCTTTCCTCTTCTCTAACCTAGAAGCTGCTTCAAAAGCCTCAGTAAGGATATCATAGCGATTCAGAGCCATTGCATCCTGAATCTCGGGCCTCAATCCCAACATAAATCTACGGGTCTTCCTCTCTTCCACAGCTACAAACTCCGGTGCATACCGGGACAACCTAGTGAATGTAGCCTCATACTGAGCCACGGTAGAATCCCCATGTACCAAAGACAAGAACTCAGCCTCTCTTCTCTCCCGTGCAACCCTCGGGACATACTTATCCCTAAAAGCAGTCAGAAAGGTATCCCAAACATACGGAACACCCCGGATCTCCCAACTGGCTCTCACAGTGCGCCTCCATTCATCTGTCTCATCATCAAGAAAATAGACAGCACAAGTCACCTTCCTCTCATCAGTGTACCCGAGAGAATCAAATATTTTCTCTAACTTACTAGTCCACGACTCGGTCTTCCTATCATCAGGCTTTCGCTGAAATCTAGGAGGATAGTACCCCAGAAACTCCTTCATAGTACCTCGACCATGATTACCACCCTGTACATTCTGTATCTGAGCCTGCAACGCCTGAGTCTGAGCAGCCTGACCCGCTAACAACTGGCCCTGTCCAGCCATCAAATCTGCAATCCGACCCATTGCTGCCCCTAACCCGGCATCACCCCTATCACTGCCCTGTGCCACATTACCAGGGACCTCATCTACAATCTCGGGCCTACCCCGAGTCCTCGGTCTACCGGCCATCGTACTATTCAAAGCGTTAGCACAGGTTATAGCACGTAAACAGGTTATATACAACTTTTAACATATAAACAACAAACTCATATAAAGCACATAGATCACATAAGTTTCAATCACATAAGAAAATTGATCACATAATCACATAAGCACTTAAATCACATAATCACTTAATCATTTAATCATATCAATACATATTTCACTTTTCTTTCTTTTCATACATATTTCATGCTAAGACCATTACCCACATTTCGAGAATACCCCGGCTGACAACTAACATGCGCTCTAATACCACTTAAACTGTCACGCCCCAACACGACTCCTCCTACGATCAGTCAGGACGCAACGGAATTTCAACAGTATAACGACAGTAAATAGCACACGAAGGTTCTAAACCAACCTCATTAAACATCATACATCCAGTAACTCCTCAAATCAAATTTAGAATATACAACACAATCATATTATACAATAAACCATCCTCGTTATACGCCTCCGTTCCAACATAACATACAATACCTCAACCTTATCATACATTTCAAAAATAAGTTGAGACACATCTACAGCTTAACCATAGACAAAAGAAAGCCACTAAGTTAACATCATTTGGATCATCATCTTTCAACATCTATTACAATAAGAACCATAAAGCATATAAAAGTCTATTAAGCTAATATACAAGACATTAAACAACATAAAATCACGGATAAGACTCAGGAACATATGACTCGTCCACGTAAAGCACATTTTCCACATTCTCCTCTTCAGGAGGCACGTACCCGTAATCCAGCTCTGCAACACCTGTAAGCATGCATTAATAGAGAGTGAGCTTATATACATAAGCCCAGTGAGGATCCGATAGATCTCGAGCAAGGTCTACTAAACTCCTTGGAATAATCCTTTGAGTCAGTAAACACACAATAACACAAATAATACTATCATCACATAGCTATATAACCAATCAATAAAGGATACTCTATTTGGTGTAGCTCCAAACGCCATCACGATCTCAACCGTTCTTCTTATAACTCCCCATTACTCACGCACCCGAGGTACCTCACTAGCCCCTCCCTCCATGACACCTCCCTCTTCCGAGCTGGGGGTAGCCTATGGCGGTCATGCCGGTATCAGCCCGACAGCCCGACGCTGCCCGAGAGGTGGCACACACATACCAAGACTCCATAATCATCATCAATCATCAATCAATCAATCAATTGGGAGATCAGCAACGAAAGTGCCTGATTCCTGAATTCAATAATAATCAATCAATCAATTGGGAGATCAACAACGAAAGTGCCCGATTCCCGAACTCAATAATAATCAATCAATCAATTAACTTAGTTAGATGACAAAGTAGGCCATCTAACCGGACATGCATCATATACACAATTAAACTCTAAATTATTCATCAACAACTCACAATTCAACACTCAAACACAACCCAATCATCTAAAGGCATCGTTCAAGAAATTAAAGAATGACAACCTAAACTTCTAAAATTCATAATTTACAATCTACTAATCCAAACATTGCCAAATCAGTTCCTATCACTCACCCATTCAACCTACTACATTAGCCCTTTCGGAAATCCACCATAACACCTCCAAATCATGCCCGATAACCCTAAAACCCTAGGATGTCTTGGCTGGATTTTCCGGATTTCCACACGAACAATGTAATCGAAAATTCGGCATTACAACAGCGCTAACACATAATTATCAAGTATTTAGAAATCGACGGCAATCGATTTCGATCAACACAACTCATTTAATTCAACTTTGAACATTTTAATCAAAATTAAATACCCGGAAAATAAAAATTATGCTACATCCGACAGAAATTCGTAGTATTAGTATATAACAATCCCTAGCATGCAAGGAGCAATAATCTATCATCAGATTTCAATTCTAATAGTTAAATTTTCATTTATGAGCAAAAGTATAAAAATGACATTTTGAGATCTAGAATTTTTCTCTCACCTTAGATGCGATATAAGCCTAGGAATGCGTGCTATGCGTGCCCAACAAGCAGCATCCAAGTCGGTGCGAAGTTCTACGGACAAAAACTAGGTTTTTCTTTGAAAATTTTTTTGAAAAGCTTGATTTTTTTTCTTTCTTTTTCTCCCTCCTTTCTCTCGGCCTTGTGTGTGTTTGTGGTGGTGTTTTTGTGTTGTGTGAGTGTGTGTTGATGACAATAGCTTATAAGGTCAATAATTTAATAAAGTCAAAGTTAATTTAAATTGATATTTTTGTGTTTTCTTGACTTTAATTGCATTTTATTGATTACCAAAGTTCAAAATAATTATGCAACCCCCAAGATATCTCAAGTGGATTATTTTTAGGTGACAAGAAGTTTTACAATCAAACAATTTCACCCGAATCAGCTTAAAACTCGATTTTCGCAAAAGTCTGTGTAAAAACCCTAATAAATTCTTAAGCCGATTTTAAAACCGTTTTCATCAAACACATGTCTATTAAAGTCCGTGGACTAGGTCTAGAAAGGTTAAAAAGACCAGTTTCAAAATTTTAGCGGACGTGTTTCGAAAACACTATTTGCTGAAAATCGACGATAAAATTTTTGACTTCGTTTTTTATGAAAATTTCATGAATGCACATGTAGCACGTATTAGGAGTATTGACATCAAAATTATAACTTTCTAGGTCCTATAGCACATAAGCAGATCATATGCACGTAAAACGAGGTATAACACGTAAAACGAGATAAGCAGGAAAGTGGGGTTTCACATCTCATACTACATACATCTAACTTTCAAGCTTACAACTGCACAAATATATACATAAGCCCATATGCCCAAAAATAGGACATGAAATAATACAAACAAGTCTTCACATAAAGTCCAGCAAGAAACACATCCACCTCAAGCAAATAATACACAGCAACTAAGGCAACTGCTCTACCTGCACCTCTTCCTCTTCTCCCTCAACCATAACAACTTGGGGTTCAACCTCAGCACTTCCTGAAACATGTTAGCGAGGTATGAGCAACCATAATTGCCCAGTGAGGGATATAGTCTGCCGGGGCATGCAATGCAACAATTAATACAAATAAAGCAATTAAACAACAAAAGAGCAATGTAAATGACAAGTTATCACATATTAAAAAGGATACAATTCACTTAACCCCAACACTCCAGAATTGACTTGATCATCGATCACGAACCACGAACCTCGATCAATGTGCTGACATAAAACCCTAATCACTCCAGTGCGTGTACTCCAAATGTACCTTGAGAATCCTATGACCCAACACCCCCTGGCAATCTCCGGACCAAGAGAGTGAAGGATTAGAGCATGGAGATCGAATATCCAATGGCAAGCCCGCTGCCGCCTAATAGATATCCAATACATCCGCCCCTGACACTATGGTTGCGCAACCACTATGCAATGCACTTTAACCAATGACAATATAACAACATTGTAAAAAAATAACACTTATGAGGGACAACAAAGTAGGTTGCCCTCGAAACAGTTAAAAATATAAGCATTAGCATGATATTAACTAAATGAACACAAAGGGGTCAATAGCATATTTTCCACAAAACATTTTCAAAAGCTCACAATTAACTTAAAAGTACATTTAAACATCTAATAAGCATGTACAAGGTCTGAGAATGCAAAACAACTTAATTCCCATTTTTCCCCATTTGTAACTTAAGTTATTTGGTTCCAAAACAAAAGGTAAAGCTCTAAATTCACAAGTGGCCAATTCCATACTTCTAATTACTCCATATGGCACCCCTAGGACTTTCGAAACTACCCAATTACCCGTGATTACCATAAAAGCCCCGATTGCCCCTTTGTAAGCTTGTACTACACGTACCCTAACCGTAACTCAATCGAGAGTTAGGAAAGCATATCTAGCACCTACATGTCATAAGAATACCAAATGTGATGGCTAAATTAACCCGGATTCGCATTATACCCGAAACCCCTTTCTAAAAGTCGCTAATTTCATATTTTTACCAAGTTACAAGCAATTAAACTTCACGGGGTTATTAATCTATCTTTATTAACATTTAGGGCACCTAATTGAAACATTGAATCAAGCTATATTGTACATTTCCTCAAAACCTTAAAAAATATCACTATTCACTGCCTTAAAATCAAACGAACGAATTTAACCGTTTAAAAAGCTAAACAATTACATAAACATAGTCTCTACAACATGTAAGTGACATATAAAGCATGAGTGAACCATATCTTAAGCCATTAGCATCAAATCTAGTAATTACATAATATTGCATCAACTTTAAATTCACAAAAAGAATGTAAAATCCCTCACCAAAACGTGCAAAGGCCTAGGAGGAGTCTAGAAAACCTTCAAAAGCACTTGCTCCTAGCTTGGTATGGCTTGAAATGAAGATTTGATTAAGCAAAAATCCTTTTTTTTCCTCTTGGCTGAAATCGGGTTTGGGGGGACAAGATGGGCATTTCCTAATTTGTTTTTGAGCTATTTTTGGTTAAGTTTGCATATTAATGTGTAGATGTATTATATATGCTATTTTCAATATATGGTGTTGACAACAATATGGCTAGTATAACTTACTAATCTATTTGAATTAATTCCAACATGCAACTAGACATTAACTAACTCAAAATCAATTTTAAACTATAATTCACTATTCACTCGATATGCTAAAATATTTTCTAAACGGGTACTCGCGCAATTATGCTCATTTTTCTCATTCCCAAAATAATTAATACAGTTTAAGAAAAATACTAATTCAAAGAAAATAAGTAGTTGAAAAATGCAATGAATAGTAACTAGGAAAGTAACAAGTAAATGCACAGTGAAAATGCACAAACAGTGAATGCAATAGTTAAAGGAAAGTATAATAATGTTCTCGGGCGTCACAATATCCCTCACTGGGCAATTGTGGTTGCTCATACCTCGCTAACATGTTTTAGGAAGTACGAAGGTTGACCCCCAGCTCTTAGTCGTAGAGGGTGAAGAGGCAGTGCAGTTGGAGGAGGAATTGCCTTGATTTTGTGTGCATACTGCTTGAGGTTGGAGTGTTTGCTAGTTGAATTATGTGAAGGCTTGCTTGTGTATATATTATGTTCTATTTTGAGCCTATGGGCTTATGTATATTTGTGTAGTTGAAGGCTTGCAAAAGATAGAATGATGTAGTAGGGTTATGTAGTAGCGGCTTATAATAACTTGTAACTCTGCTTGATATCTTTGTTGTATGCCTGTGTGATAACCAAGTTGGTGTTGGGGATATGCCATAATGCTAAAGTTTGAGATGACCTTATTAGGGCTTAATAAGAATATGCTTTTGTGTTTTGTACACAATGTTATTTGTAGGATGTTCATATTCTCTGCTTCGATATGAATATGTCCTTAATGCCTATCCGAGAAGAGAAATGTTCTAAAAGGGTTTAGGATATTTTGCACTTTCTTTTCGATATGACAAGCATTAAGAAACGATTCATAGCCCTTCAGATTATTCAACCGAAACTAGAATAATTGAGTACGGGTTATCATATGTTATTACCTTTGATTAACATAGTGATGTTAATAATAAAGGATAGCGTGCGAAATGCCAGAGTCGCATGGTGATGTGGACTAATAAACATGAGTGATCGTTTGTGTACGGATCATTGAATGTGATAATAAATAGAGAACTACATGATTTCAGGTTAATAGTTTATTGTTTAGTTGAGAATTGTGCAAATTAATCCTCAGACTTGAGAGATTACGCCTGTCGATTATATCAGGGGCTAAATACTGCGTCTGAACAATGCCCGTCTTGTAAGGTGGGTCACGGCCTTACGCGTTTTAGTCTTGTGGTATGAACTGACAGGTAATTGTCAAGATAGGATCTATTAACCTCCGATGAGAGGCGATGTCCTATGATATCTGAGATCGGTTGGTAAACGAGCAAGTCCTTAGCCAAGGCGAGTATGAAGTGATAGAAATGAGTTTTTCCATGGCAGTCATCTCTCGTTTCACCGATTCAGATTTATACATAGTATCAGATGTGGGCTTAACCATTTCATGGTCTTTTCCCGATCGGGGCACTTATAACAGAAGGATCGGACTGCACGCTAATTCTTGACGGTTAAATGGATTCATGAAAGACATCGTCTTCATTATCGTATACATTCTCATGATACATTCGTTGCTAGTGCATCACTCATGATCATGAGGGTATTTCGGTAAATGACAGAGACATTTTCGAAATAGATAAGGAGATTTATCAGGTCCCTCATCGGTACGCGATTATGAATCTAGAAGGTCAGACACTAATAAGTATCATGAATAAGTTCACCGGAAGCTTGTATTTTGTGGTTGATGACTTTAAGGTGTTAAGAGTCATCAATGTTGGTATTTGGGCCAATAGTATAATTTTGGAAAGTTTTGGGGTCAAATTATAATTAGTAAAACTTTTGGGGACAAACTGTAATTATTGAAAAGTTGTTTCAATATGTATATGTATAATGATGATGTACTTTGTGAAATGCCACGTCATCATCTTAGTTGTCAAAAGGTAAAATTACAATTTAATGACTAGATAATTATATGTGGCATTTGCATGAAGAGGTTGATGACTAGGATAATCCATGTCATCAATCCTAGTCATTTGAATTTAAAATGAATGGATAGGATTTATTTTTGAATAAAGACAAAAGGATCTTGACCATTGCTTTTGTTGATAAAGCCTTTTTGACAAGTGTCAGGAGAGATAATAAAGTTACCTTTAGATTGTAATGATTACAATCCTAAGGCTTGCATGGCTTTTACTTTAGAAGGAAGCAATTGTGATTGGCTAACTAATAAAGTAACATTATATATATAATTATATGAGTATGTTTTATATATATAATAAAAGATGACAATCTTCTCTCACCACCCACTTGCAATTTCGGCCAAGGGGTAGAGGAAAGAGAAGATGATCATCTTTCATCATCTAAAGCTAATGATTGAAATCAAATGGCTTGCATGGCTTGTCATGAAAAGGTGACAATAGTGATTGGTCACTTAATTTATTATTAGCTTATATTAGATGACAACACTCTCTCTCATCATGGACAACTACACATACATGCACATACAATTCAGCCAAGGCATACAAGGAGAGGAGAGAGAACTTCATCTTCTTCATCTTTGAGCTTGAACTTTCGGCCATAGCTATAAGTTCATGAAGCTTTTGTCTTTGTGATCAAAACCACATATTCATAGTTTCGTACATTGAAGATATACTAGCACATTTTATCTTCAAGGTGGGGTAGGACTTTGGATGCTTGGTGGACTAACTAGAGGCTTCAAGTTAGAAGGATTCAAAGGCTTGTCTACTATCTACATCTTCTCCAAAGTGATCTACTAGTGAGGTATACCTATGAACCTCCTTTTGTTTATGTATATATAGTTGATATATATATGTGTTGATAATCAATGGGGTATAATGAGATGTTAGCATGTTGATCCTTGTTACGAAACTTGCAAAATTTTTGTAGATAGCCAATGTAGTTTTCGGCTATGTCAAGGTGTCCATGCATGACATTCTCGATCTTGAATCCAACTTATGATTATGTTATGACATGATATCTTATGTTGGCTAGCACCTTTCAGTTGGTTGGTTGGTTAGCTTTAGTTTATAAGAATGATTATATGATAATGTTAGAGTGGTAAGACAAGTAGATTTAAAAAAATGGATTTCAATGGTTTAAACCTTGCATGTTGTATGTGGTGAAGTCCTATTTTGCTTAAGGCTTGGTTGGCCTCGAAACTAGGAATTGTTGGAATTGAAGTTGGAAGCATGATGTGGTTTATATTTGTGACTTTATTTTCTATTTACAGGTAACTAGACAGTCCATGGTACAGAGGAGACTCATGCATAATAGATCTCTACCCCACAGACCAAGAAACCTATCCTAGCTCATGCATTCTATAAGCTATGATACCACCTAAATGTCACGCCCCGACTCAACCCCACGCTAAAAGGTTAAGTTCGGACCCGATAAACGGACATAGTCTCCTCTGTACGTTGGACATTCTGGTTGCCAGAAAACATCAAATAAAACCACAAATACAAAACTAGAACTTTAACAACTCCAACTCTAACTATTTCCCAACTTCAAGGCCATCCGAGCCTTAAGCAATACAAGACATTATAAACACATACAAGCATGCAATCAACAATCCTAAAGTCTTTACCTTTTATCCGCTTATCATACCACTCGATATTAGCAATTAAACATACTTATAATTTAAGCTAACCATTCAACCATTGCATTCACACCCAAGCATGCAACAAAATAAGAAACAGAGCTATAAGTTATTAGATGCCACGACTACACATCTTATACTACATCCATCTAACTTGCAAGCTTACAATTACACAAATATATACATAAGCCCGTAGGCTCCAAAATAGAACATAATATAATACAAACAAGTCTTCACATAGCTACAATCACACTCCAACCTCAAGCAAGCACAAGAAATCAAGGCAACTCCTCAATCTGCACCTCTTCATATGCTCCATCAACGACTACAAGCTGTAGATCTACCTCAGTACCTCCTGAAATATGTTAGCGAGATATGAGCAACCACAATTGTCCAGTGAGAGATATAGTCTACCCGGGGTGTGCAATGCAACAGTTAACACAAATAAGCATTTCAAACAACTAAAGGACAATGTAAATAACAAGTTACCACAAATTAAAAAGGATACGATTCACTTTAACCCCAACACTCCAGAATTCACTTGATCTTCAATCCCGAACCACGAACCTCAATCTACGAACCTCGATCAATGTGCCGGCATAAACCCCAATCACTCCAGTGGGTGTACTCCGGATGTACCCCGAAAATACTACTACCCAACACCACCTGGCAATCTCCGAACCAGGCGAGTGAGGGACTAGAGCATGAAGATCGAATATCCACTGACAATCCCGCTGCCGCCCAACCAATATCCAATACATCCGCCCCTAACACTATAGTTGCGCAACCACTATGCAATGCACTTTAACCAATGACAATATAACAACATTGTAAAGCAACAACACTTAGGAGGGACAACAAAGTAGGTTGCCCTCGAAAACCGTTAAACTTATAAGCGTTAGCATGAAATAAACCAATGAACACAAAAGGGGTAATTTACATATTTCTCACAAAACTTTACCAAAAGCTCACAATTAACTTATATGTACATTTAAACACATAATAGACATTTACAAGGCCATGTATATGCAAAACAACCGATTTCCCACTTTTCCCCCTTTGTAACTTTAAGCCATTTGGTTCCAAATTAAAAGGAAATGTTCTAATTCCATAAACGAGCTATCCTATACTTCTAATTACTCCTTATGGCACCCCTAGGTCCCGTAAAATTATCCAATTACCCATTATTACCACAAAAGCCCTGATTGCCCCTTTGTAAGTTTGTACTACACGTACCCTAACTGGAACTCAACCGAGAGTTAGAAAATCATATCTAGCACCTACATAGCCTAAGAACACCAAATGTGATGCCCAAATTAACCCAAATTTGCAATACACCCGAAACCCCTTTTTAAAAGTCGCCAATTTCACGTTTTAGCTAAGTTCCGAGCAATTAAACCTCACGGAGTCATTAATCTAACTTCATTAACATCTAAAGCACCTAATTGAAGCATTGAATCAAGCTATAAGGCACATTTTCTTAAAACTCTAAAATTTCGTCACTATTCATGCCCTACAATCAAACAATCGAATTTTACCACTTAAAAAGATAAACAATTGCATAAATATGGTCTCTACAACATATATATGATTTATAAAGCAAGAGTGAATCATAACTCAAGCCATTAGCAACAAATCTAAAAATTGCATAATATATCATAAACTTTGTATTCACAAAAAGAGTGCAAAATCCCTCACCAAGGTGTGTAGGAGGCTAGGAAAAGTCTTAGAATACTCCAAGGGACATGGAGGGAATTAATGCAAGCTAGCTTGAGCAAATTTTCTTCCTTCTTCTTCCTTGTGTTTCTTGAGTTTACAAGGGACATGGAGAGAATTAATTTTTTTATTTTTATGCTATTTTGCTTATGTTTGTATGCTAATATGCATATACATTTTATATACTAACTACTTGTATTGTTTTCACAACAATTCCTAGACTAAAATAACTTATAACTTCACTTAAAATAAATCCAATGTAACTAAATTCCATTTAGCCCAAAACATCCAATGTTATACTATTCACACGAACCGAGAATTATTTTCTAAACGAGCACTCCTAACACCAATTGCTCAAATGCACATTTTTCTTATTCCTAAAATAGATAATATAACCTAGGAAAAATGTTAATTCAAATGAAATAAGTAGTTAAAAAATGCAATGAATAGTAACCAAGGCAAATAACAAGTAAATGCATAGTTAAAATGCACAAACAGTGAATGCAATAGTTAATAGAAAGTACGATAGTGATCTCGGGCGTCACACCTTCTCCCCCTTAACCTAATTGTTGGAGATGTGCCCTAATGCTATAATTTGAGATGACCTTATTAGGGTTTAATAAAAATATATTTGTGTGTTTTATACACTATGATTAATATAAGGATATTCATATTTTCCGCTTCAATATGAATATGTCCCTAATGCTTATTCGGGAAGAAAAATATTCTAAAAGGGTTTAGGATATTTTGCACTTTTTCTTCGATATGATAAACATTAAGAATCGATTCATAATCCTTCAGATTATTCAACCAGGAATAGAATAATCGAATACGGGTTATCATAAGTTATTACCTTTGATTAACATAGTGATTTTAATTATAAAGGATAGCGTGCGAAGTGCCAGAACAACATGATGATGTGGACTAATAAACATATGAGTAATCGTTTGTGTACGGATCATTGAATGTGACAATAAATAGTGAACTGCATGATTTCATGTGAATAGTATACTATTTAGTTGAGAATTGTGCAAATTAATCCTCAGACTTGAGAAATTACGGCTGTCGATTATATCAGGGGCTAAATACTGCGTCTGGACAATACCCGTCTTCCATAAGGTGGGATACGACCTTCCGCATTTTAGTCTTGTGGTATGAATCGACAGGTAATTGTCAAGATAGGATTTGTTAACCTCCAGCATAATGCGATGTCCTATGATATCTGAGATCGATCGTTAAACGATCAAGTCCTTGTCCAAGGCGAGTATGAAGTGATGGAATGAGTTTTTCCATGGTAGGCAGCTCTCATTTCACTGTTTCAGATTTATTATACAAAGTATCGGAGGTGGACTTAACCATTTCATGGTCCTTTCCCGATCAGGGCATTCTTAACAGAAGGATCGGACTGCATGCTAATTCTCGACGGTTAAATGGATTCATATAAGACGTCATCTTCATTATCGTACACATTCTCATGGTACGTTCATTGCTAGTGCATCACTCATGAGCATGAGGGTATTTTGGTAAATGACGGAGACATTTCTGAAATAGATAAGAAGGTTTATCGGTCCCTCATCGCTACGCGATTGTGAATCTAAAAGGTCACACACTAATAAGTATCATGAATAAGTTCACCGGAAGCTTGTATAATGTGATTGGTGGCTTTAAAGAGTTAAGAGTCATCTATGTTGGTAATTGGGCCAAAAGTATAATTTTGAAAAGTTTTAGAGTCAAATTGTAATTACCAAAACTTTTGGGGCCAAACTGTGATTATTGAAAAGTAGTTTCAATGTATTAATTCTAATAGAGATTAGAATAGGCAAAAATTATGTATATAAACGAGTTTATATATTATATTTGTGTTATGATGATGTAATTTGAGAAATGCCACGTCATCATCCTAGTTGTCAAAAGGTGAATTGCAAATTAGTGACTAGATATTTACATGTGCCATATGCATGTAGAGATTGATGACTAGGATTGTCCATGTCATCAATCCAAGTCATTTGAATTTGAAATGGATGGATAAGATTCACTTTTGAATAAAGACAAAAGAATCTTGACCATTGCTTTTGATGATAGAACCTTTTTGTCAAGTGTCAAGAGAGTGAACAAAGTTACCTTTGGATTGTAATGATTACAATCTTAGGATTTGCATGGCTTTTACTTTAGAAGAAAGCAATTTTGATTGGCTATCTATTAAATTAACTTTATATATGTATTTATATGTGTACGTTATATATATATACTAATAAAGATGACAACTTTCTCTCTCCATCCACTTTCATTTTCGGCCAAGCCATGGAGGAGAGAGAAGATGATCATGTTGCCATCTAATTACAATCATTATGATTCTAGGATGTGCATGCATTATGAAGATAAGTTAGCAATTGTGATTAGCTAAACTTTTTAACATAGATTATATATTACGCGAAAAAGATGACAACCTCTCTTATGACACACACAATTCGCCCAAGGCAAAAGAGGAGAGAGAAAGTTCATCTTCTTCCTTAAGCTTGTGTATTTTCAGCCATTGCTAGTTTTTGAAGAAGCTTATGCTTTTTGAACAAACACCACATACACATAGCTTAATATTTTGAAGATATACTAGCACACATTTGTCTTCAACTAAGAGGTAGACTTTGGATGCTTGTGGACTAACTAGACCCTTCAAGTTAAAATGACTCCATAGCTTCAAATCCAAGCTTCATCACCTACCAAGTTGTCTATGAGAGGTATACCTATGGACTTCTCTTTTTCCATATGTATAGTTGATATATATAGCTTGTGTTGATAGTCAATGGATATAATAGAAAGTTTGCATGTTGATCCTTACTACAAAACTTGGAAAAAAATTTGTTGTTTGCCTATGCATGTTTCGGCCATGGCATGGTATCCATGCATGACTTTCTCGATCATGATTCCAACTTATGATTATGTAGCGACATGATATCTAATGTTGGCTTGTACTTTCAAGTGGTATCAGAGCCATGTCTACATATCCATTGATTATCAAATGTTGGTCATGTGTTTATAAACCCTATGGCCGATTATGAGCTTGTAGATTTGCAAGTTTTTGATGTTGAGCCTTTAGCCTACACATTTTCATGTTCAAATCTAGTTTAGATCTTTGATTGATAATGTAGATCTTGAATATATATATGTGTGTATATATGTCTTAACTTGAACTTGCATGCTACACCTATATAAGTAAGATGGCCGAAAATCACATGGTTGCTTGAGATGTTTTGTCTTCTTGATATATGAGCTTAGATGTAGAGACAAATGATGGATTTGGTCTTTGCATGTTGACACTGGATTTTGGATAAAAGACTACGTTGAAAAGGTTCATGTTAAAAGGGGATTTCTTTTGCATGTATATGAAGTCAAAAGGTGAAAAGAACAAGTCTTGCATCTTTTATTGCTTTGGCTGAATCCACATTGTGTGTGGATGACGAGATTTTGCCTTTTTGTTGGACATATAAAGTTGTTGTAGTTGCCTTGAAATACTCAAAAGAGTTGATGTCTATTATATGCATGTGTTAGAATAAAAGTTTAAAAGTAGTTTTAAGCTTATTTTAATATGATCATGCATATGTTTTAAGTTGATGACTACTTGATGATTAAAGGTGTTTAATAGTCAAGCGAACAACTTTTCTTTGTATCTTGAAAATGGCAAAATGGATTTCACATAATTAAAAGGCCATAGTTTTCTAGTTTTGAAATTAGAAATAATCTAATATGTTGTATTGAGGATATTTCAAAATTTTAAGATAGATAGAAGATGATTATATATTGATATAATGTATTAGAGGACTATTGGGCTATAGTTAATGTATGTGGGCCTTAAAAGACATATGGATTTAGGCTTGGGCCTTGTGTACATCTACTTGTTTGATTTTAACCTATTAGACCACTTTGTGTGAATAGGTATGGACTTGTATTTTTTCTCTAAGTTTTGGACTTGCATGTGAACATTATTAATTATAATGAGTTATGAATTAATGGGCCATCATGACTTGCATTAATAAAAGGGGTTTTATAATTATGCAAAGAGGTATTGGTTTAGTTAAATTTTTCATGTTTGATGAGTAGATTAAACTTGAATGCTAACAATTAGTATGTTGATTATTATATATTTGATATGAATAATCATGCATATTTATTATTTTGAGAATGGTAAATTTGATCATGGACTTGGGCTTTAGGGTCAAAAGTTATTGGGTTGTAATTTGGGATATAAATCTCAATTTTATTTTTGCCTTTTGAGAGAATTATGTAGTGAGGACTTCTATGTAAATTGTTTTTTCAAAAAAAGCTTGAAAGAGGCCCAATGGACTTTTTCAAGGAGTTGGAGGACCAATGGACTTTTCCAAGAAGTTGGAGGCCCAATGGACTTTTTCAAGGAGTTGGAGGCCCAATGGAGATTTCAAGGAGTTGAAGATCTTTTTAAGAAAATAGTTTTCTTTCTTTAAGCCCAAAAGTCAAGCCCATGATCCACCATTTATATATCTTTGCATTCATACTATTTAAAATGCTATAATTGTGATTATTATCTTAATAGTATGTTGAATGCTTATTGATTTGATGAGATTATATTAACTCCCTTCCTGCAAACAAATATTAGATTTTCAAAAATAGTAAAAGGAGTTTTATCATAGTCATCTGCCATCCTAGGATATTTAATAAGACCTAAATGAATACCTCTTCTTACCCAAAGGTAGATGATATGTTTCAAAGTAAGTTTATTAAAATCGCTAGAATGAAACATAGAGATGTGATTATCTTCCAAAATCTAACGACCAATTATAGCCACAAAGGCTTGAGGTTATTGATTCAATTTGTCGGATAACTAAGTGATGGCAGGTACAATCTAACTAGATCACCTAATCAATTATAACCACAATGGTTTGAGATCAAGTGATTTAGGGACTAAAGTAGACCATGCCATATTTAGAGAAATAGACAACAAAGCGTTGTTGACCTTTGGTACTTGTATTTCAATTATAGCCACAAAGGTTTGAGAAATACATGGGATCATAGGAACTTGGTCATCCCACTAAGAGTCTTCTCATAGATTCATGTTTTCTCATTTAGGGAGTATGAGATTTAAAACAAATAGTGGGAGTAGCTAATTTATCTTTCAATTTAATAGCTTTACATATATTCTTATTAGCCTGCAATCTTACTTTCTGTTATATTTACTTTTTCTGCAGTTTATTTATGGCTTCATTCATAAATCTTATCTTGTCCATCCTTAATCATGATTATTTAGTTGGACCAAACTTTGAGAAATGGTACAAAAGTTTAAGGGTAGTCCTCCAATTTGAGAGAATTGAGTATATTCTGGATGTCCTTACATTTGCTCCTTTAGAAGAGACTGCATCCGAGACCGACAAGATCACTTACTATAAATAGGTCCAAGATGACATGCGTGCTATCAATGAGCGATGATTTGCGTCGATTCTATGAGGGGCTGCCTCGTTCTGTAGATATCATTCGTTGTTTGGAGGAATCCTTTGGCGAGCGCAGTCAATCCATGAGATTCCAGTTGACCCGTGAGTTTTTTAGTATGAGACTTGAAGAGGGTGGTGACGTGAGCCAGCACTACCTCAGAATGATTTACTTGGTAACTCAACTGGAGGCATTTGGTTTCGTCATGGACCCCCAGCTTCAGGTGGACTTGATCTTGCAGTCTCTTCCATCATCCTACTCTCCCTTGATCTGGGACTTACACGTACATAGAAATAGTAGTGACTATTATCAATCTTATCTTACTATGGGTAATTTTGGAATTGATCTTTTGTAAGAAATTATTGTCATTTTGTATATCTTTCATTAATGGTAATGAAATGGTCGTAATGCGTATTGGAAGAAAGAATGTCTTCTAACTCGAACATTTATTTTTACTTAGCATTTAATGAAATGGCTAAATACCAAATTGTACTTATATTGTCTTAAACTTTGAAATGGTCAAGAGTTAAAGACTTAAATTCTTTTATATGTCTATTCAAATGAGTTTGATAGATTAATTATTCTTTTTGACAAAAGAGTTTGTTCAAAATAAATAATTAAAAGAAATAAAGCTTATGAGACTTGTCCAGAATATGTTGGGGTATAAAAGAAGATTAGAGAATGCATTTTTATCACCAAAATCTTTCAAATTGATTTTAAACTTATACCATGTTTTAATTCTATGGCTAAATAGAATTTAAACTCCTTCGTGCATAGTTTCTTAAGAGAAAGGTAACTATGATAAAATGGATAACGAGTGTACTAGAATGAAATGATAGAGATCGTTTTCATTAATAAATGAAGGTGATATCTAAATTTATAAGAAAAGTTAGTGGGAGTTCATGCCCTTAACAAGTCTTGTGAATTTATGATACCTTCGTCCAACTGAATTTTACATCATGTTATATTTCTTGGCTAAACTGATGATGTCTTGTAAGAATCATGTAGATGAAGCACAATGACATGATTGATTTTTTTTTCATGACCAGTACACCTAGTCACGATCTTAAAGTTTTCTTTGAGATGGAGGTATCTAAGAAAGTTTGGTCTCTAGTCTTAATGACAGGGTATCCATCTTTTCTTGTAGATTTCCTTCTAACTACTAAGGAAAGGTTGCGAATGATTTTTGCACCTAATCCTTTCGTTGTTTGCATTCTTCTTTAATGCAATGGCAAGTACTTGGCACGATATGATGTAATGAGTTACATGATAGATATCGGAGAGAATACATATCAGTTCTATTGATCTTATTGTTATAATGATCTCTATATGAACTTTAACCCAGAATTTTAAGGTTTATGCTTATAGTGAAGTTCTTAGTGAAGAATTCACTAGAAAGGGATAAATATATATTTAAATGGATTTGTGAATTATTGGAAAGAGTTTCGAATAATGATAAGTAATTGTTATGTTATTATTTGAGCCAAGAAGCTGCTTGACTTTTATGATGTTTGGATATTGTGTGGTTCTGTCTATTGATGGTAGTCAATATCATGTGATATGGTAACTATTATAGAGGCTTTTTTTGCACAAGCTTAAAAGAACCCGATCTCATCAAAAGTCTAAACATAAAAAGAGTCAATTCAAGAATTTCTTTCTTGATAAAAAAACAATATGACAGAATAGTTTCCCATAGATGCCTCTATAGTTGACCTACTGATCCTGTAAAGACAATTACAGTTGATCCCCATCTTGGAGAAGATGAGTATATAGATACGAATGTGTAATGCACTAGAATCTATGGTTGATAGCATTAGTGCAAGTGGGAGATTGTTGGGGATATGCTCTAAAGCTATAGTTTGAGATTACCTTATTAGGGTTTAATAAGAATATATTTGTGTGTTTTATACACTATGATTAATATAAGGATATTCATATTCTCCGCTTTGATATGAATATGTCCTTAATGCTTATCCGAGAAGAAAAATGTTCTAAAAGGGTTTAGGATATTTCACACTTTTTTTTCGATAAGATAAACATTAAGAATCGATTCATAACACTTCAAATTATTCAACCGGGACTAGAATAATTGAGTACGGGTTATCATATGTTATTACCTTTGATTAACATAGTGATGTTAATGATAAATGATGGCGTGCGAAGTGCCAGAACAGCATGATGATGTAGATTAATAAACATATGAGTGATCATTTGCATACGAATCATTAAATGTGACAATAAATAGTGAACTGCATGATTTCAGGTTAATAGTTTACTATTTACTTGAGAATTGTGTAAATTAATCCTCAAACTTGAGAGATTACGATTGCCGGTTATATCAGAGGCTAAATACTATGTCCGGATAATACTCGTCTTCCATAATGTGGGTTACGGCCTTTCGCGTTTTAGTCTTGTGGTATGAATCGACAGATAATTGTCAAGATAGGATTTGTTAACCTCCGGCATGAGGCGATGTCCTATGATATCTGAGATCGGTCGTTAAACAAGGAAGACCTTGGCCAAAGAGAGTATGAAGTGATGGAAATGAGTTTTTCCATGGTAGTCATCTCTCGTTTTACCAATTCATGGTCCTTACATAGTGTCAGAGGTGGACTTAACCATTTCATGGTCCTTTCCCGATCCGGGCATTCTTAACAGAAGGATTAAACTACACGTTAATTCTCGACGGTTAAATGGATTCATAAAATACGTCGTCTTCATTATCGTATACATTCTCATGGTAAGTTCATTGCTAGTGCATCACTCATGAGCATGAGGGTATTTCGGTAAATGACAGAGACATTTTTGAAATAGATAAGAAGGTTTATCGGTCCCTCATCGGTACGCGATTATGAATTTAGAAGGGCACACACTTATAAGTATCATGAATAGGTTCACCGGAAGCTTGTATGATGTGGTTGGTGGCTTTAAGGTGTTAAGAGTCATCTATGTTGGTAATTGGGCCAAAAATGTAGTTTTGAAAAGTTTTAGGGTCAAATTGTAATTATCAAAACTTTTGGGGCCAAACTGTAATTATTGAAAAGTAGTTTCAATGTATTAATTCTAATAGAAATTAGAATGGGCAAAAATTATATATATATATATATATATATATATATATATATATATATATATATATATATGTGTGTGTGTGTGTGTGTGTGTGTGTATAAAGGTGTTTATATATGTATATGTGTAATGATGATGTAATTCGAGAAATGCCATGTCATCATCCTAGTTGTCAAAGGGTGAATTGCAAATTAATGACTAGATATTTATATGTGGCATATACATGTAGAGATTGATGACAAGGATTCTCGATGTCATGAATCCTAGGCATTTGAATTTGAAATGGATGGTTAAGATTCACTTTTGAATAAAGACAAAAGAATCTTGACCATTGTTTTTTATGATAGAAGCTTTTTGCCAAGTGTCAAGAGAGTGAATAAAGTTACCTTTGGATTGTAATGATTACAATCTTAGGATTTGCATGGCTTTTACTTTAAAAGAAAGCAATTTTGATTGGCTATCTATTAAAGTAACTTTATTTATATATTTATATATATATATATATATATATATATATATATATATATATATATATATTTATTTATATTTATATGAGTATGTTATATATATATAATAATAATAAAGATGACAACCTTCTCTCTCCATCCACTTCCATTTTTGGCCAAGCCATGAAGGAGAGGGAAGATGATCATCTTGCCATCTAATTACAGTCATTATGATCCTAGGATGTGCATGCATTATGAAGATAAGTTAGCAATTGTGATTAGCTACACTTTTTAACATAGATTATATATTACGCAAAAAAGATGACAACCTCTCTTATGACACACACAATTCGGCCAAGGCAAAAGAGGAGAGAGAAAGTTTATCTTCTTGCTTAAGCTTGTGTATTTTCAGCCATTGCTAGTTTTTTAAGAAGCTTATGCTTTTTGAACAAACACCACATACACATAGCTTAGTATTTTGAAGATATACTAGCACACATTTGTCTTCAACTAAGAGGTGGACTTTGGATGCTTGTGGGCTAACTAGACCCTTCAAGTTAGAAGGACTCCATAGCTTCAAATCCAAGCTTCATCACTACCAAGTTGTCTACGAGAGGTATACCTATGGACTTCTTTTTTTCTATATGTATAATTGATATATATAGCTTGTGTTGATAGTCAATGGATATAATAGAAAGTTTGCATGTTGATCCTTACTACAAAACTTGGAAAAAATTTGTTGTTTGCCTATGCATGTTTCGACCATGGCATGGTATCCATGCATGACTTTCTCGATCTTGATTCCAAGTTTTGATTATGTAGCGACATGATATCTAATGTTGGCTTGTACTTTCACTAATTGCGTCCCCGCAATTCTTACATGTTTCAATGAATAACTCTTGGTATCTTTTATGCATCTAATCCTCTCTCTCCCATGTAGCATCCTCTAACCTGTGATGATCCCACAGAATTTTAACCATCGGAATACTTTTAGTTCTGAGCTCCTGCACTTTTCAGTCTACAACCCAAAGAGGTTTCTCCGTATAAGATAAAGTCTCACTGATCTCTAACGGCTCTGGCTCAAGAATATAAGAATGATCTGGCTGATATTTTCGAAGCATAGAGACATGGAAAACAACATGAATTCTGTCCAAACTAGGAGGTAAACCTAATCAGTAGGCCAATGTACGAACTTTCTCACTTATTTCAAACCGTCCCACATATCATGGACTGAGTTTACCCCCTTTACCGTGCCAAATCAAACCTTTACGAGGGGAGATTTTCAGAAAGACCCGATCACCCACGGTAAACTCTAAAGTACAATGACGTCTATCTACATAGCTCTTTTGCCGGCCTTGTGCTGTAAGCATTCTCTTTTTGATAAGCTGCACATTATCAATCATTCTGTTCATCTTAGGTAATAAAGTAGGGTCAATAGTTTTCATCTCTACAACCTCGTCCCAATATAAATGAGATATGCATTTACCCCCATAAAGTGCCTCATATGGTGCCATCCCAATAGTAGTTTGGTAACTATTGTTGTAGACGAATTCTGCAAGTGGCAAATATATCTCCCAACTCTTACCAAAGTCTAGAATGCAGGCTCGCAATATATCCTCAAGTATTCTGATAGTTCTCTCAGATTGACCGTAAGTTTGAGGGTGATAAGATGTGCTAAAGCTCAACGTTGTGCCTAAAGCTTTCTGAATCTTCTACCAGAACTGAGATGTGATGTGGGATCTCTGTCCGACACAATACTCTTCAGAGTTCTGTGAAGCCTAACAATATTTTCAACATACAACTCTGCTAGCTTGTCAAGAGAATCAGTTTTCTTCGTGGCAATAAAGTAAGAAGTCTTGGTCAATCGATCAACAACAACCCAAACTGAATCATTACCTTTTGAAGATCTTGGCAAGTCTGACACGAAATCCATAGTAACATGGTCCCATTTCCAGTTAGGAATAGCCAACAGCTGTAACAACCTTGCAGGTCTCTGATGCTCAGCTTTAACTTTCTGACAAGCCAAGCATTTACCCACATAATCAGCAATTTCCCTCTTCATATTATTCCACCATAAGTTCTGTTTCAGATCTCTTGTATCTTTATACTACGTGGATGAATAGTGTACTTTGAACTGTGTGCCTCGGTAAGTATTTCTTTCTTTAAGGATGGCTCACTTGAAATACAAATCCTGCCCTTGAATTTAAGAATGCCATCATCATAAAGTTTAAAGTTCGACTCTCTCCCTTTAGACTTTTCTAAGATTTTCAACAGTTGAGGGTCAGTTTGATGTGCTTCTCTGATCCTGGATAACAACAAAGATTGAATATGTAAACTTGCAAATTGAATACCATAATTTGAAGTCTGGGGTTTCCATAGACATAACTCTTCCATGAACTCCCAATTTTTGATAATCAAACTAGTAACTGTAGCCTTTCGGCTCAAAGCATTAGCAACACCATTGGCCTTATCTGGTAGATAATTAATAGTGCAATTATAATCCTCAAGTAATTTCAACCAACGGCTATGCCTCATATTCAACTCTTTCTATGAAAACAGATATTTCAGACTTTTGTGATCCGAGAAAATTTCAAATTTGTTACCCCAAAGATAGTGACGCTATTTCTTTAGTGCAAAGATGATAGCTGCAAGCTCAAGATCATGCGTAGGATAGTTGTGTTCATAGGGTTTCAATTTCCTTGAGGCATATGCAATGACTTTTCCATTCTGCATCAACACACAGCCTAAACCCAGAAAACTGCGGATCTCAGTAACAGTCTCAGGCCGTTTCCAATATATTACAACCTCAATCTTTGCCGAATCAACAGAAATACAATCCTGCGAGATTATATGACCCAGAAAAGAAACTTGTTTTAACCAGAATTCACATTTGCTGAATTTCGCAAACAGTTTATGCTCATGTAGAGTCTGTAATACAATTCTCAAATGTTGTTCATGCTTAGCCTGTGACGCCCAAGCTTTTTGCCATACATTCACTTACTGTTGCATCCCTTAGTTGTGCATTTCTTTTGTGATCTATTTACTGATTACTATTCCTTTCGTTTTTCAACTTCATAATTATTTCGAGTTAGAAATTTTATTAAACCATATTAATCATAGTAAGAATGAGAAAAATGTGCAATTGGGCTAGGAACGAAAAGAGCACTCGTTTAGAAAATGTTTTAGCAAACTCAAGAATAGTGTTACGTGACTTAACTTAGTGTTTTAATTAGCTAGCCTTCATTTTTGCACTATAGACTCGTTTTAGAGCTTATTAGACTTATATTAATATCCATATAAACACCCAACTTGACCCCACCTATTATATATACTTAACATAAAGAAATTTAGCTCATAACATAGCAAAGGAAAAAAAAAATAAAAGCTGATTAGCACTGTAGCATGGCCGAGAGTCTCAAACAGCCACAGGGAGGGATTTTTGATCTTCAACTCTTCAATCCAAGCCCCTCCAAGCCTAGAGCAAGTAGATTAGGGTGTGTGCAAGTCTTCTAGGTGTTCCTACGTGCTTTAGGTGAGGGTTTTCATGCTTATTTGCACATTTTAAAATTGTTGCTCATTTCTTGATTTGTTAGAAATGAGATCAAATACTATTGTAATGCTTATCTATGCTATTATACATTGTATATAAGTGCTAGAGAACACATTTAAGCATTTAGTTCGCATTTTAAACGGTAGGAATCGTTATTTTGAATTCATGAGGTGAATAGTGACGAATTTCTAGGGTTTTGTCTAATTGTGCGTATTAGCCCGATCCATTGCTTCTAATAGATGCCTTAGGTGCTAATGAAGGTAGACTAATAGCCCCGTGCTCTTGAATTGCTCTAAACTTGCATAAAACATGAATTAGTGACTTTTTAAAATGGGTTTCGGGGTTAATGCTAATCCGGGTGGATTCAGGCTTCACATTTGGTATTCTTAGGCTACCTAGGTGCTATAGAAGCTTTGTCAACCCTTGTTTGAAGCCCGGTTGAGGTATGTGTAGTTCAAAGCTATAAGAGGAAAATTGGACCTTTCGGGGTAATTGAATGTGTTTGAGGGTTGTAGGGGTACCTTAAGGGTTAGTTAAAAGATTGGTATAGCTTCCCTTTGGAATTGAAACATTAACATAAGTTTGGAAGGAAAACGGGTTGAATAACAAAGGGGTTTAGGTGCAAATTCAGTTGTTTCACGCTTCTAAGACCATGGCATGACTCCTTGTATGTTTAAATGTGGTTTCAAGTTGTTTTGGAGCTTTTGGTTCAATTCTATGTGTATCTTGAATATGTCTTTGTAAAACTGCTTAATTACTTGTATAAATTGCTTCTATTCTAACTGCTTCGAGGTCAACCTACTTTGTTGATCCTCCTATGTGTTATTGCTCATATTGTTGATATTGTTTTGCCATTGTTAAGTGCATTGCATAGTGGTTGTGCAACCATAGTGTCAAGGGTGAATGTATTGAATATCGGCTGGGCGGCAGAGGGCTTGCCAATGGATATTCAAACTCCGTGCCCTAGTCCCTCATTCGCCTAGTCCGGAGATTGCCAGGGGATGTTGGGTCGTAGGATTATCGGGGTACATCCGGAGTATACCCACTGGAGTGTTTAGGGTTATGCCGGCTTATCGTGATCGAGATCGTGGTTCGTGGATCGTGAATGAAGATCAAGTGAAGATTAGAGTGTTGGGGTTAAGTGAAATGTATCCTTTTTAATGTGTGGTATTTGGTCTTTAACATTCTTGAATGGTTTTCATTGCTATTAATGTTTAAATGTATTACTTGTTGCATTGCACGCCTTGGGAGACTTTATCCCTTCTTGGGCAACAATGTTGCTCATACCTCGATATCATGTTTCAGGAAGTGCTGAGGGTGATCCCCAGCTAGTTGAGGTGGTAGTGGAAGTAGAAGAATTGCAGGCCGAGCCTTTGCCCTAGTAGTTATGTGTTTGTTGTCTGAGGTGGATGTGATTTCTTGTTGTTATATGGCGCACTTGTATTTCTATATTAAGATCTATTTTGCGGCCTAAAGGCTATGTATATACTTTGTAGTTGCTAGTAAAGATAGTTGGTTGTAGTAGTAGATTTGAGAAACTATGGCCTGTAATAACTTATGTTCTACTTCTAGCTTCTTGCATGCTTTGGTGTATATAATCTGTTGTATGTTTATTTTCAACTTCTAGGAGTATTTCAATGTTATCATCGAATGGCATGATAAACGGTTTTATGAAGAAGTTAAGTTAGATGCATGCCTGTGTGAATTTGAACTACAATATGCTTCAAGGCTCAGATGGCCTTGAACTTTTAAACTTTAGTTATAAAAGCTTGTCTTAGTATATTGTGGCTATTTTGAGCATTTACAGGTTTCCAGAATGTCCACGGTACAGAGAAGACTCTGTCCGTTTATCGGGCCCAGACTTAACCTTTTGCGTGGGGTTGGGTCGGGGCATTACATTTAGGTGGTATCAGAGCTTATAGATTGCATGAAGCCGAGTTAAATTTCTCGGTCTATGGGTAGAGGTCTGTTATGTGATTTTGTGATTGCATGAAGCTGTAGTTCTTTAATTCGCCTAAATGAATTTGAATTGGAAATGAACATGCTAGTATGACAATGGAATGCGAAAGGTCTTTAAGTTTGAAAGTGAAAAGCCTAGAATGTCAAGTATGATTAAGTGACTATGAATCTCTTGTAAGTGAACATTCTTCTAATGTAAAATGTGACTTATGCGGATTCATTTGAACTTATTCTTATGTGCTTACCTGCAATTTATGTAAATGCCTATCATAATACTTTGCATTCTAGCTGTTTGAGATGAGGAGAAGGGGCAGACCGGGGAGAGAGCCGGAAAAAGCTCCTAGACAGGATGTACTGGGAGAAGGTGAAGGTGTAGCAGAGAATGCACCACCATAAGGACCAGAACCCAGCACTACACAGATTATGGCTACTATGGCTATTGCTATGAATACCATTGCCCAGTTCGTAACTCAGCAGGGTCAGACAGGGGCTGCCAAAGGTAATCAGGCTGCCAGAGTCGAGGGTAGTGGTACTATTGGAGTTAATTTGTATGACAGATTTTTACATCATGGGGCCTACAACTTCTTTGGAGAACCTGATGATATGAAGGATGAATTGTGGTTGAGGAAGTTTGAAAAGGTGGCTGCAATTCTCGAGTACAGTGATGAGAGGAAAATTACTTATGCCACATTTCTTCTAGAGGGTGATGCCGAGGAGTGGTAGCATACTATTAGTGAGAAATGGGAAGGTGAGACGGTTCAACATTCGTGGGGTGACTTCGTTCGTGAATTCCGAGATAAGTATATATCAGTGGTTGCCCGCGAGAGACGTCAAGCAAAGTTCATAGCTTTGAAGCAGGGGAATATGACAGTAGATCAGTATGAGGCTGCTTTTACTAGGCTTTCCTATTATGTGCCGGCTTTGGTACAACCAGAGGACATGAAAATGCAGAGATTCATCATGAGATTGAGAAATGATATTATGTTAAATCTATCTACGAATGATTACCCTAACTATGCTGCAGTGGTCAGAGCCGCCTCGAGGTATGAAAAACGCAAGGCAGACGTGTTGGCAGAGACTAGTCAATCGAGTAAGTGTCAGTTCCAGTCTCAGAGTTAAGGGTACCAGAGACAGACTATTCTAGTTGGGCAGAGTCCACAGCCGAGGCAGACACAGAGTTATACAGGACTTGTTCAGATTCAGTCGCGACCAGCTCAGAGTCAGAGTCAAGGGCAGACCCGATCAGCAGTGGTTCGTTCTCAGCAAGGTAGTTCAGGTACCTTTTCTTACAGAGCTCCTACTAGAGGCACTGCTGCAAGATGTCACCAACAGTGCAGCTTCTGTCAACGCAAGGGTTATACTGAGGAAAATTGTTGGAAGAGATTGGGCCGATGTACCGGATGTGGCAGTGATCAACACAGGGTTAGGGACTGCCAGTAATTCAAGAATACTAGGGGTCAGACATCTGGTCAGGGCAATCAGACTAGGGCGTCAGTTGCAGTACCAGTACCATGGGGGCAGGCCCGAGGATTTGCCTTAGATGCAGAGGAGCTTCCGGATACGACCGCTGTTGTAGAAGGTACTTTTCTTCTTAATGATCAATCGGGTAAAGTTTTAATTGATTACGAGGCTTCGCATTCATTTATTACACATATATGTGCACAAAATGCTAAGTTGAAACATGATAAACTGTTGCTTGATATTGTGGTTTATACACCTATAGGGCCGAAGTTTGTCACCAAATCTATTTGAAAGGCATGTAATATTTTTATTCAAGGTCGTGTATTTCCTGCCGATTTAATTATTCTACCTTTCCGTGACTTTGAAATTATATTGAGGATGGACTGGTTAGGTAGATATTATGCTCAACTTGATTGTAGAAAGAAGATTGTGAAACTAGAAATGCCCGACCAGCCCGTACTTGAAATAGTTGGTAGTAGAAAATCTATATAAACTCCTATCATATCTTCTATTAAAGCATCAAAAATGTTAGGTAAGGGTTGTGAGGCTTATTTTGCTTATTTGATTAATCAACCTGTTGATCAATTGAAACAGAATGATGTGCCTATCGTGAGAGAGTTTCAGGGGGTGTTTCCTGATGAATTACCTGGTTTACCACCTGATAGAGAGATAGAGTTTGTGTGAAACCCCAGTTTTTGTCTTTAACTCGATTTACGTGTCTTTGCCTCGATTTGTGTGATTTGACATGTTTATGTGTTATATGAGTTAGAATGTGATAAATATGTTATTTATATTTCTAATACATGCTATGTGTGCATTCATGAAATTTTCATCAAAAACGGCATCAGAAATTTTATCGACGATTTTTGTGAATATTGTTTTGAACACATGTCCTCTAAAATTTTTATAAGGGTGTTTTAAACGTCTTAAAACCTAGTCCTCTATTAGACCAATGTTTGATAAAAATTGATTCTGAAACGAAATAGTAATTTGAATAGACTTTTCGGGCGAAAAGTAGCATTTTTTAGCCAAATA
This sequence comes from Ehretia macrophylla, assembly GCA_037974665.1. Taxonomy (NCBI): domain Eukaryota; kingdom Viridiplantae; phylum Streptophyta; class Magnoliopsida; order Boraginales; family Ehretiaceae; genus Ehretia; species Ehretia macrophylla. The sequence continues at coordinate 63,871,151 of CM075771.1, read as the reverse complement.
GTAATTTATTCTAAACCCGATTCTTGCATTGACTTTCGTCGACCTAGTATATATTAATATAAATGTATTTATATGTGGTATTATATGATTTTAGATTAATTGTGCATTCAAAAGACATTTGAAAACAAATAATATGACTTTTCACCTTCTTTCGCAGAAATCGCGTTTTTAGCCGAATCGGGTGAAACTCTTTGCATGAGAAAACTCTTGTCACCTAAAAATAAACTACTTAAAATAGTCTAAGTATTAAATTAATGTTTTGAGCAAGAAATAGTCTAAAATTGAATTAAAAGACAAGAAAATACTAAAAATAACTAAGTGTCAACTTTGACTTTCTTGTATTTGTTTGACCTTTGCTTAATATATCAACAACACACATTAAAAGCGCACAAAACATACTCATTTTACACACACATTAACGAAAATCCATGAGGGAGAAGAAAGAAGGCATTTTCAAGGTTTTTCAAAGTATTTTTTCACATAGATTATGCAATTCAAGTCCAAATCACTTCATTCAAAGCTTGATTTCACTTGTTGGGGATCCATTATACATATTTCTTGCATCAAAACACATCAAAGATGAGAGAAAAATTCTAGATCTCAAATGTCATCTTTTATGTTTTTGAGTATAATTGAATTTTGAACGGTTAGAAAGTTAAATTGATGTTATATTATTGCTCAGTGCATGCTAAAGATTGTTTATATGTGTTTATATAAGATTTGAACCGTTGTAGCATGAATTTTTATTTTCGGGTATTAAAAGTTGAGTTGTTGGCTATTTGTTGAATATTTTGAGTTGTAGTGGTTGGAATCAATTGCAGTCAATTTGTAAAAGTTTTTTAAATACGGGGTAGTACCGTTGTAATGCTGAAATTTTGATTGTGATGTCGGTGTGAAAGTCCAAAAATTTCAGCCTAGGTGCATTGAGGTTTTAGGGTTGTTGGGCTTGATTTGGATGAATTTTGGTTGGTTTCCAAGGCAGCTAATGTAGTTGATTGAGTTGGTGAGTGATAAGAACTGGTTTGGAGTTGTTTGGATTAGTAGAATGTAAGTTATGATTATTAGAAGTTTAGGTTGTCTTTCTTTAAAATGTTGATATATGCCTTTAGATGATCGGGTGGTGTTTGGTGATTGAATTGTGAGTTGTTTATGGTTAGATTAGGGTTTGGTTGTGTGTCTAATGCATGTTAAGTTGGGTGGCCTACTTTGTCATCTTACTTCGTTGTTTAGTTGTTAATTGATTAATTGATGTTATGTTGTTGAAATGTTATTAACTGATTGATGATTAATTGATTATTGATTATTGATTATTGATTATTGACTATTGATTATTGAATATAGATTATTGATGAACCAGGAGATAGTCAACGAAAAAGGTTGTCCTCCTGTGATTGATTATTTATTATTATTGCTGAGTCTTGATATGCGTCTGCCACCTCTCGGGCGGTATCAAACCGTCGGGTTGAAAACGACATGGCTATCAGAGGCTACCCTTATCTCGCATGGGCGGAGATGCCATAGAGGGCAGGGCTAGTGAGGTACCTTGGGTGTGTGTGTCATGGAGGTGATAAGAAGTTGGTTGAGATTGTGATGGCGTTTGGAGCTACACCAACTAGAGTATCCTTTATTGGTCATTATGGTTATGTGTTTATATTGTTATTGATGTTTATTTTTTTGTGTTTACTGCTCAAAGGATCATTTCCAAGGAGTATAGTAAATACTATTAGAGATTTATCGGATCCTCACTGGGCTTGTTTTATATAAGCTCACTCTCAATTATTGCATGCATGCAGGTGTAACTGATTCTGACTACGGGTACGTGCCTCTTGAAAAGGGAAATGTGCCATATGTGGATCAGTCTTATGTGCAGGAGTCATTGCCATGAGATTATCTCAGTTGTTGTAATACAATGTATTGTATACCTATCTTAATATAGAGACATATGTATGATGATTTAGTGGTCTTTATTTTGATTATGACTAGATTACTAAGTTGGTTATAACCTATTTTGGAAATGTATGTTATATAGTAAAAGTATAATGTTGAAACGGAGGCGTATAACCTATGGATGCAATGGTAAAGAATGTTTATCATATGTTGTGGTTGTGTTGTTAATTGTTGAATTATTGTGGAGTTGGATGTATGAGTTTCGAAGAGGTTGGTTTAGAGTCTCGGTGTCCTAATTACTGTCACTATACTGCCAAAATTCCGTTGCGTCCTGACTTATTGTAGGAGGTGATGAGAACCAGCCTTAAGCGTCCAAGTTCAATGAACCATTTGGGCTAATTTTCCAGCAAAGAATCAAGTCAAGATTCAAGAATTTCAAGATTCTTCAAGAAGTTTCAAGAAGCTTGGAAGTTTTGGTCAAGATTTGATTTCTTTATAATTCTATCTTAGTTTTAGTTTTAGTTTAATTTGAATTCTAGTTTATCAAGTGTTCACACTAGGGATAAGTCTTTCTTGGGCTGCAAGTTAGGTGTTCACACTAGAAAGGAGGCTTTCTTGGTCTGCAAGTTTACTTCCTTTTCAATTACTATTCATGTTACTATTCATATGAATAGTTAATATGAGTCTTTCTTGGGCTCCAAGTCTACTTCTTTGACCTAGTTACTATTCACATTTTTCCTACTTGGGCTAGGGTTTAGGAGTCTTATTCCAAACAGGATACTTATTTGTTATTGCCTATATAAGGTTGTTTTTGTGATAATAAAAAAAGACAATTTTGATATTAAATTTGTGAGATTATTCTCCTTAAGTTCTCAAGAACTTTTTCGAACTTATCAAAATTATTCTTGTGGCATTCAACTCTGACTTATCAAACGAGATCTCCATCCTCGTTTGTGGCGTCTTTAACTATACCAAGGTTCTAGCTTTGCTAAGCATAGGGTCGTGGTTCCATCTAATACTGAAAGGTCTTGGGGTCGTTTGCCATATTTGGTGTTAGGTCGCGTCACATGTTGGTGTGGTTCGTATTAGTTGGTAATCAGAGCTTAGGTTTATCAGGTTTGTCTATCATTTTTCTTGTTTTCTTGGTCAATTTCGTGTGTCTAGGTTAGGTTTCAATTTTCTTTCTTGGTTCTTGATTGAGTCTTGCTTTCAATTCCTTTTTCTTGAATTCCTCATTTTTAGTTGTGTCTAAATTATGTATCTTGTTTTCTTTTCAATTTCGTTTCTTGTTTTCTTGTCAAATATGTTTGTGAAACCCCATTTTTCTGCTTTAACTTGATTTACGTGCTTTGTCTCGTTTTGCGTGCATATGACCTGTTTATGTGCTATAGGGCCTAAAATGTTATAATTTTGATGTCAATACTCCTAATACGTGCTAAATGTGCATTCATGAAATTTTCATCAAAAACGGGATCATAAATTTTATCGTCGATTTTTAGTGAATAGTGTTTTCGAAACACGTCCGCTATAATTTTGAAACTGGTCTTTTTAACCCTTCTAGATTTAGTCAACGGACTTTAATAGACCTGTGTTTGATGAAAACGATTTTTAAAATCGGCTTAAGAATTTATTAGGGTTTTTACACCGACTTTTGCGAAAATCGAGTTTTAAGCCGACTCGGGTGAAATTGTTTGATTGTAAAACTTCTTGTCACCTAAAAATAATTTACTTGAGCTAGCTTGGGTGTTGAATAAATGTTTTGAACTTTGGTGATCAATAAAATGCATTTAAAGTCAAGAAAACACTAAAAATACTAAAGTTTCAACTTTGACTTTCATTTGACTTGTTGACTTTCATGCATATATCACCAACACACAATGAAACAAAGCAAAACACCACATTTTCACACACCTTGCAGCCGTGAAAGCTTAGGGAAAAAAAAAGAGATTTTATTCAACTTATTTTCAAAGTAATTTTGCCTTAGAAAACTCATTTAAAGTCCGAATCTTTTCAAACCGAGCTTGATTCCGCTTGTTGGGCACCTGTTGCACGCATTCCTAGCTTTACTTCGGATCAAAGGTGAGAGAAAAATTCTAGATCTCAAAATGTCATTTTTGTGTTTTTGCGTATAAATGAAGATTGAACCGTTAGAATTGAAATCTGATGATAGATTATTGCTCCTTGCATGCTAGGGATCGTTATATACTAATACTACGAATTTCTGTCGGATGTAGCATAATTTTTATTTTTCGGGTATTTAATTTTGATTAAAATGTTCAAAGTTGAATTAAATGAGTTGTGTTGATCGAAATCGATTGCCGTCGATTTCTAAATACTTGATAATTACGTGTTAGCGCTGTTGTAATGCCGAATTTTCGATTACATTGTTCGTGTGAAAATCCGGAAAATCCAGCCAAGATATCTTAGGATTTTAGGGTTGTTGGGCTTGATTTTGAGGTGTCTTGGTTGGTTTCCGTTAAGGTTAATGTAGATGATCGAATGGGTGAGTGTTTGAAATTGATTTGGAGTTGTTTGGATTAGTAGAATGTAAGATATGATTATTTGAAGTTTAGGTTATCTTTCTTTAAATTATTGAATTGAGCCTTAGTTGATCGGGTGTGGTTTGAGTGATTGAATTGTGAGTTGTTGATGGGTAAACTAAGGTTTGATTGTGTGTTTAATGCATGTTCGGTTGGATGGCCTACTTTGTCATCTAACTTAGTTATTTGTTGTTTAATTGATTATTGATGTTATTGATGATGATGATATGATTATTGATGATGATAAAATGATATTGATTGATTATTATTGAATGCGGGAATCGGGCACTCTTGTTGCTGATCTCCCAATTGATTGATTGATTTATGCTTGCATGATGATTGATGAATATGGAGTCTTGGTATGTGTATGCCACCTCTCGGGCAGCGTCGGGCTGTCGGGTTGATAACGGCATGACTGCCATAGGCTACCCCCAGCTCGCATGACGGAGGTGTCATGGAGGGAGGGGCTAGTGAGGTACCTCGGGTGCGTGAGTAATGGGGAGTTATAAGAAGAACGGTTGAGATCGTGATGGCGTTTGGAGCTACACCAAATAGAGTATCCTTATTGATTGGTTATATAGTTATGTGATGATAGCTTTATTTATGTTATTATTGTTGTTGTGTGTTTACTTGCTCAAAGGACTAAATCCAAGGAGCGTAGTGAATACTGTCGAGATCTATCGGATCCTCACTGGGCTTATTTATATAAGCTCACTCTCTATTATTGCATGCATGCAGGTGTTACTGATTTTGTCTACGGGTATGTGCCTCCGGAAGAGGGAAATGTGCCGTATGTGGATGAGTCTTAAGTGCAGGAGTCATTGCCATGAGATTATCTTAGTTGTTGTAAAATAATGTTTTGTATAATCTATTTTGAAATGTATGTATAGCTTATGTATTAAGTTGGAACGGAGGTGCATAACTATGAATGAGTTGATGAAAGAATGTTTAATGTATGAAATGGTTGCGTTGTATGTTGTTAATTTGATTGTGGAGTTGGTTGGTGATTTGTGGAGTTTGATGTATGTTGTTATTAAGGGTTGGTTTAGAGCCCTGATGTTCATGTTACTGTCGTTATGCTGCCGAAATTCCGTTGCGTCCTGACTGATTGTAAGAGGGGTCGAGTTGGGGCGTGACAGTTTAAGTGGTATCAGAGCGCATGTTAGCTGTCAGCCGGGGTATCCTCGGAATGTGGGTAGTGGTCTAAGCATGAAAGTATGTATTAAGTGAAAGAAAAGTGAAACATATGTTAATATGTTTATGTGATTAATTTACTTATGTGTCTAACATTCTATGTGACAAATATGCCTTGTGTGTTAAGTGAACTAATGTGGTCAATATGTTTTATGTGATAACGTGCTATACGTACTCAATGTGTTGTAATTAATGTGCATTATGTGATTAATGTGTATTATGTGACAATTGTGTTTTATGTGATTTTGTGCCTTGTGTGAAGTTAGTTGTTTATGTGCTTTTAATTGTTTATAACTAGTTTATGTGAAACAACGTGCTTTAGGTGGTCAATATACTTTAAGTGACCAATGTGAGTTACGTGATCAACTTGTCTTATGTGAAGTTTGTTGCTTATGTGACTTTAATTGTTTATAACTTACTTCTGTGATATAACATGTTTATGTGATGTTGGCTTCTTATATGTTGAATTGTGTGTTATGTGATAATGTTGCATTGTATGATAATTGCGCATTACGTTATACTTGTCTTTCATATGATATAGTTGCATACATGTTTTAACTCGTGAGTGACCTTTTAATGTCTAGGGTGACTGCAAGAGTTTTCGGAAATAGTGGTAGGCCATGATTTTGAATTATTATTATTCTAGAAGTTTATCAGTTAGATTTTAATTGTTATGTTTATGGATTTTAGTTTCGGCTTAGTGGATTGATCTTGATGTTCCTTTAGTGAGAATGAAGTTGTTCGAGGAAAATAGCAATGTATCTTGATGATTATAATTACTTTTGTTGCCATGTTTAACTTGTTATTACTTGGAGATGAATCATAAATTGAGGTTTCCGTAAGGTTATCATTAGACACTTTTGGAGTCTCAACTCAGATTATACTTTCTTGAGGTTATTTTAGAATGAATTTATTTGAGGAATTAGTGATGTATATTTGTGAATGGAATGAAGTGTTGTATAACATGTGAATATTTCTACTATTTGGGATTGCTATATTATTAATGGATATTTTGGAGTTTTGATCTTTATACCTTGGAGACAATTGGAGTGATCCCTGACTAAAGTTACTTTATTCGAAGATGTAATTGTTCGGAGATAGAATTATTTGAGGAAATAAGAATGCATTTTGGTGACTAAACATTTACTTACCTACATCAAGCTTTTGAGTTCTAGGTGGTATGACTCTCTAAATTGTTGATTGGAGATTCTCTTGTGTTATAGTGGGTTAATATGAATCTGTATTGTGTTATCAGATTTTGGAGTCTTCATTAGTTAATCTTGTTGGGTAATCGGTGAATTATCTTGTTTAGTGATTGGTCTGGTACGGAATGTAAAATTTTGGAGTGATTTATCTTGTTTGGTGATTGTTATGACTCCTTAGGTTCTCTAGGTCTCCTTAGTGTCTTGTTTTGGAGGAAGATAGATTATAGGATTTGACTTGTTGGTGTTCAAATGTGTAGGTGGGACACCCTTCTTGTGCTTCATAATTCTATCAGTCTTATTATTATCTTTTACTCTATTCTCACTTATTTGAGAGAGAGTTACACTTTTCTAGCATATCAATTGTTTCTTGAAAGTTTTGCTTATTGGATTAATGGATCCTATACTCATTTGACATTGCTTCTATTCTTAACATTCATATTTGTTTCTTATAGCAATGTCGCTTATTGGAGTTAAGGTTTGAGACTTCTATATTTCATTCTATATCTCCAGCCATTGGTTTCAATATTTCATTTCATTCTATTACTATTTATTTGGAAGTAATTTCACCTTTGGTATACCTTTTTACTTATTCGATTTCACTTGTTTGATGTACTCCTTACCTAAGTACATCATTGTTATTCTTGTTGATCTTTGTTAATCCTATTGTTTTATTATTAAATCCAGAGTCATTACTTTGCTTGTAATTGCTCACTCAAAGTACTCGGCACTGTCCTATTGTTATCATTTCTTATTCGTACTTCTTTGGTATTGCGTGCTGAGATACTCTTGCCACTCATGTTTCTATTGAATTAATCATCTCTTATTTCTTAATTTCATTTCGCCTCAAGTACAACTTACTTGTTGGTTCCTTGAACAATCATCGAGAATCGAAATATCTACTTGTTCAGGAATTTTTGTTCAACATACTCAGCACCATTCTTATCCTTCATCGTCCTTTGTTCGTACTTATTTAACTAATAGGTGCTGAGACATTTCTTATCTTAGTTATCATGCTTCCTTATTAAACTATTAACCTCTTGATTCTCTAACTTGTTTGACCTCTTGTTCCCTTGATTGTTGGCTCGAATATGACTTTCCATATTCGTATTTCCTTATAAATTTCATAAGAGCCATATTCTGACAATTGTCACTTTTGAGATATTTCCTTGATCAGTAATCATTCATGTTATCGTAAATGAGTTTTTAAACCCTCGGGGTGTTCATAGAGCTCTTTTGTGTAATAGGGGATGATTGATAATTAGTGGTGTCACGCTAAGACTTGGAGTTGCAATTTCTTTCATATGCAATATGATATTAGGTAGGAGAGAATTATGAATTGAAGATTGTCTTGGAACTATGATCATCAACTTGCAGTCAACAGCGATTGTTCTTTTGAGGTCTTTGGTTAGTTGTCATCCTAAGAGATAAATGGGAACTAAGAGAAGTATTGTTATGCGTAACGATTGAGGATTTAATTGTCTATCAGTTCGAGAATTGCGTGGACGCAATTGCTTTAAGGAGGGGAGGATGGGAAGCCCCATTTTTCTGCTTTAACTTGATTTACGTGCTTTGTCTCGTTTTGCGTGCATATGACCTATTTATGTGCTATAGGACCTAAAAAGTTATAATTTTGATGTCAATACTCCTAATACGTGCTAAATGTGCATTCATGAAATTTTCATCAAAAACGGGATCATAAATTTTATCGTCGATTTTTAGTGAATAGTGTTTTCGAAACACGACCGCTATAATCTTGAAACTGGTCTTTTTAACCCTTCTAGACTTAGTCAACGGACTTTAATAGACCTGTGTTTGATGAAAACGATTTTTAAAATCGCTTAAGAATTTATTAGGGTTTTTACACCGACTTTTGCGAAAATCGAGTTTTAAGCCGACTCGGGTGAAATTGTTTGATTGTAAAACTTCTTGTCACCTAAAAATAATTTACTTGAGCTAGCTTGGGTGTTGAATAAATGTTTTGAACTTTGGTGATCAATAAAATGCATTTAAAGTCAAGAAAACACTAAAAATACTAAAGTTTCAACTTTGACTTTCATTTGACTTGTTGACTTTCATGCATATATCACCAACACACAATGAAACAAAGCAAAACACCACATTTTCACACACCTTGCAGCCGTGAAAGCTTAGGGAAAAAAAAGAGATTTTATTCAACTTATTTTCAAAGTAATTTTGCCTTAGAAAACTCATTTAAAGTCCGAATCTTTTCAAACCGAGCTTGATTCCGCTTGTTGGGCACCTGTTGCACGCATTCCTAGCTTTACTTCGGATCAAAGGTGAGAGAAAAATTCTAGATCTCAAAATGTCATTTTTGTGTTTTTGCGTATAAATGAAGATTGAACCGTTAGAATTGAAATCTGATGATAGATTATTGCTCCTTGCATGCTAGGGATCGTTATATACTAATACTACGAATTTCTGTCGGATGTAGCATAATTTTTATTTTCCGGGTATTTAATTTTGATTAAAATGTTCAAAGTTGAATTAAATGAGTTGTGTTGATCGAAATCGATTGCCGTCGATTTCTAAATACTTGATAATTACGTGTTAGCGCTGTTGTAATGCCGAATTTTCGATTACATTGTTCGTGTGAAAATTCGGAAAATCCAGCCAAGATATCTTAGGGTTTTAGGGTTGTTGGGCTTGATTTTGAGGTGTCTTGGTTGGTTTCCGATAAGGTTAATGTAGATGATCGAATGGGTGAGTGTTTGAAATTGATTTGGAGTTGTTTGGATTAGTAGAATGTAAGATATGATTATTTGAAGTTTAGGTTATCTTTCTTTAAATTATTGAATTGAGCCTTAGTTGATCGGGTGTGGTTTGAGTGATTGAATTGTGAGTTGTTGATGGGTAAACTAAGGTTTGATTGTGTGTTTAATGCATGTTCGGTTGGATGGCCTACTTTGTCATCTAACTTAGTTATTTGTTGTTTAATTGATTATTGATGTTATTGATGATGATGATATGATTATTGATGATGATAAAATGATATTGATTGATTATTATTGAATGCGGGAATCGGGCACTCTTGTTGCTGATCTCCCAATTGATTGATTGATTTATGCTTGCATGATGATTGATGAATATGGAGTCTTGGTATGTGTGTGCCACCTCTCGGGCAGCGTCGGGCTGTCGGGTTGATAACGGCATGACTGCCATAGGCTACCCCCAGCTCGCATGACGGAGGTGTCATGGAGGGAGGGGCTAGTGAGGTACCTCGGGTGCGTGAGTAATGGGGAGTTATAAGAAGAACGGTTGAGATCGTGATGGCGTTTGGAGCTACACCAAATAGAGTATCCTTATTGATTGGTTATATAGTTATGTGATGATAGCTTTATTTATGTTATTATTGTTGTTGTGTGTTTACTTGCTCAAAGGACTAAATCCAAGGAGCGTAGTGAATACTGTCGAGATCTATCGGATCCTCACTGGGCTTATTTATATAAGCTCACTCTCTATTATTGCATGCATGCAGGTGTTACTGATTTTGTCTACGGGTATGTGCCTCCGGAAGAGGGAAATGTGCCGTATGTGGATGAGTCTTAAGTGCAGGAGTCATTGCCATGAGATTATCTTAGTTGTTGTAAAATAATGTTTTGTATAATCTATTTTGAAATGTATGTATAGCTTATGTATTAAGTTGGAACGGAGGTGCATAACTATGAATGAGTTGATGAAAGAATGTTTAATGTATGAAATGGTTGCGTTGTATGTTGTTAATTTGATTGTGGAGTTGGTTGGTGATTTGTGGAGTTTGATGTATGTTGTTATTAAGGGTTGGTTTAGAGCCCTGATGTTCATGTTACTGTCGTTATGCTGCCGAAATTCCGTTGCGTCCTGACTGATTATAAGAGGGGTCGAGTTGGGGCGTGACAATGTTTCTTGCTTCAATTCCATTTTCTTGTCTTACTTTCAATTGGCCAAACCCTAGAATCTTGAATTAGGGTTTCTTGTGCTTCTAAATTTGAATTCTTGTGACTTCCTCATTGTTTTCGTTTCTGAAAAGTCAAGAAAAGAAGGAAAAGAGAGAGAAAAAAAATAGTTCGGAGTTGAAAAATCAAAAAATAGTGAACAGTAAATTTGTTTTAGTGAATTAGCCATCAAGGCCAAACTTTTCTGAAAGGAAACGACGTTTTGAGCATACCCCACAGCATAGCTGTGGGCACTACCCTCTTAGGGCCAAATTTAATCGTTTACTAGGTGTTTTTGACATTTTTTGTGTTTTCGCATAGATTTTCTTTAACTTTTCTAATCACTCTAGGTTTATTTTTCCTTCTTTTTCTTAATTCTTGGTTCTAATCTTGTTCCCCATGTCTTAGAGGACTGTTTGCAAAAAAAAAATTCAAAAAAAAAAAAACGAAAATTCAGATTTTGTGATAGATTTGTTTTGCGGCTTGGTTCTTCTTGATAGTGTTGATTAGTTACAAATAAACTAAAGGGAAAATACAAGAGGAAAAAGGCAGAGTGTGTGAGATTATTAGAGGGTAAAAGTCAAGTTGAATTTGAGTTAAACACGTGAGGGAGTGTAATTTCAACCATGTCTATTCAAAGGGACAACACAAAGAAAGAAGGTCAACAGGCCGCTGTTCCGAACTTACAGATGCAAGCTTTGTTGAGAGAGATGAGACGAATGATGAGGGCTGAATTTGGTCAACTACATGAGAGGATGGATAGGGTAGAACAGAGAGCTGATAGAGTGCAGCCACCAGTTGCTCCAAACGCACCAAGGAGGAACAGGTTGCATCGAAGAGAAATTGAAGTTGTGGATGAATTTGAAGAAGAAGGGATAGATGTGGAACTTGATCGGATGTCAATAGGCAGCAATGGAAGACATAGCCGAGATAAAAAAGCTAGGAACCGTGTTGATAACAATTTGAGAAGCATCAAGATGAAAATTCCTTCTTTCAAAGGAAGGAGTGATCCCGGAGCATATTTGGAGTGGGAAAAGAAGATAGAGTTAGTTTTTGATTGTCACAACTATTCCGAACTGAAAATGGTAAAACTTGCCCCAATTGAATTTACTGATTATGCTATTGTATGGTGGGATCAGTTGTGCATCAATAGGAGGCGGAATAGAGATCGTCCAATTGCAACTTGGGATGAGATGAAGAGGGTGATGAGGAGGCGATTTGTACCCAGTCATTACTACAGAGATTTATACCTCAAGCTGCAAGGTCTTCATCAAGGTAATAAGAGTGTTAATGAGTATTACAAAGAGATGGAAATGGCAATGATTAGAGCCAATGTGGAGGAAGATCGAGAGGCAACAATGGCCAGATTCTTGAATGGGCTAAATAAAGAGATTGCTAACACTATAGAGTTGCATCATTATGTGGAATTAGAGGATTTGGTGCATATGGCAATTAAGGTAGAGAAGCAAATCAAGAGGGGTGGTACACGACCAAGACAAGCACCACAATACTTGAGTGCATCACCTTCACCTTGGAGGACGAGCTACCCAAAGGATGAAGAAAATTCGTCTACTTCCAAGGCCAAGCCTGAGCTCAAACCATCCACCATTGCCATGACCTCTCAAGTAGGAGCAGAGGAGTTTAGGGCAGATTATGGAGAGATGCTTGGACTAGTGGCACGACAAGCTTTGAGCTTGCAAGCTAAAGAAGAGGAAGAGGTAGTACAACGTGAGAACATCTTTCATACTCGCTGCCACGTGAAAGATAAGGTATGTAGTGTTATTATTGATGGTGGTAGTTGTACTAACGTTGCTAGTGCTTCAATGGTTGACAAGCTAAGGCTCAACACAGTTAAGCACCACGTCCATACAAACTGCAATGGCTGAATGATTGTGGTGAAGTAAGGGTTACCAAGCAGGTTGTTGTCACATTTCGAATAGAAAAGTATGAAGATGAGGTATTATGTGATGTGGTACCAATGTATGATGGACATCTTCTCTTAGGAAGACCTTGGCAAGTTGATCAACGTGTGCAGCATGATGGTTTCACCAACAAGTACTTATTCATGTTCAAACAGTGGACAATCACTTTAGTTCCGATGACACCAAAACAAGTTTATGAGTATCAAGTGAGGTTACAAAAATTGAGTGATCAAAAGAACTTGAGTGAACAAAAGAATTTGAGTGATCAAAAGAATCAGAGAGAGCAAAAGAATGAGAGTAAAAAAAAGACTAAGGCTGAATCGGGAAAGGTAGTAAAAAGAGAAAAGAATGCGGCCAAGGAGGTAAAAGTAGAGGGAAAACAACAAAATTTTTATGCAAAACCAAGTGAGGTTAAGAGAGCTTTGATATCAAAATGACCAATGATTGTACTTATGCACAAAGAGGCTCTTTTAAACACTAACCAACTTGACTCTGTATTGCCTAGTGTTGTTGTTTCTCTCTTGCAAGATTTTGAGGAAGTGTTTCCCGAGGACATACCACATGGTCTACCACCTAGGCTGGTCTTTGAACCTAGAGGATTTGAGGACAAATCCTTCTCAAGAGGGGGGAAATGATGAGAACTAGCCTTAAGCGTCCAAGTTCAATGAACCATTTGGGTGAATTTTCCAGCAAAGAATCAAGTCAAGATTTTGTTTTCAAGATTCAAGAATTTCAAGATTCAAGAAGTTTCAAGAAGCTTGGAAGATTTGGTCAAGATTTGATTTCTTTGTAATTCTATCTTAGTTTTAGTTTTAGTTTAATTTGAATTCTAGTTTATCAAGTGTTCACACTAGAGATAAGTCTTTCTTGGGCTGCAAGTTAGGTGTTCACACTAGAAATGAGCCTTTCTTGGGCTGCATGTTTGCCTCCTTTTTAGTTACTATTCATATTACTATTCATGTGAATAGTTAATATAAGTCTTTCTTGGGCACCAAGTCTACTTCTTTGACCTAGTTACTATTTACATGTTTCCTACTTGGGCTAGGGTTTAGGAGTCCTATTCCAAGCAGGATACTTATTTGTTATTGCCTATATAAGGCTGTTTTTTTGTGATAATAAAAAAATACAATTTTGATATTAAATTTGTGAGATTATTCTCCCTAAGTTCTCAAGAACTTTTTCGAACGTATCAAGATTATTCTTGTGGCGTTCAACTCTGACTTATCAAACGAGATCTCTATCCTCGTTTGTGGCGTCTTCAACTATACCGAGGTTCTAGCTTTGCTAAGCATAGGGTCGCGGTTCTATCCAATACTGAAAGGTCTTGGGGTCGTTTGCCATATTTGGTGTTGGATCGTGTCACATGTTGGCGTGGTTCGTATCAGGAGGGGTCGAGTTAGGGCGTGACATTAAGTGGTATCAGAGCGTATGTTTAGCGTCAGCCAGGGTATCCTCAGAATGTGGGTAGTGGTCTAAGCAAGCAAATATGTATTAAATGAAAGAAAAGTAAAATATATGTTAATATGTTTATGTGATTAATTTACTTATGTGTCTAACTTTCTATGTGACAAATATGCCTTATGTGTTAAGTGAACTAATGTGGTCAATATGTTTTATGTGATAATGTGTCTTACGTACTCAATGTGTTGTAGTTAATATGCATTTTGTCATTAATATGTATTATATGACAAATGTGTTTTATGTGATTGAAGTGTCTGTGTGAAATTAGTTGTTTATGTGGTTTTAATTGTTTTTTTTTTTGTTAATTCAGTGGTAGTATATTAAAATGAAAATAAAAGTACATCAAGGTACAATCAAAGTACAAATAAGTTCATGAACAAAATGAAAACAAAAAATTGAAAAAAGCCAACATTGAATCAGGCAAAATCGTAAATCCCCCAATCAAACAAAGTTCGTCTGTTGAGATTGGAGGGAGCAAATTTTCGACCCATGATGATCTTCGATGTGACATCACTACGAATGTTGTTGAAAATGTGTTCCTCAGTGTAGGCTTCCTCGTTGAACAATCGTCGATTTCTTTCCATCCAAATGTGGTAAATTGCTTCAGAAAGAAAAGTTCTGAAAAATCGTCTCTTTGCATCAAAGTTCTTGTGTTGGATAGTATGTGATCAACTTGTCTTATGTGAAGTTTGTTGCTGATGTGACTTTAATTGTTTATAACTTACTTCTGTGATATAACCTGTTTAAGTAATGTTGGCTTCTTATATGCTGAATTGTGTGTTATGTGATAATGTTGTAATATATGATAATCATGTAATATGTTGGTACATGTTTTCATGAGATATAATTATATATATGCTATAACTGTGGATGATTCTTTTGGGTGAAGTAAGGATAACTGCAAGAGTTTTCAGAAATAGAGGTAGGCCATGATTTTGAATTATTATTATTCTTGTAGTTTATCAGTGAGATTTTAATTGTTATGTTTATGAATTTTAGTCTCAGTTTAATAGATCTATTCTTGATGTTCCTTTAGCGAGAATGAAGTTGTTCGAGGAAATATCAATATATCTTGATGATTATAATTACTTTTGTTGCCATGTTTAACTTGTTATTACTTGGAGATGGATCATAAGTTGAGGTTTTCGTGAGGTTGTGATCATTCACTTTTGGAGTCTCAACTCAGACTATACTTTGTTGAGGTTATTTTAGAATGAATTTATTTGATGAATTAGTGATGTATATTTGTGAATGGAATGAAGTGTGGTATAACATGTGAATATTTCTATTATTTGGATTTGCTATATTATTAATGGATATTTTGGAGTTTTGATCTTTAAACCTTGGAGACAATTGGAGTGATTCCTTACTAAAGTTACTTTATTCGAAGATGTAATTGTTGGGAAATAGAATTATTTGAGGAAATAAGAATGCATTTTGGTGACTGGACATTTACTTGCCTACATCAAGATTTTGAGTTTTAGGTGGTATGACTTTCTAAATTATTGATTGAGGATTCTCTTGTGTTATAATGGGTTAGTATGAATCTGTATTGTGTTATCAGATTTTGGAGTCTTCACCAATAAATCTTGTTGGGTAATTGGTGATTTATCTTGTTTAGTGATTGGTCTGGTACGGAATATAAAATTTTGGAGTGATTTATCTTGTTTGGTGATTGTTATGACTCCTTAAGTTCTCTAGATCTCCTTAGTGTCTTGTTTTGGAGGAAGATAGATTGTAGGATTTGACTTGTTGGTATTTAAATGTATAGGTGGGACACCCCCTTTGTGCTTCAAAATTCTATTGGTGTTATTATTATTTTCTACTCTATTCTCACTTATTTGAGAGAGAGTTACACTGTTCTAGCATATCAATTGTTTCTTGAAAGTTTTGCTTATTGGATTAATGGACCCTATACTCATTTGACATTGTTTCTATTCTTAACATTCATATTTGCTTCTTATAACAATGTCGCTTATTGGAGTTAAGGTTTGAGACTTCTATATTTCATTCTATATCTCCAGCCATTGGTTTCAATATTTCATTTCATCCTATTACTATTCATTTGAAAGTAATTTATCCTTTGGTATACCCTTTTCACTTGTTCGAATTTCACTTGCTTGATGTACTCCCTACCTAAGTACATCATTGTCATTCTTGTTGATCCTTGTTAATCCTATTGTTTTATTATTAAATCCTGAGCCATTACTTTGCTTGTAATTGCTCATTTAATATACTCAGCACTGTCCTTTCTTATTTATACTTCTTTGTTTATTGCGTGCTGAGATACTCATTATCCTGACATTCATACTCAGCACAACTTACTTGTTGGTTCCTTGAACAATCATCGAGAATTGAAATATCTACTTGTTCAGGAATTTTTGTTCAACATACTCAGCACTGTTTTGACTCATCATCATCCTTTGTTCGTACTTATTTAACTGATAGGTGCTGAGACATTTCTTATCTTAGTTATCATGCTTCCTTATTAAACTATTAGCCACTTGATTCTCTAATCTGTTTGACCTCTTGTTCACTTAATTGTTGTCTCAAATATGACTTTCCGTATTTTTATTTCCTTGTAAATTTCATAAGAGCCATATTCTGACCAATGCCACTTTTGAGATATTCCCTTGATCAGTAATCATTCATGTTATTGTGAATGAGTTTTTAAACCCTTGGGGTGTTCATAGAGCTCTTTTATGTAGTAGAGGATGATTGATAAGTAGTGGTGTCATGCTAAGACTTTGGAGTTGCGAATTCTTTCATATGTAATATGATATTAGGAAGGAGAGAATTATGAATTGAAGATTTGTCTTGGAATAATGATAATCATCTTGCAGTCAACAGAGTTTGTTCTTTTGAGGTCTTTGGTTAGGTGTCATCCTACGAGAAAAATGAGATCTAAGAGAAGTATTGTTAAGTGTAACGATTAAGGACTTAATTGTCTGTCAGTTCGAGAATTGCGCGGACGCAATTGTTTTAAGGGGGGAAGAATGTGAAACCCCAGTTTTCGTCTTTATCTCGATTTACGTGTCTTTGCCTCGATTTGTGTGATTTGACATGTTTATGTGTTATATGAGTTAGAATGTGCTAAATATGTGATTTATATTCCTAATACATGCTATGTGTGCATTAATGAAATTTTCATAAAAAACAGCATCAGAAATTTTATTGACGACTTTTGTAAATAGTATTTTGAACACCTATCAGCTAAAATTTTTACAAGGTTGTTTTAAACGTCTTAAAACCTAGTCCTCTATTATTAATAGACCCATGTTTGATAAAAATTGATTCTGAAACGGAATAATAATTTAAATAGACTTTTCGGGCAAAAAGTAGCATTTTTGAGCCAAATAGTAATTTCTTCTAAACCCGATTCTTACATTGACTTTCATTGACCTAGTATATATTAATATAAATTTGTTTAGATGTGGTATTAATGATTTTAGATTAATTGTGCATTCAAAAGACATTTGAAAACAAATAATATGACTTTTCACCTTCTTTTGCAGAAATCGCATTTTTAGCCGAGTCGGGTGAAAGTCTTTGCATGAGAAAACTCTTGTCACCTACAAATAAACTACTTAAAATAGTCTAACTCTTAAATTAATGTTTTGAGCAAGAAATAGTCTAAAATGGAATTAAAAGACAAGAAAACACTAAAAATAAATAAGTGACAACTTTGACTTTCTTTTATTTGTTTGACCTTTGCTTAAGATATCATCAACACACATTAAAACCTCACAAAACACACTCATTTTACACACACATTACCGAAAATCCATGAGGGAGAGGAAATAAGGCATTTTCAAGGTTTTTCAAAGCATTTTTCACATAGATTTTGCAATTCAAGTCCAAATCACTTCATTCAAAACTTGATTTCAGTTGTTGGGCATCCATTCTACATCTTTCTTGCATCAAAACACATCAAAGGTGAGAGAAAAATTCTAGATCTCAAATGTCATATTTTATGTTTTGGATATAATTGAATTTTGAACCGTTAGAAAGTTGAATTGATGTTATATTATTGCTCAGTGCATGCTAAGGATCGTTTATATGCGTTTATATAAGATTTGAACCGTTGTAGCATGAATTTTTATTTTCGGGTATTAAAAGTTGAGTTGTTGGCTATTTGTTGAATATTTTGAGTTGTAGTGGTTGGAATCGATTGCTGTCAATTTGTAAAAGTTTGTTAAATACGGGGTAGTACCGTTGTAATGCCGAAATTTTGATTGTGATGTCGGTGTGAAAGTCCAAAAATTTCAGCCTAGGTGCATTGAGGTTTTAGGGTTGTTGGGCTTGATTTGGATGTATTTTGGTTGGTTTCCGAGGGGGCTAATGTAGTTGATTGAGTGGGTGAGTGATAGGAACTGGTTTGGAGTTGTTTGGATTAGTAGAATGTAAGTTATGATTATTAGAAGTTTAGGTTGTCTTTCTTTAAAATGTTGATATATGCCTTTAGATGATCGGGTGGTGTTTGGTGATTGAATTGTGAGTTGTTGATGGTTAGATTAGGGTTTGGTTGTGTGTCTAATGCATGTTAAGTTGGATGGCCTACTTTGTCATCTAACTTAGTTGTTTGTTGTTTAATTGATTTGTTGTTGTTATGTTGTTGAAATGTTATTAATTGATTGATGATTAATTGATTATTGATTATTGATTATTGATGAACCGGGAGATAGTCAACGGAAAAGGTTGTCTTCCTATGATTGAATATTTATTATTATTGATGAGTCTTGGTATGTGTGTGCCACCTCTCGGGCGGTATCGGGTCGTCGGGTTGAAAACAGCATGGCTATCAGAGGCTACCCTCATCTTGCATGGGCGGAGATGCCATGGAGGGAAGGGCTAGTGAGGTACCTTGCGTGTGTGTCTCATGGGGGTGATAAGAAGTTGGTTGAAATCGTGATGGCGTTTGGAGCTACACCAACTGGAGTATCCTTTATTGAATGGTCATTATAGTTTATGTGTTTATATTGTTATTGGTGTTTATTGTGTGTTTACTGCTCAAAGGATAATTTTCAAAGAGTATAGTAAATATTGTTAGAGATCTATCGGATCCTCACTGGGCTTGTTTTGTATAAGCTCACTCTCAATTATTGCATGCATGCAGGTGTTATTGATTCTGACTACGGGTACGTGCCTCTTGAAGAGGGAAATGTGCCATATGTGGATCAGTCTTATGTGCAGGAGTCATTGTCATGAGATTATCTCAGTTGTTGGAAAACAATGTATTGGATACCTATCTTAATATAGAGACATATGTATGATGATGTAGTAGGCTTTATTTTGATCATGACTAGATTACTAAGTTGGTTATAACCTATTTTGGAAATGTATGTTATATATTAAATGTATGATGTTGGAACGGAGGCGTATAACCTATGGATGCAATGGTAAAGAATGTTTATCGTATGTTGTGGTTGAGTTGTTAATTGTTGAATTATTGTGGAGTTTTATGTATGAGTTTCGAAGAGGTTGGTTTAGACCCTCGGTGTCCTAATTACCGTCGCTGTACTGCCAAAATTCCGTTGCGTCCTGACTGATTGTAGAAGGGGTCGAGTTGGGGCGTGACAGTTTGTGATCGACTTATTACCAGGGGCTACGCCTATCTCTAGGACTCCGTACAGAATAGTTCCACCTGAGTTGCAAGAATTGAAAATTCAGTTGCAGGGTTAACTTGATAAAGGATTCATTCAG
This sequence comes from Ehretia macrophylla, assembly GCA_037974665.1. Lineage (NCBI taxonomy): Eukaryota > Viridiplantae > Streptophyta > Magnoliopsida > Boraginales > Ehretiaceae > Ehretia > Ehretia macrophylla. The sequence continues at coordinate 63,851,307 of CM075771.1, read as the reverse complement.
CCGAGTTCTTCACCTTGGGGTGCACACCGGTCTTGTTTGTTAAAAAGAAAGACGGATCTCTTCACTTATGCATTGATTATCGGGGTCTTAATCAGATAACTATCAAAAACAAATATCCATTGCCTTTGATTGAGGAGTTATTTGATCAGCTGCAAGGTGGTAGGGTATTCTCTAAATTTGATCTGAGGCAGGGCTATTATCAGTTAAGGATTACGTCTAATGATGTTCCCAAAACTGCTTTCAGAACTCGGTATGGTCATTATGAGTTTGTTGTTTTGCCATTTGGGTTAACTAATGTTCTTGCCGCATTTATGGATTTGATGCAAAGAGTATTCCACCCATATCTGGATCAGTTTGTGGTTATTTTCATTGATGATATCCTAGTATATTCTAAATCTGAGGCTGAACATGAACAACATCTTAGGATTGTACTGCAGACTCTTCAAGAGCATAAATTGTTTGTGAAATTCAGTAAGTGTGAGTTCTGGTTAAGGCAAGTCACTTTTCTGGGCCACATTATTTCTCATGATGGAATTTCTGTTGATCCAGCAAAGATTGAGGTTGTCATGGCATGGAAACGGCTGTAGACTGTTACAGAAATTCGCAGTTTCCTGGGTTTAATGGGTTATTACAGAAGGTTTGTCAAGGATTTCTTTAAAATTGCTGGACCTTTGACTCAACTCACTCAGAAGAAGACTATATTTGACTGGAATGAGAAGTGTGAAGCTAGCTTCTAGGAATTGAAGAAGAGATTAACCACATCTCCTATTCTTGTTCTACTTGAGGGTACCGATAATCTAGTAATCTATAGTGATGCTTCTAAGGAAGGTTTGGGTTTTGTATTGATGCAGAATGGAAAAGTTATTGCCTATGCTTCCAGAAAATTGAAACCTTATGAACTTAACTACCTGACGCATGATCTTGAGCTTGCAGCTATCATCTTTGCATTAAAGAAATGGCGTCACTATCTTTGGGATAATAAATTTGAAATCTTTACTGATCACAAGAGTCTGAAATATCTCTTTTCTCAGAAAGAGTTGAATATGAGGCAGAGGCATTGGTTGGAGTTGCTTGAGGATTATAATTGTACAATCAATTATCTGCCAGGTAAGGCTAATATTGTTGCTAATGCTTTAAGACGAAAGACTACAGTTGCCAGTTTAATCATCAAAAATTAGGAGTTCATGGAGGAATTATGTTTATGGAGGCCCAACACTTCAGATTCTGGTATTCAATTTGCAAGTTTGCATATTCAATCTCTTTTATTATCCAGGATTAGAGAGGCTCTGTAATGCCCCGATCCCTCACGAGACCGGAGGCTCTACTAACCATGCTATTCTCAACCCAATCCTAAACCCGGTTTCATAATTTTAGGAAAAACAAACAGAGTGTCCCCTGTACCGTGGACATTCTGAAAACCTGTATGCAACCAATAAAGCCACAAAACAACCTAGAACTCCAATTCTAATTAAAGACTCAAACTTTAAGGCCATCCGAGCCTTAAAACATTCAAACAGTTAGAATCATGGAAGCATGCATCCAACTTCACTTCTTTACCAACCCGCTTATCATGCCACTCCATGATAGCTTTTAAGCATTCTTAGAAATTGAAAACAACTAGTCATTCACTGCCAAACATGCAGAGAAGCTAAGAGCAGAAACAAAAGTTATTACATGCCACAATTTCATAACACTTACTCCATCCACTTAGCTTTCAAACTTGCAACTACTCAAATATATATACATAAGGCCTTAGGCTCCAAAATAGAATAAAAAGTAGAACAATTAAGGTCTTCCACAGTTTAGCAGGCAATCACTCAAATCTCAAGTAATAGCACACAGCAATCAGGTCAACTCCTCCAACTGCACTACCTGAAACATGTTTAGCGAGGTATGAGGAACCACTATTGCCCAGTGAGGGGTAAAGTATCCCAGGGCATGCAATGCAACAAGTAATACAGTTAAACATTAATAGCAGTTAAAACCATTCAAGAATGACAATAGATTAAGTAACCACACATTAAAAAGGATACATTACACTTAACCCCAACACTCCAAATCTTCACTTGATCTTCATTCTCGATCCACGAACCACGATCACTGAGCCGGTATAATCCTAATCACTCTAGTGGGTATACTCCGGATGTACCCTGATAATCCTATGACCCAATACCCCCTAGCAATCTCTGGACCAAGCGAGTGAAGGAATAGGGTACGAAGTTTAAATATCCAATAGCAAGCCCTCTGCCGCCCAGCCGATATTCAACACAACCGCCTTTGACACTATGGTTGCGCAACCACTATGCAATGCACTTAACAATGGCAAGTCAATATCAACAATATAAGCAATAACACGTAGGAGGATCAACAAAGTAGGTTGACCTCGGAATAGTTAGAATAGAAGCAGTTTATACAAGCAATTAAGCAATTTTACAAGAGAGCATATTCAAGATATCCATAGAATTATACCAAAGGCTCCAAAACAACTTGAAACTACATTTAAACACACAAGAAGTCATGCCAAGGTCTTAGAAGCGTGAGATAATTGATATTGCACTTAAATCTCTTTGTTATGCAAGCTGTTTTTTCTTCCAAATCAAAGTTAATGTTTCAAATTCAAGGGGAAGCTATACCGAACTTCTAATTAAACCTTAATGTACTCTTACAACCCTCAAACTTGTTCAAATACCCGCAATTACTCCAAAAGCCCCAATTTCCCTCTTATAGCTTTGAACTACACATACCTTAACCGGGCTTCGAACAAGGGTTAGCAAAGCTTCTATAGCACCTAGGTAGCCTAAGAATAATAAAAGTGAAGACCGAATCTACCCGGATTAGCATTAACCCCAAAACCCCTTCTATAAAGTCGGCTAATTCACGTTTTATGCAAGTTTAGAGCAAATCAAGTGTACGGGGCTATTAGACTACCTTCATTAGCACCTAAGACATCTACTAGAAGAATTGAATCAAGCTAATATGCACGATTACACAAAACCATAGAAATCCCGTCACTATTCACCTCATAAATTCAAATGACCATTCCAACCGTTTAAAATACGAACTAATGGTTTAAATGTGTTCTCTAGCACTTATATATAATGTACAATAGCATAGATAAGCATTAGAATATCATTTGATAGCATTTCTAACAAATCAAGAAAAAAGCAACAATTTTAAAATGCGCAAACAAGCATGAAAACCCTCACCAATGCGCGTAGAAACTCTCAGGAGGCTAGCAAACACCCTAAACTACTTGCTCCTTGCTTGGCTTGGCTTTGCTTGAAGATTTGATGAGCAAAATTCTCCTATTCTCCTCCTATGTTGATTCTCAGATTTGCTACAGTAATTCCTGCATCTTTCCTTTTCTTTTTTTTTTGCTAAGTTATGACTTGTTTGTGTTTGGTTTGTATATATATTAGGGTGGGCCTATTTGGGTAAGTGTATGGTCTATTAAAATGAGCCTAGTTAACTTAAACTAAGTTAGCTAACTAAAACACTTAGTTAAGTCACGTAACACTATTTATTAGATTGACAAAATATTTTCTAAACGAGTGCTCCTATCGCTCTTAGCTCAAAAGCATATTTTTCTCATTCCTAAAACAATTAATATGATTTAAGAAAAATGCTAATTCGAAGTAATTAAGTGGTTGAAAAGCGTGATGAATAGTAATTAAAGAAGACAACAAGCAAAGCATAGAAGAAATGCGCAATTAATGGATGCAACAGTGAGTGAATGTACCGTAAAATCTCAGGTGTCACAGGCTCAGCAAGCTGATCTGCAATTGATGGAAATCTTAGAAAAGTCAAAAGGGGGAGAGTCGGATTTCAAATTACATGATGATGGTAGCAAGATTTGTATTCCTTCTGAGCCAGCTTTAAAGAACGAAATTCTTGTGAAGGCTCATAATTCTAGGTATACTATTCATCCAGGCAGTACTAAGATGTACATGGATCTGAAACAGAACTACTGGTGGAACAACATGAAGAGAGAGATTGCTGGCTATGTTACTAAATGTCTTACATGTCAGAAAGTTAAAGCTAAACATCAGAGACCGGCAGGTTGTTGCAGCCGTTGGCCATTCCTGTTTGGAAATAGGACCACATTACCATGGATTTCGTGTCAGATTTACCGCAGTCTTCGAGATGTCATGATTCAGTCTGTTTTGTTATGGATAGATTGACCAAAACCTCTCATTTTATTGCTACAAAGAAAACTGAATCTCTTGACAAGTTGGCTGAAATTTATGTGGAGAATATTGTTAGACTTCATGGGATTCCCAAGAGTATTGTGTCAAACAGAGATCCCAGATTCATATCTCAGTTCTGGCAAAAGATTTAGAAAGCTTTGGGCACGACATTGACTTTCAGTACTTCTTATCATCCTCAAACTGACGGACAATCTGAAAGAACTATTCTAATACTTAAGGATATGCTACGAGCGTGCATTCTGGACTTCGGTAAGAGTTGGGAGAAATACTTACCTCTTGCGGAATTTGTTAATAACAACAGTTATCAAGTTACTATCGGTATGGCACCGTATGAAGCTTTGTATGGGCGTAAATACAGATCTCCTTTATGTTAGGATGAAGTTGGAGAGTTGAAATCTATTGATCCTACTCTATTGCTAGAGATGAACAGAATGATTGATAATGTTCAGCTTATCAAAAAAAGAATGCTTACAGCACAGAGTTGGCGAAAGAGTTATGCAGATAGACGCCGTCGTGATCTGAAATTTGTAGTAGGGGATTGAGTATTTTTGAAAATTTATCCTCGCAAGGGCTTGATTCGACATGGTAAGGGAGGTAAACTCAGTCCTCGTTATGTGGGACCATTTGAAGTAATTGAAACTATTGGTGAATTGGCTTATCGACTAGCTTTGCCTCCTAGCCTAGGCATAATTCATGATGTCTTCCATGTTTCTATGCTTCAAGAGTATCAGCCAGATCATTCTCATGTTCTTGAGCCCGAGCCATTAAAGATCAATGAAACTCTGACCTACACGGAGAAACCTCAACGAATTGTTGATTGGAAAGTTCAGGAACTGAGAACTAAAAGCATTCTGATGGTTAAAGTTCTGTGGGATTAACACGGGATAGATAATGCTACATAGGAGAGAAAGGATCACATGCGAGATCGCTATCCAGAGTTATTCACCGAATCATGTAAGAATTGCGTGGGCACAATTTGTTTAAGGGGAAGAGGATGTGACGCCCGAGCTTGATACGAACCACGCCAACATGTGACGCGACCCAATACCAAATAAGGCAAACGACCCCAAGACCTTTCAGGAATGGATGGAACCTCGACCCTATGCTTAGCAAAGCTAGAACCTTGGTATAGTTGAGGACGTCACAAACGAGGATGGAGATCTCGTTTGATAAGTCAGAGTTGAACGCCACAAGAATAATCTTGATAAGTTCGAAAAAAAGTTCTTGAGAACTTAAGGAGAATAATCTCACAAATTTAATATCAAAGTTGTCTTTTTATTATTTCTTGCAAATCAGCCTTATATAGGCAAAGAACAAATAAGTTTCCTAATTAGAAAAGACTCCAAAACCCTAGCTGAAATAGAAAAACGTGAATAGTAACTAGGTCAAAGGAAACAAACTTGGAGACCAAAAAAAAAACTCCTATTAACTATTCACGTGACTAGTGACGTGAATAGTAACTAAAAAGAAAGCAAACTTGCAGCCCAAGAAAATCTCCTTTCTAGTGTGAACACCTAATCTTGCATCCCAAGAAAGTCTCTTTCCTAGTGTGAACACCTAAATTCGTCCATAGGGAATTAAACTAAAACTGAAAACTAAAAGTAGGATAGAATTACAAAGAAATCAAATCTTGACTAAATCTTCAAATCTTCTTGAAACTTCTTGAAGAATCTTGAAGTTCTTGAATCTTGAAAATAGAATCTTGACTTAAATCTTTGCTGGAAAATTAGCCCAAAACTCATAGAAAACGTTGGAATTTGGCCCTAAGAGGGTGGTGCCCACAGCTTTGTTGTAGGTTATGCTCAGAACGTCGTTTCCCTTCAGAAAAGGTTGGCCACGAAGGTTAATTCAACAAAAACAAGTTTTTTTACTGTTCACTGTTTTGCCTTTTTTTTCTCTTTTTTGATCTTTTTGTTGACCTTTCTTTTCTTTTCTTGATGTTCCTTTTCTTTTCTTGATGTTCTTTTCTTGATTTTCAAAAACGAAAACAATGACTAAGTAACCAAGATTTCAGATTTGAGCACACAACCAATTAGGGTTCTGTCCTAATTGAAAACCTTAACCCTACCCACAGATTTGATGAGAAAACAAGAAAATACTTGAAAGCAAGACACGGATTTCAACAAGAAAACAGACTTGAAACACAAGATAAGAAACGAAATTCAAGCAAGAACGGAATTGAAACACAACCTAAAACGAATTGGCAGCAAGACACAATCAAGAACAAAGAAAGGAATTTAAACCTAGACCTAGACTCACGAAATTAACTAAGAAAAAAAGAAAAGGATAGGCAAACCTGATAAACCTAAGCTCTGATTACCAACTGATACGAACCACGCCAACATGTGACGCGACTCAACACCAAATATGGCAAACGACCCCAAGACCTTTCAGGAATGGATGGAACCTCAACCCTATGCTTAGCAAAGCTAGAACCTTGGTATAGTTGAGGACGCAACAAACGAGGATGGAGATCTCGTTTGATAAGTCAGAGTTGAACGCCACAAGAATAATCTTGATAAGTTCTCAAGAATTTTTTGAACTTATCAAGATTATTCTTGATACGAACCTGATCAACATGTGCCAAGACCCAACACCAAGATTGGTAAAACAAACCCAAGATCTTTCAAGAATGGATGGAACCGCGACCCTTTGCCTAGCAAGACAAGAACCTTGGTATAGTGAATATGATGGAAACCGCGACCCGTTGCTTAGAAAAGCAAGAACCTTGGTATGGTGAAGACGCCACAAACGGGGATGGAAATCCGCTTGATAAGTCAAGGTTGAACGCCACAAGGAATCCCTTGATAAGTTCAAAAGAGTCTCTTGGAGAACTCAAGGAGAATAATCTCACAATTTAATTTCAGAATTGTCTTCCTTTATTATCACAAAAAGTGCCTTATATAGGCAATAACAAATAAGTATCCTGCTTGGAAAAGGACTCCTAAACCCTAGCCCAAGTAGGAAAAATGTGAATAGTAACTAGGTCAAAGGAAACAAACTTGGAGACCAAGAAAAGACTCCTATTAACTATTCACGTGAATAGTGACGTGAATAGTAACTAAAAAGGAAGCAAACTTGCAGCCCAAGAAAAGCTCCTTTCTAGTGTGAACACCTAATCTTGCAGCCCAAGAAAGTCTCTTTCCTAGTGTGAACACCTAAATTCGTCCATAGTGGACCCTAGGAAATAAACTAGAATGCAAATTAAACTTAAACTAAAACTATGATATTACAAAGAATTCAAATCTTGACCAAATCTTCAAATCTTCTTGAAACTTCTTGAAGAATCTTGAAGTTCTTGAATCTTGAAAATAGAATCTTGACTTGAATCTTTGCTGGAAAATTCATCCAAATAGTGCGATGAATGTGGATGGCTAGTTCGCATTATTCCCCCCCTCTTGAGAAGGATTTGTCCTCAAATCCTCCAGGTTCAAAGACCAGCCTTGGTGGTAGACCATGTGGTATGTCCTCGGGAAGCACTTCCTCAAAATCCTGTAAGAGAGAAACAACAACACTAGGCAATGCAAAGTCAAGCTGGTTAGTGTTTAAAAGAGCCTCTTTGTACATGAGTACAATTATCGGCCGTCTTGAGATCAAAGCTCTCTTAACCTCACTTGCTTTTTCATAGAAATTTCTTTGTTTCCCCTCTGTTTTTACCACATTGGAAGAGCTCTTTTCTCTTTTTACTACCTCTCTAGCTTCAACCTTGCTCTCTTTCTTTTCACTCTCATTCTTTTGATCACTTAAATTCTTTTGTTCACTCAAGTTCTTTTGATCACTCAATTTTTGCAACCTAACTTGATCTTCATAAACTTGTTTTGGTATCATTGGAACTAGAGTGATTGTCCGCTGATTGAACATGAATGAGTACTTGTTGATGAAGCCATCATGCTGCACACGTCGATCAAATTGCCATGGTCTTCCTAAGAGAAGATGTCCAATATGCATAGGTACCACATCGCACAATACTTCATCCTCATATTTTCCAATGCGAAACGGCACCACAACCTGTTTTGTAACTCTTACCTCACCACAGTCATTCAACCATTGCAGCTTGTATGGACGTGGATGCTTAATTGTTATGAGTCCTAGCTTTTCAACCATGGAAGAACTAGCAACGTTAGTGCAACTACCACCATCAATAATAACACAACATACCTTGTCTTTTACGTGGCAACGAGTATGAAAGATGTTCTCACGTGGTACTACTTCTTCCTCTTCTTTAGCTTGTAAGCTCAAGGCTCGTTGTGCCACTAGTCCAAGCATCTGTCCATGATCCGCCCCAAACTCCTCTTCTCCCACTACGGTGTCCTCTAGTATGGGCATGTCATCAGAATGTGATTCATCCTCGGATTCAATCTCTCCATCATCTAGGATTACCATTGTTCGCTTGTTTGGACATTGGTTTGCTATATGTCCCCATCCCTGACATGTAAAACATCTAATATCACGAGATCGAGTTGTAGAAGCCGATTTACCTTGGGAGGTCGTGGTATTAGTGGATGGTTTTGGCTCAGGCATGGCCTTGGAAGTGGACAAATTTTCTTCTTCCTTTGGGTTGCTCGTCCTCCAAGGTGAGATTGGTCTTGGTCGTGTACCACCCCTATTTAGTTGTTTCTCCACTTTAATTGCCATATGTATCAGATCTTCTAATTCAACATAATGATACAACTCAATCGTGTTAGCAATCTCATAATTCAACCCATTCAAAAATCTAGCCATTGTTGCCTCCCGATCTTCCTCTACATTAGCTCTTATCATAGCCATCTCCATCTCTTTGTAATATTCTTCCACGCTTTTATTACCTTGATGAAGACTTTGCAGCTTGAGGTACAAATCTCGATAGTAATGACTTGGGACAAACCGCCGCCTCATCACTCTCTTCATCTCATCCCAAGTTGCAATAGGACGATCTCCATTCCGCCTCCTATTAACGTACAATTGATCCCACCAAACAATAGCATAGTCAGTAAATTCAATTGCAGCAAGTTTTACCTTTTTCAAATCGGAATAGTTGTGGCAATCGAAAACCAACTCCATCTTCTTTTCCCACTCAAGATAGGCTTCCGGATCACTCCTTCCTCGAAAAGAAGGAATCTTCATCTTGATGCTTCCCAAATTGTTATCAACACAATCCCTAACTTCTCTAACTCGACCATGTCTTTCATCGCTGCCCATAGACATCCTATCAAGCTCCTCATCAACATCTTCAACTTCCCTTCTTGGCACCATGTTTCTCCTTGGTGTGTTTTGAACAACTTGTGGCTGCCTTCGTTGTGCTCTATCTTCTACTCTATCCAACCTCACATGTATTTGTTCTAATTCAGCCCTCATCAACTGTCTCATCTCCCCCATCAATGCTTGCATCTGCAAATTAGGGACTACAGGTTGTTGACCTTCTACATTGATGTCATCCTCTTGATTATGAGCCATGATTGAATTTCACTCCCTCACGTGTTTCACTTAACTCACTTGGCTTTTACCCTCTAATAATCTCACACACACTGCCTTTTACCACTCGTATTCTCCTTCAAGTTCCCTAGAACTAATCAAGAGTACCAAGATAGGCACTAAAGCAGCGTATTACTTTTTTTTTTCAAAATTTGATGATTTTTTTTTTTCGACCTCTAAGACTCTGGTCAACAAGGTTAGAGAAAGAAAATTGACCAAAACTGGAAGAAGGAAACCTAGAAAAATAAGTAAAGTTGAGAAAAATCTAATAGAAATCACAAAAACGCGCAGAACTCATACTAAACGATGGAATTTGGCCCTAAGAGGGTGGTGCCCATAGTTTACTATGGGTTCTGCGCAGAACACCGTTTTCCTTTAGAAAAGTTTAGTCTTGAGGGCTAATTCAATGAAAATAAATTTCTGCCTCTATTTTTTTTTTTCTGTTTTTTTGTATTTTCTTGACTTTTTTTTTTCTTTCTTCTTTTCTTTTCTTAATTTTTTCAGAAACGAAACCAATGAGAAAATAACAAGAACTCAAGTTTAGAAGCACAAGAAACCCTAATTCAAGATTCTAGGATTTGGCCAACTGAAAACAAGAAACGGAATTGAAAAAAATCCTAGCAAGAAAAGGAATTGAAAACTAGAAAGACACAGAATTGAAAAACTAGCAAGAACAAGGAATCAAGAAAAGGAATTGAAACAAGACTCAATCAAGAACGAATAAAGGAATTTAAATACCTAAACCTAGACACACGAATTGACCAAGAAAACAAGAAAAAAGATAGGCAAACCTGATAAACCTAAGCTCTGATTACCAACTGATACGAACCTGGTCAACATGTGCCAAGACCCAACACCAAGATTGGTAAAACAAACCCAAGATCTTTCAAGAATGGATGGAACCGCGACCCTTTGCCTAGCAAGACAAGAACCTTGGTATAGTGAATATGATGGAAACCGCGACCCGTTGCTTAGAAAAGCAAGAACCTTGGTATGGTGAAGACACCACAAACGGGGATGGAAATCCGCTTGATAAGTCAAGGTTGAACGCCACAAGGAATCCCTTGATAAGTTCAAAAGAGTCTCTTGGAGAACTCAAGGAGAATAATCTCACAATTTAATTTCAGAATTGTCTTCCTTTATTATCACAAAAAGTGCCTTATATAGGCAATAACAAATAAGTATCCTGCTTGGAAAAGGACTCCTAAACCCTAGCCCAAGTAGGAAAAATGTGAATAGTAACTAGGTCAAAGGAAACAAACTTGGAGACCAAGAAAAGACTCCTATTAACTATTCATGTGAATAGTGACGTGAATAGTAACTAAAAAGGAAGCAAACTTGCAGCCCAAGAAAAGCTCCTTTCTAGTGTGAACACCTAATCTTGCAGCCCAAGAAAGTCTCTTTCCTAGTGTGAACACCTAAATTCGTCCATAGTGGACCCTAGGAAATAAACTAGAATGCAAATTAAACTTAAACTAAAACTATGATATTACAAAGAATTCAAATCTTGACCAAATCTTCAAATCTTCTTGAAACTTCTTGAAGAATCTTGAAGTTCTTGAATCTTGAAAATAGAATCTTGACTTGAATCTTTGCTGGAAAATTCATCCAAATAGTGCGATGAATGTGGATGGCTAGTTCGCATTAATTCTTGTGGCGTTCAACTCTGACTTATCAAACGAGATCTCCATCCTCGTTTGTGGCGTCCTCAACTATACCAAGGTTCTAGCTTTGCTAAGCATAGGGTCGAGGTTCTATCCATTACTGAAAGGTCTTGGGGTCGTTTGCCATATTTGATGTTGGGTCGCGTCACATATTGGCGTGGTTCGTATCAGAGCTTTTTGCCATACATTCACTTACTGTTGCATCCCTTAGTTGCACATTTCTTCTGTGATCTATTTACTATTTTCTGTTATTACTATTCCTTTTGTTTTTCAACTTCATAATTATTTCGAGTTAGCAATTTTATTAAACCATATTAATCATAGTAAGAATGAGAAAAATGTGCAATTGAGCTAGAAGCGATAAGAGCACTCGTTTAGAAAATGTTTTAGCAAACTCAAGAATAGTGTTACGTAACTTAACTTAGTGTTTTAATTAGCTAGCCTTCATTTTTGTACCATAGACTCGTTTTAGAGCTTATTAGACTTATATTAATAACCATATAAATCCCCAACTTGACCCCACCTATTATATATACTCAACATAAGGCAATTTAGCTCATAACATAGCAAAGGAAAAAAAAAATAAAAGCTGATTGGCACTGTAGCAAGGCCGAGAGTCTCAAGCAGCCACAATGAGGGATTTTTGATCTTCAACTCTTCAATCCAAGCCCCTCCAAGCCTAGAACAAGTAGATTAGGGTGTGTGCAAGCCTTCTAGGTGTCCCTACGCGCTTTAGGTGAGGGTTTTCACGCTTATTTGTGCATTATAAAATTGTTGCTCATTTCTTGATTTGTTAGAAATGTGATCAAATACTATTGTAATGTTTATCTATGTTATTATACATTGTATATAAGTGCTAGAGAACACATTTAAGCCTTTAGTTCGTATTTTAAACTGTAGGAATCGTTATTTTGAATTTATGAGGTGAATAGTGACAAATTTCTAGGGTTTTGTGTAATTGTACGTATTAGCTTGATCCATTGCTTCTAATAGATGCCTTAGGTGCTAATGAAGGTAGACTAATAGCCCCGTGCTCTTGATTTGCTCTAAACTTGCATAAAATATGAATTAGCCGACTTTTTAAAAGGGCTTTCAAGGTTAATGCTAATCCGGGTGGATTCGGGCTTCACATTTGGTATTTTTAGGCTACTAGGTGCTTTAGAAGCTTTGCCAACCCTTGTTTGAAGCCCGGTTGAGGTATGTGTAGTTCAAAGCTATAAGAGGAAAATTGGGGTAATTGCGGGTAATTGAATGTGTTTGAGCGTTGTAGGGGTACCTTAAGGATTAGTTAAAAGATTGGTATAGCTTTCCTTTGGAATTGAAACATTAACATAAGTTTGGAAGGAAAACGGGTTGAATAACAAAGGGGTTTAGGTGCAAATTCAGTTGTTTCACGCTTCTAAGACCATGGCATGACTCCTTGTGTGTTTAAATGCGGTTTCAAATTGTTTTGGAGCTTTTGGTTCAGTTCTATGTGTATCTTGAATATGCCTTTGTAAAACTGCTTAATTGCTTGTATAAATTGCTTCTATTCTAACTGCTTTGAGGTCAACCTACTTTGTTGATCCTCCTATGTGTTATTGCTCATATTGTTGATATTTTTTTTCCATTGTTAAGTGCATTGCATAGTGGTTGCGCAACCATAGTGTCAGGGGCAGATGTATTGAATACCGGCTGGGCGGCAGAGGGCTTGCGATGGATATTCAAACTTCGTGCCCTAGTCCCTCATTCGCCTGGACCGGAGATTTCCAAGGGATGTTAGGTCGTAGGATTATCGAGGTACATCCGGAGTACAACCACTGGAGTGTTTGGGGTTATGTCGGCTTATCGTGATCGAGATCGTGGTTCATGGATCGTGAATAAAGATCAAGTGAAGAATTGGAGTGTTGTGGTTAAGTGAAATGTATCCTTTTTAATGTGTGGTATTTGATCTTTAACATTCTTGAATGGTTTTCATTGCTACTAATGTTTAAATGTATTACTTGTTGCATTGCACGCCCCGGGAGACTTTATCCCTCACTGGGCAACAGTGTTGCTTATACCTCGATATCATGTTTCAGGAAGTACTGAGGGTGATCCCCAGCTAGTTGAGGTGGTAGTGGAAGAGGAAGAAGTGCAGGTAGAGCCTTTGCCCTAGTAGCTGTGTGTTTGTTGTCTGAGGTGGATGTGCTTTCTTGTTGTTATATGGGCACTTGTATTTCTATATTATGATCTATTTTGTGGCCTAAAGGCTATGTATATACTTTGTAGTTGCTAGTAAAGATAATTGGTTGTAGTAGTAGATTTGAGAAACTATGGCTTGTAATAACTTATGTTCTACTATAGCTTCTGTATAATCTGTTGTATGTTTATTTTCAACTTCTAGGAGTGTTTCAATGATATCATCGAATGGCATGATAAACGGTTTTATGAAGAAGTTAAGTTGAATGCATGCCTGTGTGAATTTGAACTACTGTATGCTTCAAGGCTCGGATGACCTTGAACTTTTAAACTTTAGTTATAAAAGCTTGTCTTAGTATATTGTGGCTATTTTGAGCATTTACAGGTTTTCAGAATGTCCGCGGTACAGAGGAGACTCTGTCCGTTTATCGGGTCCAGACTTAACCTTTAGCGTGGGGTTGGGTCTGGGCGTTACACAGCCTCTAATTTAGAAAATACCAGAATATCATCAATAAAAATAACCACAAACTAGTCTAGATACGATCGAAATACTCTCTGCATTAGATCCATAAATGCGGCGGGAACATTAGTCAAGCCAAACGACAATACAACAAACTCATAGTGACCATATCTAGTTCTAAAAGCAGTTTAGGCACATCATCCTTTTTAATTTTCAGCTGATAATAACCCTGCCTCATATCAAATTTGGAGTAAACTTTTGCACCATGTAGCTGATCAAATAACTCCTCAATCAAAGGCAAATGATACTTATTCTTAATAGTCACCTGATTGAGACCACGATAGTCAATACACAAGCGAAGAGATCCGTCTTTCTTCTTAACAAATAAGACTGGTGCACCCCAAGGTGAAGAACTCGGCTGAAATTGAACTATCAATTCCTGTAATTCAGGTGGAGCCATCCGATACGGAGTCTTAGAGATAGGTGTAGTCCCCGACAATAAGTCAATCACAAACTCTATCTCTCTATCAGGGGGCAAGCCAGGTAACTCTTCAGGAAATACCCTCGGAAACTCTTTCACTATAGGTACTTCATTCAATTTTAGCTTATCCATAGGTTGATTAATCAAATAGGCCAAATATGCATCACAACCCTTACCCAGCAGTTTAGTCACTCTAATAGAAGAAATTATACTCACCCGTAGATTTACGACTACCAACAATCTCAATTACAGGCTGATTAGGCATTTCTAACTTCACAATTTTTCTTCTACAATCTAAGTAAGCATAATGTTCACCCAACCAATCCATTCCCAGAATTATTTCAAAGTCTTTAAATGGCAAGATAACCAAATCAACAGGAAGGACTCGACCTTCAATACACAGTTCACGAGCTTTACACACATATTTAGTTAAAAACTTAGCACCCATAGATGAGCCTACCTCAATCTTATAAGGCAATTTATCAATTTTCAATGCAGAAGATTATGCGTACATAGGTGTGATAAATGAGTGTGTAGCCCCGGAATCAATTAAAATTGTGACTGATTTATTATTGAAAAGAAAAGTAGCTTCAACCACTGTAGTCGTATCCGGAAGCTCCTCCGAATCCAAAGCAAATACTCGGGCCTATCCCAAAGGTGCTGGTGCCGCAGCTGATGCCCTGGTTTGAGTGCCCTGACCAGATGTCTGACCCTTGGCATTCTTGAATTTTAAACAATCCTTGACCTTGTACTAATCACTACCACATCATATGCACCTATTCAATTTCTTCCAGCAATTTTCCTCTGTATGGCCCTAGCGCTAATAGAAGCTGCACTGCTAGTGACGTCTTGCAACAATGCCTCCCGTAGGAGCTCTGTAAGTAGAGGTAGCTGAACTACCCTGCTGAGATCGTGCTACAACTGGAGGAGACTGACCTTGATTCTAACTATGTACAGGTCGCGCCTGAGTGTGAGTAGGTCCGGTATAACTCTGAGTCTGCCTCAGCTGGTAACTCTGACCAGCTGAGGAAGTCTGCCTCTGATATCTCTGACTCTGCGTCTGATGATGTCGTTTACTAGGCTAACTTGACTACCCAAACAGATCTGCCTTACGTTTCTCATATCTCGCAGCCACCTTAACTGTTGCTGCATAAGAGGGATAATAAACCTTTGTATCCTTTTGAGCTCTGGCTGCACTAAAGCTGGTACATAACGGGATAAGCGGGTAAAAGCAGCATCATACTGATCAATCGTCATACTACCCTGCCTCAGATTAATAAACTCTTGTTCCCGTCTCTCTATGGCTGTCTCTGTGATATATTTCTCTTGAAACTCTCTTACAAATTCAGCCCAAGTCCGTGGAGTTGCTTCAGCCTCCCACCTAGATTTCACAGTGTGCCACCAATGCTCGGCAT
Source organism: Ehretia macrophylla (assembly GCA_037974665.1). Classification (NCBI taxonomy): domain Eukaryota; kingdom Viridiplantae; phylum Streptophyta; class Magnoliopsida; order Boraginales; family Ehretiaceae; genus Ehretia; species Ehretia macrophylla. The sequence continues at coordinate 63,835,468 of CM075771.1, read as the reverse complement.
CCCCCTCGAACAGAAATTCAACACAAGCAACCTTCCTCGCATCAGTGTACTCGAGGCTAGTAAGAATTATCTCAACCTTATTCAACCATCTCTCAGCCAACATATCATCAGGCTCCCCAAAGAAACTAGACAGCCCATGGTGCAATAATTTCTCAAGATAGTTATTGTTACGACCCTCTGCTTCACCTCGACAATGACTGGGAATACCTGCAGGTACATTACCTCCCTGCCTTTGCAATACCTGTGCAATCTGGCCTATTGCGATAGTTAACTGTGCATTAATCGTCTGCTGATCCATTTCTTCCTCCCCAGCATTCTGATTCCTATTCTGACAACGAGGCCCCATCTCGGATAACTAGAATACAAAGTATTATGACAGGCATATATGTAGTTCACAAATAAGTCACATAAGGATAATCTCAAATAAGTTCACATAAAACCACATACAAGATCATACAAACACTTTATATATACAAAAAGATACAAATAAGATACTTAATCATACTTTCCATTCTAAACTTTTCACAATCATACAATAACCCATAAAATACATTTCACATTCTCATTTTCCATGCTAGCATGTTCTTTACTAAATCAATCTTTCACTTAGTCAATCAAAGAAACACTTATTCACACGATTATACTTTCACATAATAGGCCTCTACCCCACAGACCGAGAAACCTATCCCGACTCATGCATTCTATAAGCTCTGATACCACCTAAATGTCACGCCCCGACCCAACCCCACGTTAAGAGGTTAAGTCCGGACCCGACAAACGGACAGAGTCTCCTCTATACCGTAGACATTCTGGTTACCTGTAAACATCAAATAAAACAACAAATACAAAACTAGAACTTCAACAACTCCAACTCTAACTAATTCTCAACTTCAAGGCCATCCAAGCCTTAAGCAATACAAGAGACAATAAACACATACAAGCATGCAATCAACAATCCTAAAGTCTTTATCTATTATCCGCTTATCATACCACTTGATATTAGCAATTAAACATACTTATAATTTAAGCTAACCATTCAACCATTGCATTCACACCCAAGCATGCAACAAAATAAGAAGCAAAGCTATAAGTTATTAGATGTCACGGCTACACATCTCATACTACATTCATCTAATTCGCAAGCTCACAATTACACAAATATATACATAAGCCCATAGGCTCCAAAATAGGACATAATATAATACAAACAAGCCTTCACATAGCTACAATCACACTCCAACCTCAAGCAAGCACAAGAAATCAAGGCATTTCCTCAATCTGCACCTCCTCTTGCGCTCCCTCAACAGCTACAAGTTGCAAATCTACCTCAGCACCTCTTGAAATATGTTAGCAAAGTATGAGCAACCACAATTGCCCAGTAAGGGATATAGTCTACCCGGGGCGTGCAATGTAATAGTTAACACAAATAAGCATTTCAAACAACTAAAGAACAATGTAAATAACAAGTTACCACATATTAAAAAGGATACGATTCACTTTAATCCTAACAGAGAATTCACTTGATCTTCAATCCCGAACCACGAATCTCGATCCACGAACCTCGATCAATGTGTCAGCATAAACCTCAATCACTCCAGTGGGTGTACTCCGAATGTACCCCGAAAATCAAATATCCACTGACAAGCCCGCTGCCGCCCAACCGATATCCAATACATCCGCCCCTGACACTATGGTTGTGCAACCACTATGCAATACACTTTAACCAATGACAATATAACAACATTGTAAAGCAACAACAATACTTAGGAGGGACAACAAAGTTGGTTGCTCTCGAAAACAGTTAAAACTATAAGCGTTAGCATGAAATAAACCAATGAACACAAAGGGGTAATTTACATATTTCTCACGAAACTTTACCAAAAGCTCACAATTAACTTAGAAGTACATTTAAGCACATAATAGACATTTACAAGGCCATGGATATGCAAAACAACTGATTTCCCACTTTTCCCCCTTTGTAACATAAGCTATTTGGTTCCAAATTAAAAGGAAATGTTCTAATTTCACAAACGAGTTATCCCATACATCTAATTACTCCTTATGGCACCCTAGGTTCCTCAAAATTACCCAATTACCCGAAATTACCTCGAAATCCCCGATTGCCCCTTTGTAAGTTTGTACTACACGTACCCTAACCGGAACTCAACCGAGAGTTAGAAAAGCATATCTAGCACCTACATAGCCTAAGTACACCAAATATAATACCCAAATTAACCCGGATTTGCAATACACCCGAAATTCTTTTCTAAAAGTCATTAATTTCACGTTTTAGCTAAGTTCCGAGCAATTAAACCTCACGTGTAACGTCCTAATCCCTCACAAGACCGGAGGCTCTAAGAACCATGCTTTTATTCTCAACCCAATTCCAACCCGGTCTCAAAATTTTAGAAAAAAACGAACAGAGTCTCCCCTATAACGTGGACATTTTGAAAACCTGTAAGCATTCAATAAGCTATAGAACAACAATAAAGCCATTTCCAAAATAAAGATCTCAACTTTAAGGCCATCCGAGCCTTAAGACATACAAACAGTTTAGATACACACAAGCATGCATTCATAGCTTAACTTCTTTACAAAACCGCTTATCATGCCACTCCATGATAGCTTTTAAGCATTCTTAGAAATTGAAAACAACCCGTCATTCACTCCCAAGCATGCAAAGAAGCTAAGAACATAAATATAAGTTATTACATGCCATAGTTCATATCTCCTACTACAATCAACTGGCATTCAACTTACAATCACTCAAACATGTACATAAGCACTTAGGCTACAAAATAGATCATAAGGTAGAGTAAACAAGATCTCCACATAACAGCAAGAACCATAAATACACCTCACGCAAGTATAACACAGCAACTAAGGAAATTTCTCCTCCAATTGCACCTCCTGGAATATGTTAGCGAGGTATGAGCAACCACAATTGCCCAGTGAGGGATAAAGACTACTCGGGACGTGCAATGCAATAATTATAGCAGTTAAGCAAGAAGGCAAGTAAAGTACATTTGAAATAGTAAATAACCACACATATATGATACACTTAACCTCAATACTCCAGAATTCTCTTATCTTGATCACGAACCACGATCCACAATCAATATGCTGGCATAACCCCAATCACTCCAGTGGGTGTACTCCGGATGTACCCCGATAATCCTACGACCCAACACCCCTGGCAATCTCCAGACCAGGCGAGTGAGAGAATAAAGTACGGAGATCGAATATCCACTGGTAAGCCCGCCGCCGCCCAGCCGATATTCAATACAACCATCCCTGACACTATGGTTGCGCAACCACTATACAATGCACTTATCAATGGCAAGACAATATCAACAATATAAGCAATAACACGTGGGAGGATCAACAAAGTAGGTTGACCTCGAAATAGTTAGAAAAGAAGTAGTTTCATATAAGCAATTAAGAGATTTACAAATAGGAATATTCAAGATACACATAGAACCATACCAAAAGCTCCAAAACAACTTGAAACTACATTTAAACACACAAGAAGTCATACCAAGATCTTAGAAGTGTGAGACAATTGAATTTGCACTTAAACCCCTTTGTTATTCAAACTGTTTTCCTTCCAAACTCATGTTATGGTTCTAGATTAGCAAGCGGCCTATACCATGCTTCTAGTTAACCCCTTAGGCACCTATAGGACCCTCGAAATCTCGCAAATACCTGCATTTAGCTAGAAAGCCCCAAATTTCCTCTTTTGACTTTGTACTACAAGTACCTCACCCGAGACTCAAACGAGGGCTAGAAAAGCATAATTAGGGTCTACTTAGCCTAGGAACACCAAAAATGAAGGCCAATTTTACCCGGATTCGCGATAACCCCGAAACCCCTTTCTAAAAGTCAGCTATTTCATTCTTTTGCTAGGTTATGAGCAATTAAATGTTATACGGCCTTTACACTACTTTCATTAACATCTAAAGCGCCTATTAGGATCATTGATTCAAGCTATAAAGTCCAATTTCACAAAACCCTAACATTCACATCACTATTCATGCCAAATATTCAACGAGCAATTTCAACCGATTAAAATACGAAACGATAGCATAAATTAGGTCTCTACTACTTATATATAACATACATAAACATATTTGAGCATTGCATTAGCATTTAAGAGCAAAACAAGAAATTCAAGAAAGTTGTCACATTTTTTAAATGCAAAAATAGATATGAAATCCCTCACCTAAAGCGTGTAGAAGCACCTAGAAGGCTTGCACACACCCTAAACTACTTGCTCTAGGCTTGGAGAGACTTGGATTAATGAATTGGTGAGCAAAATCTCCTCCCTTGGCTGCTATAGGGCTGTTCGAATTTTGAACAGTAATTCCTGCATCTTTTTTTTTTGTCTTTGCTAAGTTACGAGCTTATGTGGTGCTTATGAGAATATATATTAAATTAGGTTTAAATTGGGGCATATATGGTCTTCTAAAATGAGTCTAATAAGCTTTAAAACGAGTCTAAGGTGCAAAATGAGTGCTAGCTAATTAAAACACTAAGTTAAGTTACGTAACACTATTCATTAGTTCACTAAACTATTTTCTAACCGAAGGCTCTTATCGCTTTAAGCTTAAATGCACATTTTTTTCATTCCTATAACAATTAATATGATTTAAGAAAAATGCTAATTCATGGTAATTATGTAGTTGAAAAATAGAATGAATAGTAACTAAAGAAGACAACAAACAAAGCACAGAAGAATGTGATGAATAGTAACTAGGAAAGTAACAAGTAAATGTACAGTTAAAATGCACAAACAGTTAATGCAACAGTTAATAAAAAGTATGATAGTGATCTCGGGCGTTACAGCTTTAGTTTATAAGAATGATTATATGATAATGTTAGAGTGGTAAGACAAGTAGATTTAAAAGAATGGATTTCAATGGTTTAAACCTTGCATGCTTGTATGTGGTGAAGTCCTGTTTTGCTTAAGGCTCGGTTGGCCTCGAAACTGGGAATTGTTAGAGTTGAAGTTGGAAGCATGATGTGGTTTATATTTGTGACTTTATTTTCTGTTTACAGGTAACTAAATAGTCCACAGTACAGAGGAGACTATGTCCGTTTGTCAGGTTCAGACCCTTTAGCGTGGGGTTGGGTCGGGGCGTGACAGAAATTATATACATTATGCCTCACTACAAGTTTCTCTCAATTGCAAGAAAGTAAAACGAGACTTATGCCTCAATTACATACTAATGAATAATAGAATTAGTTACAACGCCATCTAATGAAATTACAACCAATTAACCATTCACTAACCAAGTCCATGATCAAATTCACCGTTTATCATCCAACATCACAATGTAAGATAAAACTCATAAAGCATAAGATATGCATCATATACATAAACAATAAAGCTAAACAAGAAAGCTAACACAAACTAATGTATCCCATAAACTAAATGAAGGACATGTTTGCAATAAGTTTCATATCTTGAGCTTTTAACATCTCATATTAAACAACACAAAAGAACTAAATAAAACCAATTTTAAGCCCATACTTGTTGAATAAGGCCCTATACAAATCCTTTGTTAATTTCATGGCCCAATTTGAGTTCCAAAGCTTATTTTAATCTTCACTAAGCATAACAACCTCATCGAATCTTATTAGACTAAAGCCCATTGATTTTTAGGCCCATTGGACTTTACCAAAATCAAACTAATTAGTCATGGTTTTTAATTTATGACACATCATAAATCTGCTGCACATGGACCACATGTTTTGACTCGTTTAGCCTATCCAAAATTCTCCAAAAATTCTAAAATTTTGTAGAGACATAACTCTTCGAGTCTAGATAATTTTAAAATCAAACGGAACTCAATTCGGAGTTAAATTCAATGAGTTATGCCTTTTATAACACAACTGCGCAAACTGTCCAGCTTTACGTGAGAATCAGTGAACCTACTGAAATTGGTCTAAAAGAGACCCTTAACCACGAAATTAGGAGATGCATATTAGGAGATGAAATTTTCTACTATCTCTATAGCATAACATAACCAAAAATCAGCCCCAAACAACGACATTTGATTTGTTAAAACAGTCACGCAAAATCAGAGCACAGAAAAATTTTCAGAAATGTTGAAACTTTTTCCTTGTTCTTTTGTGCTCAAGACTTTAGATAATTCAAGCAAACACATTATGTAATCACATGAACCTAAAGTCCTTACTCTGATACCACTTGAAGGATCTCATATATTTAGAGCTATGAACATTATCTTGCTAAGAAGCGAGTAGAAGCAAAACATGACATTCAAAAATTTCTGAAATTCAAAGCATAATGTTTATATGAAACTCTAATCTTGATATCATGTGATTAACATAAGCAAAAACATATATATAGTAAATATATATATATTGACAAGAGATAGAAGAAGAAGATACCTCTTGAAGACAAATCATAGAAGCCATGAATCTAAAATTTTCCTCACTTGATGGAACACACCACCCCTTGAAAGCACAAGAGCTCTAGTCGGTCCACACGAGCAAAGAATGGCTTCTCCATCTTCATGGCTGATTTGTGCTAGATTTACCATGGAAGATTTATGAGCTTGTTTGTGAAGAAGAGAGCAAAACCATTTCCTTCTTTTTCCTTGTTCATGGCTGCGTTTTTATAGAGAAGAAGATGAGACAACTTCTTCACTTTTTCTTTATTTTTCAGCCATGTATTTCATAAGATGATGATGAAGAAAAGACTTCTTCTTCTCATTTTCTTGTTGTGTTTTTTCTCTTGGATTTTCAGCTATAGAGACTACACTAAGCTAAGAAGAAGACAACTCTTTTCTTGTTCTTTTGTGTAATATAATTTAGCTTGGTTTTTAGTGGAATCTTGTGTCATCTTCCACTAACAAACTTAGCGGAATATGACATAAATCCACTATATATCCGTGAATACAATCCTAGCCTTAGATTTGTGCAAGATGAAATCCAAGCCTTTTGATTCAAATTTAGTGGACTATGAGGTCATCTTCCACTAACAAGACTTAATGGAAGATCTCATCTTTTTCCACTAACACAATATAGTGGAATATGATGTCATCTTCCACTATATTAGCAAGATCAAATCTTGGCCTTTCATTTGAATCTAATGAAAGCTTAGCCATTGATTTAGACTTAGTGGAATGTGATGTCATCTTCCACTAACTAATTTAGTGAAGAATTACATAACTTTCCACTAACTACTTATATATATATATATATATATATATATATAATTAAATCAATCCTAAACAATATTAGATTAATTTATTCGAAACTAACTTTTCATATTTATACTTTGGTCCCAAAACTTTTGATAATTACACTTTTGGCCCATTAGCGTTTAATGACCAAACACAACAACGTTAATTCTTTAACAATATAAGAGAAACAAAATATAATTGTTAACACTTTAACAATTCATGAGAAAACTAAATGCAATTGTTAACACTTTAACAATTCAAGAGAAACTAAATCAAGATCAATAGAAAAACCATTCACTTGCTCTATTGTGTGTGACTTTCTAGATTCACTGCTATATAGCACTGAAGAAACGTTGAACATTTTCAATGTTAATCAAACTATTCGATTTGTTTAGAAAATGTCACATGTCATTCTCAAAACACCCTTAGAGTTCTTGAGTGACGTTTTAGCTATTAACGTATCAAGATGGTTTATAAAGCAATGAAGTCTTGTTCAACTGAATCTATTTATGGTCACCGATTATCGTGCAATTCAATCTTTCCATTAATTGTCCCGTCGAACAAGAACCATGATACGACTAAGTTCATAAATCTAATTGGTGTAATGAGAGATGACACATGGAAAACCCCTTTTCTATCATTCATACATTGGCCAAGGATTTTCTCATTAAACAACCAAGCTTAGATCGCATAGGACATCGCCTCACAACGGAAGTTAATGGATCCTATCTTGACCACTACCTATCATTTACTATACCAGACGAATGAAACTGCGAGAGGACTTATCTCATCCCGTTTGTCGAGACAAGTATTACCCAAACGCTAGAATCAAACCCCAATATAGATGACAGTCGTAATGTCTCAAGTCTAAGGATTACATGCACAATTGCAATGAATAACAAATTATTAATCCGAAGTCATGTAATTTGTTATTCACGTCACATTCAGTGATCTATTCAACTAATAATCACCCACATGTTTGTTAATCGCATCACTATGATGTTATGGCACGTGGCTCACCAGCCTTTATCATTAACATCCATATGTTAATCAAATGTAACAACACATGTGATAATCCGTAATAGATTATTGAAGTCCCGATCAAATAATCTAAGGACTACGAATACTTTAAGTATTTATCATATTAAGGAAATATGCCAACATATTTTAAACGCTTTTAGAATTCATTCCTCTAATGAAAATACTAGGGACTCATTCATACACAAAAAGAATGAGAATATGAATGTGCTAATCATGTCAATATGAAAACACACATATATACATAAATGCCATAATGTACAAGTTAATATCAAAATGCCCCAATATATGTCATCCAAATATATAGCATTAGGGCATATCTCTAACAATACTATCCTTAACTATCTTCTTAGACACACTCCCACTTGCCCTAGAAGCCTTAATTTGCCTTACCTCTTCGATTATCAACTAACAGAAGACGAAAAAACAACTTTAAAAACGGCTTCTTAAATATCTCCATATTTGGCCATACAACTATGCTCACCTCATAACACTTTGTAAGTTTAGAATCATATTCTTTGCATCTTGCATTCCCACATGCTAGATGCAAGAATATAATTCTTTAGTAATTGTTCTTCTTACTTATCTTCCATAAGTAACATACTTCTTTTAAGATACTTTATCAAGAGGAGCTAAAGGATATGTTGGTCTAAGAGATACTCGATTCTCTTTATGCTAAGAACGATTCTTAGAATTCGAAGCTAATTGTTAAAGTTGGATCCAGTTAATCGTTTAGAGTCTAGTATACACAAGAACTGGTTCATACTTGTAGCTATTTTGAGTTTTTGCAGAAAATAAGATTATTAGTTGATGTTATCTTGAAAAACCATTTTATTTGGTCTTTAATCAAATAGTACATCCCACTAATTTTATCGAATCTCATACTTCCCAAATGGAATACGTAAATTGTGATACCTCAAACCCGGCATATAGAGAATAATACATGTTTGCATTTAATTAGGTTCTATCTTGAATGCTAGCATAGAATTATGTGTTTACCTTAATGAATTCATTCATTTTTAGCACTATTTCATAATTCTTCAAAATATTTAAATAATAGTTAAATTAATTATTTAAAATGAATATTAGCTAACTTATTAATTATAATACTCGGTTTCATTTTCTTAACTAATATTTATTTTGTTTTCAACTAATTGAGAAAGTAGTTCCAAGCCCGGAACATTAAAATTTTCTGTTTCTTTTTCTTAATTTCATATTTTTTCCTTAATACTTGCTATTTTAGATGCATACGTTCATTGCATTTGCGTGCATAGCATATCGGGAACAATGGAAAAAAAATCATTAGTGAGCTTAATTAAATAGTGAAAAATTCAGAAATTTAGTTTTGTATTTTGCTTTGTTTTTGAATTTATTTGACTCACCTAGCCAAGCTACTTGACCCAATAACCCAACCCATTGACCCATTGACCCAACTTAAACTCTTATAACCCAAAATCTATCAAAAAATGCTCAAAAAGGGTCAAAAAATCAGTCAAACCCCTATATACGAGAATAGTATTTTTTTCTTGCAAAATTGCTATAGTTGGTCATTTCTATCTATTCCAAGCTTAAATCTTGAGTTCTTGAACATATTTAAGCCTTCTTCAAGCTTCTATAGCCTTGTGTGGTAAGAATTTCATCTTATTTTTGTATTTAAAAGTTTTGCACCTAAACTTTATTTTTTGGATTTGTTGAGATATTGCTTGGTTATGCTTGTTTATGCTTAAATTACTCTTATTTATGATCATATAGCACACTTTTGTAGTTAGATAGCATTTTGAATGGTTGAAAATGGAGCTGGAACTTTGGAGAAGATGATGAATACTAAATTTCAAAAATTTTGAAGTTTTGGTGGATTTTGTGTTATGAGATTGAATTAATGGTTTCTATAGGTGCTATAGGTGCTAATGAGCATGGATTAATGATTGTATATGATTGGTTTGCTTGGAATTGGATTAAATTTGCATAAATAGCTTGATTTACAAAGGGGTTTCAGGTGAAATGTGAATCCGGGTGGAATTGAACATTATATTTGGTGTTTATAGAGTGAGAAAGTGCTAAATATATGGTTATGTCAACTAATTGAACATCGATTAAGGTACTTGTAGTTAAAACATATAAAGGGAATTTCGGGGCTTTTGAGGTAATTGCGGTTTAAAGTGTGGTTTCAAGGTTCTAAGTGGTGACATAATGTGTCATTAAAAGGATTGAATAGCTTGGTTGCGATTATTGAACCTAGTGTTTCGTTTAGAGGTCAAATAGCCTTAGTGGAGGAAAGGGACGTTTGAACGAAGTGTTGACCGAATAAGTTTTGAGTGTTCATATGGCCTTAGATATGTTAGGAAACAAGTGTGGTACAATTCTAATCTTGATTGAATGAACGGTTTAAGTAGTTGTAGTTCAAACGGACAAAGGGTCATTTCGGGGTTTTGTAGTAAACGTGGGTTAAAGTGTGATTTAAATGTATCATAAAGTGACTAGATTTGAGTAGAGAAATCGGATTTCAAGTATTGTAGCTCGTTTGGATGTAGTAGCTTGTGAGAGTTAGATAAATGAATAGTATTTTGTTGGTTAACGGTGAATTGTATGGTCCGATGCTTTCTAATGATGCCATAAGTGTTATTGAACCTAGGTAAGTGATTAGAATGTATATAGGTTGAGTAACCTTGCATAAACTAGTAGAATTGGCTTGATTTCAAAAAGGGCTTTGCGTAAAATTATTGACCGGGTGAATTTGAATGATGTAGTTAGTGTTCATTAGGTGTGATAGTTCTTAAAATGCTTTTATGGTGTTGGTTTGAGTAGCTATGGTTCAAAGTGACCAGGGGGCCTTCGGGACTTTTGTGCTAGACATCGCTAAAAACGGGTTTTCTTAGCCTTAGATTGCATCATAGAGTATCATTGGAAGTGTGGAATAGCTAGCTTGTGAGTTAGGTGACTTGTGTTTGGTATGAGCATTGAATTGAACTAATGAACCAAGGGGTCATATGAACGGAGTACTGATTAAGTGTGTCTAAGGTGTACATATGGAGTTAGTATAGTTAGAGTGGGAGTTGTGTACCTTGTATGAAGTATATAGCTCAATTACTAATAATCGGAATAGAGTTTTATTGCATTAAGGGTTAAATGATTGTCTTAATGTTTGAAGTAGGTGACCTAAGTGCTAGATTGACTAGTTTAATGCTTGGAATTGCTAGAATGTGATTTGAACTTGTGGAAGAGCTGATTGAGTATAAGGGTCATTTGGTGTACTTTAAGCCGTGTGAGAGTTTGCGTGCCATGAAGTGCTTGGTTGTGATTCATTGGTGATTATGGAATGTCTAGAGTGAATATAATGTGTTTTCATTGATAAATGGATAGTTTTGTGATTATGGAATGTAAAGGGCCATTTGGAAGAAAGTTAGATTGATTGTTGGTAATTGAACTTGAATTGATTAGCCAAGTGTATAATTGGTGTCCTTTGGGTACTTTGAGTGTCCTTTGAGTGTCCTTTGAGTGTTAGGTATTTAATTCGAGTGTAATGATGTGATTAAGTTGAGTTGAGTGGTGGAATAGAGTGGTTTGGTGAAAAGAGACCTATCTAGGTGGATACTTGAACTTAGTATTAAATTGTTTACTGGTTTTTAAGTACGATTGGACTAGCTAAGTGATTGAGTGTACTTTGGGAGTATGATTAGCTTATCGGTAAAGTTTCGTGGTTTGAGTTGCTTAGCTACCTTGTTAAAATGTGAGTATATCTTGATTATATTATTATGTTACTTATAGATTGTAACTAAATGCGAGAGAATTAATGAACTAAATGCATGCTAAAAGGTGAAAGGCACTTGATAATTGTATTACATTATATGTTTAAAGTGTAGTTACTTTTGTTGTTTATAAAGTTGAATTGTTCATTTCCTAAGTTGTTAGAATTCTAGTATGGTTAATGTCATTTGCAAGATTATAGAAATGTATTTGATAGTTATGTTAGTTAATGGAATTAAATGGAGATGAATAAGTTAATGAAATTATGAACTAGCTTTAGTTGAGAATGAATGTATAACTTCTTATGCGATTAGTTGATTGTATTATGTAAAGGTAATTGGAAAGAATTGATGCTTTGGAGTTGAATTGGAGAGGTTCTTGGCTAGCCTCCTACAAGTTTGGTTTACTAAAGGTGAGGGAGTTGCATCTTATTTGCATTTCTCTATTGTATATTGAATATGTTAAATAGTTTTCATGCTATCAATGTTATTAGCGTATTCTAACGAGATTTGTTAGTTTTATAGTTAATAGAATGAGTTTAATGGTTAATGCTCATTATTTCGTTTCTATTGTTGTCAACTGGTTATAATTCCTTATGTGCGAGGACAACTTCTTTTTGTTGTTCCTCGATTATGTGTTTATCGGCTTACCTTATTATATTGTTTTTATTAATGCTTCTTGTGTTATCGAAATGATGGTTACGCAACTTTATAGTCGAGGCGGATGCGATGGGCCTCTCTAGGCGACAGCAGGCTTGCCAGGGTTGGTTGCTCTAGCTCCGTACCCTATTCCCTCACTCGCCTGGTCTAGAGATTGCCAGGGGGTGTTGGGTCGTAAGTATCGGGTACATCCCGAGTACCTATTGGAGTTTGGGATGCCGGCATATCAAGATTGAGTTTGTGGTTCGTGGTTCGTGGATCGGGGATCGAAGATTTGAAGTGATAAGGGTTATCGATAGTATCCTTTTAAAGTGTGGCATTGGAATTGTTATTCATTGTTTATTTATTGTGTTAATTGTGTTTAAATTGCTGCATTGTACGAACCCCGGTATATTGTTCCCGTTTCCCCCTCCCTCACTGAATATACATATTGGTATGCTCACCCTCGTCTCTAACATTTTCAGGGTTAGTGCCTCCAGAGCTGACATAGTGAAAGCTCGAGAACTTTTGAGCTTAGTTGTGTTGGCTTCAATTGTTTGTACCTGTGAATCTATGTGGAATAGTTACGTGGCTTGGATGGTAGTCCTTGGAGACCATAGGAATCTTGGAAGTAATTGTAGTTGGTCTTGCATATATGTGTATTGCCATGAGGAGTTGCAATGTACAGTTAAGGACTTGTAAGAATTATTAGTGGTAGGTGGCTTGTAATAACTTAATGATTTACTTTATCGCTTGACGGTCTTGCATGCTTGTGTGCTTATTTTGTTTAAGTCTAAGGCTCGGATGGCCTTGAGACAGGGAAAAGTTGATGATTGGAAGCTACACCAACTCTTATCCTTTATTGATTGGTTATTATACTAAAAATTTCTCTCTGCCTTCTCTCTAATAAACCAGGCTGTTGACCGCCCTCAAACCACCTTTAAACAACCACTTTGAACCCGAAATCTCAGCCACAAACCTTCGAACACCCCACCACCAAATCTCCTCTTTATGAGGGGGAGGAAGAAACACTCTCCCCCTCTATGTGTAGTGCTAGACTGCAAGCTCATGCTAGGGAAAATCTGAAAATTCATATTTCTAAGAAGAAGGAAGAAGCTAAAGAGTATGGTTATAATTCTGAAGCTTCGAATTCTAGCCTTGAACTTGAGAAAGTTTTCGATAATCTTCAAGCAATATCTGTGAACCTTACTGGGGAAGAGATTGACTTCCCTACTCCTCGCAGGAAGAAGGGTGTTTCTACCTTACCAGTTCAATTTCCTATGGATTCGACTTCAAACACTTCATTAGCTAATAGTGACACCATTTCAGCTTATGTTACATCGAAGGATGATGAAATATCTCAAGGGTTTTCTTCTTCAAATGATAAAAACGAAGGCTTTACTGACAACGTTCATCTTAGTTCGGAAACCCCCTCTTTAACTCCAGCCAAGAGCTTCAAAATGCATTCAATGCTATTCAAGACGCAACCTTTGCGGACGCTAGTAGTGTTCAAGCAAAAAAGAAGAAGAAGGATCTCTCGGACGCTAGTAGTGTTGGTCAACTGTGTGGTCTTTGACCCTTCATGTAATTGTATCCCAGTGTACTTGTTACTGTGTTTGTTTTTGGAAATAAAATTCACTGAATCATCCAAAAAAAAAGTTGATGTTGGAGTTAGGGTTGTATGATAATGTTGGATTATAGCATTGTGGTTGTATTTTGTTGTTCGCAGGTTATCGAATAAGTCCTATAAATAGGGGAGACTCCGTCCGTTTCTCCTCATTTTTCGTGACCTCGGGATATGGAATCGGGACCTGGTCTCGGGTATTGGATCGGGGTGTTACATAAATCTTATAAAAAGACTTATTAGTAGGTGACCAAGTTCTCAACTATATGAATGTCCTCAGCTTTGGTGTATTATTGGAACAAGCATACAAATGAGTTAACAACACTTGCTATCTATATCACATATAGGGTTTGGTCTTTTGCCCCTAATCACTAAGACCTCATATTTGGTGGATTATTGGCCTAGTGAGTTAGTTAGATTGACCCACCATCTCAGCAATGCAACAATTTGAATCTAATGACCTCAGCTTTCATGCATTATTGTTCACTCGATATTGTAACATCACATGATTAATAGGTTTGCAAAGTGCTCATCATGAAAAATGTCCTTCTACCTTTGGGTAAATAAAGATAGCCAATCGAGCACTCACATTCCTACGATAGAGGAGGGCAATGATAAAACATTTCACCGCTTATAATCTAATATATTTTGCACATAGGAAGTTTCCGGTCATTATTAGGTCTTACTTTGCACATTAGTCCATTTAGCATGTATCTCATACAAAACAACTAAATAAACATATATGCAAGAATATAAACTTGGTGGATCATGGACTTAGTGTTTGATCAAATTCGAGCTATATGAATTTGTTCAATCACAAAACCTAAGCAAGCACATCACATGTCTTCAAATGGTATTTGAACCTTTTACTCTTCAACTCTTGCAAGTCCATCAACTCCTTGATTGATCTTGAACTCCTTTGCAAGCTTGATTTCTAAAACTATTACACCACATACCTCACTACAATTCACTCTCTTGCAATGTATGTAAAAATGAGACTTACATCTCAATTACAAACCAAATGAATGAAATAATATTATTATAAAATCATCAAAATGAATATACAACTATTCATTCATTCAACTATTAGTCCATGATACATCCAAACATCCGCAATGCCAAGACATATCAAGAATGAATCATATACATAAGCATAAAGTAGTTTACTTCAAGTTTTATACTTTGAACCTTAAACATCTCATGTTTAACAACTAAAAGGACTTCTAACATGAATTAAAGTCATGATTATTGCATAAAATATCTCATATATATGCATAACATACAATAAAACATGCCAACATTAAAATAGTCCAAGGTATCAATAAACCGCCTCAGCTGTTTGAGTCAACCGATCGAGCTACTTGACCAGCTGGACTCAACCGGTTGGTCAAGTAGGAGTTGGTCAATTGTGTCATTCGAGCAACTCGACTGGCTAGGCTCGACTGACTGGTCCAAAGAGCCAACCAAAAATCCAGCTTTGAACACTTTGAGCTAGTATAATGTGTTTGAGTTGCTTTTTGCCATTCAAAACTAATCTACCATTATTTTTCTTGGACAAAAGGTGTTATATCTCATGTAATCACAAGGTTACATCTTATATAACTCAAATCAAACACAATAAATCATATATCAAATATACCATTGCTTGTATATATATCACATATACTCCAAGTCCTTTTAGCATTCAAAGCATGGAAACAATCAAACAACCATGTAATCGCATAGATATCAAGTCATGGCTCTTATACCAATAGAAGGATTGATATCTGCGATTGCACATAATGAATCAAAGATACGCAGCGGAATAAACTATGAAATACAATTTTTCAAAGCATATAAGACATTCATATGTGTAGATCAATCCTAACACTTGATATTTATGCAACATACATCTCAAACCAAAGGAAAAACAAGAAGAGAAGAATACCTCTTGAAGACCTAAGGTAAAGATTGCTTGGTGAAGCTTTGAGAATCCTTTGAACCTTCCACAAGTGTAAAAGTCCTAGATTGTCCACCTAGCAAGTTGAAGAAGCCTTTTTCTCTTCCTTGAGTTGTAGTGCTACCAAACTCCTTGGAGGATATATGAACGAGAACTCTTCTCTTATGAAAGATTACTTAAACTACTTTAGTTTTAGTCTTCTTTCTAAGTCTCAAAGATCATCCAAGATACAAAGCAAAAGGATAGAAGAACCTAACAGTTATGTTCTCTCTCTTACACTTGCACTCTTAGTGTTTGTATATATGTCTATATGAGGTAATGTGTAGAATAAGAAAACTTCTCTTTCTTCACATGTATATCGGCCAAGGCTACCCCAAAATGGGCAATAAAAACTTCTTTTTGCTTTATGTCTTCTCAAGACTTGTTAGGAAATTCTTAACCATTAAGTATAGCCACCTATGTGGACAATTGCCAACCATTGGATTTGTAAGATGAATGGCTAGGATCAAGTTTGGTAGCTTTATGTGTATTGGCTTATAACTTGCCACATCTTCAAATTTCTAGCCAATGGATAAAAGTAACACTTTATTCACTTGTACCAAGCACCTCAAACCTTTGTCAAGCTTACAAATTTCCCCCATTAACTTTTAATGGTTGAGACTACAATTATTAGGTCTTTAATAATTTCTTAGAGAAGATGATTCAAGTCCAAACAAGACTTAATCTTATTGCTAATATGGTGTGACTTTCTAGTTCATAGCCAAAAAGAACCTTTAATGCCAATCAAACTCTTTATTTGTTTTAGGAATTTCTCCTTGATTCTTGAAACACCCTTAAAGGTCTTGAGTGACGTCTAGCAACAAATCAATATAATTTGTAAGACAATGAAGTAATCATGTAATGAACCTATTTAGTTGCTAATTACTGTGCAATTCAATCATTCCATTATAATTTCCCGATTGAGTAAGAACCATGGTGCGATTAAGTTCATAGACTCAATTCTATGCATAGATTCAATGTGGTGAAATGAGAGATGACAACCATAGAAAAATACATTTCCATCAATCACACATTGGCCAAGGATTTCCTCATTTTACCAAACCTAATTAAATCGCATAGGACATCGCCTCATAACCCGAGGTAATAGATTCTTTCTTGACAAGAACTTGTCACTCTCTACATTGAAAGAACGATACTACAAGTGAACGTATATTTCTCATGGTTGGAAGAAGCATTATCCAAAAGTAAGCATCAAGCCTCAATACATATGACAGTCGTATTGTCTTAAGTCTAAGGATTACTTGCACTATTGCAACGAATACCAAATCATTAATCCATATCATATGATTTGTTATTCATGTCACGTTCAGTGATTATTCTACTAATACTCACTCACATGTTTGTTATTAGTGTCTCATGCTTGTATGGTATGTGACTCACCATCATTTATCATTAATATCTCATATTAATCTAAGGTAACAAACTGATGTGATAGTCTGTACTTGATTAGTTAAAGTCCTTTTTTAAAAAAATCTAAGAACTATGAACATTTTAAATATTTCCATGCTAAAGAAACATGCTCACATATTTTCAACTCTTGATAATATGTTTCTTTAATGAAAACACTAGGGACTCATGCATACGAGAAAGAATGAGAATATGAATGATTAAACATGTCATTTATATACAGAACAAGTAAACATCACAATGCCCAAATATAAGTCATCTAATTATAGCATTTAGGGCATATCTCCAACACCCATCACCTTTTTTATTTACCCAAATTCCCCCATGAAAGCAAACACCGTTAGAGTTTATTTGTTGTTTTACTTACTTTTGATTTCTACTTTGTTTATTACATGTACCACTTTTTCCATTTATTTTTTTTCTATGAAAATGGTATTAGTAATACATATTGGATAAATTAGTTATTAATATTTTCACAATAACATCAGTGAGGTAGTGTTTAGGAAAAAATATAAGCTACTTGTAATGTTTGTAATAAAATTGTTGATTGTCTAAAAGTCTTTTATATTTATCGGTACATTAAGTGCCAAGGGGAAACTTGTCGTCATATTCTATAACTCCGGACATGATTATTATTATTGGTCGTTTTATGTTTGGCTTTAAAAGAGATTAACTAGAAAGTGCATATCTCCTTGAACTTTACACTTACATTCATTCACGCACATAAACAGAACCTAAATTACCATAGCATATGTGTATACACTTAATCCTTCCATTAAATCTAAAAGCTACAGGTTTTTAAAACTATGGCCCATCTGCAGTATCCACAAATCAATAGTGAAAGGGGATTCGTGAGCCTCACAACCTTTGTCAACCATTTTATCAAATAGTTTTCATGCACTTTTAACACATCCGCAAATTAAGAGGAATAACTTGACATTATACAAAAATAAGTTAACAGTTTCAAATAGAAAAGAATGTAAAAATAAAACAAGCTACACATGCAACCAACATTCCCATTAAATGTAATCATCAAAAATCAAAAAAATATATAAAATAGAAACAAGATAAAAAAAAAAAAATGGTCACCAAACCTATAAAAAAATAGAAAAATAATAGAATTAAATATTGAAATAATATATTAAAGAAAATAAGGCCTCACCTTGATTATCTACTATTATCCTCAAAAAGTGTAAATGATTCACTTGATAAATATGGAAAATTGCTTACCAAAAATACAGTACGTGATGCAAAATTGCTCGCCGAAAATACAACACGTGATGCGCTTGGTTCTGATAAAGAAGAAGCAAAGAGGTAAGTGAGTGAGTAGAAGACGATGAAGGTAGTGGAAGTGTGTCTAAGAAGCTTTGTCATATTCGAATACAAATAAGGGTATAAAAGTAATTTCACATTTTAAAATATTTTTTAAGTGTCAAGGATAATTTAGTAATTGATTACTTTTAAGGGAAAATGGAAAATGGAAAATGGAAAATGGAAAATTTAACCCATTGTATGCTAGTATTATAGTGCAATGTCGGTCCCATGTGATATTAGCCAAATCAAGGGTAATAAAGTAATTAGAATCAAAATAAAATTAATACTTTAAAAAATGTTGAACATTAAATCAGTTAAATAGTCAACATTACTATGTGGGTCCTACAAGCATTTAATACAACTACAGATAGATTAGTAATTAGACATTAACATTAAATTTTTTTTTTTTTAAAGTATGATGAACATCAGCCGTTGATTCGAATCAACAGCTCACATTAATTCGCTCTGAAAACCCCACACCCCCGGATAGGAGACGATCCCAAAATAAAGACCTTTAACAGGCATATAGGTCGCATCAAGCCTATTGGTCACATCACGTAGAACATAGACCTTCAACTAAGCCTACAAGCCACATCAGGTTGAGCATGGACCTCCAATGAATCCACGAACTTCTACATTGTTTCAGGTTCAGCGAATGGACGATGTTTCCCATATAACAAATTTGGTAAACTAAAATTACAACTAGTTACTTTTTTTAACTCGTAAATAGTTCACTTAGAGAATGGGGAACAAATTACATTTGTCAAAATCTAGTTTCAACTTAGGGTATCTTCAATAAGATTTTTAAAATACCAAATTTTACAAATTTAAATATTTTTAGAGACTTCAATCTCTAAGAATCATTATTAATGATTTAAATATATATAGAACCCACTACTTTTTCAACTTTTAAGCTAAAATAGAGACTCAATCTCTATTTTTGACTCTAAATTAATAATTTAAATATACATAAGGCCCACCACTTTTCTCAACTTTTAAGCCAAAATAGAGATGGGTCTCTATTTTTGGCTCTAAATTTAGAATCAAAAATAGAGACTGGGTCTCTATTTTGACTTAAAAGTTGAAAAAAATAGTGGGTCTCATGTATATTTAAATCATTAAATAATTTTTAGAGACTGAGGTCTCTAAAAATATCCAAATTTAAAAAGTTTGGTATTTTACAGACCCCATTAGGCTATCCTCAATGGAGTATCTATAATGGGTCTCTATCCATCATTTTAGAGACCCATATAGAGACCAAATAGTGTTTTAGAGACTCACTTAGAGACCAAGACAAAAAAATTATTTTAAAGACTCATTTAGAGACCAAGATAAAAAAAAATCCCCGATGACGGTCTCCATAAAATTGAGTTTCTATATTGTGTTAATTTTAATTTTATATAATAATTTGATTATGTGTTTTTTTTAATTAATTGTTATTTAGATTATTTCAACTTCTTTAACGAATATTTCAACCAAAAAATAAATAAATTACAACGAACATAACATTTAAAAAACAACTATACGTAAAAAAAAATCTTAATTAAATTTTACCCATTAATTAATTTTTTCACCTAAACTAAAAATAAAGTAGAAAATTTTATTTTTTCAACAAGCAGTAATATTGGTTCCAAAAAAAAAAGCAGCAATAAAAAAATAAAAATACAAAACCATAATTAGAAAAATTGTCTAATTAAAAAATCCTAAATGCAAAACCTTAATTAAAAAATCTAATTGAAAAAGCTTAATTATAAAATCTCTTTTAAAAAACCCTAAATAAATATATATAAAAAATTTAATTAAAAAATAATAATAATAACCCTAACTATAAAAGCCGCCCCCCTCCCCACCCAATCTTTCCCTTTTTAGCAGCGACCCACCCGCTCCCCCCCCCCCCCCCCCTCTCCTCCTCCTCCTCCTCCTCCTCCTCCTCCCTTCTTCTTCCCCTTTTTTTCCCTACAACGCATCAGCGCCCCCTTCTTCTTCCCCTTTTTTCCCTGCAGCGCATCAGCGCCTCCTGCCCCCCCTCCCCTTCTCTTCACCGCTGCATCCCACCCCCCCCCTCCCCTGTCACGCCCCAACTCGACCCCACCTACGATCAGTCAGGACGCAACGGAATTTCGGCGGCATAACGACAGTAAACAGATTTCCGAGGTTCTAAACCAACCTCATTAAACATCATACATCCCGTAATTCCTCAATATAAACAACAACATACAACACAACCATATTATACAATAAAACATCCTCGTTATACGCCTCCGTTCCAACATGACATACAATACCTCAACTTTATCATACATTTCAAAAGTAAGTTGAGACACAACTACAATTTAACCATAGACAAAAGGAAACCGCTAAGTTAACATCATTTGGTTCAACATCTTTTCAATATCTATTACATTAAGAACCGTAAAGCATATAAAGTCTATTAAACTAATATACAAGACATTTAACAACATAAAGTCATAGATAAGACTCGGGAACATATGACTCATCCACAAAAGGCACATTTTCCACATTCTCCTCTTCAGGAGGCACGTACCCGTAATCTTGTGAAAGTACACCTGAAACATGCATTAATAGAGAGTGAGCTTATATACATAAGCCCAGTGAGGATCCGATAGATCTCGACAGTATTCACTACGCTCCTTGGATTTAGTCCTTTGAGCAAGTAAACACACAACAACAATAATAACATAAATAAAGCTATCATCACATAACTATATGACCATTCAATAAGGATACTCTATTTGGTGTAGCTCCAAACGCCATCACGATCTCAACCGTTCTTCTTATAACTCCCCATTACTCACGCACCCGAGGTACCTCACTATCCCCTTCCCTCCATGACATCTCCGTCATGCGAGCTGGGGGTAGCCTATGGCAGTCATGCCGGTTTCAACCCGACAGCCCGACGCTGCCCGAGAGGTGGCACACACATACCAAGGCTCCATATTCATCAATCATCATGCAAGCATAAATCGATCAATCAATTGGGAGATCAGCAACAAGAGTGCCCGATTCCCGCATTCAATAATAATCAATCAATAACATCAATATAACATCAATATTAAATTAAACATCAAACAACGTAGTTAGATGACAAAGTAGGCCATCTAACCGGACATGCATAATATTCATAATTAAACTCTAAATTACTCAACAACAACTCACCATTCATCACTCGAACACTACCCAACCATCTAAGGCATCGTTCAAGAAATTAAAGAATGACAACCTAACTTCTAAAATTCATAACTTACAATCTACTAATCCAAACATTGCTAAATCAGTTCCTATCACTCACCCATTCAACCTACTACATTAGCCCTCTCGGAAATCCACCATAACACCTCCAAAACATGCCCGATAACCCTAAAACCCTATGACGTCATGGCTGGATTTTCCGGATTTTCACACAAACAATGTAATCGAAAATTCGGCATTACAACAGCGCTAACACGTAATTATCAAGTATTTAGAAATCGACGGCAATCGATTTCGAGCAACGCAACTCAATTAAATCAACTTTGAACATTTTAATC
Source organism: Ehretia macrophylla (assembly GCA_037974665.1). Taxonomy (NCBI): domain Eukaryota; kingdom Viridiplantae; phylum Streptophyta; class Magnoliopsida; order Boraginales; family Ehretiaceae; genus Ehretia; species Ehretia macrophylla. The sequence goes on along the minus strand of CM075771.1, from coordinate 63,812,945 downwards.
AAAATTAAATACCCGGAAAATAAAAATTATGCTATATCCGACAGAAATTCGTAGTATTAGTATATAATGATCCCTAGCATGCAAGGAGCAATAATCTATCATCAGATTTCAATTCTAACGGTTCAATCTTCATTTATACGCAAAAACACAAAAATGACATTTTGAGATCTAGAATTTTTCTCTCACCTTAGATGCGATATAAGCCTAGGAATGCGTGCAATGCGTGCCCAACAAGCAGAATCCAAGTCGGTGCGAAGTTTCACGGACAAAAACTAGGTTTTTCTTTGAAAAATTGATTGAAAAGCTTGAGTTTTCTTTCTTCTCTTTTCTCCCTCAACCCCTCGGCAATGTGTGTGTGTGTGGTGGTGTTTTTGTGTTGTGTGAGTGTGTGTAGGTGACAATAGCTTATAAGGTCAATTTTTTTAATTAAAGTCAAAGTTATTTTAATAGGTATTTTTGTGTTTTTAATGTCTTTAATTGCATTTTAGTGATCACCAAGTTAAAATTAATTATGCAACCCCCAAGATATCTCAAGTGAGTTATTTTTAGGTGACAAGAAGTTTTACATTCAAAGAATTCCACCCGAGTCGGCTTAAAACTCGATTTTCGCAAAAGTCGGTGTAAAAACCCTAATAAATTCTTAAGCCGGTTTTAAAACCGTTTTCATCAAACACAGGTCTATTAAAGTCCGTGGACTAGGTCTAGAAGGGTTAAAAAGACCAGTTTCAAAATTATAGCGGACGTGTTTCGAAAACACTATTCACTGAAAATCGACGATAAATTTTCTGACTCCGTTTTTGATGAAAATTTCATGAATGCACATTTAGCACGTATTAGAAGTATTGAAATCAAAATTATAACTTTCTAGGTCCTATAGCACATAAACAGGTTATATGCACGCAAAACGAGGTAAAGCACGTAAAATGAGATAAGCAAGAAAGTGGGGTTTCACATTCTCCCCCCCTTATAGAAATTTCGTCCTCGAAATTCTTACTTGATGTACGGAAAAGATCTGGGTATTGCTGCTGCATCTGATCTCGTCTCTCCCACGTAGCTTCCTCAATGCCGTGATGCTTTCACAACACCTTAACCATCGGAATCCTCTTCGACCTCAACTCTCGGCCCATCTGATCTAGAATACGAATCGGACGCTCGTCATAAGTCAAATTCTCTCGAAGCTGTAACGGCTCTGGCTCAAGAATATGAGAAGGATCCGGATTGTATTTCCGCAAATTAGACACGTGAAACACATCGTGGACATTAGAGAAGTTTTCCGGTAGAGCCAACCGATATGCCAACTTACCAACCCTGCCAGTAATCTCAAACGGCCCAACAAATCTCGGACTCAGCTTACCACCTTTACCATAACGAACAAACCCCTTTCGAGGAGACAATCTCAAGAAAACCCGATCTCCAACTGCAAACTCCAAGTCTCGACGACGCTTATCAGCATAACTCTTGAATCTACTCTGCGCTGTAAGCATTCTCTGCCTGATCAACTGAACATTCTCGATCTTCTCAAGAAGTTCTGGCATGATAGTCGGATCAATAGTCTTCATCTCTCCTACCTCGTCCCAATATAAAGGTGAACGGCACTTACGACCGTAAAGAGCTGCAAAAGGTGCCATCCCAATAGTAGCTTGATAACTATTGTTATAGGCAAACTCGGCAAGTGGTAGATGTTTCTCCCAGTTCTTCCCAAAGTCCAGAACACAAGCCCTAAGCATATCTTCCAGAATCTGAATAGTCCGCTCAGACTGACCGTCGGTCTGTGGATGATACGCTGTACTGAAGTTCAACTGAGTACCCAAAGTCTCCTGAAGTTTCTCCCACAAACGAGAAGTAAATCGAGGATCTCGATCAGAGACAATACTAGATGGAATACCGTGAAGTCTAACAATCTGATCCAGATAGAGATCCGTCAGCTTTGTAACCTCATCTCCTAACCTCATCGAGATAAAATGAGCTGTCTTCGTCAAACGATCCACAACAACCCAAACTGCATCATTACCCCTCGGTGATTTAGGCAAACCAGTGACGAAGTCCATCGTAATATGCTCCCATTTCCACTCTGGTATAGCCAACGGTTGAAGCAAACCTGCTGGTCGTTGATGTTCGGCTTTCACTCTCTGACAAGTCAAACATCTAGACACAAACTGAGCAACCTCCCTCTTCATGTTGTTCCACCAGTAATGCTGTTTCAAATCCCGATACATCTTGGTCCCACCAGGATGAATAGTATATTTAGAATTATGAGCTTCCTCCAGAATACCTCGTCTCAAGCCCGGTTCATCGGGAACACAAACCCTGTTCCGAAACCGAAGAATACCATCCTCATGCACTTTAAAGTCAGACTGATCATCCGAAATCTGATCCTTGATCTTCTGAAGGTTAACATCAAGCTGCTGAGCTTCCCTGATCTGAGACAACAATAAAGGCTGAATGCGGAGATGTGAACACATCACCCCAACCTGAGTGAACTCTGGTCTCCAATAACTAAACTCCTCAAGAACCTCCCACTTCTTGACAGCCAAACAAGAAATACTAGCCTTCCGGCTGAGAGCATCTGCCACAACATTTGCCTTACCAGGCAGATAATTGATAGAACAATTATAATCTCCAAGAAGCTCCATCCACCTCCGCTGGCGCATATTCAACTCCTTCTGTGAGAATAAGTACTTAAGACTCTTATGATCAGTGAAAATCTCGAACTTACTGCCCCACAGATAATGACGCCACTTCTTGAGTGCAAAGACAACTGCTGCCAACTCAAGATCATGAGTCGGATAATTCACCTCATAAGGCTTCAACTTCCTGGAAGCATAGGCAATAACTCGGCCATCCTGCATAAGAACACATCCCAAGCCCTCCTTGGATGCATCGCTGTAAATGACCATATTATCGGTCCCCTCTGGTAGAGCAAGTACTGGAGCGGTAGTTAACCTCTTTTTCAACTCCTGAAATCCACTCTCACACTTCTCGTCCCAATTAAAGATAGTCCGTTTCTGAGTCAACTTAGATAGTGGCCCCGCAATCTTTGAGAAGTCCTTGACAAACCTACGGTAATAACCCGCCAAGCCAAGGAAACTACGGTGACCCGTAACACTCTCTCGCCGCTTCCAAGACATCACCGATTCAATCTTAGTGGGATCTACAGAAATACCACTCTGTGTAATAACATGGCCAAGAAAAGAAATCCGTCGCAGCCAAAATTCACATTTGCTGAACTTGGCAAACAACTGATGCTCCTGCAACTTCTCTAATACAAGCCGTAGATGTTGCTCGTGCTCCAATTCAGATTTAGAATAGACCAAGATATCATCAATAAAAATCACCACGAACTGGTCCAAGTACGGCTGAAAGACTCGATGCATAAGATCCATGAATGCTGCCGGTGCATTAGTCAAACCAAAGGGCATAACAACAAACTCATAATGCCCGTACCGAGTCCTGAAGGCAGACTTCGGAACATCGTCTGAGCGAATCCGAAGCTGATAATACCCCTGCCTCAAATCAAACTTAGAGTAGACTTTGGCTCCCTGAAGTTGATCAAACAACTCATCAATCAGTGGCAAAGGATATTTATTCTTGATAGTCACCTGATTCAAACCACGGTAATCTATACACAATCTCAAGGTACCATCCTTCTTCTTCACAAACACAACAGGAGCCCCCCAGGGTGAAGAGCTCTGCTGAATAAATCCTTTCTCCACCAACTCCTGTAACTGAGTCTTCAACTCCTTCAACTCAGCTGGTGCCATCCGGTATGCCGATTTAGAAATAGGTTGAGTACCGGGAACAAGATTAATCACAAACTCGATATCCCTATCTGGCGGCAATCCTGGCAACTCCTCGGGAAATACATTAGGATATTCCCGGATAATAGGGACTTCCTCAAGCTGTAGCTTAACAGATGGCTTGTTGATCAAATAAGCTAGATAACCCGAACACCCCTTACTCACCAACTTAACGGCTTTAGTTGCTGAGATAACAAAACTCGTCTTAGCACCCCGGTTACCCGCTACCTCAACTACTGGCTGATCTGGCAAACGAAACTGTACTACCTTGGTTCTACAGTTCAACTGGGCATCATACTTAGAAAGCCAATCCATACCCAAGATAACATCATACCCCCGGATAGGAAATAAAATAAGGTCCGAAGGAAAATTATGCCCCTTAACATGTATTATACAATCCTTACATACTAAGCCAGTAACATACTTATCAGTCAAAGAGGTACTAATTTCAACCACATAAGGCAATCTTTCAGGTTGCAATTTAACACGTTGCACACAAGCAGGAGTAATGAAAGAATGCGTAGCACCAGAATCAATCAACACTTTAACAAGTTGATCAAGTATAAGAAAGTTACCTTCCACAACTGCAGTCTCCTCAGGCATCTCCTCTAAGTCAACTGCATAAGCCCGAGCCTGAACCCGCTGCTGCTGTGGTACACTGCCCGTAGGCCTACCCTGATAACCCTGAGTCGCTGCCCGACCCTCAGTCCTCGCATACTTAGGGCAATCCCTCACCCTATGATCGATGCTACCACAACCCAAACATGTCCCTGCCTTTACCCTGCAGTCGGACTCTACATGCCCTGAGCGCTTGCAGTAATTACACTGCGATGATGTGGCACTAGCACTGCCCCTAGAATAACCAGAAGCTGAAGAAGCAGCTGATACAGCCTGCTGCTGAGGTCTCACCACACTAGGCCTGTACTGACCCTGAGACTGGGCTGGCCTAAACTGAGTCTGAACCTGATATGGCCTCTGCTGAAACTGAGGCCGATAATAACTCTGCTGACTCTGTGGCCTAAAAGAACCCTGCTGGGCAGGTGGCCTGTAGACAACCTGTTGTACTGGAGGCCTATATAAAACCTGCTGGCCCGGCGGCTGATACGGCCTCTTACTAGGCTGACTGGAGACAATCTGATCCCCTTTCCTCTTCTCCAATCTAGAAGCTGCATCAAAAGCCTCAGTGAAAATATCATAACGATTCAGAGCCATCACATCCTGAATCTCGGGCCGCAACCCCAACATAAACCTGCGAGTCCTCCGCTCCTCGTCTACCACATACTCCGGTGCATACCGGGACAATCGAGTAAATGTGGCCTCATATTGAGCCACTGTAGCATCTCCCTGGACCAAGGCTAGAAACTCGGCCTCTCTCCGTTCCCTGCAAATCCTCGGGACATACTTTGCCCGGAAAGCCATCAGAAAGGTACCCCAAATATAAGGAATACCCTGTGCCGCCCAACTAGTCCTTACCGTGCGCCACCACTCCTCTGCCTCGTCATCTAACAAATACACGGCAAAAGAGACTTTCTGCTCATCAGTATAGCCAAGTGGATCATAAATCTTCTCCAACTTGCTAATCCATACCTCCGCCTTCCTATCATCCGGCTCCCCCTGAAATCTCGGTGGGTGATATCCTAAAAAGTCCTTCACGGTACCACGCCCGTGGTTACCACCCTGAATATTCAGAAGCTGAGCCTGCATAGCCTGATTCTGGGCAGCCTGCCCTGCTAATAACTGTGCCTGACTAGCCACTAACTCTGCAATCCGCTCCATAGCGGCTCCAAATCGGTCATCACCCCCGTCACGGCCCGGTGCCACGTTACTCGGAGTCTCATCAGTCAACTCAGGCCTACCTCTGGTTCTCGGTCGACCGGCCATTCTACTAATCAAAGAGTTAGCACAGTTATAGCACGTAGACAGGTTATAAACAACTATTAACACATAAATAACAAACTCATATAAAACACATAAACAAATTGATCATATAATCACATAAGCACTTAAATCACATAATCACTTAATCAATTAATCATACCAATACATATTTCATTTTTCTTTCCTTTCATACATATTTCATGCTAAGACCATTACCCACATTCCGAGAATACCCCGGCTGACAACTAACATGAGCTCTGATACCACTTAAACTGTCACGACCCAACTCGACCCCACCTACGATCAGTCAGGACGCAACGGAATTTCGGCGGCATAACGACAGTAAACAGATTTCCGAGGTTCTAAACCAACCTCATTAAACATCATACATCCCGTAATTCCTCAATATAAACAACAACATACAACACAACCATATTATACAATAAAACATCCTCGTTATACGCCTCCGTTCCAACATGACATACAATACCTCAACTTTATCATACATTTCAAAAGTAAGTTGAGACACAACTACAATTTAACCATAGACAAAAGGAAACCGCTAAGTTAACATCATTTGGTTCAACATCTTTTCAATATCTATTACATTAAGAACCGTAAAGCATATAAAGTCTATTAAACTAATATACAAGACATTTAACAACATAAAGTCATAGATAAGACTCGGGAACATATGACTCATCCACAAAAGGCACATTTTCCACATTCTCCTCTTCAGGAGGCACGTACCCGTAATCTTATGAAAGTACACCTGAAACATGCATTAATAGAGAGTGAGCTTATATACATAAGCCCAGTGAGGATCCGATAGATCTCGACAGTATTCACTACGCTCCTTGGATTTAGTCCTTTGAGCAAGTAAACACACAACAACAATAATAACATAAATAAAGCTATCATCACATAACTATATGACCATTCAATAAGGATACTCTATTTGGTGTAGCTCCAAACGCCATCACGATCTCAACCGTTCTTCTTATAACTCCCCATTACTCACGCACCCGAGGTACCTCACTATCCCCTTCCCTCCATGACATCTCCGTCATGCGAGCTGGGGGTAGCCTATGGCAGTCATGCCGGTTTCAACCCGACAGCCCGACGCTGCCCGAGAGGTGGCACACACATACCAAGGCTCCATATTCATCAATCATCATGCAAGCATAAATCGATCAATCAATTGGGAGATCAGCAACAAGAGTGCCCGATTCCCGCATTCAATAATAATCAATCAATAACATCAATATAACATCAATATAACATCAATATTAAATTAAACATCAAACAACGTAGTTAGATGACAAAGTAGGCCATCTAACCGGACATGCATAATATTCATAATTAAACTCTAAATTACTCAACAACAACTCACCATTCATCACTCGAACACTACCCAACCATCTAAGGCATCGTTCAAGAAATTAAAGAATGACAACCTAACTTCTAAAATTCATAACTTACAATCTACTAATCCAAACATTGCTAAATCAGTTCCTATCACTCACCCATTCAACCTACTACATTAGCCCTCTCGGAAATCCACCATAACACCTCCAAAACATGCCCGATAACCCTAAAACCCTATGACGTCATGGCTGGATTTTCCGGATTTTCACACAAACAATGTAATCGAAAATTCGGCATTACAACAGCGCTAACACGTAATTATCAAGTATTTAGAAATCGACGGCAATCGATTTCGAGCAACGCAACTCAATTAAATCAACTTTGAACATTTTAATCAAAATTAAATACCCGGAAAATAAAAATTATGCTATATCCGACAGAAATTCGTAGTATTAGTATATAATGATCCCTAGCATGCAAGGAGCAATAATCTATCATCAGATTTCAATTCTAACGGTTCAATCTTCATTTATACGCAAAAACACAAAAATGACATTTTGAGATCTAGAATTTTTCTCTCACCTTAGATGCGATATAAGCCTAGGAATGCGTGCAATGCGTGCCCAACAAGCAGAATCCAAGTCGGTGCGAAGTTTCACGGACAAAAACTAGGTTTTTCTTTGAAAAATTGATTGAAAAGCTTGAGTTTTCTTTCTTCTCTTTTCTCCCTCAACCCCTCGGCAATGTGTGTGTGTGTGGTGGTGTTTTTGTGTTGTGTGAGTGTGTGTAGGTGACAATAGCTTATAAGGTCAATTTTTTTAATTAAAGTCAAAGTTATTTTAATAGGTATTTTTGTGTTTTTAATGTCTTTAATTGCATTTTAGTGATCACCAAGTTAAAATTAATTATGCAACCCCCAAGATATCTCAAGTGAGTTATTTTTAGGTGACAAGAAGTTTTACATTCAAAGAATTCCACCCGAGTCGGCTTAAAACTCGATTTTTGCAAAAGTCGGTGTAAAAACCCTAATAAATTCTTAAGCCGATTTTAAAACCGTTTTCATCAAACACAGGTCTATTAAAGTCCGTGGACTAGGTCTAGAAGGGTTAAAAAGACCAGTTTCAAAATTATAGCGGACGTGTTTCGAAAACACTATTCACTGAAAATCGACGATAAATTTTCTGACTCCGTTTTTGATGAAAATTTCATGAATGCACATTTAGCACGTATTAGAAGTATTGAAATCAAAATTATAACTTTCTAGGTCCTATAGCACATAAACAAGTTATATGCACGCAAAACGAGGGAAAGGACGTAAAATGAGATAAGCAAGAAAGTGGGGTTTCACATCCCCTACTACCATCTTCTTCGCTGCCACCCCACCACCGGCAAAACCACCAACACAAACTTTATGTTTTTTTTTTTTTTTCAGATCTGTGTTTACCTTTTTTTTTTGTTATTTGTTGAAAAATAATTGTATTGTAATTTTTTTTATGTTTGTTAAATTTTTTTTGTTGCTGTTTGTGCTCATTTTTTGTACTTTTTTTTTTTCAGATCTAACGATGTCAGACGTCAAATCTGATATTGTTTTTTTTTTAGACTCATTTTTGTCTTCTTGTATAGTCTCTATTTTCTTCAACAAATTTGTTGAAGAAAATGGAGACTATGTACTATTTTGAAAACTTAAAACTTGAGTGATGTCATGATTTTACAAAAAATTATCAAATAGTATTTTAAAGACCCCTATTGGTGATGAATTTTGATCAATGGAGTCTCTAAAATATGAATTATTGCTATTTAGAGACTCCTTAAAAATTCCATTGAGGATGCCCTTAGAGATAGCCTTAGGCCCTATTTTTTAGAGAGTGAAATAGATTTTGATCAACTAGAGCCCACAAAGCAATAAATCTAACTTGGACCACAAATTAGAATACACCTATAAATACTCAAGTTAGTGAAAACCCTTGGAAGGTTATGCCTTTATCCTCTATACTCTTTAAAAGACCATGATGTCTTCTCATCATTCTCGTGAATCGAAACCACCATAATTAATGACCTTTCCACTTCTCTTTGATGCTTTGATTCTTTTACTTCTACGTATGATTAAAATGTGCAAACAACTAGGACTATCATGTGCATATTATTAAATTAATTGAGTAGAATGATGCCTCTTATTTCTCTCATCTTCGATTGATTAACGTTCATACATTCTTTCTGATACCAAGTCCTTTTTTTATGCAATGTAATATACTCATCCAAATATTTCTTTGTAATATGAAACTCACAAGCAGACCATTTCTAAATTAACTAATTAATTTGACACTTAAATTCCTTTTTGGCCTAGATATCATTTACAATCTCATTTCCATATAAGCTAATTAATTTTGTTGTTCTTGTCACCGACTCACAATGATGCCTACATAGTGGGCAACAGAATGTAATCATGACCAATCTATTTTTTTTAGCTCTTTCTATACTCTCTACATTTTTCTCTTATTGAAATTCTTACCTGAACCCCTTATCCATTTAAAAAGCCCTATTGCTTAACCTCATTGAATTAAAATGAACCCCTTTTTTCACAATCTATCCTAAAAAGTTGTGAGACTCCCCCTCGAGGCCCCTTGAGAGGTGTTAGAGGCACAAGAGAAAAGGCTTATGCGTGAACTCCATGAGATTCGCAAAACCCTAGCCAACTTAACTCTCAACGCCAACATAAATCATAAAGATAGCAAGACTAATCGTGCAGGAAAGAAGTCTATGGCCAACCTAGCAATTAGCGTGTTCTTGATATTCGTAATTGACAACCAATTTATGAGGGCGAACCTCTCCATCTTTCTTACCCTCATTGGTAAAAAAATAATAACCATTTTTGTTACCTTGGATGGTGGAACACAATGCTAGCCGATGTTGTTTATATGTAGATTGGTATATTTGTTGCTCACAGACCCACCACCCACCACCCACCACCCACCGCCTTTCGAGTTAGGACAGAATGAGCAAATATTTCCCTAGATTCTATGCATCATTCATATGTAGTGCATTTTGTTTCACTTGTAAAACCTATTGCATCTTTCACCTCTTTGTCCAAGGCAAGGAAAGCGAGAAAAGCAATCCGGTAATGCAATCAAGCAGTTACAATAGTGCATTTTGTTTCAGGTTCAGCAAATGGACGATGTTTCCCATATAACAAATCTGGTAAACTAAAACTACAACTAGTTACTTTTTTCAACTCATTAGTAGTTCACTTAGAGAATGGGGAAATTATATTTGTCAAAATCTAATTTCAACTTGGGGTCTCTTCAATAAGGTCTCTAAAATACCAAACTTTTCAAATTTATATATTTTTAGAGACTCCAATATCTAAAAATCATTATTAATGATTTAAATATATATGCCCCCCCCCCCCCCCCCCCAAAGGTAAAGCAATTGACTTGCTAACAGCCAAAGGCCATTCGAATCTTAGAATATGTCATTTGTCGATACTAATTCCAGAGCAATAAGGTAAACTCCTTCCTAAGATGCTAAAGAGATGTCCCTGAGAATCATATCTCTTAATTGTAAATCTTTCAGTGCATATTCCATTCTACTATAGCCTAGGGATAGCACTTCCTTCAAAATGTATATTAAGAATTTTGTGTGGAATCTAGGGCGAATACGTAAATATATTGAAAATATGGATACACAACAATGATTCAATACCTAACCACAATCCCATAATTGCAACTACGATATGCTGTATTTAGATGAGATGCCTATTATATCTGCAAGTGACAGATCATTTCATCAGCCTTTCTAATTGGATCGAATTCTACATTACCATCTTATTTTCACAAACAATAGAGATACAACATCAAGAGTCGGAAACAATCATGCGAGCAAGATGGTAACAATCCTCGACGCACCTTTCCTGAAATGATCTGTAAACTTACACCCGAAAATATATAAATATACAAACCATCTATGCAAAAGGATTTCCTCCAATGGATGCAACAGGCCCTTGAGTTTGCACATTCCTGCACATTAAGCAACTTTATCCATTCAGCTGAATATGTTTAATGAAAGGTATCAACACAGCCATCTCAAGTGGTGGAAGCAACAATAATTTCTTACAATGAAAATAATCTATCCAGATGAATATCATCACGTTAGGCACCACCTTGCAGACAATAGCATTTCCCATTCTTTAGTGTGAATCCCCTCCTGCCACACTTGGTGTGGTGTTCTAAGAAAAGTTGAAGTGGGAGAACACTGACCTTTTACATTTAATAATTAAAAGTAACTAAATGTTGGAAAGTAGGCCGAAGTAGATATATTTTATTTATATGACATTGTTCAAGAATAGACATTCAAATTTAAGAGAAACATGAGAGTGGCAGAAGAGCACAAGAGAAATTACTTTCTCTTTTTGGATTGTTTTGCACCCACATGATATAGCAGAAGAGGGTTAAGAGGCAAACATCCTCTTATGCATGCATAAACACAGAGGGAGGGGGGCAGAGCAGATGACACCAGAGAGAAAGAGACATCCACCAGCAAAGTTACACTTAAATCAGTTCATTCAGCACTCTAACCAATTACTGGGAGGAGTGTCAGACAAACATTCGTTCTACATGGCTCTAACAATTCTGCCTCAAATAGTTCATTCAATACCTGGTTTTCTCTAGGGACTAGGGGCTTGTTCATTTTGAGAATTAAATTCTAGGAATTAAAATTTTGGGAAATCAAATCCTCACTAATTGCATTTTTAAGAATAGGAATTCCTCTGTTTGTTTAGTCACTGGAATCCAATGAAGAAATAAACTTTCATTAATAGTTTTCTGAACAAACGTTGTCATGCAAGTTTCAGTAGGAACTGAATTCCCCACATAAATGCAATTTCAAGGAATTAGGTGTTGCTAACAGAACACCTATAGTTGCTATGCTATTTCCAGACTCCTACCTGAATTGCCTCCAAACAGACCCTAGAACAAAATCAAACATTTACACTAGCATGTAAAATTCATACGTAAGCTAATAATTAGTATTACATGTTCAATTTATGAATGACTCTTATGTTTCTGTTCTCTGAGAGAACCTAACTTTGTATAAGGGGAAGTTCGTGGAGCCTGACTTTTCATTATGAATTGAAAAATGGTTCTCTAGAACCGATCTTGTGTGTAAACTAGAATGTTAATAAGTTTCTATTGCAAATCCATCTCCAAAATCATCATCTTATTTACACATTTACATTATTTACTAAAATAAAAGGATACGCTTTCAAGAGAACACCACCAAAACACTCAAATTAAAAGTTCAACTTCTTAAGAGAGAACATCGTAGGATCAACGAATCACAATCAGCGAACCAAAAGAAACAGATATCAAGCCTGGATCTAAGTTTAGCTTCCCATTAATTATTTTAGTAAAAAGAGAGCCAGAAATCATGCAATTTTGCATAAATCCACAGAGCTCTTTCATGATACATTTTCACAATTTGACTAGTTCTGCCATTAAGCAACTAAACTAGCCTCACAAATCTACTCATTAGATTATTCTCTACAGCAATGTTGTATTCAATGCATAAAAGGCATTGCATATTATTCACTTCACAGTGGTCTAACAAGTTAATCAGAGTTACCGAAAATGACTTACGGAATTTGAGTGGTCGGTGCTTGCCCAGCAAGCAATTCTAAGGCCCCTACAGAATCAAAACAGAGTACGTCAAAGAGAAACAATCAATGAAACTGGAAGCACCACTTTTGAGGATCGAAGCTCACCCACCTTGTGGTCCATTAGGAATATAAGGCATCACTGGGCTTGGGGTAAACCAAGGCTGAGTTACAGAACCAGCAAAAGAAGGTGGCATCTCATCATTCGGCAGTGCAGCTTGTAAGGAGCCCATGTCCCAAAACTGAGGATGGAGATACGTGATCCCGGAATTAGGAATTCCCAAGAATATGAAAATAATTTCAAATTAAACAAAAATGATGACACTCGCAGGAACCAGTTGTTTTGCTGAAAATGTAAAAGCTATATTATTGTGCATAAATGCAGGTTGATGGCATTTCCCACTGCAAAGGGAATCAAGCTTCAGAGGATACCAACACTGGATAGGCCAACTTTCTATTTTTTCTTCTTTTTTTTTTTTTTTTTTTATAAATAAAAAGATTGATTAAGTAGCTTCAACAGTTGATTTTGAGCTAACATGTACTCTCCAACAGATATGGGCCTCAGGTATTAACAACCAGAGTGCATTTATATGTTTCCTGAAAAGTAGTGAAACAAAGAAAAACAGCAGAAGACTGGTATCAGCAGAAACACAACTGGAAAATCCTTCCCTGAGTCATAAGATGATTGAAAAGGCCCTGGACCCCTACATAAGAACCTAGTTGCAGAGTTTGGGTTATACAATGAAGAGAAATAACTTTAAAAAGGCCGTGTACTTCTCCATAATGACAACTAATCAACAACACCAAGTGTACGTAAAGAAGGTAAACCAACTAATCCTGTAGAGACTTTGCGATAGCTGAGAACAAAGACTCCATATCAGATGCAGGACAGACCCAGCAGAATGTCTTAGTTGAGTATTCAGGTAAGTTTGTGTAATGCACGGCTAACATTAGCAGGTTATAATACTAGTTGTGTGACGCCCAAGATTTTTGCCATACATTCACTTACGGTTACATCCATTAGTTGCGCATTTCTTCTATGCTTTATTTACTATCTTCTTTAAGTTACTATTCCTTCCGTTTTCAACTGCCTAATATTAATGAATTAGCATTTTTATTAAATCATATTAATTATAGTAGGAATGAGAAAAATGTGCATTTGAGCTAGGATCGATAGGAGCCTTCGTTTAGAAAATGGTTTAGTAAACTAGTAAATAGTGTTAAGTAACTTAACTTAGTGTTTTATTTAGTTAGCACCTAATTGCACCTTAGGCTCGTTTTTAAACTATCTATACTTATTTTAATAACCCACTTAAGCACCTAACATGACCCCCCCTTAATATAACTCTCACAACACACACTTAAACTCATAACTAGCAAAGAAAAAATAAAATAAAAGCTGAAAAGTTCCTGTAGCAGGGCCGAGAGCCTCTTGCAGTCATAAGGAAGAAATTTTGATCTTCAACTCTTCAATCCAAGCCTCTCCAAGCCTAGAGCAAGTAGTTTAAGGTGTGTGCAAGCCTTCTAGGTGTTCCTACGCGCTTTAGGTGAGGGATTTCATGACTCTTTTTGCATATTTAAAATGTTACATATTTCTTGAATTGCTAGAAATGCTATCAAATGCTATTGCAAAGCTTATTTATGCTATTATACATTGTATATAAGTGCTAAAGAACACACTTAAGCCATTAGTTTGCATTTTAAACGGTTGGAATCGTTACTTTGATTTTATGAGGTGAATAGTGACGGAATTTTAGGGTTTTGTATAATTGTGCGTATTAGCTTGATTCATTGCTTCTAATAAATGCCTTAGGTGCTAATGAAGGTAGTCCAATAGCCCCATGTCCTCGAATTTCTCTAAACTTGCATAAAACGTGACATAGCCGACTTTTTAAAAGGGATTTCGGGGTTAATGCTAATCCGGGTGGAATTGAACTTCACATTTGGTATTCTTAGGCTACCTAGGTGTTATAGAAGCTTTGCTAACCCTCGTTTGGATCCCGGTTTAGGTATGTGTAGTTCAAAGCCATAAGAGAAAAATTGGGGCTTTTGGGGTAATTGTGAGTATTTGAATGTGTTTGATGGTTTTAAGGGTGCCTTAAGGGTTAATTAGGGGAATGGTATAGCTTCCCCCATGAATTCGAAACATTAACTTTGATTTGGAAGGAAAATGGATTAGGATAAAAGGGGGATAATTGAAAAATGAATGATTTTTCGCTTCTATAACCTTGTAAGTGTGTATTAAGTGTTTAATTACAATTATAAGATGTTTATGAACTTTTGGTATTGGTTTTTTGGAAAAATGTGCAACTTTTCCCTTTATACTCTCTTAATTAGTTTTGAACTATTGTTTATCATATGAACTGTCTCGAGGGCAGCCTCTTTTGTTGACCCTCCTAAGTGTTACTGTTCTTTATTGATTATCTTATTGTCAAGTGTTAACGTGCATTGCATAGTAGTTGCGCAACCATAGTATCAGGGGCGGACGTGTAGAATATCGGTTGGGCGGCAGAGGGCTTGCCAGTGAATATTCAAACTCCGTACCCTATTCTCTCATTCGCCTGGTCCGGAGATTGGCAGGGGATGTTAGGTCGTAGGATTATCGGGGTACATCCGGAGTACACCTATTGAGGTGATTGGGAATTTGCCGGCACATTGATCGTGGTTCATGGTTCGTGAATCGTGGTTCGTGGCCAAAGATAAGAGAATCATGGAGTTTGGGGTTAAGTGTATCGTATCCTTTGATATGTGTGGTTTTTTACTGTTTCAAATGTTCTTTAATTGTTTTTCTTGTTAACTGTTATATTTGTTGCATTGCACGTCCCGTTTGGCCTTTATCCCTCACTGGGCAATAGTGATTGCTCATACCTTGCTAACATGTTTCAGGAAGTGCTGAGGGTGATCCCCAGCTAGTTAAGGTGATAGTAGAAGAGGAAGAAGTTCAGGCAGAGCCTTTGCCCTAGTAGCTGTGTGATTGTTGTCTGAGGTGGACGTGTTTTCTAGTTTCTATGTAGAGAATGCGTTATTCTATGTTGTGATCTATTTTTGGGCCTAAAGGCTCATGTATGTATTTGTGTAATATGTAAATTGAAAGCCAAATGACTGTAGTAGGAGTAGTAATTCTATGGTTTGTAATAATTTATGTTTTTACTGCTAGTTGCTTTGCATGCTTGGGTGTGAATATTCTGATGCATGTTGTTTCCAACTTCTAAGAATGTTTTTAATGCTATCATAGGGTGGCATGATAAGCGGTTTTGTAAAATAACTTAAGTTGGATGCATGCTTGTGTGAAGCTGAACTACTATATGTCTCAAGGCTCGGATGGCCTTGAATCTTTGAACTTTAGTTATAAAAGCTTGTCTTGTTATATTGTGGCTTTATTGAACGTTACAGGTTTTCAGAATGTCCACGATACAGGAGAGATTATATCCGTTTGTCGGGTCCAGACTTAACCTTTAGCGTGGGGTTGGGTTAGGGTGTTACATTTAGGTGGTATCAGAGCTTATAGAATGCATAAAGCCGGGTTAATTTTCTCGGCCTGTGGGTAGGAGTCTATTAAGTTAAAGTGTGATTGTGTGAATAAATGTTTCTTTGATTGGCTAAAGGAAGGATTGAATGATTAAAGCACATGCTAGCATGAAAGCGAGAATGTGAAAGATCTTATATGAGTTATTGTGTAAAAGTGAAAAGTTAAGAATTGAAAGTATGATTAATTGTCTTACTTATGTCTTTAGTATGCAAAGTGTTTGTATGACCCTATATGTGATTTTATGTTAACTTAATTGAACTTATTCTTATGTGATTTAATTGTGAATTATACATATATGTTTGTCATAATACTTTGCATTCTAGTTGTCTGGAATAGGACCCCGCCATCGAACTGGGGATCAGGATGTAGCTCCCGGGCAAGAAGCCGGTATGGCAGGGAATGCACCACAAGTTCAGGAACCGAGCACCGCACAGATCTTGGCCACAATGGCCAATGCTATGAATACCATTGCCCAGTTCGTGACTCAACAGGGACAGACAGGGGCTGCTGGGGGTAATCAGGCTGCAAGAGCTGAGGGTAGTGGTACTACCGGAGGTAATTTGTATGATAGGTTTTTACATCATGGGGCCTACAGCTTCTTCGGAGAGCCAGATGATATGAAGGCTGAATTATGGTTGAGAAAGTTTGAAAGGGTAGCTGTAATACTCGAGTACAGTGATGAGAGAAAAATTACATAAGCCACATTCCTTCTGGAGGGTGACGCCGAGGAGTGGTGGCGTACTATTAGTCAGAAATGGGAAGCAGAGAGGGTTCAACATTCATGGGCTAACTTCGTCCGTGAATTCCGAGATAAGTATATATCAGTGGTTGCCCGTGAGAGACGCCAAGCAGAGTTCATAGCCTTGAAGCAAGGAAATATGTCAGTGGATCAGTACGAGACTACTTTTACTAGGCTCTCCCGTTACATGTCGGCTTTGGTACAGCTAGAGGACATGAAAATGCAGAGATTCATCATGGGGTTAAGAAGTGATATTATGCTTAATCTGTCTGCAAATGATTACCCTAATTATGCTGTAGTAGTCAGAGCCGCCTCGAGGTATGAAAAACGCAAGGCAGACGTGTTGGCCGAGACTAGTCAATCGAGTAAGCGGCAGTTCCAGTCACAGAGTCAGGGGTACCAGAGGCAGACTATTTCAGTTGGGTAGAGTCCGCAGCCGAGGCAGGCACAGAGTTATGCAGGGCCTACTCACACTCAGGCACGACCATTTCAGAGTCAGAATCAGGGGCAATCTCGTCCAGTTGCAGCTCGATCTCAGCAGGATAGTTCAGCTACCTTTTCTTACAGAGCTCCTTCGGGAGGCACTGTTGCAAGACGTCACCAACAGTGCAGCTTCTGTCAACATCAGGGTCATACTGAGGAGAATTGTTGGAAAAGATTGGGCTGATGTACCGGATGTGGTAGTGATCAACACAAGGCTAAAGACTGCCCGAAATTCAAGAATACTAGGGGTCAGACATCTGGTCAGGGCAATCAGACCAGGGTGTTAGCTGCAGCACCAGTACCGCGGGGTCAGGCCCGAGTATTTGCCTTAGATGCAGAGGAACTTCTGGACACGACTGCTGTAGTAGAATGTACTTTTCTTCTTAATGATCAATCGGTTAAAGTTTTAATTGATTCCGGGGCTTCGCATTCATTTATTACACCTATATGTGCACAAAATGCTAAGTTGAAACATGCTAAATTGTTACATGATATTGTGATTTATACACCTATAGGGCCGAAGTTTGTCACCAAATCTATTTGCAAGGCATGTAATATCTTTATTCAAGGTCGTGTATTTCCTGCCGATTTAATTATTATACCTTTCCACGACTTTGAAATTATATTGGGGATGGACTGGTTGGGTAGATATTATGCGCAACTTGATTGTAGAAAGAAGATTGTGAAACTAGAAATGCCCGACCAGCCCGTACTTGAAATAGTAGGAAGTAGAAAATCTACGGGAACTCCTATCATATCTTCTATTAAAGCATCAAAAATGTTAGGTAAGGGTTGTGAGGCCTACTTTACTTATTTGATTAATCAACCTGGTGATCAAATGAAACTGAATGATGTGCCTATCGTGAGAGAGTTTCCGGGGGTGTTTCCTGAGGAATTACCTGGTTTACCACCTGATAGAGAGATAGAGTTTGTGATCGACTTATTACCAGGGGCTACGCCTATCTCTAGGACTCCGTACAGAATGGCTCCACCTGAGTTGCAAGAATTAAAAATTCAGTTGCAGGGTTTACTTGAGAAGGGATTCATTCAGCCGAGGTCTTCACCTTGGGGCGCACGGGTCTTGTTTGTTAAAAAGAAAGATGGATCTCTTCGCTTATGCATTGATTATCGGGATCTTAATCAGATAACTATCAAAAACAAATATCCATTACCTTTGATTGAGGAGTTATTTGATCAGCTGCAAGGTGCTAGGGTATTTTCTAAATTCGATCCGATGCAGGGCTATTATCAGTTAAGGATCAAGTCAGATGATATTCCTAAAACTGTTTTCAGAACTCGTTATGGTCATTATGAATTTGTTGTTCTGTTGTTTGGTTTAACCAATGCTCCTGCCGCATTCATAGATTTGATGCAGAGAGTATTCCGTCCATATCTAGATCAGTTTGTGGTTATTTTCATTGACGATATTCTTGTATATTCTAAATCTGAGGCGGAACATGAACAACATCTCAGTATTGTACTGCAGACTTTTCAAGAGCATAAATTGTTCGCGAAGTTCAGTAAGTGTGAGTTCTGGTTAAGGCAAGTTACTTTTCTGGACCATATTATTTCTCAGGATGGAATTTCTATTGACCCAGCAAAGATTGAGGTTGTCGTGGCATGGAAACGGCCGGAAACTGTTACAGAAATTCGCAATTTTCTGGGCTTAGCAAGTTATTACAGAAGGTTTGTCAAGAATTTCTCTAAAATTGTTGAATCATTGACTCAACTTACTCGAAAGAAAACTGTATTTGACTGGAATGAGAAATGTGAAGCTAGCTTCCAGGAATTGAAGAAGAGATTAACCACAGCTCCTATTCTTGCTCTACCTGAGGGTACTGATAATCTGGTAATCTATAGTGATGCTTCCAAGGAAGGATTGGGCTGTGTATTGATACAGAATGGAAAAGTTATTACCTATGCTTCCAGAAAATTGAAACCTTATGAACTTAATTATCCGACGCATGACCTTGAGCTTGCAGCTATCATCTTTGCACTAAAGAAATGGCGTCATTATCTTTGGGGTAATAAATTTGAAATATTTACTGATCACAAGAGTCTGAAATATCTCTTTTCTCAGAAAGAGTTGAAAATGAGGCAGAGGCATTGGTTGGAATTGCTTGAGGATTATAATTGCACTATCAATTATCTGTCAGGTAAGGCCAATATTGTTACTGATGCTTTAAGCCGAAAGGCTACAGTGGCCAATCTAATCATCAAAAATTGAGAGTTCATGAAAGAATTATGTCTATGGAAGCCTGAGACTTCAGATTCTGGTATTCAATTTGCAAGTTTGCATATTCAATCTCTTTTATTATCCAGGATTAGAGAGGCTCAACAGACTGATCTACAATTGATGGAAATCTTAGAAAAGTCGAAAAGGAGGAGAGTCGGATTTCAAATTGCATGATGATGGTCTTCTTAAGTTCAAAGGCAGAATTTGTATTCCTTCTGAGCCACCTTTAAAGAAAGAAATTCTTGTAGAGGCTCATAATTCTAAGTACACTATCCATCCAGGC
This sequence comes from Ehretia macrophylla, assembly GCA_037974665.1. NCBI lineage: Eukaryota > Viridiplantae > Streptophyta > Magnoliopsida > Boraginales > Ehretiaceae > Ehretia > Ehretia macrophylla. Next base: position 63,792,985 of record CM075771.1, on the reverse strand, counting down.
AGTACTAAGATGTACAGGGATCTGAAACAGAACTACTGGTGAAACAACATGAAGAGAGAGATTGCTGACTATGTTACTAGATGTCTTACATGTCAGAAAGTTAAAGCTGAACATCAGAGACCGGCAGGGTTGTTGCAGCCGTTGGCCATTCCTGTTTGGAAATAGGACCACATTACCATGGATTTCGTGTCAGATTTACCGAGGTCTTCGAAAGGTCATGATTCAGTCTGGGTTGTTATGGATAGATTGACCAAAACTTCTCATTTCATTGCTACAAAGAAAACTGAATCTCTTGACAAGTTGGCTGAAATTTAAGTTGAGAATATTGTTAGATTTCATAGGATTCCCAAGAGTATTGTGTCGGATAGAGATCCCAGATTAACATCTTAGTTCTGGAAGAAGATTCAAAAAGCTTTGGGCACGACATTGAGATTCAGTACTTCTCATCATCCTCAAACTGATGGACAATCTGAAAGAACTATTCTAATACTTGAGGCTATGTTACGAGCGTGCATTCTGGACTTCGGTAAGAGTTGGGAGAGATACTTACCTCTTGCAGAATTTGCGTATAACAACAGTTATTAAGCTACTATTGGTATGGCACCGTATAAAGCTTTGTATGGGCGTAAATGCAGATCTCCTTTATATTGGGATGAAGTTAAAGAGTTGAAATCTATTGATCCTACTCTATTGCCAGAGATGAACAGAATGATTGATAATGTTCAACTTATCAGAAAAAGAATGCTTACAGCGCAGAGTCGGCAAAAGAGTTACGCGGATAGACGCCGTCGTGATCTGAAATTTGCCGTAAGTGATTGGGTATTTCTGAAAATTTCTCCTCGCAAGGGTTTGATTAGGCATTGTAAGGGAGGAAAACTCAGTCCTCATTATGTGGGACCGTTTGAAGTAACTGAAATAATTGGTGAATTGGCTTACCGACTAGCTTTGCCTCCTAACTTCGGCAGGATTCATGATGTCTTCCATGTTTCTATGCTTCGGAAATATCAGTCAAATCCTTCTCATGTTCTTGAGCCCGAGCCATTAGAGATCAGTGAAACTTTGACCTACACGGAGAAACCTCTTCGGATTGTTGATTGAAAAGTTCAGGAGCTGAGAACTAAAAGCATTCTAGTGGTTAAGGTTCTGTGGGATCATCACAGGATAGAAGATGCTACATGGGAAAGAGAGGAGGAGATGCGAGAGAAATATCCAGAGTTATTCGCCGAATCATGTAAGAATTGCGTGGGCGCAATTAGTTTAAGGGTGTGACGCACGAGATTTTTGCCATACATTCACTTACTGTTGCATCTATTAGTTGCGCATTTCTTCTGTGCTTTATTTACTATCTTCTTTAAGTTACTATTCCTTCCATTTTCAACTGCCTAATATTAATGAATTAACATTTTTATTAAATCATATTAATTATAGTAGGAATGAGAAAAATGTGCATTTGAGTTAGGATCGATAGGAGTCTTCGTTTAGAAAATGGTTTAGTAAACTAGTGAATAGTGTTACATAACTTAACTTAGTGTTTTATTTAGTTAGCACCTAACTGCACCTTAGGCTCGTTTTTAAGCTATCTATACTCATTTTAATAACCCACTTAAGCACCTAACATGACCCCCCCTTAATATAACTCTCACAACACACACTTAAACTCATAACTAGCAAAGAAAAAATAAAATAAAAGCTGAAAAGTTCCAGTAGCAGGGCCGAGAGCCTCTTGCAGCCATAAGGAGGAAATTTTGATCTTCAACTCTTCAATCCAAGCCTAGAGCAAGTAGTTTAGGGTGTGTGCAAGCCTTCTAGGTGTTCCTACGCGCTTTAGGTGAGGGATTTCATGACTCCTTTTGCATATTTAAAATGTTACATATTTCTTGAATTGTTAGAAATGCTATCAAATGCTATTGCAAAGCTTATCTATGCTATTATACATTGTATATAAGTGCTAGAGAACACATTTAAGCCATTAGTTCGCATTTTAAACAATTGGAATTGTTACTTTGATTTTATGAGGTGAATAGTGACGGAATTTTAGGATTTTGTGTAATTGTGCGTATTAATTTGATTCATTGCTTCTAATAGATGCCTTAGGTGCTAATGAAGGTAGTCCAATAGCCCCGTGCCCTTGAATTTCTCTAAACTTGCATAAAACGTGAAATAGCCGACTTTTTAAAAGGGATTTCGGGGTTAATGCTAATCCGGGTGGAATTGAACTTCACATTTAGTATTCTTAAGCTACCTAGGTGCTATAGAAGCTTTGCTAACTCTCGTTTGGATCCCGGTTTAGGTATGTGTAGTTCAAAGCCATAAGAGGAAAATTGGGGCTTTTGGGGTAACTGTAAGTATTTGAATGTGTTTGAGGGTTTTAAGGGTGCCTTAAGGGTTAATTAGGGGAATGGTATAGCTTCCCCCATGAATTCGAAATATTAACTTTGATTTGGAAGGAAAATGGCTTAGGATAAAAGGGGGATAATTGAGAAATGAATGATTTTTCGCTTCTATAACCTTGTAAGTGTGTATTAAGTGTTTAATTACAATTATAAGATGTTTATGAGCTTTTGGTATTGGTTTTTTGGAAAAATGTGCAACTTTTCCCTTTATACTCTCTTAATTAGTTTTGTACTATTGTTTATCATATGAACTATCTCGAGGGCAGCCTCTTTTGTTGACCCTCCTAAGTGTTACTGTTCTTTATTGATTATCTTATTGTCAAGTGTTAACGTGCATTGCATAGTAGTTGCGCAACCATAGTGTCAGGGGCGGACGTGTTGAATATCGACTGGGTGGCAGAGGGCTTGCCAGTGGATATTCAAACTCCGTACCCTATTCCCTCATTCGCCTGGTCCGGAGATTACCAGGGGATGTTGGGTCATAAGATTATCGGGGTACATCCGGAGTACACCCATTGAGGTGATTGGGAATTTGACGGCACATTGATCGTGGTTCGTGGATCGTGGTTCGTGGCCAAAGATAAGAGAATCATGGAGTTTGGGGTTAAGTGTATCGTATCCTTTGATATGTGTGGTTATTTACTGTTTCAAATGTTCTTTAATTGTTTTTCTTGTTAACAGTTATATTTGTTGCATTGCACGTCCCGTTTGGCCTTTATCCCTCACTGGGCAATAGTGGTTGCCCATACCTTGCTAACATGTTTCAGGAAGTACTGAGGGTGATCCCCAACTAGTTGAGGTGATTGTGGAAGAGGAAGAAGTTCAGGCAGAGCCTTTGCCCTAGTAACTGTGTGATTGTTGTCTGAGGTGGATATGTTTTCTAGTTTCTATGTGGAGAATGCGTTATTATATGTTGTGATCTATTTTGGGGCCTAAAGGCTCATGTATGTATTTGTGTAATATGTAAATTGGAAGCCAAATGACTGTAGTAGGAGTAGTAATTCTATGACTTGTAATAACTTATGTTTTTACTGCTAATTGTTTTGCATGCTTGGGTGTGAATATTCTGATGCATGTTGTTTCCAACTTCTAAGAATGTTTTTAATGCTATCATGAGGTGGCATGATAAGCGGTTTTGTAAAAGAAGTTAAGTTGGATGCATGCTTGTGTGAAGCTGAACTACTATATGTCTCAAGGCTCAGATGGCCTTGAATCTTTGAACTTTAGTTATAAAAGCTTGTCTTGTTATATTGTGGCTTTATTGAGCGTTACAAGTTTTCAGAATGTCCACGGTACAGAAGAGACTCTGTCCGTTTGTCGGGTCCAGACTTAACCTTTAACGTGGGGTTGGGTCGGGGCGTTACAAGTTGTCAACTGGCTGGTCCAAAGAATTAGGCTGCAGTTCTTCTACACTGACATTTGGACATTTACAAGATACATGAAGCCATTGCTTCAAGAGTTGACACAAATGGACCACTTTCTCGACCTTCTCTAAATAATGCTGCAACTAGATTATACTAATGTCTAAATTTCTCCATAGGCATGTTAGAAAACCTTTTATTGTATCCAGTAGATTTTGAAAGATTAACTCCAAAATTTATTTAGAGAAGTTTGAAAGATTACAAAGTTATGAATCAATTCAACTTCGAAATTAAAACTGTAGCAGTTGGGAAGGAACTAAATGATGATTTATATATAGTTGGAAAACTCTACAAGTCTAATTTCTAATGTTTCAAACAGTGTATCAATTAGAATTTTCTAGAAAAAGTTATGCTTGTTTTGGTAAAATGTGTGAACTGTCTACCGAGTGACGAATTGAGTTTTCAGCATTATTATGTTTCGATTTGGTTTCGTTTCAGCTTGGATTGGAGTTTATTTTAATCAAGATTAGCTTATGGGGTCCAATGAAAATATTGCAAAGGCTTTTCAGATGAGGAATCCTCACCGTTACCCTTAGAACCGAGAAGAACTAAAAAAAAAAAAAAGAACAGAACCAAATAAAATGAATCAGCTTAGTCTTATTTTCCCAAAGCTGCTGCTGTCGTTACATTGTTATTCAAGCGGTGACAAGGACATTGGGTTGAAGTCTCATGACATTAAGATATGTATTTGGGTTGATGGAAAAATCAGGCTAAACTTAAAACATAACAGATAGACACTAATTTGGCAAGGTAAGACAACATATCACATGTGTACATGTTTAGCTGCCTTGTTCAAGCTTAGCTTTAAAGGACATGTAGTAAAACACTTCTAATAAACCTGTTGCTAAAGGAAGAAGGAAAAAATAAGGGAAACCATAACTTTGTGCAGAGAATTGAACTTGAACGAAGGTAAAGAAGCTTGAACTATTTATTTTCATACTAGTATGAAATTAGCTAGTTTATGAATTAGCTTGAACAGAACAAGTTTTGTACATTGAAATATTAAATTAGATGACTCTTAACTTGAAACACATCCGGATGGTATCATGTAGTTATGGATATGTATGTCAAGGTGTTAACCTAAACTCAGTTAAATAGGTCTTCGTTCTAACTGGGAAATTTGGATACATGATGAATCTTGAATAAAAGGGAAACATGAGAGTTAGAAATGCAAAATGAATAGGATGGCTGATTGTGAAATCAGCTATGTGAGCAGCAAAGAAAAGAAGGAAAAAATAAGGAAAAGAAATAATAAGTCTAAGGTAAGGACGAGAGAAGAAAAGTCTAACAATAAGATAAAGTAATAGAAGGTGGATAAATTTGTATAAGAATAAAGTAAGACAAAGAAAGCATAAGACACTTATTTATGTTGCAGTAACTATAAAGTACTTGACATCTAAGCTTGATTTATTATTCTACAGTGACAAATTAATTTGACGTTACAAGCTTAGGATTGAATTGATGTTAAAGCACAACCGAGGTAAGTTGGATTCCCCTAGTATACCATTCATTGACACTATGAATTCCTATTTGTTGATGTGTTAGCCATTGGTTGACTCCGTTATGATTCCTTGATACTCTTTTTGTTTCAAATATTAGTTATTGAATATCTCTTATTATTGATTCTTGAATTTATTGGCTTTCGATAATTGACTCATAATACTTTGCTTGACATACTACCTTGGACTATAATCGGGGTCTTCGACTTTCATCTGATGATTCAACATTTGGTATCATTTGTTTCTGTCTATTTCAGTAATCCATTGAGTGCCTAGCCATGTATTTCCCCTATTTTGATTTCTCAATCCGTCCTATAAGGTTTATGTCTCGATTGTGTTATGTTGATTCATCTGTCTCCTCGGACCCTTGTATTTGGTCAGTATGAGTCCTGAATCAGTGTATAATTTTTCTGCTATTTTGTCATCAGAGAAATATGTATTACGATATGAATTGCTATGTGTTATCCCTACAGCTGTGACACCCATTCGGCGGGTGAAACTGCCGCATATTCTTAGTTATGTACCCGTAGGTGGGGGGATGCTTCACCTTACGGAGGCGTGCGGCCACAGGTGGTCATTCTGTTATTTGGCGTAAGGGATTTAGCTATGACTATCATGGCTCTAGGCGATATTTATGTGGGATATGAAAGTAGGATACTTGTATTGTGGGATTACAGATAAGCTTGTGTGATATTCAGCATAAGCTTGCGTGATAGTTCAGTTAAGCTTGAGTGATACTTTAGTACAAATGATATTGTGAGATAACTGCACTGGTTTTGTGATATCCGTTTGCATAACTCTGGTATTAGCTTTGTATGTCTGTTCTTAGTCCGATCTGATTCGGTAATTCTGGTCTCTGATCCTAATTCCGATTTTGATTTTGACTCGATCTTGGACCACCCTTGACTTCTATTCTGGATATCCTTCTTATTGAGCATTGTTTTGCTCATTATATTATTTTATTACAATTATGCAGAGGCTGGGATTAATGAGTTGTCCACGCTACATGGGTTTAGAGGCCACCCTATGAGATCAGTTTACGTAACTACATGGTATTCTGATAATAGTGCTATTTTAGCAGAATGTAAATTGTCGCCTTCTTGAAATAATTATTCAGCAGTACTACCATTTGATTTAATTAAGAGTTTTAGTTGCTCTAATAAACGATTTTGTGGAAATTAGTTTTCTGTAGCGTGTTATTAGTGGCTTGCGGGCTTAGAAGGAGTAATCTTTTTAGGCTCATGGCATCGCGTCCCCAGGCAATTAAGATAATAATTTCTTGAAGAAGCAGAACTTCAGAAATTTCAGTCACTCAATAAGAAGACAGCCAACAACGTTCCCTCTCATTGCTTTCACGATAGATTATAATGGTGCACAACGCCTCCAACCACTATAGACCATAAGGTTATTCTAAGCAATGGGCTTCCAAGAACCACTGACACACTGAATATTGGCAATGGGAGAAAAGAAAGTTTCTCTTTGTGGTCTTCTAATGTCAGGGATCTCTGAGGTTTTATATGATTAAATTTATATAAGCTTTTGCAAAACATGGATAATGTGAATAGATGACAAAAAAGGTAAACAAAAACCAGTCATGATACATATATAATTTATTCTAAGGTTCTGCAGTCAGTACTAAATAGTTGTACTGCTTGAAGCAATCTCCGGCAGCACAGCGTCTCGTCGCCAAACCACCGGTATGGCAGAGGACAGCTGTTATATCATGGTACTAATTAGGCTACAATGGAGAACATGAAAGTGATGTGGTATGGGATCTTGGCAATATAGAGCACAAGCACAGCCAAGTGGGATCTTTTAAATCTCACCTACGGTTTACACTTAGCAAGGGTATTTAGAAATCTTAGAGAGAGAAAAAGCAGAGAGGACAAATGGAGAAAGAGAGGGGGGAGAGAAGTAGAAAAGGGAGGTTTAGGAAAAGAGAAAAGAAAGAAAGAGAAAGTGAAGTACGGTAGGTTAGGTGGAGTTGTTTAAATATAACTATTACATATGTAAAACAATACTAACACGCTTAGGGGGAAGAAAGAAAAAAAAAAAACAATACTAATACAATAATAAACATGCGTCTGATGAGTTAAACCAAACCAAACTAAGCCTTGTCCTACTATCCGCATGCGTCTGATGAGTTGTTTAAATATAAATACTACATTGTAATATAATACTAAAACTGATGCTAGAATGTTCTTATGAGGGAAAACTATATGTTTATATATATACATAAGTACATACATATATATATATATATATGTACATCTATATATATGAATTAACAATCAATTTTTGGGTTTAGGGTTCTGAATTCACTTGACTTCTAAAATCGAAACCTAAAGAATTACTTGTTGGTTACCCCTTATAAAAATAAAATCCTAACGGATACCATATTGGTTTCATTATCAGGTTTGTTATCGGATCGGATACTTATCAGTTTCAGATTTAAACCTACCCACTGCCATCCCTATTAAAATCCCCCCCTCCCCCACCCCTTCTGTTTCTCCCCTCAATAAACGAAGAAAGAAAAACCAAAACCCTTATAAAAGTAAAGCTCAAGATCATGCAAAACATGGTAAAAACTAGGGTACTTATGTACCTTATTCCTGGATTCCATATCAGAATCGTAGGGTAGATCAAATGGATTAGAGGACTTGAGATCCACTGCAAATGGCTGCACTTCTGCCTGTCAACAATAAGCAAACTAATTGAGCAAGCTGACAACTGTGTATTACTTGACACAAAGATATTGGCCAAATAGTAAGAAGTTTAAAGGGACAAATAAAGAAAAAACCATCACAGGTGTGGATAAATCATTTAGCCGCGAACTAACATGTGTCGATATGCCAGAAAAGGGAGGTTCAATATCCACAGCAGCTTTTGGAATTCTCTCTCTATTTAAGTCCTGCAGAGCTAAAAGTCCACTTGCTAAGTGCAAGAAACACAACTTATTTATTAGCAATAGCTAGGAAGAATTGCAACCTCTGATACTCCAAAGTCCATATTCGCATCAGTAATTGAAGGATGCTGTGTTTCAACTTGGTCAGTACTTGTTTGAGTGTTCTGTGTTGGTAATTGCCCAGTGGAGTCTTCAAAGGCATTCCATGACTGCAGAATTGCACGTACTTACATTGAGATGTATCACAGGCTTAACTATATAAAAAGGGAATTATGGGCATAATGTGATCAAATAATCCAATGACCGCAGAATTGTAAGTACTTACATTGGGATGTTTCACAGACTTTAGCTATGTAAAAAGGAATTATGGGCATAAAATGATAATGCAACTAGAATTTTTTACTTCAGATTCGAGGAATGGACTTACTTCAGATTCAGATAAGAGAATTCGTTACCTGAGCGCCAGTTGTATCTAAGGTGGTTTCATCAACTTGTTGGCTTTCATTCCAAAGTGTAGGAGTCAACGAAGAAGGTCCATGAGCAGAAAAATCTTCAAAGGATGGCCACTGACCAGGCATAATAGTGATTAACATAACTAGGCTTATCGAATACTCAGAGCAACCTTTCTGATTTCACAGTATACAGAGTCCTAGACAATATTATTTTACCTGAGTGTCTACTGCATTCAAGGTGCCTTCAACATGCTGTGAACTTTCTTGAAAAGGAGCAGGTGATGATGAAGGTGGTCTAGCAGCAGAAGAATCTTCAAATGATGCCCACTGCACTAGGGATAGCGGGTCAAAATTTCCTTCAGAATTGCCATCAGAAGAAGGTATTGTCACGTAGGAAGGATTCTCAACGCCTATTGGTGTTGTGTTCCGAGAGTCAAATGTCGCCCATCCTTCATTTTGTGGGATGACTATCTCGGGTGACTTCTCTTCAACAGTTGCCATTGAAAGCTGAGGTGGAATCTCGGAGAAAAAGTCTAAAGATGAAGCTGCAAGAGTATGTCCAGATTGATGTGCGCTAAAAGTTGGAGCTGTCACACTAGAAGAAGACTGACATAAGTCAAAAGATGACTTTGATGTTGACTCTGGAAATTGAGACTTATTACTTATGGAGGCAGCAGAAGTAACATTTTGGGGTGCAAAAGGAGAACTAAAAAAGTCCAAGGCATCAGAATTTCCAGATACGGAAGATCGAGGAAAAGAGGATACTGCAAACAATTCTTTGTGATGGCTTTCCACAGACTGTTCAGGTTCCGAGGCAATTTCTACCAATCCAGCAGAACTTATAGACTTGAAGGACATGGAATTGCTGTCAAATGATCCAAAGCTTCCCGAGGATATTGTTCTCTGAACTTGAAGATGCTTTTCTGTCAGTTGATCAATTAGAAAGGCGCCACTATCCAAACAAACTTTGTTACATGACATAATTATAATTTCAAGAAGCAAGACACAGATGTTATGGAAAAAACTATAAGGAACTCAGTTATTGAACTCGAGGTCAACACATAAATTTGTACTCTTCCATTACTCGGATCCTCGGTAACTCATTAACTTGTCCACTTTGTTCGTTATTTCCTATTCATATCAGGCAAATGATGGTTACCATACAGTGTTTTGTAATGAACTACAACTAAGGCTCCGTTTGTTTGCCGTAAAATAACTTGCTTGTGTAAAATATTTTCCGTGGAAAGTGTTTTCCTGGAAAATAAAATATTTTACAGGGCTCTGTTTGTTTGCCGTAAAATAATTTGTTGGAGGAAAATATTTTACTGGAAAATAGAATACTGAAAAATATTTTCTGGTGTTTGGATGTGCTGTAAATTTTGTAAAATGTTTTCTTCTCCCAAAGGACATGAAAACATTTTACATAATTTTGTACTAGCCGCAATTGTTGACCGGAAAATATTTTACGGTTGACCAATTTTCCGGTGTTACCAAACACCGTAAAATTAAGAAAAAGCAGCCGCAATTTTTGACCGGAAAACATTTTAGGGTTGACTATTTTTCCAGTGCCACCAAACACCGTAAAATCCAGAAATTGTTTTCCGGGAAAATATTTTACGGCAAACAAACGGAGCCTAAATATCAAAATGCATTCCTGGAAATTATTGATGAAACTGTTTCAGAGTTAACAAAATATCTCTGCCAGCACAATTACCAATAGAAAGGCATAAAACAGTGTAATCTGACACTTATAACAAGATGGAGAATAAATCGTCTATCATTTTCCTGCTTTATCCTCAAATTATGTCTTCCTTTCCACCCACTTTCCCCCAAGAAGCAAAGCAGGCATGTGTAATAAGAATATTCAGGAAGAAATGCATGACTCTGGAATTTTCACACTAAAAATCTTCCTTGTAAATTGATAGTACACTTAATACCATATAATTCATGCTGAAGCAATTTATAAAAACAGGCAGGAACAGGTGAAATCAACAGGCATCATGGCTTGAGTGCTATTTTGACTCATACTAAAAACTTCTTGACTAATAACAAAAGGCTCCCTGAGGACCCTCATTAATGAGATAAAATATCAAAGTCAACAATATATATAATGGACAGCTAAAAACTTATAAGAAAGACTTTCTTCTTGAGAAGTAAAAATTTATAAGAGAGACTTGACCTGCCGACATGGAATTTTTCCTTCATCTCTCCCTATATGAAGTCGTAATTCTTCACCCAGAATATCTCTTGATGTTTCACCATAGGTGCTTCCAATGTCTTTTTGAAAGTTGGGCGATTGTGAATCAGACCTAAATGGATCACTTCCACTAGATACAGAATAGTCTGACATTCTGGGATTAGATCCTTCATTCACAAATCCGTCCTCAGTAATATGATCGTTTAGATGACTAGAACTCAAGAAACTAAAAAACTTTCCCTCGTAAAGGCCTTTATCTGACCCAGGCTTCCTAGTTAAGGCAGGTGCATGTTTCCCATAACGCCGTTCTTCATACTGAAAGTCATATGGAGGACTCTGAGAATAAGAATGATATGAACTAGCTCGCCTGGCCTCTTCTTCATGACTTCTTGAGCGCTGACAAATGAGTGCATGACTATGATGTTAGAACGAATTTCACAGCTGAAATGAGATGATAGTGATCCCCACACTGAAAATATTCATTTCGGATAATGTCCATGTCTGGAGTACTTTACGACAAAGTTCTAGAAACATTACCTGTACATCTCTTGGAGGCTTTTCAGATGACTTCCCCCCAGCATATTTCTTATCCACATATACATACTTTATGAATTCCCGAATTTTTTCAGCATTACTGCAAGATCAAGGCTTCCTTAAGGTATCACCTTTACAATCTAAAAGGTTGATCAACACAAAATTGCAACAGGTTACTGATCAGGCACCTATTGTTGGGGAGTCGTTGACTTTGTGGATCCCAACCTTTTAAATATATATCCCTTGCACGCTGAAAGAGAAACACTTTATAAGCTGTTGAGGTAAAAAGAAAAAGTTGCCTGCATGAGAAAAGTTATTATTACTTCTACCTGATTACCACCACTTTGTAAAGCTTCCACTTCTTGCGATGTAAACTTGGCCATGGATACCGACTTTACACGATGGGTAAACTCACGACTGATAAAAGAGAAAAAGCATATTATGTTGACATGTGCTTATTCCTATAAAATTTGCATAACAGAGGCAAGTTCAAAACCGTCTGAAATCGAGGAAGAAAAGAAAAGAAAACCAAAAAAAAAATAAAAGGAGAAAGAAAACTTGATAAAAAATTTGTGCAACTCAATTTTATTCTAAATACTGATACATGATGCCAAAAGGATAGAAGTCTGTAAAAGCTAGTTACCTCTAACACCTTCCCAATCAAGACAAAGATATCAACTTGCGCTATCAACAATACACCAGTATCATCAATGTATTTTCATCTTACCAACATGTTTAAATGCTTTCAAACTAGTAAAATCTGCAATAGAAATTACTTACAATCCCAATTGCGACAATTATGATGACAGTTTCTGACGAGCTTCCCCTTTAAACATTCTCATGCACTATGAACAATCTAACTTTACCTAAAATCATATATCATGCCTATGCTTCACTCCCAAATGATATGACTTCAGCGAGGTAGAAATTATACCAGTTTATGTTGTCATAATTCAATCCTATCATTGACAAAGGAGAATTCAACAACACAAACAAATTCTGGGATGAAGATGATGACTAAAAACACTTAAAAAGCCAATAATAAATCTCAGTAGGGGATAGATGGTTGACTGGGGCCTTCTTTTTCTTAAAAAAAAAAAATTGATTAGTGATAAAACTGGAAAGAATGCAATTTCACCACAAGCAAAACAAATTCTACATATCAAAAAGCTATAACCCAGAAAGACACATAGATGTGCTTTTGATTAAATATGCGAGAGTTCATATAATCATATCACACAAAAAGCAACCATCAACAGTTTATATCATAAATATATTAATGTATATGCAATTATAGATTTTGTTCCCACTCAAATGGGCAGGGCGTCTTTCTGACAGGTGTTGTTATAATTCACAGCCCCACCCCTTAAAACTGAAGCTGTGGCTTGTAATGTTAAAGAACTTTAGAAAAGCAGGAGACATGTATCTGCAGGTCTGCAGGTCTTGTTTATGATGTAGATTAGCTCTTCAAAAATTCTCATAACTAATAGATCTGTTAAACACTCTAATTCCATGATCTGAGTTTGGCTCTTTTAAGTTTTAAGGATATAGAAGTGGTAGAATTCCAGTCAAAAAGATTATTATTAAAGGTGCTTCATAACAAAGACTTCTAGCATGCACTTACTAACATACCATTCATTTGCAGAAGCAACGCAAGCAGGGATCAAACGAGATTTAACCCATGTACAGGAAGTGACTATAAGGCAAGATGTTTTATACTGATTGATCCAAATAAAGAATGTTTAAGATTCTCCGATGTCAATTTTTCTTTCAGGCAAAAGAACATGGAGCTTAATGACACAAGTTGTGACAACTAGATAAAAAGAATTGCAACCTTGTCACATCAAAAATTACCACCAGAATTTGTTTTGCATAACTACTCCATGCTCCAAGAAGATACTAAATATTTTAACCAGAAGAATAATACAGACATGCCCTTATCTTATCACTGTTATCCAAGAACAAATGTTGTAAATGATTGGTTGAGAAAATGCATGGATAGGAGTGACATGAATACATTTAGAACTACAATAACGTAAAAGGAAGGAAAAAGAAAAGAAAGAAAAGGAGTGTGATGCAAGATCCCTTTAGCAGAACGAAGTTTCGACTTATCCAAGTTTATTGTTAGGATTTTCTGGTACTTATATACCAAAATAAAAAAGGCACAACCAACGTATTAACTACTTAACCATTCGGCATCCATCACCAGATGGAGTTCACTGAACATGAATATGTGAACATCTATCAAAAATCTATAATAGGTATATTAGTGCATATGTATGGACGAAGATTTGAAACATATGTGATGGACTAACATTAAATGCAAGTACGTCTCCAGTACCTAAATCTTGAGCTAACCGCAAATCTAGTATAATCTTTTAAACTTGTTAAATCGTAGAAACTAATGTCTGATGAGCAACTCTCAAAGTTTTCTCATGAGCGAAAAGCTTTTCATATAATCATCTAATCAATCGACATACGAAAAACTAATATTTTATGAGCTACAAATGTCTTCTTGAATTTTCACACAAAATTCTATTACAGCTGTTCAGCTGCAATCAATGTAGAGTAGATTCTCTAGCACTGAGAGTTATCAACAACCCTATATACTGCATAGAAAGGCAATCAATACATTGAAGAGAAGATATTTCTACCTTTATGTCACAAGCATACATATTTCTATCCCATGTTATCGTTTAAATCAATATGAAGTACCTATCAGCCCCCAACTCAACCAAAAAATATACTTTTTATGTTAACAATTACTAGCTATCATCACAATGCCTAGCTAACGAGGATATCTATTTTCAACTTACACTTAAAAAGATAATAACCAAAGGATAATCGCAAAAAAAAAAAAAACCAAAAAAAAAAAAAGAAAATAGAAAAGAATGTACAAATATACTCGTTTGATAATATTCGAAACAAGAACACAAAGAAACAAAATAACCGAATACACAAATAGTTTTCAATGGATACTCACTGTATTCCACTGCATGTCATACAAACAAATGTCCAAAATGTTGTACAGACATACTGAGGCCCCTGCATAGACAACAAATTACATATTCACAAACACCTTAAAAATCACAAACTAAAAATTTAAATAAATGAGTCCGAGCCAAACAGAGCATGAGCTTTGTGCACCGTGATCAATAAATTCATCTACTGTATTATTTAAGCTACTAATTTACTAGTTCTGAAGTCCCTTTACATATATCGTATACGCATAACTTACACACTTTAGCAATTCTTTTTTTAATAAAAATCACTTTGCATAACAAAAAAGATAGAAGAAAATAAATTATTGAAAAATATATTTATATACCAAGCTGTTACAGTTAATGCATCTGCGGTTGGGTGGGAGCTTCATGAGGCCTCGTATTATCTTCTCGTTCCGTTCTTCTTTTTTTCTGCTACTCATTTTCTCAAACCCGCACCCCCCCCCCCCCCCCCCCCCCCCCCAACCAAAAAACAATAACAGTAAAATCGAATATTTTAATTACTGAAATGAATAAAAAGGAAATTGAAAAAAAGAACAAAATAAACAGTGCTTTGAGCAGCTCAAATAATTATTATTGTTAGTATTATCGAGGGGTTTGAAAGAGGGGAGAGAGAAATGTTTAACGGGAAAAATGTTTTTTTTAGCGTTTAACTGTCAAGTTTTTTAGTTTTGAATTTTGCAGAGAGAAATGTGAGCAACAACTGAAACCAGCACTCCTTTTTTCTTTCTTTTTTTCTCTGCATCATTTTTTCTGAATTGGGTCATTTTGCTTCGGACCTTTCAAACGAGATCACACCCCTCGCTTTTTTAAATTGCATGATGTTAGATGATTTGGTCCTCTATATTTTTATTTTTGCTATTAACTAAAAGAAAATGAAGGGGTAGATCTTTGTCCGAAAGTATAATTTGTAATGCACTATGATGGTTTGTAATGCACTATGATGGTTATGTCAGAGATATACTCTAATACTATATATTTGACATTAACTTGTATATAATGACATTGTTATCTATATATTTGTTTACATATTGATTTATTAGTGACATTCAAATTCTCATTTTGTCATATAAATGAGTCTTTAATTTTTATCATTAGAAGTGATGTATTCTTCTAAAAGGGGTTTAGAATATGTTAGGATATCTTTTTATCGTGATAAATATATAAAGTTATTTATAGTCTTGAGATTATTTGATTTGGGCTTTAATATTCTATTATGAACTATTACATGTGTTATTACATTTGATTAATATAGAGATAATAATGATAAAGGATAGTGAGTCACGTGTCATAATAGCATGGGATGTAATTAACAAACATGTGAATGATTATTAGTAGAATAGATCACTTAATGTGACGTGAATAACAAATCACATCGCTTGGGATTAATGATTTGTTATTTGTTGTTATGGTGCATGTATCATTTGACTTGTGACATCATGGTTGTCCTGTGTATTAGAATATAATACTAGTGTTTGGACAATGTTTGTCTTCGAGTATTAGATAAGATACGGTCTATCGCAGTTTATACTTGCAATATAGTGGCAGATAGTTGTCTAGAGAGGATCCATTAATCTTCGACGTGAGACGATATCCTATGCGATCTCAGTTTGGTGAATGAATGAGGAAGTCCTTGACCAAGACATGAACGATGGAAATGAATTTTTCCATGAATGTCATCTCTCATTCCACCATTTAGATTTATGCATAGTATTAAGTTTACGAACTTAATCGATCTATGGTTCTTACTTGATCGAGATATTGTAATACCTCGGCCCCTCGAGAGACCGGGAATTCTGTTAATCAATCTAATCTCAACCCAATATCAAACCCGGGCATAATTTTTAGGAAAAACGGACGGAGTCTCCCATATTTCTAGGGCAAACCAAAACCTGCAAACGGAATATAAATGGACCATACCGTGTCCAAACAATCACAACTCCTCAAAGCCATCCGAGCCTCGATTTTCAACAAGTATACACGACAAATAAACATTTCCATGTACCAAGACTATCCTAAACCTTTAGACAATACAAACATGATTTGCATTTAAACTAAACTAACCTATTACATAAAATAGGTTATCATACCACTCCAATAACCCAGTTAAGCTTAAATTACATTTCTTTCATGCAACGAGCATATACAATTCATGAATGTAACACCTCAATCCCTCACAAGACCGGAGGCTCTAATAACCAAGTTATTCTCAACCCCATTTCCAACCCAGTCTCAAAGTTTTAGAGAAAACGGACAAAATCTCCCATGTACCGTGGACATTCTGAAAACCTGTAAGCATTCAAATAAAATCACGAAGCAAAAGGAACAACATTTATAATTGAAATCCCAACTTCAAGACCATCTGAGCCTTAAGCAACACAAGACAATATAAATATATACAAGCATGCAACAATAGTCTTAAAATCTTTGTCTTCATTCGCTTATCATACCATTCTATGTTAGCAATTAAACATTCTTAGAAATTAAAGCCAACGATACATCCTTTCATTCACACCCAAGCATGCAACATAGCTAGAAGCAGAAGCATAAGTTATTACATGTCACAATTTCATAACACTTACTATATCCACTTAGCTTTCAAACTTGCAACTACCCAAATATATACATAAGCCCTTAGGCTCCAAAATAGAACAGAAAGTAGAACAAGCAAGGTCTTCCACAGTTTAACAGGCAGTCACTCCAATCTCAAGTAATAGCACACAACAATCAAGGCAACTCCTCCAACTGCACCACCTGAAACATGTTTAGCGAGATATAAGCAATCACAATTGTCCAGTGAGGGATAAGGTCTACCGGGGATGTGCAATGCAGCAGTTAATACAAATAAAGCATTTTACAACCAAAGAACAATTGAAACAACAAATTACCACACATTAAAAATGATACGATTCACTTTGTTCTTCAATCACGAAACACGAACTGAAATCCCGATGTAATAATGACACTGATATCGATAAGTCGGTATTCCCTTATAACTTCAAAATGGGTGTACTCCGGATGTACCCCGAAATCCTACGACCCAACTCTCCCTGGGCAGCATCCCAAGCGAGAGAGGGACTGGGCAACCACGGTAGCCGAGGTAGACCGACAAGCCCGATACCGCCCGGTTTCCATGATACTACCATGCCCGAATGGTTGCACAACCACGATGCAATATACTCAAATTGATAACAATAGAATAAATCAATAAACACATGATTGAGGGACAACAAAGTAGGTTACCCTCACACACAATATATAGACAATAATTGCACATAATCTATGTACAAGTAAATAACTATTATGCACGTAAGGATGAAGTCTCCATCACCTCTACCGAGCTCCAAGATGTAAGCTTGAATTACAACATTTCTAGTCACCTTGAACCTATGCTCAAGCATTACTTCAATTACTCTTTACCTACAACATTCATTAATTATTCAACTAGGTTAGCTAACTTATAACTTCACTTATTTAGCATACAATATCTATTAAAATTCTATCTTTAGCAGAAGCCACCTTTATATACTCTGGCTAAACATACCATCCAAGTAATCATTCTAGCAGCATAGGTACAATTCTTAAGTATATCTTCACCCATACAACACAATATACAAGTAATATTACTATTATATAAGATATAAGCATATTTACTTAATCCTTAACAAGTAATACATAAACAATATAAGTAATATATAAGCATATCACGAAATTAACCAAATGAACACAAAGGGGTAAATTACATATTTTTCACAAAACATTACCAAAAGCTCACAATTAACGTAAAAGTTCATTTAAACACCTAAGAAACATTTACAAGGTCATAGAAGTGCAAAACAACCGATTTCTTACTTTTTCCCCTTTGTAACGTAAGTCATCTTTCTTCCAAACACAAGTTAATGTTCTAGTTAAGCGAGCGGTCTATTCCATACTTCTAATTAACCCATAAAGCACCCTTAGGACTATCGAAGTTACCCAATTACCAGCGTTTAGTATAAAAGCCCCAATTTCTCCCTTGTGAGTTTGTACTACAAGTACCCTAACTGGGACTCAACCAAGGTTTAGCAAAGCATATATAGCACCTATATAGCCTAAGAACACTAGATGTAATGACCAAATTAACCCGGTTTGCATTAACCCCGAAATCCCTTTTTAAAAGTCGCATATTTCATGTGTTAGCCAATTTTTTAGCAATTCAACGTCACGTGGCTATTAAACTATCTTTATTAACATCTAAGGCACCTAGTAGAAGCAATGAATCAAGCTATAGTGCACAATTCCACAAAACCCTAGAAAAATGTCAATACTCATGTCATACAATCAACGAATGAATTCAACTGTTTAAACTACGAAATAATTGCATAAATGTGGTCTCTACTACTTGTATACAACATACATTAACATATTTGAGCATACAATAACCATTTACAAGCAAATCTAGAAATTCAAGACATGAGCAACATTTTTAAAATGCAAAAATGAGCATGAAATCCCTCACCAATCATGCGTAGCAGCTAAGGGAAGGCTAGAACACTTGTGGAAGGGCTTGAACCTAGCTTGGGAAGACTTGAAATGGAGTTTTGATGAGCAAAAATCTTCTTCTCCCTCTCCTAGCTGCTATCGGGTTTGCACAGTAATTTTTCAGCTTTTTTTTTTTTTGTGTTATGTTATGAGTTGTTGTGTTGTGTGTGAGTATATATGAGAGTTGGGTTATTTTATGGGTGTATGTTGACTAAAAATGCAAGTCAAACTAGCTAAATACAAGTCCTAAGGTGAAATAATATGATAGCCAACTAAACTATAAAGTTTAACTACGTAACACTATTCACTAGTTCAATAAAACATTTTCTAAATGAATGCTCTCAACACTAAATGCTCAAATGCACATTTTTCTCATTCCTAACATAATTAATGTGATTTAAGAAAAATGCTAATTCGAAGAAAATAGATAGTTGAAAAATATAATGAATAGTAACCAAGGAAAGCAACAAGTAAATGCATAGTAAAAATGCACAAACAGTAGATGCAACAGTTAATGAATCATGGTAATGTTCTCGGGTGTCACAATGAAGGTAAACTTTACAACTTTTACAACTCACGCCACATAACACATTGATTCCCAAGCGAGATCAATCACCACAAACACAAACATTTCTGCTAGCACTGCATATCCTGAAATATGGTGGTGAGGAGTAAGTATACAACACACATATACTAAGTAAGGGCAGAATAGTTATCGAGGTGGAGAGAAAGAAGATCGTGCAATGCAAATAGGTACAATTAAGCAATATAATCAATAAAAAAAAATTCAATATAAACAGTAACACAATAAACAATCAAGAAAAGCATAACATAACCAATCAAAGTTATACCACACTTTGAAGGCTACGGTTCACTCATACGAGCAATGTACCATTTCACGAGCATTACATCAATCTCGAGCTTGATGTTAACAACAATGATAATAAGCGCTTAACCACCTTATAACTTCCACTGGGTGCACTTCAGATGTACCCTGACACATCTACAACCCAAATCTCCCAGGGCGGCATCTCTAGCAAGAATGGGAATAGGACACGGAGCTAGAGCAACCCAACCTTGGCAGTCCGAGGCTGCCCAGAGAGGCCCATCACTCACGCGCCTGACACTATGCAATGCAATACGAGATACAAGTAATAAACGAGCTATAGCACGAAAGTGCGGATTAGTAGCAATACACGAGATATCAAGCATTAATAATCAATCATTAGTAACACGAACAACAGTTAGACAAGCAATAGTAGTTCAAACAAGGAAATCTACAAATAATACTATTCAATCTCTAACATCCAAAGGCAATTGCGAGCAAACGAGCTACATGATTGAAAAACCATCTTCACTACCCTCACTTTCGCACTACAAGGCACGTTTCTATGGCACGAAATCTCACTTTTCCAACCGAAGCCTGAAAGTCCACCTAGTGCGTTTGAACTACAGCTATGTTAACCGGTCAGTCAATCAACGCCACAACAGCGCCAAAAGTGCTTCCATGCACTCACAAGCCAAACCGCCAACTCAATTTGGGCACGGTCAATACTCGGTCAAACGGCCCCTTTATGTTTCAATGTCTAATTCTCAATTTTAACAAAGGCCAATCCATTTTTATTGCATTTTAAATCTTTCTAACATTAATAGCACCTAACCAATTCAAGAAATCGCAATTCGGATAGAAAATCCAGAAAACTAGGTTTTACTATTCATAAAAAACTATTCATTGTTCTTCCCCGATTCAATTTAGCGTTTCTAACCGTAAAAATCTCTAAATAACTATCAAACAATGCTCTACGATCATTATAGAAACTAATTCAAGCAATTTTGAGCATTTAAACGCAATATATAACAAATTTAAAAATTTAAAACATAATATCAACTTATTGAAAAATGTACAAAAAGCATGAAAACCCTTACATGGCTTGAAGAAGAAAGATCGTTGAGGCTCTAGCAATGACCCTTGTTCAATTCCGTGCAAGATTAAAGCTTAAAATGGAAAATCATTTTTTTTCTTTCCTTTTCCTCCTGACGGCAATGGAGCCTTCTTGTTCTTTTTTATTTTTATTTTGTTGGCTTTGTTTGGCTTTTAAGAAAGATGACAAAGGGGTCAAGGTCAAAGTCCAATAAAAAAAGTCAACAAGTCTAATTAGTTTGCATTTTAGTTTAATTTCAAGTCTACAATTGCAATTCTAATAAAACCAACTAAACTAAAAACACTAAATTACTATTCACTGAGGACTATATTCAATTCTCTAACTCTCATTTTCGATGCGCTACACACGAACAATCGATGAACGATTACTATAAAAATGATAAGTAATGACAGAAAAATATATATATTTTTAAAAGTAAAATAGTTTAAAATTCACTCCGGGCTCAGAGCTACTTTTCCATTTAGTTAAAAACTAAGTAAACAAGTGCACGAAAAAAAGAAACCGAGTAATATAAATAACAAAAATAGTTAATATTCATTTTATATATTTAATTTAAACTATTATTTGAATATTTTAAAGAGTTATAAAAACAATGCCTAAATATGAAGGAATAAATGAATGTAAACACTTAATTAAATACTATTAAATATATGCTGGGTTCAGGGTATCACAGATATATTAATAGAAGGATTGAATTGCACAGTAATCCGCGACTATAAATAGGTTCACTTGAATGGGACTTCATTGCCTTATAAATTATCTTGATATATTGCTAGACGTCACTCAAGAATTTTGAGGGTATCCTAAGAATGGTGAGAGACGTTGTGACGCCCGAGATTTTGCCGTACATTCATTCACTGTTGCATCCACTAATTGTGTATTTTTTATGTGCTTTGTTTGTTGTCTTCTTTAGTTACTATTCATTCCGTTTTTCAACTACATAATTACCATGAATTAGTTTTTTTCTTAAATCATATTAATTGTTATAAGAATGAGAAAATGTGCATTTGAGCTTAAAGCGATAGGAGCCTTCGTTTAGAAAATGGTTTAGTGAACTAATGAATAGTGTTACGTAACTTAACTTAGTGTTTTAATTAGCTAGCACTCATTTTGCACCTTAGACTCGTTTTAAAGCTTATTAGACTCATTTTAGAAGACCATATATGCCCCAATTTAAACCCAATTTCATATATATTCTAATAAGCACCACATAAGCTCATAACTTAGCAAAAACAAAAAAAAAAAGATGCAGGAATTACTGTTCAAAATCCGAACAGCCCTATAGCAGCCAAGGGAAGAGATTTTGCTCACCAATTCATCAATCCAAGCCTTTCCAAGCCTAGAGCAAATAGTTTAGGGTGTGTGCAAGCCTTCTAGGTGCTCTTACGCGCTTTAAGTGAGGGATTTCATGATTCTTTTTGCATTTTCAAAATGTTACACATTTCTTGATTTGTTAGAAAAGTTGTCAAATGCTATTGCAAAGCTTATCTATGCTATTATCATTCTATATAAGTGCTAGAGAACACATTTAAACCATTAGTTCACATTTTAAACGGTTGGAATCGTTATTTTAATTTTATGAGGTGAATAGTGACGAATTTTAGTGTTTTGTGTAATTGTACGTATTGGCTTGATTCATTGCTTCTAATAGATGCCTTAGGTGCTAATGAAGGTAGTCCAATAGCCCCGTGCCCTAAAATTGCTCTAAACTTGGTTAAAACGTGAAATAGCCGACTTTTAAAAAGGGGTTTCGGGGTTAATGCTAATCCGGGTTAATTTGAGCTTCACTTTTAGTATTCTTAGACTACCTAGATGTTATAGAAGCTTTGCTAATCCTTGTTTGCATTCCGATTAAGGTATGTGTAGTTCAAAGCCATAAGAGAGAAATTAGGGCCTTTGGGGTAATTGCTAGTATTTGAATGTGTTTGAAGGTTATAAGGGTGCCTTAAGGGTTAATTAGAAGTATGGTATAGCTTCCCCATGAATTCGGATCATTAACTTGAGTTTGGAAGGAAAACGGATTAAATAACAAAGGGGTTTAAGTGCAAATTCGATTGTCTCACGCTTGTAAGACCTTGGCATGACTTCTTGTGTGTTTAAATGTGGTTTCAAGTTGTTTTGGAGCTTTTGGTAGGGTTCTATGTGTATCTTCAATATGCCCCTTTGTAAATTTCTCAATTGCTTATATGAGACTGCTTCTATTTTATCTGTTTCGAGGTCAACCTACTTTGTTGATCCTCCCATGTGATTACTGCTTATATTGTTGAAATTTTCTTGCTATTGCTAAGTGCATTGCATAGTGGTTGCACAACCATAGTGTCAGGGGCGGTTGTATTGGATATCGGTTGGGCGGCGGCGGGCTTGCCAGTGGATATTCGATCTCCGTACCCTATTTACTCACTCGTCTGGTCCAGAGATTGCCAGGGGTATTGGGTCGTAGGATTATCGGGGTACATCCGGAGTACACCCACTGGAATGATTAGGGATTTGCCGGCATATTGATCGTGGTTCGTGATCAAAGATAAGAAAATTCTAGAGTGTTGGGGTTAAGTGTATCGTATCCTTTGATATGTGTGGTTATTTACGGTTTCAAATGTACTTTACTTGCCTTCTTGCTTAACTGCTATAATTGTTGCATTGCACGTCCCGAGTAGTCTTTATCTCTCACTGGGCAACAGTGGTTGCTCATACCTCGCTAACATGTTTCAGGTGGCGCAGTTGGAGGAGTTGCCTTAGTTGCTGTGTGTAGTTGCCTGATATGGACTATGTTCTTGTTGATGAGAGTAGAACTTGTTTGTTTTACTTTATGTTCTATTTTGTAGCCTAAGTGATATGTGTATGTTATATAGTTTGCAAATTGAATGATAGATGTTGTAGTAGTAGATTTAGAACCATTGCATGTAATAACTTATGTTTCTATTTCTAACTACCTTGCATGCTTGGGAGTGAACGTTCTGATGTTTGATTGGTCTCAATTTCTAGGAATGTTTCAATGCTATCATGGAGTGGCATGATAAGCGGTTTTGCAAATGAATTAAGTTGTGAATGCATGCTTGTATGTATATCAACTGTTTGTTTGTGTCACTTAAGGCTCGGATGGCCTTGAAGCTAGGTTTTGATTAGAATTGGTGTTCTAGGTTATTTTGTAGCTATATTGAATGTTTACAGGTTTCTATAATGTCCACGGTACAGGGGAGACTCTGTCCGTTTTCCCTAAAATTCTGAGACCGCGTTTAGGATTGGGTTGAGAATAGCATGGTTCTTAGAGCCTCCGGTCTCGTGAGGGATCGGGGCGTTACAGGTGGTATCAGAGCTTAGTAGCTCATAACCGGGATAGGGTCCTCGATCTGCTGGGTAGTGAAAACCTGTGTGCGTGCATGCGAAGTGTGTTTTGAATAAGTATGTGCCTGCATGTGGGTTCAAGCTTGTTTGCATGAAAATAAGTTCTTATGTGTTATATTTGCATAAATTAGGAAGACTTTGTGATAAGTGTAGTTGTGTGATTATGGGTGACTTAAGTGGAAATGTATTTCTGCGTGAATTGCTTAAGTGAAATATGAAGAATGTGTTAGATACGCGATGTGACTGTGTACTTGTGTGGCTTTGATTAGAATTATTTGTACCTATGTGTCTTAACTATGCAATATGTAAAAGTTGTGTGGCAAGTATGTTTATATGATTAATTTTGCATCTAAGTGATTTCCTAAGGACTTATTAGCTTAGATGCATGTGGTAATGTATGTTAAGTGTCTATCCTATGTTTAACCACTGCATAAATGTATTGTCCCTTGAATTCATCAATAAACTTTCCCCTAAAAAGAGATGGTCAGTAACAGATCTTCCAGAGATGTTCAGCCCATGCTCTTCTCATTCGGATCTCTTATCGGAGCCTTTATTTGGTTATCGTACCGGGGGTCTTCCTGTCAAGCTTCTATGGTATTCTCTTGGGTATTTCCACTTGACACTTCTATTGGGACTTCTTATATACAATCTTAATTGGAATCTTATTTGGCATTCTTGAACGAGCCTTTATTTGGCAATCTCCTTGGGGATTTCTGCTACGGATTTCTTGATTGGTATTTTCTCGGATTTCTGGATTAGTATTCTTAATCGGAGCCTTTATTTGGCATCCTTATTGTGAGACTTCTTAGCTGAAGGTTCCCTTGTTGGCCTACTAGGGGTTTCAATGGCATTCTTTCAACTAATACGTTGGTTTTATTCAAGGGCTTTTAGAGTGCACAACAGGAGTTCTTTGAAAAAGAATTGCGTGGACGCAATTTGTTTAAGGGAGAGAGGGTGTGATGCCCGAGATTTTTCCGTACATTCATTCACTGTTGCATCCACTAATTGCACATTTTTTCTGTGCTTTGCTTGTTGTCTTCTTTAGTTACTATTCATTCCGTTTTTCAACTATATAATTACCATGAATTAGCATTTTTCTTAAATCATATTAATTGTTATAGGAATGAGAAAAATGTGCATTTGAGCTTAAAGCGATAGGAGCCTTCGTTTAGAAAATGGTTTAGTGAACTAATGAATAGTGTTATGTAACTTAACTTAGTGTTTTAATTAGCTAGCACTCATTTTGCACCTTAGACTCGTTTTAAAGCTTATTAGATTCATTTTAGAAGACCATAAATGCCCCAATTTAAACCCAATTTAATATGTATTCTCATAAGCACCACATAAGCTCATAACTTAGCAAAAACAAAAAAAAAAAGATCCAGGAATTACTGTTAAAAATCCGAACAGCCCTATAGCAGCCAAGGGAGGAGATTTTGCTCACCAATTCATCAATCCAAGCCTTTCCAAGCCTAGAGCAAGTAGTTTAGGGTGTGTGCAAGCCTTCTAGGTGCTCTTATGCGCTTTAGGTGAGGGATTTCATGATTCTTTTTGCATTTTTAAAATGTTACACATTTCTTGATTTGTTAGAAATGTTGTCAAATGCTATTGCAAAGCCTATCTATGCTATTATCATTGTATATAAGTGCTAGAGAATACATTTAAACCATTAGTTCGCATTTTAAACGGTTGGAATCGTTATTTTAATTTCATGAGGTGAATAGTGAAGAATTTTAGGGTTTTGTGTAATTGTGCGTATTGGCTTGATTCATTGCTTCTAATAGATGCCTTAGGTGCTAATGAAGGTAGTCCAATAGCCCCGTGCCCTAGAATTGCTCTAAACTTGGTTAAAACGTGAAATAGCCGACTTTTAAAAAGGGGTTTCGGGGTTAATGCTAATCCGGGTTAATTTTAGCTTCACTTTTAGTATTCTTAGACTACCTAGATGCTATAGAAGCTTAGCTAACCCTTATTTGCATTCCGATTAATGTATGTGTAGTTCAAAGCCATAAGAGAGAAATTAGGACTTTTGGGGTAATTGCGAGTATTTGAATGTGTTTGAATGTTATAAAGGTGCCTTAAGGGTTAATTAGAAGTATGGTATAGCTTCCCCATGAATTCGGATCATTAACTTGAGTTTGGAAGGAAAACGGATTAAATAACAAAAGGGTTTAAGTGCAAATTCGATTGTCTCACGCTTCTAAGATCTTGGCATGACTTCTTGTGTGTTTAAATGTGGTTTCAAGTTGTTTTGGAGCTTTTGGTAGGGTTCTATGTGTATCTTCAATATGCCCCTTTGTAAATTTCTCAATTGCTTATATGAAACTGCTTCTATTTTATATGTTTCGAGGTCAACCTACTTTGTTGATCCTCCCACGTGATTACTGCTTATATTGTTGAAATTGTCTTGCCATTGCTAAGTGCATTGCATAGTGGTTGCACAACCATAGTGTCAGGGGCGGTTGTATTGGATATCGGCTGGGCGGCGGCGGGCTTGCTAGTGGATATTCGATCTCCATACCCTATTCCCTCACTCGCCTGGTCCGGAGATTGCTAGGGGGTATTAGGTCGTAGGATTATCGGGGTACATCCGGAGTACACCCACTGGAGTGATTAGGGATTTGCCAGCATATTGATCGTGGTTCGTGGATCGAGGTTCGTGATCAAAGATAAGAGAATTTTGGAGTGTTGGGATTAAGTGTATTGTATCCTTTGATATATGTGGTTATTTAGGGTTTCAAATGTACTTTACTTGCCTTCTTGCTTAACTGCTATAATTGCTGCATTGCACGTCCCGAGTAGTCTTTATCACTCACTGGACAACAGTGGTTGCTCATACCTCGCTAACATATTTTAGGTGGCGCAGTTGGAGGAATTGCCTTAGTTGCTGTGTCTAGTTGCCTGAGGTGGACTATGTTCTTGTTGATGAGAGTAGAAATTGTTTGCTTTACTTTATGTTCTATTTTGTAGCCTAAGTGATATGTGTATGTTATATAGTTTGCAAATTGAAGGATAAATGTTGTAGTAGTAGATTTAGAACCATGGCATGTAATAACTTATGTTTCTATTTCTAGCTACTTTGCATGCTTGGGAGTGAACGTTCTGATGTTTGATTGGTCTCAATTTCTAGGAATGTTTCAATGCTATCATGGAGTGGCATGATAAGCGGTTTTGCAAATGAATTAAGTTGTGAATGCATGCTTGTATATATATCAACTGTTTGTTTGTATCGCTTAAGGCTCAGATGGACTTGAAGCTAGGTTTTGATTAGCATTGGTGTTCTAGGTTATTTTGTAGTTATATTGAATGTTTACAGGTTTCTAGAATGTCCACGGTACAAGGGAGACTCTGTCCGTTTTCCCTAAAATTCTGAGACCGAGTTTGGGATTTGGTTGAGAATAGCATGGTTCTTAGAGCCTCCGGTCTCGTAAGGGATCAGGGCGTTACATACGTTCTCTATACAAGTCGAACGGTTCTATTAACATTGAAAGGGTTCAACATTTCCTCAATGCTATATGGCGGTGAATCAAGATTGTCAAACACAATAAAGCATGGTGAATGGTTTTTCTATTCAACTTGTACTTAGTTTCTCTTAAATTGTTAAGTTGTTAAGAATTGTATTTAGTTTTTCTTGAATTGTTAAGGTGTTAACAATCGTATTTTGTTTCTATTGAATTGTTAAAGAGTTAACATTAGTGTAATTAACCATTGTCACGCCTCAACTCGACCCCACTTACAACCAGTCTAGACACAACAGAACTTCGGCAATATAACGTCTATATATGGATAACAAGACTCTAAACCAATCCTTAAAACTCTACTCAACCAACTCCAAACTTCAACAACCATTTCAACAACATACATACATTCAAACCATACAATAAAGAACCATACGACAAGCCAACCACAAGTCATATGCCTCCGTTTCAACAACATATCACAAGCCCTACTGTACATACGCATAGCAAGTATAAAACTAGTCTAGCAACCTATTCATATACCAAAAACAAGACTAATATACTAGCATTATACTTTCCACTATTTTATAACATCTTGTACAATACAAAACTTAAGGCTTTAAACATTACAACATATGTCATACTACAAAACAACACAGAGGCATTCCAGCTAAGGCATCAAGGACAAGACTCTTGCACATTTGACTCATCCACAAAAGGCTCGTACTCAGTCTCCTGAGGCACGTACCCTAACTCCGGTTCGGTAACACCTGAAAGTCAGCAAAGAGGGTGAGCTTATATATAACAAAGCTCAGCAAGGGTTCAAAAGAGGTTTTGGAAACATTTTCTCTTTACCACTTGGGAAATCACCCTAGATGGAATAACAATCAATAAACTTTATCAACAACAACAATTCAATTCAAGCAACATCAATAACCATACAATTGAGAAATAATACACTAGTTGATGTAACTCCTTACGCCAACACGATCTCAACCATCTTCTTATATCACCCATTAATACAATCCGGAGGTACCTCATCTAGCCCATCCCTCCATGGCATCTCCGCCCATGCGAGCTGGGGGTAGTACATAATAGTCATGTCGTTATCAACCCGACAGCCCGATGCTGCCCAAGAGATGGCACACACTATCATGACTCATGACAATAACATTAAACATTTCATATTCCGAGAAACAACAAAGTAGGTTGTTCCTTGGCACAACAACAATCATCAATCCATTAACAGTACTTTAATCGACATAACATTAACTAAGCAACTAAGACAACCAAGTTAGATGACAAAGTAGGCCACCCAACTTAACACACATTTCAACATGCTTCCAAACCCAAACCTACTCCCCAACAATCCATGAAGCAACTACTCAAACACCACCCAACAACCAAAGACAACATTTTAACATTTCAAAGAAAGACTACATAAACTTCTAAAATTCATAACTTACAATCTACTAACCAAACAACCCCCGAACCTTTTCTTGTCACTCCACCACACATGCAACTACATTAACCCCCTCGGAAACCAACCAAAAGCCATCCAAAACAAGCCCAACAAACCTAATTTTGGCAATGCACCTTGGCTGAATTTTTCAACCTTTTGCTATGGCATTCAAATTGAAAATTTGGCATTACAATATTACTACACAATAATTAACAAGCTCATAGAAGTAACAACCATTCAATTCCAACTACTACAACAACAATTATTCAAATATAAGCCAATAAATCAATTTAAATGTCTAAAAATTAGAAATACATGCTACTACCGTTCAAAATGGCTACAAATGCATATAATTGGTCCTTGTAACCTTCTAAACAATAATCTAACACCAATTTAACAAAAGAACAACTAACAATGCATCAACCAAAAACTCAACTCAACTTTGAAATAATGAACTATATTTTTCCCTCACCTTTGATGCAAAATGATGTTAGAAATGTGTAGAATGGATGCTCAACAAGCAATTTCAAGCTTTGAATGATTTAATTTGGCCTTGAATTGCAAAATCTATGAGAAAATTAGTTGAAAACCTAAGAAAATGCCTTCTTTTTTTCCCCAAGGAGAGTCACGGTTATGTGTGTGTTTTTTTGAGTGTGTTTGAGCTTATTTTTATGTATTATGTATGTATATTGAATATATATAAGGTTATTCAAAGTTTTGCAAAAAGTCAAAGTTGACAACTTATTTGTTTTGGTTAGTTTTTAGTCTATTTTGCTTATATACATTTATTCTAACAATTATACTATATTTAGTTAAGTAAAAATAGTTGACAACATTTAACATTTGCATACATATACATACAACCAAGCTATAAAACCCGATTTTGTAAAAGAAGATGAAAAGTCACGTTATTTGTTTTGCAAATGTATTTTAGATGCAGAATCAATATATAATCACTTAATATCACACATAAATTCATACATATTATTTATAATAGCATTTAAACAAATAAAACACGTAATAGCAAATAGAGCAAATTCGGAGTCTCACAACCATTAAAAGTTAATGTGGTCAATATGTAATTTTGGTTAACTGTAGGGGCTAATGTGTAAATACAAAAAAGTTGTTTCAATAATTTAAAGTAATGGTGATTAGCTTAATTATGTATTTGTACAATGAAAAGATTAATTAATTATGTATATATAAGAGTATATATATGATTAGTCTTCCAAATTAAAAGATGCCATTTGTTTGGATGTCATTTAGCCACATCGTCATTTTATAACCAAGTATTATACACATGGCTACAATTGCACAAGATATAATATATGCATATTTTGAATAGGAAAATATATATGTATATGTTGATCGAATAAAATATCTTGACCAAGCTTATCTCTCAAGCTTGACCACACAAACATATACACACAAGAAAAACAAAAGAAACCAACTTCTTTCTTCCTCCTTAGGCTCACGACATTGAGAAGGTAAAAGAAGAAGAAAAATTCTCTTCAATTTTTCTTGCATACAAGCTCTATAATTTTCAAGGTTATACTAGCACAATCAACCTAGAAGAAAAGAAAAGTCATTCTTTGCTTGTGTGAACAAACCAAGGTCTCATTTGCTTGTCTTCAAGAGGTATACCTTTATACCAGCTCTTGATTACATATATTTGCTATATATGTGTGTTGATTATGTTAATTACATGATACCAAGATTAAGGTTTATGATGGACATATGCTTCAATCTCAATTTTTTTTTTTGAAATTCAAGCTATGTTTCTGCCTTGATTAGTAGCTATATGTTGTTCATGACCCTAATAGATCATTTAAGTGGTATCAGAGCCTAGGCTTGATGTTTATGTAGTTACATAATATTTTTGTCATATTTCTAATCTTTAAAAATTTTAGGATTTGTATATATATACTTCAAGATATTCATAGTTGATGGATATTTAGCTGTATGGAATGATTTTTAAGTGTATGTATAGCTTGGATAAAATCATATGTAGTATGTTGTTATGTAAATTTATATGCTAGATATAAATTATGCATTATAGAACATACTTTAAATATGAAGTTTTATGCAAAAATATTGAAATGCTCCAAAGAGAATGGTTGTATAGTTGATATAATCTTGCTTAAAACATGTGTATCTAGCTTGTTAAGGATGATATGGTCAAAAATGTTCAAGGTGTTGTCATGATCGAAAATTATGTTTTATGGCTAGATATGTTTCTTGTGGTTAATTTAAGCTTGAATACATGTCATAAGGGTGGTTATGGCTAAAGAATCATTTAATCTTATATGCAAGTTAACAAGAGTTATTAAAGTGTTAAAGATTGGAATATAAGTAATCTTGATGTATAAGATACATGTGAATATATTTATTGTGTTTTAGTCATTTGATGATCGTATACAAGTTGCATGTTCTCTGTCTTTTATGTATTAGATACATGTGTTGTGCTAATAGTTCATTTAGCTTTCTTGAATTTTTGTATGAGATGCATATTCTATGCTTTATAAGCTTGTGTTTGAATAGTGAATGTTGGTTGGATCATGAACTTAGTCATGACTGGTTGAATGGTTGTAAATTCATTTAATGGCTTGTAATAATTATTCATTCATTCATTGCCTTGTAATTGAGACATAAGTCTTGTGAAACCCCATATTTTATCTTTGCCTCGATTTGCGTGTTTTGACATGTTTATATGTTATATAAATTAAAATGTGCTAATTCTGTGATATATGTTCCTATTACATGCTATGTGTGCATTCATAAAATTTTTATCAAAAATGGCATCGGAAATTTTATCGACGATTTTTGTGAATAGTATTTTTAACACACGTTTGCTAAATTTTTTACAGGGGTATTTTAAACGTTTTAAAAACTAGTCCTCGGATATTAATAGACCTGTGTCTGATTAAAACGGATTTTGAATTGACTTAGGAATTTTAAAGGTTTTTATACTTTCTTTTGCGAAAATCGAGTTTTAAACCGAATCGGGTGAAAATGTTTGCACGTGAAACTCTTTGTCAACTAAAAATATATTACTTAAACTAGTCTAGGAGTTAATTGCATGATTGGTGAACAAAATAGTCAAGAAATGAATTAAAAGACTAAAAAAAAAAATACTAAAAACTAACAAATGTTCACTTTGACTTTCTTTTATTTTATTTGACTTTTGCTCATATATCACCAACACCTACTAAAACAACACAAAAATACCTAAAACTACACACAAGGCCGAGAGCACCATAGGAGAAAAAGGAAGGATTTTCTTCAAGTTTTCAAGGAAAATTTTCATTAAAAGTTACAATTCAAAGCCAAATCTTGTCATCCAAAGCTTGAACTCACTTGTTGGGTACGCATTGCACGTATTTCTAGGCTTGTTTTGGATCAAAGTAGAATGGCGGGTATACCGAGAACAAGAGGTAGGCCGAAGGCGGATAATGAGGCACTGGGTAATGTGGCACCGGGCCGAGATAGGGGTGATGACTGTATTGCTGCAGCTATGGATAGAATGACAGAAATCATGGTAGGACAGACACATTTATTAGCAGGGCAGGCTGCCCAGGCACAGGCTGTGCATGCACAGATGATAAACATATAGGGTGGTTACCACGGGAGAAATATGTTGAATGAATTCTTGGGTTATTACCACCTAGATTCCAGGGCGAGCCAGATGATAGAAAGGCGGAGGCATGGATCAATAAGATAGAGAAGATTTTTGATCCTTTGGACTACACTGATGAGAGGAAAGTCACTTTTGCAGTTTATTTGTTTGATGTTGAAGCAAAGGAGTGGTGGCGCACAATGAGAGCCGGTTGGGAGGTAAGAGGTACTCCTTATGTTTGGGATACCTTTCTTAGAGCGTTTCGGGCTAAGTACGTCCCAAGGATTGCACGGGAAAGGAGAGAGGCGGAGTTCCTGTCCTTGGTTCAGGGGGATGCTAGAGTGGCTCAGTATGAGGCCACTTTTACCAGACTGTCCCGGTATGCACCGGAGTTTGTAGCAGATGAGGAGTGCAGGACTCGAAGGTTTATGTTGGGTTTGAGGTCAAAGATTCAGGATGCAATGGCCTTGAATTAGTATGATGTGTTTTATGAGGCTTTTGAGGTGGCATCTAGGTTGGAAAAGAGGAAAGGGGAGCAGATTGGACCTAGTCAGCCTAGTAAGAGACCATTTCAGCCGCAGGGCCAGCAGGGTATGTATAGGCCTTCAGTGCAGCAGGTTATGTACAAGTCGTCAGCGCAGCAGGGCTCTTTTAGACCGCAGGGTCAGCAGGGTTTCTATAGGCCCCAGTTTCAGCAGGGCTCCTGTCACGCCCCAACCCGACCTATGAAGGTTAGACTAGGATATGGCCTAATTCATTTATGCTATTTCACCTACTTAATCATTTGCTATGATTTAACGCTTAACGTAGGCCTAGAACTCCAAAAGTTTTCCGGAAAATCGGCAGCATAACGGTTGTATTTAAGACCTTTGGTTTGACCTAATTTTCTAGAACGCCTCAAAATTTCCAATCTTTAATCCGATTCCGATAAAGATTCATGTTTTGTCATCAATAGATATGCCTATTAATTTATCTCGATAGTCTCGTTTGATTAACAAGCCTAGCATGATATCTATGTCCCCTTTATTTGCCAGTTCCTGTCTTGCAAGTACTTATTATCCCTTGGCTTACGCATAAGCACCTAAGTGAGATTAGACAGAGTTTCATTATATGCTTCTTCACCTAGTGGTTTAAACACCTATGATAACTACTAATCAAGACAATAAAAGCAATAACTACAGAGGTAAATATAGCCATATGAGAGCATACATATGAGTTTTGAAAGCATTTAAAAGGTTTTAATCCTCACCTTTTTGAAGACTTAGCAAATGTGCACAAAATCCTTGTTTTTGAGCTTTATGTGTGACTTTGAGCTATCCTTGCTTGATTATCTTGCTATGGCCGATGCTTGGAGTGTCCTAGAGAGTGAGCTTGAGGTCTTGGAAGCTCAAGAGAAGCCTTACCCGAAATGGAGAGAGAATGAGAGCTTGAGAGGAAAAAATGTAGTTGAAGATGCTCTTTGAATGTTTGTGTGTGTGTGTGTCAGCCTTGCTGAATTTTTGTGTGTCAAATGCCTTCTAAAGTTGCTAAATATTGTGCCTAGGAAATGTAATGTGTAAGGAATAAGTGCATGAGCATGTTGGAGGCTTAGGAGTTAGCAAAAAGGGCATAGAACTTAGGAAAAGTTATGACAACTTGGAAGACTTTGTCTAGCATGTGTGTAGCATAAAATTTGAATTAAAATATGATTATTTGGCCTTGTATGGTCGGCCAAGGCTAGCTTAGGTGGCTTAGGCTTTGTATTTTATGTGCATTGTGTTTGGGAAAGGGAATAAAGAATGATTTAGGTGTTTGTGTAGATAGAATTATTTATTGTTAGTGGATTTTGTAGAGAATTTGAATTAGGATTAGAATATTATTAGTGGAATATGTAGGATTAGTATAATATTATTTTAATAGTTAGTGGATTGTGTAGGATTATTTTATTATCTTGTGCTTTGTACAGGAATCTTTCTAGGTTAACGTGTAGGCACGCAGTTCGAGATTTAGGGTACGTACTACGAGGCACGCACATAAATCAATACGGGGCACGAATCACGAGGTAGACACGAACTACGAGGTAAGACACGTACTTCAAGATAAATGTATGAATTTCAATGCAAATGCACGCAACCTTAGGTGAATACACGCAAACCCATGCAAGGCACGTAATTCAATGCAATGCACGTAAATCAAGGCATGCCTCTATATCTAGGTTAATATACGCAGTTCAAGGTTAGGGTACACGAAATGAGATAACGCACGTAAATCGAGGTCTGGGCACGTATATCTAGGTATCGCACGTAAGTCGAGGATTAGGGCACTCAATTCTAGGTCAAGGCATGTATGACGAGGCATGCACGAAAACCAAGACAGGGCACGTAATCCAAGGTCGATCATATAATTCTGGGTCTAAGGCACGCAAATCGAGGTAAGACACGTTATTCGGGGTCGGGCCTCACATCCTCCCTTCCTTAAAAGAATTTTGTCCCGAAATTCATTCTTACTTGTTGAGGTCATTTAGATGGGTTCTGGCCTTTGATATTTCTATTCCGGGTCGTTGCTTGCTCCATGATCCCCTTTGCCAAAATCGATTCACTTCCAAACTTTCTCCAATCGTTAATTTAGTGTAACCCCTACATTCACTGTTCGTTCTTTTGAACGACTCTATTATCTCCAATCGATCTTAAGGTCGAGTTCATCAACTAAGGTAAGAACCTCCAAACATAGTAATCAGAGCTGCAATGGTATTCTAACTATATAACTATAACTCCAAAATCATTACTTATGTCGTGTCAATCTTGCGTTCATACCTTAAAAGGAATACCACAATAATACCATGATTTTAATGGTGACATACACTAATCTCAAGATGATAGGTTTATATCCGATTTACATATCCTATCAACTAACTTCAACTCTTACAAGTAAATTTCATCAGCTTGTGATCCACAATTTATTTCCTTATTCAAATCTCTATCTTCAAATCACGAGGCTTCAGAATTTCTTTTAATCTTAACCAAGACTCCTAAGGCGAATAGTTTCAACCTCAAATAAATTCCACTCACCTCAATCCAAGGTTACGTCATACTTAAGGGGACAATGGTCCTACTCACTTAGCGACCTAGTCATTCTTTCGAACACTTAATGCCCGCCAATATATCTTCAACATTAGTGTTACTAAGCTAGGGCCACAGCCATGTAAGTATATCAATGCTCCACTAGGTTACCGACCGTACAACAACAATCCTAGGACTATAAACGGGTACTGAAATAATCGAGCTCATAAGATACTTACACGAGATAACTTCAAGGTTGTATCAACATAAAAATTATGACCACGAGGCATCCTTCCATATAACCTAATAGAACTTTAAAAGTAATCAACCACTCATTTAACTATCACTACAAGATCCACCATCTATTCAACAACCACGATTCGAAGTCTACCACCAACTAGTTTCTAGACATGAAACGGTGCACATAATACGGTAGTCTAACAGTAGTCTCTTGGGTCATCATGACTCTAATTCATCTTTATCTTAACTATATGGAATCTTACTATCCTCATTTACATGTTCAACTAGCTAAGAGTATCAAGACTTATCGACCTTAGGTCCTAGGGTTTACCATGAACCCTCATGCATACTCACTATTAGCTATTTAGGATTACTAATCATACCTTAACGACTCCACTTTGCTGCCAGATGCTTTAATCTCATTTCTATGGTTTATATACTAGGTTCATCGGTATTACATAGGGATATATGCTTCCTAACATCCTATAGGGTATCCAAATAACGAGTGTGTAGAATGACTTACTTTGCATAATCACAACTAAATCCGAGGGGTACCAAATTAATACCATGATTCTTAATATCACTAATATCCAACTTAGGACCTTTAGCAACGTTAGTCATCTAATGCATAATTCAATACCTTACACTTATATTTGACCTAACATTTTAGGTGTAATTCTTCCGAACACAAGTTCTAGCTACGTGAATTCCTCGTTTCCAACATCCCTATATCTTGTTATACTAAAGAATCATCAACTTTGTTAAACTCAGTCTCCAGAGTTGCCTACATGTCTTGAGGTTATCCATTGTTAAGTCACTTAAATACACTATCCATGTCTTAATAATCTAACTCCTAAAAGTAACTATCGTCAACTTCCACGAATTCATCTCTTAATTTCTAGGTCATGATCTTACCATTTGGTGAACTTGGAACTTGCTAGTATATACAATATCAGATTCATCAATGCCTAATTCTAATCAAGTAAGGATTCAATCATATAAACAGTCTATTACCAATTCAAGATATAAGAATTTGATTCAAAAACAACTCCGAAGTCAAACTTCCATTATAATCATATAAATATATATATATACCACTCCACATGTCCAATAGTATACTCTTATATTTAAGGAAAGTTGTATGTCATTCAACTTTATACTTGAACCACAATTAGAAGAACGGTTTAACGGAATCAAGAACTTCATAGCTATAAAATCGATAACTTAATTACAGGTATGGGCATTCCAATGATAAGGAGATAACTTTACCTCAACAATTATACCTGTGCTACGCATTTTATATATGTATATCCAATAATATATACGATCCATCGAGTACCTATGAAGATGTGAGAAATCTCTAACCGAGCCTTTCGTTCTTCCTGCATAAATTCACTTCCCTGAAGGTCCTAATCCTAACTATCTGTGTGTATAAACAGTCATTCATGGTCATATAACATGCACATGTATCAAAGAAAGAGTATAAAAACATGCATGCATTATCGAGGGCACTAACGTGTTGATGTGCATGACACATAATACATATAGTCCACAAAGGCACATGATATTTAATGTTCAAAGCAATTAAAGCACATTAGCACACATTAACACATATAAACAAGACATCATAATTACCTTAAGGCTTCTACCTATGATCCGAGAGTTGAACCCGACTAATGCCTAGTTAGTAACTAAGCTCTGATACTATTTAATAAGGTGTCACGTCCCAACCCGACCTATGGAGGCTACATTAGGGTATGACCTAATTCATTTATGCTATTTCACCTACTTAATCATTTGCTATGATTTAATGCTTAACGTAGGCCTAGAACTCTAAAAGTTTTTCGAAAAATCGACAGCATAACGGTTGTATTTAAGACCTTTGGTTTGACCTAATTTTCTAGGACGCCTCAAATTTTCCAATCGTTAATCCGATTCCGATAAAGATTCCTGTTTTGTCATTAATAGATATGCCTACTAATTTATCGCGATAATCTCATTTGATTAACAAGCCTAGCATGATATCTATGTCCCCTTTATTTGCCAGTTCCTATTTTACAAGTACTTATTATCCTTTAGCTTACGCATAAGCACCTAAGTGAGATTAGACAAAGTTTCACTATATGCTTCTTCACCTAGTGGTTTAAACACCTATGATAACTACTAATCAAGACAATAAAAACAATAACTACAGAGGTAAATATAGCCATATGAGAGCATGCATGTGAGTTTTGAAAGCATTTAAAGGGTTTTAACCCTCACCTCTTTGAAGACTTAGCAAATGTGCACAAAATCCTTGTTTTTGAGCTTTGTGTGTGACTTTGAGCTATCCTTGCTTGATTACCTTGCTATGGCCGATGCTTGGAGTGTCGTAGAGAGTGAGCTTGAGGTCTTGGAAGCTCAAAAGAAGCCTTACCCGAAATGGAGAGAGAATGAGAGCTTGAGAGGAAAAAATGTAGTTGAAGATGCTCTTTGAGTGTTTGTGTGTGTGTGTGTGGGCCTTGCTGAATTTTTGTGTATCAAATGCCTTTTAAAGTTGCTGAATATTGTGCCTAGGAAATGTAGTGTGTAAGGAATAAGTGCATGAGCATGTTGGAGGCTTAGGAGTTAACAAAAAGGACATAGAACTTAGGAAAAGTTATGACAAGTTGGAAGACTTTATCTAGCATGTGTGTAGCACAAATTTTGAATTAAAATCTGATTATTTGGCCTTGTATGGTCGGCCAAGGCTAGCTTAGGTGGCTTAGGCTTTGTATTTTATGTGCATTGTACTTGGGAAAGGGAATAAAGAATGATTTAGGTGTTTGTGTAAATAGAATTGTTTATTGTTAGTGGAATATGTAGGATTAGTATAATATTATTTTAATAGTTAGTGGATTGCGTATGATTATTTTATTGTCTTGTGCTTTGTGCAAGAATCTTTCTAGGTTAGCGTGTAGGCACGCAATTCGAGGTTTAGGGTACGCACTACGAGGCACGCACAGAAATCAATACGGGGCACGAATCACGAGGTAGACACGAACTACGAGGTAAGACAAGTATTTCAAGATAAATGCACGAATTCTAATGCAAATGCACGCAATCCTAGGTGAATACACGCAAACCCATGCAATGCACGTAAATAAGGCACGACTCTATATCTAGGTTAAGGTACGCAGTTCAAAGTTAGGGTATACGAAACGAGGTAACGCACGTAAATTGAGGTCAGGGCACGTATATCTAGGTATTACGCGTAAGTCGAGGATTGGGGCACTCAATTCTAGGTCAAGGCATGCACGAAAACCAAGACAAGGCACGTAATCCAAGATCGGTCATATAATTCTGGGTCTAAGGAACACAAATCGAGGTAAGACACATTATTCGAGGTCGGGCCTCACAGCTCCTTCCAGGCTCAGTCACAGTACATGCCTGCCCAATCTCAGGGTCAATATAGGCCTAGTGCTGCGAGACCTCAGCAGCCGGCTGGTACAGCTACTTATACAGCTTCTGGGTCTTCTATGGGCAGTATCAGTGCTTCGTCACTGTAGTGTACGTACTGCAAACGTCAGGGCCATTTGGAGGCCGACTGCAGGGTAAAGGCAGGAACATGTTTGGGTTGCGGCAGCAATCAGCATAGGGCGAGGGATTGCCCTAGATTTTAGAGGTCTGAGGGTTGGGCAACGACCTAGGGTTATCAGGGTCGACCTATCGGTAGTGCACCTCAGCAGCAGCGGGTTCAGGCTTGGGCCTACGCAGTGGATTTGGAGGAAATACCTTAGGCAGCGGCAGTTGTAGAAGGTAACTTCCTTATACTCAATCAACTTGTTAAAGTGTTGATTGATTCTGGTGCTACGCATTCTTTCATTACGCCTACTTGTGTGCAACGTGTTAACATGCAACCTGAAAGATTGCCTTATGTGGTTGAGATTAATACTTCTTTAACTGATAAGTATGCGACTGGCTTAGTATGTAAATACTGTAAAATACATGTTAAGGGTCAGGATTTTCCTTCGGACCTTATCTTATTTCCTATCCGGGGGTATGAAGTTATCTTGGGTATAGACTGGCTTTCTAAGTATGATGCTCAGCTAAACTGTAGAACAAAGGTAGTACGGTTTTGGTTACCAGAACAGCCAGTGGTTGAGGTAGCAGGGAACCGAGGTGCTAAGACGAATTTTATTATCTCATCAACTAAAGCTGTTAAGTTGGTGAGTAAGGGATGTTCGGGTTATCTAGCTTATTTGATCAACAAGCCATCTGATAAGCTGAAACTGGAGGAAGTTCCTATTATTCGGGAATATCCCAATGTATTTCCCGAGGCGTTGCCAGGATTGCCGCCAGAGAGAGATGTTGAGTTTGTGATTAATCTGATTCCCGGTACTCAACCTATTTTTAAATCAGTGTACCAGATGACACCAGCTGAGCTTAAGGAGATGAAAACTTAGTTGCATGAGTTATTAGAAAAGGGGTTCATTCAGCAGAGTTCTTCACCATGGGGAGAACCTGTTTTATTCATGAAGAAGAAGGATGATACTTTGAGATTATGTATCGACTATCGTGGTTTAAATCAGGTGACCATCAAGAATAAGTATCATTTGCCACTAATTTATGAGTTGTTTGATCAACTTCAGGGAGCCAAAGTCTACTCTAAGTTTGACTTGAGGCAGGGGTATTATCAGCTTTGGATTCATACGGAGGATGTTCCAAAGTCTGCTTTTAGGACTCGGTACGGGCATTATAAATTTGTAGTTATGTCATTTGGACTGACTAATGCATCGGCAACATTCATGGATCTTATGCATCGGGTCTTTCAGCCGTACTTGGACCAATTCGTGGTAATCTTTATTGATGATATTTTGGTTTATTCTAAGACTGAATCGGAGCACGAGCAATATCTACGGCTTGTCTTACAGAAGCTGCAAGAGTATCAGTTGTTTGCGAAGTTTAGCAAATGTGAATTCTGGCTGCAACGAATATCTTTTCTTGGCCATGTGATTACACAGAGTGGTATTTCAGTAGATCCCACTAAAATTGAAGTGGTGATGTCTTGGAAAAGGCCGGAGAATGTTTTAGAGGTTCGTTGTCATGCCCCAACTCGACATCTCTTATGATCAGTTAGGACGTAACGGAATTTCGACACCATAACGACAGTAACATGAACATCAAGGCTCTAAACCAACCCTTAAGAACAACATACATCAAACTCCACAAATCACCAACCAACTCCACAATCAAATTAACAGCATACAACGCAACTATTCATACATTAAACATTCTTTCATCAGCTCATTCATAGTTATGCGCCTCTGTTCCAACATCATACATTTATTATATAACATACACTTCCAAAATAGATTATAACCAATTCAGCAACCTAACCATGTTCTAAAACAAGACTACTAAATTAGCAATATACATAAGTCTTATAATTGAGTAAGTTATACAATATAACATATTACAACAACTAAGACAAATTCATGGCAACAACTCCGGCACACAAGACTCGTCCATATAAAGCACATTCTCAGCTTCTTGAGGCACATATCTTTAATCTTGATCAATATCACCTGTATGCATGCAATAATAGAGAGTGAGCTTATATAAAACAAGCTCAGTGAGGATCCGATAGATCTCTAACAGTATTTACTATACTCCTTGAAAATGATCATTTGACCAGTAAACACACAATAAAACATTAATAACAATATAAACATATAACTATAATGACCAATCAATAAAAGATACTCTAGTTGGTGTAGCTCCAAACGCCTTCACCATCTCAACCATTCTTCTTGTAACTCCCCATTACTCACGCACCCGAGGTACCTCACTAGCCTCGCCCTCCATGACACCTCCATCATGCGAGCTGGAGGTAGTCTCTGGTAGTCATGCCGTTATCAACCCGACAGCCCGATACTGCCTGAGAAGTGGCACACACATACCAAGACTCAGCAATAATAATAAACATCATTCACAGGAGGACAATCTAGAAGAATTTCCTAGCTCCCGGTTCATCAATCATCAATCAATAATCATCAATTATCATCAATATAACATCAAGTAATCAATTAAACAACAAACAACTAAGTTAGATGACAAAGTAGGCCATCCAACTTAACATGCATTAAACACATAATCTAACCCTAGTCTAACCATCAACAACTCACAATTCAATCACTCAAACACCACCCAATCATCTAAAGGCTCAATTCAACAATTTAAAGAAAGACAACCTAAACTCCAAATAATCATATCTTACATTCTACTAATCCAAACAACTCCAAATCAGTTTCTAACACTCACTCATTCAATCAACTACATTAGCCCTCTCGGAAACCAACCAAGACACATCAAAATCAAGCCCAACAACCCTAAAACCTCAATGCACTTAGGCTGAAATTTTGGGATTTTCACACAAACATCGCAATCGAAAATTCAGCATTATAACGGCGCTACCACGTAATTAACAAACTTTTAAAAATCGACGACAATTGATTCCAACCACTACAACTCAAAATAATCAACAAATGACCAATCTATCAACTTTAAATACCCGAAAATAAAAATTTATGCTACAACGGTTCAAATCTCACAAGAATACACATAAACGATCCCTAGCATGCACTGAGTAATAATATAACTTCAAATTAACATTCTAACGGTTCAAAATGCAATTATAAGCAAAAATATAAAATATGACTTTTGAGATCTAGAATTTTTCTCTCACCTTTGATGTGTTTTGATGTAAGAAATGTGTAGAATGGATACCCAACAAGTGAAATCAAGCTTTGAATGAAGTGATTTGGACTTGAATTGCAAAATCTATGTGAAAAATGCTTTGAAAAGCCTTGAAAATGCCTTCATCTTTCTCCTACAAAGAACCACGATTTTGTGTGTGTTTTTGGAGGTGTTTTGCTTTGTTTTTAATGTGTGTTGATGATATATTAAGCAAAGGTCAAACAAATAAAAGAAAGTCAAAGTTGACACTTAGTTATTTTTAGTGTTTTCTTGTCTTTTAATTCCATTTTAGACTATTTCTTGCTCAAAACATTAATTTAACACTTAGACTATTTTAAGTAGTTTATTTTTAGGTGACAAGAGTTTTCTCATGCAAAGACTTTCACCCGACTCAGCTAAAAATGCGATTTCTACAAAAGAAGGTGAAAAGTCATATTATTTGTTTTCAAATTTCTTTTGAATGCACAATTAATCTAAAATCATTTAATACCACATATAAATACATTTATATTAATATGTACTAGGTCAACTAAAGTCAATGCAAGAATCGGGTTTAAAAGAAATTACTATTTGACTAAAAAATTCTACTTTTCGCCCGAAAAGTCTATTTAAATTACTATTCAGTTTCAGAATCAATTTTTATCAAACATGGGTCTATTAATAATAGATGACTAGGTTTTAAGACGTTTAAAATATCCCTGTAAAAATTTTAGCGGACAGATGTTCAAAATACTATTCATAAAAATCGTCTATAAAATTTCTGATGCCGTTTTTTATGAAAATTTCATGAATGCACACATAGCATGTATTAGGAATATAAATCACATATTTAGCACATTCAAACTCATATAACACATAAACAGGTCAAATCACGCAAATCGAGACAAAACACACAAATCGATGTAAAGACGAAAACTAGGATTTCACATTCGTAGCTTTCTTGGTTTGGCGGGTTTTTACTGTAGGTTTGTGAAGGACTTTTCTAAGATTGCCGGGCCACTTTCTAAGTTAACTCAGAAACAGACCAGCTTTACTTGGGATGAGAAATGTGAGAGTGGGTTTCAGGAGTTGAAAAAGAAATTGACTACCGCTCCAGTACTTGCTCTACCAGAGGGGACCGATAATATAGTTATCTACAGTGATGCATCCAATGAGGGCTTGGGTTGTGTACTTATGCAGAATGGTCGGGTTATTGCCTATGCTTCTAGAAAGTTGAAGCCGTATGAGGTGAATTATCCGAATCATGATCTTGAGTTAGCCGCCGTGGTATTCGCACTGAAAAAATGGCGTCATTATCTGTGGGGCAGTAAGTTCGAGATTTTCACTGATCATAAAAGTCTGAAGTATTTATTCTCACAGAAGGAGTTGAATATGCATCAACGGAGGTGGATGGAACTTCTCGGAGACTATAATTGTTCTATCAGTTATCTACCTGGGAAGGCAAATGTTGTAGCAGATGCTCTTAGCCGTAAGACGAGTATTTCTTGTTTGGCTGTTAAAAAGTGGGAGGTTTTTAAAGAATTCAGTTATTGGAGACCGGGATTGATTCAGGTTGGGGTGATGTGTTCACATATCCGTATTCAACCTTATTGTTGTCTCAAATCAGAGAAGCTCAGCAACTTGATTCAAAACTTCAGAAGATCAAAGATCAGATCACGGATGATCAATCTGACTTCAAATTACATGAAGATGGTATTCTTCGGTTTTGGAACAGGGTTTGTGTTCCTGATGAACTGGGCTTAAGGAGAGGTATTTTGGAGGAGGCTCATAACT
The DNA here is from genome assembly GCA_037974665.1 of Ehretia macrophylla. Classification (NCBI taxonomy): domain Eukaryota; kingdom Viridiplantae; phylum Streptophyta; class Magnoliopsida; order Boraginales; family Ehretiaceae; genus Ehretia; species Ehretia macrophylla. The sequence goes on along the minus strand of CM075771.1, from coordinate 63,748,472 downwards.
CTAAGTACACCGTTCGTCCCGATGGAAACAAGATGTACCGGGATTTGAAACAACATTATTAGTGGAATAACATGAAAAGGGAGGTTGCTCAGTTTGTATCCAGATGTTTGACTTGTTAGCGAGTGAAAGCAGAACATCAACGACCCACAAGTTTGCTCCAGCCGTTGGCAATACAAGAGTGGAAGTGGGAACATATTACGATGGACTTCGTCTCTAGTTTGCCTAGAACACCGAGAGGTAACAACGCAGTTTGGGTTGTTGTAGACCGTTTGATGAAGACAACTCATTTCATTCCGATGAGGTTGGGAGATAAGGTTGCAATGTTGGCGGATCTTTATGTGGATCAGATTGTTAAACTTCATGAGATTCGATCTAGTATTGTCTCAGATCGAGATCCTCGGTTTACTTCTCGTTTGTAGCAGAAACTTCAGGAGACTTTGGGCACTCAGTTGAACTTCAGCACAACATATCATCTACAGACCGATGGTCAGTCTGAGAGGACTATTCAAATTCTGGAGGATATGCTCAAGGCTTGTGTTCTGGACTTCGGGAAGAACTGGGAGAAACATCTACCACTTGCCGAGTTTGCCTATAACAATAGTTATCAAGCTACTATTGGGATGGCACCTTTTGCAACTCTTTTCGGCCATAAGTGTCGTTCACCTTTGTATTGGGATGAAGTAGGGGAGATAAAGACTAGTGATCCGACTATCATGCCAGAGTTTCTAGAGAAGATTGAGAATGTCCAGTTGATCAGGCAGAGAATGCTTACAACGTAGAGTAGATTCAAGAGTTATGCTGATAAGCGTCTTCGGGATTTGGAGTTTGCAGTTGGGGATCGGGTTTTCTTGAAATTATCTCCTCGAAAGGGGTTTGTTCGTTATGGTAAAGGTGTTAAGCTGAGTCCGAGGTTTGCAGGGTCATTTGAGATTACCGGCAAAGTTGGCAAGTTAGCATATCTAAACATGGTAAATCTCGAGCTTTCCCTGTATCACCTTGCGAAGAGGTATTAGAAACGAGAGTGAGTATACAATTGGTATACTCAGTGAGGGAGGTGATGCAGCATACCAGGGAAATATTTTAATGAAATGCACAAGATAACACATAAATATCACAAATAAACAAGCTATTGAAACAAGTAATTAAAACTCTTTATAAAAGGATACAGTTCCACTTTGTCTTCAATTACGAGCCACGAGCCAAAATCTTCAAGCAAGTGCTGACAAACCCCTTATTCCTCCAAAAATGGGGTACTCCGGATGTACCCCAATCCTACAACCCTTTCTCCTGAGGTAAGTCCATATGCCTAGCAGGTGAACCATGCCTCTGGGGTAGTGGAGTATACTCAGTGAGAGAAAGGGAATAGGCACCATGGTAGTCGAGGGAGCACGGCAAGCCCGATGCTGCCCGTGTTTCTCGATGCTACCAGGTTCGAGAAGGTTGCGCAACCCCGAGTCAAGTCATGAGAGCCAAGATTTTTAAATATCACATAAGAGGGACGACAAAATAGGCCGTCATCGCAAGTAGTTGCAATATAAGCATTATAACAATATAAGCAAGAGATAAGCATATTCACTCAATTCTTAACAAGGTACACATAAGTATAAACAATTATATTAAACTCCACAATTTATGAACAATAAAATAACTAAGATGCACGAAAGAATGAAAACTCCCTCACCTTTAGAAGTCACGAACTCCCCCAATCTTTTTTCCCGTGCTCAAAACTAACAATTCACACATGATTCGTAATTTAGTTCAACACAACACAACTATATACTTTATAAAAAGTAACAACAAAACATTTGATAATCATGCAAAGTCACATACAAGCAACCCGATAATCAATAGAACAACATGAAAAGTAGCATTCCAAGATATTTTTAACATTAGGCTTAATTTTGATACTTATTCCCTTTGTCCTTCGGCACAATTCGAAGTATATCCAGCATATAACTTTAATCCATTTAAACTCTACATGCAAATAACTAACTAGTTTTACACATAGACTTCAAGGCAAGCTTGAAAATATTCATTAACATCATGAGGGGCAACTAGACTTGATTCAATGTTCATTAGCATGCAAAATACTTCAATTACTTTAACTACAACAAACATTAACTTTTATCCACTTAAGCTAACTCCACAATTTATTACAATCCTATTCGATTATGGCACAACACCTACTGCAACATTTAGAGTTTAATCTAAATCAATGAATCAACTCAATTAACCACGGAGATGCTCACATACCAATTCAAACAAGGTTCTTATAAGACTAACACTATAAGCTCGTGGCAATTAAATCTCACAAATACTAATCAAATCATTTATTTAACACATAATATAACTTGATAGACACCTCATAACCATCAATTAGTTCAAATAACCTCATACTCCAAACAAATCAAGGTAGAACTTCACAAAAGCATATACTTTTTCCATTCCTCTAACAAAACCCTAAATTAATCAGTTTAGTTACCCATGCTAATGATCTCCAAAGTTTCTTATTTTTATATATAAACGTAGCTCTTTGAGTTTAGATAACTTTAGCTTCAAACGGATACTAATTCGAAGCTATATTTCTCGAGTTATAGCTATTTCCGTTCAACTACACATTATTGTCCAGTTCTAGCGAGATTCAGGCTACATTTCAGAAATTATATGATCAGAGGACTAAAACGTTAGAAATAGCTTTAGCCCTAGAAATCAACATTTGTTCTAAACTGCCTAATCTAGCTGCTGTGAAAATTTTGTTAAGTTTCGAGCACGTTTGCTAGGTCAAAAGAGCTTCAAAGTTCAGGGGCAGTGGACTGTCCAAATCAGGGCTTTGCTTATTTATCAGATCTCTAACAGTATTTATTATACTCCTTGGAAATAATCCTCTGAGCAGTAAACACACAATAACATCAATAACAATATAATCACATAAACTATAATGACCAATCAATAAAGGATACTCTAGTTGGTGTAGCTCCAAACGCCATCACGATCTCAACCATTCTTCTTGTAACTCTCCATTACTCACGCACCTGAGGTACCTCACTAGCCTCATCCTCCATGACACCTCCATTATGCGAGCTAGAGGTAGTCTCTGGTAGTCATGCCGTTATCAACCCGACAGCCCGATGCTGCCTGAGAGGTGGCACACACATACCAAGACTCAACAATAATAATAAACATCATTCACAAGAGGACAATCTAGAAGAATTGCTTATCTCCTGGTTCATCAATCATCAATCCATAATCATCAATAATTATCAATCATCATCAAGTAATCAATTAAACAACAAACAACTAAGTTAGATGACAAACTAGACCATCCAACTTAACATGCATTAAACACAAAATCTAACCCTAGTCTAACCATTTACAACTCACAATTCAATCACTCAAACACCACTCAATCATCTAAAGGCTCAATTCAACAATTTAAAGAAAGACAACCTAAACTCCAAATAATCATATCTTACATTCTACTAATCCAAACAACTCCAAATCAGTTTCTAACACTCACCCATTCAATCAACTACATTAGCCCTTTCGAAAACCAACCAAGACACATCAAAATCAAGCCCAACAACCCTAAAACCTCAATGCACCTAGGCTGAAATTTTCGGATTTTCACACAAACATCTCAATCAAAAATTTGGCATTATAACGGCGCTACCACGTAACTAACAAACTTTTAGAAATCGACGGCAATCAATTCCAACCACTACAACTCAAAATAATCAAAAAATGGCCAATCTATCAACTTTAAATACCCGAAAATGAAAATTTATGGTACAACGGTTCAAATCTCACAAGAATACATATAAATGATCCCTAGCATGCACTAAGCAATAATATATCTTCAAATTAACATTCTAACGGTTCAAAATGCAATTATAAGCAAAAACATAAAATATGACTTTTGAGATCTATAATTTTTCTCTCACCTTTGATGCGAAATAAGCCTAGATATGCGTGTAATGCGTGCCCAACAAGCGGAATCCAACTCGGCACAAAAATCTACGAACAAAAACTAGGTTTTTCTATGAAAATTTACTTTGAAAACCTTTGAAATTCCTTTCTCTTTTCTCCCTTGAACCTCTCGGCTATGTGTGTGTTTTTGAGGGTGTGTTTGTGCTTTGGTTGCAGGTGTTGATGCATAAATAAGCTAAGGTCAAATAAACTAAAAGAAAGTCAAAGTTAATTTTGGTCTTTTAATTCTATTTTTAGTCTTTTAATTCATTTCTTGACTATTTCTTGTTACATCTGATCTCAACTCTATTAAACGCCATCACGACCTTAACTCTCGTTCCATTTGATCAAGAATACGAATCAGCGCTCGTCATAAGTCAAACTCTCACGAAGCTGTAACGGCTCTGGCTCAAGAATATGAGAAGGATCCGGATTATATTTCCGCAAATTAGACACATAAAATACATCATGGACATTAGAGAAATTCTCCGGTAAAGCCAACCGATACACCAAATTGCCTACTCTGCCAGTAATCTCAAACGGCCCCACAAACCTCGGACTCAACTTACCACCTTTACCATAATGAGCAAACCCCTTACGAGGTGACAGTCTCAAGAAAACCCGATCTCCGACTGTAAACTCCAAGTCCCGACAACGCTTATCAGCATAACTCTTGAATCTACTCTGCGTCATAAGCATTCTCTGCCTGATCAACTGAACATTCTCAATCTTCTCTAGAAGCTCTGGCATAATAGTCGGATCAACAGTCTTCATCTCTCCTACTTCATCCCAATACAAAGGTGAACGGCACTTACGACCGTAAAGAGCTGCAAAAGGTGCCATCCCAATAGTAGCTTGATAACTATTGTTATAAACAAACTCGGCAAGTGGTAGATGTTTCTCCCAGTTCTTCCCGAAGTCCAGAACACAAGCCCTGAGCATATCTTCTAGAATCTGAATAGTCCTCTCAGACTGATCGTCGATTTGTAGATGATACGATGTACTAAAATTAAGCTGAGTACCCAAAGCCTCCTGAAGTTTCTCCCACAAACGAGAAGTAAATTGAGGATCTCGATCTGAGACAATACTAGATGGAATCCCATGAAGTCTAACAATTTGATCCAAATAAAGATCCGTCAACTTTGCAACTTCATCTCCCATCCGCATCGAAATAAAGTGAGCTGTCTTCGTCAAACGATCCACGACAACCCAAACTGTATCATTACCTCTCAGTGTTCTAGGCAAACCAGTGACGAAGTCCATCGTAATATGCTCTCATTTCCACTGTGGTATAGCCAACGGCTGAAGCAAACCTGCAGGTCGTTGATGCTCGGCTTTCACTCATTGACAAGTCAAACATCTAGACACGAACTGAGCAACTTCTCTCTTCATATTATTCCACCAGTAATGTTGCTTCAACTCCCGATACATCTTGGTTCCACCGGGATGAACAGTGTACTTAGAATTATGAGCCACATCCAGAATACCTCGCCTCAAACCTGGTTCATCGGGAACACAAACCCTGTTCCAAAATCGAAGAATACCATCCTCGTGCACTTTAAAGTCAGTCTGATCATCCGTGATCTGATCCTTTATCTTCTTAAGTTTAACATCAAGTTGCTGAGCTTCTTTGATCTGAGACAACAATAAAGGTTAAATACGGAGATGTGAATACATCACCCCAACTTGAGTTAACTCCGGTCTCCAATAAGTGAATTCCTCAAGAACCTCCTATTTCTTGACAGCCAAACAAGAAACACTCGCCTTACGGCTAAGAGCGTCTGCCACAACATTTGCCTTCCCAGGCAGATAACTGATAGAACAATTATAATCTCCAAGAAGTTCCATTTTACCTCCGCTGACGCATATTCAACTCCTTCTGTGAGAATAAATACTTAAGACTCTTATGATCAGTGAAAATCTCGAACTTACTGCCCCACAGATAATGACGCCACTTTTTCAGTGAGAAAACAATAGCTGCCAACTCAAGATCATGAGTCGGATAATTCACCTAATAAGGCTTCAACTTTCCAGAAGCATAGGCAATAACCCGACCATTCTGCATAAGAACACATACCAAGCCCTCCTTGGATGCATCACTGTAGATAATCATATTATCGGTCCCCTCTGGTAGAGCAAGTACTGGAGTTGTAGTCAATCTCTTTTTCAATTCCTGAAACCCACTCTCACATTTCTTATCCCAAACAAAGCTAGTATGTTTATGAGTTAACTTAGAAAGTGGCCCTGCAATCTTAGAAAAGTCCTTGACAAACCTACGGTAATAACCCGCCAAGCCAAGAAAGTTACGAACCTCAGAAACATTCTCCGGACGTTTCCAAGACATCACCGATTCAATCTTAGTGGGATCTACAGATATACTGCTCTATGTGATAACATGACCAAGAAAATATATGCGTTGCAACCAAAATTCACATTTGCTGAACTTTGCAAACAATTGATGCTCCTGCAGCTTCTGTAAGACAAGCCGTAGATATTGCTCGTGCTCCAATTCAAACTTAGAATAAACCAAGATATCATCAATACAGATCACCACGAACTGGTCTAAGTACGGCTGAAAAACCCGATGCATAAGATCCATAAATGCTGCCGGTGCATTAGTTAATCCAAAGGGCATAACTACAAACTCATAATGCCCGTACCGAGTCCTAAAGGCAGACTTCGGAACATCCTCCGTGCGAATCCAAAGCTGATAATACCCTTGCCTCAAGTCAAACTTAGAGTAGACTTTGGCCCCCTGAAGTTGATCAAACAACTTGTCAATCAATGGCAAATGATACTTGTTCTTGATGGTCACTTGATTCAAACCACGATAGTCAATGCATAACCTCAAGGTACCATCTTTCTTCTTCACAAATAAAACAGGAGCTTCCCACGGTGAAGAACTCTGCTGAATGAAACCCTTCTTTATTAACTCCTGCAATTGAGTTTTCAGCTCCTTCAACTCAGCTGGTGCCCTCCAGAACGCTGATTTTGAAATAGGTTGAGTACCGGGAACAAGGTTAATCACAAACTGCACATCTCTCTCTGGCGGTAATCCTGGCAACTCCTCGGGAAATACATTGGGATATTCCTGAATAATAGGTACTTCCTCCAGCTGTAGCTTATCAGATGGCTTGTTAATCAAATAAGCTAGATAACCCGAACACCCCTTACTCACCAACTTAACGGCTTTAGTTGCTGAGATAACAAAACTCGTCTTTGCACCCCGGTTCCCTACTACCTCAACTATTGGCTGATATGGCAAACAAAACTGTACTACCTTTGTTCTACAGTTCAACTGGGTATTATATTTAGAAAGCCAATCCATACCCAAGATAACATCGTACCCCCGGATAGGAAATAACATAAGGTCCGAAGGAAAATTATACCCCTTAACATGTATTATACAATCCTTACAAACTAGGCCAGTAATATACTTATCAGTCAAAAAGGTACTAATCTCAACCACAAAAGGCAGTCTTTCAGGTTGCACATTAACACGTTGCACACAAGCAGGAGTAATGAAAGAATGCGTAGCACCAGAATCAATCAACACTTTAACAAGTTGATCAAGTATAAGGAAGTTACCTTCCACTACTATAGTCTCCTCAGGCATCTCCTTCAAGTCAACTGCGTAGGCCCGAGCCTGAACCCACTGCTGCTGAGGTGCACTGCCCGCAGGTCTACCCTAATAACCCTGAGTCACTGCCCGACCCTCAGTCCTCTGATATCTAGGGCAATCCCTCGCCCTATGCTGATTTCTACCGCAACCCAAACAAGCCCCTGACTTCACCCTGCAGTTGGCCTCCACATGGCCCTGGCGCTTGCAGTAAGTACACTGCGGTGATGATGCACTGACACTGCCCCTGGAAGAACCAGAAGCTGAGAAAGCAGATGTACTAGCCTGCTGCTGAGGTCTCACAACACTAGGCCTATATTGACCCTGAGACTGGGCCAGCCTAAACTGAGACTGAGCCTGATAAGACCTCTGCTGAAACTGTGGCCGATAATAACTCTACTGACCCTGCGATCTATAAGAGCTCTGCTGTACTGGCGGCCTGTACATAACCTGTTGTACTGAAGGCCTATACATAACCTGCTGGCCTTGCGACTGAAATGGCCTCTTGCTAGGCTGGCTAGATACAATCTGTTCCCCCTTTCTCTTCTCTAGTCTAGAAGCTGCAACAAAGGCCTCAGTAAGTATATCATACCGATTCAGGGCCATCGTATCCTGAATCTCGGGCCTCAACCCCAACATGAACCTACGAGTCTTACGTTCCTCGTCAGCCACATACTCTGGTGCATACCGGGAAAGCCTAGTGAAAGTGGCCTCATACTGAGCCACAGAAGCATCTCCCTGCACTAAGGCTAGAAACTCTGCCTTTCTCCACTCCCTCGTGATCCTCGGGACATACTTCGCCCGGAAAGCTAATAGAAAGGTATCCCAAACATACGGAATACCCTGAGTCTCCTAGCTAGTTTTCACTGTGCGCTACCATTCCTCTGCCTCATCATCCAGCAAGTACACGACAAAGGTGACCTTCCGCTCATCGGTATAATCAAGAGGGTCAAAAATCTTCTCCACCTTACTAATCCACGCCTCAGCTTTCCAATCATCCGGTTCCCCCTGAAACCGCGGTGGATAATACCCTAAAAACTCTTTCAGTGTTCCACGACCATGGTACCCACCTTGTGCATTCAGTAACTGATTCTGCAATGCCTGAGTTTGAGCAGCCTGCCCTGCCAGTAACTGTGTCTGACCGGCCATGTTCTCGTTCATCCTATCAAAAGCTGCACCTATACGATCATCACCCCTAACTTGGCCTGGTGCCACATTTCTCGGAACCTCATCAGTTACCTCAGGCCTACCTCTGGTCCTCGGTCTACCAGTCATTCTACTAATCAAAGAGTTAGCACAGGTTATAGCACATAAACAAACTATGAACAACTATTAACACATAAACAACAAACTCATATAAAGCACATAAATCACTTAAGTATCAATCACATAAACAAATTAATCACATAATCACATAAGCAAATCACATAATCACTTAATCACTTAACCATATTAACACATAGTTCACTTTTCTTTCATTTCATACATACTTTCATGCTAAGACCATTACCCACATTCCGAGAATACCCCGGCTGACAGCTAACATGTGCTCTGATACCACTTAAATGTCACGCCCCAACTCGACCCCACCTACAATCAGTCAGGACGCAACGGAATTTCGGCAGTATAACGACAGTAATTAAGACACTGAGGCTCTAAACCAACCTCTCAGAACATCATACAATCAAACTCCTCAACCAAACAACAATCAATTCCTCAATACCATTAACAACATACAACATAACCATACTATACAATAATCTTTCTTAGTTATATGTCTCTGTTCCAACATAATACCTTAACTTTAACATACATGTCAAAATAGATTATAAACCAACTTAGTAATCTAAACATGATCAAAAGAAGACTACTAAACCATTATACATAAGTTTTTATACTAAGGTAGGTTTTACAATACATCATAATACAACAACTATAAGCAATCTCATGGCAAAGACTCCTGCACATAAGACTCATCCACGTAAGGCACATTTTCCCCTTCTGGAGGCACATACCCGTAATCTTGCTCAAGGACACCTGTAAGCATGCAATAATAGAGAGTGAGTTATATAAAACAAGAACAGTGAGGATCCGATAGATCTCTAACAGTATTTACTATACTCCTTGGAAATAATCCTCTGAGCAGTAAACACACAATAACATCAATAACAATATAATCACATAAACTATATTGACCAATCAATAAAGGATACTCTAGTTGGTGTAACTCCAAACGCCATCACGATCTCAACCGTTCTTCTTGTAACTCCCCATTACTCACGCACCCGAGGTACCTCACTAGCCTCGCCCTCTATGACACCTCCGTCATGCGAGCTGGAGGTAGTCTCTAGTAGTCATGTCGTTATCAACCCGATAGCCCGACGCTACCCGAGAGGTGGCACACACATACCAAGACTCAACAATAATAATAAACATTATTCACAGGAGGACAATCTAGAAGAATTTCCTATCTCCCGGTTCATCAATCATCAATCAATAATCATCAAGTAATCAATTAAACAACAAACAACTAAGTTAGATGGCAAAGTAGGCCATCCAACTTAACATGTATTAAACACGAAATCTAACCCTAGTCTAACCATTTACAACTCACAATTCAATAACTCAAACACCACCCAATCATCTAAATGCTCAATTTAATAATTTAAAGAAAGACAACCTAAACTCCAAATAATCATATCTTACATTCTACTAATCCAAACAACTCCAATTCAGTTTCTAACACTCACCTATTCAGTCAACTACATTAGCCCTCTCGGAAACCAACTAAGACACATCAAAATCAAGCCCAACAACCCTAAAACCTCAATGCACCTAGGCTGAAATTTTTGAATTTTCACACAAACATCGCAATCAAAAATTTGGCATTATAACGGCGCTACCACGTAATTAACAAACTTTTAGAAATCTACGACAATCAATTCCAACCACTACAACTCAAAATAATCAACAAATGGCCAATCTATCAACTTTAAATACCCAAAAATAAAAATTTATGGTACAACGATTCAAATCTCACAAGAATACATATAAATGATCCTTAGCATGCATTGAGCAATAATATATCTTCAAATTAACATTCTAACGGTTCAAAATGCAATTATAAGCAAAAACATAAAAAATGACTTTTGAGATTTATAATTTTTCTCTCACCTTTGATGCGAAATAAGCCTAGATATGCGTGCAATGCGTTCCCAACAAACGGAATCCAACTCAGCACAAAAATCTACGGACAAAAACTAGGTTTTTCTATGAAAATTTGCTTTGAAAACCTTTGAAATTCCTTTCTCTTTTCTCCCTTGAACCTCTCGGCTATGTGTGTGTTTTTTATGGTGTGTTTGTGCTTTTTTAGTAGGTGTTGATGCATAAATAAGCTAAGGTCAAATAAATTAAAAGAAAGTCAAAGTTAATTTTAGTCTTTTAATTCATTTCTTGACTATTTCTTGCTCAACTAATAAATTAACACCTAAATTAATTCTAGACAATATATTTTAGGTGACAAAGAGTTTTACATTAAAATAGTTTCACCCGAGTCGGCTTAAAACACGTTTTCTTGCAAAAGAAAGTGTAAAAATCTTTAAAATTTCAAAACTGATTCCAAATCCGTTTTAATCGAACACGGATCTATTAATACCCGAGGACTAGGTTTTAAAATATTTAAAATACCCCTGTAAAAATTTTAGCGGACAGGTGTTTAAAAATACTATTCACCAAAACCGACGATAAAATTTCTGATTCCATTTTTTATGAAAATTTCATGAATGAGCACTTAGCATGTATTAGGAGTATTAATCACATATTTAACACATTCTAAGTCATATAACACATAAACAGGTCAATTCACGCAAAACGAGGTAAAACATGCAAATCGAGATAAAGCAAAATATGGGGTCTCACTGTAATACCCGAGCCCGGAATGTTGAATTTTCTTGTTTATTATTCTGAAAATTATATTTTCTTAAGTTCTTTGAAGTCAAATTGTTGCTTCTTTATTGTCGCAAGGTGCATTGCATTTCGAGAACGATAGTTAGAGAGCGGTTTTTAGTCCTCAGCAAAAAGTGAAAACTAGTATTTAGTGTTTTAATTTTAGTGTTTTAATTGTTGTTAGCTAGAATTAATATTTCATTAGTTATTTTAGCTTTTAAATGTATGAAAATAAGGCAATTTGACCAATTTTAAGTTAGTTGACCAAGGCTTTGACTAGTTGACCAAGTTGTCATCCTTTATTAAGCAAAATAACAAAGAAAAAAAAATAAAACCAGCTGAAAATAAGCAAGAGCAGGCCGAAACTTGTAGAGAAGGAAAAAAAAACATTTCAAATCTTCAATCTTCAAATCTTCGAGTGAGCTTGTGCGGGGTAGTTACCGAGGCATCCAGCGTAGTTTTCCTAGCGACTAGGAGTGCCTAAGGTGAGGGAAGCACGTTATTTGCGCATTTTAATGTTATATGTCTCAACTTTATGATTTTTGGATTTTATCCGTAGTTTGTTATTTTAATCATTTTAATGTTTAAAGAATGTTCCTTGCCAATTGTAGAACATGTATTTATAGCTTTTTAACATTTTCTGCGGTTGAATGTTGAGATTGTAATTTAAAATGTCAATTGAATAGTAAAACATGAATAGTAAACCCTCGAAACGTAGAAGTTGCGTTGTTATGCTTTCTGTTGATGTGAAAAGATGCTAGATATGCTAGAATGCCTAAATGCATGATTTGTTTGGATTGCATAGTAGAAAAATATGGAGAAATGCCTTGGTGAAAGTTGGGGACGTTTAGGTCGAGTTTAGCGTTTTCTCATTTTGCGTGATGGCATTGTCTCGCGAGGCCATGGAAGCACTTTTGGTGCTGTTATGGTATTGGTTGGGTGTTTGGTTAGAGTAGTTGTAGTTCAAACGAGCAAATGAAGAAATCGAGGCTTTGCGTGAATTCTAGGGTAAAGTAGGGTTTCGGGGTCTTTAGACGTGCCTTATGGTGACCTAGGAGGATTGGCGAAGTCGATTTCTAGAACTCGTGGCTCGTTTGGAAATGGTAGCGTTTTGATAGTTGGGGTCGATTTGTGATTTTGCTTGTTATCTTAATGTTATGCCTATAGAATGTTTAATATGCTTGTTAGAGTTGATTTTGATTGAAATGCTTATCAACTGTTGTTGTTGCGTGCGAGAGTAACCTACTTTGTTATTATCCCACGTGTAGCTTTATTGCTCGATTGTTGCATTGTATATTGTCTTGCATTCATAGAGTCAGGGGCGGAGTGATGGGCCTCTCTGGGTAGTCTCAGGTTACCAGTGTTGGTTGCTCTATCTCCGTGTCCTATTCCCTTTCTCGCTTGGGTTGCCTCCCAAGGAGATTTGGGTCATAGAATTGATGGATACTTCCGGGGTATTCCAAACTGAAGTTATAAGGTGGTTTGGGCCGGCGTGTCGTCATCGAATTCGTGATTGAAAGTTGCTCGTGGAAAGAGTATCGTATCCTTTGAATGAGTGTTTATAGTTTAATGCTTGTCTTGTTTTATTGTTGGCTTTGCTTGTATCTCTATATGATATTTGTAAGGAATTGCTTGACTAATTGCATTGCATACTCCTCTCATCTCCGTCCTTGAGACCAATTGCCCTCGCTGAGCAATAGTTTTTGCTCATCCTTTCTACACTATATTTTACAGGAGTAGTTGAACCGGATCCTATTGAGGTAATTGAGGAGGAGGAGCAAGTGGAGGTGTTTCCGTGATAGCACTTCTTTGCTTAGCTGGTGGTTGGTTGCCAGACTTTTGTGCGAGCCATGCTTGATGTGTTTAATGCTTGGTCATTGCTTTATTTTGAGGGTTGTAGCCTTGTATGTAGTATCTATTTTGAGGCCTAAATGGTCTTATGTTGTAAAGGATTAAAGGTTGTAATGTTGTAAACATATACTCATGTGACTAGTAAGGAAATGCATGCTAATGGTTAATTGTTTAGTGGCATAAATACTTGTGTAGTATGCATATCATTTTTGGGTTGCAAAGTTGTTAATGAGAAGATGTATATGTTTTAAAAGAAAGTTGTCTTGATTCAAAAGTTTATTATGGCTTTCGCAAGTATTATATTGATTGTAGGGTTTTCGGATCGTCCACAGTACAGAGGAGACTCCGTCCGTGTGTCGGGTCAGGGCTTTGCCTTTGTCGGGGGCGGGGCGGGGCGTGACATGTTTAGGTGGTATCAGAGCCAGGTTAGTCTTGCATGAGCCGGGATATGTTTCTTGGACTGTGGGGTAAAGGTCTAAAATGCTAGAGTGTTATTGTATGATTGTTAAGTGGAAGGAAAATATTATAGCATGACTATGTGAACTTGGAGTGCTTATGTGTTTAAGTGAATTAGTTGACATGTCAATCTTGTGTTATGTGAATTGTGTGATAGGATATTTGATTGTTATTGACTTGAGTGTTATCTAATCTTATGTGCTATATTTCTGTCTATAAACTGCTTTTATATGCTGCCAGCTATTGTGAGTTGTTACTATGCCGCCATGTCGTGGTACTCAAGGTTAAGGGGCAGATGAAGAGGTAGCAGAACAGGGTCAGCAACCATTGTCTGAACAGTTTATGGATACTATGACCACTGCAGTTGACCGGATTACACAGGTACTACATGAGCAGAGGCAGGACAGGAATAATAATCCCCAGGGAAATCAAGCCAATCCTAATGGACAAGGGCACAAGGCTGAGAATAACCAGTTAGAGAAATTCTTGAGGCACGAGCTGGGTAAGTTCTTTGGAGAGCCGGATGATGAGGCAGCCGAGAGATGGATTAACCGTGTTGAGAAAATTTTTGCTGCTTTGGGGTACACTGATGAGGCAAGAATAGATTATGCGTCATTCCTGTTTGAGGGTGACGCAGAACAGTGGTGGAACACTGTCAGGTTAAGGTGGGACTGTGAGGATATTCCACATTTATGGGATGATTTTGTGAGTGAGTTTTGGGACAAGTATATTCCCGAGATGGCTATGGAAAGGCGGGAAGACGAGTTTGTGGCTCTGAAGCAGGGAAACATGACTGTTGCACAATATGAGGCTAGGTTTGTTAGCCTGTCGAGGTATATGCCCGAGCTGGTGAGGCCAGCTAGGAGGATGATTCATAGGTTTGTTCGTGGGCTGAGAATGGACATACAGCTGCATTTGACTGGGAAGACTTACACTACTTTTTCCGAGGCATTCCAAGCAGCCTCGAAGTTTGAGAAACGGAAGGCAGAGATGATAGCTGAGAGTAGCCAGCAGAGTAAGAGGCAGTATTTGGGCCAGAGCAGCCAGGGTCAGCCGAGGCAGTATCAGACTCTTGTTCAGGCACCTCAGCAACGTCCGTATCAGCCTCAGCATCAGATTCAGGGGAGGCTAGCTGTGACTAGACCCCAGCACGGAGGTACAGTTCCTACTACTGCCAGAGCCCCCGTACCTACGGGAAACACTGTTGTAAGACAAAATCAGCAGTGTAACTTTTGTAATCGATCGGGGCACGTTGAAGCTAATTGTTGGAGAAAGAGTGGTAAATGCACTGGTTGTGGGAGTGATGAGCATAGGGTGAAAGATTGCCCTAAGTATAAGAATGTTCAGGGTCGTACTGGAGGCCAGGGTGTTCAGAATAGGGCTGCAGGTGCAGGTCCAGCACAGAGGGTACAGGCTAGGGTCTTTGCACTAGATGCGGAGGAGCTGCCCGATACTACCGTAATAGTGGAAGGTACATTTCTTCTCAATACTCAGCCAGTTAAAGTTTTGATTGATCCCGGAGCTACACATTCGTTTATAACTCCTGCATGTGCACGATCTGTGAATGTTTGCATTGATAAACTGCTGCATGAAGTTGAAGTTAGTACACCTTTGGGTGCAAAATTTGTTACTAAGTCTATTTGCAAATCTTGTGATATATGCATTGAGAACCGTAATTTTCCTGCTGATTTAATTATATTGCCCTTCCGTGACTTTGAAATCATTTTGGGAATGGACTGGTTGGGGAAGTACTATGCTCAGTTGGATTGTAGAACAAAGATTGTTTATCTTCAGATTCCTGACCTACCGGTACTGGAGATTGTTGGGAACTGCAGGGCTGCCCGGATTCTTCTTTTATCATCAATCAAGGCTTCTAAATTGTTGAATAATGGTTGTGAAGCTTACTTAGCTTATCTGATCAATCAGCCTACTGATAAGTTGAAGTTGAATGAGGTTCCAATTGTTAAAGACTTCCCTGGTGTATTTCCCGAGGAATTATCGGGTTTACCACCGGATAGGGAGATTGAATTTGTGATTGACCCTATGCCAGGCACTGCGCCAATTTCTAGGACACTGAACTTCAGGAATTGAAAATTCAGCTTCAGAACTTGTTAGAGAAAGGGTTTATACAACCTAGTTCTTCGTCGTGGGGTGCGCCTATGATGTTTGTGAGAAAGAAAGACGGCACATTATGATTATGTATTGATTACAGGGGACTTAATCAAGTCACGATTAAGAACAAATACCCCATGCCGTTGATTGAAGAATTGTTTGACCAGTTGCAGGGTGCGAGTGTTTACTCTAAATTTGACTTTAGACAGGGTTACTATCAACTCAGAATTCGGAGTGACGATATACCTAAGACGGCATTCAGGACTAGATATGGTCACTATAAATTTGTTGTGTTACCGTTTGGATTGACGAATGCACCAGCCGCATTCATGGACTTAATGCAGAGGGTCTTTCGACCTTATCTTGATCAGTTTGTCGTAATCTTTATTGACAACATTCTAGTGTATTCTAAGAATGAGGCTGAACATGAACAACATTTGAAGATTGTGTTACAGACTTTGCAAGAAAATAAGTTTTTTGCTAAATTCAGCAAGTGCAAATTTTGGTTGAGTCAGATATCTTTTCTAGGCCATATCATTTCAGATCAAGGAATTTCAGTAGACCCAGTTAAGATTGAAGTTGTTTTGTCCTAGAAGAGACCTGAAACGGTGTCAGAGATTCGGAGTTTTTTGGGTTTGGCAGGTTACTATCGGAGGTTTGTTAAAGACTTTTGCAAAATTTATGGACCTTTAAGCCAGTTGACTCGAAAGAAAGTTACTTACAACTGGGATACTAAATGTGAATCCAGTTTCCAAGAATTGAAGAAGAGACTAACTACAGCTCCTCTACTAGCTTTACCTTAGGGTACCGAAAACTTTGTTGTCTACATGATGCATCTAAAGAAGGTTTGGGCTGCGTTTTAATGCAGAATGGTAAGGTGATTATCTATGCTTCTAGGAAGTTGAAACCATATGAAATCAATTACCCTACACATGATCTTAAGTTAGCTGCAGTTGTGTTTGCTTTGAAGAAGTGGCGTCACTACTTGTGGGGTAGCAGATTTGAAATTTCTACTGACCACAAGAGTCTCAAGTATTTGTTTTCACAGAAGGATCTGAATATGAGACAGCGGAGATGGCTAGAGCTATTAAGTGGTTACAATTGTTCTATAAACTACGTGCCAGGTAAGGCCAATGTTGTTGCTGATGCTTTGAGTCGAAATGCTACTGTTGCAAGTTTAATTATCAAGGATTGGGAGACTTTGGAAGAAATTTATTCATGGAAGCCGGAAGCTACTGAGGTAGGGATTCAATTTGCTAGCTTGCAGATTCAGTCAGGATTGCTAGCACAGATTAGGGAGGCTCAGAAGACTGATCCTCACATCTTAAAGATCCAAGAAAAAGCAAAAGGGGGAGAGTCGGAGTTTAAATTGCATGCAGATGGTATCTTCAGATTCAGGGACAGGGTGTGTGTTCCTAGTGATCCGACTTTAAAGAATGAATTCTGTCCGAGGCACATAATTCGAGGTATACGATTCACCCGGGCAGTACTAAAATGTATAGAGATTTGAAACAACACTTCTAGTGGAACAATATGAAGAGGGAGATTGCTGGGTATGTATCCAGATGTTTGACTTGTCAGAGGGTTAAAGTTGAGCATCAAAGGCCAGCTGGGCTTCTACAACTGTTGTCGATTCCGCAATGGAAGTAGGTGCATATAACAATGGACCTTGTGACCGATCTTCCTAGATCTCCGAGAGGATGTGATTCTGTTTGGGTTGTTGTGGACCGCTTGACTAAAGTTACACATTTTATTCCCGTGAACAAACAAGATAGCCTTGATAAACTAGCTGAGCTTTATGTTGCTAATATTATGAGACTGCATGGTATGCCACAGAGTATAGTGTCAGATAGAGATCCTAGATTCAGATCTCATTTTTGGCAGAAGTTGCAAGAGGCCATGGGAACTAAATTGAGCTTCAGTACTGCATACCATCCACAAACTGATGGCCAGTCTGAGAGAACTATCAGGATCTTAGAAGACATGCTTCGGGCATGTGTGTTAGACTTTGGGAAGAATTGGGAGAAATTTTTGCCTTTAGCGGAGTTCGCCTACAATAATAGTTATCAATCTACTATAGGTATGGCTCCCTACGAGGCATTGTACGGTCGTAAATGCAGATCTCCATTGTATTGGGAAGAGGTTGGAGAAATGAGAACAGTTGATCCGACTGTGTTACCTGAGATGATTAAGATGGTGGATAATGTTCACCTTATTCGCCAGCGTATGCTTACAGCTCAGAGTCGTCAGAAGAGTTATGCGGATAAGCACCATCGGGATCTTGAGTTTGCTTTGGGAGATTGGGTATTTCTTAAGATTTCTCCTCGAAAGGGATTGATTCGGCACGGTAAGAGCGGAAAACTTAGTCCCAGATATGTGGGTCCGTATGAGATCACTGAAAAGGTAGGTCCTTTAGCTTACCGGTTAGCTTTGCCTCTAAGCTTGTCGAGATTGTACGATGTTTTTCACGTGTTAATGTTGAGGAAATACCACCCAGACCCTTCACATGTACTTGAACCAGAGCCTTTGTAGATTGAGGAAAAGTTGTCTTATGAGGAGAAACCGATTCGAATTGTGGATCGGAAAGTTTAGGATCTTCGCAGAAGGAGTATTTCGTTGGTAAAGGTTCTATGGAATCATCATGGGTTTGAGAAAGCAACTTGGGAAAGAGAGGACCAAGTTCGGAATCAGTATCCGGAGTTGTTTGTTGACCAAGTAAGAATTGCGTGGGCGCAATTGTTTTAAGGGGGAGAGGGTGTAATACCTGAGCCCGGAATATGGAATTTTCTTGTTTATTATTCTGAAAATTATATTTTCTTAAGTTCTTTGAAGTCAAATTGTTGCTTCTTTATTGTTGCAAGGTGTATTGCATTTCGAGAGTGATAGTTAGAGAGCGGTTTCTAGTCCTCAGCAAATAGTGAAAACTAGTATTTAGTGTTTTAATTGTTGTTAGCTAAAATTGATATTTCATTAGTTATTTTAGCTTTAAAATGCATGAAAATAAGGCAATTTGACCAATTTTAAGTTAGTTGACCAAGGCTTTGACTAGTTGACCAAGTTGTCATCCTTTATTAAGCAAAATAACAAAGAAGAAAAAATAAAACCAGCTGAAAATAAGCAAGAGCAGGCCGAAACTTGTAAAGAAGGAAAAAAAACATTTCAAATCCTCAATCTTCAAATCTTCGCGTAAGCTCGTGCGGGGTTGTTACAGAGGCATCCAGCGTAGTTTTCCTAGCGACTAGGAGTGCCTAAGGTGAGGGAAGCACGTTATTTGTGCATTTTAATGTTATATGTCTTAACTTTTTGGTTTTTGGATTTTATCCGTAGTTTGTTATTTTAATCGTTTTAATACTTAAAGAATGTTCCTTGCCAATTGTAGAATGTGTATTTATAGTTTTTTAACATTTTCTGCGGTTGAATGTTGACATTGTAATTTAAAATGTCAATTGAATAGTAAAACATGAATAGTAAACCCTCGAAAGGTAGAAGTTGCGATGTTATGCTTTCTGTTGATGTGAAAAGATGCTAGATATGCTAGAATGCCTAAATGCATGATTTGTTTGGATTGCGTAGTGGAAAAATACAGAGAAATGCCTTGGTGAAAGTTGGGGACGGTTAGGTCGAGTTTAGCGTTTCCTCGTTTTGCATGATGGCATTGTCTCGGGAGGACATGGAAGCACTTTTGGTGCAGTTATGGTGTTGGTTGGGTGTTTTGTTAGAGTAGTTGTAGTTCAAACGAGCAAATGGAAAAATCGGGGCTTTGCGTGAATTCTAGGGTAAAGTAGGGTTTCGGGGTCTTTAGACGTGCCTTATGGTGACCTAGGAGGATTGGCGAAGTCGATTTCCAGAACTCGTGGCTCATTTGGAAATGGTAGCGTTTTGATAGTTGGGGTCGATTTGTGATTTTGCTTGTTATCTTAATGTTATGCCTATAGAATGTTTAATATGCTTGTTAGAGTTGATTTTGATTGAAATGCTTATCAACTATTGCCGTTGCGTACGAGAGTAACCTACTTTGTTATTCTCCCACGTGTGGCTTTATTGCTCGATTGTTGCATTGTATATTGTCTTGCATTCATAGAGTCAGGGGCGGAGTGATGGGCCTCTCTGGGTAGCCTCGGGTTGCCAGTGTTAGTTGCTCTAGCTCCGTGTCCTATTCCCTTTCTCGCTTGGGTTGCCTCCCAGGGAGATTTGGGTCATAGAATTGATGGATACTTCCGGGGTATTCCAAACTGAAGTTATAAGGTGGTTTGGGCCGGCGTGTCGTCATCGAATTCGTGATTGAAAGTTGCTCGTGGAAAGAGTATCGTATCCTTTGAATGAGTGTTTATAGTTTAATGCTTGTCTTGTTTTATTGTTGGCTTTGCTTGTATCTCTATATGATATTTGTAAGGAATTGCTTGACTAATTGCATTGCATACTCCTCTCATCTCCGTCCTTGAGACCAATTGCCCTCGCTGAGCAATAGTTTTTGCTCATTCCATTCTATACTATATTTTACAGGAGTAGTTGAACTGGATCCTATTGAGGTAATTGAGGAGGAGGAGCAAGTGGAGGTGTTTCCGTGATAGCACTTCTTTGCTTAGCTGGTGGTTGGTTGCCAGACTTTTGTGCGAGCCATGCTTGATGTGTTTAATGCTTGGTCATCGCTTTATTTTGAGGGTTGTAGCCTTGTATGTAGTATCTATTTTGAGGCCGAAATGGTCTTATGTTGTAAAGGATTAAAGGTTGTAATGTTGTAAACATATACTCATGTGACTAGTAAGGAAATGCATGCTAATGGTTAATTGTATAGTGGCATAAATACTTGTGTAGTATGCATATCATTTTTGGGTTGCAAAGTTGTTAATGAGAAGATGTATATGTTTTAAAAGAAAGTTGTCTTGATTCAAATGTTTATTATGGCTTTCGCAAGTATTATATTGATTGTAGGGTTTTCGGATCGTCTACGGTACAGAGGAGACTCTGTCCGTGTGTCGGGTCCGGGCTTGGCCTTTTTCGGGGTCGGGTCGGGGCATGACATCTTTAGGTGGTATCAGAGCCAGGTTAGTCTTGCATGAGTCGGGATATGTTTCTTGGACTGTGGGGTAAAGGTCTAAAATGCTAGAGTGTTATTGTATGATTGTTAAGTGGAAGGAAAATGTTATAGCATGACCTTGTGAACTTAGAGTGCTTATGTGTTTAAAGTGAATTAGTTTGGCATGTCAATCTTGTGTTATATGAATTGCATTATAGGATATTTGATTGTTATTGACTTGAGTGTTATCTAATCTTATGTGCTATATTTCTGTCTATAAACTTCTTTTATATGCTGCCAGCTATTGTGAGTTGTTACTATGCCGCCAAGTCGTGGTACTCAAGGTCAAGGGGCAGATGAAGAGGCAGCAGAACAGGGTCAGCAACCGTTGCCTGAACAGTTTATGGCTACTACGACCACAACAGTTGACCGGATTACACAGGTACTGCATGAGTAGAAGCAGGACAGGAATAATAATCCCCAGGGAAATCAAGCTAATCCTGGTGGACAGGGGCACAGGGCTGAGAATAACCAGTTAGAAAATTCTTGAGGCACGAGCTGGGTAAGTTCTTTGGAGAGCCGGATGATGAGGCAGCCGAGAGATGGATTAACCGTGTTGAGAAAAATTTTGCTGCTTTGAGGTACACTGATGAGGCAAGAATAGATTATACGTCATTCCTGTTTGAGGGTGACGCAGAACAGTGGTGGAACACTGTCAGGTTAAGGTGGGACTGTGAGGATATTCCACATTTATGGGATGATTTTGTGAGTGAGTTTTGGGACAAGTATATTCCCGAGATGGCTATGGAAAGGCGGGAAGACGAGTTTGTGGCTCTGAAGCAGGGAAACATGACTGTTGCACAATATGAGGCTAGGTTTGTTAGCCTGTCGAGGTATATGCCCGAGCTGGTGAGGCCAGCTAGGAGGATGATTCATAGGTTTGTTCGTGGGCTGAGAATGGACATACAGCTGCATTTGACTGGGAAGACTTACACTACTTTTCCGAGGCATTCCAAGCAGCCTCGAAGTTTGAAAAACGGAAGGCAAAGATGATAGCTGAGAGTAGTCAGCCGAGTAAGAGGCAGTATTTGGGCCAGAGCAGTCAAAGTCAGCCGAGGCAGTATCAGACTTCTGCGCAGGTTCCTCATCAACGTCCGTATCAGCCTCAATATCAGGTTCAGGGGAGGCCAGCTGTGACTAGACCCCAGCAGGGAGGTACAGTTCCTACTACTGCTAGAGCCCCTGCACCTACGCAAAACACTGTTGTAGGAAAAAATCAGCAGTGTAACTTTTGTAATCGATCGGGGCACGTTAAGGCTAATTGTTGGAGAAAGAGTGGTAAATGCACTGGTTGTGGGAGTGATGAGCATAGGGTGAAAGATTGCCCTAAGTATAGGAATGTTTAGGGTCGTACTAGAGGCCAGGGTATGCAGAATGGGGCTGCAGGTGCAGGTCCAGCACAGAGGGTACATGCTAGGGTCTTTGCACTAGATGCGGAGGAGCTCCCCGATACTACCGCAAGAGTGGAAGGTACCTTTCTTCTCAATACTCAGCCAGTTAAAGTTTTGATTGATCCCGGAGCTACACATTCGTTTATAACTCCTGCATGTGCACGATCTGTGAATGTTTGCATTGATAAACTGCTGCATGAAGTTGAAGTTAGTACGCCTTTGGGTGCGAAATTTGTTACTGAGTCTATTTGCAAATCTTGTGATATATGCATTGAGAACCGTAATTTTCCTGCTGATTTAATTATATTGCCCTTCCGTGACTTTGAAATCATTTTGGGAATAGACTGGTTAGGGAAGTACTATGCTCAGTTGGATTGTAGAACAAAGATTGTTTATCTTCAGATTCCTGACCTACCAGTACTGGAGATTGTTGGGAACTGCAGGGCTGCCCGGATTCCTCTTTTATCATCAATCAAGGCTTCTAAATTGTTGAATAATGGTTGTGAAGCTTACTTAGCTTATCTGATCAATCAGCCTACTGATAAGTTGAATTTGAATGAGGTTCCAATTGTTAAAGACTTCCCTAGTGTATTTCCTGAAGAATTACCGGGTTTACCACCGGATAGGGAGATTGAATTTGTGATTGACCTTATGACAGGCACTGCGCCAATTTCTAGGAGACTGAACTTCAGGAATTGAAAATTCAGCTTCAGAACTTGTTAGAGAAAGGGTTTATACAACCTAGTTCTTCGCCGTGGGGTGCACCTGTGTTGTTTGTGAGAAAAAAAGACGGCACGTTACGATTATGTATTGATTACAGGGGACTTAATCAAGTCACGATTAAGAACAAATACCCATTGCCGTTGATTGAAGAATTATTTGACCAGTTGCAGGGTGTGAGTGTTTACTCCAAATTTGACTTGAGGCAAGGTTACTATCAACTCAGAATTCGGAGTGACGATATACCTAAGACGGCATTCAGGACTAGATATGGCCACTATGAATTTGTTGTGTTACCGTTTGGATTGACGAATGCACCAGCCGCATTTATGGACTTAATGCAAAGGGTCTTTCGACCTTATCTTGATCAGTTTGTTGTAATCTTTATTGACGACATTCTAGTGTATTCTAAGAATGAGGCTGAACATGAACAACATTTGAAGATTGCGTTACAGACTTTGCAAGAAAATAAGTTTTTTGCTAAATTCAGCAAGTGCGAATTCTGGTTGAATCATATATCTTTTCTAGGCCATATCATTTCAGATCAAGGAATTTCAGTAGACCCAGTTAAGATTGAAGTTGTTTCGTCCTGGAAGAGACCTGAAACGGTGTCAGAGATTCGGAGTTTTCTGGGTTTGGCAGGTTACTATCGGAGGTTTGTTAAAGACTTTTCCAAAATTTCTAGACCTTTAAGCCAGTTGACTCGAAAAAAAGTTACTTACAACTGGGATACTAAATATGAATCCAGTTTTCAAGAATTGAAGAAGAGACTAACTACAGCTCCTATACTAGCTTTACCTGAGGGTACAGAAAACTTTGTTGTCTACAGTAATGCATCTAAAGAAGGTTTGGGCTGCGTTTTAATGCAGAATGGTAAGGTGATTATCTATGCTTCTAGGAAGTTGAAACCATATGAAATCAATTACCCTACACATGATCTTAAGTTAGCTGCTGTCACGCCCCAACTCGACCCCTCCTACGATCAGTCAGGACGCAACGGAATTTCGGCAGTATAACGACAGTAAATAGGACACTGAGGTTCCAAACCAACCTCATTAAACATCATACATCCATCAACTTCTCAATTCAAACAACAACATACAACACAACCATATTATACAATAAACCATCCTCGTTATACGCCTCTGTTCCAACATAACATACAATACCTCAACCTTATCATACATTTCAAAAGTAAGTTGAGACACATTTACAACTTAACCATAAACAAAAGAAAACCTCTAAGTTAACATCATTTGGATCATCATCTTTCAACATCTATTACAATACGAACCATAAAGCATATAAAAGTCTATTAAGCTAATATACATGACATTAAACAACATAGAATCATGGATAAGACTCAGGAACATATGACTCGTCCACGTAAAGCACATTTTCCACATTCTCCTCTTCAGGAGGCACGTACCCGTAATCCGGCTCTGCAACACCTGTAAGCATGCATTAATAGAGAGTGAGCTTATATACATAAGCCCAGTGAGGATCCGATAGATCTCGAACAGGGTCTACTAAACTCCTTGGAATAATCCTTTGAGTCAGTAAACACACAATAACACAAATAATACTATCATCACATAGCTATATAACCAATCAATAAAGGATACTCTATTTGGTGTAGCTCCAAATGCCATTACGATCTCAACCATTCTTCTTGTAATTCCCTATTACTCACGCACCCGAGGTACCTCACTAGCCCCTCCTTCCATGACACCTCCGTCATGCGAGCTGGGGGTAATCTATGGTAGTCATGCCGTTATCAACCCGACAGCCTGATGTTGCCTGAGAGGTGGCACACACATACCAAGACTCCATAATCATCATCAATCATCAATCAATCAATCAATTGGGAGATCAGCAACGAAAGTGCCCGATTCCCGAATTCAATAATAATCAATCAATCAATTGGGAGATCAGCAACGAAAGTGCCCGATTCCCGAACTCAATAATAATCAATCAATCAATTAACTTAGTTAGATGACAAAGTAGGCCATCTAACCGGACATGCATCATATACATAATTAAACTCTAAATTACTCATCAACAACTCACAATTCAACACTCAAACACTACCCAACCATCTAAAGGCATCGTTCAGGAAATTAAAGAATGACAACCTAAACTTCTAAAATTCATAACTTACAATCTACTAATCCAAACATTGCCAAATCAGTTCCTATCACTCACCCATTCAACCTACTACATTAGCCCTCTCAGAAATCCACCATAACACCTCCAAATCATGCCCGATAACCCTAAAACCCTAGGATGTCATGGCTGGATTTTCCGGATTTTCACACGAACAATGTAATCAAAAATTCGGCATTACAACAGCGCTAACACGTAATTATCAAGTATTTATAAATCGACGGCAATCGATTTCGATCAACACAACTCATTTAATTCAACTTTGAACATTTTAATCAAAATTAAATACCCGAAAAATAAAAATTATGCTACATCCGACAGAAATTCGTAGTATTGCATCAAAATGATCCCTAGCATGCAAGGAGCAATAATCTATCATCAGATTTCAATTCTAACGGTTAAATTTTCATTTATGAGCAAAAGTATAAAAATGACATTTTGAGATCTAGAATTTTTCTCTCACCTTTGATGCGATATAAGCCTAGGAATGCGTGCTATGCGTGCCCAACAAGCAGAATCCAAGTCGGTGCGACGTCCTACGGACAAAAACTAGGTTTTTCTTTGAAAAATTGGATTGAAAAGCTTTGAAACTCTCCTTCTTTTTCTCTCCTCTTTCTCTCGGCCTTGTGTGTGTTTGTGGTGGTGTTTTTGTGTTGTGTGAGTGTGTGTTGATGACATTATATGCAATTTAAAGTTTGGTCAAATAAAAAAATGCAAAGTCAAAGTAATATTTAGTCCTTTAAATCATTTTCTTGTCTTTTAAATGCATTTTAACTATCTTCTTGCTCAAAACAAAAATGCAACTCTTAAGATAGCTCAAGTGGATTATTTTTAGGTGACAAGAAGTTTTACAATCCAACAATTTCACCCGAGTCGGCTTAAAACTCGATTTTCGCAAAAGTCGGTGTAAAAATCCTAATAAATTCTTAAGCCGATTTTAAAACCGTTTTCATCAAACACAGGTCTATTAAAGTCCGTGGACTAGGTCTAGAAGGGTTAAAAAGACCAGTTTCAAAATTTTAGCGGACGTGTTTCGAAAACACTATTCACTAAAAATCGACGATAAAATTTCTGACTCCGTTTTTTATGAAAATTTCATGAATGCACATTTAGCACGTATTAGGAGTATTGACATCAAAATTATAACTTTCTAGGTCCTATAGCACATAAACAGATCATATGCACGCAAAACGAGGTATAACACGTAAAACGAGATAAGCAGGAAAGTGGGGTTTCACAGCTGCAGTTGTGTTTGCTTTGAAGAAGTGGCGTCACTACTTGTGGGGTAGCAGATTTGAAATTTCTACTGACCACAAGAGTCTCAAGTATTTGTTTTCACAGAAGGATCTGAATATGAGACAGCGGAGATGGCTAGAGCTATTAAGTGGTTACAATTGTTCTATAAACTACGTGCCAGGTAAGGCCAATGTTGTTGCTGATGCTTTGAGTCGAAATGCTACTGTTGCAAGTTTAATTATCAAGGATTGGGAGACTTTGGAAGAAATTTATTCATGGAAGCCGGAAGCTACTGAGGTAGGGATTCAATTTGCTAGCTTGCAGATTCAGTCAGGATTGCTAGCACAGATTAGGGAGGCTCAGAAGACTGATCCTCACATCTTAAAGATCCAAGAAAAAGCAAAAGGGGGAGAGTCGGAGTTTAAATTGCATGCAGATGGTATCTTCAGATTCAGGGACAGGGTGTGTGTTCCTAGTGATCCGACTTTAAAGAATGAATTCTGTCCGAGGCACATAATTCGAGGTATACGATTCACCCGGGCAGTACTAAAATGTATAGAGATTTGAAACAACACTTCTAGTGGAACAATATGAAGAGGGAGATTGCTGGGTATGTATCCAGATGTTTGACTTGTCAGAGGGTTAAAGTTGAGCATCAGAGGCCAGCCGGGCTTCTGCAGCCGTTGTCGATTCCGCAATGGAAGTGGGTGCATATAACAATGGACCTTGTGACCGATCTTCCTAGTTCTCCGAGAGAATGTGATTCTGTTTGGGTTGTTGTGGACCGCTTGACTAAAGTTACACATTTTATTCCCGTGAACAAACAAGATAGCCTTGATAAACTAGCTGAGCTTTATGTTGCTAATATTATGAGACTGCATGGTATGCCACAGAGTATAGTGTCAGATAGAGATCCTAGATTCAGATCTCATTTTTGGCAGAAGTTGCAAGAGGCCATGGGAACTAAATTGAGCTTCAGTACTGCATACCATCCACAAACTGATGGCCAGTCTGAGAGAACTATCAGGATCTTAGAAGACATGCTTCGGGCGTGTGTGTTAGACTTTGGGAAGAATTGGGAGAAATTTTTGCCTTTAGCGGAGTTCGCCTACAATAATAGTTATCAATCTACTATAGGTATGGTTCCCTACGAGGCATTGTACGGTCGTAAATACAGATCTCCATTGTATTGGGAAGAGGTTGGAGAAATAAGAACAATTGATCCGACTGTATTACCTGAGATGATTAAGATGGTGGATAATGTTCACCTTATTCGCCAGCGTATGCTTACAGCTCAGAGTCGTTAGAAGAGTTATGCGGATAAACACCGTCGGGATCTTGAGTTTGCTTTGGGAGATTGGGTATTTCTTAAGATTTCTCCTCGAAAGGGATTGATTCGGCATGGTAAGAGCGGGAAACTTAGTCCCAGGTATGTGGGTCCGTATGAGATCATCGAAAAGGTAGGTCCTTTGGCTTATCGGCTAGCTTTACCTCTAAGCTTGTCGAGACTGCATGATGTTTTCCACGTGTCAATGTTGAGGAAATACCATCCAGACCCTTCACATGTTCTTGAACCAGAGCCTTTGCAGATTGAGAAAAAGTTGTCTTATGAGGAGAAATCGATTCGAATTGTGGATCGAAAAGTTCAGGAACTTCGCAGAAAGAGTATTCCGTTGGCATAGGTTTTGTGGAATCATCATGGGTTTGAGAAAGCAACTTGGGAAAGAGAGGACCAGGTTCGGAATCAGTATCCGGAGGTGTTTGTTGACCAGGTAAGAATTGCGTGGGCGCAATTGTTTTAAAGGGGGGAAGGTGTAATACCCGAGCATGGAATATGGAATTTTCTTGATTATTATTTTGAAAATTATATTTTCTTAAGTTCTTTGAAGTCAAATTGTTGCTTCTTTATTGTCGCAAGGTGCATTGCATTTCGAGAGCGGTTTCTAGTCCTCAGCAAATAGTGAAAACTAGTATTTAGTGTTTTAATTTTAGTGTTTTAATTGTTGTTAACTAGAATTAATATTTCATTAGTTATTTTAGCTTTAAAATGCATGAAAATAAGGCAATTTGACCAATTTTAAGTTAGTTGACCAAGGCTTTGACTAGTTGACCAAGTTGTCATCCTTTATTAAGCAAAATAACAAAGAAAAAAAATAAAACCAGCTGAAAATAAGCAAGAGCAGGCCGAAACTTGTAGAGAAAGAAAAAAAACATTTCAAATCTTCAAGCTTCAAATCTTCACGTGAGCTCGTGTGGGGTTGTTATCGAGGCATCCAGCGTAGTTTTCCTAGCGACTAGGAGTGCCTAAGGTGAGGGAAGCACGTTATTTGCGCATTTTAATGTTATATGTCTCAACTTTATGATTTTTGGATTTTATCCGTAGTTTGTTATTTTAATCGTTTTAATGCTTAAAGAATGTTCATTGCCAATTGTAGAACATGTATTTATAGCTTTTTAACATTTTCTGCGATTGAATGTTGAGATTGTAATTTAAAATGTCAATTGAATAGTAAAACATGAATAGTAAACCCTCGAAACGTAGAAGTTGCATTGTTATGCTTTCTGTTGATGTGAAAAGATGTTAGATATGCTAGAATGCCTAAATGCATGATTTGTTTGGATTGCGTTGTGGAAAAATACGGAGAAATGCCTTGGTGAAAGTCGGGGTCGTTTAGGTCGAGTTTAGCATTTTCTCGTTTTGCATGATGGCATTGTTTCGGGAGGCCATGGAAGCACTTTTGGTGTTGTTATGGCGTTGGTTAGATGTTTGGTTAGTCTAGTTGTAGTTCAAACGAGCAAAGGAGAAAATCGGGACTTTGCGTGAATTCTAGGGTAAAGTAGGGTTTTGGGGTCTTTAGACGTGCCTTATGGTGACCTAGGAGGATTGGCGAAGTTGGTTTCCAGAACTCGTGGCTCGTTTGGAAATGGTAGCGTTTTGATAGTTGGGGTCGATTTGTGATTTTGCTTGTTATCTTAATGTTATGCCTATAGAATGTTTAATATGCTTGTTAGAGTTGATTTGGATTGAAATGCTTATCAACTGTTGCTGTTGCGTACGAGAGTAACCTACTTTGTTATTCTCCCACGTGTGGCTTTATTGCTCGATTGTTGCATTGTATATTGTCTTGCATTCATAGAGTCAGGGGCGGAGTGATGGGCCTCTCTGGGTAGCCTCGGGTTGCCAGTGTTGGTTGCTCTAGCTCCGTGTCCTATTCCCTTTCTCGCTTGGGTTGCCTCCCAGGGAGATTTGGGTCGTAGAATTGATGGATACTTCCGGGGTATTCCAAACTGAAGTTATAAGGTGGTTTTGGCCGGGGCGTCGTCATCGAATTCGTGATTGAAAGTTGCTCGTGGAAAGAGTATCGTATCCTTTGAATGAGTGTTTATAGTTTAATGCTTGTCTTGTTTTATTGTTGGCTTTGCTTGTATCTCTATATGATATTTGTAAGGAATTGCTTGACTAATTGTATTGCATACTCCTCTCATCTCCGTCCTTGAGACCAATTGCCCTCGCTGAGCAATATTTTTTGCTCATTCCTTTCTATACTATATTTTACAGGAGTAGTTGAACCGGATCCTATTGAGGTAATTGAGGAGGAGGAGCAAGTGGAGGTGTTTCCGTGATAGCACTTCTTTGCTTAGCTGGTGGTTGGTTGCCAGACTTTTGTGCGAGCCATGCTTGATGTGTTTAATGCTTGGTCATCGCTTTATTTTGAGGGTTGTAGCCTTGTATGTAGTATCTATTTTGAGGCCGAAATGGTCTTATGTTGTAAAGGATTAAAGGTTGTAATGTTGTAAACATATACTCATGTGACTAGTAAGGAAATGCATGCTAATGGTTAATTGTATAGTGGCATAAATACTTGTGTAGTATGCATATCATTTTTGGGTTGCAAAGTTGTTAATGAGAAGATGTATATGTTTTAAAAGAAAGTTGTCTTGATTCAAATGTTTATTATGGCTTTCGCAAGTATTATATTGATTGTAGGGTTTTCGGATCATCCACGGTACAGAGGAGACTCCGTCCGTGTGTCGGGTCCGGGCTTGGCCTTTTGCGGGGTCGGGTCGGGGCGTGACACTCACAGTGGATATGGATGGAGCTTTTAGGAGATTATAATTGTTCTATCAATTATTTGCCCGGGAAGACGAATATTGTGGCAGATGCTCTTAGCCGTAAGGCAAATATTACTAGTTTGGTAGTTAAAAAGTTGGAGATGCTTGAGGAAACTAGTTATTGGAAACCAGAGTTGACTCGGGTTAGAGTGATGTGTTCACATCTGCAGATTCAACCTTTATTGCTGTCTCAGATTAGAGAAGCTCAACAACTTGATGCGAAACTTCAAAAGATCAAGGATCAAATCACGAATAATCAGTCTAACTTCAAATTACATGAGGATGTTACTCTTCAGTTTCAAAACAGGGTATGTGTTCCCGATGAACCAGATTTGAGGAGAAGAATTCTAAAAGAAGCTCACAATTCAAAGTACACCATTCATCCCAGTGGAAACAAGATGTACTGGGACTTGAAACAATATTATTGGTGGAATAACATGAAGTGGGAGGTTACCCAGTTTGTATCCAGATGTTTGACTTGTCAACAAGTGAAAGCAGAGTATCAACGACCCATAGGGTTACTTCAGCCGTTGGCAATACCAGAGTGGAAATGGAAACACGTTACAATGGACTTCGTCACTGATTTACCTAGGTCACCGAGGGGCTGTGATGCGGTTTGGGTTATTGTAGACCGTTTGACCAAGACAACTCATTTGATTCCAATGAGGAAGGGAGATGAACTTGTAAAATTGACAGATCTTTATTTGGATCAGATTGTTAAACTTCAGGAGATTCCAGCAAGTATTATATCTGATCGGGATCCTCGGTTTACTTCTCGATTTTGGGAGCGTCTTTAGGAAACTTTGGGCACTCAGTTGAATTTCAGCACAACGTATCATCCTCAGACCGATGGTCAGTCGGAGAGAACTATTCAGATTCTGGAAGATATACTCAAGGCTTGTGTTTTAGACTTCGGGAAGAATTGGGAGAAACATCTACCACTTGCTGAGTTTTCCTATAACAATAGTTATCAAGCGACTATTGGGATAACACCTTATGCAGCTCTTTACAGGAGTAAATGCCAATCACCTTTGTTTTGGGATGAAGTAGGGGAGATGAAGGTTATTGATCTGACTATAATGCCAGAACTTCTAGAGAAGATTGAGAATGTACAATTGATCAGGCAGAGAATGCTGACGGCGCAGAGCAGATACAAGAGTTATGTTGATAAACGCCGTCGGGATTTGGAGTTTGCAGTCAGGGATCAAGTCTTCTTGAGTTTGTCTCCTCGAAGGGGTTTTCCTTGTCATGGTAAAGGTGGTAAGCTACGCCCAGGGTTTGCAGGGCCATTTGACATTACTGGGAAAGTTGGCAAATTGGCGTATCGGTTATCTTTACTGTAGAATTTCTCTAATGTTCATGATGTTTTCCATGTATCTACTTTGAGAAAGTATTATTCGGATCCTTCTCATATTCTAGAACCAGAGCCGTTACAGCTTCGTGAGAATCTGACTTATGATGAACGAACAATTCGTATTCTAGATCAGATGGATCAGGAGTTGAGGTCGAAAAAGATTCTTATGGTC
This sequence comes from Ehretia macrophylla, assembly GCA_037974665.1. Classification (NCBI taxonomy): domain Eukaryota; kingdom Viridiplantae; phylum Streptophyta; class Magnoliopsida; order Boraginales; family Ehretiaceae; genus Ehretia; species Ehretia macrophylla. The sequence continues at coordinate 63,716,294 of CM075771.1, read as the reverse complement.
AAAGTGTTATGGAAACATCACGGTATTGAGGAAGCTACTTGGGAGAGAAGGGATCAGATTCAGCGCCAATACCCAGATTTGTTCCGAACAGCAAGTAAGAATTTCGAGGGCGAAATTTCTTTAAGGGGGGGAGAATGTGAGACCCCGAATTTGCCTAAATTGCAATTACGTGTTTTATCTGCTTAAATGCTATTATAATTAATATGTATGCATTTATATGTGATATTAAGTGATCTTAGATTAATTATGCATTTAAAATACATTTGCAAAACAAATAATGTGACTTTTTATCTTCTTTTGCAAAATTGAGTTTTGTACCTTAAGTGTATGTATATGTATGCTTATATAAAATGTTGTCAAATATTTATAGTCTACTAAATATAGTATATGAGTTAGTTTACATGTATATATGCAATATAGGCAAAAAATAACTAAAAAAACAAAGTTTGACAACTTTGACTTTTGTGTCTTGCTTTGACTTTGCTTATAAGAAGACTACACACACAAAAACAAAGCAAAAACACCACACAAAACACACACATTGCTGTAAGGCCTTAGGAAGAAGAAGAACCATTTTTTCACTTAGGTTTTCAAGAAATGTTCAAAGGAAAAACTTCATTTCTAGGCCAAATCTTTTCATTCCGAGCTAGATTTTGCTTATTGGGCACCTAATCAACCTATTTCTATCATTGCTTTGGATCAAAGGTGAGGGAAAAACTAGTTTTTTTTTTTAAAGTTTGAGTCAAATTTTAGTTGATTCATTTATAGTTGTTATTTTGTTAAATTGATGTTAGATTATTGCTAAGTAGATGATAAAGACCAACTTAGTGTAATTATAGCTATTTTAAACGGTAGCAACATGTATTTTTATTTTTTGGGTATTAAATTGATAATTTGGCTTGTTTTTTGAATAATTGTAGTTGTAGTAGTTAAATTCGAGTTGTAGTTGCTTCTATAGACTTGTTATTTATTGTGTAGTAATGTTGTAATGCCAAATTTTCAATTTGAATGCCAATGTAGAAGTCGAAAAATTCAGCCTTGAAGCATTGCCATTTTTGGACTTGTTGGGCATGTTTTGGATGGCTTTTGGTTAGTTTCCGAGGGGGCTAATGTAGTTGCTTGAGTGGTTGAGTGGTAGGAAAAGGTTCGGGGGTTGTTTGATTGATAGATTGTAAGTTATGAGGTTTAGAAGTTTGTGTAGTCTTTGTTTGAAATGTCTAAGTGTTGTCTTTGAGGATTTGGTGTTGGTTGTGTAGTCGTGACTTGGGTTGGTGTTGAGTAGGCTCGGGTTTGAATGTATGTTGAAATGTGTGTTGAGTTAGGTAGTCTACTTTGTCATCTAACTTGGGTGTCTTAGTTGTTTAATTGATGTTGTGTTGATTGAAGTGTTGTTAATTGATTGTTAAATGATGTTGTACTGGAAGACAACCTATTTTGTTGTCTTCCCAGAATATTAAGTGTTCAATATTAATGTTGTGAGTCATGATAGTGTGTGCCACCTCTCGGGCGGTATCGAGCTTGCCGGGTTGAAAATGACATGACTATCATGTGTTAACCCTTATCTCGTGTGGTCGGAGAATGATCATGGAGTATGGGTCTAGAATGGGGTACTTCAGGAATGTATCAATGGGCATAAGAAGTTCGTTGAGTTCATGATGGTGTATGAAGTTGAAAGTACAAGCCAACACCTAGAGATCGTGTTCTTACATATCCTATAGTTGGATTCAAGATCGAAGAACGCAATCATGGATAGCTAGCTATGGCCGAAATGGACAATAACACATTTCAAAATTTTAGCTAACATCAACATGTATACCTAAGCTCAACATATATATCAACTATATATATAAACAAAAGAAGGTACAAAGGTATACCTCTTGTAGACAACTTTGGAGATGATGAAGCTTGAAGTTGGATCTATGGAGTCCTTCTAACTTGAAGGGTCTAGTTGGTCCACAAGCATCCAAAGCTCAACCAATCTTAGAAGAAAATGTGCTAGTATACTTCTAAGATATGAAGCTATAAGTGTGTGGTTGTTCACAAAATTGCAAAAGCTTGACCATCAACTTGCAATGGCCGAAAACACCAAGAGAAGAAGATGAAGTTGTTCCATCTTGCTCTAGTGTGTGTGTGTCGTGTGTGTTGAGAGCTTGGAGATAGAGAGTTGTAATGATATGTATATATTAATATGAACTATAATAATAAATAGCTAATCACAATTGCTACCTTTCTCAAGACAAGCCATGCATGTCTTAGGATTGCAATCATTATAATTCAATGGCAAGATTTCAAACTTCTCTCTCCTCCTATGCTTGGCTGAAAATGTGAGTGGAATGAGAGAGAACGTTGTCTTCTTTTATTATATATATATATAACTCTTATATATATATATATATATATATAACTCTTATATATATATATATATATTCTAATCTTACTTTATTAGATAGCCAATCAAAATAGTTTTCTTCTAAAGTTAAACAAGACAAAGTCATGCAAATCCTAGGATTGCAATCATTGCAATCCAAAGGTTAACTTTATTCTCTCTTTTGACACTTGACAAAAAGCATTTATCTTCAAAAGCAAAGGCGAAGATTTATTTGTCTTTATTCAAAACTTAATCCTAGCCATCTAATTCAAATTCAAATGACTAGGATTGATGACATGGATAATCCTAGTCATTAATCTCTACATGCACATGCCACATGTACATATCTAGTCACCAATTTGCCATTCTCTTTTGACGACTAGGATGATGACATGGCATTTAATAAATTACATCATTATTACACATATATATAAACACCTTTATATATATATATATTATTTTTGCCCATTCTAATCTCTATTAGAATAAATATATTGAAACAACTTTTTCAATAATTGCAGTTTGCCCCCTAAAAGTTTTTGTAATTACAATTTGACCCCAAAACTTTTTAAAATTACACTTTTGGCCCAAATACCAACATAGATGACTTTTTACACCTTGAAGCCATCAACCACATAATACAAGCTTCCGGTGAACTTATTCATGATACTTATTAGTGTGTGACCTTCTAGATTCATAATCGCGTACTGATGAGGGACCGATAAACCTCCTTATCTACTTCGAAAATGTCTCCGCCATTTACCGAAATACCCTCACGCTCATGAGTGATGCACTAGCAACGAACGTACCATGAGAATGTATACGATAACGAATACAAAGCTTTTCATGAATCCATTTAAACATCGAGAATTAGCATGTAGTCCAATCCTTTTATTAAAATGTCCCGATTGGGAAAGGCCATGAAATGGTTAAGTCTACCTCCGATACTATGAATGAATCTGAACCGGTGAAACGAGATATGACTACTATGGAAAAACTGCTTTCCATCACTTCATACTTGTCTTGGCCAAGGACTTCCTCGTTTAAGAATCGATCTCAGATATCATAGGACAACGCCTCATGCCGGAGGTTAAAAGATCCTATTTTGACAATTACCTGTCAGTTCATACCACAAAACTAAAACGCAAAAGGCCGTAACCCACCATTTTAGAAGACGGGTATTGTCCAGACGCAGTATTTAGCCCCTGATATAACCGACAGCCGTAACTTCTCAAGTCTGAGGATTAATTTGTACAATTCCCAATTAAATAGTAAATTGTTAACCTGAAATCATGCAGTTCACTATTTATTGTCACTTTTAATGATTCGTACACTGACAATCACTCATATGTTTATTAATCCACATCATCATGTTGTTATGGCACTTCGCACGCCATCCTTTATCATTAACATCACCTTGTTAATCAAATGTAATAACATATGATAACCCGTACTCGATTATTCTAGTCCCCGTTGAATAATCTGAAGGGCTATGAATCGATTTTTAATGTTTATCATATCGAAGAAAAACTGCGAAATGTCCTAAACCCTTTTAGAACATTTTTCTTCTCGGATAAGCATTAGGGACATGTTTATACAAAGCGGAGAATATAAACATCCAAAAATAAATAATATAATATATTCTCATTAAACCCTAATTTATTCATCTCAACTATAGCATTAGGGCATATCCCCAACAGGAGCTACATCAACTAGTATATCCTTTCTCAATTGAATGGTTATTTGTGTTGCTTAAATTGAATTGTTGTTGTTAATGATGTTTATTTAGTGTGAATTACTCCTAGGGTGTTTTCCCAAGTGGTAAAAGAAAGTGTTTCCAGAACATCCTATTGAATCCTCGCTGAGCTTTGTTATATATAAGCTCACCCTCTTTGTTGACCTTTCAAGTGTGAATAAGTCGGACCTTGGGTACGTTCCTTAGGAGGCTGAGAATAAGCCATATGTGGATAAGTCCAATGTGCAAGAGTCTTATCCATGATGTGCTGGAGTGCTCTTTTTGTTATCTTGAAATTTGAAACAAGTTGTATTGTATTTAACTATGGAGTTGTATTGTATAACATACTATAAAGATAGTGAATTGTATAATGCTAGTTTAGTTGTCTTTCTTTTGGAATATGAATAGGTTGCTAGACTAGCTTTATATCTATTATGCATATGTAAAGTATAGCTTGTTGTATGATGTTGAGACGGAGGCATATGGCTTGTTGTTGTAATGTTGTATGGATGGTTTATGAAGTGGTTGAATGTGTTGTTTGTTGTTCAAGTTGTTGTTGGATTTGTGGAGTGTTTATTAAGAGCTGGTTTAGAGCTCTGTCGTCCATATTATAGATGTTATATTGCTAAAATTCCGTCGTGTCCTGACTGATCATAAGTGAGGTCGAGTTGGGGCGTGACAGTTGACAAATGTAATTAAGAATGACTCTCCTCGTAGGAATGGTCTGTAATATGCTAACTAATGCTTGGTAGGGCATAACTAGTTAAATGCTCTAATCTATTTTGCTAAGAAGATTTCATGCTGCTAAATGAATTAGAAATGAATGGGATTAAATTAAGGTTAATTGAATGGCTTGATAACTAAGTTAGATAAATAAATAATATTAGAGTGATATAGTGAAATTATGATCATAGAACTTCAACAATTAATGAATGCATGCCTTTATGTTATAGTTTGTGGTAGTAGAAGGGCTCGAATGGCCAAAATGATTGAAGGCTGTTGTTGGTTGTGAATGTTGGTTTATAGTTTTGTTGCTATTCCTTCTAAGTGCAGGTAACCGGTTAAACCTAGAAATAGAGGAAACTTCGTTCGTTTTCATTCATTTTTGTGACCTGGGGTATTGGATCGGGGCTCCGATTTTGTGAGGGATAGGGGTGTACTATGAGTGAAACCCTAGTTGTAGGTCAACAGGTCTTTGTGTAGGGTATATGAGTATAACTAATTGGAAAGCGTGTATACAATATAAAATCTATGTCATCGTGAGATGAAATAATCACTCCCTTGTGATAATCTAAAAGATCATATAAAAATTTGAGCTTAGTAGTATATCCCAATTAAGGGTATATCATATATTTTCATTAGCTATATCATGATGGTACTCATTTTTTAATGTTAGTTTCCGCTGCCATTTACTATTTTGGGTCGACTTTTTCCATTAGTTTCGCTCACTAAATTTTATTTCATTTATAATTCTTTGCTTTTTGTGTAGAGGATGATAGGGGTTGTAAGGGATCACTAGAAAGCTACTTTTTATGTTGAACTTTTTCTTTATCATGCCCAAGGTAACTTTTGTTGAAATTGTTGGGATTAAGATATGCCCAAAAGACTACTAACACTTTGTCATCCTTGTAACTCATTTGCAATGAATAATTAATGCTATCTTACTTTTATGAGCATGTATATGTATGTAAGGTCCTTGCTTCAAGTGTTGACTTAGGTGCGTGATGGTTACATACAGAAGGTCTAAGTCATGGTTACTTGTCAAGCAGAACTGTTTAGTCCATAACTAAGTAGTAGAGCTAAACACTCTACTATAGTAGAAGTTATTGTGAATAAGTTCCCTTTATAGTAGGGTGATCTGCCTTCATCATGGATAGGGTTCCATACTTACTTCACTTATGCATGTGTATGCATTGGATGGGCCACCGTAGGCATGAACTCTTGGACTAGTGCTATCAATACATATTATCAAAGAAAGAGGTCATCTATACCTACTAGTTTCTAAATGGGCTAGTGCTCTCAATCTTAACCATATGTGGATGAACTGACGAAGTCAAGTTCTTGCATTTTGAGTCACTATGTATGACATCTTGTATGGGTCAATAGCTCTGTGATTTGGGTGTCTGGATTTAGTTAGGAGGGACATCCATATGCAATAAGGAATCTATACAATAATCACTCTCTTAGAATGATCCAGGTTTATCATCCTAAATCTATGCATAGTAATACAGTTTGTATTAGTTGTTAAACTTATGGGTAGTTCCCATGTATAAGTGGATAACTTTTGGATGATGGTTGAATTATGGATTAGAGGTTCTAAGGAAAAAACGTTGTAGTCAAAGAGGTGATAGTACAAGTCGTATACTTGTCTTGGCTATGAGTGAGAATATAGGCGTAATATGGTCATTATCACTTAATTGGTCTAAAAACTGAGCGTCATAAGTTATTGACTAACTCCTATTCATACAGTAATTATCCTGTAATGCAGCAGCAAGGGTATTTTTATCATTTTCAACGGAAGGGTAATTATGTCTTTGGTCCCCCTTCTAGCCATTTACCTTATAAGTGTCATTATTAAACTTGAGTGTTCTTAAATATGTAGGAAAATTAAAGTCTAAAGGCTACTAAGATTTTAAGATAAACTTTTCATTTTTGGAAGGAGTTTTTATTCTTAAAAGTATATTAGATTTGGATTTGGACTTAATTAGAATTAATTAATTAATTGGATAGAGCATGTGGGCTAATTGAATAATACTAGCACACAGTTCAAGGCCATGGAGCTTGGGCTAGGCATCCCACCATTGGGCTTAGGCATATGGATTAGTTAAATTGCTAGGATGAGGATTTTTCAATATTATTTTGGAATTAAAGGGTAATTCAAAATTCTAATCATTTTCTATCTTGGTTTCTGACTAAGATAGAACTACCTAGCATGATTTTTGCCTATATAAAGGCCTCTATCCCAAACTTTATAATTGCACCATCTCCTTTGATCTCTCTCTTGTAAGCCTCTTTGAGAGAACACAAAACACTCTTTTTTTTAGTTTAGTTTTGTAAGATCAAATCTCACAATTTAATTAACACTTTAGCTAGGATTTTGGCATAGGAGGAAATATCAAAGTAAAGAAACAGAAGCAAGCTCTAGGCGTGTGGAGCTTCAACTTCAAAGGTGAAGTTCTACGTTTTCGTGATAAACAGGTATTTCGGTAAAACATTGTTTTTAGATTGAACTATGAATTGTTTGCATGTTCAATTATTTATTTAACGAGTTATTCGAATTTTTAAGATCCATGCATGAATTTTCCACCTTATTCTTGTTAAATTAGAATTTGATTCATGCGTTACAACTTTTCCCTTAAAAAATAAAATGTTTGATTCCATTTTGCTAAATGGAAGAAATATATTTTTTGGTGAAACGGTTTAATTCATAATTGCATATAATCGCTTTGATGGTATTGGTTGTAGATACACATATATTTTATTATGATAATTGAGTTTTGATAACTCAAGCTTGTGCCAAATTATGTTATTAAATTTTCATATAGGCAATTTAGAACGTGATAAAGTTTGCTAAGAAATTATTAGTTTTGAATGTACTATATTTTGGATTAATAGATTAGGATTAAAAAATTTAGACATTTCTTAATTTTCAACCGTATTAGGTAAAAGTAATTATTTCAATCACTTCATATACAATAAGGATCATATAAATGCACTAATAATAAATCAATCAAGGGAATAAATTAGTCCAATAACTGGTTATTAAATTAGATCAAAGAAAAATATAAGGATCAAGATATGGATATGCAATTTATCCAAGATAGATCGACAAAATAAAATAAAATAAAAAAAGGAAAAAAAAAGAAAAAGAAAAAGAAAAAGAAGTAAAGGAGTAAAACTCAAGTTCGTTAAACTCTTTTTTGTCAAAAAGTTTGCTCAACTCCGCTTTTATTACAAGTGGAAAAACAAAACCCGGCTGAGGTAGTGCCACGGGGTCCTCAAGTCCCCGGTCCCTGCCTCCCTCCCTCGCTTCTCTTCTTCTCTCCCTTCCAGATATCATCACTCTACCACCCCTTTTATCCATCCCAAAAGCACTCTTCCATATCCTCCTCTTCTTTGCTCCACCCCTAAACCTATCATCAATACAAGTACCAAAAAAAAGAAAAAGAAAGAAAGAAAAAAAGAAAAAAAGAAAAAGAAAAAAAGAAAAAGAAAAAGAAAGAATGGATCATTACAAAGTGCTTGGCGTAAGCAAGAACGCTAGCAAAGAGGAAATCAAGCAAGCCTATCGGAAATTGGCGATGCAATACCACCCAGATAAACACGCCCTCTCACCCAAACACCTCAAAGACGCTGCCACCCTCAAATTCAAACAGCTTTCTCAAGCCTACGACACTCTCATCGACGATCGAAAGCATGCCGATTACAACATCACCCGCCGATCCAATGCTAGTTATTACAACAATCATAGTAATTATAGTAATTACAACAATTATAGTAGACAAGGCAGCAATTACAATTATGGGTATGGATATAGTGGTCGTGGGGCTCCGGCGGATGGGGGTGTCAAACCAGGTGGTTTTGCCTTGAGGATGGAGGTGCTTTTTCGGTTTTTGACTTCGCGCTCTTTTCTTCTCAATGCTGCCTTTGCCAGGTACTTTTTTTTGTTTTTTGTTTTCTTTTTATTGTTTGTTATAGGCTTTTCATATTCAACTTATGAATGTCTAAATTTCCCTGTCCCTGTCCCTTCCCGTCCCAGGCACAAATCTCTTCGAGACTTGTGTTGTAAGCTTAACAAATTGCTTTGTTGCGCATCAAACTTACTTTGCAAGTGATTAGCTAAACACGTGACACTAACTTGTATATCACTATCTTATAATGCGTTCCCCCAATGCAAGATATAACATCATGTATTCGAATCTTATTGCAGTTTTAACGTTTGATTTCGGTAAGATTTTCAAAAAATTTATTTGATTGTTGATGAAGGCTTTCGGATAGATATGTCTACAGACATATTCTCATAGTTTTCAGATAGGTGTATATCAAAAGAGAAAATGATAATGAAGCAATTCACAGAGACATTGAACTTATGCATTGAGGTGTGGAGCATAGATAATGGAGCACAGTTTTGATGTAAGAATTGAAGGATCACTGTTCAAGGGTGTCAATGAGCCCTAGGTTAGATTTTTACATTTTGACCCTCCGTCTTCTAAAATTCTTGCCTTGGGTCCTGCTCATGTGAACTGGCTGATGGGTGATGAATGTTTGGCACATGCTTATCTAGCATGTCTGAAGCGTGTGCATTTGTTGGCTTGGTATGCATTATCTAGGGCACATAAGACTTTTCCATTGGCTGATGGCTGATGAGTGTTTGGCACAATTGAGGTGTGCAGCATAGAAAAATGGAGCATAGGCTTGATGTAAGAATTGAACAACCACTATTGAAGGGTGTAAATCTGCCCTAGGCTACATTTTGTATAAATCTTGCCATTTTGACCCTGTCTACAAAAATTCTTGCCTGGGTCTGGCTCATGTGAACTGGCTGATGGTTGACGAGTGTTTGACACACATGCTCATCTAGCATGTCTGATACGTGTGTGTTGAAGTAATAGCTAGATTAGTATTATTTAGCTTTTATATGTGTGTTCTCTCTCCCACATAGGAATAAGAGAACTATTTGTCTATGTACTTAGCCCTGTATAAGAGGGCCTAATTCCTTATAATAATAACAAGTCACTCTCTCTTTCTTTAATGTCTCTCTCTTTTACCATTGAACATGGTATCCAGAGCCAATAGAGACATTGAACCCTAGTTTTTTTTTTTTTAATATAAACTAAATTAGGAAAAAGAAACAACAAAAAACCCTAGTTACTGCTCATGGCAGTAACTATTCACCACTGCCGCAGCCACCAATCTGCCCCCATCACCCACCAATCTCTTCCCCAGCCTCTGGCGACCTCACCCATCTCCTCTACGTTGACAGCTGTCGCCGACAGGCTGCTAGAAAATCAAAAAACCTAGTAAACCCTAACTATATTCTTTGATTCGCGCACCTCCAGCCTGCCGATTGCTGAACTGAGCCCACCATTGTGCTTAGCAACAAATTCCGACCTGAGCCCGCCAGTCTCCGTCGTGATCCACCACCGCACGTGGGTCTACAAGCCACCTTCCCAAGCGCGTGAGCTACACCAGTCAACTCGTCTCTCTTTTTGTCTGACCTCGTTTTGTGCTCTGGTTTGGTCATCTTCATGGCTGTTTTTGGCTTGAACAATACTATTTCTTGATTTTATTTAAAAAAAAAAAAAATCAAAGGCAGCATACCAGTGTTTATGAGCTGCCTATTGTGATGACCTTCGAAGTTATCTTTTTTTAGTCGTCTTATTTCCTTGCCCTTAACTTTCTCAAAGCAGTATTGGTTCATAATTATCACGTATGGATGCTCAAAAAGTGAAACCTCCAAAACAGATACCTCGAGTGACCTCTCAATTGTTGCTCCTACATTCACCGGTACGCCAATCATTACTACGACTAAACTCAATGGTTGGAATTACACCCAATGGTCTTCTGCTGTCAGGTTATGGTTTCGAGGGCAAGGGTTGGCTCATTATTTGACTGAAGATCCTCTTAAAGTCTTAGAGGACAAGTTGCGAACTTGGGATCAAGTCGATACCCAACTTATTAGTCTGTTATTACAATCCATTGAATTTGAGTTGCATGTTGTTTTTCAAGCTTGTGAGTCATGTAAAACACTTTGGACATTGGCTAAGGAGTTATACACCAGTAATGTCAGTCGGATTTATGATGTGATTACTGACTTGCTGAATATCCAACTTGATGATCGGGGCCTTACTATATATTTTGGCCTGTTTCAGAGGGCTATGGCAGAATACAATGAAATCTTCCCTCCTGATACCGACATTGCTCGCCTACAAAGGGAGCAACATTTTGTAGTTCTTATGATTCGGGGCCTTCCAGTTCAGTATGAGGCAGTTTGTTTGCAGATTCTCTTTAGCCCGGCCCTTCCCATGATGACCGAAGTTTATTCTCGTCTTAGTCGTGCCTCTATTAGTGTCTTTTCTTCTACTCATAATAATGCAACCCTTCTCACTCATCTAGTGGGCCGCCCTGATAATAGTTCTCGAGGAGGTTGAGGTCGTGGCCATGGTACTAATAGAGGCGGTGGTCGCTTTGGCACTAACTCCAGACCCCAGTGTACTTATTGTCATAAAATGGGTCATACTCGTGATAAGTGTTGGGATCTACATGGACGTCCATCAGGTGTTGCTAATGTAGCCCAACTCGAAACTGAAGAGCCAAACCTTACCGCTGCGTCACCACAACAACAGAACCCTTCTACTTTCACTCTATCTGAGGCTGAATACATGCAATATCTTTAGTTGCAAGCCTCCCACTTGACTAGTCAATCCTCCACGGCCTCTCTTGCGCATGCCACCACTTCTACTGCCTGCGTGTCTCAATTATCTTCTAGCTCTGGTAAGTGGATCATCGATTCTGGTGCTTTTGATCATATGAGTGGTAATTCTTCCTTACTTTCTGATATCCATCTTATTACTTCCCATCACCCCGTTGCCCTCTTATGGTTCCTCTACTTATGTCACTGGGGTTGGATCGGTGAATCCTTCGTCGTTCATAACCCTTTTCTCTGTCTTTTACCTTCCTACCTTGTAATTTGTCTTCTATCAGCAAGCTAACTAAATTGTTTAATTGTTCTGTCACCTTTACTTCTACTTCTGTACTTGTCCAGGATTTGCAAACGGGCGCGCGAATTGGCACAGGGTATGAGTCTAACGGCCTTTACTACCTTGATCACGAATCCTCTCTTGCATGTGTTACCATCTCCACTCCTAAACTTATCCACAGCCGACTGGGTCATCCGTCTCTCTCTAATCTCAAGAAGATGGTTCCTACCTTAGTCGTTTTAGTAGTATTTTGTGTGAGTCATGTCAATTAGGCAGACATACTCATAGTTCTTTTCCTAGTAATGTCAATAAGCGGGCCAGTGCCCCATTTGATCTCATTTATTCTGATATTTGGGGACCTAGTCGTCATGTATCCAAATTTGGATATCGTTACTTTGTTACATTTATTGATGATTTTTCTCGTGTTACTTGGTTATATATAATGAAAGATCGTTCTGAAGTTTTTTCTTTGTTTGAAACATTTTATACTGAAGTTTGTACTCAATTTGGTGCCACTATTCATGTGTTACGTAGTGACAATGCCCGTGAATATTTCTCGTCCTCTTTTTCTGCGCTTTTAACCTCGAAAGGGATTATTCACCAGTCTTCTTGCGTTTACACTCAACAGAATGGAGTTGTTGAACGCAAGAATCATCATCTTATTGAAACTGCTCGGACGCTTCTTCTTCATATGAATGTTCCAATCCGGTTTTGGGATGATACTATTCTTACTGTTTGTTATCTCATTAATCGCATGCCGTCCTCTGTTCTCAATGATAATATCCTTTTCTCTGTCCTCTCTGCTCATCAGTCTATTTATTCTTTGCCACCGAAGATATTTGGGTGCATTTGCTTTGTGCACAATCTTTCTCTTGGGTCTCATAAATTGCATCCTCGGTCTTTCAAGTGTATTTTTCTTGGGTATGCTTGAAACCAAAAAGGTTATCGATTCTACTCTCTAGAGTTAGATAAATCTTTCCTCTGTGTTAATGTCACTTTCTTTGAGTCTAAACCTTATTATGCTCCTCCTTCCCATTCCCCCGCTATAGTTGTCGATGATTTACTGCTTTCGGCTCCCTATTTCAATCCCCCGCCAGATTCGCCATCTCCTATCATCCCTCCACCTCCCTCTCTTGACCTATCTCGACTAGATCGTCCTGACTTGCTAACGTACCATCAACATCCCCGCCCATCGTTGCCTGTCGAGGGTCTTGTGCTGCCTGCCTCACCGTTAGCAGATCCAGTGCCCATTTCTTCACCTTCTGATTTGGATGTCCCTATTGCTCTTTGCAAAGGTACTTGTCGTTGTACTACTAACCATCTTATCTCTAATTTTGTTTCTTATCATACGTTATCCCCTTCTTTCATGTCCTTTGTTGCTTCACTGTAAAATGCTCTCCTAATGGGCAAGTTGATCAGTTGAAAGCTCAATTAGTCGCCAAAGGATACACACAAGTTTATGGTGTAGATTATGATGATACATTTTCTCTTGTTGCTAAGTTGTCTTCTGTTTGTGTCTTTCTCGCCCTCGCGACCATGTTTAATTGGCTACTGCAACAACTTGATATTAAGAATGCATTTCTGAATGGTGCTTTGGAGGAAGAAGTATACATGGAGCAACCTCTAGGGTTTGTTGCTTAGGGGGAGTCACATAAGGTATTTCGTCTAAAGAAATTGTTGTATGGTTTAAAGTTGTCACCTCGAGCCTAGTTTGGCCGCTTTAGTGAGGTTGTGGTTGAATTCGGTCTAACATGATGTGGAGTTGACCACTAAGTATTTTATTGACACACATCCTTTGGGAAGCGTCTTCTGTTAATTGTCTATGTTGATGACATTATTATAACTGGGGATGACACAATAGGTATTCAAGATCTGAAAAGCTTTTTGCACAAACAATTTCAGACCAAGGATTTGAGAGAGCTCCATTTTTTTTGGCATTGAAGTTGCACGGTCTAACCAAGGGATAAAACCCCAATGGACCCGAATGTCAAACTTGTACATAATGAGGGGGAGCCAGTATCCGATCCAGGAAGGTACAGAAGGTTAGTTGGCACACTCAATTATCTCACAGTAACTTGCCCGTATATTTCATTTGCAGTCAACGTGGTTAGCCAGTTCCTAAATTCACCACGGGAAAGTTATTGGGATACTGTTATTCGTATCCTTTAGTACATCAAGCACGTCTCAGGAAAAAAGGATATTATACAAAAACAGAGGACAAATAAATATTGTTGGTTACTTTGATGCAGATTGGGCCGGCTGTCTAGTTGATAGACGCTCCACCTCTGGATATTGTGTTTTCCTTGGTGGAAATCTTATATCGTGGAAAAGTAAGAAACAAATTGTTGTTGCTTGTTCCAGTGCAGAGTCTGAATACCGTGCCATGGGACTAGCTATGTGTGAGTTGATATGAGTGAAGATCTTGGTTAAAGAGATTGGGGTGGACTGCTCTCAACCAATAATGTTAATCTGTGATAACCAGGCAACAATGCACGTTGCATTGAATCTAGTGTTTTATAAGCGCACCAAACACATTGAAATTAATTGCCATTTCGTAAGAAGTAAAGTGCTCGCTCAATAAATCGTCACTTCCCATGTTAGCTCAAATGATCAGTTAGTTGATCTCTTCACTAAGTCCCTAAGTCCCTAAGAGGTCCTCGAGTCGAATATATATGTAACAAGTTGGGCACATATGATATATATGCTCCAGCTTGAGGGGGAGTGTTGTAGTAATCGCTAGATTAGTATTATTTAGCTTTTATATGTGTGTTCTCTCTCCCACATAGGAATAAGAGAAATATTTGTCTATGTACTTAGCCCTATATAAGAGGGCCTAATTCCTTATAATAATAACAAGTCACTCTCTCTTTCTTTAATGTCTCTCTCTTTCACCATTGAACAGTGTGCATCCTATGGCTTGGTATGCTTTAGCTGGGAAACCTAAGACTTTCTCCATTGGTTTGTAACATCATAATAGGTTTATTGGCGTATAGGACTTTTTACTTGTATGTGGTTATTGAAATAGGGGAAAAGATGAATGAATGTTGGATAATTCGAGAATAAATAGACTAAAGACTTCGAAAGATGAGTGCAATATCATTCTTTCAATTAGTTGATATGGGCAACAGAGTTTCTCAAACATACTGAACACAAATTAATGTGATCTTACAAATTTATTATCCTGTGGAAAGAAGGGTCTCATATATGCATGTGTGTGTGTAAACATATAGGGGTGTGCACTCTGAGACAGACACACACATGTAGTGTAAAGTGGAAGAAACAAGCTTTAAGTTCTTAAGTAGAAAAGATGGCATATAGTTTTGGTGTACACAAAATTCAAATGATGTATGGCCTATGCTACATTTTGAAAGGTTTGTCCGTGTGAGAAATTTTTTGCCTAAGCTTGGCTCATGTGAGCCAGACCATTGGATGCCGAGTGTCACATAGAATGTATGATACTCGTACATCCAACAGCTTGGTGCACATAAGCTAGGCTCAAATAAGAATTTTCCGTTTGTTAGAAAAACTTTTTTAAAATTCTATGGCTAACGGAGATGGAGCTACTTGACAGGATTGCTTACTTGCATGTGCTCATCTGAAGAAGAGAATATTCAATGATTCAAGAAGGAATTGACTAAATACAGTTGAAAAAAAAAAAAAAAAACTGACTAAATACTGTTGAAGACAAGCATACTGTTTATGAACTTTACTTGTGGGATACTTTTACACATCTTCCAAACTGAGTGCAAACTGATGGGATGGCTTATACAGAAATCTGCTCCACACACATAATCCTATACTTAGTTGTTATACTCACCTTTCTTACTTATTATGATTTGGCTAGTTTTGGGTTGGTTCTTATTTCCAAATTCCTGGGTCAGTCTACAAGCAAAAGAACAATCACGAGCTGCCACGAGTGAAAAGGAGGCTGACCCAGGAAATGAGCTTACAGGGTCTTGTGTCTCACTCACAAGTTGAATGCAAAATCAATTTGGGGTAAACCATATCTCATCTATGAAGGAAGCAGAAGAATAGTTTACTTTTCCTTCTTTGCTTTGTCTTTTTTCAAAAAAAAAAAATTCTTTTGATATATGTATTTCCTACAGCTAAATTTATCCAACAAAGGAAGAAGATGGCCTTGATTCTTTTGTATAACAGGTAATCCTAATATCAAAATCACCAGGAACTTAGCTAACAAAGACCACAAATTATTAGGTAGAACCACTCCTATTTGCATCTGGTGTTGCAAATCTCAACGGCTTTGAAAAACTAGTTCATGGACTTAAGGGTCTTGTGTTTAATGATCATCTCTTTGGTGATGTTGGAGAGACTTTTATGAGGAGAAAAGAAATGTCAAGGCAGAAGTCCAAATTACAGATGTATTCACTTGAGCATTAAGGAGTGTCAGGTTTCGAATTATTCAGAAACTACCTGGTCTGATTACTAGATTAAGATTTAGATTGACTGGATGTTTTGGAGCAATGTCATAATGCATCCTTTATCTCTTTGTTTAAACATTCATATTCTCCTTGTGTTTCAATACTATCAAGCGAATTGTTAAAGTGAGGCACAAGTGTTTCTTACCATGAAGCTACTTGGTAGTTGGTAGAACTTTATTTTAGCTTTTTCGCTTGGAGCAAAAGCTATGAAAGGATGCAAAACTCCTCCAGTGTTCAAGTGACTGATCGAATTTTTTAAAGTGAGGCACAAGTGTTTCTTACCATGAAGCTAGCAAAAGCTATGAAAGGATGCAAAACTCGTTCAAGTAAGTGACTGAGCTTGGGACCGCTATTTGAAATCTTAGTGAAACACTGGATTTCTTATCTCATGTCTGCTCTGTGAGGACCTACAAGGTGTGTTTGAAACTCTGTCAATTGAAAAACTACTCCCATTGATCACATTATGATTACGGTCAGTAGACTTTTTGCTCGGGCACGAAATGTGTCTGTTGAATATCTCGTGCACAACTTGGTCTTTTCTATTTTTTTTTTTTTTAATTGAGGGCAGGAATCATAGTTGTGATTGAAGCAATTAAAAGAGAACTGTATGGTTCTAGTGACTGTTAAGGACAGATAGATTAAGGGGCTTTTGATTATTCATTAGAAGTATGTTCAGAAAGAAACCTAGAAGGCAGAGGTGGAAAAATGCATCCTGCTCGACTGGAGATGCTTTAGCATATGGTTTCCGACCTGAAGAAATGGTTTGTTGTCAAATAGTGGATACCATGTTGGAAAACTTTGTTCCCTCGTGGAAAATCTACTTTGTGATTTGGAACGTTACTGTACCCTGTGTCTAAACGATCACCACTAAGTTTTATGGTTTGCACTTTTAATCAAAGAAGTTTCACTTTGCTTTACTTTGGTGTATTCAGCACCGGATACTGTCACTTGACTGATTGGACCATTTATGAGCAACTAATATATGGTGTGGTTACTCGTACAGGAAATTATTTTTAGTTGAGGACTCACGTTATGTGCACTTTGATAGCTGAATATGTTTGGAATGGGCACCATGTACAAAAGAAATGCATATGTCTGGATCATGTGAAAAACTAAGTAAAGAGTATTTGAAAGGTCCTTCACGATATCAGTTGCCTTTGCTGTAACTTCAGAATTGCTTGCGTTCCTTTCTTTCCGCAATTATTGAAAACATTATCAGAGTGAGCAGTTCCCACATGTTTTTGTCTCCAGTAGAAGCTTCAATTAGTAACTAAATCTATGGTTTTATAGGGCAATAGCTCGTGCAATGCCACCAGGAGAGAACTGCAGAATTTGAAACCTTGACCTACTTCCCCATGCAACTGTCACTGGTGTATCAGAGTTTTGAGGTGCCTTTCCCTTGCAAAAAATATACAAAAATGCAACTTGTTTTTTGAGGCCTTGGCAGCCACATCTGCTCCCTTGGAAAGATCTCATCCTATTTCTTTGAATAATTTGAGAGGATGATTTGACTGAGAACTTCCTATTCTGGACTTTGCCCATTTTCAATAAATAAGCATCACAAGAAAATTCTGCATCATATCTAAAGCTCACTCTTGCAATTTTGAAAGTTGCTTGCTCCTAAAGTTATTTGTCTTAATTGCTGCAGCTCCATTTTCTGACCGTCATATATCTAGCTTCCATTATGGGATTATCAACATCAGCTACAAATCACAGAATGTTTAGCTAATGATCTATTACTGCACTATACGTCATGATAATCTCACCTTTAGGGCTTATATGGTATGTTGCTTGTTAAAATTGAAGGGGTTTTTATGGGCTGTTGAAGGATATATGGAACCTTTTGTTTGGTATTGGTAGTCAACAAGTTGTGATTTGACTCTGTAACATCATTAGGAGAAGCAGAAGTAGACAAAGAAAAGAGGAAGAGAAGTGTTCTTTTTACTCAACGACTTGCCCATATTGCCTTTTTATTTGCTATGTTACTGCATTCCCAGGTCTGCACGGATTCACTTCATCCTTCAAACAATCAATTTGTTGTACTACCACATTTATTGACGTTTTCAGCATGTCTGGCTGGCTTTCTTTGACTTGACTACAATGCACATGACATCTCCCTTTTGCTCTATCTCCCTGTTTGCCATTTGATACTTGCAGAACTCTGCGTGTTGTAACCTAGAATTTTTGTAAGCTATATGGTCTTTGTGATAGTTACTTTTTGCCAGTGTGTTTAGCTTAAGAAATGGAACTTGAACTAAACTACTTATGGCTAAACAGTACTGAAACTCACCGTATGAAGATTTTGTTTCATTTTTGGTTTTTCTCCCAGTGAATGAATATTCCTTTGATACACCATGTAAAAAGTGATCTTCCCTGCATTTAACTGTCTAACTCACTAGAAATCTTTCTCCTGGTATTACATAAACCTGCTTTTTGCTTCAGTACAAAATCATCTAACAGTTCTTCCTTATGTATTGATGTAAATCTGTCTTCAGTGCTTTGTTAGGTGCCTCTGTCATTGTTGATTCAGGTGGGAAGACGCTCTGGAAGATGCAAAATTCTGGGGTATGCAGCCTTATCTTTTCATATCATGGCTTGGCCTTCCTTTGCTTGTTGTCTATTCAACTTGACAGTAGAGATAATACAAAATTATAAATGTGCATAAAGGGGAAAGAAAGAATGAAAAAGAAAGAGAAAAAAAAGAAATACAGAGGAGATGAGCATATTCCCCTTATCTTACTCGTAACAAAGGAAAAAAAGTGCTTTGTTAGGTGCCTCTGTCATTATTGATTCAGGTGGGAAGACGCTCTGGAAGATGCAAAATTCTGGGGTATGCAGCATTATATTTTCATATCATGGCTTGGGCTTCCTTAGCTTGTTGTCTATTCAACTTGACAGTAGAGATAATACAAAATTATAAATGTGCATAAAGGGGAAAGAAAGAATGAAAAAGAAAGAGAAAAAAAAGAAATACAGAGGAGATGAGCATATTCCCCTTATCTTACTCGTAACAAAGGAAAAAAAGTGAACAAAAGACGAGTTTTGTCTTCTGTTGCTTGTTCCTTGTAGGCTAGTACCATTGTACTTCAGTGAACAGAAAATCCTACTAACATTGAGTTAAGCTATAAGCTTCTTAAGTATTATGTCCAACTGATATTGCATCTATATACTGTTTGGGGGTTGTGTGAGGGTTGTAGCTGGGTGGGTGGGCAAGCAAAGTTTCTTGTTGTCGCCTCTTACCTCAGTTATCATTTACTTTTCAATGTTATAGGTTAATACTCTCTCTCACCCACACACATAAACACACACAAAGGAGCGGTCGTGGCACCCTCATTTCTTACTTCATAATTACGGAAAATGTTCTTATCTCTCCTGACAGTTATCAATTGCTTCTGTGTATTGGCTCTCATTGTGGATGCGATACCATTATACAAATATGGTAATCTATTTATTCCAGCAGCTTCCAGATGAGATCTCTTTGTACATCATCCTAATTCCAAAGGCAAAAAGAGTTACAAAATTCTGCAATTTCAATCTATTGCAACCCCCACTCCTTCCCTTTTACTCTGAATGTGAAATGTATTGTTTTTCTTTTATGCAACATATAAGTTTCCCAGCCACAGAAGATAATTTATATGTCTTGTTAGCTTATATATTATGTATGGCTTGTGAGTATTGCCCCGACTTTCTTGAGAAATCTGTGTCTATTCAAGATGGAACATAGAACATGTGACTTTTGTGTACAATCTAATACAGATGAAACATAGACGATGCAGGAGTGTATTATCTATCTGTTTTTATGCATTATATGTTTAGATATATCAAATGATCCAAAACAATTGCTTAATGAACAAAACGTTTATACTTTTTTTGGTTTTTTGTCAGGAACAAATCGTTTATACTTTGGTTTTGTGCTCATGGGAACTAAAGCTTCTTTATTAACTTATTTTTTCTCACGTATAAAGCTCCGCTTTACTTATTTAAGTGGAACAGTTTTTGTTATATAATTAAACAAACTGAATTTGAGTTTGGCTCTAGGCTCATTTATAAAACAGCGGAGATCTAGTTCTTGATGTGTTGTGGATATTGTTTTAGCTTCAAAAAGATGAGCATGTGAGAATAAATCATATTCTGGGTTATTATTATGTTATTTTGATAATCTAATGATTGAGATAAACCTTTTTATGTATTGTAAATAGTTGTATTATAAATTTATTAAATAATCTTGTCTCAAAATTTCTGGAATTTGCTTACAATTGTTGTCCTGCAAAAAGATCTGAGAGTTTTGCCCAACACTCTTTAAAAATTATACAACAATCATGATCATCCCATTTCACTAATATCACTGTTGTGGTAAACTTTATGAGTCTACTACCAGGTTGCTGCATGATTTATGCAGATGTATAACACGTACAACAAATATGTTGTCTTTCTATGAATTTATTAGTCTGAGTTTGGATTGAAAACACTATGCTTTCTGTCCTTAATCAGTATGATGATGTTTACCGATTGAGATGCCCCATATCTATCCATGATTCGGGGCCTCGTGGGAGTATGGGATTTTTCACCTTGGATATCAACATACTTGCATTAGCCTTTCGTGGGGACAAAAAAGAGTAGAAGAAAATAAAGAACATTGGGGTCTGTTCTTCTGTGAAGATCATTTCCATTTTCATTTTCTAAAAGGAATGGCGTTAAGGAGATGAATTATATGTAATGAGATTGTAATATGACTATGATGCTAATAAAAATGAAGCGGAGATTTAGTAAAGGAATGAAAACTCTGGGTTATTGATCTCCAGATTGACTTGAGGTGAATACTTTTTTATTTCTACAACTGTGTAAATTCATTCTCTCACATTGGTTTTTTAATAAGCTACCAGCAGCAGTTCTAGGCTTGTGAGGTTGAATTAAGATGAACTAACACCGACTGATATGATATTTCTTTTTGTTTTGTTCTGATACAGAAATCATTCGAAGAGGCTATGGAGTCTATTGAAAAGGCCAAAACACTGAAGGACAAGATGTCACAAGCTTCTGGAAAATCTTCATCGTGGTAAAAATGGAACAAAAAGAAGCGCAGGCTCAAAGATGTTGATGATGATAAATTGTGGGAGGTCTGTACATAATTTTAGCTTTTTTATATTATTTGTGATGTAAGATGTGTATATACCAGTCGTCATAAATGCCAGGTGCTCATATTTTAGGAAAATAGTGGATGAGAAATTTCATTTGCATAAAGAAGACATATAAGCATCTCTTGTTTTGAGCTTGCTAACTAGTGTTTTTAATCACCATTAAATCATCAAATGATGGTTTGTGTACTACTTTGACTTCATCCACGATTTATTTTGCCTTTTTATAAAATGGTCTATTTTTGGTTATTCTCCTCACAAGTCTCATGTGCCCATCTACCCACTATGCAAGTTTTCTTCTTAAAACACCATCTTCCATGTCATAATTATCAACTACTCTTATCAATTATCATTGATGATGCTCGGGATGGCCTGGAGGTAAGGTATCATGATATGCATCATTTTGCGTAAATGGTTGGTTGCATCCATTAGCTTTACTTGACAAAACCAATCTTCCACTCTTGTTTTCACATTAGTATTTTTTTTTTTTTTTTTTTTCTAAAAAGAAAATTAAGGACTGTTGGCTTCCATCATAAACCTCCAACAAGCCTCCTTGCCACGTCGAGCCTTCTGCCATATTAGGTCAAATAAAGACCACTCTGGTGATGTGTGATGAGAATTTTCTCAAATAAAGGATGAATTCTCCTGTCCAGGTTCTGTTTACAGGAGTTAATGAGGACGCAGACACGTGGCGGTGGGCCCACGTGAGACCCGTGTGCATTAATGGATACGAAGACAAAAAAAAAAGAAAAGAGTAAATGTCTATTATATTCTTGCACATGTGATAGTGGGATTTTTTTTTTGGTCATAGTGATAGTGGGATTGGGTAGCATTTAATAGGGTCAGATTGAGTAAGATGATAAGCGGCGGCGATATGTTTATTCTGTCCTCATGTTGTAGACGAAATGATCATTATGTCCTCATAGAGAATATTTAAAATATTGAGTAAAGATAATAGTGGGCAAATGATGAAAAGGACATAGAGGTGTAATGACAAAATAACTAGGAAATGATGAAAAGGGTCAAGTAATTAGAATATTATATAAGCTACTTGGATAAATTAGAGTCAAAGAACATATTACATTAAACAATTAAATTAAATTAAATTTTGTACTTTATACTACACATATGATACTTTATAATTTTTTTCCCTAAATGACTCACTCAGCTAATGTTATTGTGAAAGTATTAGTAAATCCAATTTGTATTATTAATAGCATATTCATAAAAAGAAATTAAATGGACAGAAAATGACGAGGAACATTTTACATGTAAAGTATCATGTGTGTAATGGGAAGAAAATTACCTTATACAATCTCCTAAATTTGGTTGACATTGAAAATCATAAATCCCTTAATTCATGTAATGACCAGAGCATTTATAATTCAATCATACTAGATTTTATGACCTAGCAAGAGGATAAGTCTCCTATTTGCAGTATCTCATGACTTGATGTACTAGTTACCACATAGAAAAATATGAACTTTGAAAGTAAAGATTTGAGATGTCCCTTAAATTACGACAAATTTCAAGTAAATTAATTAAGAAACTTAATAATAATTTTAATTGCGGTTAAAAGACACAAGACTAATTCTATCTTACATAGCATGAATATAATATCTTAATTAACTATAATTATTTGGTGAAATAAAGTTGTTTAAATTTGTTTATAACTACTTACACACACGGAAATAACATGTGATGAGGAACCTTTTACATTTAAAGTGTCATCCCTATACAATATCTCATATTTGGTCGCCATTGAAAATTATAACATCCTCAATACATGTAATGACTAGAGCATTCATGATTCAGTCATACTAAATTTTATGACGTAGCAAGAGGATGGGTCTCACGGTTTGATGTACTAGTTACGACGTAGAAAAATATGAACTTTCAAAGTAAAGATTTGAGATGTCCCTTAAATTACGACATAAATGAAGTAAATTAATAATGAAATGAAGCTTATATTAAATTTTAATTGCGGTTAACATATACAAAACTAATTATATCTTAAGTAGTATGAATATAGTATCTTAAGTAACTACAATTATTTGGTAAAATAAAGTTGTTTAAATTTGTTAATAATTAAAATGACTACATATATCTTAATTATCCTTTAGATTATGCTCCCACTGGCTAATAGAAATCATCTGATTCATGTTTTTCTTCTTTGCATTACCGATAATCAAAGATGAAATATGACTACGAATGGACTTCATTAATATATTATGTCAATGAAATATGCTTACCACACAACTCTTTGTAGATTTAGAATCATATTCCTTTTATATCTTGTATACTATTATACAATCAACAAAAGAATATAACTCAATAGCATATTAAAGTAGTTTTACTTATCTACCATAAGTATCACACCTTTTTCTTTTGATGGATCAAGAAGGAAACTTAAGGGCATTCTAATCTACTCATATGATTAAGTTTCTAAGAATTATTCTTAGACAAAATTATTAATCAATAGAGTTTGGTCCGATTTATGCAATATAAGTCTAGAATATTAAGATAAAGACATACATGTAGCCATAAACATGCGAAAAAATAAGATTGCTAGTTGACTTTAACTCGTTTAATCATTTAACTTGATGTTTAATTAAATGACATGTCACGCCCCAACTCGACCCCACTTACGATCAGTCAGGACGCAACAGAATTTCGGCTATATAACGTCTGTAACATGAACATCAGGACTCTATCCAATACTCTTAAAAACATAACACAACCAACTCTAAGTTCAGCAACAACTCCAACATCCATTCAACAAATACAAAGCCATTCATTTAACATCCATACGACATTCCAACATAAGTCATAAGCCTCCGTTTCAACAACATACCATAAGCTATACTATACATTTGCAAAATAGATTATAAACTAGTCTAGCAACCTAATCATATTCAAAAGGAAGACTACTAAACTAGTATTATATAAACCATTATCTTTGAGTAAGTAATACAATACAACATACTATAAAAGCTAAGACAAAAACACGGAGCACTTCAACATAACTCATGGATAAGACTCCGACATATAAGACTCATCCACAGAAGGCACATACTCAGCTTCCTGAGGGACGTACCCAAAGTCTGGCTCAGTTACACCTGATGACAATAAATGAATGAGGGTGAGCTTATATATAACAAAACTTAGTCAGGATTCGAAAGATGTTTTGAAAACCTTTACTTTAGCACTTGGGAAATCATCCTATGAACAATATCACACATTAAACATCATTAACATCAACATTTCATTTCAAGCCACGTAAATAACCATCCAATTGAGAAAGGATACACTAGTTGGTGTAGCTCTATACGCCATCACGATCTCAACCATCATCTTATAACTCCCATAATACATAACCGAGGTACCTCATCTAGCCCCTCCCTCCATGGCATCTCCGCCCATGCGAGCTGGGGGTAGTTTATGATAGTCATGTCGTTATCAACCCGATAACCCGACACTACCCGAGAGGTGGCACACACTATCAAGACTCATGACAACAATAATAAACATCTCATATTCTGGAAATGCAACAAAGTGGGTTGTCCTCCAGACTATCATCAATCATCAATCATCAATCAGTTAACAACATTTCAATCAACATAACATCAGTTAAACAACTATGACAACCAAGTTAGATGACAAAGTAGGCCACCCAACTTAACACACAAATCGACATGCATTCAATACCGAACATACTCTACAATAATTTAAGAAACAACTACACAAACACTACCAAACAACTAAAGACAACATTTAAGCATTTTAAAGAAAGACTACACAAACTTCTAAAATTCATAACTTACAATCTAGAAATCCAATAACCTCCAAACCACTTCCTATTGTTGGGGATATGCCCTAATGCTATAGTTTGAGATGACCTTATTAGGGTTTAATAAGGATATGCTTATGTGTTTGTAGGATATTCATATTCTCCGCTTCGATATGAATATGTCCCTAATGCTTATCAGAGAAGAAAAATGTTCTAAAAGGGTTTAGGATATTTCGCACTTTTTCTTCGATATGATAAACATTTAGAATCGATTCATAGCCCTTCAGATTATTCAACTGGGACTAGAATAATCGAGTACGGGTTATCATATGTTATTACCTTTGATTAACATAGTGATGTTAATGATAAATGATGGCGTGTGAAGTGCCAGAACAACATGATGATGTAGACTAATAAACATATGAGTGATTGTCTGTGTACGGATCATTGAATGTGACAATAAATAGTAAACTACATGATATCAGGTTAATAGTTTACTTTTTAGTTGGGAATTGTGCAAATTAATCCTCAGACTTGAGAAATTACGGCTGCCAATTATATCAGTGGCTAAATACTGTGTTTGGACAATACCCATCTTCCACAAGGTGGGTTACGACCATTCACGTTTTAGTTTTGTGGTATGAATCGACAAGTAATTGTCGAGATAGGATCTGTTAACCTTCGACGTGAGGCGATGTCCTATGATATCTGAGATCGGTCGTTAAACGAGGAAGTCCCTGGCCAAGGCGAGTATGAAGTGATGGAAATGAATTTTTCCATGGTAGTCATCTCTCGTTTAACTGATTCAGATTTATACATAGTATCGGAGGTGGACTTAACTATTTCATGGTCCTTTCCTGATCGGGGCACTCTTAACAGAAGGATCAAACTGTACGCTAATTCTCAATGGCTAAATAGATTCATAAAAGACGTTGTCTTCATTATCGTTTACATTCTCATGATACGTTCGTTGCTAGTGCGTCACTCATGAGCATGAGGGTATTTCGGTAAATGACGGAGACATTTTCCGAAATAGATAAAGAAGTTTATCGGTCCCTCATCAATACACGATTGTGAATCTAGAAGATCACACACTAATAAGTATCATGAATAAGTTCACCGGTAGCTTGTATTATGTGGTTGATGACTTTAAGGTGTTATGATGATGTAATTTGTGAAATGCTACGTCATCATCCTAGTCATCAAATGAAAAAGATAAATTAATGATTAGGCATTGACATGTGACATGTGAGATGTAGGATTGTCCATGTCATCAATTCTAGTCATTTGAATTTGAATTGGATGGATGAGATTGACTTTTGAATAAAGACAAAAGAATCTCATCCATTGCTTTTGATGATAGAACCTTTTTGCCAAGTGTCATGAGAGAGAAAAAGGTGTCCCTTGGATTGTAATGATTACAATCCAAGGCCATGCATGGCTTGGTTGATTCAAGCAAGAAAGAGAATAATGGTGATTGGTTATGCATGCAAGACAATAAAAAAAATAGTTGATCATATAATATATAAAAGATGACAATCTTTTCTCTTTCCACTATGATTTTTGGCCAAATGGATGAGGAGAGAGAAGACATTTATCTTGCCATCTAATTGCAATGATTGTGATCCTATGATGTGCATGCATTATCAAGAAAATTTAGCAATTGTGATTGGCTACACTTTTTGATATAGTTTATATATTATTTGATTAAAAGATGACAACTCCTCTCACACACATAAAAACACATCAAATTCGGCCAAGGCAATTGAGGAGAGAGAAAGTTCATCTTCTTCCTCTTGCTTGGTGATTTTCGGCCGGTGCAACATCATCAAGAAGCTTTTGCTTTTTGACAAAACACTACATACACATAGCTTGTTACATTGAAGATATATTAGCACATTTTTGTCTTCAAGTAGTAAGGTTGAGCTTTGGATGCTTGTGGACCAACTAGACCCTTCAAGTTAGAAGGACTCCATAGCTTCAACTCCAAGCTTCATTACTTACCAAGTTGTCTACGAAAGGTATACCTATGGACCTTGCTATTTTTCATTATGTATATTTGATATATGATGTTAGCTTGCTAGTTTATGGACATATATAAAAGAATGCATGTTGATCTTTGCTAGAATTTTTGAAATGTCCCTTGCATAGTTTCGGCCATAGCTATGTATCCATGCATATCTTTTAGATCTTGAATCCAACACATGTATGTGTAGTGACATGATATAAGATGTTGGCTTGCACCCTTCACCTATCACTCAACCATCAATGCAAGTACATTAGCCCCTCTTAAACCAACCAAAAGCCATCTAAAACAAGTCCAACAACCCTATTTTTGGCAATGCACCTAGGCTGAATTTTCGGACTTTTGCTACAACATTCAAATAAAAAATTCGGCATTACAATATTACTACGCCATAAATAACAAACTCATAGAAGCAACAACCATTCAATTCCAACCACTACAACAACAATTATTCAACTATAAGCCAATAAATCAATTTTAATGCCTTGAAATTAGAAATACATGCTACTACTGTTCAAAATAGCTATAAATACATATAAATGGTCCTTGGCAACTACTGAGCAATAATCTAAAGACAATTTAACAAAACATCGGATAAAAATGCAACTATATAAATTTGACTATAAATATCATTTCTAGATCTATAATTTTTTTCTCACCTTTGATCCGAAGTAAAGCTAGGAATGCGTGCAATGGATGCCCAACAAGCGGAATTCAACCCGAAATGAAAAGCTTTGGACAAAAATTGAGTTTTCTAATGAAAAATTGCTTTGAAAACCAAGTGAAAAATCTCTTTTTTTTCTCTATGGAGTTTCAGCCATGTGTGTGTGTTTTTTTGATGTTTTGAGCTTTGACTAAATGTGTTGTGTATGTATAATGTGTATATGATATATTTATATGCATAGTCAACAAAATAAACTAAGTCAAATTTGTCAAATACTTAGTCTTTTAATTGTTTTTAGACTATTTTGCCTACATATATGTAAACTCCTATAAATACTACTTTTAGTAGACTTAGTTTAGTTGACATAAGTTTAATATGCATACATATACACACAACTCAGGTAAAAACTCAATTTTTGCAAAATAAGATGAAAAATCCCTTTTAAATTCCTAACTCGTTTTAAAATCCATTTTAATCAGACACGGGTCTATTAATATCTGATGACTAGGTTTTCAAATGCTTAAAAGACCAGTTTCAAAATTTTAGCGGACGTGTTTCAAAAATACTATTCACAAAACTTGACGATAAAATTTTCAATGTCGATTTTTATAAAAAATTTATGGATGCTCACATAGCATGTAATAGGAGTAGAAATCACAAAATTAGCGCATTCTAAATCAAATAACACATATACAGGTCAAAACACACAATTTCACACAAAGACGAAGTTTGGGGTTTCACATTCTCCCCACCTTTAAAGAAATTTCGTCCTCGAAATTCTTACTTGCTGCTTGAAATAAATCTGGGTATTGTTGCTGAATCTGATCTCTCCTTTCCCAAGTAGCTTCTTCAATCCCGTGATGTTTCTACAATACTTTAACCAACAGGATCTTCTTTGATCTCAACTCTCGTTTCATCTGATCTAGAATACGAATCGGTCGTTCATCATAAGTCAGATTCTCACGAAGCTGTAACGGCTCTGGTCCTAGAATATGAGAAGGATCCAAAAAATACTTCCTCAAAGTAGACACGTGGAAAACATTATGAACATTAGAGAAGTTCTCAGGCAAAGCTAACCGATACGCCAACTTGCCAACTCTGCTAGTAATCTCAAACGGCCCTGCAAACCTCAGACTCAGCTTACCACCTTTACCATGACGAGCAAAACCCTAACGAGAAGACAATTTCAAGAAAACCCAGTCCCCGACTGCAAATTCCAAACCCCGACGGCGTTAATCAACATAACTCTTGTATCTGCTCTGCGTTGTTAGCATTCTCTGCTTGATCAACTGTACATTCTCAATCTTCTCTAGAATCTCTAGCATTATAGTCGGATCAATAGCCTTCATCTCCCCTACCTCATCCCAATACAAAGGTGATCGGCACTTATAGCCGTAGAGAGCTGCATAAGGTGCCATCCCTATAGTCGCTTGATAACTATTGTTATAGGCAAACTCGGCTAGTTGTAGATATTTGTCCCAGTTCTTTCCAAAGTCCAAAACACAAGCCTTGAGCATATCCTCCAGAATCTGGATAGTTATCTCCGACTGGCCATCGGTCTGAGGATGATACGCTGTGCTGAAGTTCAACTGAGTACCCAAAGTTTCCTGGAGTTTCTCCTAAAGTCGAGAAGTAAACCTAGGATCTCGATCAGAGACAATACTAGCTGGAATTCCGTGAAGTTTAACAATCTGATCCAAATAAAGATCTGCCAACTTTGCAATTTCATCTCCCATCCTCATCGGAATAAAATGAGTTGTCTTCGTCAAACGGTCCACAATAACCTAAACCGCATCACAGTCTCTTGGTGTTCTAGGCAAACTAAAGACGAAGTCTATTGTAACATGTTCCCATTTCTACTCTGGTATTGCCAACGACTAAAGTAACCCTACGGGTCGTTGATGTTCTGCTTTCAGCTGCTAACAAGTCAAACATCTGGACACAAACTGAGCCACCTCCCTTTTCATGTTGTTCCACCAGTAATGTTGTTTCAAGTCCCGGTACATTTTGTTTCCACCGGGATGAATGGTGTACTTAGAATTAAAAGCCTCCTCCAGAATACCTCTCCTCAACCCGGTTCATCAAGAACACATACCCAATTCTGAAACTGAAGAATACCATCCTCATGTACTTTGAAGTTAGACTGATCACCCGTGATTTGATCCTTGATCTTTTGAAGTTTCACATCAAGTTGTTGGACTTCTCTGATTTGAGACAGCAATAAAAGTTGTATCCGGAGATGTGAACACATCACCCCAACCTGAGTCAACTCTAGTCTCCAATAACTAACTTCCTCAATCACCTCCCATTTCTTAACTGTCAATTCTTGCCTTTCGGCTAAGAGCATCTGCTACAACATTTGCCTTCCCAGGCAGATAATTGATAGAACAATTATAATCTCCCAGAAGTTCCATCCATCTCAGTTGACACATATTCAACTCCTTCTGTGAGAACAAGTACTTCAGACTTTTGTGATCAGTGAAAATCTCGAACTTACTATCCCACAGAAAATGAAGCCATTTTTTCAGTGCGAATACAATAGTTGCCAACTCAAGATCATGAGTCGGATAATTCACCTCATACGATTTCAGCTTCCTCAAAGCATAGGCGATAACTCGACTATTCTGCATAAGTACACAACCCAAGCCTTCCTTGGATGCATCGCTATAGATGACCATATTATCGGTTCCCTCTAGCAAAGCAAGTACTAGAGCGGTAGTCAATCTCTTTTTCAACTCCTGAAACCCACTCTCACATTTCTTATCCCAAGTAAAGCTGGTTCGTTTTTTAGTTAACTTAGAAAGTGGCCCTACAATCTTAGAAAAGTCCTTCACAAACTTACAGTAATAACCCACCAAACCAAGGAAGCTGCGAACCTCCAAAACATTCTCCGACTTTTTCCAAGACATCACCACTTTCAATCTTAGTAGGATCCACTGAAATACCATTCTGAGTAATCACATGGCCAAGAAAAGATATTCGTTGTAGCATGAATTCACATTTGTTGAACTTCGCAAACAACTAATGCTCCTGAAGTTTCTGTAGGACAAGTCATAGATGTTGCTCGTGCTTCGATTTAGTCTTAGAATATACCAAGATATCATCAATAAAGATTACCACGAACTGGTCCAAGTACGGCTGAAAGACTTGATGCATAAGATCCATGAATGCTGCCAGTGCATTAGTTAGTCCAAAGGGCATAACTACAAATTCGTAATGCCCATACCGAGTCCTGAAAGCAGACTTGGAAACATCCTCCGTTCGGATCCGAAGCTGATAATACCCTTGCCTCAAGTCAAACTTAGAGTAGACTTTGGCTCCCTGAAGTTGATCAAACAACTCGTCAATTAGTGGCAAATGATACTTGTTCTTGATGGTCACCTGATTCAAACCACGATAATCAATACACAATCTCAAGGTACCATAATTCTTCTTCATAAATAAAACGGGTGCTCCCTACGGTGAAGAACTCTGCTGAATGAAACCCTTCTCTAATAACTCCTGCAATTGAGTTTTCGTCTCTTTAAGCTCAACTGGTGCCATTCGGTATGCTGATTTAGAAATAGGTTGAGTACCGGGAATTAGATTAATCACAAACTCAATATCTCTCTCTGGCGGCAATCCTGGCAACTCCTCAGGAAATACATTGGGATATTCCCGAATTATCGAAACTTCCTCCAGCTTTAGCTTATTAGATGGCTTGTTAATCAAATAAGCTAGATAACCTGAACACCCCTTGCTCACCAGCTTAATAGCTTTAACTGATGAGATAATGAAACTCTTCTTAGCATCCCAGTTCCCCGCTACCTCGACCACTGGCTGTTCTGGCAACCGAAATCATACCATCTTTGTTCTACAGTTTAACTGAGCATCATACTTGGCAAGCCAATCTATACCCAAGATAACATCATACCCTCGGATAGGAAATAAGATAAGGTCTGAAGGAAAATCCTGACCCTTAACATGTATTTTACAGTCTCTACATACTACGTCAGTCACATACTTATCAGTCAAAAAAGTACTAATCTCAACCACATAAGATAACTTCTCAGGTTGCACATTAACACGTTACACACAGGTAGGTGTAATGAAAGAATGTGTAGCACCAGAATCAATCAATACTTTAACAAGTTGATTGAGTATAAGAAAGTTACCTTCCACAACTGCCGCTGCCTTAGGTAACTCCTCCAAGTCCATTGCGTAAGCCCGAGCCTGAACCCGCTGCTGCTGAGGTGCACTGCTTGCAGGTCTACCCTGATAACCCTGGCCTGTTGGCTGACTCTCAGATCTCTGATACATGGGACAATCTCTCACCTTGTGTTGGTTGCTGCCGCAACCTAAACATGTCCCTGCCTTTGCCCAACAGTCAGCCTCCAAATGGCCCTTATGTTTACAATAAGCACATTGCAGTGTCGGAGCACTAACACTGCCTCTTGAAGAACCAGAAGTTGAATAAGCAGTTGTACCTGCCTGCTGCTGAGGTCTCATAACATATGGCCTGTACTGACCCTGAGACTGTGCTGGCCTATGTTATGACTACGCCTGGTAGGATCCCTACTGAAACTAGGGCCTAAATGAACTCTGCTGCCCCTGAGGTTTGAAAGAACCCTTCTGCACTGGGGGCCTGTAACCACTCTGCTGCACTGCAGGCCTATAAACAACCTGTTGACCCTGAGGCTGAAACGGCCTCTTACAGGCCTAACTAGAACCCGTTTGTTCCCATTTCCTTTTTTCCAACCTAGAAGCCGCATTAAAGGCCGCAAAAACTCATCATACTGTATCAAGGCCATCGCATCCTGAATCTCGGGCTTTAGACCCAAAATGAACCTCCGGGTCTTTCATTCCTGATCCACCACAAACTCCGGTGCATACCGGGATAGCCTAGTAAAGTTGGCCTCATATTGAGCCACTGTGGAATTACCCTGAACCAAAGATGTGAACTCCTCATCCCGTCGTTCTCGGGCAATCCTCGGGATATACTTGGCCCGAAATTCCTGCAAAAAGGTAGCCCAAATATAGGGAGTACCATGAGCTTCCCAATCAGACCTCACCGTAAGCCACCATTCCTCAATCTCATCATCAAATAGATAAACTGCAAAGGTGACCTTCTTCTCATCTGTGTAATCAAGGGGATCAAATATTTTCTCAATTTTACTAATCCAAGCTTCGGCCTTCCGATCGTCAGGCTCACACTAGAACCTCGGTGGATAATAACCAAGAAATTCCTTCAATAGACTACCCTCTCGATAACCACCCTGCACATTCTGCATCTAAGTCTGAACGGTCTGTGCCTGAGCAGCCTGCCTCGCTAAAATTTGTGCCTGCCCCGCTATGACCTCCATTATCCGGTCCATAGCCATTGCAAGACGATCGTAACCCTGATCTCGGCCTAGTGCCACATTCCTTGGTGCCTCATTATCTTCCTGAGGCCTACCACGTGTTCTTGGACGCCCAGCCATTCTACAATCAAAGAGTTAGCACAAGTTATAGTACATAGACAGACTATAGACAGTTAACAGCACAACGGAACGAAGTTCACGCAAGGCACATAGATCACATAAGGGTTAGTCACATAAACAAGTTAACCACATAATCACATAATCACATTATCACATAACTAACTTTTCTTTCACTTCATACATACTTTCATGCTAAGAGCACTACCCACATTCTGAGAATAACCCGGCTGACAGCTAAACATGCGCTTTGATACCACTTAATGTCACACCCCAACTTGACCCCACTTACGATCAATCAGGACGCAACAGAATTTTGGCTATATAATGTCTGTAACATGAACATCAGGACTCTATCCAATCCTTTAAAAACATAACACAACCAACTTTAAGTTCAGCAACAACTCCAACATCCATTCAACAAATACAAAGCCATTCATTTAACATCCATACGACATTCCAACATAAGTCATAAGCTTCCGTTTCAACAACATACCACAAGCTATACTATACATTTGCAAAATAGATTATAAACTAGTCTAGCAACCTAATCATATTCAAAAGGAAGACTACTAAACTAGTATTATATAAACCATTATCTTTGAGTAAGTTATATAATACAACATACTATAAAAGCTAAGACAAAAACACGGAGCACTTCAACATAACTCATGGATAAGACTCCGGCACATAAGACTCCTCCACAGAAGGCACATACTCAGCTTCCTAAGGGACGTACCCAAAGTCTGGCTCAGTTGTACCTGATGACAATAAACGAATGAGGGTAAGCTTATATATAACAAAGCTCAGTGAGGATTCGAAAAATATTTTGAAAACCTTTACTTTACCACTTGGGAAATCATCCTATGAATAATATCACACATTAAACATCATTAACATCAACATTTCATTTCAAGCCACATAAGTAACCATCAAATTGAGAAAGGATACACTAGTTGGTGTAGCTCTATACGCCATCACGATCTCAAACATCTTATAACTCCCATAATACATAACTGAGGTACCTCATCTAGCCCCTCCCTCCATGGCATCTCCACCCATACGAGCTGGGGGTAGTCTATGATAGTCATGCCATTATCAACCCGACAGCCAGACAGCCCGACGCTACCCGAGAGGTGGCACACACTATCAAGACTCACGACAACAATAATAAACATCTCATATTCTGGAAAGGCAACAAAGTAGGTTGTCCTCTCGACCATCATCAATCATCAATCAGTTAACAACATTTCAATCAATATAACATCAATTAAACAACTATGACAACCAAGTTAGATGACAAAGTGGGCCACCCAACTTAACACACAAATCAACATGCATTCAATCCCGAACCGACTCTCAAATAATTCAAGAAACAACAACACAAACACTACCAAACAACTAAAGACAACATTTAAGCATTTTAAAGAAAGACTACACAAACTTCTAAAATTCATAACTTACAATCTAGAAATCCAATAATCTCCAAACCACTTCCTATTACTCAACCATCAATGCAAGTACATTTGTCCCCTCTTAAACCAACCAAAAGCCATCTAAAACAAGTCCAACAACCCTATTTTTGGCAATGCACCTAGGCTGAAATTTTGGACTTTTGCCACAACATTCAAATAAAAAATTCGGTATTACAACAGTACTACGCCATAATTAACAAACTCATAGAGCAACAACCATTCAATTCCAACCACTACAACAACAATTATTCAACTCTAAGCCAATAAATCAATTTTAATGCCCAGAAATTAGAATTACATGCTACTTGTGAAACCCCAGATTTTACCTTTGCATAGAATTGCGTGTTTTGACCTTTTTATGTGTTATATGAATTAGAATGTACTAAATATGTGATTTATATTCCTAATACATGCTATGTGTGCATTCATGAAATTTTTATAAAAAATGGAATCATAAATTTTATCGACGGTTTTTTGTAAATAGTATTTTGGATGCACGTCCGCTAAAATTTTTACGGGGGTGTTTTAAACGTTTTAAAACCTAGTCCTCGGATATTAATAGACCAGTGTTTGATTAAAATGGATTTTGAATCGCCTTTGGAATTTTAAAGGTTTTTACACTTTCTTTTGCGAAAATCGAGTTTTAAATTGAATGGGGTGAAAATGTTTGAATGTAAAACTTTTTGTCGCTTAAAAAATAAACTACTTAAAATAGTCTAAGTTTTGTATAAATGTTTTGATCAAACTAGTCTAGGAAATGAATTAAAAGACTAAAAACACTAAAAAAATAAACTAGTGTTCACCTTTGACCTTGTTTTATTTTTGTTGAGTTTGCTTATATATGCTAAATAACCAAAATTGCCCACAAAACAAAAGCTCAAAACCCACTCAATTCTCACACACATGGCCGAAACATAGGAGGCCATTTTTGCTTGGTTTTGATCAATATTTTTCATTAAATTTTGCAATACAAAGCCTTTACACTTGAATCAAAGTTTGTTCTTGCTTGTTGGGCATCCATTCTACACCTTTCTTGCATCAAAACACATCAAAGGTGAGAGAAAAATTCTAGATCTCAAAATGCCATTTTTATGTTAATTCATATAATCAAATTTTTAGCCGTTGAAATGTTAAATTGATGTTATATTGTTGCTTAGTAGATGCTAAGGATTGATTATATGTGTTTATAGCAGTTTTGAACCCTGGTAGCATGAATTTTTATTTTCTGGGTATTAAAATTGAGTTGTTGGCTATTTGTTGAATAATTGGAGTTGTGGTGGTTAGAATCGATTGTTGTTAGCTTGTAAAAGTTTGTTAAATACGTGGTAGTAATGTTGTAATGCCGAAATTTTGATTGTGATGTCGGTGTGAAAGTCCTAAAATTTCAGCCATGATGCATTAGGGTTTTAGGGTTGTTGGGCTTGATTTGGATGGATTATGGTCGGTTTCCGAGGGGGCTTATGTTGTTGATTGAGTGGGTGAGTGAGAGAAACTGGTTTGGAGGTAATCAGATTAGTAGAATGTAAGTTATGACTTTTAGAAGTTTGGGTTGTCTTTCTTTAAAATCTTGAATTATGCCTTTGGATGTTTGGGTGGTGTTTGAGTGAATGAATTGTGAGTTGTTGATGGTTAGACTAGGGTATGGATGTGTGGTTATTGCATGTTAAGTTGGGTGACCTACTTTGTCATCTAACTTAGTTGTTTGTTGCTTAATTGAGTAGTTGTTGTTATGTTGTTGAAATGATGATTATTGATTGATTATTGTGAGGCGGGAGATAGGCAACCTACTTTGTTGTCCTCCTGTGATAATTGATTATTGATGAGCCGGGAGATAGTCAACTTGATATGTTGTCCTCCTGTGATATGAATGATTATTATTATTGTCATGAGTCTTGATATGTGTGTGCCACTTCTCGGGCAGCGTCTGGCTGTCGGGTTGAAAATGGCATGACTATCATAAGCTACCACCCGCTCGCATGGCGGAGGTGCCATAGAGGGAGTGGCTAGTGAGGTACCTCGGGTGCATGAGTAATGGGGAGTTATAAGAAGAACGGTTGAGATCGTGATTGCGTTTGGAGCTACACCAACTAGAGTGTCCTTTATTGATTGGTTATTATAATTAATATGCTTAT
Source organism: Ehretia macrophylla (assembly GCA_037974665.1). Classification (NCBI taxonomy): domain Eukaryota; kingdom Viridiplantae; phylum Streptophyta; class Magnoliopsida; order Boraginales; family Ehretiaceae; genus Ehretia; species Ehretia macrophylla. Next base: position 63,679,374 of record CM075771.1, on the reverse strand, counting down.
ATTGTTATTGACGATTATTATGTGTTTACTACTCAAAGGATGATTTCCAAGGAGTATAGTAAATACTGTTAGAGATCTATCGAATCCTCACTGGGCTTGTTTTATATAAGCTTACTCTCAATTATTGCATGCATACAGGTGTTACAGAACAGGAATACGGGTATGTGCCCCAGGAAGCTGAGAATGTGCTTTATGTGGATGAGTCTTATGTGCCAAAGCCTTGTCCTTAATATCTATGATGTAGTTCTCTTTTGTTATCTTGTATATTAAAACTAGATGTTATGTATTTACTTAGAAGTTTATGATGTATAAGATGTTGTAAACATAATGGATTAAATGTTGCTAGATTAGTTATAATCTATTTTGGAAATGTATGTTATATAGTAAATGTATGATGTTGGAACGGAGGCGTATAACCTATGGATGCAATGGTAAAAGAATGTTTAATGTATATTGTGGTTGAGTTGTTTAATTGTTGAATTGTTTGTGGAGTGGGATGTATGAGTTGCGAAGAGGTTGGTTTAGAGCCTCGGTGTCCTAATTACTATCGTTATACTGCCGAAATTCCATTGCGTCCTGACTAATTGTAGGAGGAGTCGAGTTGGGACGTGACATTAAATTGTATCAGAGCGCATGTTAGCTGTCAGCCGGGGTATCCTCAGAATGTGGGTAGTAGTCTAAGCATGCAAGTATGTATTAATTGAAAAAAAAGTGAAACATATGTTAATATGTTTATGTGATTAATTTACTTATGTGTCTAACTTTCTATGTGACCAATATGCTTTATGTGTTAAGTGAACTAATGTGGTCAATATGCTTTATGTGACAACGTGCCTTATGGACTCAATGTGTTGTAATTAATGTGCATTATGTGACAAATGTGTTTTATGTGATTGAAGTGTCTTGTGTGAAGTTAGTTGTTTATGTGGTTTTAATTGTTTATAACCAACTTATGTGAAACAATGTGCTTTAGGTGCTCAATGTACTTTAAGTGACCAATGACCATGATCAACTTGCCTTATGTGAAATTTGTTGCTTATGTGACTTTAATAGCTTTTTTATTTTTATTTTTATTTTGTTAATTCAGTGTAATATTATTGAAAAAAGAAAAGTACAGTACAAGACAAGTACATCAAAACCAAAAAGGACAACAAAAAACAAAAAAGAAATAAAAGGAAAACAATCAAAAGATCCAAGAAAACTCTTGGATTGTAAAGGAAAAGAGAATAAAAGAAAACAGCAAATAAAAACTTAAACTCCCCAGTTGTTCAGAGTTCTACGGTTGAGAGTTGAGTTGTGGAATCGATGACCAAGAAAGATCTTTGAAGTAACCTTATGTCGAATGACGTTCAATATTTGTTCTTCAGTAAGGGCTTCATTGTTGAAAATTATACGGTTACGTTCCAACCAAATGTTGTAAATTGCAGCACAAAGATATGTTCGAAAAATTTGGGTTTTAGCATCACCACTTTTGTGTTGAATAGTGTTAGCAATATCCATGATGCTTGTCAGAGTAAAGATTGAGTGATCAATAGAGAGTGCATTTAATCCTTGTTTCCAGATTATCTTCTTGAATGAACATTCTAAGAAAAGATGTTCATTTGTTTCACAAACCAAGTAGCAGAAAATGCAGTTAGAATTGTCCTGAATCCCCCATGAAACAAGCCTTTGGCGAGTAGCAAGTTTATTCTGGAACGCAAGCCAAGTGATGAAGCTGTGTTTTGGAATACAATTTTGAAACCAAACAAGCTTGAACCATTGAATTTTTTGCCCACATTTCCTAATTGAATTCCAAGTGTCCTTGAATGAAAAAATACCATTTCTGCAGTGTGCCCAATTAAAAGAATCTGAAATATTGGAAGCCGGAAAAATAAGATTCCAAGGGTTAAAGATCGGCTAGAGAAGGAGGATGATGAGGACAGATCCAATTATTATCATGAATGACATCAGAAACACGAGCATTGATGGAGGGAAAAGTAACATCAACATTCATGTAACAGGTTACCTGATGGGTGTCAATTATCATGCCAGAAATGTGTCAGTTTAATGGATCTGTTCTTGATGTTCCTTTAGCGAGAATGAAGTTGTTCGAGGAAATAACAATGTATCTTGATGATTATAATTACTTTTGTTGCCATGTTTAACTTGTTATTACTTAGAGATGGATCATAAGTTGAGGTTTCCGTGAGGTTGTGATTAGACACTTCTGGAGTCTCAACTCAGACTATACTTTCTTGAGGTTATTTTAGAATGAATTTATTTGAGGAATTAGTGATGTATATTTGTGAATGGAATGAAGTGTAGTATAACATGTATATATTTCTACTACTTGGGATTGCTATCTTATCAAAGGTTATTTTGGAGTTTTGATCTTTAAACCTTGGAGACAATTGGAGTGATTCCTGACTAAAGTTATTTTATTCGAAGATGTAATTGTTGGAAGATAGAATTATTTGAGGAAATAAGAATGCATTTTGGTGGCTGAACATTTACTTGCCTACATCGAGCTTTTAAGTTCTATGTGGTATGACTTTCTAAATTGTTGATTGGAGATTCTCTTGTGTTATAATTGGTTAGTATGAATCTGTATTGTGTTATCAAATTTTGGAGTCTTCATTAGTGAATCTTGTTGGGTAATCAGTGATTTATCTTGTTTAGTGATTGGTCTGGTACGGAATATAAATTTTGGAGTGATTGTATGACTCCTCAGGTTCTCTAGATCTCCTTAGTGTCTTGTTTTGAAGGGAGATAGATTGTAGGATTTGACTTGTTGGTATTTAAGTGTGTAGATGGAACACCCCTTTTGTGCTTCCTAATTCTATTGGTCTTATTATTCTTTTCTCCTCTACTCTCACTTATTTGAGGGAGAGTTATACTTTTCTAACATATCAATTGTTCCTTGAAAGTTTTGCTTATTGGATTAATGGATCTATACTCATTTGCCATTGTTTCTATTCTTAACATTCATACTTGCTTCTTATAGCAATGTTACTTATTGGAGTTAAGGTGAGACTTCTATATTTCATTCTATATCTCCAGACATTGATTTCAATATTTCATTTCATCCTATTACTATTCATTTGGAAGTAATTTTTCCTTTGGTACACCATTTTACTTGTTCGAATTTCACTTGCTTGATGTACTCCCTACCTAAGTACATCATTGTTATTCTTGTTGATCTTTGTTAATCCTATTGTTTTATTATTAAATCCTTAGCCATTACTTTGCTTGTAATTGCTCATTCAATATACTCAGCACTATCCTTTCTTATTTATATTTCATTGGTTATTGTGTGCTGAGATACTAATTATATTGTCACTCATGTTTTCTATTGAATTAATCATCTCTTATTTCTTAATTTCATTTCGCCCCAAGTACAACTTACTTGTTGGCTCCTTGAACAATCATCGAGAATTGAAATGTCTACCTGTTTAGGAATGTTTGTTCAATATACTCAGCATTGTTTTGATTCATCATCATCTTTTGTTTGTATTTGTTTAACTGATAAGTACTGAGACCTTCATCATATTGGTTATCATGCTTCCCAATTGAACTATTAGCCTCTTGATTCTCTAACTTGTTTGACCTTTTGTTCACTTGATTGTTGGCTCAAATATGACTTTCCATATTTTATTTCCTTGTAAATTTCATAAGAGCCATATTCTGACCAATGTCACTTTTGAGATATTTCCTTGATCAGTAATCATTCATGTTATCGTGAATGAGTTTTTAAACCCTCGGGGGGTTCATAGAGCTCTTTTTTGTAGTAGGGGATGATTGATAAGTAGTGGTGTCATGCTAAGACCTTGGAGTTACAATTTCTTTTATATGCAATATGATGTTAGGTGGGAGAGAATTATGAAGTGACGATTGTCTTGGAATTATGATAATCATCTTGCAGTCAACATAGTTTATTCTTTTGAGGTATTTGGTTAGATGTCATCCTAAGAGATAAATAGAACCAAGGGAAGTATTGTTAAAGTGTAATGATTGAGGACTTAGTTGTTTTTCGGTTGGAGAATTGCGCAGACGCAATTGTTTTAAGGGGGGGAGAATGTGAAATCTCAGATTTTACCTTTGCATAGAATTGCGTATTTTGACCTGTTTATGTGTTATATGAATTAGAATGTGCTAAATATGTGATTTATATTCCTAATACATGCTATGTGTGCATTCATGAAATTTTCATAAAAAACAGAATCAGAAATTTTATCGACGGTTTTTTTTTAATAGTATTTTGGGTGGCCGCTAAAATTTTTACTGGGGCGTTTTAAACATTTTAAAACCTAGTCCTTGGATATTAATAGACCCTTGTTTGATTAAAATGGATTTTGAATCGGCTTTGGAATTTTAAAGGTTTTTACACTTTCTTTTGCGAAAATCGAGTTTTAAACCGAATCGGGTGAAAATGTTTGAATATAAAACTTCTTGTCACCTAAAAATAAACTACTTAAAATAGTCTAAGTGTTGCATAAATGTTTTGAGCAAAATAGTCTAGGAAATGAATTAAAAGACTAAAAACACAAAAAATAAACTACTGTTAACCTTTGACCTTGTTTTATTTTTGTTGACTTTGCTTATATATGCTAAATAACCAAAATTTCTCACAAAACAAAAGCTCAAAACCCACTAAATTCTCACACACATGGCCGAAACATAGGAGGCCATTTTTGCTTGGTTTTGATCAACATTTTTCATTAGATTTTGCAATACAAAGCCTTTACACTTGAATCAAAGTTTGTTCTTGCTTGTTGGACATCCATTCTACACCTTTCTTGCACCAAAACACATCAAAGGTGAGAGAAAAATTCTAGATCTCAAAATGCCATTTTTATGTTAATTCATATAATCGAATTTTTAGCCGTTGAAATGTTAAATTGATGTTATATTGTTGCTCAGTAGATGCTAAGGATTGATTATATGTGTCTATAGTAGTTTTGAACCATGGTAGCATGAATTTTTATTTTCCGGGTATTAAAATTGAGTTGTTGGCTATTTGTTGAATATTTGGAGTTGTGGTGGTTGGAATCGATTGTTGTTAGCTTGTAAAAGTTTGTTAAATACGTGGTAGTAATGTTGTAATGCCGAAATTTTGATTGTAACGTTGGTGTGAAAGCCCATAAATTTCAGCCATGATGCATTAGGGATTTAGGGTTGTTGGGCTTGATTTGGATGGATTATGGTTGGTTTCTGAGGAGGCTAATGTAGTTGCTTGAGTGGGTGAGTAATAGAAACTGGTTTGGAGGTAATCGAATTAGTAGAATGTAAGTTATGACTTTTAGAAGTTTGGGTTATCTTTCTTTAAAATCTTGAATTATGCCTTTGGATGTTTGGGTGAGTGAATGAATTGTGAGTTGTTAATGGTTAGACTAGGGTATGGATGTGTGGTTATTGCATGTTAAGTTGGGTGGCCTACTTTGTCATCTAACTTAGTTGTATGTTGCTTAATTGACTAGTTGTTGTTATGTTGTTGAAATGATGATTATTGATTGATTATTGTGAGCCGGGAGATAGGCAACCTACTTTGTTGTCCTCCTGAGATAATTGATTATTGATGAGCCGGGAGATAGTCAACTTGATATGTTGTCCTCCTGTGATATGAATGATGATTATTATTGTCATGAGTCTTGATATGTGTGTGCCACCTCTCGGGCAGCGTCGGGTTGTCGGGTTGAAAACGGCATGACTATCGTAGGCTACCCCTAGCTCGCATGGCGGAGGTGCCATGAAGGGAGGGGCTAGTGAGGTACCTTGGGTGCGTGAGTAATGGGGAGTTATAAGAAGAACGGTTGAGTTTGTGATGGCATTTGGAGCTACACCAACTAGAGTATCCTTTATTGATTGATTATTATACTAAAAATTTCTCTCTGCCTTCTCTCTAATAAACCAGGCCGTTGACCACCGTTGACCGCCCTAAAACCACCTTTAAACAACCACTTTGAACCTGAAATCTCGGCCACAAACCTTCGAACACCCCACCACCAAATCTCCTCTTTATGAGGGGGAGGAAGAAACACTCTTCCCCCTCTAGGTGTAGTGCTAGACTGCAAGCTCATACTAGGGCAAATCTGAAAATTCATATTTCTAAGAAGAAGGAAGAAGCTAAAGAGTATGGTTATAATTCTGAAGCTTCGAATTCTAGCCTTGAACTTGAGAAAGTTTTTGATAATCTTCAAGCAATATCTGTGAACCTTACTGGGGAAGAGATTGACTTCCCTACTCCTCGCAGGAAGAAGGGTGTTTCTGCCTTACCAGTTCAATTTCCTATGGATTTGACTTCAAACACTTCATTAGCTAATAGTGACATCGTTTTAGCTCATGTTACATTGAAGGATGATGAAACATCTCAAGGATTTTCTTCTTCAAATGATAGAAACGAAGGCTTTACTGACAACATTCATCTTAGTTCGGAAACCCCCTCTCTTAACTCCAGCCAAGAGCTTCAAAATGCATTCGATGCTATTCAAGACGCAACCTTTGCGGACGCTAGTAGTGTTCAAGCAAAAAAGAAAAAGAAGAAGAAGAAGGATCTCTCGGACGCTAGTAGTGTTGGTCAAACTTTGCATGTTCAAGGTGATAATGCTAGTCCGACTAAAGAAGTTAGTCATACTCCGGCAGTTGAAATTGACGGTACAACGCGGCAAATTGTTGGTACAACCGCGTCAAGCCCTGCGCATGAAGATACTACCCAAGATGCTTTAAAGGTTGAAGAAACTTGCTCTACTCCAAATATGGGTAATTCAAAGAATGAGGAGGATATTGTTTTTTCTCCATCCATGGAAAATGCTATGGTTTCTACTTCATCTGTGAACGCTTCAGATTTTGAATTGATTATGTTTTACTCCGGCTCGGATGGCCTTGAGGTGTTTGTATGGTTGGACACGGTGCTGGTCCACTTATATGCTATTATAGGTTTTACATTTTGCCTAGAAACAGGGGAGACTCCGTCCGTCTTTCCCTAAAATTTTATGCCTGGGTTTGGAATTGGGTTGTGATTAGATTGATAGATAGAACTTCCGGTCTCGAGAGGGATCGGGGTGTTTTTTTTTTTTTGTTAATTCAGTGGTATTTTATTGAAAGAAAAAGGAAAAGTACATCAAAGTACACAATGCATGACAACTGGTGTGACAATTTAGAAAATGCAGAAAAAAGCGAAAGCTAAATCGGTCGCAGACCGAAGGCAACAAAAGACATGAAAACGGACAAAAAAAACCAAAGAGATTCTCTTCTTTTAATACGTCGATTTGGGGGTCTTACATTGAAAATGCCTTGAACAGCCCGAGTGTAGTTGAACGAAGGAGTTGCGCTTGAGGTTGCCCTAGAAGTAGAGGCTTGGGCGTTATCAGAGCTTGTTTAGCTCATAAGCCAGGACAGGGTCCTCGGTCTGGTGGGTAGTGATCCTTGAATGTGTGCTTGTTAAGTGTGTCTTGAAAGTGTATGCATGTATGTGAGATTGTGTGTCTTGACTTGAATATATGTACCTATGTGATATAGTTATGTGCTATGTGTTAAATGTTTCTCAAGTAAAGTGAAGTGTCTAGTTGTGATGCGAACCAGCCATGAGCGTCCAAGTTCAATGAACCATTTATTTGGGTGAATTTTCCAGCAAAGATTCAAGTCAAGATTCTATTTTCAAGATTCAAGAACTTCAAGATTCTTCAAGAAGTTTCAAGAAGATTTGAAGATTTGGTCAAGATTTGATTTCTTTGTAATTCTATCATAGTTTTAGTTTAAGTTTAATTTGCATTCTAGTTTATTTCCTAGGACCCACTATGGACAAATTTAGGTGTTCACACTAGGAAAGAGACTTTCTTGGGCTGCAAGATTAGGTGTTCACACTAGAAAGGAGCTTTTCTTGGGCTGCAAGTTTGCTTCCTTTTTAGTTACTATTCACATGAATATTTAATAGGAGTCTTTTCTTGGTCTCCAAGTTTGTTTCCTTTGACCTAGTTACTTTTCACATTTTTCTATTTCAACTAGGGTTTAGGAGTCTTTTCTAATTAGGAAACTTATTTGTTCTTTGCCTATATAAGGCTGATTTGCAAGAAATAAAATAAGACAATTTTGATATTAAATTTGTGAGATTATTCTACTAAAGTTCTCAAGAACTTTTTCGAACTTATCAAGATTATTTTTGTGGCGTTCAACTCTAACTTATCAAACGAGATCTTCATCCTCGTTTGTGGCGTCCTCAACTATACCAAGGTTCTAGCTTTGCTAAGCATAGGGTCGCGGTTCCATCCATTCCTGAAAGGTCTTGGGGTCGTGTGCCATATTTGGTGTTGGGTCGCGTCACATGTTGGCGTGGTTCGTATCAGTTGGTAATCAGAGCTTAGGTTTATCAGGTTTGCCTATCATTTTCTTGTTTTTCTTGGTCAATTTAGTGTGTCTAGGTTAGGTTTCAATTTTCTTTCTTGGTTCTTGATTGAATCTTGCTTTCAATTCCTTTTTCTTGAATTCCTCATTTTTAGTTGTGTCTAAATTTTGTGTCTTGTTTTCTTTTCAATTCCGTTTCTTGTTTTCGTGTCAAATCCGTTTTCTTGCTTCAATTCCGTTTTCCTACTGCAATTTCGTTCTTGTTTAACTTTCCATTGGCCAAACCCTAGAATCTTGAATTAGGGTTTCTTGTGGTTCTAAATTTGAAGTCTTAGTTACTTGCTCATTGCATTTGTTTCTGAAAATCAAGAAAAGAAACAGCAAGAAAAGTCAAGACAAAAAAAAAATTCGGAGCTGAAAAAAAAAAGAAAAAAAAGCAAAATAGTGAACAGTAAAAAAACTTGTTTTTGTTGAATTAGCCATCATAGCCAAGCTTTTCTGAAGGGAAACGACGTTCTGAGCATAACCCATAGAAAAACTATGGGCACCACCCTCTTAGGGCCAAATTCCAACGTTTTCTATGAGTTTTGGGCATTTTTGTGTTTTAGAATAGGGTTTTTGCAACTTTCCTTATTTTTCTAGGTTTCCTTCTTCGAGTTTTATTCAAGTTTCTTTCTCTAACCTGTTTCCAGAGTCTTAGAGGTCTGAAAAAAAAATTGTTAGATTCCGAAATAGATTATTACGCTGCTTGGTATTCTTGGTAAGTTCTAGGGACTTGAAGGAGAATACGAGAGAAAAAAGGCAGAGCGTGTGAGAATATTAGAGGGTAAAAGCCAAATTGAGTTGAGTAAAACACGTGAGGGAGTGTTGATTTCAATCATGGGTCATAATCAAGAGGATGACATAAACGAAGAAGGTCAACAAGCCGCTGTTCCGAACTTACAGATGCATGCTTTGTTGGGAGAGATGAGACGAATGATGAGGGCTGAATTTGATCAACTACATGAGAGGATGGCTAGGGTAGAACAGAGAACACCAAGGGTGCAGCCGCCAGTTGCTCCAAACGTACCAAGGAGGAACAGTTTGCATCGAAGAGAAATTGAAGTTGTGGATGAATTTGAAGAAGAAGGGATAGATGAGGAACTTGGTCGGATGCCAATAGGCAGCAATGGAAGACATAGACGAGATAGAGAAGCTAAGAAACGTGTTGATAACAATTTGGGAAGCATCAAGATGAAAATTCCTGCTTTCCAAGGAAGGAGTGATCCCGAAGCATATTTGGAGTGGGAAAAGAAGATAGAGTTGGTTTTTGATTGTCACAACTATTCCGAACTGAAAAAGGTAAAACTTGCCGCAATTGAATTTACTGATTATGCTATTGTATGGTGGGATCAATTGTGCATCAATAGGAGGCGGAATGGAGATCGTCCAATTGCAACTTGGGATGAGATGAAGAGGGTGATGAGGAGGCGATTTGTACCCAGTCATTACTACAGAGATTTATACCTCAAGCTGCAAGGTCTTCATCAAGGTAATAAGAGTGTTGATGAGTATTACAAAGAGATGGAGATGGCTATGATTAGAGCCAATGTAGAAGAAGATCGGAAGGTGACAATGGCTAGATTTTTGAATGGGTTGAATCGAAAGATTGCTAACACCATGGAGTTGTATCATTATGTGGAATTAAAGGATTTGGTGCATATGGCAATTAATGTGGAGAAGCGACTCAAGAGGGGTGGTACACGACCAAGACAAGCACCACAATACCTGAGTGCATCACCTTTACCTTGGAGGACAAGTTACCCAAAGGATGAAGAAAATCCGTCTACTTCCAAGGCCAAGCCCGAGCTCAAACTATCCACTATTGCCATGACCTCTCAAGGTAATACAGCCTCTACTATGACTCGGTCTAGTGAGATTCAATGTTTTAAATGTCAAGGACGAGGACAAATAGCAAGCCAATGCCCAAACAAGCGAGCAATGGCAGTCTTGGGAAGTGGTGAGATTAAATTTGAAGACAAAACATATTCTGATGATGTGCCCTTACTAGAGGACACCGCAATAGGAGCAGAGGAGTTTGGGGCGAATCATGGAGAGATGCTTGGACTAGTGGCACAACGAGCCTTAAGCCTGCATGCTAAAGAAGAGGAAGAGGTAGCACAACATGAGAACATCTTTCACACTCGTTGCCACGTGAAAGACAAGGTATGTAATGTTATTATCGATGGTGGTAGTTGTACTAACGTTGCTAGTGCTTCTATGGTTGAAAAGCTAGAGCTCAACACAGGTAAGCACCCAGGTCCATATAGACTGCAATGGTTGAATGGTTGGGGTGAGGTAAAGATTACAAAGCAGGTTGTAGTACCATTTCAAATTGGGAAATATGAAGATGAAATATTATGTGATGTGGTGCCAATGCAGGCTGGACATCTTCTCTTTGGAAGATTGTGGCAATTTGATCGATGTGTGCAGCATGATGGCTTCACCAACAAGTATTCATTTGTATTTGGTCAACGGACAATCACCCTAGTTCTGATGACACCAAAACAAGTCTATGAGGATCAAGTGAGGTTGCAAAAATTGAGTGAACAAAAGAATCTGAGAGATCAAAAGAATTTGAGAAAGCAAAAGAATGAGAGTGAAAAGAAAAGTAGGGCCGAATCTGGAGAGGACGTAAGGAGAGAAAAGAGCTCTGCCAATGAGGTAAAAACAGAGGGAAAACAAAGAAATTTTTATGCAAAGGATTTTGAGGAAGTGTTTCCTATGGATGTACCACATGGTCTACCACCTAGGCTAGTCTTTGAACCTGGTGGATTTGAGGACAAATCCTTCTCAAGAGAGGGGAATGATGCGAACCAGCCATGAGCGTCCAAGTTCAATGAACCATTTATTTGGGCAAATTTTCCAGCAAAGATTCAAGTCAAGATTCTATTTTCAAGATTCAAGAACTTCAAGATTCTTCAAGAAGTTTCAAGAAGATTTGAAGATTTGGTCAAGATTTGATTTCTTTGTAATTCTATCATAGTTTTAGTTTAAGTTTAATTTGCATTCTAGTTTATTTCCTAGGACCCACTATGGACAAATTTAGGTGTTCACACTAGGAAAGAGACTTTCTTGGGCTGCAAGATTAGGTGTTCACACTAGAAAGGAGCTTTTCTTGGGCTGCAAGTTTGCTTCCTTTTTAGTTACTATTCACGTGAATAGTTTTTTTTTTTTTTGGATAGATCAGTGAATATCATTGGCAAAAAAAAAACGAGGTACATGGTACAAAAACCGATCAATGAACAAATCAAAGATCGAGAAAGACAACAAAGAAATTACAAAGAAACCAACAATGAACCTACAAAGAAAACAGGGAAAACCCATAAAACACAAAGATCATAAAAGCCCAAAGCCCTCAAAGCTCTAAAAATCAAGAGTACCATCATCTAAGTCCGGAGGGATATTCTGTTTCATGTAATCATTAAAGGCCTTCGAGAGAGAAGGTTTCCATTCCTTACTGTGATACTTGGAGGATTCACCTTTCTCCTTACTGTTAAACTTCAAAGTACTTTTACCTTGAACCCGATCATTAATTTCCTTTGATGGACCTGAGCCTTTAGAAAAGGCAGTTGTTTTCAATGCAGTTTCCTTTTGACCACGATGGTTTTCAGTTTCCAGCTTGCTAGCAGTAGTTTCTGCGTTTGCATTTTCATTTGAACTCAAAATCTCATATTGATTTTTGCTCACGGTTCCAGAATTTTGGTTGCTGACTTGAGCACCCCAACTCTTGTTACGCTTTGCGTTCCGCTTCTTTTTACTACCATTTTGCCACTCTGAGTCTTTGGATTCCACAGCAACAGCAACAGAAGGATCAACACTAACATTGGTTATCGGAACATAGGTGGGACAATTATTGGAACTATGACCAATAATGTTACAGTGACTACATCTTTGGGGCTTCCAAGCATACTCAATATCAACTAAAGCAATCTGGCCATTACGAAGTTTCACTTTGGTGGTATCCTTAAGAGGCTTCTCAAGATTAACTTCAATGCAAACCCGAGCATACCGAAGATGATTCCTAGAGGTAGTAACATAATCCATTTGTAAAGGATAGCCAATAGTACTGGCCACATAGCTCAATCCGGCTCTTGTCCAAAGCGAAATTGGGACATTTTTGAGTTTCATCCACATTGGAACCCTATCAGCTTTGAAGTCAACAAGTTGGATATCCGGATCCCATTTGCGTAAGAGAAGAGGCCTGTGATTAACATGCCATAATTCTTCCAGAACAACGTCACAAATGGAAGGATTCTCGAAACTGAACACATACAGTCCTTTGTCTATAGATTTAATATCCACATGCCCAAACTTTTTCCATTGATTGTTAACCATAGTCTCAATGAGAAAAAATGGTGGTGGTTTACCAATAAATTGGCCAATAAGACAATTATCCCATAGGATATTACCTTCATCATAAACCTCCTTGGGGGGGCAAGCAATTGGTTCTCCATCTTCATCACTGATGTCAGAGGGGAAAAAGTCAAGCTTGAGCGAGCTTTGAAGATTACCAACAAAGAAATCCTTCCAATTTTTCTGTGAAGGAGGAATTTGGCTGCCCTCATTTACAGAATCATTCTGTTGTCGTGGCCTATGTTGTTGAGGAGAATCAGTCTTTGCTTTCTGAGAGGAAATACTCGTAGATACATGATGAAGAGCAAGGAAATTCTCCAAAAAAGACTTATTAGTATGGCCATTAACCGAAACAAGGGTGTTAACTCCCTCAAAAAATGAATTAATATGATCTCCAGGTGAGAGGGGTAAAGATTCGTCCAAAGGAGCATTTGAGTAGAAACTCGTATGATGCAGAAATGGACTGGAAAGCCAAACATTTGAATTACCATGAGCCAATTCAGATGGTGGGGCATCGTGTTCCCTAATTTGTCTAGCATCGGCTGAAGAGAAAGAATCCAAAGCTTGCCCATCCGAAATGGCAAGGTCAGCATTAGCATGCTCACTAAAGTTGGTGTGTGCAAAATCGGGACCACCCAGACTTTTATTCCCATGCATTTGAAAATTGGATACTTGAATTGGAACATTTTGGATCTGCAAACTAGTGGTAGGACCTACAGTATCTTGTACAGTTTGAACTCCGTGTGAATTGGACTTCAAAGAATTATTCAATGCAGGCACGACATCCCCCTATGTTGATGGACCCGCCGAAAGTAAAAGATTTTTTCCCTCAGCTTGACCAGAATTCTCGTGCACACGAGTGGGATTACCAGAGGGACCCACGATATTATTGCTACCACCAAAAGTATCACACATCTCACGTGGTATGGCTGTATTGTTAGACTTCTCAAGTTGGTTAATGTTTGAGTCAAGGGCTATGGCCCCACCATTGAAATTAGAAACAGCAGAATTATTTCTTCCACCAAAGGTGTCCATGGGCCCACCATTGAAATTGGATCCAGCAGAATTATTTTTGCCATCCAAGTTGTCCAAATCACGTGGGCTATAACCAATGTTTGACCGTTGTTGGCTGGGAAGAGCAATGCAATTCGGGCTAGTACCAAGTGGCTTAGGAGTCGTACCTTGCACGGAAACAGCTTCTGTAGAAATCAAGGCAATCGAATTTGTTGATTGAGTATTCAAATGATGATCTTCTTTCTAATTGTCGGGCAAAGAAATCTTGGATTGAATATCATTGAATGCACGCTCTAATTCAAGACTGGAATTAGATCTTTCACCATGCGCATTAGAGGAAGAAGTGAGATCATCACCTTCACTAAGATTGCCCAGTAATGACGAATCAGGGATCAGTCCCATTGCTGAAATAGAGTCAATAACAAGTTGGTGTTCCTTGTTAGAAACTGAGGAAGAGGAAAAATCACCCGATTCAGAAATAGAAAATTCATCATCTTCCCCTTGAGAACTTGAACATGAATTTTCCAGAACTTGAGCAGGTTTCGATGCAAGAGCAGCCTGAGCTCTGGCTTTAAGCCTAGCGCTGGACCTAGAGGAGGTAGAAGGTTCCTTCTTCCCCCACATGAGGGGGAAGATTTGCTGGTGTTGGGGCACTGTAGTGTTTTAGAATGAGTAAATTGAAGTTATGTTGAATGGAAGTGGAGGAGGATGGGTGGTAAAAGGGTGTCCAACGGCTGAGTTACCTAGTGAGAAGGCAGAGAGAAATTCTAGAGAGAGTGTGAGTCCAAACTATGCTTCTTTTATTCACGTGAATAGTTAATAGGAGTCTTTTCTTGGTCACCAAGTTTGTTTCCTTTGACCTAGTTACTTTTCACGTTTTTCTATTTCAGCTAGGGTTTTGGAGTCTTTTCTAATTAGGAAAGTTATTTGTTCTTTGCCTATATAAGGCTGATTTGCAAGAAATAAAAAAAGACAACTTTGATATTAAATTTGTGAGATTATTATCCTAAAGTTCTCAAGAACTTTTTCGAACTTATCAAGATTATTCTTGTGGCGTTCAACTCTGACTTATCAAACGAGATCTCCATCCTTGTTTGTGGCGTCCTCACCTATACCAAGGTTCTAGCTTTGCTAAGCATAGGGTCGCGGTTCCATCCATTCCTGAAAGGTCTTGGGGTCGTTTGCCATATTTGGTGTTGGGTCGCGTCACATGTTGGCGTGGTTCGTATCAAGTTGTGCATTGAATTGACCTATCGAATTGGCATCGTGAATCGAATTGATCTCGTGAATTGTTATTTGCTTGGAGTATTGCTTGTAATGTGTGTATTAGAATGTCTTGAATTGGTTATGCCGTGATTTGAATTGATTATGTTGTGCTTGACTTGATTGTCGTGCTTGAGTGACTTTGTTGAATAAATTGTTTTATAAACTCTTTTGTAAACTTGCTTGCATAATAGTTTAAGGCATATGTATAAATGTGATTTATTGGCATTCATACATGTCCTATAAAAAATGGTAAGAAAGACTTCTTCCTTCCCTGAAGAGAAGTGGTTAGTAACAAGCCTTCCAAGTTATATGGATTGACGGGAATGGGCCGTATTTGACTGGCCTTTATTTGGGAGTTGGTGTTTGCTTTTGGAGCTCGGTTATTGGCAAATCTTTAAGGTCCTCCTCTGTGCTTAACAGTTGTGAAAGAGTAGCTTTCTTTTGGGGTTCTATTTGGCTGTTCTTGGAGCATTCTTGGTTTTCTTATTGGGTATTCTTTGGAACTTCTGTTGGCACTTCTTGGTAGACTTGGCTATTGGGTTTTCAATCGGACTTACTGCATGGTATTATCTATGGCATATGTGTCTCGGTCTTTATTGGTGTGTTATTGGCATTCCTTATTGGAAATTCTTCAATGGCATTCTCTAGAATTCTTAGTGGCCATTTATCTAGTACTTACTTATTGGAGCATTGTTTCGGGTATTTTCTTTAGTGCTCCTCAGTAGGTTTGGTATATGGAATTCCTATCCGACTTGTTGTACAGTATTACTTACAACACTCTTTGGAATTCTTATTGGGCATTCTACTAGTATTTTTCTTATTGGCATTTATTTGAAGATCCTACACTTGGGATTCTGCTTGGACTTATTATCTTGTATTGTTTACGGCTTCTCCTTCGGACTTTCCACTCAAGGGAAATCTATACTTGCTGTTTTACTAAGATGTTGCAGTAGGGACTCAGTGATTTGAGGATTTCATTTAGAGATTGGCCTTTGGTTTTCTTCTCTATATACTTTTACAGAACTTTTAGCTAGGTCTACTTACGGTAATCAGCACTGCATGAGGTGCGTCTACCCTGGCTATCTCTTAACTTTCTTATTTGGTACTTGTTAGACTTCTATTGGAGATTTGTAAGTAGGGTATTCCTTCGGTATTCTTTTTGCCATTAATATGAGGTATTGATATCATCTACAGTATCCCTGCTTCAGTCTTTAGTTGGTATTTCCTCGGCATTCTTGGTTGGGATTTTTATTCGGGTTTTCCTACAAGCATTCTTATTCACTATCTTGCTCAGCAACCAATGAAGATTAGTCACAGTTGAATTTCAGATGATGCTGAGTCTTTTTGGAAGAAGAATTGCGAGGACGTAATTGTTTTAAGGGGGAAGGATGTGATAGCCCAAACCCGGCATGCATTTAATGGCATTTAATTGCATTTAATTAAGTGTCATCTTAAATGTTAGCATTGAATTTTGTGTTTATTTTTAGTTAAACATTCATTTGTAGCTTTATTTTCATACTTCTTTTAGAAGTAATTAAATAATACTTGAGTTAATTATTTTAATGGAGTATTAACTACTTTTCATATGTATGTTACTTGGTTTTATTTTCTTGCACCTTGATGCTCGGTTTTCAATTAAATGAAAAGTAGCTCCGAGACGGAGTAAATTTTGAACTATGTTGCTTTTCAAAAATTATATTTTTCTTATATATTCCATAGTATTTAGGTGTTATTCGTTCTTCGTCATTTTGTGCATAGCACATCGAGAGCGATAGTTAGGAAATGAATTCTAGTCCTCAGCAAATAGTGAAAACTAGTATTTAGTGTTTTAATTTTAGTATTTTAGTTGTTGTTGATTAGAATTAAAATTGTGTTAGTTGTTTTAAGCTTAAAATGCACAAAATGAACTAGCTTTGACCAACTTAGTTAGCATTGACCAAGCCTTGACCAATTGACCTTAAGTTATCATCTTTTGAGCATAAATAAAAAAAAAAAAACAACTCAAAGCTGGAAAAACAAAGGGGAAAACCGAAACCATAGAGGAAAAGAAAAAAAAAAGATTTCAACCTTCAAATCTTCAAATCATCACGTGAGCTTGCACGGGGTTGTTTGCCAGGCATCCAGCGTGATTTTTCTAGCGTCTAGGAGCATCTAAGGTGAGGGTTTCATCGTTATTTGCGCATTTGAAATAATTGTATATAAACTTTAATTTTTGTGATTTAGCCGTAGGTTGTTATTTTATCTGTTTTGCTGCTTAAAGAATGTTCCTTGATGATGGTAGAACACGTATTTGTAGCTTTTTAGCATTTTCTACGATTAAATATAGCAATTGTAATTTAAAATGCTAATGGAATAGTAAAATATGAATAGTAAACCTTCGTTACGTTAAAGTTGTTTCGTTTTGCGTTCTGTTGATGTAAGAAGGTGCTAGATATGCTAGAATGCCTAAATGTATGGTTTAATTGGATTGTGTAATGGAAAAACGGAGAAAAATGGCTTAGAGCATGTTGGGGTCGTTTAGGTAGAGTTTGGCATTTTATCGTTTTGCGTGAAGGCATTGTCGAGGTACGTCATGGAAGCACTTTTGGTGCAGTTGTGACATGGGTTGGGTGATCGGCTGAGGTAGTTGTAGTTCAAACGAGCAAAGGGGGAAGTCGGGGCTTTGCGGGAATTGTAGGGGAAAGTAGGGCTTGGTGGTGTTTAGAGGTGTTTTATGGTGAGCTAGGGGGATTGGTGAAATTGGTGTCCAAAACTTGTAGCTCATTTGAAAGTAATAGCGTTTTGAAAATTGGGGTCAATTTGTGATTTTGTTTGTTTTCATAGTGTAATGCCTATAGAATGCTAAATATTGCTTGTTAGGCTTGTTAAATTTGGTTATGATTGAATTGGATATCAATTGTTGATAATGCTTGTTTGTGTTGTTCTTGTTACTTTATAGATTGTAAATGCTTATTGAATCGCATGTTGTTACTAACCTGCACTTCAGTGCCTTCCTCTATTATCATTATATGTCTCGTCTTGCATTGCATTAGTGTCAGGCGCGTGAGTGCCGGGCCTCTCTAGGTAGCCTCGGGTGGCCAGTGTTGGTTGCTCTAGCTTCGTGTCCTATTCCCTTACTCGCTTGGGTTGCCACCCAGGGAGTTTTGGGTCGTAGAATTGACAGAGTATGTCCGGAGTACTCTAAACGGAAGTTATAAGGTTGGTGAGCCAGCACGTCATCGTTAAAGTCATTGAAATCGTGATCGGTACATTGCTCGTATGAGTGAACCATAGCCTTCAGAGTGTGGTATAGCTTTGAATGGTTGTGTTAATGCTTTCTTAATTGTTTATTGTATTGTTGTTTACTTTGAATGCTTTCTTATTGATTATATAGCTTAACTGTACCTATTTGCATTGCACGAACTTCTCTCTCTTCACCTTGATATCTGTCTCGCCATCACTGAGTATACTTGTTGAGTATACTCACTCCTCACCACCACATTTCAGGAAATGCCATGTTAGCTGGAAAGTTCGAGATTTTGTGAAAGTTCGTGCTTGAAGAGTTGTCTTGCGTGCCTATGTGGCTTGAGTTGTCGAAGTTGTAAAGATGTATGCTTTCATGTATTGTATGTATTTAATATTAGAAGAATGTAATTTAAATTTAACTAGGTAATTGAGGTAGAATGATAAGCTGGTTTATGTATTCAGTTAGTATAGTTTAACTTCATTGCATGTTTATATTGTCCAAAGGGAAAGAATTAGAATGGTATGATAGTCTAACTTATGCAATAGGTTAGTATGGTTTAATTGTCAAGCATGAATATACTTGTAAAAGATGTGAAGAGGTAGGTTAGCTTTTAAACTGGAAATGTATATTTACTTGTGTTCGCTTGTTGGGAACCAAGGCTCGGATGGCCTTGACATGTTTGTATGGTTGGACACGGTGCTGGTCCACTTATATGCTATTACAGGTTTTACATTTTGCCTAGAAATAGGAGAGACTCCGTCCGTCTTTCCCTAAAATTTTATGCCCGAGTTTGGAATTGGGTTGTGATTAGATTCATAGATAGAACTTTCGGTCTCGAGAGGGATCGGGGTGTCATAGAGAAGGCCTTCAAAGACAACATTGTTGGCACACAAAATGCAGCCACTAATGTGGACTTCTTTAACCACGTGGGGCCACCTCCAAATGCAGAATTAGCTGATTTTGCTTTCGGTGACTTGCAAAATTCGAATTTGTCTAGTAAAGTGCAAATCTCTAGTGGAAACATCGATCATACCGTGGGCCATCATGTTTTTCCTTCAAATGATATTAAAATTCCAGCCACCATTGTGGACTCCCTTGATGCTTCCACAGTTGACGTGGGTCAGTCAATCACGAATGTGGTCTTTGAAGCTCATGGTACTGCTAATATTGTGGATCCAATTACATCCACCAATTTTTTTTCCACTCCCAGCAATGAAAACGCGAAGAGTCAATCATCGCCACTTAATGCTAACAATTCTTATCAGGAGAATTTTCCTACAATTCATTCTACCCAAATTGCAAAAGCGGAGCCGACTCCACATACAGTGAACTCTGCAACAATTTCAGGTGGCTAGAAGGGTGTCTTTGTGGGTAATCTGCAAAGCTCACTTAAATTGGATTTTTTTGCCTCTGATGAAAGCGATGAAGATGGAGAACCCATTGCTTGTCCTCCACAGAATGTTTATGAAGAAGGTAATACCCTTTGGGACAACTGTCTTATTGGCCCATTTATTGGAAGACCTCATCCAGTTTTTCTTATAGAAACTATGGTGAAAAATCAGTGGAAGAAATTCAGAAATATTGACATCAAGTCCACGGATAAGGGGTTGTATGTTTTCCAATGTGATAACAGGTCCATTTGTGAAGATAAGTTAAAAGAATTATGGCATGTAAATCACAGGCCACTACTCCTTCAAAAATGGGATCCGAATATTCAACTTGTTGACATTAAAGCTGATCGCGTTCCAATGTGGATGAAACTGAAAAATGTACCACTCTCTCTGTGGACCAGAAAAGGGTTGAGCTATGTTGCTAGCACCATTGGCTTTCCTTTGCAAATGGACTCAGTGACGGCATCAAGAAATCACCTACGTTATGCTCGGGTGTGCATTGAAGTAAATTTAGAGAAAGCTCTCAAGGATGTCACCAAAGTCAAGCTCCCAAATGGTAATATAGCTTTTGTTGACATTGAGTATTCATGGAAGCCATAGAAGTGTAATCACTGCAATATTATTGGCCATAGTACCATTAACTGCCCCAACTATATCTATCCAGTCAGTGAAATTCCTGTCAAGAGAAGTGATGATCAAGCTGCTGCTGCTATTTCTACTAAGAATACAGATCATGGCTGGGAAATGACCAAGAATCAAAAGAAAAAAGATAAACATAAGAACAAGTGGTCTTCCCAGGCCAATGATCAGAACTCATCACAACGTAACAACCAGTTTGAGGTTTTAAGTTCAGATGAACATGTCCAAGAGATTGTCAATACCAACATTGAGAAGGTTGAATTACCTGCTGTGGTTAACAGCGAAAACAAGCTTATTTCGGTCACACCGATTAATGTATCTCGCAAAAAGTTGGCCCCGAGTACTTAAAGTAAAATTTTATCAATGTTTGAAACCAAGGAGAGGGGAGAACCCTCAAAGTCTCAGAACAAGAAAGATGGAAAAACAGTATTGAGCAAGCTTTCCCAAGACATTCAAGACATAGTTAATGGAAAACCGGCTCCTCCAGACACACGGGCTGTTTGGAAAACTTAACTGTTTTTTTTTTTCCTTTTTCTTTCTTGTTTTCTTGTTTATCGTCTGTTTCTTTGATTCTCAGTCACTGTCGTAATTTTTTTATGACTGTGTGGTCTTTGACCCTTCATGTAATTGTATCCCAGTGTACTTGTTATTGTGTTTGTTTTTGGAAATAAAATTCATTGAATCATCCAAAAAATTGATTGATGATTATAATTAATGTGCTTATATTGTTATTGATGATTATTATGTGTTTACTGCTCAAAGGATGATTTCCAAGGAGTATAGTAAATATTGTTAGAGATCTATCACATCCTCACTGGGCTTGTTTTATGTAAGCCCACTCTCAATTTTTTTTTTTTTTTGTGTTAATTCAGTGTTTATTGAATCCAAAAAACGGCAGTACATGGTCCAATTGGAAAACGCTTGGCTGTAGCCCATTCCAAAGAAAAATTGCAAATGCAGAAAATATCATCAGATAACAAAAATTGATCATGAGAAACAAACTGAAAATGATCAACTAAAAATCGACCCCATCAGGGGGTTCTCCATCAGAATAGTCCTCAAAAGCTTGAGATTGATCTGTTTGATGAGCGGGGCTTGAGAAGGACTGGAGAATATCCTTGCGTGCTTTGTCACGTGCTCTGGAATCGAACTTGCTTTTAGCACGAGTATTGAAATTATCTAAAGACTTCCCGCCTCTTTGGGCAAAAATAGCTTGAGCATTCCTATAAGCTTTTTGAGGATACTTTGGATTTTTCCTTGCATGATCCACAAATTTACCAGAAGTGGAGACAGTTGCATTATTATTTGCAATATTTTGTTGACTTGTTGAGGCAACACCAGGGTCAACGGTACCAATCTCAGGGTTAACCGAGAAAACATCAAATCTGTTATTCGTAGGGGCAGTTGTAGTCAAGGATGGCTTGGTTTTGTTCTTCTGAACTTTGCCAACAGCCTTCCACTCATTCTCTTTGGGGGGTTGGGTAGCTTTTGCATTTGCAACTGGATCTGGTAAAGTTTCCTTGGGGATGGCAGTACAGGACACCTCATTATGACAAAAAATTTTGCAATGGGAACATTTCTTTGGTTTCCAAGTGTACTCAATTTGAACTTCAGCCAGAGATCCATTAAGAAGTTTCACAAGAGTTGATTTAGGAAAATCTTTTTCGATATTCATTTCGACGCAAACTCAAGCATACCCCAAGTGCCGACGGGAAGCAGTAAGGGAATCCATTTGAAGGGGAATCCCAATGGTACTGGCCAAAAAACTGAGACCCTCTTGATTCCATAGGTCCAATGGAACGTCAATAAGTTTAAGCCAGATAGGGACCCTATTGCATTGCAGATTAATCAGCTGAGTACCTGGAGTCCAGCGTCTCAACAAAAGAGGACGATGGTAAACATGCCAAAGGTCCTCAAGAATTAAATCACAGATAGCTTCTGACTCGAATTGAAACACAAACATACCAGATTCAGTAGATCTGATATCCACCGGACCAAATTTCTTCCATGTTGTATCGACCATTCTCTGGATCAAGAAGAAAGGTGGCGGTTTGTCAAAGAATTTACCAATTAAGCAACGTTGCCAATTAGTAGCACCAGCATGGAAAACTTTAGCCGGGGGGCTCGCAACTGCTTTGCCATCGATCTCTTCATATTCATAGAAACTAAGCTTGAGCGAGGAGTTAAGCTCACCCATAAAAATTCCTTTCCAGTTGGTAGAAGGGGTTTCATGGTTATGAACAAGATTGTGGTTACTAATTTTCCCAAAAGTTTGAAGTGGTGGGAATTCTTCTAGCTGAACATTATTTCCATGTTGAGAATGTGCTTTATGTGGACAAGTCTTATGTGCCAAAGTCTTGTCCTTGATATCTGAGATGTAGTTCTCTTTTGTTATCTTGTATATTAAAACTAGATGTTTTGTATTTACTTTAAAAGTTTATGATGTATAAGATGTTGTAAAGATAATGGATTAAATGTTGCTAGCTTAGTAGTCTTGTTTTGGAACATGATTAGATTAGGTTGATAGATTGGTTATAATCAATTTTAGAAATGTATGTTGTATAGTAAATGTATGATATTGGAACAGAGGCGTATAACCTATGGATGAAATGGTAAAAGAATGTTTAATGTATATTATGGTTGTGTTGTTTAATTGTTGAATTGCTTGTGGAGTTAGATGTATGAGTTGCGAAGAGGTTGGTTTAGAGCCTCGGTGTCCTAATTACTATCGTTATACTGCTGAAATTCTGTTGCGTCCTGACTGATTGTGGGAGGGGTCGAGTTGGGGCGTGAGACTACTACTGTTCAAAACAGCTATAAATACATATAAATGGTCATTGACAACTACTGAGCAATAATCTAAAGACAATTTAACAAAATATCAGATAAAAATGCAACTATATAAATTTGACTATAAATAGAATTTCTTGATCTAAAATTTTTCTCTCACCTTTGATTCAAAGTAAAGCTAGGAATGCGTTCAATGGATGCCCAACAAATGGAATCCATCCCGGAATGAAAAGCTTTGGACAAAAATTGAGTTTTCTAATGAAAAATTGCTTTGAAAACCAAGTAAAAAATCTTTTTTTTTTCTCTATGGAGTTTTGGGCATGTGTGTGTGTTTTTTTTGGTGTTTTGAGCTTTGTATAAACGTGTTGTGTATGTATAATGTGTATACGATATATTTATATGCATAGTCAACAAAATAAACTAAGTTAAAGTTGTCAAATACTTAGTCTTTTAATTGTTTTTAGACTATTTTTCCTACATATATGTAAACTACTATAAATACTATTTTTAGTAGACTTAGTTTAGTTGACACAAGTTTATTATGCATACATATACACACAACTCGGGTAAAAACTTGATTTTTGCAAAAGCAGATGAAAAATCCCTTTTAAATTCCTAACTCGTTTTAAAATCCATTTTATTTAGATACGGGTCTATTAATATTTGAGGACTAGGTTTTCAAACATTTAAAAGACCAGTTTCAAAATTATAGCGGACATGTTTCAAAAATACTATTCACAAAACTCGACAATAAAATTTTTAATGCTGATTTTTATAAAAAATTTATGAATGCTCACATAGCATGTAATAGAAGTAAAAATCACAAAATTAGCGTATTCTAATTCAAATAACACATATACAGGTCAAAACACGTAATTTCACACAAAGACGAAATTTGGGATTTCACATGATACATCATACTAATTTTATCGAATCTCACACTCCCTAAATAAGAGACATGAATCTGTATTGATTCCGTATATAGATTTTGTTAGTGGGTGACCAAATTCTCTTAATCACATATATCCCTCAACCTTTGTGGTATTCTTGGTACCTATATTCCAAATAAAATAGCATGTATGCAACACATAAGAATGGTGGATCATGGACTTGAACTTAGAACAAGGAAAACAAGACTATCCTAAAGCACATCAAATATCTTTAAGATCTTCAACTTCCTTGAATACCTTCATTGGTTTTCTTGCACTTCTTCTTGAAAGATTACATACAATATATCCTCACTACAAGATTCTCTCATTTGCAAGAAAGTATAGTGACATTTATGTCTCGATTACAAACCAAATGGAATGGATCAAATAATTACAAAACCATTTGAAATTACAACCATTCAACCCCTAAGTCCATGATCAAATTCACCATTCATCCAACCATTCAAACTCATATAGCTAAGATTAAGCATATCCAATATATAATCTAAGCTAAACAAGTAAGCTAGCAAATATCTCATGCATCACATACAAAAGACAATACAACCATCTAATCTTTAACACATATTAACAGCACTTTGCCAACATGCATGTAAACCATTTGATTCTATGATCATAACTCACTTATATCACACATGCAAGCCAAGATTAGCCAACACACAAGCCATACCATTTTAACATAACACTCGGCCACCCAAATCAATAGGGACCATTCGGCCAAGGCATAAGAAAAATAGCTAGACTCATTTTCTTCATGCAATATTATATCATCATATGATATCCATAAAGATATGACAATATAGCATGTTATCCGGCCATCCAAGGCCTCTAGACCATTCGGCCATGACATAGAAAAAATACCAAACATGCCATTTCTTCATACAAATTTATATCAACATATAAATCTCACAAAGTTAAGAATATCTAAGATATCTTTTAGGAATTTTCAACTTTGTTGTATGAACATTCATATTCAAGCATATTTCAACGTGTCAAATTTAGATCTAGCATTTAAACTCACATGCAAACATACTTAACATGAAATTAGGCTAATTTCCACATGCATGTAACAATCAACACATATGTTCATAGATCTCTACACGCATGCATGTAAAATCTTGAAATATGACTATTTTACATACTTTAAAGATTATATCAACGACTAAATCATGTGATTTCATGGACTTTACGAACGTGGCTCTGATACCACTTGTAAGGATTGTTTTGAGAATTGTGTGATTCACAATATTTGTATGCATAGCAGAAGCAAACCGAAATTTCAAAAATTTCTAGCATCATAGCACTTTGTAATCACATATATTCTCAAAGTAAAGTCCATCATAATCAACATGCAAGACATAGTATATCGAATATAAATGTAAACAAGAGGTAGAAACATTTATACCTCTTGAAGATAGCCGAGAGAAGGTGGAATCACGATGGAGATACTACAGAGTGGACAAGCCTCCTTCACATGTGCAAAGGCTCTAGATCGAAACACCGAGCATCCAAAGGTTGTTTCCATTCAAAAGGGGTTTGTGCTAGCTTCTAATGAGTAGAATATAGCTTGTACAAAGTTAGAAAGCAAGAGAAAAACTCCTACTACTTTTTTCTCTACAATGACCGAAACTACTAAGAGAGAAAAAGAGAGATTTTTCTTGCTTGTGTCTCTTATGTTTGGCTGTGTATGTGTGTGTATTTATTGGAGAGATTTCTTGTTCTTTTAATATCTTGTGTAATCTTGCAAGATTTCACACAATCTCATGCAAAGATCTTCTCAAATCTTTTTTAAATCTTGCAAAATCTACTTTAGATATAGCCTATGACAACTGGCACATTTGTATCTTCCAAAGATATCATCTTTGTCAAGTGGCACATTTGTATCTTCCAAAGATATCATCTTTGCCAAGTGGCACACTATTGTGCTTTCCCAAGCAATGCCATTTGTCATGCATGTAAGACTTTCCCATAATTAATTTCAATCACCATTAGAATAATTAAATTATGGAAACACCCATTTCCATATTTATACTTTGGCCCCAACACTTTTCGTAATTGCACTTTTGGCCCGCTTAATTATTAATGTCCAAAATAAATAACGTTAACTCTTTAACGTCTTCCTAATTTAATATCAAGCTTATTAAATGCCTTATTAATGATGCTCTTTTGTGTGTGACTTTCTAGATTCACAACCGTATAGCGATGAGGGACCATTAAACCTTTTAATCTATTCCGGGAATATCTCCGTCATTACTTTGAATACCCTCACGTTCAAAAGTGATGCCTAGCTACATACGTATCGTGACAGTTTATACGGTAATAAAGTCCAACTCTTATGAATCTATTTATTGTCGCAAATTAGCGTGCAATTCGATCCTTCAGTTAAATATGTCCCGATTGAATGGGGACCATGATATGATTAAGTCCATGATGCGAACCAGCCATCCACATTCATTGCACCATTTGGATGAATTTTTCAGCAAAGATTCAAGTCAAGATTCTATTTTCAAGATTCAAGAACTTCAAGATTCTTCAAGAAGTTTCAAGAAGATTTGGTCAAGATTTGATTTCTTTGTAAATCTATCTTAATTTTAGTTTTCAGTTTTAGTTTAATTCCATATGGACGAATTTAGGTGTTCACACTAGAAAGGAGCTTTTCTTGGGCTGCAAGTTTGCTTCCTTTTTAGTTACTATTCACGTCACTATTCACGTGAATAGTTAATAGGAGTCTTTTCTTGGTCTCCAAGTTTGTTTCCTTTGACCTAGTTACTATTCACGTTTTTCTATTTCAGCTAGGGTTTAGGAGTCTTTTCTAATTAGGAAACTTATTTGTTCTTTGCCTATATAAGGCTGATTTGTAAGAAATAATAAAAAGACAACTTTGATATTAAATTTGTGAGATTATGCTCCTTAAGTTCTCAAGAACTTTTTCGAACTTATCAAGATTATTCTTGTGGCATTCAACTCTGACTTATCAAACGATATCTCCATCCTCGTTTGTGGCGTCCTCAACTATACCAAGGTTCTAGCTTTGCTAAGCATAAGGTCGCGGTTCCATCCATTTTTTTTTGTTTTGTTAATTCAGTGGGATTTTATTGAAAGAAAAAGGAAAAAGTACATCAAAGTACAAGCTATATGACAACTGGTGTCATAAACAAGAAAAAAGAAGCGAGAAAATCAGATCGGTCGCAGACCGTAAGTTACAAAAGGAAAACATGAAAATGGGCAAATGAAACAACAACAACATCATTGAGTTTTTCGATCAGGTGGTCTTCCATTGAAGATGCCTTGGACTGCCCGAGTATAGTCAAAAGAGGAATTAACTTTTGAAGTTGAGGCAACGGAATTTTCCTTGCCAGAAGAACTGAAATTTGAAATGACTTTGCCTGCAGCAGTTGTGGAATTTTTGTCTTTAGAACCTTGTGGTGGGAACGGGGTGACCGACATTTTCTGAGCTTGGTTTCCAGAATTTTGAAGCTTAGGGATACTCACATTAGTCCCATTTGAAGGCTTGGCTAAATAAGTGACCTTTTTCATTTGGGACTTCTGTTGTCCATGGTAAACTCCCGTACCTTGATGATTGCCAAGATTCCCAAAATTGGAATTGTTTTTCTGAGAACGATCAAGAGAAGGTTCATCATTATCCTCATCAATAACATTGAGAACATTAAATCTGTTCGCATTACCCTTATTCTCTTTGCGGGAAGCACGACGTCTCCTTCTCGATTTCTTACCAACATCAGTCCAATCTAAATTTGAACTAGTGACATTATTATTCACTTTCTCCTCAATAGAATTAGGACATGAGGATGTGTCATGTCCAACAACGTTGCAATGAGAACATTTGAGTGGAGTCCAATCATATTCAATCTCAATTTCAGCCAAACCTCCTTTAGGGAGCTCAACAAAAGTTCTGTCTGGAAGATCCTTTTGAATATTCATTTCAACACAAACTCTTGCATACCCGAGATGAGAACGGGAGGCCGTTTTCGAATCCATCTGAAGAGGGATACCAATTGTGCTTGAAACATAACTGAGACCATCTTTGGTAAGTAAATCAAGTGGGACATTTAGTAGTTTTAACCACATTGGGACCCTATCACAATTAATGTTAAGCAGTTGAAGGCCCATTTCCCAACGTCTAAGGAGAAGGGGATGGTGGTGGACATGCCATAGCTCTTGCATCACCCGATCACAGGAAGCTTGTGATTCAAATCGAAACACATAAAGCCCAAAGTCATTGGATTGAATGTCAACATGACCAAATTTATTCCATTGAGTGTCAACCATTCTTCTAATTAAGAAAAATGGGGGAGGCTTACCAATAAATTGACCAATAAGGCAGCAATTCCAGTGTTGAGCACCATCCTCGAAAACACTTTCTGGAGGCTTAGCAATTGTTCTCCCATCCCTAATTTCGAATTTGTCAAAGTAGTCCAGTTTGAGCGAATCGTTTAATTCACCCAGAAAGTGCTCCTTCCAATTGTTGGTGATAAGATTTGCGCCATTGGTACCATTTTGACTCCAGTCAGAGCGGAGGTTGGTTCCAAGTCCTTCTTGTGTAGAACCATGAGCTTCAACAGTTTTAGAAAAAGTTTGCTGCAGAGAAGGAAATTCATTTTGTAAATTAGCAAAAAGGCCATTGTTGAAGTGAGCTGGAAGGTTTGCCTATCCTTTTCTTGTTTTCTTAGTTAATTCCGTGAATCTAGGTCTAGATTTAAATTCATTTCTTTGTTTGATTGTGTCTTGCTGCCAATTCATTTTAGGTTGTGTTTCAATTCCGTTCTTGCTTGAATTTTGTTTCTTATCTTGTGTTTCAAGTCTGTTTTCTTGTTGAAATCCATGTCTTGCTAGGCAAAGGGTCGCGGTTCCATCCATTCTTGAAAGATCTTGGGTTTGTTTTACCAATCTTGGTGTTGGGTCTCGGCACATGTTGACCAGGTTCGTATCAGTCCACTAACTCGATTCTATGCATAGATCTATTCGGTGGAATGAGAGATGACACCTATGGAAAAACCCATTTCCATCATTCATACCTCGACCGAGGATTTCCTCATTCAAACAACCAAAACTAGATCGCATAGGACATCTCCTCATGTTCGGAGGTTAACAGATTCTATGTTGACAATTGTCTGTTGGTCTTTATATCACAAGACAAAATTGCGAGAAGTCGTTACTCATCTTTGTAATACCCGAGGCCAGCCATGCATTTATAATATTCATTTACATTTAATTGTTTAATTACTTTGCATTATTTTTGTGAAATGTGCATTAATATCTATTTACTTTTAGTTAATTTATAATTAACTGATTGGCCCGAAACTGAACGAACCATTTTAATATTTTTTCTGGGTACATTTATTTAAATTACATGAAATAAATAATTTGTTAGTTTATTATTTGTGTGTATTTGACTTACATTTAAATGATCTATTTTGCCATATGACTCATTAGTACTGTACTCATCTAGTTTCCATTAGTTGACAAGCTAATTATTCAACACCTGGCCTTAGTACTTTTCTCCACATGGTGATGGTTAGGCTTAACATTTTGATAGCTGCACAATTAAATCACATGGTTCACAAACTAAGCCAAACCCGATTAGCCTTGGTGACAATTTAAATGCATTAGTTTAGCTTTTATGTTGATTAGTCTAGTCAACAACAAGAAATAAGAAATGAATTGAATTGGTTGATTGGTGAGCTTAGCCGAAAAAGAAAGGAAAGAAATAACAATTGGACCGAAGCAAGAAAACGTGGACCAAAACAAAAAAAAAACGGTGATTGTTGAAGCGGTGAAGTGGGAGGTGGCTTTGTTGTGTTGTCTACATTATATATGAGTTTACTTAAGTGCAAAGTATACAAAAACAACCTACCACAAATTTAGCTTCAAACTCCAAGGTCCTGCATGCTAAACACATTCGTTTTAATGAGAAGGAAGAGGACTCCTCTTCTTCAGGCTCTGCTACTCCACAACCTAAGGTGCATGATAGAAAAATGGCTCTACACGGTTCTCCTAGCCATGTTAATGTTGCTAATCTCAACGCTAAGACCCATGAAGTCAATGTCCAAACACATGAAGTATCTTCTGATTTGGATGAAGCCAACTCGTTTGCTGATGATAGAGTTAATAACAATGTTGTTAATTTGAACCAAGTGCACGACAATGATGAGAGAAAAACTTGCTTTCTTCCAACAGGCAATGCTTTTAGGTACAGCAACCACAGATGATATTATTCAGGGAAATGCTCTTGGCCTGGAACTTGAATCCCTCTCAAATTCATTTGATTCAATTCTTCTCCAAAAATCTAGAATTCAATGGATTAAGGATGGGGATTCAAATACTGCGTTCTTCCACAAAGCTATCAAAAGCCGGTGTGCCAGGAACACCATTTGTCGACTTGTGGAGGACAATGGAAATGTTCTCAGCAGGGATGATGAGGATTTCAGGCCCATTTCATGCTGCAACACCATCTACAAGTGCATCAGTAAGATTTTGGCCAATCGTATCAAATGCTACCTACCTCTTATCATCTCCGGGAACGAATCTGCATTTGTTGAAATCAGACTCATTTCGGAGAATATTCTGATTGCTCAAGATATTGTGAGGGGCTCTAACAGGAAGAATCCAACCCCTAGATGTGCTCTCAAGGTTGACCTTTTAAAGGCTTTTGACTCGCTCCGTTGGGATTTTGTTCTTCTGACTTTGCAAGCCTTTGGTTTTCCCAATGTCTTCATCAGCTGGATCAGTGCTTGTATTTCTTCTCCTCGGTTCTCTGTCTCAATCAATGGTAGTCTTGAGGGGTATTTTCACAGTACAAATGGTGTCAGACAAGGGGACCCTATCTCTCCATATCTTTTTGTCATCGCCATGGAGGTTCTTACATGCATGCTTAATATCTTGACCTCGAAAAACAACTTTGGCTTTCACCCTTGTTGCTCAAAGATGAAGCTTAACCATTTTTGCTTTGCTGATGATCTCTTCCTTTTTTGTAAAGCTGAGCCCGATACAATTCAGGACTTTATCAACACTCTCAACACCTTTTATTGTCTTTCTGGTCTTCAGTTTAATCCGGACAAGAGTGAAGTTTTCTTTGGAGGAGGTTCCTTCGCTCTTAGGCAATCCATTATTGGTCTTTTTAGATTCAAAGAAGGCAAACTCCCTGTTCCTTATCTGGGGGTCCCTCTTATCTCTGGCATGTTGAGAAAGCTTGTCAAAATTTGATTGATAAAATCTCGATAGAATTGATCATTGGACCCATAACTGGCTCACTTTTGCTGGAAGGCTTCAACTCATCAAGTCTGTTCTCAACCACTTGCACCTCTTTTGGGCTTCGGTTCTCCTTATCCCTTAAAGCATTCTTGTTGAGATTTAGAGAAAATTTTATGCTTTCCTCTAGAGAGGTACTGGCCCTAAAGTCGCTTGGAACAAGATCTACAAGCCTTTCAATGAAGGAGGACTCGGTCTTAGATCCCTTGAAGAAGTCAATCGGGCTGCTTTTATGAAGTTGTTTTGGAGGATGTACTCTATGAGAGACACAATCTGGAGTCGTTGGGTTTGGAACGATCACATCAAAGACAAATGCATTTGGACTATGAGTATTCCCGCTGACACCAGCTGGACTTGGAGAAAACTTCTTTAGTTGAGACCAGTTGTCAAAGAGCTTATTTCTTACAAAATTGGTAATGGCAACAACACTTTCTTTTGGCATGATAACTGGCATCCCTGTGGAGTCCTCTCCGATTTATTTGGGATTGATGTGTTCTACCCTTCTTGGAATGTAAAAGTTTTTTTTTTTTTTTTTTTTGTTAATTCAGTGGTATTTTATTAAAAGAAAAAGGAAAAGTACATCAAAGTACATCAAAGTACACAAAGCATGACAACTGGTGTCACAATCTAGAAAATGCAGAAAAAAGCAAAAGCTAAATCGGTCGCAGACCGAAGGCAACAAAAGACATGAAAACAGACAAAAAAACAAAGAGAATCTTCTCATTTAATACGTCGATCTGGGGGTCTTCCATTGAAGATGCCTTGAACAACCTGAGTGTAGTTGAACGAAGGAGTTGGGCTTGAGGTTGCCCTAGAAGTAGAGGCTTTGGCGTTATCATGACCAAACGAACTAATAGTTGATCTATCTTTGCTTGAAGCAGCTGTGAAATTTTTATCCTTGGAAACTTGTGATGAGAACGGGGTGACTGACATTCTTTGAATTTGTTTTTCATAAATTTGAGAGCTTGGCACTTCTACATTGACCCTACTCAAAGTATTGGCAGGCAGAAAATTGACTTTATTCTTTGGGGAGTTTGTTTGCTTGTGATAAACACCCGTACCTGAGGAAAGATGATGATCAACCGCCTTTGACCTAGTAAAGTTGTCCTGAGGATGAACAAACGATTGATTAGAATGATCTTCATCAATGACATTGAGAACATTAAATCTGTTGGTTGTAGCCTTGTTCTTTTTTCGAGACGCACCACGCCTCCTTCTAGGTTTCTTACCAACATTAGTCCATTCTGGATTAGCGCCATTGGTGTTTTCATTAACTTTCATCTCAGTAGAATTAGGACAAGTGGATGTGTCATGTCCAACAACATTGCACAGAGAACATTTTAGAGGTTTCCAATCATATTCAATCTGAATTTCTGCCTCTTTCCCGTTAGGAAGTTCGACAAAGGTGCTATTCGGGAGATCCTTCTGGATATTCATTTCCACGCAAACTCTTGCATAACTGAGATGTGAGCGTGAGGCAGTTTTGGAATCCATTTGAAGAGGGAGACCAATTGTGCTCGAGACATAACTGAGACCATCTTTGTTTAGTAGATCAAGTGGGACATTTCTCAGCTTTAACCACATTGGCACCCGCTCGGAGTTAATCTTTATGAGTTGGAGGCCAATTTCCCAATGTCTTAAGAGAAGAGGGCGGTGGTGGACATGCCATAGCTCTTGCATCACACGATCGCAAAATTATTGTGATTGAAAATGGAACACAAACAACCCAAAGTCATTTGATTGAATATCAACGTGGCCAAACTTTTTCCATTGAGTATCTACCAATCCCTTAATTAAGAAGAAAGGGGGTGGCTGACCGATAAATTGACCAATAAGGCAGCAATTCCAATGTTGAGCACCTTCCTGGAAGACCCTTTCAGGTGAAATAGCAATTGTTCTCCCATCCTTGATTTTGAAATTGTCAAAGAAGTTCAATTTAAGTGAATCATTCAACTCACCCAAAAAGTGCTTTTGCCAATTGTTGGTAATGTGATTTGGGCCAGAATAACTATGTTGACGGCAAATAGAACATTGCATAGGAACAAACTCTCTGGCCGAAGGATCATGAGCTTCTGTGGAATTCGGCAGAGAAGGAAACTCATTTTGCAAATTCGCAAAGAGGTCATTGTTGAACTGCGTTGGCAAGTTGTGACCAAATGGATCTTCAGTATGATTAGAGCTATCCTTCACGCCAAACGCGAGAGAATCAGCCGACTTAGAATTCCAAGAAGCCAAATTCTCATGTGTTGTCCCAGCATTATGGCCCACTGCCTTGTGCACATTATCATCTGCAAGTCTTGGATTCACGCCAAGTGAAGGAGCATCATCTAAATTTGAATTAGTAGGTGCGTTGGTCACCGAAAGTGGCTGGAGATCCGGATTACTTTGAATGATGGCCGCAACTTGGTCTCGTTGATGCCTTTGCACATCATCCAAGTGGTCAGCCGTGGAATGCAAGTTGGCACCCACATGAGAACTTTGAATATTGGAACTTGGTGGGCACTTTTGTCAAAAGCTTGTCCTTACAAGTTGTCTTCAACTGAGCCCACGTGAGGCACATGGACCACATGAGCTCCACTAGGTGTTTGAATATTTGGTGAAAAGCTTGGCATAGGAGAGAGAATGCCATTAGCAGCAAATTCTTTCTCTTGACCCACGTGCAAGGACAAGGTCCCATGCACATGTTGAGACAAAATTGTATGCGGGTCCGCGTGATTATCAACCTCCAAAAAATTATCATCAATATTCAAATGATCTCCACTAACATTTCCTTGAACATCCGACAATTTGGAAGGAATCAAGTTGAAGGGACCCGCGAATTGGCTATTCAGATTACCCAAGGGAACATTACGTTGAAAGTTTTTATCATCGGCACTTTGTTCGAAATGTGTAGGGCTGACATGTTTGCCAATACTATCATCAAAAGCATTTCCGCCAATATTCACATGCGAGACAGAAGTGATGACCGTTGATTGTGCATTGTGTTGGTCAATATTCACATGCGGGACCTCCAAAGCATTGAAATTCTTTTGATCAGGCGTAGTATTAGGCATTTGAATCACATTGGCACTTTGCTCTTTTTGACTAAGCATGTGGCGGCTGTAAGGGTGGTCCCCGCGGCATTTGGACCATAGTAGCCCGAATCAATAGCCAATTGAGAACGGCTATTTTGAGTACCAACTTTTGTGCGCTTTTGACCAAATGGATAGAATTAACAGAATTATCCTTGTCGGATTTAGGAGAATGGCCACCAAAATGACGATATTCCGATGCATTTTCAACATTCTTTTCAGATGAATTTGGAGGGATTCCCAGTCGAGGATCATTTGGATCAAGCCCCATTGCTCTAATGGAGTCACGAACACCTTCTAATCTTGAACCTTTGAGAAATCGATCAAGGCTTGGAGCTGAACGAATTTCAGAATAGTCATCGATTTCATACTCATCTTCACTCATATCAATTCCTTCATCGTATTCAAAAAATGCGGCCTGCCTGGCTTGAATATCCTTAAAAGCTTGCTCAAGCTGTTGGCTTGAATTGAACAATTCTTCACCTTTAGCAGAAGAGGCGGATGAGGGTGAGTAATCTTCTTCGTCAACCTTGTCCATACTGCTAGTAGACTTGGACTTAGCTTTTAATCGTTCACTTGAACGATGAGAGGAGGAAGAGGTGTTCTTACCTCTTCCCCCCATAGGGGACGAAAATAAGTTTTTTCTGGTCAAATTTAATGATTTTGGTGGTGTCTGTGGTTGTTTTGGGGTGGTTGAAGGGTGGTCAAAGGGTGGACAAGGACGGGTATGTAGAGAGAAGGCAGAGAGAAATTTTCTAGAGAGAGAATGCTTTATTGGTTGTTGCAAAAGTTTCAGATGTGTTTATCAATAATAATTGGAACTAGTCTTTTCACCCTCTTGATATTGCTAGTCTTGACCCTTCCACCTATCTTCCCACTACCAGTCCTGATTTTCCTGATACGTTTTCTTGGAAGCTTACAACTGGTAGCTCCTTCTCTTTTCGTAAAGCATGGGACTTTATCAGAGATAGAGGTCCTTCTGTTAATTGGTCTTCCATCACTTGGTTCACTCGCAACATTCCCCGTCACAGTTTCATTGCTTGGCTTGCTTGCCTGGATCGCCTTCCTACTCGCTACCGCCTTCTTTGTTGGGGCACTACCTCCCATGCTCATTGCATTTTCTCCCATCAACGCCTAGAAACCCGGGATCACCTATTGTGTGAATGCTGCTGCACAAAAAGAATCTGGAAGGGAGGTTTGCAATTACTTTATAAGCTTCAAACTACTGGAGATTTTCAGTTTCATCCCAAATGTGCCAAAATCAAGTTAAATCATCTCTGTTTTGCGGATGATCTTTTGATTTTTTGTAAAGCAGCTCTTTATTTTGTCAGAGTCATTATTTAGACACTTGATAAATTTCACAATTTTTCTGGATTGAGGTATAATCCTGATAAGAGTCAAATTTTCTTTGGTAGCTGCAATCCAGATACAATTAACCTTATCAATGCTAATCTTGGATTTGAGGAAGGTGAATTGCCTGTTCGATATTTAGGGATCCCTCTTATTTCTGGAAGACTCCGTAAATCTGATTGCCAGGCTCTCATTGGCAAAATTTCAAAGCGGATTGATAATTGGGCAAATAGATGGCTTTCTTTTGCAGGTAGACTTCAATTGATCAAATCAATCTTATCAAACTTGTACTCTCACTGGATCAGTGCACTGTTTATTCCCAAAGGTGTCATCTCAGTCATTGAAAGTAAGTTCAAAGCATTCTTATAGAGGGATAGTGGACCTAAAATTGCTTGGGAACGTATTTGTAAGCCGATTGATGAAGGTGGACTTGGTATTGGAAGCATAGAGGAAATCAATCAAACTGCTCTTCTTAAGCTCTTTTGGCGGTGTTACTCAATGCGTGACTCTCTTTGGGGCTCTTGGGGTTGGTCTAATTATATCAGTGACAAATGCATTTGGGCTATCAAAATTTCCCAGGACACTAGCTGGACGTGGAGGAAAATCCTTCAAGTCAGGAACAAAGCAAAGAGATTCATTACCCATCACATTGGGGATGGTAGTCAGACTTATTTCTGGCATGATAATTGGCACCCCTCAGGTAACTTGTTTAATGAGTTCGGTATTGATGTTTCATATCCTCCAATCAATGCTAGAGTTGGTGAGATTATTCACAATAACAATTGGATATGGCCTCATCACCCCCCTTCTCTTGCTCGTCTTTTTCCCAATGAGTTGGTGCCAAATAACTCAGGTGACACTTTTCATTGGGCTCATTGCAATAATGGGATTTTCTCATTCAAGAAAACTTGGAACAAAATAAGGGAAATTAGAGTGAAAATTCATTGGTATAAACTTGTTTGGTTCCAAAACTGCATTCCGAAGCACAGTTTCATCTCTTGGCTTGCTTTTCAGAATAAACTAGCCACTCTTCAAAGACTCATCTCTTGGGGCATTCAAAACAATTCTAATTGTATTCTTTGCTACATGGGATGTGAAACAAATGAGCATCTTTTCTTTGAATGCTCTTTCACTAAAAGAATTTGGCAACGAGGTCTACTTGCTCTCTCTCTTGATCAAACACTTTATACTCTTTCGAGCTTCATGGACATCTCACATACTATCCAACACAAGAACTATGATGCAAAGACACAAATTTTCAGAACTTTTCTTTGTGCAGCAATTTACCACATTTGGATGGAAAGAAATCGACGATTGTTCAATGAGGAAGCCTACACTGAGGAACACATTTTCAACAACATTCGTAGTGATGTCACATCGAAGATCATCATGGGTCGAAAATTTGCTCCCTCCAATCTCAACAGACGAACTTTGTTTGATTGGGGGATTTACGATTTTGCCTGATTCAATGTTGGCTTTTTTCAATTTTTTGTTTTCATTTTGTTCATGAACTTATTTGTACTTTGATTGTACCTTGATGTACTTTTATTTTCATTTTAATATACTACCACTGAATTAACAAAAAAAAAAAGGAAACATCAGGGAATACATGTTCCGGTTGCTCTTCTGTGCTTCTATTTACCATATTTGGAGAGAAAGGAACAACAGACTTTTCGAGAATACTGCTGCTACTGAAGAAGAAATCCTTTCCAACATTAAAGAAGAAGTACTGACAAAGACAAAAGTTGGAAGTGGTTTTAGGGACTCATCTTTCAATCACCTCTTTGTGGCGCGTGCTTCAATGGATATCTTCCTTACATAATCTTTTTCTCGGATTATTTATGTTTCCATCTCCTGAGGAAGAAATCATTGCATCTATTGATTTGGATTACTTTCCTAAAGTATTGCCTGCGTGCAACTTTGCTTTATTTTTACTTAGTTTTTCTTTTCGTTTGGATTACTTTCCTAAAGTATTGCCTGCGTGCAACTTTGCTTTATTTTATTGTTGCCTGTGTGCAATTTGTTGTTTTTACCTTCTGTTTCATGTGGTGATTTATTCACGCATGTTTGATTGCCTACAGGCTTGTATATTCCCTGTAATCTTTATTCATCTTTTATAAAATCCATTCTTGCTGACCCAGCAAAAAAAAAAGTAAACAAAAACAAAGAAACAAAAGCAATAGCGATGGAGTTGGTGAGAACTGAAGCAACAAAACAACAAAAAGAAGAAGATGTATTTTCGGTGGTGTTCATTTAGCTTACATAGGATATATATTAAACAAGGCAAAGCTTACTCGATGGAGTGTGAGACCCCAGATTTTGTCTTTGCCTAGATTTGCATAATTTGACCTGTTTATGTGTTATATAAGTTGGAATATGTAATTCTGTGATTTATATTCCTATTACATGCTATGTGTGCATTCATGAAATTTTCATCAAAATCGGCATCAGAAATTTTATCGACGGTTTTTGTAAATAGTGTTTGAACGCA
Source organism: Ehretia macrophylla (assembly GCA_037974665.1). Taxonomy (NCBI): domain Eukaryota; kingdom Viridiplantae; phylum Streptophyta; class Magnoliopsida; order Boraginales; family Ehretiaceae; genus Ehretia; species Ehretia macrophylla. The sequence goes on along the minus strand of CM075771.1, from coordinate 63,641,209 downwards.
CGTTCACTAAAATTTTTACACAGGTGTTTTAAACATTTTAAAACCTAGTCCTCAGATATTAATATACCCGTGTCTGATGAAAACGAATTTCAAATCGGATTAGGAATTTTAAAGGTTTTTACATTTTCTTTTGCAAAAATCGCGTTTTTAACCTAGTCGGGTGAAAGTCTTTGCATGTGAAAATTTTTGTCACCTAAAATAAACTACCTAAAAATAGTCTAAGTGTTGAATACATGTTTTGAGCAAAAATAGTCTAAAATAGAATTAAAAGACTAGAAAACAATTAAAAGACTAAAAAAATAACTAAGTGTTCACCTTTGACTATATTAATTTTGTTGACATTGAGCTTATAAGCATCAATACATACTAAAAAGCTCACAAAACACACTCACAAACACACACATAGCCGAGACTTCATAGAGAGAAAAAGAGAAAGAATTTCAAAGGTTTTCAAAGCAAAATTCACTTGAAAAACCTAGTTTTTGTCTGTAGTTTTGCAAACCGAGCTAGATTCCGCTTGTTGGGCACCCATTGCACGCATTCCTAGGCATGTTTCGGATCAAAGGTGAGAGAAAATTTTTAGATCTCAAAGTGTTATTTTTATGTCTTTTCATATAATTGAATTTTTAGCCATTGAAATGTGGAATTGATGTTAGAATATTGCTTAGTAGATGCTAAGGATCAGTTATATGTGTTTAGATAAGTTTTGATCAGTTGTAGCATGTATTTCTATTTTCTGGGTAATAAAATTGAGTTATTGGCTTGTTGTTGATTTAATGGAGTTGTGGTGGTTGGAATTGATTGTTGTTAGCTTCTAAAATTTTGTTAAATACGTGGTAGTAATGTTGTCATGTCGGGTATATGCCTCAAGAGGCTGAGAATGTGACTTTTGATGAAGAGTCTTATGTGCCAGAGTCATATCCTGATGCTTAGCTGGAATGTTTTATACTATTTTGTAGTATGACTTATGTTGTAGAGTTTCAAGTTTTAAAGGTTGTGTTGTATAAACTGATCTAAAGATAGTAAAAGTGATATGCTTGTTTAGTTGTCTTACTTTTGGATTTAAATAAGTTGCTAAGCTAGTATAATATGTTATGTATGTATATGGTTTTACTTAGTGATGTTGTTGTTGAAACGGAGGCATGTAATCTATGGTTGGGTTGTTGAATGGTTGATTAATATATGGTTATAGTTGCGTTGATGATTGTTAACATGGTTGTGGAGTTGTTGTTGATCTTTGGAGTTTGTTGTATGAAGTTCTAAAGGGTAGGTTTAGAGTCCTGATGTCCGTGTTACTGTCATTATAATGCCGAAATTCCGTTGCGTCCTGATTGATCGTAGGTGGGGTCGAGTTGGGGCGTTACATGGAGAGCCAAATCGAAACAAAAGAAAGAGAAATAGTGGAAGCTAAGGAAAATAAAAGAATTGGAAACAGTGGTGGTGGAGACAAACAACAATAATAATAACCAATCAATAAGGATACTTTAGTTGGTGTAGCTCAAAAAGCCATCACGATCTCAACCATCTTCTTATAACTCCCTATTACTCATGCACCCGAGGTACCTCACTAGCCCTTCTCTCCATGGCACTTCTACCCATGCGAGCTGGGGGTAGTCTATGATAGTCATGCCGTTATTAACCCGACAGCACAACACTGCCCGATAGGTGGCACACACATACCAAGTGTAACGCCCCGATCCCTCACGAGACCGGAGGCTTTAATAACCATGCTATTCTTAACCCAATACCAAACCCAGTCTCAAAATTTTAGGAAAAAACGGACAGAGTCTCCCCGGTACCGTGGACATTCTAAAAAGCTATAAACATTCAATAAGCTATAGAACAACAATAAAGCCATTTTCAAAATAAAGATCCCAACTTTAAGGCCATCCGAGCCTTAAGACATACAAACAGTTTAGATACACACAAGCACTCATTCATAACTTAACTTCTTTACAAAACCGCTTACCATGCCACTCTATGATAGCTTTTAAACATTCTTAGAAATTGAAAACAACCAGTCATTCACTCCCAAGCATGCAAAGAAGCTAAGAGCAGAAATATAAGTTATTACATGCCATAGTTCATATCTTCTACTACAATCAACTAGCATTTAGCTTACAATCACTCAAACATGTACATAACCACTTAGGCTACAAAATAGAAAATAAGGTAAAGCAAACAAGATCTCCACATAACAGCAAGAACCACAAATCCACCTCACGCAAATAGACACTGCAACTAACGAAACTGAACCACCTGTACCTCTAGCTCTTCACCTTCAACAAAAACAAGTTGGGGTTCAACCCCAGGGTCTCCTGAAATATGTTAGCGAGGTATGAGGAACCACTGTTGCCTAGTGAGGGATAAAGGTTAATCGGGACGTGCAATGAAACAAATATAACAGTTTACAAGAAAGGCAAGTAAAGTACATTTAGAACAGTAAATAATCACACATATCAAAGGATACGATACGCTTAATCCCAACACTCCATGATTCTCTTATCTTTGACCACGATCCACGAACCACGATTAATGTGTCGGCATAACCCCAATCACTCCAGTAGGTGTACTCCGGATGTACCCCGATAATCCTACGACCCAACACCCCCTGACAATCTCCGGACCAGGCGAGTGAGGGAATAGGGTACGGAGTTTGAATATCCACTGGCAAGCCCTCTGCCGCCCAGCCGATATTCAACACAACCGCCCCTAACACTATGATTGCGCAACCACTATGCAATGCACTTAACAATGACAATATAATATCAACAACCTAAGCTATAACACGTAGGAGAATCAACAAAGTAGGTTGACCTCGGAATAGTTAGAATAGAAGTAGTTTATACAAGCATTTAAGCCATTTACAAAGGAGCATAATCAAGTTACACATGGAATTATACCAAAAGCTCTAAAACAACTTGAAACCACATTTAAACACCCAAGGAATCAAGCCAAGGTCTTAGAAGCATGGAACAGTTGAATTTGCAACTAAACCCCTTTGTTATTCAATCCGTTTTCCTTCCAAACTCATGTTAATGATTCAAATTCAAGAGGAAGCAATACGAAACTTCTAACTAACCCTTAAGGTACCCCTACAACCCTCAAACACATTCAATTGCCCGTAATTACCCCAAAAGCCTTAATTTTCCTCTTATAGCTTTGAACTACACATACCTCAACCGTGCTACAAACAAGGGTTAGCAAAGCTTCTATAGCACCTAGGTATCCTAAGAATACCAAATGTGAAGCCCGAATCCACCCGGATTAGCATTAACCACGAAACCCCTTTTATAAAGTCAGCTATTTCACATTTTATTCAAGTTTCGAGCAATGTGAGTGCACGGGGCTATTAGACTACCTTCATTAACACCTAAGGCATCTATTAGAAGCATTGAATCAATCTAATACGGGAAATTACATAAAACCCTAGAAATCCCGTCACTATTCACCGCATAAATTCAAATGACGATTCCAACTGTTTAAAATGCGAACTAATGGCTCAAATGTGTTCTCTAGCACTTATATACAAGGTATAATACCATAGATAATCTTTGCAATAGCATTTGATAACATTTTCAACAAATCAAGAAAAATGTAACATTTTAGATATGCATAAAAAGTCATGAAAACCCTCACCAATTGCGCGTAGGAACTCTTGGGAGGCTAGCAAACACCCTAAACTACTTACTCGTAGCTTGGCTTGGCTTGGCTTGAAGATTTGATGAGCAAAATCCTCTCATTCTCCTCCTATGCTATTCTCGGATTTGCTACAGTAAAATCTGCATCTTCCTTTTTTTTTTTTTTGCTAAGTTATGACTTATGTTGTGTGTTGTGTGAGTATATGTTTGGGTGGGGCATGTTGGGTGCTTAAATGGTCTATTAAAATGAGCTTAGTTAGCTTTAAAACAAGTCCATTGCACATAAATTAAGTTAGCTAACTAAAACATTATGTTTCATACGTAATACTATTCACTAGTTCACTAAACTATTTTCTAAATGAAGGTTCCTATCACTCCTAGCTCAAATGCATATTTTTCCCATTCCTAAAACAATTAATATGATTTAAGAAAAATGCTAATTCATGGTAATTATGTAGTTGAAAAATAGAATAAATAGTAACTAAAGAAGACAACAAGCAAAGCACAGAAGAAATGCGCAATTAGTGGATGCAACAGTGAATGAATGTACGGCAAAAATCTCGGGTGTCACACCCTCTCCCCTTTAAACAAATTGCGTCCACGCAATTCTTTTTCAAAGAACTCCTGCTGCGCACTATAAAAGACCTTGGATAAAACCAACGTATCAGTTGAAAGAATGCCATTGAAACCCCCAGTAGGCCAACAAGGGAACCGTCAGCTAAGAAGTCTCACAATATGGATGCCAAATAAAGGCTCCGATTAAGAATACTAATCCAGAAGTTCGAAAAAATACCAATCAAGAAATCCATAGTAGAAATCCACAAGGAGATTGCCAAATAAAGGCTTCTTTAAGAATGCCAAATAAGATTCCAATTAAGATTGTATATAAGAAGTCCCAATAGAAGTGTCGATTGGAAATACCCAAGAGAATACCATAGAAGCTTGACAGTAAGACCCCCGGTACGATAACCAAATAAAGACTCCGATAAGAGATCCGAATGAGAAAAGCACGGGCTGAACATCTCTGGAAGATCTGTTACTGACCATCTCTTTATAGGGGAGAGTTTACTTACGAATTCAAGGGACAATACATATATGCAATGGTTAAACATAGGATAGACACTTAATATACATTACTACATGCATCTAAAGTAATAAGTTATCAGGAAATCACTTAGATGCAAAATTAACCATATAAACATACTAGCCACACAACTTTTACATGTTGCATAGTTAAGACACATAGGTACAAATAATTCTAATCAAAGCCGCACAAGTACACAGTCACATAATGGCGCATCTAGCACGTTCTTCATATTTCACTTAAGCAATTCACACAGAATTACATTTCCACTTAAGTCACCCATAATCACACAACTACACTTAACAAACTTTCAACCACTACAACTCCATTAAATCAATTTCGGCATTACAACATTACTACCACATATTTAACAAACTTTTAGAAGCTAACAGCAATCAATTCCAACCACTACAACTCCATTAAATCAACAACAAGCCAATAACTCAATTTTAATACCTGAAAAATAGAAATATATGCTACAACCATTCAAACAGCTATAAACCCATATAAATGATCCTTAGCAGCTACTGAGTAATATTCTAACATCAATTAAACATTTCAATGGCTAAAAATTCAATTATATGAATTGACATAAAATTAGCATTTTGAGATCTAGAATTTTTATCTCACTTTTGATGCAAACTAAGGCTAGAAATAGGTAGAATGGATTCCCAACAAGCAAAATCAAGCTTTGAATGAAGTGATTTCGACTTGAATTGCAAAATCTATGTGAAATTCACTTGAAAACCTTACAAAAATGTCTTCTCTTTGCTTCCCTTGGCATTTTCGGTTATGTAGGTGTTTTTGTACTATTTTAGTGTGTGTTGATGATATAAGCTCAAGGTCAACAAAAATAATAAAAGTCAAAGTTGATTTTCTAGTCTTTTAACTAGTATTTTTAGTCTTTTAATTGTTTTTCTTGACTATTTTGCTCACCAACATGCATTTAACACTTAGACTATTTTTAGGTAGTTCATTTTAGGTGACAACAATTTTCATTTGCATACATTAATACCCGACTTGGTTAAAAACTCGATTTTTCCAAAAAAAGGTGAAAACTCATATTATTTGTTTTCAAATGTCTTTTGAATGCACAATTAATCTAAATTCATTTAATACCACATATAAATACATTTATTTTAATATATACTAGGTCAACAAAAGTCAATGCAAGAATCAGGTTTAGCAGAAATCACTATTTAGCTCAAAAATGCTACTTTTCGCCTGAAAATTCTATTTAAATTCCTATTCCGTTTCAGAATAAATTTTTATCAAACATGGGTCTATTAATAACAGAGGACTAGGTTTTCAAATCCTAAAAATACCCGTGTAAAAATTCTAGCAGACGTGCATTCAAAACACTATTCACAAAAACTAGTAATAAAATTTCCGATGCCGATTTTGATGAAAATTTCATGAATGCACACATAGCATGTAATAGGAATATAAATCACAGAATTAGCACATTCTAACTCATATAACACATAAACAGGTCAAAACACGCAATTCTATGCAAAGGTAAAATCTGGGGTTTCACAATAACACTCTTTAATTCACTTATCTTGCATCCATTCTTGAACACACTATCTAGCATGTTCGGGGTTCTTTTACTTTTAGAGTTCTAAGCACATTAACTACACTTACTAGCTAAGCCAAAGCAAATAAATTACTCAACTACCATTTGAGCTAAAACATGTTCTGTAACACCCCGATCCCTCACGAGACCGGAGCCCTGATCCCAATACCCCAAGTCACTAAAAATGAGGTAAAACGGACAGAGTTTTCCCTGTTTATAGGACTATCTACAAACCTACACTTAGAAGAAATAGCCACAAAACAATATATCAACAACCTTAGACAATCACAAGCTCCATTAACATGACTTTCCAAAACTCTAAGGCCATCTGAGCCTTACAACTATGACAAAATAAAACATACAAGCATGCATTTACTATAAGCCATTGAAATACTATGGCTATTGTTTCGATTATCATACCACTCTAATATTTTCTATTTAACTTTCTTAGATATTAAGTTACCAACCAACGTTAACTTAGTCTCATACGAGCATGCAAGCCAAACTAGGCAACAAGATAAAATACTAGAAGTTATTACAGACCACTGTCATTAGGTGAGCCTTTCTTAGTTATATTAATTACAATCAACTAATATAAACAAGGCACGCAGGCCTCAAAAGAATACATAACTATCACAAATTTACATAGAACAATCAACTAAAGCTAAAACATCCAATCAATGAGACTCTCGAGCTTTCTTTTCCTCAGACTCTGAAGGAACCGAACCTGAAATAGTTAGAAAGAGGGAGTGAGCAAACAACGTTGCTCAGTGAGGGAGGGAAACAGATATCTAGGGAGTTTTGAAAACCTTTCGTGCAATGCAAATAAGCCAAAAAAATCATTAGCAAGACAATTATTAAATCAAATAAATAAAGCTAATATCTATTTCAGAAACTATAACTAAGTAACAAACTATATACAAACAATAGAAGAATAACCAAACAATTAACTAACAACACAAAAATATAACACATAAACAGTGGCACAATCATATGTATCTCTCTAAGGACTTAGGGCCCGAGCAAGAGTTACTTAATTAACAGGATACAAGGCTGATCACGAGTACAAACCATGAAACATGATCCGCGAACCACGAACCACGAGCTACGATATTGATAACAAGAAACCCATAAGCCGGCATCCCTATACACTAAACAGGGTACTCAAGATATAACACCCCCTGTTAATCCTACAACCCAGCTCTCCTAGGGCGGCATCCCTAGCGAGAGGGAATAGCTATGGAGCATGAACAACCACTGGCAAGTCCGTTGTCGCCCAGTGATGACCACCACATCCGTGCTGAATGGTTGCGCAACCACGATAACGATAAGTGTGAGTTTTCACTCAATGATATCTATAATTTCCAAGGAAAACCGATTTGATAGCCATACAAGGAACATTTACAAGACAATTTACAAGCAATATTGGCAAGGTAACAATATAGGCAAGATATACTTATTTTCTAACAAAGTAACCAAGCATTTAAATTCACGAAACTTCACTAACAGGATACACATGTTATCCACTTGCAATTAAACACTTAACTACACAATTATAAGGCAATTACTAGCAATTATTTTCCTTTTCTATAACTAGCCCTTTTTTGTCCAAAACATGCTCATACAAATCGAAACCCAAGCTAACCCCAATCCAATCATTCCATTCTTCTAATGACAATTTATGATCCCCCTAAAAGCCTTGAAAACTCACTTTTAATTACATCTACCACAAAAGCCCCATATATCCTTTGAACTACAACTCCCCAAACCACCCCTCAAATAAATGCCATAAATGTTCATAACCACTATCTAAGCCATCTAAGACTATCCAAAACATTCACATACCTCCCGGGCACAACACTCCTTTATATATGCAAGATTACCCTCAAAATCCAACGTTCACGAAATTCGATAAATTTTATCGTACAACCTTTTTAGCATCCCTAAGGTCTATATCAATCATTAAACTGAGCATCGGGTCACAATTCAAAGGGTCTGTGAGAATAGTGCCTTTCATCTTTTCCTACATTATGTTATTTGCATAAACTAGTAAATCAAGTCATTCAAATCACTAATCTAGTTTTAATATCACCTATGACATGCTTATATATCATATAATTAAGCTTAAACACAAGAATAATCAAAAACCCTAAAAGCTATTATTCATCATCTTTCTCAAAGTATCATTCACCATTTTTAACCAATAAAATTAGGATCTAACTTCAAAAGAGTGCTCTACATACACATTAAGGAGTAATTTAAGCATTTTTAAGCATAGATAAACCATTTCACAATAAATACAAAATCTCAAAGTAAATCCTAACTAGAATCAATGCAAAATATGTTATCTCCCTCACCAAAAATGCTTGTAGAGGGCTTGTAGATGCTCTAGGTTGCTCCAAAACCCTTCAAGTTCAAGCCTAGAGATCAATCTTTGCAAGATTGGTTGAAGTTTTCTCTCCTTTTTTGCTCCATATGGCCGACGGGTTGGTGGTGGTGTTTGGTGATTGCTTTGTTTTTTTTTTCTAAGTTATATGTATATATGTATGCTATAATGTATATATAATATGTATTGTGTAGTGGGACAAAGAATAACAATGCAATCATACTAATTTAAAGTTGAAAATCAATTTCAATTTAACTAGTCCAAAACAATATTTTTAGTATTCATACGGTATGAAAATCAATTTCCTAATGTACTCTCCCGATGTGCTTTGCTATTAAAAATTATGAATTTATGCCCAAAAATTTGTGTATACTGAGGGAAAAATATGAATTGAATAAAATAAAATACTTTAATTTTTACCCCGCGCTCAGGGGTCGTTTTAAAATGATGAAAATAAGTCTATTAAGGGTTTGGAACAAGCTCTTTTTTTTGATAATTCAGTAAAATTTTATTCAAAGAAAAAAAAACACAAAGTACAAGTACAACTAAGGAAAACCAAAAAAGACAAAATACAAATCAATGAAAAAGAAAGAACAAAAAGACAAAAAAGCAAATGAATTACTAGTTAAAGTAATTCAGTAGCCCCCATCGCTCCAAAACATCACGGTTGATAGATGTGTTCTTGAATTTTTTGCTCGCGAGGATTTTGGAGTTGACATCGCTCTGGATAGACTTAAAGATTTGCTCTTCAGTAAAGGCTTCTTCTTTGAAAATACGTCTATTTCTCTCGATCCAAATATGATAAACAGCAGCACAGAGAAAAGTTCTGAAAATCTGGACTTTGGAATCATAACTCCAAATATCAATAGAGCTAGAAATATCCAAAATTTTGGGAATAGTAAACAGTGAACAATCAATGGCAAGTGCTGACAATCCCTGTCTCCATATTCTTCGAGTGAAGGAACATTCAAAAAATAAGTGCTCATTTGTTTCACAGCCCATGTAGCAAAAAACACAATTAGAATTATCTTGAATGCCCCAAGAAACAAGTCTGTACTTAGTTGTCAACTTATTCAAGATTGCAAGCCAAGTGATGAAACTATGTTTAGGGATGCAATTTTTGAACCAAATAAGCTTAAACCAATGAATCTTATCCCTTTTAACTCTAATGTTTTCCCAAGTCTTTTTGAAAGAGAACTTCCCATTAGAAACATGAGCCCAGTTGAAAGTATCATCATCATCATTAGGAGCTAAAGTAACACCAGGGTGGAGATTTGCCAATGCAGGAGGGTGATGAGGCCAAATCCAATTATTGTTATATATGATATCAGCAACTCTAGCATCAAAAGATGGATAGAAGGTGTCTATCCCATAAAGAGTACGAAGATTTCCTGAAAAATGCCAGTTATCATGCCAGAAAAAAGTAGAGCTACCATTACCAATACAGTGAGTAATGAAGGTTTTAGCCAAACATCTGAGTTGCAAGATCTTTCTCCAAGTCCAGCTGCAATCTTTGGGGATAGAGAGAGTCCAAATGCATTTGTCTTTGATGTGGTTCGTCCAAACCCAATTCTCCCAAAGAGAATAACGAGATGAATAAAATCTCCAGAAAAGCTTCAAAAGAGCAGTTTTGTTTGTTTCCTCAATTTTCCGAATATCAAGGCCACCCTCATCAAAAGGTTTACAAACATTAGCCCAGGCAACCTTCGGGCCAACTCCACGCCACAAGAATGCACGAAATTTGCTTTCAATGACAGAAATAACAATGACAAAATAATAGTTAAAATATTTTTATTTGAATTTAATAAATTGAAGTGTCCCTTTAAAGAAAATAAGAAAAGTAGAAGAAAAATAAAACTACTATATAAGTCTAAATGCTAGAATAAACACATTTTACACATATAACACTTAACTGACACAAATTTATATGTAATAAAGTATGATATGCTATATGCTGGGTTCGGGTTGTTACATGTTCAACCTCTAGCACTCATAGTATTTTCACTTAACACTAAAATATAACCATTTGTAGGATGCTCGGGACACGGAGAGGGGACAAGAAATCCACGGCAATGGACTGTCGTGGCTGCAAGGCTAATGGGACGAACCCAACACACACAAGGACCACATTCACACACACATACACATAAAGTTTTAACATGTTCTAGCTAGTTTTAGACACCAAGTTAGTTATATAAACACTTATCTAGCTTTATTTGAACATTAAAACAAACACATTGCATTCAAACATGATTCTTTAAGCAAATATACTATTCATCATCTTCTACCTTTAACACATACAAAACTCTAGCTTAACAACTGTAGAAAGCTTAAAAGTCTACTCTATGATGTCTCTAGATAACATTTCATGCATTAGAAGCTTTAGATAAGCATTTAACAACAATATCATAAAATTACTTCAACAAGAAATCAATTAAAATAGCACAATACCTGATTCCCTCATCTCCCAAAAGCTTAAACACACTAGAAATTGGCTAAATCTCCTTGCAAACACCTTGGTTGAGCTCAAAATCAACAACCCTAACTATTTTCCCCTTTTCTTTTCTTCCTTGAACCCGACGGGTTCTTTTTTTTTGTGTTTTGTTCTTTATGTTATGCTAGTATATGTGTAGGTATATGTATGTATATAATTTAACTAATGGGTTGGGCTTAGTTTTATAGGGTTTTGGCTTATTAATTACAGTTTAAAGCTAGCTAAAACTCTAATGGGCCAAAGATGTTCTTACATGTTACTATTCATTCGGGACACTAACTATTTTGTAACTCACGCTCTGAGCATGTCATGCACTTAATTCCAATGAAAGAATACATTAAATATGATGTATAATGAGGACAAAATATAAAATTCAGAAAATAAAATAGTCAGAAATTCACTCTAGACACGCATTGCACATAAATTTTCAGTAAACAAAGGTAAGATATAAGTCAAATAAGATAAATATGCAAATAGAAAAATTGAATAAATTAAATTAAAGATCTCTCCGGGCTCGGGCATCACATCTACTACTTTCTGTTAGAGATATGCCTTAATGCTATATAGTTAGATGACATATATAGGGCATTTTGAAGTAAATCTGAATGGCATGTTAATTGGATGTTCATATTCTCCGTTTAGTTATATGAATATGTCCTTAATGTTTTTTCTGAGAAGAAGTATATTCTTAAAGTCTTGAGAATTCGACTACATATTTCTTCGACATGATAAATATTCAAAAGTATTCATAGTCCTTAGAGTATTCGACCAGGACTAGAATAATCAAGTACGGACTATTATATTTAGTTACCTTTGATTAACATAGAGATGTTAATGATAAAGGGTAGCGAGCGTTGAGCTACAATGGCATAGGGATGCGATTAACTTACATATGAATGATCGCTTGCGGAACAGATCATTGAAAGTGACCAGAATGACGAAACTACATGACTTTGGATTAATAGTTTATCATTCATTGCAAATTGTGTAAATTAATCATTTGACTTGAGAAATTACGGCTACTGGCTATATCAGGGGCTAAATCTTGCGTTTGGACAATGCTCGCCTTCTTGGAGGGTGAGATACGACCTCTAGCAGTTTAGTCTTGTGATATGAGACCGACAGGTAATTGTTAAAATAGGATTTGTTAACCTCCGACGTGAGGCGATATCCTATGCGATCTAGTGTCAGTCGTCTGAAATGAGAAATCCTCGGCCGGGGTAGTTGAACAATGGAAAGGTGTTTTTCCACATATGTCATATCTCATTCCACCGAAATATATCTATGCATAGAATCGTATAGCGGACTTAATCTTTTCATGGTCCCCACAACGATCGGGACATTTTAATAGAAGGATCGGACTGCACGCTAATTTGCGACTATAAATAGGTTGGTTGGAATTCGACTTCATTACTGTACATATTGTCATGATACATTCGTTGCTAGTGCGTCACTCATGAACATGAAGGTATTCCAAAAAATGGCGGATACATTTTCGGAATCAATCATTTATCGTTGTACGACCATGAACCTAGAAAGTCACATACTTAGGGTATCATGAATAAAGCAATGATGAGCTTGGTATTGAGTTAGAAACACATTAAAGTGTTAACGGTGTGATTTTGGACATTACCGGTTAAGTGGGCCAAAATCATAATTTTTGAAAGTTTTGGAGCCAAAGTATAAATACTGAAAAGTATTGGGGCTTTAGTACAAATAGATTGAGAGGTCAATCTGCAATTAATTATTCTAAAAAGGTTTAAAATTAATTAATGTTTGTCTTCACTAAAAGACAAACAACAACTTGCACAAAAAGACAAATACTAAAGGACAAAAGACAACGTGCACGAAAAGACAAACAACAAGTTGCATGCAAAATTGTCCTTTTTACCCCTCATTGGCCGACCATCAAAGGGAAATTTTGACACTAGGCTTCTTCATATATTTAGATCATGTCACTTGTCATTTGATGAGCAAGTTTGAGCATCTATAAATAGTGGTCATGTCTTCATTCTTTTGTTGTTGCCTTGGCCGAAAATTGCACTTAATTAGAAGCTAGATTTTTCTTTCTTTCTCTTGGTGAATTCGGCCCAAGCTTGTAGAGTTAGAAAAATATTTTGCTTCTTGTTTTAACTCTAAATCACTTAAGCTCTTGGACTTAGGTAAGCTAGCACTACTATTAGTTAGTTGCCCTTTGCTTTTGGATACGCGTGGACCGACTACGACCGTTGCATGTGAGAAGAAGCTTTGCCCAAGTCAAGATCTTTTTCAAGTGTCTACATCTGAGTTCTCCACACGAGGTATTCTTATATTTCGTTTTAAATACATATGTATATGGTTGTATATAGTTGTATATACTTTCATGTATTTTCTTTTTATGTACTAATTACGGATTTACTCTTGAGATTTTTGTAAATACAACTTTTCTACATGCAAAGTTTTTATTGTTATTGTTTCCGCTGTGCTTGCATGTTTTTGTTATTTACATATCTCGAGACGATCCCGTTGCGCTCCCACTTTTGAAGCTGACACCTTTACGCGCCTTCATTTTGAAGCTGACGCCTTTTGCACCTTCATTATGAAGCTGACGCCTTTATTGAGCCTTCAAGTGGTATCAGAGCCACGTTTTTGAAAGTCCGCAATATGTACATTAGATCTAATGTTTTAATGTTTATTGACACGTTTATGCGAAAGATATAAGTTGATTCCATCCCACATGGAAAGATCAACTTTGATTGTAGCGAGCCAAAGTTTTCTATGATCGGACTTGATGATCCCTTTATATGGAGATCTCGATTTACGTGTCATATAGAGACTATATGGCTTGTGAACTCGATTGGTCTTGGAATGCTTGGTTGATGTTAGAGTCAATTCTCTTTCATGCATGTTGTCAAAACATTAATAGAAGATTAGATGGACTTTGTTTATCTTTTGTATATGATGCGTTAAGATGTTTATTGGTTGTTTTTCATTTAGCTTTGATTATCTATGTGATAAGTTTAATCTAGATACAGATGCATAAATGGTGAACTTGATCATGGACTTAACGGATGCCCAGTTTGTAATTGAGACATAAGTCTCATTTTATTTTTCTTGCTTTTGAGAGAACTTTGTAGTGAGGACTATATGTAAATTCTCAAAATGACATGCAAGAAGGCAACCGGATGAATCCAAAGGAGTTGGAGATCTTGAAGACATAGTGATGTGTTTTAAGATATTTTTTCCTTTTTATTCCAAAGTCCATGATCCTCCATCTATACCTGTTGCATGCATTATATTCTATATGTTAATGTATACATGATGAGATCTATTACAAAACTCCCAAATGTGCAAATTAATATTAGATCTGTTGTCCTCCGCTATCCTAGGACTTAATGAACTCAAAACGATCATATTCGGTCTTACCCAAAGGTAGAGGGACATGATTCGTACTAAGTTTAATTAAGTTGTTAGTAGAACATAGTAATATGGTTGTCTTCCAAAATCTAATGGCCAACATAGCCACAAAGGCTTGAGGCTATTGATTCAATTTGCGGGATAACTGTGAGATGGCGGGTCTGGTCTAACTGAATTACTTAATCAACATAGCCACAAAGGTTTGAGACCAAAGTAATTTAGGGACTGAATATGACCATAACCTATTTTATGAAATAGACAACAAAGCATTATTGACTCTTAATGTTTATATTCCAACATAGCCACAAAGGTTTGAGGGATACAAATTATTAAGAGAATTTAGTCACCCACTACCAGATTCTAACGAATTCGCGTTTCTCGTTTTGGGAGTATGAGATTCGATAAAGATAATGGGAGTTACTATTTTTGTAAAGACCATACTTAAATAGTTATGCATTTTTACATCAACTAGCAGTCTTATTTTTTGTACTACTTATGATACGAACCACGCCAACATGTGCCACCCAATACCAAGAATGGTAAAACAAACCCAAGATCTTTTCAAGAATGATGAAAACCGCGACCCTATGCTTAGCAAATCTAGAACCTTGGTATAGTTGAGGACGCCACAAACGAGGATGGAAGTCTCGTTTGATAAGTCAAGGTGAACGCCACAAGAATAATCTTGATAAGTTCAAAAAGTTCTTGAGAACTTATGGAGAATACTCTCACAAATTTAATATCAAAATTGTCTTTCTTTATTATTACAAAAAACAGCCTTATATAGGCAATAACAAATAAGTATCCTACTTGAAAAATGACTCCTAAACCCTAGCCCAAGTAGGAAAAATGTGAATAGTAAGCTAGGTCAAAGAAATAGACTTGGAGCCCAAGAAAGACTCCTATTAACTATTGACGTGAATAGTAACTAAAAAGGAAGCAAACTTGCAGCCCAAGAAAGGCTCCTTTCTAGTGTGAACACCTAACTTGTAGCCCAAGAAAGACTTCTCCCTAGTGTGAACACTTGATAAACTAGAATTCAAATTAAACTAAAAATAAAACTAAGATAGAATTACAAAGAAATCAAATCTTGACTAAATCTTCGAATCTTCTTGAAACTTCTTGAAGAATCTTGAAGTTCTTGAATCTTGAAAATAGAATCTTGACTTGAATTTTTGCTGAAAAATTCGCCCAAAAATGGTTCAACGAACATGGACACCCAAATGGTTCATTGAATGTGGACGTGTATGGGTTCAATGAATGTGGACATGTTGTAGGGCTGGTTCTTGGCTCTCTTTTGGATCAAATTTGATGAATAAAACCAGCCTTTGTCCTCATCAACTTATTTCTGCAGTACATTTATAATGGCTTCTATTTTAAATCCCATTGCCTGTATCCTTGATAAAAATGCTTTAACCAGACCAAACTTTCCCGATTGGTTTCGCAATCTTAAAATTGTTTTTGGGATTGGAAAAGATTGAGTATGTTCTGGATAAGGCCCCTCCTGCTACCTTGCTCTGGGTTGAACATGACTTGAGAACAAAGGCTTATATCCTTGTTTCAATGTCAAATGAACTGCAAAAGCAGCATGGGAATATGTCTGATGCTGCTAGCATGATTCTGGACTTTTAAGAGCTGTATGGTGAGCAAAGTGATGTTACCAAATATGAACTGCAAAAGGAGTTGTTCAGAGCTAGATTGGAATAATGTGGTGATGTCAGCAAGCATGTTCTCAGGATGATTAATCTAATTACTCAACTTGAGATGCATGAGTTTGACATGGACTGTAAGCTACACACGGATCTTATTATGCAGTCCCTCCCACCTTCCTTCAATTAGTTCATTGTGAACTTTCAAATGAACAAACTCTCTGCTTCTCTGCCCGAGCTGGCCAATATGTTGACCACTGCGCAATCACAGTTCAAAGGAAAAGGCAAGGAGATTGTCCTCGTTGATGCCTCTTCTTCTGGGTTTAGACCCAAGAATAGAAAAAGGAGGAAGAACAACAAGAAGAAGAAGGACACTGCTCCTAAGCCTAGTGGGGGTGTTAAGAAGAAAGAAGCCGTCCCTGAAGGGTAGTGTTATCACTGCAAGGTTGATACACATGTTTGCATGTCCTCACAGAGTCTAAATGACAAGATAACGCTTCAGAAGCGTGAGATTGTTCTGAAGGTTAGTAATGGAGTAAGTGTTGCAACCTATGCTAAAGAGAATGTTGAAGTTTGGCTGCCTGCTGGTCATGTTATACATCTGTCAAATGTTTTGTTTGTTCTGAATGCTATTAGGAATATTGTTTCTATTCCTAAACTTGTTTGTGAAAATTATGAATTTTCTTTTATGAACAAGGGCTGTAATATTCATTACCGTAATGAATATATCGGCTCAGCTACTTTGTTGAACGGACTTTATCATTTAAATCTTGATGAATGCATACATGTAACTTCAACTTCCACTTCAAAAGAGAGACAGCCAAAAGATATTCTATTTAATGTGAAACAATTGTGGCACTTGAGACTTGGACATATTACAGAGAAAAAATTAACATGGATGGCTCAAAAATGAACTTATTGATTCATTGGGATGTGAACCCGAGCCTACATGTGAGTCTTGTTGTAACGACCCCGCTAAGCGAATACCCCGAAGGGCAGAGGCACACGGGCGACACACACCAACAACATATTGTCCGCTTTGGGTTACCCCACTGGACCCCTCACGGTTTTGTTCCCCCCGTGTTTCTACGGGAAAACGCGTGTTGTTGAATACAAGGGATAACCCTCCACTATATATTCAATAGTCCGAGCTCGTAACCAACCGATGTGGGATAGTTTACACATATCCGCCCCCATTAGGAGGACCCAGCGCCCTCCCGGGGCACTGATACAAAGGTCGGCCCGCTCTGATACCACTTAATGTAACACCCCGCTAAGCGAATACCCCGAAGGGCAGAGGCACACCAGCGATGCACACCAACAACATATTGTCTGCTTTGGGTTACCCCACTGGGCCCTTCACGATTTTGTTCCCCCCGTGTTTCCACGGGAAAACGCGTGCTGTCGAATACAAGGGAGAAGCCTCCACTATATATTCAATAGTCCCAGCTCGTAACCAACCGATGTGGGATGGATTACTCACACTTGTATTCTCAGGAAAATGACCAAGTCATCATTTGTTGGAAAAGGAACAAGAGCCACTGAATTGTTAGCATTAATACATAGTGATGTATGCGAACCCTTTAGAGAAATGGATCGCGATGGTTATATCTACTTCATAACCTTCACTGATGACTATTCTCGGTATGGTTATGTGTACTTAATGAAGTACAATCTGAGGCTTTCGAAAAATTCAAGGAATTTAAAGTTGAAGTAGAAAACCAAATGGGAAAAAGTATTAAAACCTTGCGATCTGAACGTGGAGATGAATACTTAAGTATCAAATTTCTTGAATATCTTAAACAAGCTGGAATAACTTCACAAACTACTCCACCTGCTACACCTAGGAATCGTACATTGATGGATATGGTACGATCTATGATCAGTTACACTGATCTTTCAATTTCATTGTAGGGGTATACACTTCTTACAGCTATTTACTTGTTGAATAAGGCTCCAACTAAAGTTGTTCCTACTACACCGTTATGAGATGTGGGTTGGTAGGAAACCAAATCTTAATCACATTAGGATTTGGGGTTGTCCCACTTATGTTAAGAAACTTAAGGCGGATAAGTTGGAAGCAAGATCTGACAAAGGAAGATTTGTGGGATATCTTAAGGAGACTAGAGGATATTATTTCTATTTTCCTGATGATCAAAGTGATGAGGACAAAGGCTGGTTTTACTCATCAAATTTGATCCAAAAGAGAGCCAAGAACCAGCCCTACAACATGTCCACATTCATTGAATCGTCCACATTCAATGAACCCATACACGTCCACATTCAATGAACCATTTGGGTGTCCATGTTCATTGAACCATTTTTTGGCAAATTTTCCATCAAAGATTCAAGTCAAGATTCTATTTTCAAGATTCAAGAATTTCAAGATTCTTCAAGAAGTTTCAAGAAGATTTGAAGATTTAGTCAATATTTGATTTCTTTGTAATTCTATCCTAGTTTTAGTTTCAGTTTTAGTTTAATTCCCTATGGATGAATTTAGGTTTTCACACTAGGCAAAAGACTTTCTTGGGCTGCAAGATTCCTAGTTCACACTAGAAAGGAGCTTTTCTTGGGCTGCAAGTTTGCTTCCTTTTTAGTTACTATTCACGTTACTATTCACGTAAATAGTTAATAGGAGTCTTTTCTTGGTCTCCAAGTTTGTTTCCTTTGACCTAGTTACTATTCACGTTTTCCTATTTGAGCTAGGGATTAGGAGTTCTTTTTTCAAATAGGAAACTTATTTGTCTTTGCCTATATAAGGCGGATTTGCATGAAATAAAAGTTAGACAACTTTGATATTAAATTTGTGAGATTATTCACCTTAAGTTCTCAAGAACTTTTTCGAACTTATCAAGATTATTCTTGTGGCGTTCAACTCTGACTTATCAAATGATATCTCCATCCTCGTTTGTGGCATCTTCAACTATACCAAGGTTCTAGCTTTGCTAAGCATAGGGTCGAGGTTCCATCCAATCCTGAAAGGTCTTGGGGTCGTTTGCCATATTTGGTCTTGGGTCGCGACACATGTTGGCATGGTTCGTATCAGTTGGAAATCAGAGCTTAGGTTTATCAGGTTTGCCTATCCTTTTTCTTGTTTTCTTGGTCAATTTAGTGTGTCTAGGTTAGGTTTCAATTTTCTTTCTTGGGTCTTGATTGAGTCTTGCTTTTAATTCCTTTTTCTTTAATTCTTCGTTTTTAGTTGTGTCTAAATTCCGTGTCTTGTTTTCTTTTCAATTCCAAATCTTGTTTTCTTGTCAAATCCATTTCTTGCTTCAATTCTGTTTTCTTGTGCTTCTAAATTTGAATTCTTGTGACTTGCTCATTGTGTTTCGTTTCTGGAAAAGAAAAAGAAAACAGAAAAGAAAAGTCAAGAAAACAAAGAAAAACAAACAAAAACGAAACAAAAAAGATAGTGAAGGTCTGGAAAAAAAAAATTGAATCAGCCTTCAAGACCAAACTTTTCTCAAGGGAAACGACGTTCTGAGCATAACTCACTGTTAAATAGTGAGCACCACCCTCTTTTGACCAAATTCCATCGTTTACTAGGTATTTTTGACCATTTTTGTGTTTTCGCATAGATTTTCTTTAACTTTTTTAATCACTCTAGGTTTCTTTTTCCTTCTTTGTCTAATTCTTGGTTCTAATCTTGTTCCCCATGTCTTAGAGGACTGTTTGCAAAAAAAAAAAAAATTCAAAAAAAAAAAAACGAAAATTCAGATTTTATGACAGATTTGTTTTGCTGCTTGGTTCTTCTTGATAGTGTTGATTAGTTTCAAACGAACTAAAGGGAGAATACGAGAGGAAAAAGGCAGAGTGTGTGAGATTATTAGAGGGTAGAAGCCAAGTTGAATTTGAGTGAAACACGTGAGGGAGTGTTGATTTCAATCATGGGTCATGATCAAGATGATGACATAAATGAAGAAGGTTAACAAGCCGCTGTTCCGAACTTACAGAGATGCATGCTTTGTTGGGAGATATGAGACAAATGATGAGGGCTGAATTTGATCAACTACATGAGAGGATGGCTAGGGTAGAATAGAGAACACCAAGGGTGCAGCCACCAGTTGCTTCAAACGCACCAAGGAGGAACAGGTTGCATCGAAGAGAAATTGAAGTTGTAGATGAATTTGAAGAAGAAGGGATAGATGAGGAACTTGATCGGATGTCAATAGGCAGCAATGGAAGACATAGCCGAGATAGAGAAGCTAGGAACCGAGTTGATAACAATTTGGGAAGCATCAAGATGAAGATTCCTGCTTTTCAAGGAAGGAGTGATCCCGAAGCATATCTTGAGTGGGGGAAGAAGATGGAGTTGGTTTTTGATTAGGAGGCAGAATGGAGATCGTCCTATTGCAACTTGGGATGAGATGAAGAGAGTGATAAGGCGACGTTTTGTACCAAGTCATTACTATAGAGATTTATACCTCAAGCTACAAGGTCTTCATCAAGGTAATAAGAGTGTTGATGAGTATTACAAAGAGATGGAGATGGCTATGATTAAAGCCAATGTGGAGGAAGATCAGGAGGCAACAATGGCCAGATTCTTGAATGGGCAAATCAAGATATTGCTAACACTATTGAGTTGTATTATTATGTGGAATTAGAGGATTTGGTACATATGGCAATTAAAGTGGAGAAGAAACTCAAGAGGGGTGGTACACGACCAAGACAAGCACCACAATACTTGAGTGCATCACCTTTACCTTGGAGGACGAGTTACCCAAAGGATGAAGAAAATCCGTCTACTTCCAAGGCCAAGCCCGAGCTCAAACCATCCACTATTTCCATGACCTCTCAAGGTAATACAACCTCTACTATGACTCGATCTAGTGAGATTCAATGTTTTAAATATCAAGGACGAGGACACATAGCGAGCCAATGCCCAAACAAGCAAGCAATGATAGTCTTGGAAAGTGGTGAGATTGAATCTGAAGACGAAACATATTCTGATGACATGCCTATACTACAGGACACCGCAGTAGGAGTAGAGGAGTTTGGGGTAGATTATGGAGAGATACTTGGACTAGTGGCACGATGAGCCTTGAGATTGCAAGCTAAAGAAGAGGAAGAGGTAGTACAACATAAGAACATCTTTCATGCTCGTTGCCACGTGAAAGATAAGGTATGTAGTGTTATTATTGATAGTGGTAGTTGTACTAACGTTGCTAGTGCTTCTATGGTTGAAAAGCTAGAGCTCAACACAGTTAAGCACCCAGGTCCATATAGATTGCAATGGCATTATTGTGGTGAGGTAAAGGTTACAAAGCAAGTTGTAGTACCATTTCGAATTGGGAAATATGAAGATGAAGTATTGTGTGATGTGGTGCCAATGCATGCTGGACATCTTCTCTTAGGAAGAACTTGGCAATTTGATCGATGTGTGAGGCATGATGGCTTCACCAACAAGTATTCATTCGTATTTGGTCAGCAGACAATCACCCTAGTTCTGATGACACCAAAACAAGTCTATGAGGATCAAGTGAGGTTCAAATATTGAGTGAGCAAAAGAATCTGAGAGATCAAAAGAATATGAGAGAGCAAAAGAATGAGAGTGAAAATAAAAGTAAGGCCGAATCTGGAGAGGAGGTGAGGAGAGAAAAGAGCTCTGCCAAGGAGGTAAAAACAGAGGGAAAACAAAGAATATACGCAAAAGCAAGTGAGGTTAAGAGAGCTTTGATATCAAAACGGCCAATGATTGTACTTTTGTACAAAGAAGCTCTTTTAAACACTAACCAACTTGACCCTGCATTGCCTAGTGTTGTTGGATCTCTCTTGCAGGATTTTGAGGATGTGTTTCCCGATGAGATACCACATGGTCTACTGATGCGAACCAGCCATCCACATTCATTGCACCATTTGGATGAATTTTTCAGCAAAGATTCAAGTCAAGATTCTATTTTCAAGATTCAAGAACTTCAAGATTCTTCAAGAAGTTTCAAGAAGATTTGAAGATTTAGTCAAGATTTGATTTCTTTGTAATTCTATCCTAGTTTTAGTTTTCAGTTTTAGTTTAATTTCCTATGGACGAATTTAGGTGTTCACACTAGGAGAGAGACTTTCTTGGGCTACAAGATTAGGTGTTCACACTAGAAAGGAGCTTTTCTTGGGCTGCAAGTTTGCTTCCTTTTTAGTTACTATTCACGTCACTATTCACGTGAATAGTTAATAGGAGTCTTTTCTTGGTCTCCAAGTTTGTTTCCTTTGACCTAGTTACTATTCACGTTTTTCCTACTTGGGCTAGGGTTTAGGAGTCCTTTTCCAAGCAGGATACTTATTTGTTATTGCCTATATAAGGCACTTTTTGTGATAATAAAGGGAGACAATTCTGAAATTAAATTGTGAGATTATTCTCCTTGAGTTCTCCAAGAGACTCTTTCGAACTTATCAAGGGATTCCTTGTGGCGTTCATCCTTGACTTATCAAGCGGATTTCCATCCCCGTTTGTGGCGTTTTCACCATACCAAGGTTCTTGCTTTTCTAAGCAATGGGTCGCGGTTTCCATCATATTCACTATACCAAGGTTCTTGTCTTGCTAGGCAAAGGGTCGCGGTTCCATCCATTCTTGAAAGATCTTGGGTTTGTTTTACCAATCTTGGTGTTGGGTCTTAGCACATGTTGACCAGGTTCGTATCAGTTGGTAATCAGAGCTTAGGTTTATCAGGTTTGCCTATCCTTTTTTCTTGTTTTCTTGGTCAATTCATGAGTCTAGGTCTAGGTTTCAATTTTCTTTCTTCGTTCTTGATTGAGTCTTGCTGTCAATTCCTTTTCTTGTATCTTGTTTTTCAATTCCGTTTCTTGGTTTCAATTGGCCAAACCCTAAAAGCGTGAACTAGGGTTTCTTGTGCTTCTAAATTTGAATTCTTGTGACTTGCTCATTGTGTTTCGTTTCTGGAAAAGAAAAAAACAGAAAAGGAAAGTCAAGAAAAGAAAGAAAAACAAACAAAAAAACGGAAAAAAAAAGATAGTGAAGGTCTGAAAAAAAATATTTGTTGAATCAGTCTCCAAGACCAAACTTTTCTGAACGGAAACGACGTTCTGAGCATAACTCACTGCTAAGCAGTGAGCACCACCCTCTTTTGGCCAAATTCCATCGTTTACTAGGTGTTTTTGACGATTTTTGTGTTTTCGCATAGATTTTCTTTAACTTTTCTAATCACTCTAGGTTTCTTTTTCCTTCTTTGTCTTAACTCTTGGTTCTAATCTTGTTCCCCACGTCTTAGAGGACTGTTTGAAAAAATAAAAATAAAAAAAAATTCAAAAAAATGAAAATTCAGATTTCGTGACAGATTTGTTACGCTGCTTTGGATCCCTTCTTGATATTCTTGGTTAGTTTTTAGAGAACTTAAAGAAGAATACGAGAGGAAAAAGGCAGAGTGCGTGAGATTAATAGAGGGTAAAAGCCAAATTGAGTTGAGTGAAACACGTGAGGGAGTGAAATTTAATCATGTCTCAAAATCAAGCAGACAACATTAATGAAGGTGTTCAACAACCCGTTGGACAGAACTTACAGATGCAGGCATTGATGGGAGAGATGAGACGAATGATGAGGGCTGAATTTGATCAACTACATGAGAGGATGGCTAGGGTAGAACAGAGAACACCAAGGGTGCAGCCACCAGTTGCTCCAAAAGCACCAAGGAGGAACAGGTTGCATCGAAGAGAAATTGAAGTTGTGGATGAATTTGAAGAAGAAGGATATGAGGAACTTGATCGGATGTCAATAGGCAGCAATGGAAGACATAGCCGAGATAGAGAAGCTAGGAACCGTGTTGATAACAATTTGGGAAGCATCAAGATGAAGATTCCTGCTTTTCAAGGAAGGAGTGATCCTGAAGCATATCTTGAGTGGGAGAAGAAGATGGAGTTGGTTTTTGATTGTCATAACTATGCTGAACTGAAAAAGGTAAAACTTGCTGTAATTGAATTTACTGATTATGCTATTGTTTGGTGGAATCAGTTGTGCATCAATAGGAGGCGGAATGGAGATCGTCCTATTACAACTTGGGATGAGATGAAGAGAGTGATGAGGCGACGATTTGTACCAAGTCATTACTATCGAGATTTATACCTCAAGCTACAAGGTCTTCATCAAGGTAATAAGAGTGTTGATGAGTATTACAAAGAGATGGAGATGGCTAAGATTAAAGCCAATGTGGAGGAAGATCGAGAGGCAACAATGGCCAGATTCTTGAATGGGCTAAATCAAGAGATTGCTAACACTATAAAGTTGCATCATTATGTGGAATTAGAGGATTTGGTGCATAAAGCAATTAAAATGGAGAAGCAACTCAAGAGGGGTGGTACACGACCAAGACAAGCACTGCAATACTTGAGTGCATCACCTTCACCTTGGACGACAAGTTACCTAAAGGATGAAGAAAATCCGTCTACTTACAAGGCCAAGCCCGAGCTCAAAACATCCACTATTGCCATGACCTCTCAAGGTAATACAACCTCTACTATGACTCGATCTAGTGAGATTCAATGTTTTAAATATCAGGGACAAGGACACATAGCAAGCCAATGTCCAAACAAGCGAGAAATGGTAGTCTTGGAAAGTGGTGAGATTGAATCTGAAGACAAAACATATTCTGATGACATGCCTATTTTAGAGGACACCAAAGTAAGCGAAGAAGAGTTTGGGGCAGATTATGGAGAGATGCTTGGACTAGTGGCACGACGAGCTTTGAGCTTGCAAGCTGAAGAAGAGGAAGAAGTAGTGCAACATGAGAACATCTTTCATACTCGCTGCCACGTGGAAGATAAGGTATGTAGTGTTATTGATGGTGGTAGTTGTACTAATGTTGCTAGTGCTTCTATGGTTGAAAAGCTAGGGCTCAACACAGTTAAGCACCCACGTCCATACAAACTGCAGTGGCTGAATAATTGTGGTGAAATAGGGGTTACAAAGCAGGTTGTTGTACCGTTTCGAATTGGAAAGTATGAAGATGAGGTATTGTGT
Organism: Ehretia macrophylla; assembly: GCA_037974665.1. Taxonomy (NCBI): domain Eukaryota; kingdom Viridiplantae; phylum Streptophyta; class Magnoliopsida; order Boraginales; family Ehretiaceae; genus Ehretia; species Ehretia macrophylla. The sequence continues at coordinate 63,616,021 of CM075771.1, read as the reverse complement.
GATGTGGTAACAATGCATGCTGGACATCTACTCTTAGGAAGACCGTGGCAATTTGATCGACATGTGCAGCATGATGGCTTCACCAATAAGTGCACATTCATGTTCAATCAGCGGTCAATCACTCTAGTTTCCATAACACCAAAAAAAGTTTATGAGAGTGAACAAAAGAATTTGAGAGAACAAAAGAATTTGAGTGAGCAAAAGATTGAGAGTGAAAAGAAAAAAAGTAAGGTCGAATTAGGAAAGGTAGAGAGGAAAGAAAAGAATTCAACCAATGAGGTAAAAATAGAGGGAAAGCAAAGAAATTTTTATGCAAAAGCAAGTGAGGTTAAGAGAGCTTTGATTTCAAAAAGGCCAATGATTATACTTATGTACAAAGAGGCTCTTTTAAACACTAACCAACTTTACTCTGCATTGCATAGTGTTTCTTTCTTGCAGGATTTTGAGGAAGTGTTTCCTGCGGATGTACCACATGGTCTACCACCTAGGCTGGTCTTTAAACCTGGTGGATTTGAGGACAAATCCTTCTCAAGAGGGGGGGAATGATGCGAACCAGCCATCCACATTCATTGCACCATTTGGATGAATTTTTCAGCAAAGATTCAAGTCAAGATTCTATTTTCAAGATTCAAGAACTTCAAGATTCTTCAAGAAGTTTCAAGAAGATTTGAAGATTTAGTCAAGATTTGATTTCTTTGTAATTCTATCCTAGTTTTAGTTTTCAGTTTTAGTTTAATTTCCTATGGACGAATTTAGGTGTTCACACTAGGAGAGAGACTTTCTTGGGCTACAAGATTAGGTGTTCACACTAGAAAGGAGCTTTTCTTGGGCTGCAAGTTTGCTTCCTTTTTAGTTACTATTCACGTCACTATTCACGTGAATAGTTAATAGGAGTCTTTTCTTGGTCTCCAAGTTTGTTTCCTTTGACCTAGTTACTATTCACGTTTTTCCTACTTGGGCTAGGGTTTAGGAGTCCTTTTCCAAGCAGGATACTTATTTGTTATTGCCTATATAAGGCACTTTTTGTGATAATAAAGGGAGACAATTCTGAAATTAAATTGTGAGATTATTCTCCTTGAGTTCTCCAAGAGACTCTTTCGAACTTATCAAGGGATTCCTTGTGGCGTTCATCCTTGACTTATCAAGCGGATTTCCATCCCCGTTTGTGGTGTCTTCACCATACCAAGGTTCTTGCTTTTCTAAGCAACGGGTCGCGGTTTCCATCATATTCACTATACCAAGGTTCTTGTCTTGCTAGGCAAAGGGTCGCAGTTCCATCCATTCTTGAAAGATCTTGGGTTTGTTTTACCAATCTTGGTGTTGGGTCTTGGCACATGTTGACCAGGTTCGTATCATCTACCACCAAGGCTAGTCTTTGAACTTGGAGGATTTGAGGAAAAATCCTTCTCAAGAGGGGGGGAATGATGAGGACAAAGGCTGGTTTTACTCATCAAATTTGATCCAAAAGAGAGCCAAGAACCAGCCCTACAACATGTCCACATTCATTGCATAATCCACATTCAATGAACCCATACATGTCCACATTTAATGAACCATTTGGGCGTCCATGTTCGTTGAACCATTTTTGGGTGAATTTTCCAGCAAAGATTCAAGTCAAGATTATATTTTCAAGATTCAAGAACTTCAAGATTCTTCAAGAAGATTTGAAGATTTAGTCAAGATTTGATTTCTTTGTAATTCTATCCTAGTTTTAGTTTAGTTCCCTATGGACGAATTTAGGTGTTCACACTAGGAAAAAGACTTTGTTGGGCTGCAAGATTAGGTGTTCACTCTAGAAATGACCTTTTCTTGGCCTCCAAGTTTGCTTCCTTTTTAGTTACTATTCATATTACTATTCACGTGAATAGTTAATAGGAGTCTTTTCTTGGTCTCTAAGTTTGTTCCCTTTGACCTAGTTACTATTCACGTTTTCCTATTTGAGCTAGGGTTTAGGAGTTCTTTTTTCAAATAGGAAACTTATTTGTCTTTGCCTATATAAGGCGGATTTGCATGAAATAAAAGTTAGACAAGTTTGATATTAATTTTGTGAGATTATTCACCTTAAGTTCTCAAGAACTTTTTCGAACTTATCAAGATTATTCTTGTGGCGTTCAACTCTGACTTATCAAACGAGATCTCCATCCTCGTTTGTGGCGTCCTCAACTATACCAAGGTTCAAGCTTTGCTAAGCATAGGGTTGCAGTTCCATCCAATCCTGAAAGGGCTTGGGGTCGTTTGCCATATTTGGGGTTGGGTCGCGTCACATGTTGGCGTGGTTCGTATCACAAAGGATATTGATTAGCCGAGATGCCTTCTTTCTTGAAAAAGAGTTTGTTCAAGATGGAGGCAATTGGAGGAAAATAAGAATTGAAGAAGAGTCTTCTGAACCACAAAAATGATCAAAGTCATGATCCTGAACCAATTCAACAAGATCCAGAACCAGTCATCATACAAGGACCTTGTAGATCTAGTAGAATATCCCGTCCTCCAAAGAGATATGGTTATCTTCTTGAGGAAACACATGAGTTGTTTGTGGTTAAGGATAAAGATCATTTCAATGATCCTACTGATTATGAGGAAGCAATACAAGATATTGATTCCGAGAAATGGAGGCAGGCTATGCAAACAGAGATAGATTCCATATATTCAAATGATGTTTGGACCTTAGTTGGTCGACCTGAAGGTATTATACCTATAGGTTGTAAATGGGTCTTCAAAAGGAAACTTGGAATAGATGGAAATGTGGAAACTTATCAAGCAAGGCTGGTTGCGAAAGGTTTTCGTCATAAACAAGGTGTTGATTATGACAAAACTTTTTCACCAGTTGCCATTCTTAAGTCCATCCGCATCATGCTTGCTATTGCAGCACACTATGATTATGAGATCTGGAAAATGGATGTTAGAACTGTGTTCCTGAATGGCTATCTTGAGGAATATATCTATATGGAATAGCCTGAAGGTTTTAAATCCAACAAAGATCAATTGTGAAGCTTTAAAATATCAATATATGGTCTAAAGCAAGCCTCTCATTCTTGGAACATCAGATTTAGTAATGAGATTAAAAAGATTGGTTTCATTAGAAATGCAAATGAACCTTTTGTATACAAGAAGATTAGTAGGAGTATGACTACATTTTTGATTCTGTATGTTGATGACAATCATGGGAAATGATGTTGGATAGATAATGTCCACTAAGATTTGGTTGAATAGCAAGTACTCCATGAAAGATATGGGAGAAGCCTCTTATATCTTAGGGATTCATGTCTATAGAGATAGAACGAAAAGATTGATTGGTTTGTCTCAAAGTCTATACATAGAACGAGTATTGAAGAAATTCAATATGGAGAGTTCTAACAAAGGTCTTCTGTCGATCCGGCATGGAGTACATCTTTCCAAGAACATGTCTCCCAAGTTCGAGGATGAAAGGCAATGTATGGAGCGTGTGCCTTATGCTTCGGCTGTTGGCAGTCTCATGTATGCCATGCTATGTACAAGGCCTGATATTGCATATACTATAAGCCTTGTGAGTAGATATCAGTCCAATCCAAGAGTCTTCTGATGTAGCAAAGGAAACTGTTTGGATGAGGAAGTTCTTGTTAGAGCTAGAAGTGGTTCCTTCCATCGAGTTGCCGATACCACTGTATTGTGACAACAATTTCCCTATTGCACAAGCTAAGGAACCTAAATCTCATCAAAAGTCCAAACACATAGAAAGGCGTTTTCATATCATTTGAGAGATAGTTGCTCGAAAAGATATAAGTCTGCAGAAAGTTCCTACATTAGGGAAAGTAGCTAACCCACTTACTAAGCCCATGAGTCAATCGAAATTAGAACTTCATCTTGAAAAGATGGGGATGCGATACCATGTACATATGCGCTGAAGGCTATATTCTATAGCATTAGTGCAAGTGAGAGATTGTTAGAGGTATCCCCTAATGCTATATAGTTAGATGACATATATGGGGCATTTTGATGTAAATATGAATGGCATGTTAATTGGATGTTCATATTCTCCGTTCAATTATATGAATATGTCCTTAATGTTTTCTAAGAAGAAGTATATTCTTAAAATGTTGGGAATTTGACTGCATATTTCTTCGACATGATAAACATTCAAACGCATTCATAGTCCTTAGATTATTCGACCAAGACTAGAATAATCAAGTACGAACTATCATATGTAGTTACCTTTGATTAACATAGAGATGTTAATGATAAGCGGTAGCAAACGTTGAGCTACAACATCATAGGGATGCGATTAACTCACATATGAATGATCCTCGATTGAACGGATCATTGAATGTGACCGGAATGACGAAACTACATGACTTTGGATTAATAGTTTGTCATTCGTTGCAAATTGTGCAAATTAATCCTTTGACTTGAGAAATTGCAGTTGCTGGCTATATCAGGGGCTAAATCTTGCATTTGGACAATGCTCGCCTTCTTTGAGGGTGAGTTACGGCCTCTTGCAGTTTTGTCTTGTGATATGAGAGCGATCGATAATTGTCAAATTAGGATCTGTTAACCTCCAACAATGAGGCAATGTCCTATGCGATCTAGTGTCGGTCGTTTGAAATGAGAAATCCTTGACTGGGGTAGTTGAACGATGGAACGGACTTAATCATTTCATGGTCCCCACAACGATCAGGATATTTTAATAGAAGGATCGGACTGCACGCTAATTTGTGACTATAAATAGATTGGTTGGAATTGGACTTCATTACTGTACATTTTGTCATGATACGTTCATTGCTAGCGCATCACTCATGAACATGAAGGTATTCCGAAAATTGGTTGAGACATTTTTGGAATTGATCCTTTATCGCTATAACGTCATGAACCTAGAAAGTTACACACTTACGGTATCATGAATAAAACAATGTTGAGCTTGGTATTGAGTTGGAAACACGTTAAAGTGTTAACGGTGTGATTTTGGACATTATCGGTTAAGTGGGCCAAAATCATAATTTTCAAAAGTTTTGGGGACAAAGTATAAATACTAAAAAGTATTGGGGCTTTAGTGCAAATAGATTGAGGGGTCAATTTGTAATAAATTATTCTAAAAGGCTTTGGAATTAATTAGACAAACAACAACTTGCACAAAAAGACAAAACACTAAAGGACAAAGGATAACTTGCACAAAACGACAAACAACAAGTTGTATGCAAAATTGTCCTTTTTACCCCTCCTTGGCCGACCATCAAAGGAAATTTTGACACTTGGCTTCTTTATATATGATTTTTCTCTCTTTCTCTTGGTGAATTCGGCCCAAGCTTGTAGAGTTAGAAAAATATTTTGCTTCTTGTTTTAACTCTAAATCACTTAAGCTCTTGGACTTAACTAAGCAAGCACTACTATTAGTTAGTTGTCCTTTGCTTTTGGATACCTGTGGACTGACTAGGACCTTTGCACGTTCGAAGGAGCTTTGCCCGAGTCAAGACCTTCTTCAAGTGTATACATCCGAGTTCTCCCCACGAGGTATTCTTATATTTCATTTTAAATACATATGTATATAGTTGTATATACTTTCATGTATTTTCTTTTTATGTACTAGTTACGGATTTACTCTTGAGATTTTTGTAAATACAACTTGTCTACATGCAAAGTTTATATTGTTATTGTTTCCACTGCACTTGTGATGCGAACCAGCCATCCACATTCATTGCACCATTTGGATGAATTTTCCAGCAAAGATTCAAGTCAAGATTCTATTTTCAAGATTCAAGAACTTCAAGATTCTTCAAGAAGTTTCAAGAAGAATTGAAGATTTGGTCAAGATTTGATTTCTTTGTAATTCTATCTTAGTTTGAGTTTTAGTTTAATTTGAATTCTAGTTTATTACCTAGAGTCCAATATGGACAAAATTAGGTGTTCAGACTAAGAAGGAGTCTTTCTTGGGCTCCAAAAAAATGAGACTTTCTTGGGCTCCAAGGAAATGAGTCTTTCTTGGGCTCCAAGTCTACTTCTTTGACCTAGTTATTATTTATGTCACTATTCATGTTAGGGTTTAGGAGTTCTTTTTCAAATAGGAAACTTATTTATTCTTTGCCTATATAAGGTTGATTGTTATGAAATAAAAGTAAAATGTTATTGACTATTAAATTGTGAGATTATTCTCCTTTGAGTTCTTCAAGAGACTCTTTCGAACTTATCAAGGGATTCCTTGTGGCGTTCACCCTCGACTTGTCAAGCGTATTTCCATCCCCATTTGTGGCGTCTTCATCATACCAAGGTTCTTGCTTTGCTAAGCAACGGGTCGCGGTTTCCATCATTCTCAATTATACCAAGGTTCTTGCTTTGCTAAGCAACGGGTCGCGGTTTCTATCATTCTTGAAAAGATCTTGGGTTTGTTTTACTATTTTTGGTGTTGGGTCTCGGCACATGTTGACCAGGTTCGCATCAGTTGGTAATCAAAGCTTAGGTTTATCAAGTTTGTCTTTCCTTTTCTTGTTTTATTGGTCTTTTTTGTGTATCTAGGTTTAGGTTTTAAGTTTCTTTCTTTATTCTTGATTGATTCTTGTTGTCAATTCCATTTTTTGCCTTGCTTCAATTCTGTTTTAGGTTGTCTTAAATCCGTTCTTGCTTTCAATTTCGTTTTTGTCTTGTGTCAATTCCGTGTCTTGAGTCTTGTATTCCGTTTCTTGAGTCTTGTTTTTCAATTCCGTTTCTTGGTTTCAATTGGCCAAACCCTAGAAACGTGAACTAAGGATTCTTGTGCTTCTAAATTTGAATGCTTGTTATTTGGTCATTGGTTTCGTTTCTGAAAACTCAAGAAAAGAAAAGAAGAACGAAAAAACAGTCCAGAAAAGATAGAAAAAAAAAAAAAATAGAGGCAGAAATTATTTGTGGTTGAATTAGCCCGCGAAACCAAACGTTTCTGACGGAAAACGGCGTTCTGAGCAGAACCCATAGATTTGCTATGGGCACCACCCTCTTAAGGCCAAATTCCATTGTCTACTAGGAGTTATAGGCGTTTTTTGTGTTTTTGAATAGGTTTTCTTTAACTTTTCTTATTTCTCTAGGTTTCTTTTTCTAGATTTGTCTTAGTTTTATTGTTCTAATCTTTTTTCCACGTCTCAGAGGCCTGTTTACAAAAAAACAAAACGAGAAAAAAAAAATCAGAATCCGTAACAAGAACATTATAATCGTTTGGTTTGTTTATCATCTTGGATCCTTATTGTTTTGTTAGTTTCTAAAGAGCTTAAAGAACAATACGAGAGGAAAATGGAAGTGTGTGAGAGTATTAGAGGGCAAAAGCCAATTGACTTGAGAGAAACATGTGAGGGAGTTTAATTTCAACCATGTCTCAAACTCAAGGGAACAACACAAACGAAAAAAGTCAACAAGCCGCTGTTCCGAACTTACAGATACAAGCTTTGTTGTGAGAGATGAGACGGATGATGCAAGTAGAACTTGACCAACTACATGAGAGGTTGGATAGGGTTAAAGAGAGAGCACAAAGGGCACATCCCCAAGTTGCTCTAAACGCACAAAGGAGGAACAGGTTGCACAGAGGAGTTGAACTGTTTCTCGAGGACATACCACATGGTCTACCACCAAGGCTGGTCTTTGAGCCTAGTGCATTTGTGGACAAATCCTTCTCAAGAGGGGGGGAATGATGCGAACCAGCCACCCACATTCATTGCTCCATTTGGATGAATTTCCAGCAAAGATTCAAGTCAAGATTCTATTTTCAAGATTCAAGAACTTCAAGATTCTTCAAGAAGTTTCAAGAAGATTAAGAATTGGTCAAGTTTTGATTTCTTTGTAATTCTATCTTAGTTTGAGTTTTAGTTTAATTTGAATTCTAGTTTATTGCCTAGAGTCCAATATGGAAAAAATTAAGTGTTCACACTAGGAAGGAGACTTTCTTGGGCTCCAAGGAAAGGAGTCTTTCTTGGGCTCTAAGTCTACTTCTTTGACCTAGTTACTATTCACATCACTATTCACAAAACACTATTCATGTCACTATTCATGTTAGGGTTTAGGAGTTCTTTTCCAAATAGGAAACTTATTTGTTCTTTGTCTATATAAGGCTGATTGTCATGAAATAAAAGTAAGACGCTTTTTACTATTAAATTGTGGGATTATTCTCCTTTGAGTTCTCCAAGAGACTCTTTCGAACTTATTAAGGGATTCCTTGTGGCGTTCAACCTCAACTTATCAAGCGGATTTCCATCCCCGTTTGTGGCGTCTTCACCATACCAAGGTTCTTGTTTTGCTAAGCAACGGGTCGTGGTTTCCATCATTCTCAATTATACCAAGGTTCTTGTTTTGCTAAGCAATGGGTCGTGGTTTCCATCCATTCTTGAAAAGATCTTGGGTTTGTTTTACCATTTTTGGTATTGGGTCTCGGCACATGTTGACCAGGTTCGTATCAACTTGCATGTTTTTGTTATTTACATATCTCGAGACGATCCCGTTGCATTCCCGCTTTTGAAGCTGACGCCTTTACGCGCCTTCATTTTGAAGCTGACGCCTTTTGCGCCTTCATTATGAAGCTGACACCTTTATTGCACCTTCACTTTCAGCTACCTTGTTGCCTTTCATTGTGCTGATTGTGTTTCTTAAAACACAATAAATAAATAAAACATAAATTGTAGAATACACACAAATGCAAAAAAAATGCATATACAACCACATGTACCCAAGGAATTATAGTAAACAATGAAGTCTTTATAACAACAAATACATATGAAAACCACTAGAATCTACTCAGTCTTTATAACAACAAATACATATATAATTAGATTTGCGCTATATCCAAACTACCCCATTGAAAGATTGATATCTGAGATTGCACATAATGAATCAAAAGTACGCAACGGAAGAATCTATGAAATACAATTTTTCAAAGCATATAAGACATTCTGATACGAACCACGCCAACATGTGACGCGACCCAACACCAAATATGGAAAACGACCCCAAGACCTTTCAGGAATGGATGGAACCGCAACCCTATGCTTAGCAAAGCTAGAACCTTGGTATAGTTGAGGACGCCACAAACGAGGATGGAGATCTCGTTTGATAAGTCAGAGTTGAACGCCACAAGAATAATCTTGATAAGTTCGAAAAAGTTCTTGAGAACTTAAGGAGAATAATCTCACAAATTTAATATCAAAGTTGTCTTCTAATTATTTCTTGCAAATCAGCCTTATATAGGCAAAGAACAAATAAGTTTCCTAATTAGAAAAGACTCCTAAACCCTAGCTGAAATAGAAAAATGTGAATAGTAACTAGGTCAAAGGAAACAAACTTGGAGACCAAGAAAAGACTCCTATTAACTATTCACGTGAATAGTGACGTGAATAGTAACTAAAAAGGAAGCAAACTTGCAGCCCAATAAAAGCTCCTTTCTAGTGTGAACACCTAATCTTGCAGCCCAAGAAAGTCTATTTCCTAGTGTGAACACCTAAATTTGTCCATAGGGAATTAAACTAAAACTGAAAACTAAAACTAGGATAGAATTACAAAGAAATCAAATCTTGACTAAATCTTCAAATCTTCTTGAAACTTCTTGAAGAATCTTGAAGTTCTTGAATCTTGAAAATAGAATCTTGACTTGAATCTTTGTTGGAAAATTCGCCCAAAAGGGTCAAAGAATGAGGACTCCTAGTTGGCTTTCTTGTGGATCTACTTGGAGGAGTAACACCAGCCCTTCTTCATCTCTACTAGCCAACGCACTTTCCTCTTGTTGTAGAACTTTCTCAACCAAATTATTCAGCTCTTCCTTGAACCTTTTAGCGCGAGCTCTTGTCACTGGACCAACTGGCACTTACATTGAATCTGGAACATTCCTAACAGCCTTGATGTCCTCATCATTCCCCTCCTCTTGAGAAGGATTTTCCCTCAAATTGTCACCTATATCAAAAGGACTTAAATCAGTAACATTGAAAGTAGCACTAACACTGTACTCACCTAGCAAATCAAGTCTGTAGGCATTATCATTGATCCGCTCGAGGACTTGAAAAGGACCATTTCCTCTAGGTAGCAACTTAGAACGTCGTTGTGCTGGAAATCTTTCTTTCCTCATGTGTACCCACACCCAATCTCTAGGCTCAAAGACCAGCTTGCGACGTCCCTTGTTAGCTTGCTTGATATATTGTTCAGTTCTTCTCTCTATGTTGAGGCGTGCTCGCTCATGGAGTTGTTTCACAAATTCTGCCTTCTACTTACCAAGTAAGTCCACCTGCACAGACACAGGTAAAGATGATAAATGCAAAGGAGTTAAAGGATTAAAACCATAAACAATTTCAAAAGGTGAAAGCTTAGTAGCAGAATGAACAGTACGATTATATGCAAACTCAACATGTGGTAAACAATCTTCCCAAGTCTTAATGTTCTTACTTATGATAGCCCTCAATAATGAAGATAAAGTCCTATTAACTACTTCTGTTTGACCATCAGTTTGAGGATGACAAGTTGTAGAAAACAAAAGTTTTGTCCCTAGCTTGCCCCACAAAGTCTTCCAAAAGTAACTTAAGAACTTAGCATCACGATCTGAAACAATTGTCCTAGGCATACCATGCAACCTAACAATCTCCCTGAAGAACAAATTTGCAACATTAGAAGCATCGTCAGTCTTATGACAAGGGATAAAATGAGCCATCTTAGAAAATCTATCCACAACAACAAAAATTGAATCATTTCCACGCCTACTCCTAGGTAAACCCAAAACAAAATCCATTGAAATATCAATCCAAGGTGAACTAGGGATAAGTAGTGGTGTGTACAATCCATGTGGCTGAACCTGAGACTTAGCTTGCCTACAAGTAACACATCTTCCACAAGTTCTCTCGACATCCCTTTTCATGTATGGACAATAAAAGTGCTCTTGCAAACTAGCTAAAGTCTTAACAACACTAAAGTGTCCCATAAAACCACCACCATGGGATTCCCTAACTAACAAGTCTCTTAAAGAACAGTTAGGCACACACAACTTATTTTCTCTAAACAAAAACCCTTCATGCCTATAGAACTTACCTTCTGCAGATTTCTCACTAGCACTATAAACTTCACTAAAGTCGTGGTCATCTTGATATAGGTCCTTAATATGCTCAAAACCCAGAAATTTAGCATCAAGAGTAGAGATTAAGGCATACCTTCTTGACAATGCATCTGCAACCACGTTTTCCTTACCTTGTTTATAGCAAATGACATATGGAAAAGTCTCAATGAACTCAACCCACCTAGCATGTCTCTTATTCAGCTTGTGTTGACCCTTTAAATGCTTCAAGGATTCATGATCTGTATGAATTACAAACTCCTTTCGCCATAGGTAGTGCTGCCATGTCTCCAAAGCTCGAACCAAAGCATACAACTCTTTGTCATAGGTTGGGTAGTTAAGTGCAGCCCCACTAAGCTTCTCGCTAAAGTATGCAAGGGGTCTTCCTTCTTGCATAAGAACAGCTCCTACACCTACACCTGAAGCATCACATTCAATTTCAAACGTTTTAGTGAAATTAGGTAAAGCAAGTAAAGGAGCATGAGTAAGCTTGTATTTAATAAGCTGAAACGCCTTCGCTTGATCTTCACCCCATTTGAACCCAACGTTTTTCTTGATAACTTCAGTGAGTGGTGCTGCGATGGTGCTAAAATCTTTCACGAACCTCCTGTAAAAGCCAGCAAGTCCATGGAAACTTCTAACATCACCTACACTTGAGGGGGTTGGCCATTCTTGGATGGCTTTGATCTTCTCTTCATCAACCTCAATACCTTTAGTACTAACAACAAAACCTAGGAAAACAAGCTTATCCGTGCAAAAAGTACACTTTTTGAGGTTAGCATACAACTTCTCCTTTCTAAGGACATCCAAAACTGAATTTAAATGTGAAACATGTTCATGCAAACTCTTGCTATAAACCAGAATATCATCAAAATAAACAACAACAAATTTACCAATGAAAGCACGCAAAACATGATTCATTAAGCGCATGAAAGTACTAGGTGCATTAGTTAATCCAAAAGGCATGACTAACCACTCATACAATCCATATTTAGTTTTAAATGCTGTTTTCCATTCATCTCCTTCTTTCATTCTTATCTGACGGTATCCACTTTTAAGATCAATCTTAGAAAACACACAAGAACCATGCAACTCATCTAACATATCATCTAAGCGAGGAATAGGATGTCTATACTTTACTGTTATGTTATTGATGGCTCTGCAATCAACACACATCCTCCATGTCCCATCCTTCTTAGGCACTAAAATTACAGGAACTGCACAAGGACTCATGCTTTCTCTCATGTACCCTTTCTCCAGCAACTCTTCGATTTGCCTTTGAAGCTCCTTCGTCTCCTCTGGATTGCTCCTATAAGCTGGACGATTTGGAATTGAGGCTCCAGGTACGAAATCTATCTGATGTTCAATTCCTCGAAAAGGTGGTAGACCATGTGGTATCTCATCGGGAAACACATCCTTAAAGTCCTGCAAGAGAGAAACAACAACACTAGGCAATGCAGAGTCAAGTTGGTTAGTGTTTAAAAGAGCCTCTTTGTACATAAGTACAATCATTGGCCTTTTTGAAATCAAAGCTCTCTTAACCTCACTTGCTTTTGCATAGAAATTTCTTTGTTTTCCCTCTATTTTTACCTCCTTGGCCGAATTCTTTTCTCTCCTCACTACCTTTCCAGATTCGGCCTTGCTTTTGTTCTTTTCATTCTCAATCTTTTGCTCACTCAAATTCTTTTGATCACTCAAGTTATTTTGATCACTCAATTTTTGTAACCTCACTTGATCCTTATAGACTTGTTTTGGTGTCATTAGAACTAGAGTGATTGTCCGTTGATTGAACATGAATGAGTACTTGTTGGTGAAGCCATCATGCTGTACACGTCGATCAAATTGCCATGGTCTTCCCAAAAGAAGATGACGTGGATGCTTAATTGTTGTAAGCCCTAGCTTGTCAACCATTGAAGCACTAGCAACGGTAGTACAACTACCACCATCAATAATAACACTACATACCTTATTTTTCACGTGGCAGCGGGTATGAAAGATGTTCTCACGTTGCACTACTTCTTCCTCCTCTTTAGCTTGCAAGCTCAAAGCTCGTCGTGCCACTAATCCAAGCATCTCTCCATAATCTGCCCCAAATTCCTCTTCTTCACCTACTTCGGTGTCCTCTAGTATAGGCATGTTATCAGATTGTGTTTCCTCTTCAGACTCAATCTCCCCACTTTCCAAAACTACCATTGCCCTCTTGTTTGGACATTGGCTAGCTATGTGCCCTCGTCCCTGACATTTAAAGCATTTAATATCACTAGAACGAGTTGTAGGAGGGGCTGTTTTACCTTGAGAAGTCGTGGCATGGGTGGATGTTTTGGGCTCAGGCTTGACCTTGGAAGTAGTCGAACTCTCCTCCTTTCTTGGGTAACTCGACCTCCAAGGTGATGCACTTGAGTGTTGCGGGGCTGGCCTTGGTCGTGAACCACCCCTCTTCAATTGCTTCTCCACCTTAATTGCCATATGCACTAAATCTTCTAACTCAACATAATGATGCAACTCAATGGTGTTAGCAATTTCTCTATTCAGCCCATTCAGAAATCTAGCCATTGTCGCCTCCCGATCTTCCTCTACATTGGCTCTAATCATAGCCATCTCCATCTCTTTGTAATAATCATCCACACTTTTATTACCTTGATGAAGACCTTGCAGCTTGAGGTATAAGTCCCTATAATAATGACTGGGTACAAATCGCCTCCTCATTACTCTCTTCATCTCATCCCAAGTTGCCACAGGATGTTCTCCATTCCGCCTCCTATTGAGACACAATTGATCCCACCACACAATAGCATAATCAGTAAATTCAATGGCAGCAAGCTTTACCTTTTTCAACTCGGAATAGTTGTGGCAATCAAACACCAACTCAATCTTCTTTTCCCATTCAAGATAGGCTTCCGGATCACTCCTTCCTTGAAACGCAGGAATCTTCATCTTGATGCTTCCTAAGTTGCTATCAACTCGATCAACACGATCCCTAGCCTCTCTATCTCGACCATCTCCCCTATTGATGCCCACCGAAACTCTATCAAACTCTTCATCTAAACCTTCCTCATTGATCTCATCAACATCTTCAACTCTTTGCTGCAATCTTATCCTTGGTGCATTTGGAACAACTGGTGGTTGCACCCTTTCCGGCCTCTGTTCTACCCTATCCAACCTCTCATGAATATGCTCCAATTCAGCCCTCATCATTCGTCTCATCTCTCCCATCAATGCCTGCATCTGTAAGTTCTGTCCAACGGGTTGTTGAACACCTTCATTAATGTTGTCTGCTTGATTTTGAGACATGATTAAATTTCACTCCCTCACGTGTTTCACTCAACTGAATTTGGCTTTTACCCTCTAATATTCTCACACACTCTACCTTTTTCCTCTCGTATTCTCCTTCAAGTCCCTAGAACTTACCAAGAATACAAAGCAGCGTAATAATCTATTTCGGAATCTGACTTTTTATATTTTTATTTTTATTTTATACCACTAAGACTCTGGAAACAAAGTTAGACAAAGAAAATTGAACAAAACCCAAAGAAGGAAACCTAGAGAAATAAGGAAAGTTGAGAAAAATCTAATAGAAAACACAAAAACGCCCAAAACTCATACTAAACGATGGAATTTGGCCCTAAGAGGGTAGTGCCCACAGCCAAGCTGTGGGTTATGCTCAGAACGTCGTTTCCCTTCAGAAAAGCTTGGCCACGAAGGCTAATTCAACAAAAAAAAGTTTTTTTACTGTTCACTGTTTTGCTTTTTTTTTTTTTTTTTTCAGCTCCGAAATTTTTTTTTTCTCTTTTTTTAATCTTTTTCTTGACCTTTCTTTTCTTTTCTTGATGTCCCTTTTCTTTTCTTGATTTTCAGAAACGAAAACAATGACTAAGTAACCAAGATTTAAGATTTGAGCACACAACCAATTAGGGTTTTGTCCTAATTGAAAACCTTAACCTCACCCACGGATTTGATGAAAAAACAAGAAAATACTTGAAAGCAAGACATGGATTTCAACAAGAAAACAGACTTGAAACACAAGATAAGAAACGAAATTCAAGCAAGAACGGAATTGAAACACAACCTAAAACGAATTGGCAGCAAGACACAATCAAACAAAGAAAGGAATTTAAATCTAGACCTAGACTCACGGAATTAACTAAGAAAACAAGAAAAGGATAGGCAAACCTGATAAACCTAAGCTCTGATTACCAACTGATACGAACCACGCCAACATGTGACGCGACCCAACACCAAATATGGCAAACGACCCCAAGACCTTTCAGGAATGGATGGAACCGCAACCCTATGCTTAGCAAAGCTAGAACCTTGGTATAGTTGAGGACGCCACAAACGAGGATGGAGATCTCGTTTGATAAGTCAGAGTTGAACGCCACAAGAATAATCTTGATAAGTTCGAAAAAGTTCTTGAGAACTTAAGGAGAATAATCTCACAAATTTAATATCAAAGTTGTCTTCTAATTATTTCTTGCAAATCAGCCTTATATAGGCAAAGAACAAATAAGTTTCCTAATTAGAAAAGACTCCTAAACCCTAGCTGAAATAGAAAAACATGAATAGTAACTAGGTCAAAGGAAACAAACTTGGAGACCAAGAAAAGACTCCTATTAACTATTCACGTGAATAGTGACGTGAATAGTAACTAAAAAGGAAGCAAACTTGCAGCCCAAGAAAAGCTCCTTTCTAGTGTGAACACCTAATCTTGCAGCCCAAGAAAGTCTCTTTCCTAGTGTGAACACCTAAATTCGTCCATAGGGAATTAAACTAAAACTGAAAACTAAAACTAGGATAGAATTACAAAGAAATCAAATCTTGACTAAATCTTCAAATCTTCTTGAAACTTCTTGAAGAATCTTGAAGTTCTTGAATCTTGAAAATAGAATCTTGACTTGAATCTTTGCTGGAAAATTCGCCCAAAAGGTTCAATGAATGTGGACGCCTAGTTGGCTTTCTTGTGGATCTACTTGGAGGAGTAACACCAGCCTTTCTTCATCTCTACTAGCCAACGCACTTTCCTCTTGTTGTAGAACTTTCTCAACCAAATTATTCAGCTCTTCCTTGAACCTTTTAGCGCGAGCTCTTGTCACTGGACCAACTGGCACTTGCATTGAATCTGGAACATTCCTAGCAGCCTTGATGTCCTCATCACATTCATATTTCTAGATCAATCTGAACTGTTGATTTTTATGCAATATACATCTCAAACCAAAGGTAAAACAAGAAGAGAAGAACACTACTTGAAGACCTAAGGTAATGATTGCTTGGTGAAGCTTTGAGAACACCTTGAACATTCCACAAGTGTAGAAGTCCTAGATTGTCCACCTAGCAAGTTGAAGAAGCCTTTTTCTCCTCCTTTAGTTGTAGTGCAAGCAAACTCCTTCGAGGATGTTTGAAAAAGAACTTTCATCATAAGTAAGAATACTTAACTACTTTAGTTTTAGTCTTCTTTCTAAGTTTCAATGATCATCCAACATACAAAGCAAAAGGATAGAAGAACCTAATAACATGTTCAACACAAGAATTGTTCCTCTATGAGTTTAGTATAGCCTGAAATTTTTTCAATTTTTTCTAAAGTTTTCTAACCTTTCAAACGAACCAAGATTCCCAATTGCTCAAAACTATCCAGAAAAGCTATTACGAATATCTTGCATGTTTAGTTTCTATATTCATAACAACAATTACACCTAGCAACATTAATAAGCATTACCTAGGCACTTTTACATGGTTAGAATCCATTATATAACATCAAATAACTCAAAGCATCTTCAATGGTAGAATTTCATACAAGTGATATTTAGCCATGTTACCAACACATTTCTTCCATTGTTTGACTAGCTAAGCAGGGATCTATCATCATAAATCATATACATGCACTAAAATTTCAGAAAAATCAAGTTTTATAAAAACTCTCACCATGGATTTCTTGGATTGAAATGCCTAAAAACCTTGTTTGTTGCTTGCAAAACACTTGGCCAACTAGGAAAACACTTTGCCTTCAAAAGCTATTCACAAAAGAATGCAAGAAGAAAGTTTGAAATCTTCTTTTTTTTCTTGGTATAAGCTTATTTGGTTCAACAATTGCATCCCTAAACATAGTTTCATCACTTGGCTTGCAATCTTGAATAAGTTGACTACAAAGCATAGACTTGTTTCTTGGGGCATTCAAGATAATTCTAATTGTGTTTTTTGCTACATGGGATGTGAAACAAATGTACACTTATTCTTTGAATGCTCATTCACTCGGAGAATCTGGAGACAGGGGTTGTCGGCACTTTCCATTTATTGTTCCCTTTTCACTCTTCCATAAATTTTGGATACTTATAACTCTATTGATATCAGGAGTTATGATACCAAAGTCCAGATTTTCAGAACTTTTCTCTGTGCTGCTGTTTATCATATTTTGGATTGAGAGAAATAGACGTCTTTTCAGAGAAAAAGCCTTTACTAAAGAACAAATTTTTAAGTCTATCCAAAACGATGTCAACTCCAAAATCCTCACGGGCAAAAAATTGAAGAACATATCTCTTAATCGTGATGTTTTGGAGGGCTGGGGACTTCTGAATTACTTTAACTAGTAATTCATTTGCTATCTTTCAGTTTCTTTTGTCTTTGTTTTTGTCTTGGTTTTCCTTAGTTGTCTTGTACTTTGATTTTCATTTAATATATTGTTACTGAATTATCAAAAAAAAAAAAAAAGGTTTCTTTTAGGTTAAGTTAGAGTTTAGTTAAATTCTAGTTTGACCCCCTTAACTTTTCTATTGCAAATTAGTTCTAATTTTCTTTCTTGTCTTGGTCGAGGGGTGCCCTAGGTAGTTTGGCAAAGATGTGTTATAGTTATACTTGTAAATTGGTGCCCAAAAATATATTTTACTATCTACAATTTAGCCCCTAAAGTTTGTAAGTTTTGCTAATTGACCCCAAATATTTTTCTGGCTTTGCAATTCTTTCCCTTTTCTCTTCTTCCTATAGCCATGTGTTATAAATGTAGTTTATAAGTTAATCCTAGACCTTGGTAGTTCAATGAGGGTTTAAAATAAAGTTTAGATAATTGCACTTTGGCCCCAAAGTTTTTAATATTTGCAAAGTTACCTCGAAAGCTATTCTATCTTATTCTCTTGTTCCTAACTTAGTTCTATTGTATCTAGCAGCATTTAGGGTATACAGGCATACATATATATATAAAACATTAACTTATATTTAATTCACATATTCAAATAGTGATGCATATAAAGTTGGAACTGAGCCTCACATCCTTCCTGATGCGAACCAGCCGTCCATGTTCAATGATCCATTTTGGGCATTTTTAGAGCAAAGATTCCAGTCAGGATTCTATTTTCAAGATTCAAGAACTTCAAGATTCTTCAAGAAGTTTCAAGAAGCTTGGAAGATTTGATTTCTTTGTAATTCTATCTTAGTTTTAGTTTTAATTTAATTGAATTCTAGTTTATCAAGTGTTCACACTAGGGATAAGTCCTTCTTGGGCTGCAAGTTAGGTGTTTTTTTTTTTTGTTAATTCAGTGGTATTTTATTGAAAGAAAAAGGAAAAGTACATCAAAGTACACAATGCATGACAACTGGTGTCACAATCAAGAACAATGCATGTGACACCAGTTGGACTACTTTGACAAATTCGAAATTAGGGATGGGAGAACAATTGCTAAGCCTCCAGAAAGTGTTTTCGAGGATGGAGCTCAACACTGGAATTGCTGCCTT
This sequence comes from Ehretia macrophylla, assembly GCA_037974665.1. NCBI lineage: Eukaryota > Viridiplantae > Streptophyta > Magnoliopsida > Boraginales > Ehretiaceae > Ehretia > Ehretia macrophylla. Next base: position 63,597,294 of record CM075771.1, on the reverse strand, counting down.
ATTGGTCAATTTATCGGTAAGCCTCCCCCATTTTTCTTAATTAGAAGAATGGTTGACACTCAATGGAATAAATTTGGCCATGTCGACATTCAATCCAATGACTTTGGGCTTTATGTGTTTCGATTTGAATCACAAGCTTCTTGTGATCGGGTGATGCAAGAGCTATGGCATGTCCACCATCATCCCCTTCTCCTTAGACGTTGGGAAATGGGCCTTCAACTGATTAACATTAATTGTGATAGGGTCCCAATGTGGTTAAAACTACTAAATGTTCCACTTGATTTGCTTACCAAAGATGGTCTCAGTTATGTTTCAAGCACAATTGGTATCCCTCTTCAGATGGATTCGAAAACGGCCTCCCGCTCTCATCTTGGGTATGCAAGAGTCTGTGTTGAAATGAATATTCAAAAGGATCTTCCAGACAGAACCTTTGTTGAGCTCCCTAAAGGAGGATTGGCAGAAATTGAGATTGAATATGATTGGACTCCACTCAAGTGTTCTCATTGCAACATTGTTGGACATGACACATCCTCATGTCCTAATTCTATTGAGGAGAAAGTTAATGATAATGTCACTAGTTCAAATTTGGGTTGGACTGATGCTGGTAAGAAATCGAGAAGGAGACGTGGTGCTTCCCGCAAAGAGAATAAGGGTAACGCGAACAGATTTAATGCTCTCAATGCTATTGATGAAGATAATGATGATCTTTCTCTTGATCGATCTCAGAGAAACATTTCTAAATTTGAGAATCTCGACAATCATCAAGGTACAGGAGTTTACCATGGACAACCGAAGTCCCAAAAGAAACAGGTCACTTATTCAGCCAAGCCTTCAAATGGGACTAATGTTAGTATCCCTAAGCTTCAAAATTCTGGTAACCAAGCTCAGAAAATGTCGGTCACTCCGTTCCCATCACAAGGTTCTAAAGATAAAAATTTTACAACTGCTGCAGGCAAAGTCATTTCAAATTTCAGTTCTTCTGGCAAGGAAAATTCTGTTGCCTCAACTTCAAGAGTTAAATCCTCTTTCGACTACACTCGGGCAGTCCAAGGCATCTTCAATGGAAGACCACCTGATCAAAAAACTCAATGATGATGATGTTGTTGTTGTTGTTTCGTTTTGTCCGTTTTCAAGTTTTTTTTTGCTTCGGTCTGCGACCGATTTGATTTTCGCTTGTTTCTTCATTGTTCTTGTTTATGACACCAGTTGTCATGCAATTTGTACTTTGATGTACTTTTTCTTTTTCTATCAATAAAATCCCACTGAATTAACAAAAAAAAAATCAAGAACAATGCAGAAAAAAGCGAAAGCTAAATCGATCGCAGACCAAAGGCAACAAAAGACATGAAAACAGACAAAAAACAAAGAGAATCTCCTCATTTAATACGTCGATCTGGGGGTCTTCCATTGAAGATGCCTTGAACAGCTTGAGTGTAGTAGAACGAAGGAGTTGCGCTTGAGGTTGCCCTAGAAGTAGAGGCTTTGGCGTTATCATGACCAAAAGAACTTATAGTTGATCTGTCTTTGCCTGGAGCAGCTCTGAAATTTTTATCCTTGGAAACTTGTGATGAGTATGGGGTGATTGACATTCTTTGAATTTGTTTTTCATAAATTTGAGAGCTTGGCACTTCCACATTGACCCTACTCAAAGTGTTGGCAGGCAGAAAATTGACCTGATTCATTGGGGAGTTTGTTTGCTTGTGATAAACACCCGTACCTGAGGAAAGATGATCAACAGCCTTTGACCTAGAAATGTTGTCCTGAGGATGAACAAACAATTGATTAGAATGATCTTCATCAATAACATTGAGAGCATCAAATCTGTTGGTTGTAGCCTTGTTCTCTTTTCGGGACGCACCACGTCTCCTTCTGGGCTTCTTACCAACATCAGTCCATTCTGGATTAGTGCCATTGGTGTTTTCGTTAACTTTCGTCTCAGGAACAAACTCTCTTGCTGCAGGATCATGAGCTTCTGCGGAATTCTGCAGAGAAGGAAACTCATTTTGCAAATTCGCAAAGAGGTCATTGTTGAATTGCATTGGCAAATTGTGACCAAATGGATCGCCAATATGATTTGAGCTATCCTTGATGCCAAATGAGAGAGAATCAAAATTTGCATCATCATGGTTCTCGTTCACTCCAGCATGGATATTGTCATAGACTTGGTAGGTATTGGTTGAATACTCAACTAGAAGGGATTCAAGTGGGGTGGTCCACGCATTTGGGAGAGGAAAGCCGTCTTGCCAGTTGTAGTTTGAATTGGATCTGCCTTGCTAGTTGAAAAGTTGGCATCAACCCCATGTGATTGTGGACCAGAAGAATTTCTTTCAAAATTAATATGGCTCTCGTGCAAAGGTCCAACATTTTGACCAACGACCAATTTGGCATGACTATTCAACTCATTGTGGAGCCTTTCTTGGGCTAAAAGTTTACTTCCTTTTTAGTTACTATTCATGTTACTATTTATGTGAATAGTTAATAGGAGTCTTTCTTGGCTCCAAGTCTACTTCTTTGACCTAGTTACTATTCACATTTTTGCTACTTGGGCTAGGGTTTCAGAGTCCTTTCCCAAGCAGGATACTTATTTGTTATTTCCTATGTAAGGCTTTTTTTGTGATAATAAAGGAAGACAATTTTGATTCATAAAATTTGTGAGATTATTCTCCTTTGAGTTCTTCAAGAAACTCTCGAACTTATCAAGATAATTCTTATGGCGTTCAACCTTTGACTTATCAAACGGGTTTTCCATCCATTCCTGAAAGGTCTTGGGGTCGTTTGCCATATTTGGTGTTGGGTCGCATCGCTTGTTGGCGTGGTTCGTATCAGTTGGTAATCAGAGCCTAGGTTTATCAGGTTTGCCTATCCTTTTTCTTGTGTTCTTTGTTAATTCCGTGAGTCTAGGTCAATTTTAATTCCTTTCTTCATTCTTGATTGTGTCTTGCTTCCAATTCATTTTCTTGGTTGTGTCTTGATTCTGTTCGTGCTTCAATTCCGTTTTCTTACTTAGCTATTAATTGGTCAAACCCTAGAATCTTGAATTAGGGTTTCTTGTGCTTCTAAATTCAAGTTCTTGGTTACTTACTCATTGTGGTTGTTTCTGAAAAAAAAAAAAGAACATCAAGAAAAGAAAAGAGAGGTCAAGAAAAAGATTAGAAAATAAACAAAAAAAAAATACAGTTCAGAGCTGGGAAAAAAAAAAAAGCAAATAGTGAACAGTAATTTTTTTTTTTTTTGGGAGAATTAGCCTGCGAGGCCAAACTTTTCTGAAGGGAAACTGTGATCTGAGCATAACCCACGGCTTTTGCACCTCCCTCTTAGGGCCAAATTCCATTGTTTTCTATGAGTTTTAGGTGTTTTTGTGTTTTCCAATAGGGTTTTCTCAACTTTTCTTATTTTTCTAGGTTTCCTTGTTCGGGTTTTGTTCAATTTTCTTTCTCTAACCTTGTTTCCAAAGTTTTAAAGGTCTGAAAAAAAAGTCAGATTCTGAAATAGTACTATACGCTGCTTTAGTGCCTTTCTTGGTATTCTTGGTTAGTTCTAGGGAACTTGAAGGAGAATATGAGAGGAAAAAGGCAAAGTGTGTGAGATTAATAGAGGGTAAAAGCCAAGTTGAGTTGAGTGAAACACGTGAGGGAGTGAAATTTAATCATGTCTCAAAATCAAGCACACAACACCAACGAATGAGGTCAACAAGCTGCTGTTCCAAATTTACAGATGCAAGCCTTGTTGGGGGAGATGAGATGGATGATGAGGGCTGAATTAGAACAAATACATGTGAGGTTGGATAGAGTAGAAGATACAGCACAGCAAGGGCAGCCACAAGTGATGCGAACCAGCCATCCACATTCATTGCACTATTTGGATGAATTTTCCAGCAAAGATTCAAGTCAAGATTCTATTTTCAAGATTCAAGAACTTCAAGATTCTTCAAGAAGTTTCAAGAAGATTTGAAGATTTAGTCAAGATTTAATTTCTTTGTAATTCTATCATAACTTTAGTTTTCAGTTTTAGTTTAATTCCCTATGGACGAATTTAAGTGTTCACACTAGGAAAGAGACTTTCTTGGGCTGCAAGGTTAGGTGTTCACACTAGAAATGAGCTTTTCTTGGGCTGAAAGTTTGCTTCCTTTTTAGTTACTATTCACGTCACTATTCACGTGAATAGTAAATAGGTGTCTTTTCTTGGTCTCCAAGTTTGTTTCCTTTGACCTAGTTACTATTCACGTTTTTCTATTTCAACTAGGGTTTATGAGACTTTTCTAATTAGGAAACTTATTTGTTCTTTGCCTATATAAGGCTGATTTGCAAGAAATAATAAAAAGACAATTCTGAAATTAAATCTGTAAGATTATTCTCCTTAAGTTCTCAAGAACTTTTCGAACTTATCAAGATTATTCTTGTGGCATTCATCTTTGACTTATCAAACGAGATTTCCATCCTCGTTTGTGGCGTCCTCAACTATACCAAGGTTCTAGCTTTGCTAAGCATAGGGTTGCTGTTCCATCCATTCCTGAAAGGTCTTGGGGTCATTTGCCATATTTGGTGTTGGGTCGAGTCACATGTTGGCGTGGTTCGTATCAGTTGGTAATCAGAGCTTAGGTTTATCAGGTTTGCCTATCCTTTTTCTGGTTTTCTTGGTCAAATTGGTGTGTCTAGGTTAGGTCTTTAATTTTTTTTTCTTCGTTCTTGATTGAGTCTTGTTTCAATTCCTTTTTCTTGAAACCCTCGTTTTTAGTTGTGTCTAAATTTCGTGTCTTGTTTTCTTTTCAATTCCGTTTCTTGTTTTCTTGTCAAATCCGTTTCTTGCTTCAATTCCGTTTTCTTGTGCTTCTAAATTGGAATTCTTGTGCCTTGCTCATTGTTTTCGTTTCTGGAAAGTCAAGAAAAGAAACATCAAGAAAAGAAAAAAAAAAAAAGGCAAAATAGTGAACAGTAAAAAACTTTTTCTGTTGAATTAGCCTTCGGGGCCAAGGTTTTCTAAAGGGAAACGACGTTTTGAGCATAACCCAAAGTGACTGTGGGCACCACCCTCTTAGAGCCAAATTCCAACGTTTTCAATGAGTTTTAGGCATTTTTGTGTTTTCGAATAGGGTTTTTGCAACTTTCCTTATTTTTCTAGGTTTCTTTCTTTGAGTGTTATTCAAGTTTCTTTCTCTAATCTTGTTTCCACAGTCTTAGAGGTCTGAAAAAAAAAAATCAGATTCCGAAAGAAAGTAATACGCTGCTTTAGTGCCTTTCTTGGTGCTTTTGATTAGTTCTAGGGAACTTGAAGGAGAATACGAGAGGAAAAAGGCAGAGTGTGTGACATTATTAGAGGGTAAAAGCCAAATTAAATTCGAGTGAAATCCATGAGGGAGTGTTGATTTCAATCATGGCTCATTATCAAGAGGATGACATCAATATAGAGGGTCAACAACCCGTAATTCTGAATTTGCAGATGCAAACTTTGTTGGGAGAGATGAGACAATTCTGAAATTAAATTGTGAGATTATTCTCCTTGAGTTTTCCAAGAGACTCTTTCGAACTTATCAAGGGATTCTTTGTGGCGTTCAACCTTGACTTATCAAGCGGATTTCCATCCCCGTTTGTGGCGTCTTCACCATACCAAGGTTCTTGCTTTGCTAAGCAACGGGTCGCGGTTTCCATAATATTCACTATACCAAGGTTCTTGTCTTGCTAGGCAAAGGGTCGCGGTTCTATCCATTCTTGAAAGATCTTGGGTTTGTTTTACCAATCTTGGTGTTGGGTCTCGGCACATGTTGACCAGGTTCGTATTAGTTGGTATCAGCCTTCCAGACCAAACTTTTCTGAAGGCAAACGACGTTCTAAGCATAACTCACTGATTTCCAGTGAGCACCACCCTCTTTTGGCCAAATTCCATCGTGTACTATGTGTTTTTGATGTTTTGTGTGTTTTCGCATAGATTTTGTTTAACTTTTCTAATCACTCTAGGTTTCTTTTTCCTTCTTTGTCTTAATTCTTGGTTCTAATCTTGTCCCCCATGTCTTAGAGGACTGTTTGCAAAAAAAAAAAATAATAAAAAAAAAAAATTCAAAAAAATGAAAATTCAGATTTCGTGACAGATTTGTTACGCTGCTTTGGATCCCTTCTTGATATTCTTGGTTAGTTTTTAGAGAACTTAAAGAAGAATACGAGAGGAAAAAGGCAGAGTGCGTGAGATTAATAGAGGGTAAAAGCGAAATTGAGTTGAGTGAAACACGTGAGGGAGTGAAATTTAATCATGTCTCAAAATCAAGCAGACAACATTAATGAAGGTGTTCAACAACCCATTGGACAGAACTTACAGATGCAGGCATTGATGGGAGAGATGAGACGGATGATGAGAGCTGAATTTGAACACATACATGAGAGGTTTGAACAAATATATAAGGTCAAGCCCGAGTCCAAACAATCCACCAATGCCACGACCTCCCAAGGTAAATCAGCTTCTACTAAAACTCGATCTAGTGAGATTAGATGTTTTAAATGTGAAGGATGGGGACACATAGCAAGCCAATGCTTAAACAAGCAAGCATTGGTAGTCTTGGAGAGTGGTGGGATTGAGTCCAAAGACGAAATGCATTTTGATGACATACCCATACTAGGAGACACCACGGAGGTTGAAGAAGAGTTTGGGGCAGATTATGGAGAGTTGCTTGGACTAGTGACCCGACGACCCTTAAGCTTGCAAGCTGAAGAAGAGGAAGAAGTAGTGCAACATGAGAACATCTTTCATACTCGCTGCCACATGGAAGATAAGGTATGTAGTGTTATTATTGATGGTGGTAGTTGTACTAATGTTGCTAGTGCTTCTATGGTTGAAAAGCTAGGGCTCAACACAGTTAAGCACCCACGTCCATACAAACTGCAGTGGCTGAATAATTGTGGTTACAAAGCAGGTTGTTGTACCATTTCGAATTGGAAAGTATGAAGATGAGGTATTGTGTGATGTGGTAACAATGCATGCTGGACATCTACTCTTAGGAAGACCATGGCAATTTGATCTACGTGTGCTGCATGATGGCTTCACCAATAAGTGCACATTCATGTTCAATCAGCAGACAATCACTCTAGTTTCCGTGACACCAAAAAAAGTTTATGAGAGTGAACAAAAGAATTTGAGAGAACAAAAGAATTTGAGTGAGCAAAAGATTGAGAGTGAAAAGAAAAAGAGCAAGGTCGAATTAGGAGAGGTAGAGAGGAAAGAAAAGAATTCAACCAATGAGGTAAAAACAGAGGGAAAGCAAAGAAATTTTTATGCAAAAGCAAGTGAGGTGAAGAGAGCTTTGATTTCAAAGAGGCCAATGATTATACTTATGTACAAAGAGGCTCTTTTAAACACTAACCAACTTTACTCTGCATTGCATAGTGTTTCTTTCTTGCAGGATTTTGAGGAAGTGTTTCCTGCGGATATACCACATGGTCTACCACCTAGGCTGGTCTTTGAACCTGGTGGATTTGAGGACAAATCCTTCTCAAGAGGGGGGGAATGATGTGAACCAGCCATCCACATTCATTGCACTATTTGGATGAATTTTCCAGCAAAGATTCAAGTCAAGATTCTATTTTCAAGATTCAAGAACTTCAAGATTCTTCAAGAAGTTTCAAGAAGATTTGAAGATTTAGTCAAGATTTAATTTCTTTGTGACACTTACTAACACAAATTGGGGAAGATAAGTTAAAACACCACAAAATAACCATGGAAGAGAGAGAAAACTCTCTCCCTTCTCTCTAGACAGCAGATACCACCACCTCCAATCAGCACCACCACCAATCACCACCATTCACCATTTTGTTTCAAGCTTCAACCTTTGCAACCTAAACACTTTTCCAAACCCGTCCCTCAGCCACTTCATTTTCTTTTTACCATGGCAGGTGGTAAGAAGAAGAATCCAACACGTGCTAGTGATAGGCTTAAGGCCAAATCCAAGTCTACTAATGTTTCAGAAAATTCTGATGATTCATCTTCAGCTGCAGCCTTTGAAGAAGAAGAATCGTTCAACTCAAGTAAAGTGCTTGAGGAAACCTATAGGAATATTCAGTTAAAGAATCGATCAATTGATATGGTTAATAAGCTTGAAGAATTTTCCTCGTCAGATCATAGGGGATTTCACGTTGCCCCTGCTATCCTTGATGCACACGGTACAAGCAAAGATATTGATCAGTCTTCTTCTCCAACCGTGGGTACTACTTCGCAAGCCATTGGTACAACTTCATTGACACTTAACTCCAGCGTTATGGTGGGCCATGGATTTGTGGGTCCGAATTATTTTGGCAATCAGAATAATAGTATGGAGCAGCTGCACATGGGCCATGGTACAAACAATTTGATCGTTGGTCAACATCATGTTTCCAACAACTCTCACGCGGGCCTAGAGAATATTGGCATTCCTCATGGCCAAAATCTGCGGGCTGCAATTGATTTTAATAATCTAAAAAACGTGGGGTCACAACATGCAATGATTCAGCATAATTTGAATGAGATACCAAATATAATGCATGCGGGCCATTCAGCTTTTGGTGGTCAACAACATCAGCACATGGGGCATTTCTTTAATGCCGTTGGACTAAACAATTCCTACTCCAATCCACGAGGCCCACCTCCACATGGGGCTGCAGCTGCTCCTTTTGATAATTTCTCAAATCAAGCTTTTAATCAAGTGGGTCTTTCGCACATGGGTATGCTTCCAACGTTCAATTTTCAGCAACCTTCCCATGTGCAAAATCATGCTTTGGACCCACGAGGACCAGCTCCACATGGAGCTGCTGGTGCTCCTTTTGACAATTTTTCAAATCAAGCTCTTAATCTAGTGAGTCATCCGCACATGGGTTTAACAGCTCATACCATTTCTGCTTTTGACCAAGCCCCAGCAAATCACGTGGATGTCCAGACTCAGAATAATTCTGACAAGGTTTTGGATCAGCGTGGAGACAATAGTAACAAAAGTGAAATTAATTTTTCATCTGAACAGCATGCCTACACTGCTCAATTCCCCTCTCTCCAGAATGCGAACTTGAAAGCTCCTATTAGCAATCATAGTCAACAATTAGCTTCCTCTTCCCAACAACCAAGTTTCAACTGAAATGCAAACACAACTCACAATGCAAACACCACTCAAACTGCAAACACCAATGCACCATCGAACAACTTTAAACAGCCTAGTTCTAACCTTCAACTAGGCCAACTCTCATGGCTAGTTTTTTCTCTTCTATCATCGATACGGCAACATAGAGAGCGTCATATGTGGCAAACTTGGCAACTGCTAACCCATCTTGAATTTCAAGTCTCAATCCCTGCGTGAACTTCCAAATTTTTGTAGTTAGAGTCTGTACCATATGTGGTGCATACTGAGAGAGTTTATCAAATTTGGAACCATATTCCACCACGGACTTACCATCCTGTCTTAAATACATGAACTCCTTCATATTCCTATCTTTGGAGACCTCAAATATGTATTTACTCTTGAATACCCTGACAAAGTTTTTCCAAGTATAGGGAGTGTGTTGAGTCTCCCATTAATTACTTACTATACCCTACCATGTTGTAGTGTCACCCTCCAATTGAAAGACCGCAAAGGTGACCTTTCGTTCATCTGTGTAATCCATTGCTGCATAGATTTTTCGATCTGGGAAAGCCAATTCTCTGCTTTCTCATCATCTAGCTGACTCATAAACTTGGGAGGGTTGTAAGTCAGGAATTCTTTAAGTGTATCATTATCTCGGTTACCTCCATTTCCACTGCTACTACCTGCTTTGTTTCCACCGCCACTGTTAGTACCCGAACCTCCAACTGGCTATCGGGCCATAACTTGGACCATTTGAGCCATTGTTTCAGCCATCTGTTGCAGTACTTGGTCCCCCACTGTTTGCTAGCCTTCCCTGCCAGCATTATCCTCTTCGTCATCCCTATTATTACCATGAGTTCTAGGATCACCTGCTATCTATAGGCACATATACCTACTCACCGTTATATGTTATGCAAGTGTTAGGGAAAACATACAATAAGTACATAGGTAATATATCTAATATATACTAACTCACACAACTATATAACAATCCAAGGCACGTTGTTCACATAAGTTTCACACATAGCACATTCCCCTCGATTTTCGGTCTCAATCAACGGTAGTCCTGAGGGTTACTTCTGGGGTACTAATGGTGTTAGACAAGGGGACCCTATCTCACCATATCTATTTGTCATTGCCATGGAGGTTCTCACTTGTATGCTTAACATATTGGCTTCGAAAAGCAATTTGGCTTCCATCATCGCTGCTCTAAGATGAAGCTCAACCACCTTTGTTTTGCGGATGATCTCCTTCTCTTTTGTAAGGCAGACCCTACTACTATTCTTGACTTTGTCAACACCCTTAGTACCTTTTATTGGCTCTCTGGTCTTAAGTTTAACCCTGATAAGAGTGAAGTCTTCTTCAGAGATGGTACGCCTGTTCTCTGTCAATCCATTATTGCTTTACTGGGTTTCAAGGAAGGGAAGCTCTTTGTCCGTTATTTGGGTGTCCCTCTTATCTCTGGCATGCTTCATAGGCATGATTGTCAAATTTTGATTGATAAAATTTCGAGGAGGATTGATCATTGGACCCATAATTGGCTCACTTATGTTGGAAGGCTTCATCTTATTAAATCCATCCTCAACCATATGCACCTTTACTGGGCTTCTGTTCTCTTTATTCCTAAGGGCACACTTGTTGAGATTGAGCGAAAATTTGTTGTTTTCCTCTGGAGAGGCAGGGGCCCTAAAGTCTCCTGGATCAATATCTATAAACCTTTCAATGAAGGAGGGCTAGGTCTTAGAAGTCTTGATGAAATCAACCGTGCTGCTTTTCTAAAACTTTTTTGGAGGATGTACTCGTTGAGAGACTCCACTTGGAGTCGTTGGGTCTGGATTAACCATATCAAAGCCAAATGTATCTGGACCATGAGTTTCGCAACAGATACTAGTTAGACTTGGAGAAATCTCCTTCTGTTGTTTTTTTTTGTTAAAGAGCTTATTACCCATAAAATTGGTAATGGCAAGAATTCTTTTTTTTGGCATAACAATTGGCACCCTAGTCGTCAATAATGGTTGGAAATGGCCTTTTCATCCTCCAGATATTGCAAATTTAGACCCTTCTGCCAATCTTCTCCCCTGATTGTTCTGATACATTTATTTGGAAGCTCACAATTGGTAGCTCCTTCTCTTTTCATAAAGCTTGGGATCATATTAGAGAAAAAAGACCTACCAATAACTAGTCATCAATCGCTTGGTTCTCTCGTAACATCCCCCGTCACAGTTTCATTACTTGGTTGGCCTGTCTTGATCGCCTACCTACAAGATATCGGCTTCTTTGCTGGGGTACTATCTCCCATGCTCACTGCATCTTCTGCCATCAAGGACTTGAAACTCACGATCACTTGTTCTTTGAATGTTGCTTCACCAAAAGAATTTGGAAATGAGGTTTGCAATTTCTTTTTATTGACGCCCATATGTTTTCCTTTGCTGATATTCTTATACTTCACCAATCTTTTGCAGGTTTAGGAAACATTCTGGAATACATGTTTCGCTTGCTCTTTTGTGCTTCTATTTACCACATCTGGATAGAAAGGAACAAAAGGCTGTTCCAGAATGCTGCGTCCACAGAGGAAGAAATCATTTCCAATATCAAAGATGAAGTGCTGACTAAGACTAAGGTTGGAAGCGATTTCAAGGACTCATCATTCAATCGTCACTTTGGGGCGCGTGCATCAATTGATATCCTACTTACCTAAAGTGTTGCCTGCGTGCAACTTTGATTTTATTTTTACTTAGTTTTTCTTTCCGTTTCTTTTTTTTTTTTTTTTTTGTTAATTCAGTGTTTATTGAATCCAAAAAAAAGTAGTACATGGTACAATCGGAAACAAGATGACCATAGGCCAATTCAAAGAAAAGAAAAAGCAGACAATATCATCAGATAACAAAATTGATCAAAACCAACAAAGAAACTGAGAATGATCAACTAATAATCGATCCAATCAGGAGGTTCTCTGTCAGAATAGTCCTCAAAACCATGAGATTGGTCTGTTTGACGAGCGGGGCCGGAGAAGGACTGGAGAATATCCTTGCGTGCTTTGTCACGCACTTTGGTATCGATCTTGCTTTTAGCACGATTATTGAAATTATCAGAAGACTTTCTTCCTCTTTGAGTGAAAATAGCTTGAGCATTTCTATAAGCTTTTTGAGGATACTTTGGATCTTTCCTTGTATGTTCCACATTTTTACCAGGAGCAGGGGCAGTTGCATTTTTATTTGCAACAGTTTGTTGACTTGTTGAGGCAGCACCAGGCTCATTCGGCTTCACAGTATCAATCTCAGGGTTAGCTGAGAAAACATCAAACCTATTTTTTGTAGAAGCATTTGTTGTCAAAGAAGTCTTGATATTGTTCTTCGAAACATTTCCAGCAGTCTTCCACTCATTTTCTTTGGCAGGATGGGTAATATTCACAACTGGAACAGGTAATGTTTCCTTAGGGATGGCAGTACAGGTCACTTCATTATGACCAAAAACTTTGCAATGGGAGCATTTCTTTGGTTTCCAAGTGTACTCGATTTGAACTTTAGCCTTAGTCCCATCAAGAAGCTCCACAAGAGTTGAGTTCGGAAAATCTTTTTCAGCATTCATTTCGACACAAACTCGAGCATACCCAAGGTGCCTACGAGAAGCAGTAAGGGAATCCATTTGAAGTGGAAACCCAATGGTGCTGGCTACATAACTTAGACCCTCTTGATGCCATAGGTCCAAAGGAACGTCAATAAGTTTGAGCCAGATAGGGACCCGATTGCATTTCAGATTAATCAATTGAGTACCCGGAGTCCAACGCCTCAACAAGAGTGGACGGTGGTAAACGTGCCATAGCTCTTCAAGAATCATATCACATATAGCTTCTGTCTCGAATTGAAACACAAACATACCAGATTCAGTGGATCTGATGTCCACCGCACCAAATTTCTTCCATTTAGTGTCCACCATTTTCTGAATTAAGAAGAACGGAGGCGGTTTGTCGAAGAATTGACCAATCAAACAACGTTGCCAATGAGTGGCTCCAGCATGGAAAATTTCAGCAGGAGGGCTCGCAACGGCTTTTCCATCTTCCTCTTTATAAGCATAGAAATTAAGCTTGAGTGAGTTGTTAAGCTCACCCATGAAAATTCCTTTCCAATTGGTAGAAGATGTTTCATGGTTCTGAGCACCATTGTTGTGACTGGTTTTCCCAGAAGCTTGAAGTGGAGGGAATTCTTCCAGATGAACATTATTTCCAAGTTGGGAAATAGACGAAGATGGATGAACTAGTGGATTGACCAATGTAGCGACATGAGCTGGAATTTGTTGATGACTCGGTCCATCATGTGAAATGGGGTCCGCATGTTTGCTGCTTGAAATTAGAAGCTTGTGCTCATTTTGCTTCCCAACGGTTAAGTTAGAATCTTGAGCAAGAGTTGGTCCCGCGGGTGAGGCAATCTCATGAACCAAAGTAGAAGCATTTTGGCCAGCAAAAGATGTCTTAAGCTCACGTGGGTAAGGGTCCACGGTATCATTTCTTTGACCATCTGAAATTGTAATTCCATGTGGGTCCGCATGTTCCCCAATATTAGTAATACTATTAGCTGAATTTTGATGCGCTGAATCATCGCCATGTGCCTGTGGGTCCATGTTATTGCCACTTGAATTGGATTCGTGCGTAAGATCTTGACTAACCGGTAGTACATTCTCGTGTGAAGAGAGATTACCATGTGCTGCCAACGAGAGAACTTTAATCGACAAAGGTGAAGCATGCGTATTTGGACTTTGAATGCTCTCACGTGGATTTCCAATATTCGAAGAACCACTAGCAGGAGAAGGATGCTGCATGTGCTCATATTGCTTTCCAACTAATAAGTTGGACTCTTGTGCAAATGATGGTCCCACGGGGAAATTAACTTCCTGGACAAGAGTTGACTCCAGTGAATTAGCATGTGGGGTTTGGGCAGCTTGATGGCCATGTGGTGCCGTGGTAACATGAGTTGCATGCTCATGGCTAGACTGGTCCACGTGAATGTGTGGAGCCGCATGTATTTCTTGGTCAAAAATAGCATTTTCATGTGGGGCCTTGGCTGGGCTAAGAGGACCAATTCCATACGGATTAAAGTCGGATGAATCAGGAGCACGTGGAGAAGTTGAATTTGAAAGATGCTTGTCGGCTGAAAGATCCGTTGAAACATTTTCATGCGCTAGCGGGTCCACGCGTTTGCCACTAGTTGAGTTATTGAAAACGAGAGATGCATGATCATCACGCGCTTGGCTATCTTGGCTAACAGAGGTTGTACCCATGCATTGCAAAGTAGTACCATCAACAGCCAGAACAGGATTTGAATTGCTGATTTCTTCTTTTATAAAATCCATTCTTGCTGACCCAGCAAAAAAAAAAGTGTGAATGATTATTACAAAGAGATGGAGATGGCTATGATTAGAGCCAATGTAGAGGAAGATCGGGAGGCAACAATGGCTAGATTTCTGAATGGGCTGAATCGAGAAATTGCTAACACCATTGAATTGCATCATTATGTTGAGTTAGAAGATATAGTGCATATGATAATTAAGGTGGAGAAGCAATTGAAGAGGGGTGGTTCACAACCAAGGCCAGCCCCGCAACACTCAAGTGCCTCACCTTGGAGGTCGAGTTACCCAAGAAAGGAGGAGAGTTCGTTTACTTCCAAGGTCAAGCCCGAGCCCAAAACATCCACCCATGCCACGACTTCCCAAGGTAAAACAGCCCCTCTTACAACTCGTTCTAGTGATATTAAATGCTTTAAATGTCAAGGATGAAGTCACATAGCTAGCCAATGTCCAAACAAGAGGGCAATGGTAGTTTTAAAAGTGGGGAGATTGAATCTGAAGATGAAACGCAATCTGATGACATGCCCATACTAGAGGACACTGAAGTAGGTGAAGAAGAGGAATTTGGGGCAGATTATGGAGAGATGCTTGGACTAGTGGCACAACCAGCTTTGAGCTTGCAAGCTAAAGAGGAGGAAGAAGTAGTGCAACGTGAGAACATCTTTCATACTCGTTGCCACGTAAAAGATAAGGTATGTAGTGTTATTATTGATGGTGGCAGTTGTACTAAAGTTGCTAGTGCTTCTATGGTGGAAAAGCTAGGGCTCACAATAATTAAGCATCCACGTCCATACAAGCTGCAATGGTTGAATGATTGTGGTGAGGTAAGGGTGACAAAACAGGTTGTGGTGCCATTTCGCATTAGAAAATATAAGGATGAAGTATTGTGTGATGTGGTACCTATGCATTTTGGACATCTTCTCTTGGGAAGACCATGGCAATTTGATCAACGTGTGCAGCATGATGGCTTCACCACCAAGTACTCATTCATGTTCAATCAGCGGACAATCACTCTAGTTCCAATGCCACCAAAACAAGTTTATGAGGATCAAGTGAGGTTACAAAAATTGAGTGATCAAAAGAAAATGAGAGAACAAAATAATTTGAGTGATCAAAAGAACTTGAGTGAACAAAAGAATTTGAGTGATCAAAAGAATCTGAGTGAGGAAAAGAATGAGAGTGAAAAGATGGAGAGCAAGGCTGAAGCTGGAGAGGTAGTAAAAAGAGGAAAGAGCTTGGCCAAGGAGGTAAAAATAGAGGGGAAAATAAGAAATTTATATGAAAAAACAAGTGAGGTTAAGAGAGCTTTGATCTCAAAACAGCCGATGATTGTACTCAAGCACAAGGAGACTCTTTTAAACACTAACCAACTTGACTCTGCAATGTCCAATGTTGTTATTTCTCTTTTGCAGGATTTTGAGGAAGTGTTTCCCGAGGACATACCACATGGTCTACCCCCTAGGCTGGTCTTTGAACCTAGAGGATTTGAGGACAAATCCTTTTCAAGAGGGGGGGAATGATGAGAACCAGCCTTAAGCGCCCAAGTTCAGTGAACCATTTATTTGGGCAAATTTTCCAGCAAAGATTCAAGTTAAGATCCTATTTTCAAGATTCAAGAACTTCAAGATTCTTCAAGAAGTTTCAAGAAGATTTGAAGATTTGGTCAAGATTTGATTTCTTTATAATTCTATCTTAGTTTGAGTTTTAGTTTGTTTTGAATTTTAGTCTATTTCCTAGGTTCCACTAGGGACGAAAATTAGGTGTTCACACTAGGGAGAAGTCTTTCTTGGGCTGCAAGTTAGGTGTTCATACTAGGAAGGAGACTTTCTTGGACTGCAAGTTTGCTTCCTTTTTAGTTACTATTCATGTAACTATTTACGTGAATAGTTAATAGGAGTCTTTCTTGGGCTCCAAGTCTACTTCTTTGAGCTAGGTTATTATTCACGTTTTTCCTACTTGGGCTAGGGTTTAGGAGTCCTTTTTCCAAGCAGGATACTTATTTGTTATTGCCTATATAAGGCTGTTTTTTGTGATAATAAACAAGACAACTTTGATATTAAATTTGTGAGATTATTATCCTTTGAGTTCTCCAAGAGACTCTTTCGAACTTATCAAGATTATTCTTGTGGCGTTCATCCTTGACTTATCAAATGGGTTTTCCATTCTCGTTTGTGGCGTCTTCAACTATACCAAGGTTCTAGCTTTGCTAAGCATAAGGTCACGGTTCCATCCAATCCTGAAAGGTCTTGGGGTCATTTGCCATATTTGGTGTTGGGTCGCGTCACATGGTGGCGTGGTTCGTATCAATACCTCACTTGTAGATCACTTTGGAGATGATGAGGTTGTATGACAAGCTTTTGAATCCTTCTAACTTGAAGGCCCTAGTTAGTCTACCAAGCATCCAAGGCTCAACCACCGCTAGAAGATTTAATGTACTAGTATATCTTCTAGCTTTTGAAACTATGTATGTATGTTACCAAGCAAAACAAAACTTCTCTCTTGTAATTCTAGCTATGGCCAAAATTAGCAAGGAGAAAAATGAAGTTGTTTTTGCAGTTGGTTGGTGAGTGTGTCGTGTGAATGAGAGACCTTATATGTGAGAGAAAAATGCTATCATCTTTATTATAATAATCTATCATAATAGGTGACCAATCATATTATCACCTTTTAATCAAAAGCCATGCAAGCTTTTTGATCCAAATGATTAACATTAGATGGCAAGATGACAACTTTCTCTCTCCTCTTTCCTTTGGCCGAAATTGCAAGTGGATGAAGAGAACAACATCTTTTATTAAATATATATTATATACTCATATAAACATATATATAATATTACTTTAATAGGTGGCCAATCAAAATTACTTCCTTCCAAAGTGAAAGCCATGCAAATCTTAGGATTGTAATCATTACAATCCAAAGGTAACTTTATTCTCTCTCTTGACACTTGTCAAAAAGGCTTTATCAACAAAAGCAATGGTCAAGATTCTTTTGTCTTTATTCAAGAATGAATCCTATCCATTCATTTCAAATTCAAATGACTAGGATTGATGACATGGACAATCCTAGTAATCAATCTCTACATGCAAATGCCACATGTAATTATCTAGTCATTAATTTGCACTTCACCTTTTGACAACTAAGACGATGATGTGGTATTTCACAAATTACATCATCATTATACACATACATATATATACACCTTTATATATATTGAAACAACTTTTCAATAATTACAGTTTGGCCCCAAAAGTTTTGGTAATTACAATTTGACCCCAAAACTTTTTAAAATTATATTTTTGGCCCAAATACCAACATTGATGACTCTTAACACCTTAAAGGCACCAACCATATTATACGAGCTTCCGGTGAACTTATTCATAATACTTATTAGTGTGTGACCTTCTAGATTCATAATCGCGTACCGATGAGGAACCTAATAAACCTCTTTTATATATTTCGAAAATGTCTCTATCATTTACCAAAATACCCTCAGGCTCATGAGTGACGCACTAGCAATGAACGTACCATGAGAATGTATACGATAATGAAAACAACGTCTTTCATGAACTTATTTAACCGTCAAGAATTAGTGTGCAGTCTGATCCTTTTGTTAATAGTGCCCCGATCAGGAAATGACAATGAAATGGTTAAGTCCACATTCGATACTATGTATAAATTTGAATCGGTGGAACGACAGATGACTACCGTGGAAAAACCCATTTCCATCACTTCATACTCGCGTTGGCCAAGGACTTCCTCGTTTACCAATCGATCTCAGATATCATAAGACATTGCTTCACGCCGGAGGTTAACAGATCATATCTTGACAATTACCGTTCGATTTATACCACAACACTAAAACGCAAAAGGTCATAACCCACCTTATGGAAGACGGGTATTGTCCATACGTAGTATTTATCCCCTAATATAACCGGCAGCTGCAATTTCTCAAGTATGAGGATTAATTTGCACAATTCTCAACTAAATAGTAAACTATTAACCTGAAATCATGTAGTTCACTATTTATTGTCACATTCAATGATCCGTGCATAGACGATCACTCATATATTTATTAGTCCACATCATCTTGTTGTTATGGCACTTCGCACGCCATCCTTTATCATTAACATCACTATGTTAATCAAAGGTAATAACATATGATAACCCGTACGCAATTATTCTAGTCCCGGTTGAATAATCTGAAGGGCTATGAATCAACTCTTAATGTTTATCATATCGAAGATAAAGTGCAAAATATCCTAAACCCTTTTAGAACATTTCTCTTCTCGGATAAGCATTAGGGACATATTCATATCGAAGCGAAAAATATGAACATCCTACAAATGACATTGTGTACAAAACACGTAAAAATATTCTTATTAAACCCTAATGAGGTCATCTCAAACTAAAGCATTAGGGCATATCCCTAACAAGAAAAACAAGTGAAAATTCCCTACTACTTTTCTCTACTATGGCCAAAAACACCATAGGAGAAAGGAGAAGATTTTTCTTGCTCATGTTGGTGTGTCTTGGCCAAAAAAACAACAACAAAAAGAGTAGAATAGTTGGCCTTTATATAGAGTCTTGACTTGTGTAGGATTGTGACAAGTGGCATGTTATGTCTTCTCAAGATATCATCATTTTCTGATCAAAAAACTCAATGATGATGTTGTTGTTGTTGTTTCGTTTTGTCCGTTTTCAAGTTTTTTTGCTTCGGTCTGCGACCGATTTGATTTTCGCTTGTTTCTTCATTGTTCTTGTTTATGACACTAGTTTTCATACAATTTGTACTTTGATGTACTTTTTCTTTTTCTATCAATAAAATCCCACTGAATTAACAAAAAAAAAAAAAGATATCATCCTTTTGCCCAGTGTCAATCATGCACACACTCAAGCCAACTTGTTCTTTGTCTTTTTGTGCAACTTGTTGTTTGTCTTTTAGTGCAAGTTGTCTTTTGTCCTTTTGTGTTTTGTCTTTTAGTGCAACTTGTTGTTTGTCTTTTAGTGAAGACAAACATTAACTAATTCTAAACCCCTTTAGAATAATTAATTGAAGATTGACCCCTCAATCTATTTGCACTCATGCCCTAATACTTTTTAGTATTTACACTTTGGCCTTGAAACTTTTGAAAATTATAATTTTGGCCCTCTTAACCGTTAATGGCCAAAATAACACCGTTAACACTTTAACGTGTTTCTAACTTAGTATTTTCACTTTGACCACAATACTTTTAGTATTTGTACTTTGGCCCCAATACTTTCAGTATTTGCACTTTTAGCCCGCTTAACTATTATTGTCCAAAATAAACAACATTAACTCTTTAACGTGTTTCCAACTTAATATCAAGCTCGTTAATTGCCTTATTCTTGATGCTCTTCTTGTGTGTGACTTTCTAGATTCATAAACATATAGCGATGAGGGAGTATTAAACACTTTTAATCTATTCCGAGAATGTCTCCGTCATTCTCCGGAATACACTCAAGTTCAAGAGTTACGTCTAGCAAAATACGCGCATCCTGACAATTAATACGGTAATGAAGTCCAACTTTTATGAATCTATTTATAGTCGCAAATTAGCGTGCAGTCCGATCCTTCCATTAAATATGTCCCGATTGTTATGGGGACCATGATATGATTAAGTCCACTAAACGATTCTATGCATAGATCTATTTGGTGGAATGAAAGATAACACCTATGGAACCCTTTCTATCATTCCATCTGTTATGTGCCCCGGCCGAGGACTTCCTCATTCAACAACCGAAATAAGATCGCATAGGACATTGCCTCACGTCGGAGGTTAACGGATCCTATCTTGACAATGACCTGTTAGTTCATACCACAAAACTAAAATGCGAAAGGCTGTAACCCACCTTTTTGGAAGACGGGTATTATCCAGACGCAGTATTTAGCCCCTGATATAATCGGCAGCCACAATTTCTCAAGTCAAAAGATTAATTTGCACAATTCGCAACAAATAATTTGTTATTAATCCAAAGTCATGTAGTTTGTTATTCTGGTCACATTCAGTGATTCATTCAACTAACAATCACCCATATGTAAGTCAGTCGCATCCCTATGCTGTTATGGCACAAGGCTCATCATCCTTATCATTAACATCTCTATGTTAATCAAAGGTAACTTATATATGATAGCCCGTACTTGATTATTCTAGTCCCGGACGAATAATCTGAGGGCTATGAATCATTTTGAATGTTTATCATATCGAAGAAATATGCCAACGTATTCTAAACTCTTTTAGAATATATTTCTTCTCTAAAAAACATAAAGGACACATTCATATAATAAGAATGGTGGAGAATATGAACGTCACAAACAAGTCAATATGTAAACAAACATATAGACGTAAATGTCATTAGGTACAAGTTATAGCCAAAATATCCCAAAATAGGTCATCTAACCATATAGCATTAGGGCATATCTCCAACAATTGTGTTTTAAGAAACACAATCAGCATAATGAAAGGCAACAAGGTAGCTGAAAGTAGTAGATGTGACGCTCGAGCCTGGAGAGATCTTTAATTTAATTTATTTAATTTTTTTTGTTTGCATATTTACCTTATTTTACCTATATCTTGCCTTCGTTTTCTGAAAATTTATGTACAATGCGTGCCCGGAGTGAATTTCTGACTATTTTATTTTCTGAATTTTATATTTTTTCCTCATTATACATCATATTTAATGTATTTGTTCATTGGAATTATGTGCATGTCATGCTCAGAGCGTGAGTTACAAAATAGTTAGTGTCCTGAATGAATAGTAACATGTAAGAACATCTTTGGGCCATTCGAGTTTTAGCTAGTTTTAAACTATAATTAATAAGCCCAAACCCTATTAAACTAAGTCCAAACCGTTAGTTAAATTATATACATACATATACCTACACATATACCAGCATAACATAAAGAACAAAACACACACACAAAAAAAAATAGAAAAGAGAGAGAACCCTTCGGGTTCAAGGAAGGAAAGAAAAGCGGAAAATAGTTAGGGTTGTTGATTTTGAGCTCAACTAAGGTGTTTACAAGGAGATTTAGACAATTTCTAGTGTGTTTAAGCTTCTTGGAGGTAAGGGATTCATGTATTGAGCATTTTTAATTGATTTCTTGTTGTAGTAATTTTATGATATTGTTGTTAAATGCTTATCTAAAGCTTCTAATGCATGAAATGTTAGCTAGAGACATCGTAGAGTAGACTTTTAAGCTTTCTACAGTTGTTAAGCTAGAGTTTTGTATGTGTTAAAGGTAGAAGATGATGAATAGTATATTTGCTTAAAGAATCATGTTTTTTTTTTGTTAATTTAGTGGGAGTTTTATTGATATCCAAAGGAAGTGGTACAAGTACAAGATTGTTGACAAACAACATCAAAACAAGATCAAGGAAAGCATAAGAGAATTAGTCCAAACAAGGACTGAAAGAACAAAAAGACAAGAAAACAAAGGAAAATCTCCTTAGTGGGTTCTTCGATCAGGGGGTCTTCCGTTGAATGCAATGTGTTTGTTTTAATGTTCAAATAAAGCTAGATAAGTGTTTATATAACTAACTTGGTGTCTAAAACTAGCTAGAACATTTTAAAGCTTTATATGTGTGTGTGTGTGAATGTGGGTCATGTGTGTGTTGGCTTCAGCCCATTGGGCTTGCAGCCACGGCAGTCCATTGCCGTGGACTTCTTGACCCCTCCCTGTATCCCGATCATGCTACAAAGGGTTATATTTTAGTGTTAAGTGAAAATACTATGAGTGCTAGAGGTTGAATATGTAACAACCCGGACCCAGCATATAGCATATCATAGTTTATTACATATAAATTTGTGCCAATTTAAGTGTTATATGTGTAAATGTGTTTATTCTAGCATTTAGACTTATATAGTAGTTTTATTTTTCTTCTACTTTTCTTATTTTTATTAAAGGGACATTACTATTTATTAAATTCAAATAAAAATGTTTTAACTATTATTTTTTCATTTTTATTTTACGAGATTGTCCCTAACACTTAATAGACTTATTTTCATTATTTTAAAACAAGCCCTGAACCCTAAGTAAAAATTAAAGTATTTTATGTTACCGAATTCGTATTTTTTCCTCTATATACACTTATTTTTGGGCATACGTTCATAATTTTTAATTGCATAGCACGTCGGGAAAGTGCACTAGTTAGTTTGTAATTAATTTTGGGCTTTAAATTAGTATGATTGCATTGTTATTCTTGGCCCAACACACTATATATATATTATAGCATACATATATACATATTGATACGAACTACGCCAACATGCGACGCGACCCAACACCAAATATGGCAAACGATCCCAAGACTTTTTCAGGAATGGATGGAACCGCGACCCTATGCTTAGCAAACCTAGAACCTTGGTATAGTTGAGGACGCCACAAACGAGGATGGAAAACCCGTTTGATAAGTCAAGGTTGAACGCTACAAGAATTATCTTGATAAGTTCGAAGAGTTTCTTGAAGAACTCAAAGGAGAATAATCTCACAATTTTATGAATAAAAAATGACTTACTTTATTATCACAAAACAGCCTTATATAGGCAATAACAAATAAGTATCCTGCTTAGAAAAGGACTCCCAAACCCTAGCCCAAGTAGGAAAAATGTGAATAGTAGCTAGGTCAAAGAAGTAGACTTAAAGCCCAAGAAAGACTCCTATTAACTACTCACGTGAATAGTAATATAAATAGTGACTAAAGAAGAAGCAAACTTTCAGCCCAAAAAAAGCTCCTTCCTAGTGTGAACACCTAACTTGCAGCCCAAGCAAGACTTCTCCCCAGTGTGTTCACCTGATAAACTAGAATTCAGATTAAACTAAAACTAAAACTAAGATAGAATTACAAAGAAATCAAATCTTGACCAAATCTTCAAATCTTCTTGAAACTTCTTGAAGAATCTTGAAGTTATTGAATCTTGAAAATAGAATCTTGACTTGAATCTTTGCTGGAAAATTCGCCCAAATAAATGGTTCATTGAACTTGGACGCTTAAGGCTGGTTATCATCATTCCCTCCCTCTTGAGAAAGATTTGTCCTCAAATCCTCCAGGTTCAAAGACCAACCTAGGTGGTAGACCATGTGGTATGTCCGCGGGAAATAGTTCAACTCCTCTGTGCAAGCTGTTCCTCCTTTGTGCGTTTGGAGCAACTTGTGGATACCTTCGCTGTCCTCTATCTTCTACTCTATCCAACCTCACATGTATTTGTTCCAGTTCAGCCCTCATCATCTGTCTCATCTCCCCCATCAATGCCTGCATCTGCAAATTCGGAACTCCCTGTTGTTGAGCTTCTTCGTTTGTGTGTTCTCCTTGATTTTGAGACATGATTACAACAAACTTTCCCTCACGTGTTTCGCTCCACTCAATTTGGCTTTTACCCTCCATTACTCTCACACACTGCATTTTTCCTCTCGTATTCTTCTTTTAGTTCTCTCAAAATTAATCAAACAATATCAAGAAGATTCCAAGCAGCTACTCTAGACAAGAAACAAACCAACGAATCTGATTTTTTTTTTTTTTGGACCTCTAAGACTTGGGGAACAAGAATAGAACAAGAAACTAAGACAAATCAGCAAGAATGAAACCTAGAGAAATAAGAAAAGTTAAAAAAAAATCTATTCAAAAACACAAAAAGCCCAAAAACCCTAGTAAACGATGGATTTAGACCCTAAGAGGGTGGTGCCCACAGCTTTTGC
Source organism: Ehretia macrophylla (assembly GCA_037974665.1). Lineage (NCBI taxonomy): Eukaryota > Viridiplantae > Streptophyta > Magnoliopsida > Boraginales > Ehretiaceae > Ehretia > Ehretia macrophylla. The sequence continues at coordinate 63,573,174 of CM075771.1, read as the reverse complement.
TGTAGGTTATGCTCAGATCATCGTTTCCCTTCAGAAATGTTTGGCCTCGCAGGCTAATTCTTCAAAGAAAAATTTTACTGTTCACTATTTTGCTTCTTTTTTTTTTTCAGCTCCGAACTGTATTTTTTTTTTCTCTTTTCTGATATTTTCTTGACCTTTCTTTTCTTTTCTTGATGTTCTTTTTTTTTTTTTTTTTTTCCAGAAACAACCACAATGAGCAAGTAACCAAGAACTTGAATTTAGAAGCACAAGAAACCCTAATTCAAGATTCTAGGGTTTGACCAATTGACAGCTAAGCAAGAAAACGGAATTGAAGCACGACGGAATGGAAACACAAGACAAGAAACGAAATTGAAAGCAAGAACGGATTTAGGACGACCTAAAACAGAATTGAAAAGGAATTGATAACAGGACTCAATCAAGAACGAAGAAAGAACTTAAATCTTAGACCTAGACTCACGAAAATAACCAAGAAAACAAGAAAAAGATAGGCAAACCTGATTAACCTAAGCTCTGATACCAACTGATATGAACCACGCCAACATGCGACGCAACCCAACACCAAATATGGCAAATGACCCCAAGACCATTCAGGAATGGATGGAACCGCGACCCTATGCTTAGCAAAACTAGAACCTTGGTATAGTTGAGGACGCCACAAACGAGAATGGAAAACCCGTTTGATAAGTCAAGGTTGAACGCTACAAGAATTATCTTGATAAGTTCGAAGAGTTTCTTGAAGAACTCAAAGGAGAATAATCTCACAATTTTATGAATAAAAAAGTCTTACTTTATTATCACAAAAACTAGCCTGATATAGGCAATAACAAATAAGTGTCCTGCTTGGAAAAGGACTCCTAAACCCTAGCCCAAGTAGGAAAAATGTGAATAGTAACCAGGTCAAAGAAGTAGACTTGAAGCCCAAGAAAGACTCCTATTAACTACTCATGTGAATAGTAATATGAATAGTAACTAAAAAGGAAGCAAACTTTCAGCCCAAGAAAGACTCCTTCCTAGTGTGAACACCTAACTTGCAGCCCAAGAAAGACTTCTCCCTAATGTGAACACCTGATAAACTAGAATTCAAATTAAACTAAAACTAAAACTAAGATAGAATTACAAAGAAATCAAATGTTGACCAAATTTTCAAATCTTCTTGAAACTTCTTGAAGAATCTTGAAGTTCTTGAATCTTGAAAATAGAATCTTGACTTGAATATTTGCTGGAAAATTCGCCCAAATAAATGGTTCATTCAATTAGGTATTGAGGTTGATGAAGAGAAGATCAAAGCCATCCAAGAGTGGCCAACCCCCTCAAGTGTAGGTGATGTTAGAAGTTTCCATGGACTTGCTGGCTTTTGATTTTAGCACCATCGCAGCACCACTCACTAAAGTTATCAAGAAAAACGTTGGGTTCAAATGGGGTGAAGATCAAGCGAAGGCGTTTCAGCTTATTAAATACAATCTTACTCATGCACCTTTACTTGCTTTACCTAATTTCACTAAAACGTTTGAAATTGAATGTGATGCTTCAGGTGTAGGTGTAGGAGCTGTTCTTATGCAGGAAGGAAGACCCCTTGCCTACTTTAGCGAGAAGCTCAGTGGGGCTATACTTAACTACCCAACCTATGACAAAGAGTTGTATGCTTTGGTTCGAGCTTTGGAGACATGGCAGCACTACCTATGGCCAAAGGAGTTTGTAATTCGTACAGATCATGAATCCTTGAAGCATTTAAAGGGTCAACACAAGCTGAATAAGAGACATGCTAGGTGGGTTGAGTTCATTGAGACTTTTCCATATGTCATTCGCTATAAACAAGGTAAGGAAAATGTGGTTGCAAATGCATTGTCAAGAAGGTATGCCTTAATCTCTACTCTTGATGCTAAATTTCTTGGTTTTGAGCATATTAACGACCTTTATCAAGATGACCATGATTTTAGTGAAGTTTATAGGGCTAGTGAGAAATCTGCAGAAGGTAAGTTTTATAGGCATGAAGGATTTTTGTTTAGAGAAAATAAGTTGTGTGTGCCTAACTGTTCTTTAAGAGACTTGTTAGTTAGGGAATCCCATGGTGGTGGTTTAATGGGACACTTTGGGGTTGCTAAGACTTTAGCTATTTTGCAAGAGCACTTTTATTGGCTACACATGAAACGGGATGTTGAGAGAACTTGTGGAAGATGTGTTACTTGTAGGCAAGCTAAGTCTAGGGTTCAGCCACATGGATTGTTCACACCACTACCTATTCCTAGTTCACCTTGGATTGATATTTCGATGGATTTTGTTTTGGGTTTACCTAGGAGTAGGCGTGAAAGGGATTCAATTTTTGTTGTTGTGGATAGATTTTCTAAGATGGCTCATTTTATCCCTTGACATAAGGCTGACGATGCTTCTAATGTTGCAGATTTGTTCTTCAGGGAGATTGCTAGGTTGCATGGTATAAGTTACTTTTGGAAGACTTTGTGGGGCAAGCTAGGGACAAAACTTTTGTTTTCTACAACTTGTTATCCTCAAACTGATGGTCAAACAGAAGTAGTTAATAGGACTTTATCTTCATTATTGAGGGCTATCATAAGTAAGAACATTAAGACTTTGTTCATTTTGCTACTAAGTTTTCACCTTTTGAAATTGTTTATGGTTTAATCCTTTAAATCCTTTGGATTTATCACATTTACCTGTGTCTGAGCATGTGAACTTAGATGGTAAGAAGAAGGCAGCATTTGTGAAACAACTCCATGAGTAAGCACGCCTCAACATAGAGAGAAGAACTGAGCAATATATCAAACAAGCTAACAAGGGATGTCGCAAGCTGGTCTTTGAGCCTGGAGATTGGGTGTGGGTACACATGAGGAAAGAAAGATTTCTAGCACAACGACATTCTAAGTTGCTACCTAGAGGAGATGGTCCTTTTCAAGTCCTCGAGCGAATCAATGACAATGCCTACAGACTTGATTTGCCAGGTGAGTACAGTGTTAGTGCTACTTTCAATGTTACTGATTTAAGTCCTTTTGATGTAGGTGACGATTTGAGGGCAAATCCTTTTCAAGAGGAGGGGAATGATGAGGACATCAAGGCTGCTAGGAATGTTCCAGATTCAATGCAAGTGCCAGTTGGTCCAGTGACAAGAGCTTGCGCTAAAAGGTTCAAGGAAGAGTTGAATAATTTGGTTGAGAAAGTTCTACAACAAGAGGAAAGTGTGTTGGCTAGTAGAGATGAAGAAAGACTGGTGTTACTCCTCCAAGTAGATCCACAAGAAAGCCAACTAGGCGTCCACATTCATTGAACCATTTGGGTGAATTTTCCAGCTAAGATTCAAGCCAAGATTCTATTTTCAAGATTCAAGAACTTCAAGATTCTTCAAGAAGTTTCAAGAAGATTCGAAGATTTAGTCAATATTTGATTTCTTTGTAATTCTATCCTAGTTTTAGTTTCAGTTTTAGTTTAATTCCCTATTGATGAATTTAGGTGTTCACACTAGAAAAAAGACTTTCTTGGGCTGCAAGATTAGGTGTTCACACTAGAAAGGAGCTTTTCTTGGGCTACAAGTTTGCTTCCTTTTTAGTTACTATTCATGTTACTATTCACGTGAATAATTAATAGGAGTCTTTTATTGGTCTCCAAGTATGTTTCCTACGACCTAGTTACTATTCACGTTTTTCTATTTCAGCTAGGGTTTAGGAGTCTTTTCTAATTAGGAAACTTATTTGTTCTTTGCCTATATAAGCCTGATTTGCAAGAAATAAAAGTAAGACAATTTTGATATTAAATTTGTGAGATTATTTTCCTTAAGTTCTCAAGAACTTCCTCGAACTTATCAAGATTATTCTTGTAGCGTTCATCTTTGACTTATCAAACGAGATTTCCATCCTCGTTTGTGGTGTCCTCAACTATACCAAGGTTCTAGCTTTGCTAAGCATAGGGTCGCGGTTCCATCGATTCCTGAACGGTCTTGGGGTCGTTTGCCATATTTGGTGTTGGGTCGCGTCGCATGTTGGCTTGGTTCGTATCAGTAATGATGAGGACATCAAGGCTGCTAGGAATGTTCCAGATTCAATGCAAGTGCCAGTTGGTCCAGTGACAAGAGCTCGCGCTAAAAGGTTCAAGGAAGAGCTGAATAATTTGGTTGACAAAGTTCTACAACAAGAGGAAAGCATGTTGGCTAGTAAAGATGAAGAAAGGCTGGTGTTGCTCCTCTAAGTAGATCCACTAGAAAGCCAACTAGGCATCCACATTCATTGAACCATTTGGGCGAATTTTCCAGCAAAGATTCAAGTCAAGATTCTATTTTCAAGATTCAAGAACTTTAAGATTCTTCAAGAAGTTTCAAGAAGATTCGAAGATTTAGTCAATATTTGATTTCTTTGTAATTCTATCCTAGTTTTAGTTTCAGTTTTAGTTTAATTCCCTATGGACGAATTTAGGTGTTCACACTAGAAAAAAGACTTTCTTGGGCTGTAAGATTAGGTGTTCACACTAGAAATGAGCTTTTCTTGGGCTACAAGTTTGCTTCCTTTTTAGTTACTATTCACATTACTATTCACGTGAATAGTTAATAGGAGTCTTTTCTTGGTCTCCAAGTTTGTTTCCTATGACCTAGTTACTATTCACGTTTTTCTATTTCAGCTAGGGTTTAGGATCTTTTCTAATTAGGAAACTTATTTGTTCTTTGCCTATATAAGCCTGATTTGCAAGAAATAAAAGTAAGACAATTTTGATATTAAATTTGTGAGATTATTCTCCTTAAGTTCTCAAGAACTTCCTCGAACTTATCAAGATTATTCTTGTGGCGTTCATCTTTGACTTATCAAACGAGATTTCTATCCTCGTTTGTGGCGTCCTCAACTATACCAAGGTTCTAGCTTTGCTAAGCATACGGTCACGGTTCCATCCATTCCTGAACGGTCTTGGGGTCGTTTGCCATATTTGGTGTTGGGTCACGTCGCATGTTGTCGTGGTTCGCATCAGTTGGTAATCAGAGCTTAGGTTTATCAGGTTTGCCTATCCTTTTCTTGTTTTCTTAGTTAATTCCGTGAGTCTAGGTCTAGGTTTAAATTCCTTTCTAGGTTCTTGATTGTGTCTTGCTACCAATTCGTTTTAGGTTGTGTTTCAATTCCATTCTTGCTTCAATTTCGTTTCTTATCTTGTGTTTCATGTCTATTTTCTTGTTGAAATATGTGTCTTGCTTTCAAGTATTTTCTTGTTTTTCTGATCAAATCCGTGGGTAGGGTTAAGCTTTTCAATTAGGACAAAGCCCTAATTGGTTGTGTGCTCAATCCCGTTTATTGTCTTAGTGTCAAATTTGGAATTTTGGTGACTTGCTCATTGTGTTCGTATAAAAAATCAAGAAAAGAACATCAAGAAAAAAAAACAGTTCGGAGCTGAAAAAAAAAAAAGAAGCAAAACAATGAACAGTAAAAAAAATTTGGGAGAATTAGCTTGCGAGGCCAAACTTTTTTTTTTGTTAATTTAGTGGTATTTTATTGAAAGAAAAAGGAAAAGTACATCAAATTACACAATGCATGACAACTGGTGTCACAATCAAGAACAATGCAGAAAAAAACGAAAGCTAAATCGGTCGCAGACCGAAAGCAACAAAAGACATGAAAACGGACAAAAAACAAAGAGAATCTCCTCATTTAATACGTCGATCTAGGGGTCTTCCATTGAAGATGCCTTGAACAGCTCCAGTGTAGTCAAACGAAGAAGTTGCGCTTGAGGTTGCCCTATGAGTTTTAGGTGTTTTTGTGTTTTCCAATAGGGTTTTCTCAACTTTTCTTATTTTTCTAGGTTTCCTTATTTTTTGAGTTTTGGTCAATTTTCTTTCTCTAACCTTGTTTCTAGAGTCTTAGAGGTCTGAAAAAAAAAAGAAGTCAGATTCTGAAATAGATTATTACGCTGCACACGTCGATCAAATTGCCATGGCCTTCCCAAAAGAAGATGTCCAGCATGCATAGGTACCACATCGCACAATACTTTATCCTCATATTTTCCAATGCGAAACGGCACCACAACCTATTTGGTAACCCTTACCTCACCACAATCGTTCAACCATGGCAGCTTGTATGGATGTGGATGCTTAATTGTTGTGAGCCCTAGCTTGTCAACCATTGAAGCACTAGCAACGTTAGTACAACTACCACCATCAATAATAACACTACATACCTTATCTTTCATGTGGCAGCGGGTATGAAAGATGTTCTCATGTTGCACTACTTCTTCCTCCTCTTTAGCTTGCAAGCTCAAAGCTCGTCGTGCCACTAATCCAAACATCTCTCCATAATCTGCCCCAAATTCCTCTTCTTCACCTACTTCGGTGTCCTCTAGTACCATTGCAAGCTCAAAGCATGTCATCAAATTGCATTTCATCTTCAGACTCAATCTCAAACTACAATTGCCCTCTTGTTTTGACATTGGCTAGCTTTTTTTTTTTTTTTTGGTTAATTCAGTGGGAATTTATTGAAAGAAAAAGGAAAAGTACATCAAAGTAGACAATGCATGACAACTGGTGTCACAATCAAGAACAAAGCAGAAAAAAGCGAAAGCTAAATCGGTCACAGACCGAAGGCAACAAAAGACATGAAAACGGACAAAAAACAAAGAGAATCTCCTCATTTAATACGTCGATCTGGGGGTCTTCCATTGAAGATGCCTTGAACAGCCCGAGTGTAGTCGAACGAAGGAGTTGCGCTTGAGGTTGCCCTAGAAGTAGAGGTTTTGGCGTTATCATGACGAAACACACTAATAGTTGATCTATCTTTGCCTAGAGCAGTTGTGAAATTTTTATCCTTGGAAACTTGTGCCGAGAACGGGGTGACTGACATTCTTTGAATTTGTTTTTCATAAATTTGAGAGCTTGGCACTTCCACATTGACCCTATTCAAAGTGTTGGCAGGCAAAAAATTGACCTGATTCTTTGGGGAGTTGGTTTGCTTGTGATAAACACCCGTACCTGAGGAAAGATGATGATCAACAACCTTTGACCTAGAAAAGTTGTCCTGAGGATGAACAAACGATTAATTAGAATAATCTTCATCAGTAACATTGAGAGCATTAAATCTGTTGGTTGTAGCCTTGTTCTCTTTTCGGGACGCACCATGTCCCCTTCTAGGTTTCTTACCAACATCAGTCCATTCTGGATTAGCGCCATCGGCTAGCTATGTGCCCTCATCCCTGACATTTAAAGCATTTAATATCACTAGAACGAGTTGTAGGAGGGGCTATTTTACCTTGAAAAGTCGTGGCATGGGTGATGTTTTGGGCTCAGGCTTGACCTTGGAAGTAGTCGAACTCTCCTCCTTTCTTGGGTAACTCGACCTCCAAGGTGTGCACTTGAGTGTTGCCGGGCTGGCCTTGGTCGTGAACCACCCCTCTTCAATTGTTTCTCCACCTTAATTGCCATATGCACCAAATCTTTTAACTCAACATAATGATGCAACTCAATGGTGTTAGCAATTTCTCGATTCAGCCCATTCAGAAATCTAGCCATTGTCGCCTCCCGATCTTCCTCTACATTGGCTCTAATCATAGCTGTCTCCATCTCTTTGTAATAATTTATTACCTTGATGAAGACCTTGCAGCTTGAAGTATAAGTCCCTGTAATAATGACTGGGTATAAATCGCCTCCTTATTACTCTCTTCATCTCATCCCAAGTGGCCACAGGATGTTCTCAATTCCGCCTCCTATTGAGACACAATTGATCCCACCACACAATAGCATAATCAGTAAATTCAATGGCAGCAAGCTTTACCTTTTTCAACTCGGAATAGTTGTGGCAATCAAACACCAACTCAATCTTCTTTTCCCACTCAAGATAGGCTTTTGGATCACTCCTTCCTTGAAATGCAGGAATCTTCATCTTGATGCTTCCTAAGTTGCTATCAACTCGATCAACATGATCCCTAGCATCTCTATCCTAACCATGTCGCCTAGCAGCCCACCGAAATTCTGTCAAACTCTTCATCTAAACCTTCCTCATCGATCTCATCAACATCTTCAACTCTTTGTTGCAATCTATTCCTCCTTGGTGCATTCGGAGCAACTGGTGGTTGCACCCTTTCCGGCCTCTGTTCTACCCTATCCAACCTCTCATGAACCTGCTCCAATTCAGCCCTCATCATTCGTCTCATCTCTCCCATTAATGCCTACATTTGTAAGTTCTGTCCAATGGGTTGTTGAACACCTTCATTAATGTTGTCTGCTTGATTTTGAGACATGATTAAATTTCACTCCCTCACGTGTTTCACTCAACTCAATTTGGCTTTTACCCTCTAATATTCTCACACACTCTGCCTTTTTCCTCTCGTATTCTCCTTCAAGACCCTAGAACTTACCAAGAATATTCTTGTGGTGTTCATCTTTGACTTATCAAACGAGATTTTCATCCTCGTTTGTGATGTCCTCAACTATACCAAGGTTCTAGCTTTGCTAAGCATTGGGTCGCGGTTCCATCCATTCCTGAACGGTCTTGGGGTCATTTGCCATATTTGTTGTTGGGTCGCGTCGCATGTTGGCATGGTTCGTATCAGTTGGTATCAGAGCAGATTCATAAGAGGTTGGATAGGGTAGAACAGAGGCTGGAAAGGCAACCACCAGTTGCTCCGAATGCACCAAGGAGGAACAGATTGCAGCAAAGAGTTGAAGATGTGGATGAAGTTGATGAAGGTTTAGATGAGGAGTTTGATAGAATTTCGATGGGCAGCAATAGGAGACATGGTCGGGATAGAGATGCTAGGAATCGTTTTGATCGTGTTGATAACAACTTAGGCAGCATCAAGATGAAGATTGATATGAACCACGCCAACATGTGACGCGACCCAACACCAAATATGGCAAACGACCCAAGACCTTTCAGGAATGGATGGAACCTCGACCCTATGCTTAGCAAAGCTAGAACCTTGGTATAGTTGAGGACGCCATAAACGAGGATGGAAGTCTTGTTTGATAAGTCAAGGTGAACGCCACAAGAATAATCTTGATAAGTTCGAAAAAGTTCTTGAGAACTTAAGGAGAATACTCTTACAAATTTAATATCAAAATTGTCTTCCTTGTACCTTTTAGTGCAAGCTCTCGTTACAGGACCAACTGGCACTTGCACTGGATCTTGGACATTCCTAGCAGCCCTGATGTCCTCATCATTCCCCCCTCTTGAGAAGGATTTGTCCTCGAAGAAATAATTCTAAACACTTTTAGAATATAATTCTTCTTCGAAAAACATTAAGGACACATTCATATAATGGAAATGACGGAGAATATGAACGTCACAAACAAGTCAATATGTAAACAAACATATAGACGTAAATGTCATTAGGTACAAGTTAATGCCAAAATATCCCAAAATAGGTCATCTAGCTATATAGCATTAGGGCATACCTCCAACACTCATGATGACATGGATTCTATATTGCATACGCACTTTACAACTAGTCATACTCATATACCCAACACAAATAGTTGTTGACCCATAATTGGGGTATCACTCATTGTGTATCAAAGCATATGAATTTGATTTCGTGAGTTCATCCACATATGCTCAAGATTAAGAGCACTTGCCACTCAGTAGCATAACGTATATTTGATCTCTATCTTTGATAGTTCCTATTAAGAGATCATACCTATGTGGTTTGTTTGTTAGCCTAAAAAGGCCTTCATCTAGAATTTCGCAAGCCGGTCAGGCAATGCTGGGCAAGTCTCTCAACCGGTATTACTCAACTGGCTCTTCCAGAGCATATCGGTCGAGGAAAGCCGACGAGACCATCAACCAACTTTTGAAAATATAGATGTTAGAAATCCGTTAAAAGGGGTTTCTATATATTTTCAAACACACCATTTGTAAAACTTACCTCTTCCAACTACAAGCAATTGCTCTATAGATTTCATATCATCAAAACACTTTGCTTGAACATTTATTGAGCTTTAACTTGCAAATCATTGAGCATTCAAGAGAACTTTGAATTGTATCCATTCACTCTTAAAGAGAGATCATTGTACTCAACATTTATTACATTCTTGTTGTGAGATAAACACTCTAGATATATAGTTTTGAGAGATTTTTTTTTTTTTGTTAATTCAGTGGTATTTTATCGAAAGAAAAAGGAAAAGTACTTCAAAGTACACAATGCTTGACAACTGGTGTCACAAACAAGAACAATGCAAAATTAAGCGAAAGCTAAATCGGTCGCAGACCGAAGGCAACAAAAACATGAAAACGGACAAACTAAACAACAACATCAGCATCAATGAGTTGATCGATCAGGGGGTCTTCCATCGAAGATACCTTGGATTGCCCGAGAGTAGTCGAAAGAGGTATTAACTCTTGAAGTTGAGGCAACAGAATGTTCCTTGCCAAAAGAACTGAAATTTGAAATGACTTTGCCTGCAGCAGCTGTGAAATTTTTCTCTTTAGAACCTTGTGGTGGGAACGGAGTGACTGACATTTTCTGAGCTTGGTTATCAGAATTTTGAAACTTAGGGACACTTACATTAGTCCCATTTGAAGGGTTGGCAGAAATGACCTGTTTCTTTTGGGACTTTGGTTGTCCATGGTAAACTCCCGTACCTAAGGATTGATGATTGCCAAGATTCCTAGATTTAGAATTGTTCCTCTGAGATCGATCAAGAGAAGGTTCACCATTATCTTCATCAATAATATTGAGAGCATTAAATCTGTTTGCATTACCCGTATTCACTTTGCGGGAAGCACCACGTCTCCTTCTCGATTTCTTTCTAGCATCAGTCCAATCCAAATTTGAACTAGTAACATTCTCATTAACCTTCTCCTCAATAGAATTAGGACATGATGATGTGTCATGTCCAACAACGTTGCAATGAGAACATTTGAGTGGAGTCCAATCATAATCAATCTCAATTTCAGCCAACCCTCCTTTAGGGATCTCAACAAAGGTTCTGTCCGGAAGATCCTTTTGGATATTCATTTCAACACAGACTCTAGCATACCCGAGGTGAGAACGGGAGGCCGTTTTCGAATCCATCTGAAGAGGGATTCCAATTGTGCTGGAAACATAACTGAGACCATCTTTGGTAAGTAAATCAAGTGGGACATTTCGAAGTTTTAACCACATTGGAACCCTATCACAATGTAATGACCCGAGCAATCCAAGAGTGTAACGACCCGATCCCTCACATAATTAATTCCTAATGTAACAACTTGATCCAATCCCCAAGGCAAAAAATGAGGAAAAATGGACAGAGTTTTCCTTGTACTTTGGGCAATCCAATGCCTATTCAATCAACTCAACAACAAGCATTCCACAACATCATTGAAATCTTATATAACATGCATGATAGGTTCTACATCTCTTTAGCTCATATTTTATAATTTAAGCCTTTTACCATTACAAGTCCAAGCTAAATTAAACATGCATTTATTACAATTCCACAATAACTATAAACTCACAAACACTCTCTTGACATTAACAAGACAACCTATGAGCTATCCCGAACAAGATGAAACTCCATTGCAAAGTGGGCCAAATAACTTGCAAAACACTTCAAAAGCCACCTCACTTTACCTGAAATTGGTGAAGAAAATGGGGTTAGCAACTATGTGCTCAGTGAGGGGGACAAGTATGGGGAGGTTTTGAAAAGCCTTTTCATGAATGCAATGCACGTAAGCCAAGTAACAGGTATCAACAATAGATAAACTTTAAGTAAATACCACATGATAATAAGGAGCAATAAACATTCGAGTAGCATTAACAAGCACTGAACAATACAAGAGGCATGAAAGCACTTAAACAAGCAATATACGATTATGTAATCATTTTGGAAAAGGTTACAATTTCATTCCATCCTTATCACTCCCACTTCCTTTGCTCCAATGCGATAGCGATGTTGATAATGATAATGATAAACCCCTTATATCGCTGGTGGGTATACTCCGGATGTACCCTGATAATCTTACGACCCAACACCCTGGCCTTCATCGACTATGGGAGTGAAGGAATAGGCTGTGGAAGTTGAATAACCAATCACTAGTAAGCCCGCTGTCTCCCAGTAAAGGCCTAACACATCCGTTCTGAAAATGGTTACAACCATCGATATACTCGATATAACACTTTATCAATCAATGAAGTAATTAAACAATAAGCACGTAAATTAGGGATCAACAAAGTAGGTTGCCCCTCGAGCACTTAAGCATTAACAAGCAATATAAACAACTTAATCAATCAAGTATTCAAGCATTTAAGTAAACAATCTAACCAATAAAGTACTCTTGCTTGGGACCACTACTGCCCTTGGAGAGCTTGCTCTCGCTTGGGACCAGTACTGCCCTCGGAGAGGAAAGACTAAACATCTTTATGACACCACTGTTATTGATACATGAATCAAATGTGATAGAAATCTCTACTGGTTATCACATGTTATTGTATTTTAACATTTACCATATGTGAATAATTTGTTAATATTATCGTACGTGAATTGCATCATGATTTGCAAAAGAGACCGACCAGAAATGTTTTCAAAACTCTTCTATTACATCTTTACTGAACTTTCCCAGAGCTCACCCTCTTTTCTCCTCCAAGTGCAGGTGCAACTTAGCTTGAGATTGAAATTGACTTTAAATGTTGAATGTTTACAAGCTCGAAGCCCCTTCCTTGTCAGAGTTTGTTTGTACTACTCCCGGGTAGAAGGATAGCTGTGTTGAAATCCTAGTTTGTAAATAATCGGGTAGTTCTCAAGTCTCAAATGATGTAACACCCTTTTGTACTTAAATTATTATATAAAGGCTTGTTGTTGAATAATTCGTTATTTATTCTTTTTATAGAAAGTTATGAAATCGCAATGTCAGTAAACGCAGACTTTAACCTAGTCTGGAGAAGGGCCGGGTTGGGGTCGTTACATATTTGGTCTTGTACATAGAATTGAATATAGGAGACTACCAACAGCCAAATTATATGGAACTTTCTTCATGCTTTCTATCTTCTTAGGTGTCTTTGGACACTGATCCTCGATAGAGGTAATCTATGCCTAGAACGTAGAAAATCTTTCTTGGAGTCTTCTATGCTAAAATTGACAAGTATCTTATCAATGTACGAAGATTTGGATAGTGTTAGTGTAGAATGGCTCAAAACCAAATCCCAAAAGCCTTAGGAAAAGTGGCACAATCCTGTCAGGAATGTATCTAGATACTCTAACGTACCTAGGACTTATGTAGTCCAACATTAAATAGTCTCTACCCCTAAAAACTATTTCATGTGCCTAAACCCTCTTTACAAATGCCATTCTCCTTTTTTTTTTGTATCAAATTGCTAAATTAATTCTAGTAAGATTGCATAATGAGCTCAATTGTCAAATCAGGAAATCCTATTACCAAAATGGAAAATCCTTCCAGATTTTTGACTTTTAATTGCATTATGACTCTTTATTTAGCAACTCCTAGACACATAGAAAATTACCAAAATATAATAATAACACTATTCAGGAAGTAGGTTAGAAGAGGAACCAAAAGACATAAACATCTTCGATACCAAAAAGACCAAAATGCCCTTGCTAACCCCATAGCACATTTTGACTTTTCAACTTTAACTTATTCCACTAAAAAGTTATGGATGCACTCTAAGATGAATACTGTTATCCACATAAACTTGTCATACAATGTATGAAATTTTGAAGGTGCAATAAAGGCGTCAGTTTCATAATGAGGGCACTAAAGGTGTCAGCTTCAAAATGAAGGTGCAAAAGGCGTCAGCTTCAAAAGTGGGAGCGCAACGGGATCGTCTCGAGAGATATAAATAACAAAAACACACAAACGCAGCGGAAATAATAACAATTAAAATTTGCATGTGATGTGAACCAGCCATCCACATTCATTGCACTATTTGGATGAATTTTCCAGCAAAGATTCAAGTCAAGATTCTATTTTCAAGATTCAAGAACTTCAAGATTCTTCAAGAAGTTTCAAGAAGATTTGAAGATTTGGTCAAGATTTGAATTCTTTGTAATATCATAGTTTTAGTTTAAGTTTAATTTGCATTCTAGTTTATTTCCTAGGGTCCACTATGGACGAATTTAGGTGTTCACACTAGGAAAGAGACTTTCTTGGGCTGCAAGATTAGGTGTTCACACTAGAAAGGAGCTTTTCTTGGGCTGCAAGTTTGCTTCCTTTTTAGTTACTATTCACGTCACTATTCACGTGAATAGTTAATAGGAGTCTTTTCTTGGTTTCCAAGTTTGTTTCCTTTGACCTAGTTACTATTCACGTTTTTCCTACTTGGGCTAGGGTTTAGGAGTCCTTTTCCAAGCAGGATACTTATTTGTTATTGCCTATATAAGGCATTCTTTGTGATAATAAAGGGAGACAATTCTCAAATTAAATTGTGAGATTATTCTCCTTGAGTTCTCTAAGAGACTCTTTCGAACTTATCAAGGGATTCCTTGTGGCGTTCAACCTTGACTTATCAAGCGGATTTCCATCCTCATTTGTGGCGTCTTCACCATACCAAGGTTCTTGCTTTGCTAAGCAACGGGTCGCGGTTTCCATCATATTCACTATACCAAGGTTCTTGTCTTGCTAGGCAAAGGGTCGCGGTTCCATCCATTCTTGAAAGATCTTGGGTTTGTTTTACCAATCTTGGTGTTGGGTCTCGGTACATGTTGACCAGGTTCGTATCAGTTGGTATCAGAGCTTAGGTTTATCAGGTTTGCCTATCCTTTTCTTGTTTTCTTGGTCAATTCGTGCGTCTAGGTTTAGGTCTTAAATTCCTTTTTCTTTGTTCTTGATTGAGTCTTGTTTCAATTTCGTGTCTTGTCATCTTTTCAACTATGTTTCTTGTCTTGTTTTCAAATCTGTCTTTTCTACTTTTCAATTCCATTTATTGCTAGGTTTTTCAATTTCGCTTCTTGTGTTCAAATTGGATAAACCGTAGAATCTTGAATTACGGGTTCTTGAACTCTTGATTACATTGTTCCTTGTATTGTTTCTGAAAAATTAAGAAAAGAAAAGAAGAGAAAAGAAAAATAGAGGAAAAAAAAGAAAAAAAAAATTAGGAGCTGAAAAAAAAAAGAAGCAAAATAGTGAACAGTAAAAAACTTTTTTTTGTTGAATTAGCCTTCGTGGCCAAGCTTTTCTGAAGGGAAACGATGTTCTGAGCATAACCCACAGTGTAGCTGTGGGCACCATCCTCTTAGGGCCTAATTCCGTTGTTTTCTATGAGTTTTAGGTGTTTTTGCGTTTTCCAATAGGGTTTTCTCATCTTTTCTTATTTCTCTAGGTTTCCTTCTTCGAGTTTTATTCAAGTTTCTTTCTCTAACCTTGTTTCCAGAGTCTTAGAGGTCTGAAAAAACAAAAAAAACAAAAAAAAAACAAAAAAAAAAAGTCAGATTCCAAAATTGATTATTACGTTGCTTGGTATTCTTGGTAAGTTCTAGGGGCTTGAAAGAGAATAAGAGAGGAAAAAGGTAGAGTGTGGGAGATTATTAGAGGGTAAAAGCTAAAGTGAGTTGAGCGAAACACGTGAGGGAGTGAAATTCAATCATGGCTCATAATCAAGAGGATGACACAAAAGCAGAAGTTCAACAACCAGTTCTGAATTTACAGTTGCAAGTTTTTTTTTGGGAGAGATGAGACAGATGATGAGAGCTGAATTTGAACAAATACATGAGAGGTTTGAAAGAATATATAAGGTCAAGCCCGAGTTCAAACAATCCACCAATGCCATGACCTCCCGAGGTAAATCAGCTTCTACTATGACTCGATCTAGTGAATTTTGGATGAATTTTCCAGCAAAGATTCAAGTCAAGATTCTATTTTCAAGATTCAAGAACTTCAAGATTCTTCAAGAAGTTTCAAGAAGATTTGAAGATTTAGTCAAGATTTGATTTCTTTGTAATTTTATCAGAGTCTTAGTTTTCACTTTTAGTTTAATTTCCTATGGACGAATTTAGGTGTTCACACTAGGAGAGAGACTTTCTTGGGCTCCATGCTTTGGTGTTCACACTAGAAAGGAGCTTTTGTTGGGTTGCAAATTTGCTTCCTTTTTAGTTACTATTCACATCACTATTCACGTGAATAGTTAATAGGAGTCTTTTCTTGGTCTCCAAGTTTGTTTCCTTTGACCTAGTTACTATTCACGTTTTTCCTACTTGGGCTAGGGTTTAGGAGTCCTTTTCCAAGCAGGATACTTATTTGTTATTGCCTATATAAGGCACTTTTTGTGATAATAAAGAGACAATTCTGAAATTAAATTGTGAGATTATTCTCCTTGAGTTCTCCAAGAGACTCTTTCGAACTTATCAAGGGATTCCTTGTGGCGTTCATCCTTGACTTATCAAGCGGATTTCCATCCCCGTTTGTGGCGTCTTCACCATACCAAGGTTCTTGCTTTTCTAAGCAACGGGTCGCGGTTTCCATCATATTCACTATACCAAGGTTCTTGTCTTGCTAGGCAAAGGGTCGCGGTACCATCCATTCTTGAAAGATCTTGGGTTTGTTTTACCAATCTTGGTGTTGGGTCTTGGCACATGTTGACCAGGTTCGTATCAGTTGGTATCAGAGCTTAGGTTTATCAGGTTTGCCTATCCTTTTCTTGTTTTTCTTGGTTAATTCCTTGAGTCTAGGTCTACGTTTTAATTCCTTTCTTCGTTCTTGATTGTGTCATGCTTCCAATTCGTTTTCTTGGTTGTGTCTTGATTCCGTTCTTGTTCTTTTAATTTCGTGTCTTGAGTCTTGTTCTCCGTTTCTTGAGTCTTGTCTTCAATTTTGTTTTCTTGCTTTCAATTTCGTTTCTTGTTAAGCTTTCAATTGGCCAAACCCTAGAATCTTGAATTAGGGTTTCTTGTGTTTCTAAATTCGAAGTCTTGGTTACTTGCTCATTGTCTTTGTTTCTGTAAATCAAGAAAAGAACATCAATAAAGAAAAGAAACTTCAAGAAAAAAAAAAATTCGGAGCTGAAAAAAAAAAAAAAAAAGGCAAAATAGTGAACAGTAAAAAACTTGTTTTTGTTGAATTAGCCCTCGTGGCCAAGCTTTTCTGAAGGGAAACGACGTCCTGAGCATAACCCACAGCATAGCTGTGGGCACCACCCTCTTAGGGCCAAATTCCAACGTTTTCTATGAGTTTTGGTCATTTTTGTGTTTTAGAATAGGGTTTTTGCAACTTTCCTTATTTTTCTAGGTTTCCTTCTTCGAGTTTTATTCAAGTTTCTTTCTCTAACCTTGTTTCCAGAGTCTTAGAGGTCTGAAAAAAAAAAACAAAAAAAAAAGTCAGATTCCAAAATTGATTATTACGCTGCTTGGTATTCTTGGTAAGTTCTAGGGGCTTGAAAGAGAATACGAGAGGAAAAAGGCAAAGTGTGTGAGATTATTAGAGGGTAAAAGCTAAAGTGAGTTGAGCGAAACACGTGAGAGAATGAAATTCAATCATGGCTCATAATCAAGAGGATGACACAAAAGCAGAAGCTCAACAACCAGTTCTGAATTTACAGTTGCAAGCTTTTTTGGGAGAGATGAGACAGATGATGATAGCTGAATTTGAACAAATACATGAGAGGTTTTTAAGAATATATAAGGTCGAGCCCGAGTTCAAACAATCCACCAATGCCACGACCTCCCAAGGTAAATCAGCTTCTACTATGACTCGATCTAGTGAGATTAGATGTTTTAAATGTCAGGGATGGGGACACATTGGAAGCCAATGCCCAAACAAGCAAGCATTGGTAGTCTTGGAGAGTGGTGAGATTGAGTCCAAAGACGAAATGCATTTTGATGACATACCTATACTAGGAGACACCACGGAGGTTGAAGAAGAGTTTGGGGCAGATTATGGAGAGTTGCTTGGACTAGTGACCCGACGACCCTTAAGCTTGCAAGCTGAAGAAGAGGAAGAAGTAGTGCAACATGAGAACATCTTTCATACTCGCTGCCACGTGGAAGATAAGGTATGTAGTGTTATTATTGATGGTGGTAGTTGTACTAATATTGCTAGTGCTTCTATGGTTGAAAAGCTAGGGCTCAACACAGTTAAGCACCCACGTCCATACAAATTGCAGTGGCTGAATAACTGTGGTGAAGTAGGGGTTATAAAGCAGGTTGTTGTCCCGTTTCGAATTGGAAAGTATAAAGATGAGGTATTGTGTGATGTGGTAACAATGCATGCTGGACATCTACTCTTAGGTCCATGGCAATTTGATCGACGTGTGCAGTATGATGGCTTCACCAACAAGTACACATTCATGTTCAATCAGTGGACAATCACTCTAGTTCCAATGCCACCAAAACAAGTTTATGAGGATCAAGTGAGGTTACAAAAATTGAGTGATCAAAAGAACTTGAGTGAACAAACGAATTTGAGTGATGAAAAGAATGAGAGTGAAAAGAAAATGAGCAAGGCTGAAGCTAGAGAGGTAGTAAAAAGAGAAAAGAACTCTTCCAAGGCGGTAAAAACAGAGGGGAAACAAAGAAATTTCTATGAAAAAGCAAGTGAGGTTAAGAGAGCTTTGATCTCAAGACGGCCGATAATTGCACTCATGTACAAAGAGGCTCTTTTAAACACTAACCAGCTTGACTTTGCATTGCCTAGTGTTGTTGTTTCTCTCTTACAGGATTTTCAGGAAATGCTTCCTAAGGACATACCACATGGTCTACCACCAACGATGATCTTTGAGCCTGGTGGATTTGAGGAAAAATCCTTCTCAAGACGGGGGGAATGATGCGAACCAGCCATCCACATTCAATGAACCAATTGAAGCGTCCACATTCAATGAACCAATTGGGCGTCCACATTCATTGAACCTTTTGGATGAATTTTCCAGCAAAGATTCAAGTCAAGATTCTATTTTCAAGATTCAAGAACTTCAAGATTCTTCAAGAAGTTTCAAGAAGATTTGAAGATTTAGTCAAGATTTGATTTCTTTGTAATTTTATCCTAGTTTTAGTTTTCAGTTTTAGTTTAATTTCCTATGGACGAATTTAGGTGTTCACACTAAGAGAGAGACTTTCTTGGGCTACAAGATTAGGTGTTCACACTAGAAAGGAGCTTTTCTTGGGCTGCAAGTTTGCTTCCTTTTTAGTTACTATTCACGTCACTATTCACGTGAATAGTTAATAGGAGTCTTTTCTTGGTCTCCAAGTTTGTTTCCTTTGACCTAGTTACTATTCACGTTTTTCCTACTTGGGCTAGGGTTTAGGAGTCCTTTTCCAAGCAGGATACTTATTTGTTATTGCCTATATAAGGCACTTTTTGTGATAATAAAGTTAGACAATTCTGAAATTAAATTGTGAGATTATTCTCCTTGAGTTCTCCAAGAGACTCTTTCGAACTTATCAAGGGATTCCTTGTGGCGTTCATCCTTGACTTATCAAGCGGATTTCCATCCTCGTTTGTGTCGTCTTCACCATACCAAGGTTCTTGCTTTTCTAAGCAACGGGTCGCGGTTTCCATCATATTCACTATACCAAGGTTCTTGTCTTGCTAGGCAAAGGGTCGCGGTTCCATCCATTCTTGAAAGATCTTGGGTTTGTTTTACCAATCTTGGTGTTGGGTCTTGGTACATGTTGGCACATGATGCCTCTATTTTTTTTTTCTGTTTTTTTGTATTTTCTTGACTTTTTTTTTCTTTCTTCTTTTCTTTTCTTAATTTTTTCAGAAACGAAACCAATGAGAAAATAACAAGAACTCAAGTTTAGAAGCACAAGAAACCCTAATTCAAGATTCTAGGATTTGGCCAACTGAAAACAAGAAACGGAATTGAAAAAAATCCTAGCAAGAAAAGGAATTGAAAACTAGAAAGAGACAGAATTGAAAAACTAGCAGGAACAAGGAATCAAGAAAAGGAATTGAAACAAGACTCAATCAAGAACGAATAAAGGAATTTAAATACCTAAACCTAGACACACGAATTGACCAAGAAAACAAGAAAAAAGATAGGCAAACCTGATAAACCTAAGCTCTGATTACCAACTGATACGAACCTGGTCAACATGTGCCAAGACCCAACACCAAGATTGGTAAAACAAACCCAAGATCTTTCAAGAATGGATGGAACCGCGACCCTTTGCCTAGCAAGACAAGAACATTGGTATAGTGAATATGATGGAAACCGCGACCCGTTGCTTAGAAAAGCAAGAACCTTGGTATGGTGAAGACGCCACAAACGGGGATGGAAATCCGCTTGATAAGTCAAGGATGAATGCCACAAGGAATCCCTTGATAAGTTCGAAAGAGTCTCTTGGAGAACTCAAGGAGAATAATCTCACAATTTAATTTCAGAATTGTCTTTTATTTTTTTTTTTCAGCTCCGAATTTTTTTTTCTTTTTTTTCCTCTATTTTTCTTTTCTCTTCTTTTCTTTTCTTAATTTTTCAGAAACAATACAAGGAACAAAGTAATCAAGAATTCAAGAAACCCTAATTCAAGATTCTAGGGTTTATCCAATTTGAACACAAGAAGCGAAATTGAAAAACCTAGCAATAAATGGAATTGAAAAGTAGAAAAGACAGATTTGAAAACAAGACAAGAAACATAGTTGAAAAGATGACAAGACACGAAATTGAAACAAGACTCAATTAAGAACAAAGAAAAAGGAATTTAAGACCTAAACCTAGACGCACGAATTGACCAAGAAAACAAGAAAAGGATAGGCAAACCTGATAAACCTAAGCTCTGATACCAACTGATACGAACCTGGTCAACATGTGCCAAGACCCAACACCAAGATTGGTAAAACAAACCCAAGATCTTTCAAGAATATGATGGAAACCGCGACCCGTTGCTTAGCAAAGCAAGAACCTTGGTATAATTGATGAAGACGCCACAAACAGGGGTGGAAAATCCGTTTGATAAGTCAAGGTTGAACGCCACAAGAATTATCTTGATAAGTTCGAAAGAGTCTCTTGGAGAACTCAAGGAGAATACTCTCACAAATTTAATTTCAGAATTGTCTAACTTTATTATCACAAAAAGTGCCTTATATAGGCAATAACAAATAAGTATCCTGCTTGGAAAAGGACTCCTAAACCCTAGCCCAAGTAGGAAAAACGTGAATAGTAACTAGGTCAAAGGAAACAAACTTGGAGACCAAGAAAAGACTCCTATTAACTATTCACGTGAATAGTGACGTGAATAGTAACTAAAAAGGAAGCAAACTTGCAGCCCAAGAAAAGCTCCTTTCTAGTGTGAACACCCAATCTTGCAGCCCAAGAAAACCATTTTCCTAATGTGAACACCTAAGTTCATCCATAGTGGACCCTAGGAAATAATCTAGATTGCAAATTTGACTTAATCTAAAACTATGATAGAGTTACAAAGAAATCAGATCTTGCTCAAATCTTCAAATCTTCTTGAAACTTCTTGAAGAATCTTGAAGTTCTTGAATCTTGAAAATAGAATCTTGACTTGAATCTTTGCTGGAAAATTCGCCCAAAAGGTTCAATGAATGTGGACGCCCAACTGGTTCATTGAATGTGGACGCTTCAATTGGTTCATTGAATGTGGATGGCTGGTTCGCATCATTACTGATACGAACCTGGTCAACATGTGCCAAGACCCAACACCAAGATTGGTAAAAAAAACCCAAGATCTTTCAAGAATTGGATGGAACCCCCGACCCGTTGCTTAGCAAAGCAAGAACCTTGGTATAATTGATGAACACGCCACAAACAGGGGTGGAAAATCCGTTTGATAAGTCAAGGTTGAACGCCACAAGAATTATCTTGATAAGTTCGAAAGAGTCTCTTGGAGAACTCAAGGAGAATACTCTCACAAATTTAATTTCAGAATTGTCTAACTTTATTATCACAAAAAGTGCCTTATATAGGTAATAACAAATAAGTATCCTGCTTGGAAAAGGACTCCTAAACCCTAGCCCAAGTAGGAAAAACGTGAATAGTAACTACGTCAAAGGAAACAAACTTGGAGACCAAGAAAAGACTCCTATTAACTATTCACGTGAATAGTGATATGAATAGTAACTAAAAAGGAAGCAAACTTGCAGCCCAAGAAAAGCTCATTTCTAGTGTGAACACCTAATCTTGCAGCCCAAGAAAGTCTATTTCCTAGCGTGAACGCCTAAATTCGTCCATAGTGGACCCTAGGAAATAAACTAGAATGCAAATTAAACTTAAACTAAAACTATGATAGAATTACAAAGAAATCAAATCTTGACCAAATCTTCAAATCTTCTTGAAACTTCTTGAAGAATCTTGAAGTTCTTGAATCTTGAAAATAGAATCTTGACTTGAATCTTTGCTGGAAAATTCGCCCAAAAGGTTCAATGAATGTGGACGCCCAATTGGTTCATTGAATGTGGACGCTTCAATTGGTTCATTGAATGTGGATGGCTGGTTCGCATCATTACTGATACGAACCTGGTCAACATGTGCCAAGACCCAACACCAAGATTGGTAAAACAAACCCAAGATCTTTCAAGAATTGGATGGAAACCGCGACCCGTTGCTTAGCAAAGCAAGAACCTTGGTATAATTGATGAAGACGCCACAAACAGGGGTATAAAATCCGTTTGATAAGTCAAGGTTGAACGCCACAAAGATTATCTTGATAAGTTCGAAACAGTCTCTTAGAGAACTCAAAGAGAATACTCTCAGAAATTTAATTTCAGAATTGTCTAACTTTATTATCACAAAAAGTGCCTTATATAGGTAATAACAAATAAGTATCCTGCTTGGAAAAGGACTCCTAAACTCTAGCCCAAGTAGGAAAACGTGAATAGTAACTAGGTCAAAGGAAACAACTTGGAGACCAAGAAAAAACTCCTATTAACTATTCACGTGAATAGTGACATGAATAGTAACTAAAAAGGAAGCAAACTTGCAGCCCAAGAAAAGCTCATTTCTAGTGTGAACACCTAATCTTGCAGCCCAAGAAAGTCTATTTCCTAGTGTGAACACCTAAATTCATCCATAGTGGACCCTAGGAAATAAACTAGAATGCAAATTAAACTTAAACTAAAACTATGATAGAATTACAAATAAATCAAATCTTGACCAAATCTTCAAATCTTCTTGAAACTTCTTGAAGAATCTTGAAGTTCTTGAATCTTGAAAATAGAATCTTGACTTGAATCTTTGCTCGAAAATTCACCCAAAAGGTTCAATGAATGTGGACGCCTAATTGGTTCATTGAATGTGGACGCTTCAATTGGTTCATTGAATGTGGATGGCTGGTTCGCATCATTACTGATACGAACCTGGTCAACATGTGCCAAGACCCAACACCAAGATTGGTAAAACAAACCCAAGATCTTTCAAGAATTGGATGGAAACCGCGACCCCTTGCTTAGCAAAGCAACACCCTTGGTATCATTGAGCAACACGCCACAAACAGGGGTGGAAAATCCGTTTGATAAGTCAAGGTTGAACGCCACAAGAATTATCTTGATAAGTTTGAAAGAGTCTCTTGGAGAACTCAAGGAGAATACTCTCACAAATTTAATTTCAGAATTGTCTAACTTTATTATCACAAAGAGTGCCTTATATAGGTAATAACAAATAAGTATCCTGCTTGGAAAAGGACTCCTAAACCCTAGCCCAAGTAGGAAAAACGTGAATAGTAACTAGGTAAAAGGAAACAAACTTGGAGACCAAGAAAAGACTCCTATTAACTATTCACGTGAATAGTGACGTGAATAGTAACTAAAAAGGAAGCAAACTTGCAGCCCAAGAAAAGCTCGTTTCTAGTGTGAAGACCTAATCTTGCAGCCCAAGAAAATCTTTTTCCTAGTGTGAACACCTAAATTCGTCCATAGTGGACCCTAGGAAATAAACTAGAATGCAAATTAAACTTAAACTAAAACTATGATAGAATTACAAAGAAATCAAATCTTGACCAAATCTTCAAATCTTCTTGAAACTTCTTGAAGAATCTTGAAGTTCTTGAATCTTGAAAATAGAATCTTGACTTGAATCTTTGCTGGAAAATTCGCCCAAAAGGTTCAATGAATGTGGACGCCCAATTGGTTCATTGAATGTGGACGCTTCAATTGGTTCATTGAATGTGGATGGCTGGTTCGCATCATTACTGATACGAACCTGGTCAACATGTGCCAAGACCCAACACCAAGATTGGTAAAACAAACCCAAGATCTTTCAAGAATTGGATGGAAACCGCGACCCGTTGCTTAGCAAAGCAAGAACCTTGGTATAATTGATGAAGACGCCACAAACAGGGGTGGAAAATTCGTTTGATAAGTCAAGGTTGAACGCCACAAGAATTATCTTGATAAGTTCGAAAGAGTCTCTTGGAGAACTCAAGGAGAATACTCTCACAAATTTAATTTCAGAATTGTCTAACTTTATTATCACAAAAAGTGCCTTATATAGGTAATAACAAATAAGTATCCTGCTTGGAAAAGGACTCCTAAACCCTAGCCCAAGTAGGAAAAATGTGAATAGTAACTAGGTCAAAGGAAACAAACTTGGAGACCAAGAAAAGACTCCTATTAACTATTCACGTGAATAGTGACGTGAATAGTAACTAAAAAGGAAGCAAACTTGCAGCCCAAGAAAAGCTCCTTTCTACTGTGAACACCTAATCTTGCAGCCCAAGAAAATCTCTTTCCTAGTGTGAACACCTAAATTCGTCCATAGTGGACCTTAGGAAATAAACTAGAAAGCAAATTAAACTTAAACTAAAACTATGATAGAATTACAAAGAAATCAAATCTTGACCAAATCTTCAAATCTTCTTGAAACTTCTTGAAGAATCTTGAAGTTCTTGAATCTTGAAAATAGAATCTTGACTTGAATCTTTGCTGGAAAATTCGCCCAAAAGGTTCAATGAATGTGGACGCCCAATTGGTTCATTGAATGTGGACGCTTCAATTGGTTCATTGAATGTGGATGGCTGGTTCGCATCATTCCCCCCCTCTTGAGAAGGATTTGTCCTCAAATCCACCAGGCTCAAAGATCAACCTTGGTGGTGGAGCAAGAGGTACGTCCTTAGGAAGCACTTCCTCAAAATCCCGTAAGAGAGAAACAACAACACTAGGCAATGCAAAGTCAAGCTGGTTAGTATTTAAAAGAGCCTCTTTGTACATGAGTGCAATTATTGGCCGTCTTGAGATCAAAGCTCTCTTAACCTCACTTGCTTTTTCATAGAAATTTCTTTGTTTCCCCTCTGTTTTTACCGCCTTGGAAGAGCTCTTTTCTCTTTTTACTACCTCTCTAGCTTCAGCCTTGCTCGTTTTCTTTTCACTCTCAATCTTTTGATCACTCAAATTCTTTTGTTTACTCAAGTTCTTTTGATCACTCAATTTTTGTACCCTCACTTGATCCTCATAAACTTGTTTTGGTGTCATTGGAACTAGAGTGATTGTCCGTTGATTGAGCATGAATGAGTATTTGTTGGTGAAGCCATCATGCTGTACACGTCGATCAAATTGCCATGGTCTTCCTAAGAGAAGATGTCCAGCATGCATTGGTACCATATCACACAATACCTCATCTTCATACTTTCCTGTTCGAAACGGCACCACAACTTGTTTTGTAACCCCTTCCTCACCACAATCATTCAGCCACTTATCCTTCACGTGGCAGTGAGTATGAAAGATGCTCTCACGTTGTTCTACCTCTTCCTCTTCTTTAGCTTGCACGCTTAAGGCTCGTTGTGCCACTAGTCCAAGCATCTCTCCATAATTTGCCCCAAACTCTTCTTCTCCCTTTGCGGTGTCCTCTAGTATGGGCATGTCATCAAAATATGTTTCGTCTTTAGATTCAATCTCACCACTTTCCAAGACTACCGTTGCTCGCTTGTTTGGGCATTGGCTTGCTATGTGTCCTCGTCCTTGACATTTAAAACATTGAATCTCACTAGATCGAGTCATAGTAGAGGTTGTATTACCTTGAGAGGTCATGGCAATAGTGGATAGTTTGAGCTCGGGCTTGGCCTTGGAAGTAGACGGATTTTCTTCATCCTTTGGGTAACTTGTCCTCCAAGGTAAAGGTGATGCACTCAGGTATTGTGGTGCTTGTCTTGGTCGTGTACCACCCCTCTTGAGTCGCTTCTCCACATTAATTGCCATATGCACCAAATCCTTTAATTCCACATAATGATACAACTCGATGGTGTTAGCAATCTCTCGATTCAACCCATTCAAAAATCTATCCATTGTTGCCTCCCGATCTTCTTTTACATTGGCTCTTATCATAGCCATCTCCATCTCTTTGTAATATTCATCCACGCTTTTATTACCTTGATGAAGACTTTGTAGCTTGAGGTATAAATCTCGATAGTAATGACTTGGGACAAACCGGCACCTTATCACTCTCTTCATCTCATCCCAAGTTGCAATAGGACGATCTCCATTCCGCCTCCTATTAACGCACAATTGATCCCACCAAATAATAGTATAGTCGCTAAATTCAATTGCAGCAAGTTTTACCTTTTTCAAATCGGAATAGTTGTGGCAATCGAAAACCAACTCCATCTTCTTCTCCCACTCAAGATAAGCTTCAGGATCACTCCTTCCTCGAAAAGAAGGAATCTTCATCTTGATGCTTCCCAAATTGTTATCAACACGATCCCTAACTTCTCTAACTTGACCATGTCTTTCATTGCTGCCCATAGAAACTCTATCAAACTCTTCATCAACATCTTCAACTTCCCTTCTTGGCACCATGTTTCTCCTTGGTGCGTTTTGAGCTACTTGTGGCTGCCTTCGTTGTGCTCTATCTTCTACTCTATCCAACCTCACATGTATTTGTTCTAATTCAGCCCTCATCATCTGTCTCATCTCCCCCATCAATGCTTGCATCTGCAAATTAGGGACTACGGGTTGTTGACCTTCTACATTGATGTCATCCTCTTGATTATGAGCCATGATTGAATTTCACTCCCTCACGTGTTTCACTTAACTCACTTGGCTTTTACATTAATCTCACGCACTCTGCCTTTTTCCTCTCATATTCTCCTTCAAGTTCCCTAGAACTAATCAAGAGTACCAAGATAGGCACTAAAGCAGCCTATTACTTTTTTTTTTTTTTTTTTCGAAATTTGATGATTTTTTTTTTTAGACCTCTAAGACTCTGAAAACAAGGTTAGAGAAAGAAACTTGAATAAAACTCGAAGAAGGAAACCTAGAAAAATAAGGAAAGTTGCAAAAAAAAAAAATCTAATAGAAAACACAAAAATGCCCAAAACTCAGACTAAACGATGGAATTTGGCCCTAAGAGGGTGGTGCCCACAGCAAAGCTGTGGGTTATGCTCAGAACGTCGTTTCCCTTTAGAAAAGCTTGGCCATGAAGGGTAATTCAACCAAAAAAGATCTACTCAATAGATTGCTCAAAGCAAATCTATTTTCAAAATTTGATATGAAATCTGGATATTGGCAAATTCAGATTAAAGAAGAAGAGAGGTACAAGACAGCCTTCACTGTACCTTTTGGGCATTTTGAATGGAAGGTAATGCCATTTGGGTTAAAGAACGCCCCTTCAGAATTTCAGAGAATAATGAATGAGATATTCAACCCATATTCAGAATTCATTATTGTCTACATTGACGATGTGCTGGTTTATTCTCAAAGCATTGATCAGCATATTAAGCACTTAAAAGTGTTTATTCAGGCTACTAAGTGTGCAGGATTAGCGGTCTCAGCAAAGAAGGTTAAAATCTTTCAAATAGAGATCAGATTTCTTGGTCACAACATTACTCAGGGATCAATTATCCCTATTGATAGAGCAATCGTATTTGCAGATAAGTTCCCTGATGAACTTAAAGAAAAAACACAACTGCAAAGGTTTCTGGGAAGTCTTAATTATGTTGCAGATTTCTATCCCAGTTTAGCCCAGGATTGTAAGCTATTATATACAAGGCTAAAGAAAAATCCTCTGCCATGGACATTAGAGCATACGAAGGCGGTCCAAGGCATTAAAAAGAAAGTTAAAGATCTACCTTGTCTGGTTCTTTTTGACCCAGAAGCTTTCAAAATAGTTGAGATAGATGCATCTGAACTTGGCTATGGTGGAATCCTTAAACAAAGGATTCAAGAAAAGGAAAAGCTGGTTCGCGTCACTTCAGGCCTATGGAAACCAGCTCAGCAAAACTATTCGACCATTAAAAAAGAAATACTTGCTCTGGTCCTTTGCATTTCAAAATTTGAAAGTGATTTATTAAATCAAAAGTTTTTGTTAAGAATCGATTGCAAGTCTGCAAAAGATGTCTTAATTAAAGATGTGCAAAATCTTGCTTCAAAACAGATTTTTGCTAGATGGCAAGGACTTTTATCTGCTTTCGATTTTGATATTGAGTTTATTAAAGGAGAAACTAACTCTCTTCCTGATTTCTTAACTAGAGAATTTCTCCAGAGTTTTTATGGCGGACAAATCTCCCAATCCTAAAAGGATCAGGGATATTCCATCGTCTTCTCAAAAGAAGGACGAAGTTGATGACTCACTCTCTCAAGACGCTTATGCGAGAGCTGACCCTCACAGTCAGGGTAAACATCCTTTCATCATCACCGGGCATCATCCATTATACATTGCTGAAGAAAGCAATATCAGAATGGCCCCAAATCAGATTGCAAAAATTGCATTAAAAGATGACATTCTTCCTCAATATGGTCAAAAGAATGTTTATTTTTATCAACAGATTCTCATAGAATCAGGATCGGTAACATTCAACCCAACGTGGAGAACGAAATCTACTGAAGAAGTAGCATACTGCACGATCTCAATTAGATCGATACTTAATCCAGCAGACTGGGGTGACGATCTCTTCACCGAGAAAAGGTTAAAGTATTATGCTTTTCATCCTAAGGTTTATAATTATTTTGATTATATGTCTGCTTGGGAACTTGCTCTTCTCTACGAGAATAGACAAAGAAAACACACATGGTTCATTCAGTTTCGCCTTGAGGACCCTGATCAGACTTTTCCTCAATGGTTCTTAAACTGGTACAAAACTTGGGGACTCTTTCCCTCAAGTATTCCAATGTTCATTAGTAAACATTACGAAGATTTCATTCAGTCATTCCCTACTGAAGTCAAAGAAGGAATCATTGGCCTTCTTAATTTTGTCCTAATTGAACAAATTCCCTGGATTGTTAAATGGGACTATGTGTTAGAAACAATTCCAGAGGTATGTATGGATGGGCTCAAAGCCTCTCATGTCTGGCTCTGCAGACGAATTATGATTAAATGGTGGAGTAAGTTTCACTTTGAAGGAAAAACTGTTCGAAAGAAAGGAATAGCACCACCACCTGATTCTCCACCTTCAGATCTCAAAGATCTTTTCAAAGACCTACTGTCTTCTACGCCTAAAAAGGCGCTTCGAGATTCACTCACAGCTGCCCAAGCTTTATCAGTCTTCTTTATAAACCTTTTTCTTTTTTCATATTTTTTTCCTGTGAAACGGGGTTCGTTTCTTATCATACTCCTTTCTTTGAGATTGGTGGTATGACTTTTTTCTTTTTTCTGTTGATGGCTGAAAACCCACCTGTTCACAGAAATCTCCCAAGGTATGCCTGCCTTTCAGCTTTTGACTGTCGAGATGGCGTTTTAGTTTTAAGTCGTTACAGAGATGCATTCCCTCTGTAATTACTTCAGTTGCCAACTGACCAAACGTATATTGAGAGTATGGAATTGTTCCTCCATTTTCGTCTTTGAGACGAGTCCTAAGTTTATGAGCGAACGCTGCTGGAAGACCATCAATAAACTTTTCCTTCCAGTAACTGGCTGCTGCATCATCTCTGGTGTAGAGTTTACTAAGGAAAACATCTTTATACCATTTGAAATCAGCTAGAGATCTGCATCTTAGATTGGAGAGCTGTTCTCCAGTATTTTCTTTCAGCTTGCCAGTAGATCCAACAAAAGTTGTTGTAATTGTATAAATCAAGGTGTTGACAGCATCGGCTTTGAGCCCTGTCTGTATTCCACCTTCATATACAGGTGTTGTGGAGGCGTAGATCTGATCTTTTGCAGTTGAACTTAAATAATTGTCCCACCAACCCTGTAGTTGACCAGAAAAACCAGAAACAATTGCCCTAGCAATGTTCTGATCATCTTTTCCACGAAGTCTGAATGCCTGAGCGAACATGAACATTTGTTTGACCACGTTCATGACCATTTGTTCTGAATAGCCGTCAATATTCCATTCGACTATATTATCTCCGGCGAAGACAGAATTTCCTTTATAGTCTTCGTGAAGGAGATCTGGTGGTGATGGCCTTGGGTAATAAGGCTCACTTGTTTGCCTCCATGTGACAGCATTTTGAGTCATCACATTTAGTGTAGAGGCACTATCGTCTGCTATTGCTTTGCCCTGATATTTGATCTTTATTCCTCCGACAAGGCTAGTCAGCTGATCTACAATCTCCTACTTGACTGGATCTTTCAGAGTGAATTTTTTTAATGATATTGATGGTGGTGGCTGGATCATAGGTGGAGATGGCTTTTCTTCTTTTATCTCCTTTTCTTCTTCTTGATTACCTTTTATGGTAATTGCCACCACAGCTGCAACTACTTGATCAACTTGCCTTCCAATCGCCTGTAAATAAAGATTGGTGTAGTTGTTTTGTTCTATCAAAGGGCCAATAGGTACATCCTTTGAGGATGATGTTTGATCCTTTGAGGATGATCCTTCTTCTTTGCTACTATTAAATGGAGTAGCGATTGCTTCTTTAGAACCTCGTTGAATTACAACGGTGCAATCGGGAGGATACTTGGCTTTAACAATATCGCCCTTGTATGTTTTGTATCCTTGAACGGTTGAACTGAGAACATTTAGAAAAGATTGGTCTTGGAAATTAGGCCAATTGAATTTTTTCGTTTTAAACACCATTTCAAGCCATTTGAAGAAATCAGCTTTATTTCTGGTTTTTTCCAACCATTCTTCAAATTTATCTGCATAGAAACTTTGAGTTTCTTTACTTAGCCTAGTAGTGTACCAAGCTCTCTGGTAATGGTATCTTTCATCGAAAAACTTTGACTCTTTGAGAGTGTTGGGTTTAGATATAACCCCTATTGAATAATTGTACCCCATATCTGAGAAGGTAGGCGAGGTAGCCTTTTTGCTGCCTTCTGCTGATTCAGGGACTTCAACCTTGTATTGAGGTTGTGTAACTCCTTCACTAGATCTTTTAAGATCTGTAACCTCGTAAGCTGACTGTTCCTTTTGAGGAACTGAGGAGGTGGATGTTCTCCGGGAAGATCCTTCGAATTCTATTTTTACCTTCCTTCTTTCTGAGAATTTGATAACTGCATCACCATCTTCATATTGAATGATGTTTTCGATGGTCCTTGGTTCTTCTCTGAAAGGAGGTGTAATAGCCTCAAGCTTCCATCGTTCGGGTAGAGTAACTTGACTCCACTGTATTGTTTTTGGAACATTTATGGTTGCTTTTCTGAGGTCTGTGGTGAGAAGAGTGGTCTCACCTCTTCGTGCCTGAATCTGTTTGGTTCTTGGGAAAACAGTATTCATGGCTTTATAGCAGACTCTATAAATAAGAGCTACTTGTTCTCTACCTTCTTTTGTGTGGTAACCACTGGTTTGAACAGTAAGGGAGAGAGTATCAAGGATGTGTGGATCTGTGAGAGAGACCGTAAAATTTGGAAAACATGTAAAATGTATAGGTCCATCACAGAGTGTAGATTCAACCACACCTAATAGGGAATCATCTAAAATGAGATGACTGGCGTCCCTAAGCATAATTAAGGCTGACACGTTTAAGCCTAATCTGGTTAATGGTTTGATTGCAACTTGAACAAAACCAAAATATAAATATTTATATTTCTGTCTATGAACTTCTATGAGATGTTCAGAGAGTAGTTGAAAAGATTGATGTCCTTCTTTGAGAGGGACTGTTTCTTCAACAGTTTTAATAACATAATCGGAAGCAAACGTAAAACTTCCTTGTTGAAAAATAGTAGATGGGTGCATAGCAGGTAGTTTCCAAGCTAACATCTGATTTTCAATATTTTCAAAAACTTGAATTTCTTTGTTCTTAGCTCCTGAACTGGAGGCTTCAGAACCAAACCTAGACCTAGACAAACTCCTTCTTAGACGATCCATAATATCTTGTAAGTTAACAAAGACTGATTATTGCCCTCAAAGCCTTCACACGGCACAACGGGTCTTATAACTCTGCCGACTACGTAACTTCACAGTATTAAGGAAGCTAAGAAAACAGAAGGTATAAGTCTAAAATATGGCTCTGATACCACAAAGGTATCAGGGGATAATAAGCAAAGTAATTGCAAATTAATTTAAAACTGATACAGAGTGCACCAGGAAATGACATAAAAATACTTCAACATATATTGATAGGGATGGAACTTACAAAATGTAAGAAGACTGCGAAAATAGAAACAAAAGCAAGCTTCTATATCACAAAGAAAGCTTTTAACTGAGAATTGATTTTCGGATGCTGAAAACAAAACTAAGGCCTTCCTTTTATAGGAGAAGGAGGCAGTACAAAGGATACTAACAATCAAAAGTAAAAGACAAAAGCTATAATTCAGCTTTAGAAAAAGTTGGAATGCCATCAGTCGGCGGGGCCAGTAGGTAAAGACCTTTTGAATCATTTTACTTTGCTTTAAGTCACAGGAGGACTTTAAGTCCTTTTCATTTCTGCTTTTGGTAGATGACAAAAGACTTTAAGTGTTTTTCTCGTTTTGCTTTTTTGTAAAGACTACTTTAAGTCTTGTTATCTGCTTTATTCACGTGAGACTTTAAGTCTCTTTTATCTTTTTATTGCCAATGATTCCTTCTTTGACTTCAGTAGGGAATGCCTGAATGAAATCTTCGTAATGTTTACTAATGAACATTGGAATACTTGAGGGAAAGAGTCCCCAAGTTTTGTACCAGTTTAAGAACCATTGAGGAAAAGTCTGATCAGGGTCCTCAAGGCGAAACTGAATGAACCATGTGTGTTTTCTTTGTCTATTCTCGTAGAGAAGAGCAAGTTCCCAAGCAGACATATAATCAAAATAATTATAAACCTTAGGATGAAAAGCATAATACCTTTTCTCTATGAAGAGATCGTCACCCTAGTCTGCTGGATTAAGTATCGATCTAATTGAGATCGTGCAGTATGCTACTTCTTCAGTAGATTTCGTTCTCCACGTTGGGTTGAACGTTACTGATCCTGATTCTATGAGAATCTGTTGATAAAAATAAACATTCTTTTGACCATGTTGAGGAAGAATGTCGTCCTTTAATGCAATTTTTGCAATTTGATTTGGGGCCATTCTGATATTGCTCTCTTCAGTAATGTATAATGGATGATGCCCGGTGATGATGAAATGATGTTTTCCCTGACTGTGAGGGTCAGCTCTCGCATAAGCATCTTGTGAGAGTGAGTCATCAACTTCGTCCTTCTTTTGAGAAGATGATGGAATATCTCTGATCCTTTTAGGATTGGGTAATCTGTCCGCCATTGGAGTTCTGGAGAAATTCTCTAGTTAAGAAATCAGGAAGAGAGTTAGTTTCTCCTTTAATAAACTCAATATCAAAATCAAAAGCAGATAAAAGTCCTTGCTGTCTAGCAAAAATATGTTTTGAAGCAAGGTTTTTCACATCTTTAATTAAGACATCTTTTGCAGATTTGCAATCGATTCTTAACAAAAACTTTTGATTTAATAAGTCGCTTTCAAATTTTGAAATGCAAAGGACCATAGCAAGAATTTCTTTTTTAATGGTCGAGTAGTTTTGCTGAGCTGGTTTCCATAGGCCTGAAGTGAAGCGAACCAGCTTTTCCTTTTCTTGAATCCTTTGTTTGAGGATTCCACCATAGCCAAGTTCAGACGCATCTGTCTCAACTATTTTGAAAGCTTCTGGGTCAGAAAGAACCAGACAAGGTAGATCTTTAACTTTCTTTTTAATGCCTTGGACCGCCTTCGTATGCTCTAATGTCCATGGCAGAGGATTTTTCTTTAGCCTTGCATATAATAGCTTACAATCCTGGGCTAAACTGGGATAGAAATCTGCAACATAATTAAGACTTCCCAGAAACCTTTGCAGTTGTGTTTTTTCTTTAAGTTCATCAGGGAACTTATCTTTAAATACGATTGCTCTATCAATAGGGATAATTGATCCCTGAGTAATGTTGTGACCAAGAAATCTAATCTCTGTTTGAAAGATTTTAACCTTCTTTGTTGAGACCGCTAATCCTGCACACTTAGTAGCCTGAGTAAACACTTTTAAGTGTTTCATATGCTGATCAATACTTTGAGAATAAACCAGCACATCGTCAATATAGACAATAATGAATTCTGAATATGGGTTGAATATCTCATTCATTATTCTCTGAAATTCTGAAGGGGCGTTCTTTAACCCAAATGGCATTACCTTCCATTCAAAATGCCCAAAAGGTACAGTGAAGGCTGTCTTGTACCTCTCTTCTTCTTTAATCTGAATTTGCCAATATCCAGATTTCATATCGAATTTTGAAAATAGATTTGCTTTGAGCAATCTATTGAGTAGATCTATTTTATTGGGTAATGGATACCTAATCCATCTTAAAGCCTTGTTCAATGGCTTATAATTGATAACAAGCCTGGGAGCACCTCTTTCTAATTCTGCTGCATTCTCCACATAGAACGCTGGACAATTGGATGGAACCGCGACCCTTGCTTAGCAAAGCAAGAACCTTGGTATGGTGAAGACGCCACAAACGGGGATGCAAATCCGCTTGATAAGTTCGAAAGAGTGTCTTGGAGAACTCAAGGAGAATAATCTCACAATTTAATAGTAAAAAACATCTTACTTTTATTTCATGAAAATCAGCCTTTATATAGGGCAAAGACATATAAGTTTCCTATTTGAAAAGAACTCCTAACCCTAACCCAATTAGGAAAAAACGTGAATAGTATTTCATGAATAGTGACATGAATAGTAACTAGGTCAAAGAAGTAGACTTGGAGCCCAAGAAAGACTACTTTCCTTGGAGCCCAAGAAAGATTACTTTCCTTGGAGCCCAAGAAAGTCTCCTTTTCTTGGAGCCCAAGAAAGACTCCTTTTCTTGGAGCCCAAGACTCCTTTCCTCATCCATAGTGGACTCTAGAGAATAAACTAAAATTCAAATCAAACTGAACTACAACTAAGATAGAATTACAAAGAAATCAAATCTTGACCAAATCTTCCAAGCTTCTTGAAACTTCTTGAAGAATCTTGAATTTCTTGAATCTTGAAAAATGTAATCTGGACTTGAATCTTTGCTGGAAAATCTGCCCAAATGGTTTAATGAACGTGGACAGCTGGTTTGCATCAAAAATTGTGAGATTATTCTCTCTTGAGTTCTTCAAGAAACTCATCTGAACTTATCAAGATAATTCTTGTGGCGTTCAACCTTGACTTATCAAACGGATTTTCCATCCCCGTTTGTGGCGTCCTCAATCATACCAAGGTTCTTGTCTTGGTAGGCAAAGGGTCGTGGTTCCATCCATTCTTGAAAGATCTTGGGTTTGTTTTACCATTCTTGGTGTTGGGTCTCGGCACATGTTGACCAGGTTCGTATCAGTTGGTAATCAGAGCTTAGGTTTATCAGGTTTGCCTATCCTTTTTCTTGTTTTCTTGGTCAATTCGTGTGTCTAGGTTTAGGTCTTAGATTTCTTTCGTCGTTCTTGATTGTGTGTTGCTTCCAATTCGTTTTCTTGGTTGTGACTTGATTCCGTTCTTGCTCTTTTCAATTCCGTTTCTTGCTTTCAATAGGACAAACCCTAGAAAACGTGAATTAGGGTTTCTTGTGCTTCTAAACTTGAGTTCTTGTTATTAGCATTGGTTTCGTTTCTGAAAAATCAAGAAAAGAAAAGAAAAGAGGAAAGAAAAAAAAGTCAAGAAAAGACAAAAAAATAGAAAAAAAAAAAAAAAAAAACAAAGGCAGAAATTATTTTTGGTTGAATTAGCCCTCGAGACCAAACATTTCTGAAGTAAAACGGGGGTCTGAGGAGAACCCAGAATGAGGCTATGGCAACCACCCTCTTGAGGCCAAATTCCATCGTCTACTAGGAGTTTTAGGAGTTTTTTGTGTTTTTGCATAGGTTTTCTAGATTTGTCTTAGTTTTCTTCTTCTAATCTTTTTTCCACATCTTAGAGGTCTGTTTACAAAAAAAAAAAAAAAAAGAAAACAAGAAAAAAAAAATTCAGAATCCGTGACAAGAACATTATAATCATTTGGTTTGTTTATCATCTTGGATCCTAATTGTTTTGTTAGTTTCTAAAAAACTTAAAGAAGCATACGAGAGGAAAAAGGCAGTGTGGTCATTAGAGGGTAAAAGCAAATTGAGTTGAGAGAAACACGTGAGGAAGTGTAATTTCAACCATGTCTCAAACT
Source organism: Ehretia macrophylla (assembly GCA_037974665.1). Classification (NCBI taxonomy): domain Eukaryota; kingdom Viridiplantae; phylum Streptophyta; class Magnoliopsida; order Boraginales; family Ehretiaceae; genus Ehretia; species Ehretia macrophylla. The sequence goes on along the minus strand of CM075771.1, from coordinate 63,536,941 downwards.
CAAAGGGACAACACAAATGAAGAAGGTAAACAAGCCGTTGTTCCGAACTTACAGATGCAAGCTTTGTTGGGAGAGCTGAGACAGATGATGAGAGCAGAACTTGACCAACTACATGAGAGGTTGGATAGGGTCGAAGAGAGAGCACAAAGGGCACAGCCACAAGTTGCTCCAAACACACAAAGGAGGAACGGGTTGCGCAGTGGAGTTGAATTGTTTCCCGAGGATATACCACATGGTCTACCACCTAGGCTGGTCTTTGAGCCTAGTGGAATTGAGGACAAATCCTTCTCAAGAGGGGGGGAATGATGAGAACCAGCTATCCACGTTCATTGAACCATTTGGGTAGATTTTCCAGCAAAGATTCAAGTCAAGATTCTATTTTCAAGATTCAAGAACTTCAAGATTCTTCAAGAAGTTTCAAGAAGATTTGAAGATTTGGTCAAGATTTGATTTCTTTGTAATTCTATCTTAGTTTTAGTTTTAGTATTAATTTGAATTCTAGTTTATCAGGTGTTCACACTAGAGAGAAGTCTTTCTTGGGCTGCAAGTTAGGTGTTCACACTAGAAATGAGCCGTTCTTGGGCTGCAAGTTTGCTTCCTTTTTAGTTACTATTCATATTACTATTCACGTAAATAGTTAATAGGAGTCTTTCTTGGGCTCCAAGTCTACTTCTTTGACCTAGTTACTATTCACATTTTGTCCTACTTAGGCTAGGGTTTAGGAGTCCTTTTCCAAACAGGATACTTATTTTTTATTGCCTATATAAGGCTGTTTTTGTGATAATAAAGTAAGACGTTTTTTATTCATAAAATTGTGAGACTATTCTCTCTTGAGTTCTTCAATAAACTTATCCGAACTTATTAAGATAATTCTTGTGGCGTTCAACCTTGACTTATCAAACAGATTTTTCATCCCCGTTTGTGTCGTCCTCAATCATACCAAGGTTCTTGTCTTGAAAGATCTTGGGTTTGTTTTACCATTCTTGGTGTTAGGTCTCGGCACATGTTGACCAGGTTCGTATCAGTTTCCTTCAGAGATTGAGAAGGAGAATGCTCAGGAGTCTCCTTGAGTAGATGTCTTAGCTTTAGTTGGTTGTTATACATGAATTTATGTTAAGTATTGGTAAAGCTTCGCTTGTAATCTATTTTGTGACTGTAGAGGTCATGTATGTAGTTGTATTATATCGGGGATGATTGTATTAAAGTCTCGAAGTGTTACTAGCCTGTAATAACTTTAAAGCTTTACTCTTGGATGGATAGCTTGCATGCTTGTATGGTTTGAGTTAAGGCTGATTGGAAGACTTAACATCTAAGAAAGTATAATAGATAAGATTAGAGTGGTATGATAAACGAAATCATGATTATAATATCTCAATGGTTAATGAAAATGGTTGCTTGTATGTTTCATTATGTTATAGTAGAAGACTTGGATGGCCTTAGAGACTTGGAAGTTATGTTTATGAATGTTTGTATATTGTGGTTATGGCCATTTCTTCTGGGTGCAGGTTGTGAATAAGCCTAGAAACATGGGAAACTCTATCCGTTTTCCATCATTTTTCATGATCTCGGGATTTGGATTGGGACTCCAGTCTCGTGAGGGATCAGGGTGTTATAGTATTCTTATTAGGATTCATCTGGAATTCATATTCGGGAATCTATATGGCATTCATCATCTGTGGGGTTCTTACGCGGACTTCTAGGTGGTATCTTTGGTACTCTTGTTGGACTTTCTTACTGGTATTCTCGGACGATGTTTTCACTTTGCAATTGACATTGCGTAATCGCAGTTGGTACTTCATATTTATTTGGCAGACTTGATCTAGAGTTTTATTGTCGGTGTGAAGTTTTTTATGCACAAGGAATTGCTAAGACGCAATTGTTTCAAGGGGGAAAGGATGTGATGCCCAAGCCCGAGTGCACATATGTCATTCACTTGTATATAATTGAGTGCATTTATTACTTAAAATGTTTACTTAGAACAGTTACTATTCACTAAGGTTTTCGACTGCTTTATTTTTCTATTTTTCATTTTTTCCATGTTACTTGACATTTATGAGGCATAAGAAAATTGAAATTTCGTGCATAGCATATCGGGAGTGTGAGATATAAAATGTTTTGGGTATCGTATGAATAGTAACCACTAGTTTGCATTTTAGAGCTTAAACATTGTTTTAGCATTTTCCTTAGCCAAATTAAACATAACCTAGCAATTACTTGACCCAATAACCCAACCCATTGATCCATTGACCCAACTTAGACTCTTATAACCCAACTAATACCCAAACAAAACAAAACAAAAACAAAAAAGAAGGCCAATCGGCCAAGAAAGGAAAAAGGAGAGAAAATAGAAACTCTTCTAAGGTTTGAGTCTTGACTTCAATCCAAGCTTGCAAGGAGAGTTTTGAGCCATCACAAAGCCATTTTCAAGCTTCTCCATCTTTATTTGGTGAGGGATTTCATCTTATGTGCATTCTAAAGCTTTACCTAGTTTATGTAAAATTTTTAGATTTGTTGTATATGCTTAATTTATGGTTATAATTGCTTGTATTGCTCATTATTTAGTATGTAGAACACTCTTTTGAAGTTATATTGCATTTGTAATGGTTGAAAATGGTGGTTGATGCATTGGAGAAGGTGATGAATAGTAGTTTTGTATGTAATTCTATTTTATTGAGTTAATGCTTGTTCCAATGCTTAAAACTTGTGTCAAAAGTGTTGTTGAGACTAGAATTGGGAGTTTTGGGTATAGAATGGCTAATGGAAGGCTTGAACTTGAAAATCTTGATTGAGAGCAAAAGGGGCCATGTGTGTGAAATATTGACCGGGTGTATTTGAGAGTGTTGTATAGTCTTAGATATGCTAGATAATGTTTATGATGTGTTTATAGTGTTGAATTAGTGATCGGGTTTGGTAGTTGTAGTACAAATGAACTAAGGAGCTAATTGGGGTTTAGTAGTAGCTGTGCTTTAAAGTGAGGTTTCGTATGGTCTAAAGGTGTCATAAAGAATCTAGGAGTGATTGGTGTAGTTGGGTTGAGGATTGAATGGCTTGGGTTGTGAATTCTTACTAATGACTAAAGGTTGAAGAAGATGAATAGTACTTTATAGAGCTAAATGTTATTTCTCGAGTATAAACTTGATTATATGATGTCTAATGATGTCATAGGTGTTAATGAACCTAGGTTAGAGTTTAAAATGGTTAGAACATGATTAATCTTGTTTAAATTGGATTGAATACTAAAGGGGCCAATTGTAGTTTGGTTGCTCGGGTGTGTTTGAATGCTATGGTAGGTATTTATTATGTTAGGTAATGCCTAAAATGCTTTTATGGAATTGAATTAATGAATGGTTTGGGCAGTTGTAGTGTCAAGCGACTATAGGGCTTTTGGGGCTTTTGTGATAAAAGTAGTTAAAAGTGTGTTCTCTTAACCTATGATGGTATCATAAAGTGTCCTTAGAAAGATAGAATTGTTGGATTATGGTTTGTGTGGTTTTCATTTAGTATGATCTTGTAGTTGGACTAAAGGGGTTAGTTTATAGGAAGTTGAAATTGTTGTTAGTAATAGACTTTTAATTGATTGGTTAAGTGTTTAAAGGTACTTGAATAGTATGTTTGTCTATTTGGTGAAGTTCCGTGAATTGTGTTGCAAGTTTACTTTGAATGGATATGTCTATTTCTTGTTTATATTACTTATATATTGTAACATATATGCGAGGGCAACCTACTTTGTTGTCGCTTGATTATGTGTTTATCGGATTATCTTGTTTATATTGCTACGTGATTATGTGCTACACACTTAAGTATCATATTGTGTTCTTTATGTTTAAGCGTTTATATGTACGAGAACTAAGTGCTATGCGGGGCAAAGTGCCTTGGGGCCACCTCTTGAGCTCGTAGGAGCCACCTCTAGTGTCTCGTACATATCTTGCTATCTCACATCTTTTGTCATCATTATCGTGGTTACGCAACCATTCAGCACGGATGTGGTGATCACCACTAAGCGGCGACGAGCTTGCCAGTGATTGTTCATCCTCCGTACCTATCCCCTCTCTCGCTAGGGATGCCGCTCTGGGAGAGTTGGGATTAACAGGGTGTTACATCCGGAGTACCCCTGTTTGGTGTATAGGGATGCCGGCTTATGGATTTCTTGTTATCGACATCATTATTATTATCTATTTGAGTTTGTGGCTCGTGGTTTGTGGTTTGAGCTTGTGGACAACATTGTATCCTTTTAATTAAGTAACTCTTGCTTGGGCCCTAAGTCCTTAGAGAGTTACCATTGCTAGTGTTCTCTTATATGATGTTAATGCTTTATTGGTCTTTGATTGGTTATATGGTTGATGAGGACAAAGGCTGATTTTACTCATCAAATTTGATCCAAAAGAGAGCCCAAAACCAGCCCTACAACATGTCCACATTCATTGAATCGTCCACATTCAATGAACCAATTAAAGCGTCCACATTCAATGAACCAATTGGGCATCCACATTCATTGCACCATTTGGATGAATTTTCGAGCAAAGATTCAAGTCAAGATTCTATTTTCAAGATTCAAGAACTTCAAGAAGATTTGAAGATTTGGTCAAGATTTGATTTCTTTGTAACTCTATTTTAGTTTTTAGTTTTAGTTTAATTCCCTATGGACGAATTTAGGTGTTCACACTAGGAAAGAGACTTTCTTGGGCTGCAAGATTAGGTGTTCACACTAGAAAGGAGCTTTTCTTGGGCTGCAAGTTTGCTTCCTTTTTAGTTACTGTTCACGTCACTATTCACTTGAATAGTTAATAAGAGTCTATTCTTGGTCTCCAAGTTTGTTTCCTTTGACCTAGTTACTATTCACGTTTTCCTACTTGGGCTAGGGTTTAAGAGTCCTTTTCCAAGCAGGTTCCTTGTTAGTTCTTGTCTATATAAGGCTCTTTTTTTTTGATAATAAAAAAATACAACTTTGATATTAAATTTGTGAGATTATTCTCCTTAAGTTCTCAAGAACTTTTTCGAACTTATCAAGATTATTCTTGTGGCGTTCAACTCTGACTTATCAAATGAGATCTCCATCCTCTTTTGGGGGATTCTCAACTATTCGAAGGTTCTAACTTTGCTAAGCATAGGGTCACGGTTCCATCCATTCCTAAAAGGTCTTGGGGTCGTTTGCTATATTTGGTGTCGGGTCGCATCGCATGTTGGCGTGGTTCATATCAATTGGTAATCAGAACTTAGGTTTATCAGGTTTGCCTATCCTTTTCTTGTTTTCTTAGTTAATTCTGTGAGTCTAGGTCTAGGTTTAAATTCCTTTCTTTGTTTTTGATTGTGTCTTGCTGCCAATTCGTTTTAGGTTGTGTTTCAATTCCGTTTTCTTGCTTCAATTCCGTTTTCCTGCTGCAATTTCATTCTTGTTTAACTTTCCATTGGCCAAACCATAGAATCTTGAATTAGGGTTTCTTGTGCTTCTAAATTCGAAGTCTTAGTTACTTTCTCATTGCGTTTGTTTCTGAAAATCAAGAAAACATCAAGATCAAGAAAAGAAAAGAAACATCAAGAAAAGTCAAGAAAAAAAAAAAACGACGTTCTGAGCATAACTCACTGCTATGCAGTGAGCACCACCCTCTTTTGGCCAAATTCCATCGTTTACTAGGTGTTTTTGACGTTTTGTGTGTTTTCGCATAGGTTTCTTTTAACTTTTCTTATTCCTCTAGGTTTGTTTTTGCTATTTTGTCTTCATTCTTTTTTCTAATCTTGTTCCCACGTCTTAGAGTCCTATTTTCCAAAACCTTTGTTTGTCAAAAAAAGAGAAAAAATTTAGATTCCGTGATAGAATTGTTTTTGCTGCTTGGTTCTTCTTGATAGTGTTGATTAGTTTCAAACGAACTAAAGGGAGAATACGAGAAGAAAAATGTAGAGTATGTGAGATTATTAGAGGGTAAAAGCCAAGTGAGTTGAGTGAAACACGTGAGGGAGTGAAATTCAATCATGGCTCAAAATCAAGTGGACAACACCAATGAAGGAGGTCAACAAGCCATTGTTCCAAATTTACAGATGCAAGCTTTGTTGGGAGAGATAAGACGGATGATGAGAGCTGAATTTGAACAAATACATGAGAGGCTTGAACAAATATATAAGGTCAAGCCCGAGTCCAAACAATCCACCAATGCCACGACCTCCCAAGGTAAATCAGCTTCTACTACGACTCGATCTAGTGATATTAGATGTTTTAAATGTCAGGGATGGGGACACATAGCAAGCCAATGCCCAAACAAGAAAGCATTGGTAGTCTTGGAGAGTGGTGAGATTGAGTCCGAAGATGAAATGCATTTTGATGACATGCCCATACTAGAGGACATCACAGAGGGAGAAGAGGAATTTAGGGCAGATCATGGGGAGATGCTTGGACTAGAGGCACGACGAGCCTTGAGCTTGCAAGCTAAAGAAGAGGAAGAGGTAGCACAATGTGAGAACATCTTTCACACTCGTTGTCATTTGAAAGATAAGGTATGTAGTGTTATTATTGATGGTGGTAGTTGTACTAACGTTGCTAGTGCTTCTATGGTTGAAAAGCTAGGGCTCACAAAAATTAAGCATCCACGTCCATACAAACTGCAATGGTTGAATGATTGTGGTGAGGTAAGGGTTACAAAATAGGTTGTGGTATCGTTTCGCATTGAAAAATATGAGGATGAAGTATTGTGTGATGTGGTACCTATGCATGTTGGACATCTTCTTTTGGGAAGACCATGGCAATTTGATCGACGTGTGCATCATGATGGCTTCACCAACAAGTACTAATTCATGTTCAATCAGCGGACAATCACTCTAGTTCCAATGCCACCAAAACAAGTTTATGAGGATCAAGTTAAGTTGCAAAAATTGAGTGAACTAAAGAATCTGAGAGATCAAAAGAATATGAGAGAGCAAAAGAATGAGAGTGAAAAGTTTAAGGCCGAATCTGGAGAGGAGGTAAGGAGAGAAAAGAGCTCTGCCAAGGAGGTAAAAGCAGAGGGAAAACAAAGATATTTGTATGCAAAAACAAGGTTAAAAGAGCTTTGATATCAAAACGGCCAATGATTGTACTTTTGTACAAAGAGGCTCTTTTAAACACTAACCAACATGACCCTGCATTGCCTAGTGTTGTTGTTTCTCTCTTGCAAGATTTTGAGGATGTGTTTCCCGAGGAGATACTACATGATCTACCACCAAGACTGGTCTTTGAACCTGGAGGATTTGAGGACAAATCCTTCTCAAGAGGGGGGGGAATGATGGGGACAAAGGCTGGTTTTACTCATTAAATTTGATCCAAAAGAGAGCCCAAAATCAGCCCTACAACATGTCCACATTCATTGAATCATCCACATTCAATGAACCAATTAAAGCGTCCACATTCAATGAACCAATTGGGCATCCACATTCATTGCAACATTTGGATGAATTTTCTAGCAAAGATTCAAGTCAAGATTCTATTTTCAAGATTCAAGAACTTCAAGAAGTTTCAAGAAGATTTGAAGATTTGGTCAAGATTTGATTTCTTTGTAATTCTATTTTAGTTTAATTCCCTATGGACGAATTTAGGTGTTCACACTAGGAAAGAGACTTTCTTGGGCTACAAGATTAGGTGTTCACACTAGAAAGGAGCTTTTCTTGGGCTGCAAGTTTGCTTCCTTTTTAGTTACTATTCATGTCACTATTCACTTGAATAGTTAATAGGAGTCTTTTCTTGGTCTCCAAGTTTGTTTCCTTTGACCTAGTTACTATTCACGTTTTCTTACTTGGGCTAGGGTTTAGGAGTCCTTTTCCAAGCAGGATACTTATTTGTTATTGCCTATATAAGGCTCTTTTTTATGATAATAAAAAAAGACAACTTTGATATTAAATTTGTGAGATCATTCTCCTTAAGTTCTCAAGAACTTTTTCAAACTTATCAAGATTATTCTTGTGGCGTTCAACTCTGACTTATCAAACGAGATCTCCATCCTCGTTTGTGGCGTCCTCAACTATACCAAGGTTCTAGCTTTGCTAAGCATAGGGTCGCGGTTCCATCCATTCCTGAAAGGTCTTGGGGTCGTTTGCCATATTTGGTGTTGGGTCGCGTCACATGTTGGCGTGGTTCGTATCAATGGTATTATTATCTGGATGGTCTCTATTTGCTTATAAGTTGTTGTTGTTTGATTTATAGTTTGCTAAATGTGTTGCTCAACTGTGTTATCTTGATTGAAAGTTTATTTTGTTAGTTGTATAATTGACCTATATGCATTGCACGAAAGGTTAACCAAACTCCCTGGTTAACTGTTCCCCTCCCTCAGTGAGCAACTGTGTTTGTTTATTCCTTCTTTTTAACCATTTCAGGTGAGACATGTTCGGTACCCTTAGAGGTTGAGAAGGAGAATGCTAGAGAGTCTCATTGATTGGATGTTTTAGCTCTAGTTAGTTGTTTCTATGTAAAAAAATTTATAGTTATGTATTCTTTTGAGGCCTGCGTGCCTTGTATATGTTTGGTTGTTGTAAGGAATGTAACAAGTGAAGGATAAACTAGTATGTCAGCATGTAATAATGTAGTTAATGCTTTAGTTAGTCGTAACCTTACTAGAATACTTTAATCTATTTTTGCTAAAAAGGAACTGGGACTGCTAATTGAATCAGAAATGAATGGGATTAGGTTAAAGTTGATTGAATGATTTAATATCTAAGTTAGTTAAATAGATAATATTAGAGTGATATGATAATCAGAATTATGACATTAGTATTTCAGTAACTAATGGGAATGCTTGTATAAGTGTTATCTTGTTGTTATGGTCCATTTTCTTCTGCGTGAAGGTTTGTGGATAGGCCTAGAAACAGGGAAAACTCTGTCCCTTTTTTTTCATTTTTCGTGACCTTGTGATTTGGATCGGGGCTCTAGTCTCGTGAGGGATTAAGGTGTTACACATTGGCCCTAGAAGCTCTATGTTGCCTTTCCTTTTCGATTACAGACTAACCAAAGATGAAGAAGCAACATCAAGAACGGCTCTTTAAATATCTCCATATTGAGCCATACAAATTACATTCTTTCCTTCTTGCATAACGATATTCTAGATACAAGAATATTATTCCTTTATCAAGTTGATCCTTATCATAAGTGTCACACTCCTTTTAAGATACATTATCAAGAGGAGCTAAAACGGTGTGTTGGTCTAAGACATATTTGATTTTCTTCATGCCAAGAACGATTCTAAGTTTTTGAAGTAAATCGGGAAAATTGGATCCGATAAATCAATTATTGTCTAATATATGCAAAAAAGGGTTCATACTTGTAGCAATTTCAATTTCGCAAAAAATAAGATTATTAGTGATGTTATCTTGTTAAACCATTTAATTTGGTCTTTAATTAAATGGTACATCCCACTAATTTTATCAAATCCCATACTTCCCAAATGGAATACGTAAATCTTATCAAAAAGACTTATTAGTAGGTGACCAAGCTCTCACTTATATGAACGTCCTCAGTTTTTGTGCATTATTGGAATATTCATACAAATGAGTTAACAACACTTGCTATCTATTTCATATATAGGGTTTGGCCTTTTGCCCCTAATCACTAAGACCTCACCTTTCGTGGATTATTGGCCCATTGAGTTAGTTAGATTGAACCCACCATCTTAGCAATGCGACAATTTGAATCTCATGACCTCAGCTTTGGTGCGTTATTGGGCATATGATATTGGAACACCACAACATCTCATGATTGATAGGTTTACAAAGTACTCATCATGAGAAGTGTCCTTCTACCTTTGGGTAAGAAAGGACACAGTCAATCGAGCACCCACATTCCTATGACAGTGGAGGGGACAAAATATTTTTACCGCTTATAATCCAATATGTTTGCACATAGGAAGTTTCCGATCACTATTAGGTCTTACTTTGCACATTAGTCCATTTAGCATGCTGACATACAGACAACTAAATAAACATATATGCAACCATATAAACTTGGTGGATCATGGACTTGGTGTTTGATCAAATTTGAGCCACAAGAATTTGATCAATCACAGAAACCTAAGCAAGCACATCACATGTCTTCAAAGTGTCTTGGCACCTTGAACTCTTCCAAGTCCATCAACTCCTTGATCGATCTTGAACTCTTGCAAGCCAGATTATATAATTAATACATCATATGCCTCACTACAAATCACTCTTATGCAAGAAATGTAAAATGAGACTTATGTCTCAATTACAAACCAAATGAATGAAAGAATATCATTACAAAGCATTCATTTGACCATTCATCTATTAGTCCATGATCCATCCAATCATTCACAATGCCAAGATATAAATATGATAAGCATGAATCACATTCATCAAAACATAAAACTGTTCTTAACATGTTTCTATAAACCTTTAACATCATACGTTAACAACTAAAAGCTAGCAATAAAATCAAATTTTATAGCTAAAAGAGAAAACAACTAGCAATAAAATAAAATTTTATAGCTAAAAGAGAAAGCAAATAACAACAAAATCAAATTTTATAGCTAAAAGAGAAAACAACTAGCAATAAAATCAAATTTTATAGCTAAAAGAGAAAGCAGCTAACAATAAAATCAAATTTTATAGCTAAAGTTCACAGCAACTGTCATTGATTAACTCAACTGGATGACCCCTCATCCAGTTGTAGCCAATGCCACCGGATGAGTAGTCATCTGGTTGTTGGCTATGTCGCCAGATGACACCTCATCCAGTCACCGGATGAGTGGTCATCTGATCCTAGGTTAAGGCACTGGATGACCCCTCATCCTGTCCTTGGCAAGGGCACCGGATGACCCTATATCCGTTGGCCTTGTCCAATGGCTAAACGAGTAATCGGATGAACCCTTTCATCTGATACCTTAACTGGCTAAGAACTGAGCCTTTTGTGCTTTGTTTCTTTTATCTTCTAGTGTTAAAACTCATTTGAAACACGTAAACCAAATGTAATAACATGAATATCAAGATAAGGCTCTGATACCAATTGAAGGATCGATATTCGGGATAAAAGAAAAAGAATAAAAGTTATGCAGTGGAAGAAACTATGAAATACAATTTTTCAAAGCATTCATAACAATCTCGTCTCTTGATATCTATGCTATATACATTATTAACCAAAGGTAAAGCAAGATAGTAGAATACCTCTTTAAGACCTAAGTTCAAGCTGCTTGGTGAAACCTTTGAGTAGATCTTTGTTCGTTCCACAAATGCAGAAGTCGTAGATTGTCCACCTAGCAACAGAAGAAGTCTTTCTTCCTCCTTTGAGTTGTAGTGCTAGCAAACTCCTTGGAAGAATCATGAACAAGAACATTTCTCTGATGGCTTAAAGATTACTTAACTACTTTAGTGTAGTTATCTTTACTTGAGTCTCAAAGGTCTCCAACAAATAACACACTTTTAATCTTTGCAAGATCAATGGTCAGAATTGATGCTAGTAACAAATAAGATTAAATCATATCTTATCTATTTGTACCAAGCACCTCAAAACTTTGTCAATCTTACAAATTTGCCCCATTAACTTTTAATGGTTAAGGACTTCAATTATTAACTCTTAATAATTGTTTAGAGAAAATTATTAAAGTCCAAGCAAGACTTAATCTCATTGCTAATACGGTGTGACTTTCTAGGTCTATAGCCAAATAGCATTAAGGAAACATTAAACACCTTTAATGTCAATCAAACTCTTGATTTGTTTCAAGAATTTCTCCTCCGATTCTTGAAACACCCTTAAGGTCTTGAGTAATGCCTAGCAACATATCAAGGCAATATATAAGGCAATGAAATTATCATGTAATAAACCTATTTAGTTGTTGATTACCGTGCAATTCAATCCTTCCATTAATAGTCCCGATTGAGTAAAAACCATGGTCCGATCAAGTTCACAGCTCAATTCTATGCCTAGATTCAATGTGGTGAAATGAGAGATGACAACCATGGAAAAACACATTTTCATGAATCACACCTTGGCCAAGGATTTTCTCATTTACCAAATTGAATCGCATAGGACATTGCCTCAATAACCGAGGTAATGGATTCTCTCTTGACAAGCACTTGCCACTCTCTATATTGAAAGAATAATACTACGAGTGAATGTAACTTTCCTGTGCTCAGGAGAAACATTATCCAAAAGTAAGTATCAAACCTCAATACGACAACCGTGTTGTCTCAAGTCTAAGGATCACATGCACCATCGCAACGAATAACAAATCATTAATCTATGCCACATGATTGGTTATTCACGTCATGGTCAGTGATTATTCAACTAATACTCACCCACACGTTTGTTATTAACATGTCATATTTGTATGGTATGTGACTAACCATCATTTATCATTAATATCTCATATTAATCAAAAGTAACAAACCGATGTGATAGCCCATACTTTATTAATTGAAGTCTCTTTTAGATAATCTAAGAGCTATGAACATTTTAAGTATTTCTCGTGCCAAAGAAACATGCTCACATATTTTCAGCTACTTGAGAATACATTTCTTTAACGGAAATACTAGGGACTCATTCATATGAGAAAGAAGGAGAATATGAAAACATGCCATTTATATATATGAAACAAGTACACATCATAATGCCCAAATATAAGTTATCTAATATAGCATTAGGGCATATCTCTAACAATTACCTCATTTCTATGATATTACAATCATTTTGGTAGAAGAGGAATTGAATCTATCAGGACCAGAACATGCCAAAAATAGTGTTTTTAATCTCCTCAGAAGTGACGGGAAGTGAGGAAGTAATAATGGAGAAAATGTTGTTTGCCGGGTGTAACGACCCACACTTTTATTGGGGTAAGTGCTAGAATTGTGGGCTAGTAATGACCCTTAATTGAGAAAATTGTAAATTGAGGCAATCACATTTTGAATTAGTCAGAACAAAGGAGAATAAATAAAAAGAAACACTGTCAAAGTTTAGCAATCCAAGGCTTCTAGAAGCTGTCAGTATGGGTTATCTATTTTCCATAACTTCAGGATGAACGGTTATTAAACAATTGAAGCAACTCTATTAGCAAATGGACCTCAATCAATTTTTTAGAAAAAGCGGAGAAAAAAAAAAAGAGAGAGAGGGGGTAGCCCAACAACGTGAGTCAACAGAAGACAAAGCGACATTAGATTGAAAAACTAGGCTATTCACAAAAGGATAATTGGCTTGTGCAAACACTTCACCACATCTTTTGTCGTTGATACTATAGATGCTATGGTGTTTGGAGCGCTAGGCTTTTCTACTACAGTTTTAAAGACTGTTGGATATTGTGCAAATATAGGTAAGTTGGAATCCTTCCCATCTTCAATATTACCCATACAACTGTGTTTAAACTCTAAAAAATTGAGTTCATGTATATATATGCAAGTATTGAAACCTTTGAAATTGATTTATAAATTATGCCACTTACATTTAACGACTACTACAGATTGGTGACAAGGAATCTGAATTATGATTAAAAGAATTTGTAATTATATGTACGAGAATTATCTTTATGCACTGTATTGTCTTGTTTTGAAATTAAAAGTGCATGTTTTATCAATTTTTTTTTCAAGTAAATGTTTTTAAAGGTATTTTGGCTCTAATTCTATTAAGGAGATTCTCTTTGTTTTTTGTCTGTTTCCTTGCTTGTGATTGATTCTCAATCTTTCTTGTAACCATTCAGTCTTTGACTGATTTGATTTTGTTTTGATTCTTTTTTGTTCTTGTTGTGACACTGGCTGTCACGCATTTTGTACTTGTACCCCTTCCTTTTGGATATCAATAAATTTCGCTGAATTATCCAAAAAAAAAAAACTTGGGACTGTTTATTGTTGTAACTGCCATGAAAATGGAATATACATGTGGTCTTCGAAATATTCATTGCGTGTCTGAAAATAAACATTTTACGGAAAAAGTCAATTCTTGCATATAAAGATTTTTGGAAAAGGATTCTGTTTGTTAAGTTTTTTTTTTTTTTTTGGAATAATGATTTCAATGAGATTGTGTCTTTTGAACCCTGCCGATTGGGGATACATCAACTATTGTTATCGATTCAATAAATGGGGTAGTGCACTACATATGAGATCCCTTCGCCTGCAATAATTGGACATATTGAGTGGGCCCAAGTTACTGGGATATAAGTAGCCACAATCTTTTCAGAAATCGAATGATATATTGTGTTTTATAATGATAGTAGTTTCTTTTAGATCATAAAAGCGTTATCATTAAATCGTTTGATGCATTTTCGAAGGTCATCTATAGCATGGTTTCTTTTAATAACGCAATCCTATGTTTATTCATTGCACTTGTTTTTAACAAAACTATTTTACTTAAAATACGATAAGGTCCCATGTTATTTTTTTTGGGGAAGATTCTACTTACTAAATATTTTTACTCATTTTCCCTTTTTAATCAATCGTTTGCAGAACTATGTTGTGAATAAATTCAATTAAGGTAGATATCAAGTATCGTTGCATGGTTGACCTTCCAGATTACGAATCTTGGAAGTATTGACCTTCCAGATTACGAATCTTGGAAGTATGGCGATTAACTCGACTTTAGTTTTTTAGTTTTTATTATTATTTTTTTTTTAGTCATTATTTTGATGATTATCTAAGTTGAAACTTACTCCACCTAGAGTATTGATTATATACTCAAGGTTTATTTGTGACAAGTATAAATGTTTAGAGCATTGCATTGTAATCATTATAAGATTTTATTTTTTTTAATGGATTTATAGCTTATTTTATTGAGAGATTAAAACCTCGCGAACTTAAAAATACTTGTCTTTCTAAGAACGTAGAGGTCTCATCCCGAATTTAACATATTAAATTTCGGGACGTAACACTGGGGCTAAAACTACCAAGGAGATTGGAATAGAAGTGGATGATATGGTTCTCAATGTCCTCCAAACTCGCCCTCGTAAATTTCCTTGGCCTTTTCATCCTTCCCATTTACTACTTTCTTCATTTTGGAATTCAAAATTTTGAACAGAATTACATAACATGCCACATTTAGATCGTTTTTCATGGTCAGCTAATTTCTGAAAACAGTTAGAAAACGAAAGAGAAAAAGAAAAAGAAAGAACGAAAATCTACAATAAGAAGTGTATAATCCCTGACCTGATTCTATACGCAA
The DNA here is from genome assembly GCA_037974665.1 of Ehretia macrophylla. Classification (NCBI taxonomy): domain Eukaryota; kingdom Viridiplantae; phylum Streptophyta; class Magnoliopsida; order Boraginales; family Ehretiaceae; genus Ehretia; species Ehretia macrophylla. Next base: position 63,521,835 of record CM075771.1, on the reverse strand, counting down.
CGAAAACAGAAAGCATTACAAGTTTCGGTAACTGTACAGAGCTCACCAAGCTCGTTCTCAATTTAATGCCCGCGTTAGTTCGGAATTCAACAAAAAATAACAGTGATTGATCCCTGATCACTAAAATCAGTGCAGTATGCTTCATTGAGCTTCGTTACCTTCATTTTTAATCTCCTGCACTTTATCTCCAGCTTCATTACCTTCATTTTTCATCTCCTCCACTTTATCTCCAGCTTCATCAACAGTCGATCTTTTTGGAACAAGCTGGCCAACCTTAACATACTTCTCCAAAAATTTGTATTCCCAATCTTGCAAAACTTCAAGCTCTGAAGCACCAAGACCTTCCAGATTTCCGTTGAGATCTTTAGGGTCAAATGACATGAGGGCTAAAGCTCGGCTGGCCTCCCTACCAGCAAACAGCGCATACGGCCCACCAGGACCATAAAACATTCTGAACCAGAAAATGAAAAAGTTCAGAAAAAAAGTAGAGACCATTTTTCAACAAAACTAAAACAGAATTAAGAGAAAAAGAAAACAAAATGAGAACAATCTGATTCTGGAGATGATTCAACAACCAGATAAAAGACGCATCAGAATTTTCTTTAAGTTTATCAAGAAGACATCTGGAACGTAGCATTAGTTGCATCTATGATCGAACAGGGATCAAAATTGACCTTAGGATCTGCAATATCAATCTTCTTATTAGTTTCCCAAGGTTTTCATTCAGCCTTCACTACACAAATGTTATAAACGATAAAAAACGAGAGGTTTTCATTCAGCCTTCACTACACAAATGTTAGAAACGATCAGAAACGAGGGTGAAGAAACACGCAAATGCACGAGCTCGTTCTATGGACAATACGTAAAGCAAAGGCATATACGTTGCTTTTCTTTTGGGTTGCGGTTGGGGTTTGTTGGGGACGGGGGGGTGTTGCTGTAATGGGGATGACAGAAAAATAATAAAGAAGATGCCAAGATAAGGACAACTAAAGCTAAATGTACCAAAATTGCATGAAACCCTCATGACACAAAGTTGTTCTCTTGAGTGTTAATTTTTTCGCTCTTCTCTTCCTTTTATTGCCGCTATATATTTCCATTACCAGTGTAAATTTCAGCAAATCATACGTAGCAGCAAAAGAATTTGTAAGCTCTAGCAGCACAACAGAAATAAAAAATGATTCACCTCAGTACTTCAACCATTGAATAGAATGCTGTGAAGTTTCAAATTTTCTCATTATTAGGCGTTTGATGTAGAAAATATCAAAGGCCATGAATGTAACAGAGACTATAACAGAAATTCTGCCAGATTCATGAGGCAAATCTGTCACTGATGATAGAAACCTTGCTGTTATCAGAACAAATGCAAGAGGAATAGTTCATGAGCAAACCTGAATCTTGAATGTCAGGTCAATTGACAGAAAAAAGAAAAAAAGAAAAGAAGAATGTCAGGACAATTATGTATTCTGCTGCTTCACACTTTCGATGGTGTTAAATTGCAATCAGCTTCTTAAACTAGTCAAGTTGTGCTTGACATTTACTTTTGACAAACATAATGTTCAAAAGACCAAGCATTTATGATACAATTTAGTTTCAAGGAAGAGAGGATTATACAATTGAGTGGTAAGACAAAGCTTTTTCTCTTTCTTTTCCAATATATCCTGACGTAGTCGAATATCCATGCCTCATTACATAACACATTCTGTTACATCCATGTCTTACCTGTTGGCATGGTGTGTAATTGCCAACAAGAACAGGGAAGAGTTCAATTCACATCCAGCACAACCTGAACTCACACCTTCAACCAAGATGGTTTTACACCACCATCTTATCATCCATCTTCCAGTACTAATTATCATTTGAAATTGTCCACCATCTTCCATAAGAAACAATATTTATGCATCCTTTTGCAAAACCTAATTCATTTCTTGCGTCACTTTGTGGCATCATTCTCACGAACTTTCAATTTCCATTTTGAAAGGAAATGATTATAGTGTATAAATATACAGACAGATATGCTAATGTGACAAAAGCTCCCTATTAAGAAAAGAACTATTATCTAAACTACTTCTTGATGAGCAAAACGGACGAGGAACCAACTAATAGTTTTTTCACTGCATAGTTAAGCTTCCACAAGCTTATGATCTTTGTCACATTCAGCTGCTGGATTAAGTTGAAAAACACCACACTATTAGGGACTACTTTGGAGCTGTTTCGATTTTATGGAAAAAAGGAAAGAGGATAGAAAAAAGGAATTCTGGCAGCCACCCCTTTTACACATTTTGGATTTCATGGAAGGAAAGAAAACCAAGCTTTTAAAGGAGTGGAAAGAATAATGTACAAATTAATTAAGATCATTCGAGACACTAATTATTTGGGACCTCAGAATTCTCTCTCTCCAGTATATTCCTTGTGATCTATTTGTGCCACTGGTGAGTGGTAATAATTGATCATTTCACATTTGATGTGCATCCTTTTAGTACGTCATGGATAAAATCCTCAACCAATCCTAAATAAGTGCTTCACCGTTGGTGTTCTTTCCGGATTTATGTCTAAGAGCTTAGCAAATCAGACAGATCCTGATTTATTTACACTCAAATTCCTACACTTCCAGTATGCGCTCACCAGTATAGACTATACAAAACCAATAACATTACATAACCTTTGTCATAAATTTATAAAATGAACCTTGATTAGCTGTTAATCATTAGACAACTTTTATAATGTCAAGTAGACCAAATCAATCAATTGGAGTCATAGTACAACTTTTGTTTCTATGCGTAATTGTGCCAGTCTAGATAGAGCTTAGCCTACCCAATAACTTCTCGTAAACTCTTCAACAATGTGACAAGTAGTGACGATATTCTTTGCTTGGTGTACAACTAAGCCTATGCACCTAGTCCAGGAAACATTTCAGGATTAACATGGTTCATAATATATCAAATTGCAACACAAAAATGTATCTTTCACCATAAAAGCTTCAATAAACTGTTCTTTCTAAAGTTTCTTCTATTCTTCGTTCAACAAATGTAGGAAATTTTATCTCATCTTGGGAAAGTCCCGATGAGGTCGTAAGCATATAAGTGTGAAGTAGACTTACAAATTTAAAGCAACCAACCTTAATTTATCAAGTAGAAGTCACATAAAAAGGAGTATGAAACATGAAGCATTAGTTTGGCATTACATTGTTCACTCCTTCCTGCTCTTTGAATCAATTTCTTATTTGCTAAAAAAGAAAGTACCCACCTTTCCATTTTTAAAGAAATGATCTAGTATCCATCTTTCCATTTCTAAAGAAATTATAATTAGGAGGATGCTACGTAGAAGAAAAGTTTTGTGCAACTCAATAAACTGCATTGTTATTGTGCCCAAACCCCTAATCTTGGTTTATGAGGCCACTTTTATGCCAAACCAACAATACTGCGCCAAGTATGCCATTAATCATTATAAAATTGAGAAAACTTTCTTGGTTAGTTAGACGCATCAAATGTAAACCAACCTAATCACATGACATCTTACATGAGGTACTTTATGACAAAGATACCTGTATGGTCAAGTGAGATCAGTCTAATATGCATAGACCAAGTTCCCCATTCAATTTTCCTTAAGGATAAACCATTATGTGATTAATAACAAGGTCATAGGTGGTGTGTTGGTTCAGCCAGCATGGCGCTTACATATCAACTATAAGGTGATTTCCAATACGAGTCTTCCAACATAAGCACTTATTGATTATACAAACAATAAGATGTATATGTGTCTATATGTTTACCAATGCATGCAAAAGTTTTATTTGAAGAACCCGAATGAGGTGTAGTATATAATATGATACCAACGTTGTTGTTCGTCCGGAGATACATCTCAATTTACACCAACAACATTGATAGAAAATAACAAAAGTTGCTATCAATGTTGTTGTAAATTGAGATGTATCTCTGGAATGAACACCCAAAATAGTGAAACACAATACAAGAAATACAAGGAAAATATCTCTCCAGTTTTCCTCTCTATCCTTCAAGTTCAACTACACTCAAAATATGGCTCATTAACAGTATGTTTGGATCAGGGGAAACAGGCGGGAAGGCAATGGTTAGGAATAATCCTCTACATGACCCAAGACATAATTCCCCGAATCGGAGTCAACAGGATTAAAAGGATCTAACTTTTGTCCAATACCCATTTTGACCTTGTTCTCTCTACAAGATTACAAACATATCATAGTAAACATCAAAAACTTTTGTCAGTTTATGTATAAAATTTGTCACCCCTATTTCCTCTCTAATCCAAACAAAGAAACACACCTTTATAATTTTATTCAGTCTGAACATTGGCCCTTTCCTTTCGTTTATCGTTCATCCTTTCGTTTCCTTTAGTATCATTTCCCTCAGGAATCCTAATAAAAGATTCTGAACATCCCCTCCACATCCTTTTCCTTACTCGAGGTTCAAAACGAAACAACCGAAGGAAGTGATTCTCCAATCAGTCTCCTTTCCTTCGATTTCCCCTTCCCAAGAAAAGTATATCAGATAGAAGCAAAAGCATCAACAATGTTATCAGTTCACTTTGTACACAAAAGTTTCTGATTTTTTGGCCACACACACCATCTTTCAAATTTCTTCTCAGTATCTAGGTTACCGAACCTCCCCAAAATAGTAAAATTATCAACTTTTATTCATACTTCAAATATATAACAAATTGAAAAAACAAAAAAAAAAATTAAACCTGGAGCGAGAAACGTCGTAGATTTGTCCTTTAATAGCCATCAACAATGGCTTGTTTGGGTCAGCGCCATCATAAGCCCTAAGCTCCTCTTCAGTGACGTCACCGAGCTGTACAGGCTCGCGATGAACGTACTGATTGGGCCTTTGAACTGAAACGTAGTCATCGGCGGCCACAAACATGCCACTCACCACTTTGTAAGTCACCACCATCAAAGCCACTATTGTGGAAAACGCAATCGGGGATAGCCCCGTGTAGTGGGCGATGCTCTCTGTTATTGTTGCCCACAGACCCATTTGGCTTCTTTCTTCTCTTTCTTGTGTATAGGGTTGGCGGTGAAAAGAGAATGGGGGTTTGTGTCGAGCGAGTGCGTGTGAATTGGGCGAGGGGGGGCCTCGAATTCAAAGTTGAACGCTACCTACCGATGCAGGGAGTAGGTTGTTGATAATGATTTATATATATATATATATATATATATTTCATTTCATAATATATAAAAGAATATGAAGGGACAAAATCGTCAATTCATACATATTTGCAGGTCGTCACTGCATTAAAGGGATGGCATTACGTGTTAACAATTTTGTACATTTTATTCTATGACCATAATGTCCAGGGACAAAATCGTCAAAGTTGACATATTTGTAGGCTTTAAATCATAAATGGAATTGTATCATTAGCTAACAATTTTGTACAAATTTATATTATATACCATAATATCTTTCATCTAATTAACTTTTGGTTGAGTAGAATCAGACATCATCATTCCACTAATTTGTTTCACCTAGCTCCAATGTTTTCTCTCTCTCTCATAAACACAAAGTGTTTGCTTCATTTATCTTCACACATTCTCTCTATCATAAACACACAAGCATCAAAGAGTGTATGTGCGATGGTATTAGTGGTGGTGGTAATGGTGTTGGTGGGTGTTCGTGGTAGTGTTGACGGTGTCGGTGGTTAATGTTGGTGGCGGTATTGATAGCTTCAGTGGGTAGTATTGGTGATGTTGGTAGTGGTGTTGGTTGTTTCCATGGGTGGCAGTATTGGTGGTGTCAATGGGTGGTTGTGTTAGTAGTGGGGTTGGTGGTATTGGGAGTGTTAATGGTGTTGATGGTCTTGGGTGTTGGTTGTTAATGGTGTTGATGTTGGTGGTACACGCAAATGTAGTACAAAAATAATGATTTGAGTGCTGCAATTATAGATATATCAATAGTCAGTTAGTCTCCTGTGAAGGGTGGCCTATCTTGGTCGTTGGAAGGTTTCCGAACTAAGCCTTAGTAATGTATGCGTCACACATTGAACGGACCACTTAGGTATGATCTCTTCAAGAGGTACTATGAAAGATAGAGATCAATACATACCTTATGCTACTAAGTGATTAATACTCTTAATCTTGAGCATATGCAGATGAACTGATGAAATCAGGTTCATGTGTTTTGATGCACTATGGGTGAGACCTCAGTTGTGGGTCAACAGCTTTGTGTGTTGGGCATATGGGTTTGACTAGTTGGGACGTGTGTAAATAGAGAATCCATGCCGTCACATGACAAAATAATCGTTCCCCTGTGATTATCCAGTAAATCGTCCTAATCTAAGCTTAGTGATGTACTCTAGGAGTATGTCAGATATTTGACTTGAGGGTTGCTCCCTAGATCAAGTGTTACTTATCCAGTGGATGGTTACTTAAAGGATTTAGATGTTTCAAGGAGAGATGCAATCAAAAAAAAGATAGTACATGGAATGTCTTTTTTGATTGTTAGTGTTACATGGAGGGTAACGCCCTGACCTCTCGCGGAATCAGGACCAATAATAGCAACCCGTCCCAATCCCAAGGCACGAAAAACGAGAAAAAATGGATGGAGTTTTTTTTGTACCTAGGCCAAACCAAAACCTGTACATAGAAGATTTCCACAATATACAACAACCACAACATATACAAGGTTCCATTTCTAGCTCAAGTGATAGTTCTAGCTTTCTTACTTATGCAGAATATATATACAGTCATGCATTCTAGCTAGGTAGCTATTAAACTAAAGCAGTTATAATACATGCCTCTTTCTAGTTATCTAACTTTAATTACAAGCCTTTACAAGCATGAATTACATACAAGACTACTTAAACTTCAAAATAAATACAAGGTCATAAAATCAACTAAGACTTTACTTTACAACATATACGATCACATAACACATGTATCCAATCTCAAGGCAATGCTTCAACTTCTTCTTCCGCCACAACCTGAAACATAGTAGATGAGAAGGGTGAGCTTACACAATGCTCAGTGAGGGGGGAAGAATTAATCCAGGGAGCTTTCGAAAACATTTTCGTGCAATGCAAATAGATAAGACATATAATCAATAACAATACAAAACAATCAATTAAGACAATAAACTAGATCGCACATTTAAAAAGAATACGATTCGATAACCCTTATCACTCCAATCCGATGTTGATCACGATCTCGATCTTCAATCACGAACACGATCACGATAACGATAGTGCTAGCAAATCCCCATTCACTCTAGTGGGTGTACTTTGGATGTACCCCGAATCCTACGACCCAACACCCACTAGCAATCTCCAGCCCAAGCGGGTGAGGGAATAGGGCGCGGAGGTTGAACAACCAACAACTGGCAAGCCCGATGCCGCCCAGAGAGGCTCAACACATCCGTCCTGCCGATAAGGTTACGCAACCATCGATATGATAACCACGATAAGCATTTAACACATAAACCGATAACACATAAAGGAGGAACAACAAAAGAGGTTGTCCTCGAACATAAACAATAACAATAAAACATATTCTATTTTGATTCATAGTTCTAGCAATTAAGCAACATAACCATTCATTGTTATTCTACATTAGCATTAACATATTCTAATACAATCATAGCTCAAGTCACCTTGCATTGTATTCAATCTTTACCAAACAGCCAACCATTTGCACATAGATAGCCATACAATCATTTAATAGTTAGCTTCCATATTCAATCAAGATAACAACGTAACCAAGCTAGATATCTCTTTAGAACACAAGACAATACAAGCCAACTAAAGCCTTCACTTAGCAACATATAGCAAACAATAACCTCCTTTAACTATTAACCTTTCCAATTCCAATAAAACTACCATAAAAACACCATAAAATTTCTTTAAAGTTCAAGACAATTCAAGTTAACCCAAGTCATAACCATTAGCATATCTTGCAACAATACTTGCACAACTTATAACACATTGCGTAGCATAAGACTCTTTAATAATTTACCTTTCAATTACCACTAAGCATTTAGTTACCTATAATCCATCATTATTCTTCTAAAATCAACCTCTAATACAACACTAAACACTTAGTAATATAAACTGAAATTCCCAACTACATTTGCTTAGATTTATAGATTTAGTTATCATTTTTAATGGCCTCTAAAACCTCTGAAATTGCACATACATATAGTTCATTAAGTGTAGATGGGTTTAGCCTCAAACGGATCCTAATTCGGAGCATATATTCATCAAGTTATGACCTCTATTAGTCAATTGCGCAAAACTGCCCTGCACCTATGGGTTAATCAGACCCTACTGTTTTGGCTTTAAAAGTGCACTTAAACGACTGAATTATTCTTGCACCTAAAAGCGAAGTTGTTCCTTAAGGTCTTGGGAACAACATATAAAAAAATCAGCCAATTCCAACAATGTTTACTATGTCAAACGGGCTCCACAAGACAGTTGCGCAAATCTGCCAGATTTTTTGGTTATACATTAACACTTTGCTTAGCTTGCATTTCATGAACCTATGAACTTAGCATTTCTTTCTAGAGCTTAAACAATCTTCTTTCAAGCATTAAAACAAACACAACACCTACACTAATCATCACCCTTAACCTCAACCATAACAATAATCAACATACCAAAATTCTCATATTTAGCTAGTAACAACACATAAACTACACAAACTACACATCATCTACTTAGTAATCAAGTTAACTAGGTAGAATCAAGCATAAAACAATTTTATTTAACATTAATACAAACTTACCATTTCTAAACATTCAAGAAAAACACAAATATGCAAAACCCCTCACCTTAACTTAGCTAAAAAATGCAAGGTAGAGCCAAAGCTTGAGCTATCCACCCTTTTTCTTCTTCTTCTTCCCTTTCTTTTTCTCTCTTTTCTTCTCTTCTTGTATGTGTGTTTTCAGTATGTATTAGTGTGTGTGTGTGTGTGTAGAGACCGATGTGTGTATGTATTTTGTGTGCTTGTGTATTGTTTTATTTAATTCATGGTAGGTAGGATTTTATTTAGCAAACAAATGACCAACTAGCCCTTCTAACTTCATGCCATTATCTAGTTTGCCATTCCATTGAAATCTAACTAATTTAGTTGCTCAATTGTTTATCGATAACGTTTATTTATTTATTACGATTCCTAAATCACCTAAATGCTCGTGAATGCACACAAATGCACGTTAACTAAGACAAATGCACATAATCAAGACATATGATATTTTATGCAAAAAAATCTATGTAAATGATTAAAGTAGACATATAAATATATGTACATTAATAAATAATTATATGCTCGGGCTAGGGCGTGACATGTATTTTGGTCATTTAACTTAGTGGGTCATAGACAAAGGCCATACTTCATATGACAAGCTTCTGCATTTAGCAGTAAACATCTTGGAGTGCAGCCGTGACATTATAGTGGAATAAGTCAAGTTCAAAAGCCTAAATGTTCTATGGGGTTAACAGGGGCATTTTGGTCTTTTCAATTGTCAAGTTGTTTATGTCTTTTGTTCCCTCTTTTAACCTATTTTCTTTTAGACGTATGTTAAAGTTTCCTAGATGCTTATTGTATTTAGAGTTGCTAAATTAAAGTGTGCAATTACAACTTAGTATCCTATTTGGGAGAATTTCCTATTTTGGATTAGTAATGGAATGTGAAAACTAACAATTAATTAATTTAGCAAAATAATACATAGACTAAGCTACTTGGGCCAAGTTGGCGCCTAGCCCACCTAGGCCATGGTTCACACGTGTAAATGAGAGAAGATTGAAAAGTTAGTGGTTTAATTTATTGTGCTATTGGGCTAGCCAAGTCCAAAGGTGCATAGGATTGACTTATGGGCTAAGAATTCAAATCCTAGTTCAGCTTAACTACCAAGGTTATTCCATATTAAGCTCCTAGGCGAGTAGATCTTCATGGAGGCAAGAAGGTGATCAAGTTTTGTGTTTTTCATTAAGATTCTTAAGCTAACGAGTCAAGGTAACAAAACTATCTCTTGCTGGAATTTATTCTTTATAAATTAAACATACACATGTTCTTAGTGGTCTTGCAATTATTCATCTTAGAACTTGTGATTTGATCCTAGATTAGCATGCTATCAAGTTTTCGTTGCATTTATATGCTTTAAAATTTTTAAACACCGTAGTAATTCTAGGTAATGCACCTTCAATCCCATGATTTTCTATGTCCGGATCATATTAAAGGGTGATGCCACCTTGCCTTACCATGTGGTATGCTCTATTCGGAGGGTGACATCATGCCTAGACTTAGCGGAATGATCTAAAATTGGGAGTTCACATAAAAGATGTTAGTGGAGCAACCATCCCATCGATGGAGTTCTAGGCTATAGATCACCTTATAGAAATTGACAAGAGTAACTTTCCCATCGGAGGCTTGAGTCGGAATATTCTTAGGAACCCCATAAGGAATGGTGTATATACTCGACTCAAGATAAGTAGTATCCTTCCTACGGAGTAAGTGCTATCGGATCTTGGGAAGCTAAACATATAAGTGAAATGGTTGTCACTAGAGTACTAATCATAGTTTATAGGGGTTATCTATGTTTGTATGTGTGTATTCATGAGTTCCTTAGTTATGTTTCCTCATGCATGCCATACATATATGTCTCACATAATTTGCTCATACTTAATTATGTCACATGAATATTCAGATTAAGATGACATACAATTGTTCTATTCCAATGTCTATATTCGATTCAGAAGGAAAATTGACTGGATAATAACTATAGAGACTGGAAAAAGAATTCGGACATAATAATTGAAAGTAAAATGTATGCATATGTCCTCACCCAACCATGTCCCTTAGTTGAAGGCTTTTCTAATCTTCATAGAAAAGAAGCAGAGAAACGATGGAGGCGAGCCGATTGGTTAACAGGCATTGATATCTTAGCCTTCACATCTGATACTTTGCAAGCTCAACTTATGGACATAGAGACTGCGTCTGACATGATAAACTCTTTGGCCACACTAAGTAAACTCAAGACTACTAGGATGAAGGAAGATGATTCCATCAAAGCACATGTATTAAAAATGATGGATAACATCACCATAGCCAAAAAGCCTTTGGCGCCAGGATCAGTCTTATGGAGTAGACAGATTTGATTCATGAGACATTGTCCAATCTTTTGATCAGTTCAGACGACAATCCCAATCAAATGGGAGAAACTGTATGACTAAGTAGTTGATTAAGGAATTGGAGAAAGCAAGGAGTGATAAGAATAATAAAGGTCAAAGGAATTGGTCAAAGGCAACGGTTATGAAAAGTAAATGGAAACGTTATAATGCATGAATCAAATTCTAATTTAACAAGAATAAAGCAGAAAATTCATGCATGGATCTTAAAAAATTCGAATAATTCATGATGTCATGCCCTGACCCAACCCCACGCTAAAGGTTAAGTCTGGACCCGACAAACGGACAGAGTCTTCTCTATACAATAGACATTCTGAAAACCTGTAAGCATTCAATAAAACCACAACATAACAAGAATTCCATTTCTAATTAAATATCCTAGCTTTAAGGCCATCCGAGTCTTAAAGCATACAAACAGTTTAGATACATACAAGCATGCATTCACAATATAACTTTTTTTACCAAACCGCTTATCATATTACTCCATAATAACATTTAAACATTCTTAGAAATTAGAAACAACCATACATCCATTCATTCACACCCAAGCATGCAAAGTAGCTAGAAGCATAAATATAAGTTATTACATGCCATAGTTCCATGTCTTCTACTACAATCATCTAGTTTTCAACTTGCAACTACACAAATATGTACATAAGTACTTAGGCTACAAAATAGAACATAAAGTAGAACAAACAAGATCTTTACATATCAACAAGAACCATAATCCTCCATAAGCAAATAGACACTGCAACTAAAGCAACTGATCAGTCTGGACCTCCTGCTCCTCACCCTCAACCAAATCTCGCTGGGGCTCACTCTCAGCTCCTCCTAAAACATGTTAGCGAGGTATGAACAACCACAATTGGCCAGTGATGGATAAAGTCTCCCCGGGGCGTGCAATGCAACATGTAAAGCAATTAAGCAATAAAAGCAAGTAAAAGACAATACAAATAGGCAATGACGACACAACACAAAGGATACGATACACTTAACCCCAACACTCCAGAATTTCTTGTCTTTGATCAGAACCACGAGCCACGAACCAGGATCAATGTGCCGGCATAACCCCAATCACTCCAGTGGGTGTACTCCAGATGTAACCCAATAAACCTACGACCCAACACCCCCTGGCAATCTCCGGACCAGGCGAGTGAGGGACTAGGGCACGAAGATCGAATATCCATTGGCAAGCCTACTGCCGCCCAGCTGATATTCAACTCATCCGCCCCTGACACTATGGTTGCGCAACCACTATGCAATGCACTTATCAATGACAACACAATATCAATAATGAAAGCAATAACACATACGAGGAACAATAAAGTAGGTTGTCCTTAGAACAATTAGAATAGAAGCATTAACATAAACAACTAAACGGTTACAAAGGAGCATTTACACATTTCACATAAAACTATCCCAAAAGCTCAATAATGCCTTAAAAACACATTTAAACACCCAAGGAGACATCACAAGGACTTAGAAGTGTGAGACAATCAAAGTCCTCCTTTAACCCCTTTTTAACTCAAACCGTTTCCTTCCAAACTCATGCTATTGCCCTAGATTAGTAAGTGGCCTATTCCATGATTCTAATTAACCCATTAGGCACCCTCAGGACCCTCGAAGTTACCCAATTACCCGCGTTTAGCACAAAAGTCCCAATTTCTCCCTTATGACTTTGTACTACACATACCTCAACTGGGACTCAATCGAGGACTAGCAAAGTTTATTTAGAACCTATATAGCCTAGGTATAGCAAAAGTGAAAGCCAAATTAACCCGGATATGTGATAACCCCGAAACCCTTTTTAAAAAGTCGCCTATTTCGTGCTTTTGTTTAGTTACGAGCAATTAAATCTTACGGGGCCTTTGCACTACCTTCATTAGCACCTAGAGCATCTATTTGGACCATTGAATCAAGATAAAAGGTTCATTTTCACCAAACCCTAAAAATCCCATCACTATTCACCCCTGCGAATCAACTATCGATTTCAACCGTTTAAATTACGAAACAATAGCATAAATATGGTCTCTACTACTTGTACACAACATACATCAACATATTTGAGCATACAATAACCATTTACAAGCAAATCTAGAAATTCAAGAATTGAGCAACATTTTTACAATGCAAAAACTAGTATGAAATCTCAAGATCTTTTCAAGAATGATGGAAACCGCGACCCTTTGCTTAGCAAAGCAAGAACCTTGGTATAGTGAATATGATGGAAACCGCGACCCGTTGCTTAGCAAAGCAAGAACCTTGGTATGGTGAAGATGCCACAAACGGGGATGGAAATCTGCTTGATAAGTCGAGGGTGAACGCCACAAGGAATCCCTTGATAAGTTCGAAAGAGTCTCTTGGAGAACTCAAGGAGAATAATCTCACAATTTAATAGTAAAAAACATCTTACTTTTATAGGCAAATAACAAATAAGTTTCCTATTTGGAAAAGAACTCCTAAACCCTAACATGAATAGTAATTAGGTCAAAGAAGTAGACTTGGAGCCCAAGAAAGACTCTTTTCCTTGGAGCCCAAGAAAGTCTCCTTTTCCTGGAGCCCATGGAGCCCAAGAAAGACTCCTTCCTAGTATGAACACCTAATTTTGTCCATATTGGACTCTAGGCAATAAACTAGAATTCAAATTAAACTAAAACTCAAACTAAGATAGAATTACAAAGAAATCAAATCTTGACCAAATCTTCAAATCTTCTTGAAACTTCTTGAAGAATCTTGAAGTTCTTGAATCTTGAAAATAGAATCTTAACTTGAATCTTTGCTGAAAAATTCATCCAAATGGTGCAATGAATGTGGATGGCTGGTTTGCATCATTCTCCCCCTCTTGAGAAGGATTTGTCCTCAAATCCACCAGGTTCAAAGACCAGCCTTGGTGGTAGACCATGTGGCATGTCCTCGGGAAACACTTTCTCAAAATCCTGTAAGAGAGAAACAACACTAGGCAATGCAGAGTCAAGTTGGTTAAATTTTAAAAGAGCCTCTTTGTACATGTGTACAATCATTGGCCATTTTGAGATCAAAACTCTCTTAACCTCACTTGCTTTTGCATAAAAATTACTTTGTTTTCTCTCTGTTTTTACCTCATTGGCCAAGTTCTTTTCTCTCCTTACCTCCTCTCCAGATTCGGTCTTACTTTTCTTTTCACTCTCATTCTTTTGCTCTCTCTCAAATTATTTTGATCACTCAAATTCTTTTGTAACCTCACTTGATCCTCATAAACATGTTTTGGTGTCATCGGAACTAAAGTGATTGTCCGCTGATTGAACATGAATGAGTACTTGTTGGTGAACCCATCATGCTGCACACGTCGATCAAATTGCCATGGTCTTCCCAAGAGAAGATGTCCAGCATGCATAGGTACCACATCACACAATACTTCAGCCTTATATTTTCCAATTCGAAATGGCACTACAACCTGTTTTGTAACCTTTACCTTACCCCAATCATTCAACCATTGCAGCTTGTATGGATGTGGATGCTTAATTGTTATGAGCCCTAGCTTATCAACCATTGAAGCTCTAGCTACGTTAGTACAACTACCACCATCAATAATAACACTACATACCTTATCTTTCACGTGGCAGCGAGTACGAAAGATGTTCTCACGTTGTACTACTTCTTCTTCCTCTTTAGCTTGTAGGCTTAAGGCTTGTTGTGCCACTAGTCCAACCATCTCTCCGTGATCCGCCCCAAACTCCTCTTCTTCACCTACTTCGGTGTCCTCTAGTATGGGCATGTCATCAAAATGTATTTCGTCTTCGGACTCAATCTCACCACTTTCCAAGATTACCAATGCTTGCTTGTTTGGGCATTGGCTTCCAATGTGTCCCCATCCCTGACATTTAAAACATCTAATCTCACTAGATCGAGTCATAGTAGAAGCTGATTTACCTTGGGAGGTCGTGTCATTGGTGGATTGTTTGGAATCGGGCTTGACCTTATATATTCTTTCAAACCTCTCATGTATTTGTTCAAATTCAGCTCTCATCATCCATCTCATCTCTCCCAACAAAGCTTGCATCTGTAAATTTGGAACAACAGCTTGTTGACCTCCTTCGTTAGTGTTCTCCGCTTGATTTTGAGACATGATTAATTTTAACTCCCTCACGTGTTTCACTCAACTCAATTTGGCTTTTACCCTCTCTTAATCTCACGCACTCTGCCTTTTTTCTCTCGTGTTCTCCTTCAAGTTCCCTAGAACTAACCAAGAATACCAAGAAAGGCACTACAGCAGCGTATTACTCTATTTCAGAATCTGATTTTTTTTTTGTTTTTTTGTGTTTTGTTTTGTTTTGTTTTGTTTTGTTTTTTTTTTTCAGACCTCTAAGACTCTGGAAACAAGGTTAGACAAAGAAAATTGAACAAATTCCGAAGAAGGAAACCTAGAGAAATAAGGAAAGTTGAGAAAAATCTAATAGAAAATACAAAAATGCCCAAAACTCATAATAAACGATGGAATTTGGCCCTAAGAGGGTGGTGCTCACTGCCTAGCAGTGAGTTATGCTCAGAATGTCGTTTTCCTTCAGAAAAGTTTGGTCTTGAAGGCTGATTCAACAAAATATGTTTTTTCAGAACTTTTGCTATCTTTTTTTTTTTTTTTTTGTTTCGTTTTTGTTTGTTTTTCTTTCTTTTCTTGACTTTTCTTTTCTATTTTTTTTTTCTTTTCCATAAACGAAACACAATGAGCAAGTCACAAGAATTCAAATTTAGAAGCACAGGAAACCCTAATTCAAGATTATAGGGTTTGGCCAATTGAAAGGTTAACAAGAAACGAAATTGAAAGCAAGAAAACAAAATTGAAGACAAGACTCAAGAAACGGAGAACAAGACTCAAGACACGAAATTAAAAGAACAAGAACGGAATCAAGACACAACCAAGAAAATGAATTGGAAGCAAGACACAATCAAGAACGAAGAAAGGAATTAAAACCTAGACCTAAACTCAAGGAATTAACCAAGAAAAACAAGAAAAGGATAGGCAAACCTGATAAACCTAAGCTCTGATACCAACTGATACGAACCTGGTCAACATGTGCCAAGACCCAACACCAAGAATGGTAAAACAAATCCAAGATCTTTTCAAGAATGATGGAAACCGCGACCCTTTGCTTAGCAAAGCAAGAACCTTGGTATAGTGAATATGATGGAAACCGCGACCCGTTGCTTAGCAAAGCAAGAACCTTGGTACGCCACAAACGGGGATGGAAATCCGCTTGATAAGTCGAGGGTGAACGCCACAAGGAATCCCTTGATAAGTTCGAAAGAGTCTCTTGGAGAACTCAAGGAGAATAATCTCACAATTTAATAGTCAAAAACATCTTTTATTTCATGACAATCAGCCTTATATAGGCAAAGAACAAATAAGTTTCCTATTTGGAAAAGAACTCCTAAACCCTAACATGAATAGTTATGTGAATAGTGACATGAATAGTACTAGGTCAAAGAAGTAGACTTGGAGCCCAAGAAAGACTCATTTCCTTGGAGCCCAAGAAAGTCTACTTTTCTTGGAGCCCAAGAAAGACTCCTTCCTAGTGTGAGCACCTAATTTTGTCCATATTGGAATCTAGGCAATAAACTAGAATTCAAATTAAACTCAAACTCAAACTAAGATAGAATCACAAAGAAATCAAATCTTGACCAAATCTTCTTGAAACTTCTTGAAGAATCTTGAAGTTCTTGAATCTTGAAAATAGAATCTTAACTTGAATCTTTGCTGAAAAATTCATCCAAATGGTGCAATGAATGTGGATGGCTGGTTCGCATCAAAGGTTCTAGCTTTGCTAAGCATAGGGTCGCGGTTCCATCCAATCCTGAAAGGTCTTGGGGTCGTTTGCCATATTTGGTGTTGGGTCGCGTCACATGTTGGCGTGGTTCGTATTAGTTGGTGTCAGAGCTTAGGTTAATCAGGTTTGCCTATCCTTTTCTTGTTTTCTTGGTTATTTCCATGAGTCTAGGTCTAGGTTTTATTTTCTTTCTTCGTTCTTGATTGTGTCTTGGTTCCAATTCGTTTTCTTGGTTGTGTCTTGATACCGTTCTTGCTCTTTTAATTTTGTTTGTTGAGTCTTGTCTTCAATTCTGTTTTTTTGCTTAAATCCGTTTCTATTTTCTTGTGTCTCATCAAATCCGTGGGTCTTAGGGTTTTCAATTAGGACAAAACCCTAGTTGGTTGTGTGCTCAAATCTGAAATCTTGGTCATTGTTTTCCTTTCTGAAAATCAAGAAAAGAACATCAAGAAAAGAAAAGGAACATCAAGAAAAGAAAAGAAAGGTCAAGAAAAGATCAGATAAAAAAGAAAAATACAGTTCGGAGCTGAAAGAAAAAGCAAAAATAGTGAACAGTAAATGTTTTTTTTTTTTTTTGGACAATTAGCTTGCGAGGCCAAACTTTTCTGAAGAGAAACGACGATCTGAACATAACCCACTGCTATGCTGTGGGCACCACCCTCTTAGGGTCAAATTCCATTGTTTTCTATGAGTTTTAGGTGTTTTTGTGTTTTCCAATAGGGTTTTCTCGACTTTTTTTTTTTTTTTCTAGGTTTCCTTCTTCGGGTTTTGGTCAATTTTCTTCCTCTAACCTTGTTTCCAGAGTCTTAGAGGTCTGAAAATAAAAAATAAAAAAAGTCAGATTCCGAAATAGAGAATACGCTGTTTTAGTGCCTTGTTTGGTATTCTTGGTTAGTTTTAGGGAACTTGAAGGAGAATACGAGAGGAAAAAGGCCGAGTGTATGAGAATATTAGAGGGTAAAAGTCATATTGAGTTGAGTGAAACACGTGAGGGCAGATTTTAATAATGTCTAATAATCAAGAGGGAAATGCAAACGAAGGTGTTCAACAACCAATTGGACAAAATTTACAGATGCAGGCATTGATGGGAGAGATGAGACGGATGATGGGGGCTGAATTGGAACAAATACATATGAGGTTGGATAGAGTAGAAGATAGAGCATAGCAAGGGCAGCCGCAAGTGGCTCAAAACGTACCAAGGAGGAACAGGTTGCAGCAAAGAGTTGAAGATGTTGAAGAAGTTGATGAGATCGATGAGGAAGGTTTAGATGAAGAGTTTGATAGAATTTCGGTGGGCAGCGATAGAAGACATAGCCGAGATAGAGATGCTAGGGATCGTGTTGATCATGTTGATGAACAAGATGAAAATTCCTGCGTTTCAAGGAAGGAGTGATCCTGAAGCCTATCTTGAGTGGGAAAAGAAGATAGAGTTGGTATTTGATTGTCATAACTATTCCGAGCTGAAAAAGGTAAAGCTTGCTGCAATTGAATTTACTGATTATGCTATTGTTTGGTGGGATCAATTGTGTATCAATAGGAGGCGGAATGAAGAATGTCCTGTTGCAACTTGGGATAAGATAAAGAGAGTGATGATGAGGCGATTTGTATCTAGTCATTACTGATACGAACTTGGTCAACATGTGCCAAGACCCAACACCAAGATTGGTAAAACAAACCCAAGATCTTTCAAGAATGGATGGAACCGCGACCCTTTGCCTAGCAAGACAAGAACCTTGGTATAGTGAATATGATGGAAACCGCGACCCGTTGCTTAGAAAAGCAAGAACCTTGGTATGGTGAAGACGCCACAAACGGGGATGGAAATCCGCTTGATAAGTCAAGGATGAACGCCACAAGGAATCCCTTGACTTATCAAGCGAATTTCCATCCCCGTTTGTGGCGTCTTCACCATACCAAGGTTCTTGCTTTTCTAAGCAACGGGTCGCGGTTTCCATCATATTCACTATACCAAGGTTCTTGTCTTGCTAGGCAAAGGGTCGCGGTTCCATCCATTCTTGAAAGATATTGGGTTTGTTTTACCAATCTTGGTGTTGGGTCTCGGCACATGTTGACTAGGTTCGTATCAGTTGGTAATCAGAGCTTAGGTTTATCAGGTTTGCCTATCCTTTTCTTGTTTTTCTTGGTTAATTACTTGAGTCTAGGTCTAGGTTTTAATTCCTTTCTTCGTTCTTGATTGTGTCATGCTTCCAATTCGTTTTCTTGGTTGTGTCTTGATTCCGTTCTTGTTCTTTTAATTTCGTGTCTTGAGTCTTGTTCTTCGTTTCTTGAGTCTTGTCTTCAATTTTGTTTTCTTGTTTTCAATTTCGTTTCTTGTTAAGCTTTCAATTGGCCAAACCCTAGAATCTTGAATTAGGGTTTCTTGTGTTTCGAAATTTGAAGTCTTGGTACTTGCTCATTGTCTTTGTTTCTGAAAATCAAGAAAAGAATATCAAGAAAGAAAAGAAACATCAAGAAAAGAAAAAAAAAAATTCGGAGCTGAAAAAAAAAAAAAAAAAAGGGCAAAACAGTGAACAGTAAAAAAACTTGTTTTTGTTGAATTAGCCTTCGTGGCCAAGATTTTCTGAAGGGAAACGACGTTCTGAGCATAACCCACAGCAAAGCTGTGGGCACCACCCTCTTAGGGCCAAATTCCAACGTTTTGTATGAGTTTTGGGCATTTTTGTGTTTTAGAATAGGGTTTTTGCAACTTTCCTTATTTCTCTAGGTTTCCTTCATTGAGTTTTATTCAAGTTTCTTTCTCTAACCTTGTTTCCAGAGTCTTAGAGGTCTAAAAAAAAAAAAAATCATCAAATTTCGAAAAAAAAAGTAATACGCTGCTTTAGTGCCTATCTTGGTACTCTTGATTAGTTCTAGGGAACTTGAAGGAGAATACGAGAGGAAAAAGGCAGAGTGCGTGAGATTAATAGAGGGTAAAAGCCAAATTGAGTTGAGTGAAACACGTGAGGGAGTGAAAATTAATCATGTCTCAAAATCAAGCAGACAACATTAATGAAGGTGTTCAACAACCCGTTGGACAGAACTTACAGATGCAGGCATTGATGGGAGAGATGAGACGAATGATGAGGGCTGAATTGGAGCAGATTCATGAGAGGTTGGATAGGGTAGAACAGAGGCCGGAAAGGGTGCAACCACTAGTTGCTCCGAATGTACCCAGGAGGAACAGAATGCGGCAAAGAGTGGAAGATGTTGAAGATGTTGATGAGATCGATGAGGAAGGTTTAGATGAAGAGTTTGACAGAATTTCGATGGGCAGCAATAGGCGACATGGTCGGGATAGAGATGCTAGGGATCGTGTTGATCGTGTTGATAACAACTTAGGAAGCATCAAGATGAAGATTCCTGCGTTTCAAGGAAGGAGTGATCCGGAAGCCTATCTTGAGTGGGAAAAGAAGATTGAGTTGGTGTTTGATTGCCACAACTATTCTGAGTTGAAAAAGGTAAAGCTTGCTGCAATTGAATTTACTGATTATGCTATTGTGTGGTGGGATCAATTGTGTCTCAATAGGAGGCGCAATGGAGAACATCCTGTGGCAACCTGGGATGAGATGAAGAGAGTGATGAGGAGGCGATTTGTACCCAGTCATTACTACAGGGACTTATACCTCAAGCTGCAAGGACTTCATCAAGGTAATAAAAGGGTGGATGATTATTACAAAGAGATGGAGATGGCTATGATTAGAGCCAATGTAGAGGAAGATCGAGAGGCAACAATGGCTAGGTTTCTGAATGGGCTGAATCGAGAAATTGCCAACACCATTGAGTTGCATCATTATGTTGAGTTAGAAGATTTGGTGCATATGGTAATTAAGGTGGAGAAGCAATTGAAGAGGGGTAGTTCACGACCAAGACCAGCCCTGCAACACTTAAGTGCATCACCTTGGAGGTCGAGCTACCCAAGAAAGGAGGATAGTTCGTCTATTTCCAAGGTCAAGACCGAGCCCAAAACATCCACCAATGCCACGACTTCTCAAGGTAAAATAGCCCCTCCTACAACTCGTTCTAGTGATATTAAATGCTTTAAATGTCAGGGACGAGGGCACATAGCTAGCCAATGTCCAAACAAGAGAGCAATGATAGTTTTGGAAAGTGGGGAGATTGAGGCTGAAGATGAAACGCAATTTGATGACACACCAATACTAGAGGACACCGAAGTAGGTGAAGAAGAGGAATTTGGGGCAGATTATGGAGAGATTCTTGGATTAGTGGCACGGCGAGCTTTGAGCTTGCAAGCTAAAGAGGAGGAAGAAGTAGTGCAACGTGAGAACATCTTTCATACCCGCTGCCACGTGAAAGATAAGGTATGTAGTGTTATTATTGATGGTGGTAGTTGTACTAACGTTGCTAGTGCTTCAATGGTTGACAAGCTAGGGCTCACAACAATTAAGCATCCACGTCCATACAAGCTGCAATGGTTGAACGATTGTGGTGAGGTAAGGGTTACAAAACAGGTTGTGGTACCGTTTCGCATTGGGAAATATGAGGATGAAGTGTTGTGTGATGTGGTACCTATGCATGCTGGACATCTTCTCTTGGGAAGACTATGGCAACTTCATCGACGTGTACAACATGATGGCTTCACCAACAAGTACTCATTCATGTTCAATCAACGGACAATCACTCTAGTTCCAATGACACCAAAACAAGTCTATGAGGATCAAGTGAGGTTACAAAAATTGAGTGATCAAAATAACTCGAGTGATCAAAAGAATTTGAGTGAGCAAAAGATTGAGAATGAAAAGAACAAAAGCAAGGCCGAATCTGGAAAGGTAGTGAGGAGAGAAAAGAATTCGGCCAAGGAGGTAAAAACAGAGGGAAAACAAAGAAATTTTTATGCAAAAGCAAGTGAGGTTAAGAGAGCTTTGATTTCAAAAAGACCAATGATTGTACTTATGTACAAAGAGGCTCTTTTAAACACTAACCAACTTGACTCTACATTGCCTAGTGTTGTTGTTTCTCTCTTGCAGGACTTTGAGGATGTGTTTCCCGATGAGATACCACATGGTCTACCACCTTTTCGAGGAATTGAACATCAGATAGATTTCGTACCTGGAGCCTCAATTCCAAATCGTCCAGCTTATAGGAGCAATCCAGAGGAGACGAAGGAGCTTCAAAGGCAAGTCGAAGAGTTGCTGGAGAAAGGGTACGTGAGAGAAAGCATGAGTCCTTGTGCAGTTCCTGTAATTTTAGTGCCTAAGAAGGATGGGACATGGAGGATGTGTGTTGATTGCAGAGCCATCAATAACATAACGGTTAAGTATAGACATCCTATTCCTCGCTTAGATGATATGTTAGATGAATTGCATGGTTCTTGTGTGTTTTCTAAAATTGATCTTAAAAGTGGATATCATCAGATAAGAATGAAAGAAGGAGATGAATGGAAAACAGCGTTTAAAACTAAATATGGATTGTATGAGTGGTTAGTTATGCCTTTTGGACTAACTAATGCACCTAGTACTTTCATGCGCTTAATGAATCATGTTTTGCGTACTTTCATTGGTAAGTTTGTTGTTGTTTATTTTGATGATATTCTGGTTTATAGCAAGAGTTTGCATGAACATGTCATACATTTAAATTCAGTTTTGGATGTGCTTAGGAAGGAGAAGTTGTATGCTAACCTCAAAAAGTGTACTTTTTGCACCGATAAGCTTGTTTTCCTAGGTTTTGTTGTTAGTGCTAAAGGTATTGAGGTTGATGATGAGAAGATCAAAGCCATCCAAGAGTGGCCAACCCCCTCAAGTGTAGGTGATGTTAGAAGTTTCCATGGACTTGCTGGTTTTTACAGGAGGTTCGTGAAAGATTTTAGCACCATTGCAGTACCACTCACTGAAGTTATCAAGAAAAACGTTGGGTTCAAATGGGGTGAAGATCAAGAGAAGGCGTTTCAGCTTATTAAATACAAGCTTACTCATGCTCCTTTACTTGCTTTACCTAACTTTACTAAAACGTTTGAAATTGAATGTGATGCCTCAGGTGTAGGTGTAGGCGCTGTTCTTATGCAGGAAGGAAGACCCCTTGCATACTTTAGTGAGAAGCTCAGTGGGGCTGCACTTAACTACCCTACCTATGACAAAGAGTTGTATGCTTTGGTTCGAGCTTTGGAGACATGGCAGCACTACCTATGGCCAAAGGAGTTTGTAATTCGTACAGATCATGAATCCTTGAAGCATTTAAAGGGTCAACACAAGCTGAATAAGAGACAATTCTGAAATTAAAATTGTGAGATTATTCTCCTTGAGTTCTCAAGAACTTTTTCGAACTTATCAAGATTATTCTTGTGGCGTTCAACTTTGACTTATCAAACGAGATCTCCATCCTCGTTTGTGGCGTCCTCAACTATACCAAGGTTCTAGCTTTGCTAAGCATAGGGTCGCGGTTCCATCCATTCCTAAAAGGTCTTGGGGTCGTTTGTCATATTTGGTGTTGGGTCGCGTCACATGTTGGCGGGGTTCGTATCAATTACTACAGAGATTTGTACCTTAAGCTACAAGGTCTTCATCAAGGTAATAAGAGTGTTGATGAATATTATAAAGAGATGGAGATGGCTATGATTAGAGCCAATGTAGAGGAAGATCGGGAGGCGACCATGGCTAGATTTTTGAATGGGCTGAATCGAGAGATTGCTAACACCATTGAGTTGCATCATTATGTTGAATTGGAGGATTTGGTGCACATGGCAATTAAGGTGGAGAAGAAATTAAAGAGGGGTGGCACACGACCAAGACAAGCCCCACATTACTCGAGTGCACCTTGGAGGCCGAACTACCCAAAGAAATAAGAAAATTCGACCAAGGCTAAGCCCAAGCTGAAACCATCCACCATTGTCGTGACCTCTCAAGGTAATACAACCTCTACTGTGACTCGATCTAGTGAGATTCAATGTTTTAAATGTCAGGGACGAGGTCACATAGCGAACCAATGCCCAAACAAGCGAGCAATGGTAGTTTTGGAAAGTGGGGAGAATGAATCTACACATTCTGATGACATGCCTATACTAGAGGACGTCACAAAGGGAGAATAAGAGTTTGGGGCAGATTATGGAGAGATGCTTGGACTAGTGGCACGACGAGCCTTAAGCTTGCAAGCTGAAGTGGAGGAAAAGGTAGTACAATGTGAGAATATCTTTCATACTCCCTGCTACGTGAAAGATAAGGTATGTAGTATTATTATTGATGGTGGTAGTTGTACTAACGTTGCTAGCACTTCTATGGTTGAGAAGCTAGGGCTCACAACAATTAAGCATCCACGTAGACAAACTGCAATGGTTCAATTATTGTGTTGAGGTAAGGGTTACAAAACAGGTTGTGGTGTCGTTTCGTATTGGAAAATTTGAGGATGAAGTATTGTGCGATGTGCTACCTATGCATGCTGGACATCTTCTCTTAGGAAGACCATGGAATTTGATCGACATGTGCAGCATGATGGCTTCACCAACAAGTACTTATTCGTGTTCAATCAGCGGACAATTACTCTAGTTCCAAT
Source organism: Ehretia macrophylla (assembly GCA_037974665.1). NCBI lineage: Eukaryota > Viridiplantae > Streptophyta > Magnoliopsida > Boraginales > Ehretiaceae > Ehretia > Ehretia macrophylla. The sequence goes on along the minus strand of CM075771.1, from coordinate 63,497,383 downwards.
GACACCAAAACAAGTTTATGAGGATCAAGTGATGTTACAAAAATTGAGTGATCAAAAGAACTTGAGTGAATAAAAGAATTTGAGTGATCAAAAGAATTTGAGTGAGCTAAAGATTGAGAGTGAAAAGAAAAAGAGCAAGGCCAAATCTGAAAAGGTAGTGAGGAGAGAAAAGAATTCGACCAATGAGGTAAAAATAGAGAGAAAACAAAGTAATTTTTATGCAAAAGCAAGTGTACGCATGTACAAGAAGGCTCTTTTAAACACTAACCAACTTGACTCTACATTGCCTAGTGTTGTTTCTCTCTTGCAGGATTTTGAGGATGTGTTTCCCGAGGAGATACCACATGGTCCACCACCTAGGCTGGTCTTTGAGCCTGGTGGATTTGAGGACAAATCCTTCTCAAAAGGGAGGGAATTGATACGAACCTGGTCAACATGTGCCGAGACCCAATACCAAGAATGGTAAAACAAACCCAAGATCTTTTCAAGAATGATGGAGACCGCGACCCGTTGCTTAACAAAGCAAGAACCTTGGTATAGTGAAGATGATGGAGACCGCGACCCGTTGCTTAGCAAAGCAAGAACCTTGGTATAGTGAAGACGCCACAAACGGGGACGGAAATCCGCTTGATAAGTCAAGGTTGAACGCCACAAGGAATCCCTTGATAAGTTCGAAAGAGTCTCTTGGAGAACTCAAAGGAGAATAATCTCACAATTTAATGAATCAAAATTGTCTTTTTATTATTTCTTGCAAATCAACCTTATATAGGCAAAGAACAAATAAGTTTCCTAATTAGAAAAGACTCCTAAACCCTAGCTGAAATAAAAAAACGTGAATAGTAACTAGGTCAAAGGAAGCAAACTTGCAGCCCAAGAAAAGCTCCTTTCTAGTGTGAACACCTAATCTTGCAGCCCAAGAAAGTCTTTTTCCTAGTGTGAATACCTAAATTCATCCATAGTGGACCCTAGGAAATAAACTAGAATGCAAATTAAACTTAAACTAAAACTATGATAGAATTACAAAGAAATCAAATCTTGACCAAATCTTCAAATCTTCTTGAAACTTCTTGAAGAATCTTGAAGTTCTTGAATCTTGAAAATAGAATCTTGACTTGAATCTTTGCTGGAAAATTCATCCAAATGGTGCAATGAATGTGGATGCCTAGTTCGCATTAGGAATGATGAGATCCAGCCTTAAGCGTCCAAGTTCAATGAACCATTTATTTGGACGAATTTTTCAGCAAAGATTCAAGTCAAGATTCTATTTTCAAGATTCAAGAACTTCAAGATTCTTCAAGAAGTTTCAAGAAGATTTGAAGATTTGGTCAAGATTTGATTTCTTTGTAATTCTATCTTAGTTTTAGTTTTAGTTTAATTTGAATTCTAGTTTATTCTCTAGAATCTTCTATGGACGAAAAAGAGAAGTCTTTCTTGGGCTGCAAGTTAGGTGTTCACACTAGGAAGGAGCCTTTCTTGGGTTGAAAGTTTGCTTCCTTTTTAGTTACTATTCATATTACTATTCACATGAATAGTTAATAGGAGTCTTTCTTGGGCTCCAAGTCTACTTCTTTGACCTAGTTACTATTCACATTTTTCCTACTTGGGCTAGGGTTTAGGATTCTTTTTTTCAACAAGGAAACTTATTTGTCTTTGCCAATATAAGGCTGATTTGCAAGAAATAAAAGGAAGACAATTTTGATATTAAATTTGTGAGATTATTCTCCTCAAGTTCTCAAGAAATTTTTTGAACTTATAAAGATTATTCTTGTGGTGTTCATCCTTGACTTATCAAACGGGTTTTCCATCCTCGTTTGTGGCGTTTTCAACTATACCAAGGTTCTAGCTTTGCTAAGCATAGGGTCGCGGTTCCATCCAATCCTGAAAGGTCTTGGGGTCGTTTGCCATATTTGGTGTTGGGTCGCGTCACATGTTGGTGTGGTTCGTATCAGCAAGTTTGATTCCTTTTGACCTAGTTACTATTCACGTTTTCCAATTTTAGCTAGGGTTTAGGAGTTCTTTTTCAAATAGGAAACTTATTTGTCTGTGCCTATATAAGGCTGATTTGCATGAAATAAAAGTTAGACAATTTTGATATTAAATTTGTGAGATTATTATCCTCAAGTTCTCAAGAACTTTTTCGAACTTATCAAGATTATTCTTGTGGCGTTCATTCTTGACTTATCAAACGGGTTTTCCATCCTCGTTTGTGGCGTCTTCAACTATACCAAGGTTCTAGCTTTACTAAGCATAGGGTCGCGGTTCCATCCAATCCTGAAAGGTCTTGGGGTCGTTTGCCATATTTGGTGTTGGGTCGCGTCACATGTTGGCGTGGTAGGTATCATCTTCCACAACTGCCGCTGCCTCCGGCAACTCCTCTATATCCACTACATAAGCCCGAGCCTAAACTCGCTGCTACTGAGGTACATTAGGCGAAGGTCTACCTTGAGTACCCTTGGTCGCTGGCTAGCCTTGGAACTTCTGCCATTTAGGGCAGTCCATCACCCATGTTAGTCGCTGATGCAACCCAAACATTTCCCAGCCTTCATCCAACAAATGGCCTCCAGATGGCCTTTACATTTACAATATGAGCCTTGTGGAGCTGGGGTAGTAACATTACTTCCCGAAGAAGCATAAACTGATGAAGCAGTTGTACCAGTCTGCTGAGGCCTCACAACATACGGCCTATACTGCCCCTAGGGCTGAGCTGGTATTTGTTGAGTCTGAGGCCAATAAGAACTCTGCTGCCCCTGAGGTTGAAATGGTCTCCTGCCTGGCTGACTGGACCCAGCCTGATCTAACATCCTGTGGCAACTTGGGATAAGATGAAGAGAGTGATGAGGAGGTGATTTGTACCCTGTCATTACTACAGGGACTTATACCTCAAGCTGCAAGGTCTTCATCAAGGTAATAAAAGTGAGGATGATTATTACAAAGAGATGGAGATGGCTATGATTAGAGCCAGTGTGGAGGAAGATCAGGAGGCGACAATGGCTAGATTTCTGAATGGGCTGAATCGATAAATTGCTAACACCATTGATTTGCATCATTATGTTGAGTTAGAAGATTTGGTGCATATGGCAATTAAGGTGGAGAAGCAATTGAAGAGGGGTGGTTCACGACCAAGGCCACCCCCGCAACACTCAAGTGCATCACCTTGGAGGTCGAGTTACCCAAGAATGGAAAGTTTGTCTATTTCCAAGGTCAAGCCCGAGTCCAAAACATCCACCCTTGCCACGACTTCCCAAGGTAAAACAGCCCCTCCTACAACTCGTTCTAGTGATATTAAATGCTTTAAATGTCAGGGACGAGGTCACATATCTAGCCAATGCCCAAACAAGTGGGGAATGGTAGTTTTGGAAAGTGGGGAGATTGAGTCTGAAGATGAAACGCAATCTGATGACATGCCCATACTAGAGGACACCGAAGTAGGTGAAGAAAAGGAATTTGGGGCAGATTATGGAGAGATGCTTGGACTAGTGGTATGACGAGCTTTGAGCTTGCAAGCTAAAGAGGAGGAAGAAGTAGTGCAAAGTAAGAACATCTTTCATACCCGCTGCCACGTGATAGATAAGGTATGTAGTGTTATTATTGATGGTAGTAGTTGTACTAATGTTGCTAGTGCTTCAATGGTTGACAAGCTAGGGCTCACAACAATTAAGCATCCACGTCCATACAAGCTGCAATGGTTGAACGATTGTGGTGAGGCTTAGGTTACAAGACAGGTTGTGGTTCCGTTTCGCATTGGAAAATATGAGGATGAAGTATTGTGCGATGTGGTACCTATGCATGCTGGACATCTTCTTTTGGGAAGGCCATGGCAATTTGATCGACGTGTGCAGCATGATGGCTTCACTAACAAGTACTCATTCATGTTCAATCAACGGACAATCACTCTAGTTCCAATGACACCAAAACAAGTTTATGAGGATCAAGTGAGGTTACAAAAATTGTGTGATCAAAATAATTTGAGTGATCAAAAGAATTTGAGTGATCAAAATAATTTGAGTGATCAAAAGAATTTGAGTGATCAAAAGAATCTGAGTGAGCAAAACATGGAGAGTGAAAAGAAAAAGAGTAAGGCCGAATCTGGAAAGGTAGTGAAAAAGAAAAGAATTCGGTCAAGGAGGTAAAAACAGAGGGAAAACAAAAAATTTTTTATGCAAAAGCAAGTGAGGTTAAGAGAGCTTTGATTTCCAAAAGGCCAATGATTGTACTTACGTACAAAGAGGCTCTTTTAAACACTGACCAACTTGACTCTGGCCTAGTGTTGTTGTTTATCTCTTGCAGGATTTTGAGGATGTGTTTCCCGAGGAGATACCACGTGGTCTACCACCTCTTCGAGGGATTGAACATCAGATAGATTTCGTACCTGGAGCCTCAATTCCAAATCGTCCAGCTTATAGGAGCAATCCAGAGGAGATGAAGAAGCTTCAAAGGCAAGTCGAAGAGTTGATGGAGAAAGGGTACGTGAGAGAAAGCATGAGTCCTTGTGCAGTTCCTGTAATTTTAGTGCCTAAGAAGGATGGGACAGGGAGGATGTGTGTTGATTGTAGAGCCATCAATAACATAATAGTAAAGTATAGACATCATATTCCTAATGCGAACTAGCCATCCACATTCATCGCACTATTTGGATGAATTTTCCAGCAAAGATTCAAGTCAAGATTCTATTTTCAAGATTCAAGAACTTCAAGATTCTTCAAGAAGTTTCAAGAAGATTTGAAGATTTGGTCAAGATTTGAATTCTTTGTAATATCATAGTTTTAGTTTAAGTTTAATTTGCATTCTAGTTTATTTCCTAGGATCCACTATGGACGAATTTAGGTGTTCACACTAGGAAAGAGACTTTCTTGGGCTGCAAGATTAGGTGTTCACACTAGAAAGGAGCTTTTCTTGGGCTGCAAGTTTGCTTCCTTTTTAGTTACTATTCACGTCACTATTCTCGTGAATAGTTAATAGGAGTCTTTTCTTGGTCTCCAAGTTTGTTTCCTTTGACCTAGTTACTATTCACGTTTTTCCTACTTGGGCTAGGGTTTAGGAGTCCTTTTCCAAGCAGGATACTTATTTGTTATTGCCTATATAAGGCACTTTTTGTGATAATAAAGTTAGACAATTCTGAAATTAAATTGTGAGATTATTCTCCTTGAGTTCTCCAAGAGACTCTTTCGAACTTATCAAGGGATTCCTTGTGGCGTTCATCCTTGACTTATCAAGCGGATTTCCATCCCCGTTTGTGGCGTTTTCACCATACCAAGGTTCTTGCTTTTCTAAGCAATGGGTCGCGGTTTCCATCATATTCACTATACCAAGGTTCTTGTCTTGCTAGGCAAAGGGTCGCGGTTCCATCCATTCTTGAAAGATCTTGGGTTTGTTTTACCAATCTTGGTGTTGGGTCTTGGCACATGTTGACCAGGTTCGTATCAGTTGGTAATCAGAGCTTAGGTTTATCAGGTTTGCCTATCCTTTTCTTGTTTTTCTTGGTTAATTCCTTGAGTCTAGGTCTAGGTTTTAATTCCTTTCTTCGTTCTTGATTGTGTCTTGCTTCCAATTCGTTTTCTTGGTTGTGTCTTGATTCCGTTCTTGTTCTTTTAATTTCGTGTCTTGAGTCTTGTTCTCCGTTTCTTGAGTCTTGTCTTCAATTTTGTTTTCTTGCTTTCAATTTCGTTTCTTGTTAAGCTTTCAATTGGCCAAACCCTAGAATCTTGAATTAGGGTTTCTTGTGTTTCTAAATTCGAAGTCTTGGTTACTTGCTCATTGTCTTTGTTTCTGAAAATCAAGAAAAGAAACTTCAAGAAAAGAAAAAAAAAAAAATTTCGGTGCTGAAAAAAAAAAAAAAAAAAAGGCAAAACAGTGAATAGTAAAAAAAACTTGTTTTTGTTGAATTAGCCTTCGTGGCCAAGCTTTTCTGAAGGGAAACGACGTTCTGAGCATAACCCACAGCTATGCTGTGGGCACCACCCTCTTAGGGCCAAATTCTAACGTTTTCTATGAGTTTTGGGCATTTTTGTGTTTTAGAATAGGGTTTTTGCAACTTTCCTTATTTTTCTAGGTTTCCTTCTTCGATTTTTATTCAAGTTTCTTTCTCTAACCTTGTTTCCAGAGTCTTAGGGGTCTAAAAAAAAAATCATCAAATTTCGAAAAAAAAAAGTAATACGCTGCTTTAGTGCCTATCTTGGTACTCTTGATTAGTTCTAGGGAACTTGAAGGAGAATACGAGAGGAAAAAGGCAGAGTGCGTGAGATTAATAGAGGGTAAAAGCCAAATTGAGTTGAGTGAAACACGTGAGGGAGTGTTGATTTCAATCATGGCTCATTATCAAGAGGATGACATCAATATAGAGGGTCAACAACCCGTAATTCTGAATTTGCAGATGCAAACTTTGTTGGAAGAGATGAGACAGATGATGAGAGCTGAATTTGAACAAATACATGAGAGGTTTGAAAGAATATATAAGGTCGAGCCCGAGTTCAAACAATCCACCAATGCCACGACCTCCCAAGGTAAATCAGCTTCTACTATGACTCGATCTAGTGAGATTAGATGTTTTAAATGTCAGGGATGGGGACACATTGGAAGCCAATGCCCAAACAAGCAAGCATTGGTAGTCTTGGAGAGTGGTGAGATTGAGTCCAAAGACGAAATGCATTTTGATGACATACCCATACTAGGAGACACCACGGAGGTTGAAGAAGAGTTTGGGGCAGATTATGGAGAGTTGCTTGGACTAGTGACCCGACGACCCTTAAGCTTGCAAGCTGAAGAAGAGGAAGAAGTAGTGCAACATGAGAACATCTTTCATACTCGCTGCCACGTGGAAGATAAGGTATGTAGTGTTATTATTGATGGTGGTAGTTGTACTAATGTTGCTAGTGCTTCTATGGTTGAAAAGCTAGGGCTCAACACAGTTAAGCACCCACGTCCATACAAACTGCAGTGGCTGAATAATTGTGGTGAAATAGGGGTTACAAAGCAGGTTGTTGTACCGTTTCGCATTGGAAAATATGAGGATGAAGTTGATGAGGACATCAAGGCTGCTAAGAATGTTCCAGATTCAATGCAAGTGCCAGTTGGTCCAGTGACAAGAGCTCGCGCTAAAAGGTTCAAGGAAGAGCTGAATAATTTGGTTGATAAAGTTCTACAACAAGAGGAAAGTGTGTTGGCTAGTAGGGATGAAGAAAGGCAGGTGTTACTCCTCCAAGTAGATCCACAAGAAAGCCAACTAGGCGTCCACATTCATTGAACCTTTTGGATGAATTTTCCAGCAAAGATTCAAGTCAAGATTCTATTTTCAAGATTCAAGAACTTCAAGATTCTTCAAGAAGTTTCAAGAAGATTTGAAGATTTAGTCAAGATTTGATTTCTTTGTAATTTTATCCTAGTTTTAGTTTTCAGTTTTAGTTTAATTTCCTATAGACAAATTTAGGTGTTCACACTAAGAGAGAGACTTTCTTGGGCTGCAAGATTAGGTGTTCACACTAGAAAGGAGCTTTTCTTGGGCTGCAAGTTTGCTTCCTTTTTAGTTACTATTCACGTCACTATTCACGTGAATAGTTAATAGGAGTCTTTTCTTGGTCTCCAAGTTTGTTTCCTTTGACCTAGTTACTATTCACGTTTTTCCTACTTGGGCTAGGGTTTAGGAGTCCTTTTCCAAGCAGGATACTTATTTGTTATTGCCTATATAAGGCACTTTTTGTGATAATAAAGTTAGACAATTCTGAAATTAAATTGTGAGATTATTCTCCTTGAGTTCTCCAAGAGACTCTTTTGAACTTATCAAGGGATTCCTTGTGGCGTTCAACCTTGACTTATCAAGCGGATTTCCATCCCCGTTTGTGGCGTCTTCACCATACCAAGGTTCTTGCTTTGCTAAGCAACGGGTTGCGGTTTCCATCATATTCACTATACCAAGGTTCTTGTCTTGCTAGGCAAAGGGTTGCGGTTCCATCCATTCTTGAAAGGTCTTGGGTTTGTTTTACCAATCTTGGTGTTGGGTCTGGGCACATGTTGACCAGGTTCGTATCAGTTGGTAATCAGAGCTTAGGTTTATCAGGTTTGCCTATCCTTTTCTTGTTTTTCTTGGTTAATTCCTTGAGTCTAGGTCTAGGTTTTAATTCCTTTCTTCGTTCTTGATTGTGTCATGCTTCCAATTCGTTTTCTTGGTTGTGTCTTAATTCCGTTCTTGTTCTTTTAATTTCGTGTCTTGAGTCTTGTTCTCCGTTTCTTGAGTCTTGTCTTCAATTTTGTTTTCTTGCTGTCAATTTTGTTTCTTGTTTAGCTTTCAATTGGCCAAACCCTAGAATCTTGAATTAGGGTTTCTTGTGCTTCTAAATTTGAATTCTTGTGACTTGCTCATTGTGTTTCGTTTCTGGAAAATAAATATAAAAAAAAACAGAAAAGAAAGGTCAAGAAAAAGATCAAAAAAAAAAAAAAAAAATTCGGAGCTGAAAAAAAAAAAAAAAAAAGCAAAACAGTGAACAGTAAAAAAAACTTTTTTTTTTTTTTTTTTTTTTTGTTGAATTAGCCTTCGTGGCCAAGCTTTTCTGAAGGGAAATGACGTTCTGAGCATAACCCACAGCATAGCTGTGGGCACCACCCTCTTAGGGCCAAATTCCAACGTTTGCTTTGAGTTTTGGGCATTTTTGTGTTTTAGAATAGGGTTTTTGCAACTTTCCTTATTTCCCTAGGTTTCCTTCTTTGAGTTTTATTCAAGTTTCTTTCTCTAACCTAATTTCCAGAGTCTTAGAGGTCTAAAAAAAAAAAATCATCAAATTTCGAAAAAAAAAGTAATACGCTGCTTTAGTGCCTATCTTGGTACTCTTGATTAGTTCTAGGGAACTTGAAGGAGAATACGAGAGGAAAAAGGCAGAATGCGTGAGATTAATAGAGGGTAAAAGCCAAATTGAGTTGAGTGAAACACGTGAGGGAGTGAAAATTACTCATGTCTCAAAATCAAGCAGACAACATTAATGAAGGTGTTCAACAACCCATTGGACAGAACTTACAGATGCAGGCATTGATGGGAGAGATGAGACGAATGATGAGGGCTGAATTGGAGCAGATTCATGAGAGGTTGGATAGGGTAGAACAGAGGCCGGAAAGGGTGCAACCACTAGTTGCTCCGAATGTACCCAGGAGGAACAGAATGCGGCAAAGAGTGGAAGATGTTGAAGATGTTGATGAGATCGATGAGGAAGGTTTAGATGAAGAGTTTGACAGAATTTCGATGGACAGCAATAGGCGACATGGTCGGGATAGAGATGCTAGGGATCGTGTTGATCGTGTTGATAACAACTTAGGAAGCATCAAGATGAAGATTCCTGCGTTTCAAGGAAGGAGTGATCCGGAAGCCTATCTTGAGTGGGAAAAGAAGATTGAGTTGGTGTTTGATTGCCACAACTATTCTGAGTTGAAAAAGGTAAAGCTTGCTGCAATTGAATTTACTGATTATGCTATTGTGTGGCGGGATCAATTGTGTCTCAATAGGAGGCGCAATGGAGAACATCTTGTGGCAACTTGGGATGAGATGAAGAGAGTGATGAGGAGGCCCTTTGTACCCAGTCATTACTACAGGGACTTATACCTCAAGCTGCAAGGACTTCATCAAGGTAATAAAAGTGTGGATGATTATTACAAAGAGATGGAGATGGCTATGATTAGAGCCAATGTAGAGGAAGATCGAGAGGCAACAATGGCTAGGTTTCTGAATGGGCTGAATCGAGAAATTGCCAACACCATTGAGTTGCATCATTATGTTGAGTTAGAAGATTTGGTGCATATGGCAATTAAGGTGGAGAAGCAATTGAAGAGGGGTAGTTCACGACCAAGACCAGCCCTGCAACACTCAAGTGCATCACCTTGGAGGTCAAGCTACCCAAGAAAGGAGGATAGTTCGTCTATTTCCAAGGTCAAGACCGAGCCCAAAACATCCACCCATGCCACGACTTCTCAAGGAAAAACAGCCCCTCCTGCAACTCGTTCTAGTGATATTAAATGCTTTAAATGTCAGGGACGAGGGCACATAGCTAGCCAATGTCCAAACAAGAGAGCTTTGATTTCAAAAAGACCAATGATTGTACTTATGTACAAAGAGGCTCTTTTAAACACTAACCAACTTGACTCTACATTGCCTAGTGTTGTTGTTTCTCTCTTGCAGGACTTTGAGGATGTGTTTCCCGATGAGATACCACATGGTCTACCACCTTTTCGAGGAATTGAACATCAGATAGATTTCGTACCTGGAGCCTCAATTCCAAATATGTCCAGCTTATAGGAGCAATCCAGAGGAGACGAAGGAGCTTCAAAGGCAAGTCGAAGAGTTGCTGGAGAAAGGGTACGTGAGAGAAAGCATGAGTCCTTGTGCAGTTCCTGTAATTTTAGTGCCTAAGAAGGATGGGACATGGAGGATGTGTGTTGATTGCAGAGCCATCAATAACATAACGGTTAAGTATAGACATCCTATTCCTCGCTTAGATGATATGTTAGATGAATTGCATGGTTCTTGTGTGTTTTCTAAAATTGATCTTAAAAGTGGATATCATCAGATAAGAATGAAAGAAGGAGATGAATGGAAAACAGCGTTTAAAACTAAATATGGATTGTATGAGTGGTTAGTTATGCCTTTTGGACTAACTAATGCACCTAGTACTTTCATGCGCTTAATGAATCATGTTTTGCGTACTTTCATTGGTAAGTTTGTTGTTGTTTATTTTGATGATATTCTGGTTTATAGCAAGAGTTTGCATGAACATGTCTCACATTTAAATTCAGTTTTGGATGTGCTTAGGAAGGAGAAGTTGTATGCTAACCTCAAAAAGTGTACTTTTTGCACCGATAAGCTTGTTTTCCTAGGTTTTGTTGTTAGTGCTAAAGGTATTGAGGTTGATGATGAGAAGATCAAAGCCATCCAAGAGTGGCCAACCCCCTCAAGTGTAGGTGATGTTAGAAGTTTCCATGGACTTGCTGGTTTTTACAGGAGGTTTGTGAAAGATTTTAGCACCATTGCAGTACCACTCACTGAAGTTATCAAGAAAAACGTTGGGTTCAAATGGGGTGAAGATCAAGAGAAGGCGTTTCAGCTTATTAAATACAAGCTTACTCATGCTCCTTTACTTGCTTTACCTAACTTTACTAAAACGTTTGAAATTGAATGTGATGCCTCAGGTGTAGGTGTAGGCGCTGTTCTTATGCAGGAAGGAAGACCCCTTGCATACTTTAGTGAGAAGCTCAGTGGGGCTGCACTTAACTACCCTACCTATGACAAAGAGTTGTATGCTTTGGTTCGAGCTTTGGAGACATGGCAGCACTACCTATGGCCAAAGGAGTTTGTAATTCGTACAGATCATGAATCCTTGAAGCATTTAAAGGGTCAACACAAGCTGAATAAGAGACATGCTAGGTGGGTTGAGTTCATTGAGACTTTTCCATATGTCATTCGTTATAAACAAGGTAAGGAAAATGTGGTTGCAGATGCATTGTCAAGAAGGTATGCCTTAATCTCTACTCTTGATGCGAAATTTCTGGGCTTTGAGCATATCAAGGACCTTTATGAAGGTGACCACGACTTTAGTGAAGGATATAGGGCTAATGAGAAAGGTTCAGAAGGAAAATTATATAAGCATGAAAGGTTTTCATTTAGAGAAAATAAGTTGTGTGTGCCTAATTGTTCTGTAAGAGACTTGTTAGTTCGAGAATCCCATGGTGGTGGTTTAATGGGACACTTTGGAGTCGCTAAAACCTTAGCTATTTTGCAAGAGCACTTTTATTGGCCACACATGAAAAGGGATGTTGAGAGGACTTGTGGAAGATGTGTTACTTGTAGGCAAGCTAAGTCTAGGATTCAGCCACATGGATTGTACACGCCACTACCTATTCCTAGTTCACCTTGGATTGATATTTCAATGGATTTTGTTTTGGGTTTACCTAGGAGTAGGCGTGGAAGGGATTCAATTTTTGTTGTTGTGGATAGATTTTCTAAGATGGCTCATTTTATCCCTTGTCATAAGACTGACGATGCTTCTAATGTTGCAGATTTGTTCTTCAGGGAGATTGTTAGGTTGCATGGTATGCCTAGGACAATTGTTTCAGATCGTGATGCTAAGTTCTTAAGTTACTTTTGGAAGACTTTGTGGGGCAAGCTAGGGACAAAACTTTTGTTTTCTACAACTTGTCATCCTCAAACTGATGGTCAAACAGAAGTAGTTAATAGGACTTTATCTTCATTATTGAGGGCTATCATAAGTAAGAACATTAAGACTTGGGAAGATTGTTTACCACATGTTGAGTTTGCATATAATCGTACTGTTCATTCTGCTACTAAGCTTTCACCTTTTGAAATTGTTTATGGTTTTAATCCTTTAACTCCTTTGGATTTATCACCTTTACCTGTGTCTGAGCATGTGAACTTAGATGGTAAGAAGAAGGCAGAATTTGTAAAACAACTCCATGAGCGAGCACGCCTCAACATAGAGAGAAGAACTGAGCAATATATCAAGCAAGCTAACAAGGGACGTCGGAAGCTGGTCTTTGAGCCTGGAGATTGGGTGTGGGTACACATGAGGAAAGAAAGATTTCCAGCACAACGACGTTCTACGTTGCTACGTAGAGGAGATGGTCCTTTTCAAGTCCTCGAGCGGATCAATGATAATGCCTACAGACTTGATTTGCCAGGTGAGTACAGTGTTAGTGCTACTTTCAATGTTACTGATTTAAGTCCTTTTGATGTAGGTGATGATTTGAGGGCAAATCCTTCTCAAGAGGAGGGGAATGATGAGGACATCAAGGCTGCTAAGAATGTTCCAGATTCAATGCAAGTGCCAGTTGGTCCAGTGACAAGAGCTCGCGCTAAAAGGTTCAAGGAAGAGCTGAATAATTTGGTTGATAAAGTTCTACAACAAGAGGAAAGTGTGTTGGCTAGTAGAGATGAAGAAAGGCTGGTGTTACTCCTCCAAGTAGATCCACAAGAAAGCCAACTAGGCGTCCACATTCATTGAACCTTTTGGATGAATTTTCCAGCAAAGATTCAAGTCAAGATTCTATTTTCAAGATTCAAGAACTTCAAGATTCTTCAAGAAGTTTCAAGAAGATTTGAAGATTTAGTCAAGATTTGATTTCTTTGTAATTTTATCCTAGTTTTAGTTTTCAGTTTTAGTTTAATTTCCTATAGACAAATTTAGGTGTTCACACTAAGAGAGAGACTTTCTTGGGCTGCAAGATTAGGTGTTCACACTAGAAAGGAGCTTTTCTTGGGCTGCAAGTTTGCTTCCTTTTTAGTTACTATTCACGTCACTATTCACGTGAATAGTTAATAGGAGTCTTTTCTTGGTCTCCAAGTTTGTTTCCTTTGACCTAGTTACTATTCACGTTTTTCCTACTTGGGCCAGGGTTTAGGAGTCCTTTTCCAAGCAGGATACTTATTTGTTATTGCCTATATAAGGCACTTTTTGTGATAATAAAGTTAGACAATTCTGAAATTAAATTGTGAGATTATTCTCCTTGAGTTCTCCAAGAGACTCTTTTGAACTTATCAAGGGATTCCTTGTGGCGTTCAACCTTGACTTATCAAGCGGATTTCCATCCCCGTTTGTGGCGTCTTCACCATACCAAGGTTCTTGCTTTGCTAAGCAACGGGTCGCGGTTTCCATCATATTCACTATACCAAGGTTCTTGTCTTGCTAGGCAAAGGGTCGCGGTTCCATCCATTCTTGAAAGGTCTTGGGTTTGTTTTACCAATCTTGGTGTTGGGTCTGGGCACATGTTGACCAGGTTCGTATCAGAAAGTATTGTGCGATGTGGTACCTATGCATGTTGGACATCTTCTCTTAGGAAGACCATGGCAATTTGATCGACGTGTGCAGCATGATGGCTTCATCAACAAGTACTCATTCATGTTCAATCAACGGACAATCACTCTAGTTCCAATGATAGCAAAACAAGTTTATGAAGATCAAGTTAGGTTGCAAAAATTGAGTGATCAAAAGAACTTGAGTGAACAAAAGAATTTAAGTGATCAAAAGAATGAGAGTGAAAAGAAAGAGAGCAAGGTTGAAGCTAGAGAGGTAGTAAAAAGAGAAAAGAGCTCTTCCAAGGTGGTAAAAACAGAGGGGAAACAAAGAAATTTCTATGAAAAAGCCAGTGAGGTTAAGAGAGCTTTGATCTCAAGACGGCCGATAATTGTACTCATGTACAAAGAGGCTCTTTTAAACACTAACCAGCTTGACTTTGCATTGCCTAGTGTTGTTGTTTCTCTCTTACAGGATTTTGAGGAAGTGCTTCCCGAGGACATACCACATGGCCTACCACCAAGGCTGGTCTTTGAACCTGGAGGATTTGAGGACAAATCCTTCTCAAGAGGGGGGGAATAATGCGAACTAGCCATCCACATTCATCGCACTATTTGGATGAATTTTCCAGCAAAGATTCAAGTCAAGATTCTATTTTCAAGATTCAAGAACTTCAAGATTCTTCAAGAAGTTTCAAGAAGATTTGAAGATTTGGTCAAGATTTGAATTCTTTGTAATATCATAGTTTTAGTTTAAGTTTAATTTGCATTCTAGTTTATTTCCTAGGGTCCACTATGGACGAATTTAGGTGTTGACCCTAGGAAAGAGACTTTCTTGGGCTGCAAGATTAGGTGTTCACACTAGAAAGGAGCTTTTCTTGGGCTGCAAGTTTGCTTCCTTTTTAGTTACTATTCACGTCACTATTCACGTGAATAGTTAATAGGAGTCTTTTCTTGGTCTCCAAGTTTGTTTCCTTTGACCTAGTTACTATTCACGTTTTTCCTACTTGGGCTAGGGTTTAGGAGTCCTTTTCCAAGCAGGATACTTATTTGTTATTGCCTATATAAGGTACTTTTTGTGATAATAAAGTTAGACAATTCTGAAATTAAATTGTGAGATTATTCTCCTTGAGTTCTCCAAGAGACTCTTTCGAACTTATCAAGGGATTCCTTGTGGCGTTCATCCTTGACTTATCAATCGGATTTCCATCCCCGTTTGTGGCGTCTTCACCATACCAAGGTTCTTGCTTTTCTAAGCAACGGGTCGCGATTTCCATCATATTCACTATACCAAGGTTCTTGTCTTGCTAGGCAAAGGGTCGCGGTTCCATCCATTCTTGAAATATCTTGTGTTTGTTTTACCAATCTTGTTTTTGTGTCTTGGGACATGTTGACCAAGTTCGTATCAATTCCTCACTTAGATGATATGTTAGATGAATTGCATGGTTCTTGTGTGTTTTCTAAGATTGATCTTAAATGTGGATACCATCAGATAAGAATGAAAGAAGGAGATGAATGGAAAACAGCATTTAAAACTAAATATGGATTGTATGAGTGGTTAGTCATGCCTTTTGGATTAACTAATGCACCTAGTACTTTCATTCGCTTAATGAATCATGTTTTACATGCTTTCATTGGTAAATTTGTTGTTGCTTATTTTGATGATATTCTGGTTTATAGCAAGAGTTTGCATGAACATGTTTCACATTTAAATTCAGTTTTGGATGTGCTTAGAAAGAAGAAATTGTATGCTAACCTCAAAAAATGTACTTTTTGCACCGATAAGCTTGTTTTCCTAGGTTTTGTTGTAAGTGCTAAAGGTATTGAGCTTGATGAAGAGAAGATCAAAGCCATCCAAGAGTGGCCAACCCCCTCCAGTGTAGGTGATGTTAGAAGTTTCCGTGGACTTGCTGGTTTTTACAGGAGGTTCGTGAAAGATTTTAGCACCATCGCAGCACCACTCACTGAAGTTATCAAGAAAAACGTTGGGTTCAAATGGAGTGAAGATCAAGCGAATGCGTTTCAGCTTATTAAATACAAGCTTACTCATGCTCCTTTACTTGCTTTACCTATTTCACTAAAACGTTTGAAATTGAATGTGATGCTTTAGGTGTAGGTGTAGGAGCTGTTACATTGGAGGACATTCAGCCTTTTGTTTCTAAAACTATCTCAATGGAAGTTGCTAGCATGTTATCAGCTCCTGTCACCGCTGATGAGATTAAATAGGTTATGTTCTCACTCAACAACTACAAGAGCCCTGGTCCTGATGGGTTCACTTCCCATTTCTACAAGGTTGCCTGGCACATTGTGGGTAATGATGTCATTGAGGCTATTCTTTCTTTCTTTCGCTCTTCTTCTATTTTGAAGGAACTCAACTCAACTATTATTGCTCTGGTTCCTAAAGTTGAATCCCCTTCAATGGTCAAAGATTTTAGACCTATCTCTTGTTGTAATACAATCTACAAGTGTATCTCTAAGATTATTGCCAATCGCATGAAGAGCTTGCTTGCCTCACATTATTTCTCATAATCAATCTGCTTTTGTTGAGAACAGATCTATCTTTGAGAATATTCTTATTGCCCAGGATCTCGTTAGAAGCTATTGCAGGAAAAATCTTACTCCTAGATGCACAATGAAGGTTGACCTCATGAAAGCATTTGATACTGTGAACTGGGATTTCCTTGCTCTTTCTCTTAAGGCTTTTGGATTCCCGAAAATCTTTGTGAAATGGATCCTTGAATGCATCTCAACAACCAGATTCTCTATCGCTATTAATGGAAGTCTTGAAGGTTACTTCCCTAGTACTAAAGGAGTCCGACAAGGTGACCCACTCTCACCCTATCTTTTTGTCATTGCCATGGAAATTCTCACAGGGATGCTTAATAAGTTTCATATTGCTGGAGATTTTCAATTCATCCCAAATGTGCCAAAATCAAGTTAAATCATCTCTGTTTTGCGGATGATCTTTTGATTTTTTGTAAAGCAGATCTTCATTATGTCAGAGGCATTATTCAGACACTTTATAAATTTCACAATTTTTCTGGATTGAGGTATAATCCTGATAAGAGTCAAATTTTCTTTGGTAGCTGCATTCCAGATACAATTAACCTTATCAATGCTAATCTTGGATTTGAGGAAGGTGAATTGCCTGTTCGATATTTAGGGATCCCTCTTATTTCTGGAAGACTCCGTAAATCTGATTGCCAGGCTCTCATTGACAAAATTTCAAAGCGGATTGATAATTGGGCAAATAGATGGCTTTCTTTTTAGGTAGACTTCAATTGATCAAATCGATCTTATCAAGCTTGTACGCTCACTGGATCAATGCACTGTTTATTCCCAAAGGTGTCATCTCAGTCATTGAAAGTAAGTTCAAAGCATTCTTATGGAGGGACAGTGGACCTAAAATTGCTTGGGAATGTATTTGTAAGCCGATTGATGAAGGTGGACTTGGTATTAGAAGCATAGAGGAAATCAATCAAATTGCTCTTCTTAAGCTCTTTTGGTGGTGTTACTCAATGCGTGACTCTCTTTGGGGCTCTTGGGTTTGGTCTAATTATATCAGTGACAAATGCATTTGGACTATCAAAATTCCCCAGGACACTAGTTGGACGTGGAGGAAAATCCTTCAAGTCAGGAACAAAGCAAAGAGATTCATTACCCATCACATTGGGGATGGTAGTCAGACTTATTTCAGCTAGGGTTTAGAAGACAATTCTGAAATTAAATTGTGAGATTATTCTCCTAAACCGTAGCTGAAATAGAAAATCGTGAATAGTAACTAGGTCAAAGGAAACAAACTTGGAGACCAAGAAAAGACTCCTATTAACTATTCACGTGAATAGTGACGTGAATAGTAACTAAAAAGGAAGCAAACTTGCAGCCTAAGAAAAGCTCATTTCTAGTGAGAACACCTAATCTTGCAACCCAAGAAAGACTTCTCCCTAGTATGAACACCTAATTTTCGTCCTTAGTGGACCCTAGGAAATAAACTAAAATTCAAAACACTTGAACTAAGATAGAATTACAAAGAAATCAAATCTTGACCAAATCTTCAAATCTTCTTGAAACTTCTTGAAGAATCTTGAAGTTCTTGAATCTTGAAAATAGAATCTTGACTTGAATCTTTGCTGGAAAATTCGCCCAAATAAATGGTTCATTGAACTTGGGCGCTTAAGGCTGGTTCTCTTCACATATCCTCCAATCAATGCTAGAGTTGGTGAGATTATTCACAATAACAATTGGATATGGCCTCATCATCCCCCTTCTCTTGCTTGTCTTTTTCCCAATGAGTTGGTGCCAAATAACTCAGGTGACACTTTTCATTGGGCTCATTGCAATAATGGGATTTTCTAATTCTAGAAAACTTGGAACAGAATAAGGGAAATTAGAGTGAAAATTCATTGGTATAAACTTGTTTGGTTCCAAAACTGCATTCCGAAGCACAGTTTCATCTCCTGGCTTGCTTTTCAGAATAAACTAGCCACTCTTCAAAGACTCGTCTCTTGGGGCATTCAAAACAATTCTAATTGCATTCTTTGCTACATGGGATGTGAAACAAGTGAGCATCTTTTCTTTGAATGCTCTTTCACTAAAAGAATTTGGCAATGAGGTCTACTTGCTCTCTCTCTTGATCAATCACTTTATACTCTTTCGAGCTTTGTGGACATCTCACATACTATCCAACACAAGAACTATGATGCAAAGACACAAATTTTCAGAACTTTTCTTTGTGCAGCAATTTACCACATTTGGATGGAAAGAAATCGACGATTGTTCAATGAGGAAGCCTACACTGAGGAACACATTTTCAACAACATTCGTAGTGATGTCACATCGAAGATCATCATGGGTCAAAAATTAGCTCCCTCCAATCTCAACAGACGAACTTTGTTTGATTGGGGGATTTATGATTTTGCCTAATTTAATGTTGGCTTTTTTCAATTTTTTGTTTTCATTTTGTTCATGAACTTATTTGTACTTTGATTGTACCTTGATGTACTTTTATTTTCATTTTAATATACTACCACTGAATTAACAAAAAAAAAAAAAAAAACTACCCAACCTATGACAAAGAGTTGTATGCTTTGGTTCGAGCTTTGGAGACATGGCAGCACTACCTATGGCCAAAGGAGTCTGTAATTCAATCGTTGAAGCATTTAAAGGGTCAACACAATCTGAATAAGAGACATGCTGGGTGGGTTGAGTTCATTGAGACTTTTCCATATGTCATTCACTATAAACAAGGTAAGGAAATTGTGGTTGCAGATGCATTGTCAAGAAGGTATGCCTTAATCTCTACTCTTGATGCTAAATTTCTTGGTTTTAAGCATATTAAAGACCTATATCAAGATGACCATGATTTTAGTGAAGTTTATAGGGCTAGTGAGAAATCTGCAGAAGGTAAGTTTTATAGGCATGAAGGATTTTTATTTAGAGAAAAAAAGTTGTGTGTGCCTAATTGTTCTTTAAGAGACTTGTTAGCTTGGGAATCCCATGGTGGTGGTTTAATGGGACACTTTGGATTCGCTAAAACCATAGCTATTTTGCAAGAGCACTTTTATTGGCCACACATGAAAAGGGATGTTGAGAGAACTTGTGGAAGATGTGTTACTTGTAGGCAAGCTAAGTCTAGGGTTCATCCACATGGATTGTACACACCACTACCTATCCCTAGTTCACCTTGGATTGATATTTCGATGGATTTTGTTTTGGGTTTACCTAGGAGTAGGCGTGGAAGGGATTCAATTTTTGTTGTTGTGGATAGATTTTTTAAGGTGGCTCATTTTATCCCTTGTCATAAGACTGACGATACTTCTAATCTTGCAGATTTGTTCTCCAAGGAGATTGTTAGGTAGCATGGTATGCCAAGGACAATTGTTTCAGATTGTGATGCTAAGTTCTTAAGTTACTTTTGGAAGACTTTGTGGCGCAAGATAGGGACAAAACTTTTGTTTTCTACAACTTGTCATCCTCAAACTGATGGTCAAACAGAAGTAGTTAATAGGACTTTATCTTCATTGTTAAGGGCTATCATAAGTAAGAACATTAAAACTGGGGGGGGATTGTTTACAACATGTTAGTTTGCTTATAATCGTACTGTTCATTCTGCTACTAAGTTTTCACCTTTTGAAAATGTTTATGGTTTTAATCCTTTAACTCCTTTGGATTTATCACCTTTACCTGTTTCTGAGCATGTGAACTTCGATGGTAAGAAGAAGACAGAATTTGTGAAACAAATCCATGAGCGAGCTCGACTCAACATAGAGAGCCGAACTGAGCAATATGTTAAGCAAGCTAACAAGGGACGTCGCAAGTTGGTCTTTGAGCCTGGAGATTGGGTGTGGGTACACATGAGGAAAGAAAGATTTCCAGCACAAAGGTGTTCTAAGTTGCTACCTAGAGGAGATGGTCCTTTTCAAGTCCTCGAGCGGATCAATGACAATGCCTACAGACTTGATTTGCTAGGTGAGTACAGTGTTAGTACTACTTTCAATGTTACTGATTTGAGTCCTTCTGATGTAGGTGACGATTTGAGGGCAAATCCTTCTCAAGATGAGGGGAATGATGAGGACATCAAGGCTGCTAGGAATGTTCCAGATCCAATGCAATTGCCAATTGGTCCAGTGACAAGAGCTCGCACTAAAAGGTTCAAAGAAGAGCTGAATAACTTGGTTCAGAAAGTTCTACAACAAGAGGAAAACGTGTTGGCTAGTAGGTATGAAGAAAGGCTGGTTTTACTCCTCCAAGTTGATCCACCATGATACGAAGCTAGTCAACATGTGCCGGGACCCAATACCAAGAATGGTAAAACAAACCCAAGATCTTTTCAAGAATGATGGAAACCGCGACCCTTTGCTTAGCAAAGCAAGAACCTTGGTATAGTGAGAATGATGGAAACCGCGACCCGTTGCTTAGCAAAGCTCTTACCTTGGTATGGTGAAGACACCACAAACGGGGATGTCAATCCGCTTAATCAGGCGAGGATGAACGCCACAAGGAATCACTTGATAAGTTTGTAAGAGGCTCTTGGAGAACTCAAAGGAGAATAATCTCACAATTTTATTAGTCAAAAAGTCTCACTTTTATTTCATGACAATCAGCCTTATATAGGCAAAGAACAAATAAGTTTTCTATTTGGAAAAGAACTCCTAAACCCTAACATGAATAGTGATATGAATAGTATTTCGTGAATAGTGACATGAATAGTAACTAGGTCAAAGAAGTAGAGTTGAGTTGGGTGGCCTACTTTATCATCTAACTTGGGTGTCTTATTTGTTTCATTAAATGTTGAGTTGTTATAGTGTTGTGGAAAGTATTGATGATTGTTGATGTGCCGGAGGACAACCTACTTTGTTGATCTCTCGGAATGTTAAGTATTAAGTGTTGTCTGACGAAAGCCATGATAGTGTTATGTCACCTCAGGGGGTATTAGGCTTGTCGGGTTGCTGGCACAGCTATCATGTGTTACCCCTAGCTCATGTGGTCAGAGAGTGCCATGGAGTCTGTGGGCTAGTTGAGGTACTTCCGGAATATATCAGTGGGTGTTATAAGAAGTTGGTTGAGATCGTGACGGCGTATGGAGCTACACCAACTAGTGTATCCTTTTTCAATTGAATGGTTATCTATGTGGCTTGTAATGAAATGTTGATGTTAATGATGATTAATGTGTGTTGTTGTTCATAGGATGATTTCCTGAGTGGTAAAGTCACTTTCTTTTGGCATGATAACTGGCATCCCCGTGGAGTCCTCTCCGATTTATTTGGGATTGATGTGTTCTACCCTTCTTGGAATGCAAAAGTTTCAGATGTGTTTATCAATAATAATTGGAACTGGCATTTTCACCCTCCTGATATTGCTAGTCTTGACCCTTCCACCTATCTTCCCACTACCAATCCTGATTGTCCTGATACGTTTACTTGGAAGCTTACAACTGGTAGCTCCTTCTCATTTCATAAAGCATAGGACTTTATCAGAGATAGAGGTCCTTCTGTTAATTGGTCTTCCATCACTTGGTTCACTCGCAACATTCCCTATCACAATTTCATTGCTTGGCTTGCTTGCCTGGATCGCTTTCCTACTCGCTACCACCCTCTTTGTTGGGGCACTATCTCCCATGCTCATTGCATTTTCTGTCATCAAGGCCCAGAAACCCGGGATCACTTATTCTTTGAATGCTGCTTCACAAAAAGAATATGGAAGGGAGGTTTGCAATTACTTTATATTGATGCTAATATGTATTCCTTTTCTGATATTATAATGCTTCATCAATCTTTTGTAGGTAAAGGAAACATCAGGGAATACATGTTCCGGTTGCTCTTCTGTGCTATTTACCATATTTGGAGAGAAAGGAACAATAGACTTTTCGAGAATACTGCTGCTACTGAAGAAGAAATCCTTTCCAACACTAAAGAAGAAGTACTGACAAAGACAAAAGTTGGAAGTGGTATCAGCGACTCATCTCTCAATTGCCACTTTGTGGCGTGTGCTTCAATAGATATCTTCCTTACATAATCTATTTCTCGGATTATTGATGTTTCCATCTCCTGAGGAAGAAATCATTGCATCTATTGATTTGGATTACTTTCCTAAAGTATTGCCTGCGTGCAACTTTGCTTTATTTTTACTTAGTTTTTCTTTTCGTTTGGATTACTTTCCTAAAGTATTGCCTGCGTGCAACTTTGCTTTATTTTATTGTTGCCTGTGTGCAATTTGTTGTTTTTACCTTCTATTTCATGTGGTGATTTATTCACGCATGTTTGATTGCCTACGGGCTTGTATATTCCCTGTAATCTCTATTCATCTTTTATAAAATCCATTCTTGCTGACCCAGCAAAAAAAAAAATGTTTTCAAAACATCTTTCGAATCCTCACTGAGCTTTGTTATATATAAGCTCACCCTTATTCGTTTATTGTTATCAGGTGTAACTAAGCCAGATCTTGGGTATGTCCCTCAGGAAGCTGAGAATGTGCCTTTTGTTGAGGAGTCTTATGTGACAGAGTCTTATCCATGATATCTTGGCTGAAGTTCTCTTTTTACTGTATTGTATATTAGATCCAGTTGTGTTGTATTTAGTTTGAAGTTTATATTGTATAAGATGTTACAAAGGTAGTGAAAGGTACATTGCTAGTTTAGTTGTCTTACTTTGGAACATAAGTGGGTTGCTAGACTAGTTTATAACAAGTATATGTATGGCATAGCTTATGGTTTGTTGTTGAAACGGAGGCGTATAACCTATGGTTGAGATGTTGTATGGTTGTTTAATATATGGTGTTGGATGTGTTATATGTTGTTAAAATGATAGTGGAGTTGTTGTCGAAACTTGGAGTTGGTTGTATGAAGTTATAAAGGGTTGGTTTAGAGCCCTGATGCCCGTGTTATAGAAAATATATTGTAGAAATTGCATTGTGTCCTGATTGATTGTAAGTGGGGTTGAGTTGGGGTGTGACAGTAGCCTTCCTGCTCAAAGCATCTGTAATAGTGTTAGCTTTGCCTAACAAGTAGCTAATAGTACAATTATAATCATTCAACAACTCTAGCCAACGCCTCTGCCTCATGTTTATATCTTTTTGTGAAAACAGATATTTTAAACTTTTATGATCAGTAAAAATTTCAAACTTATTACCCTACAAATAGTGTCGCCATTTCTTTAAAGCAAATAGCAGCAGGCTCAAGATCATGCGTAGGATAATTAAACTCATATGGTTTCAATTTCCTCAAGGCATATGCTATTATCTTACCAATTTGCATAAGAACATAGCCTAATCCCTCTTTAGAGGCATCACTGTAAATCATGAAGTTATCAGTTCCCTCAGGTAAAACAAGAATAGGACCAGTGGTAAGTCTTTTATTCAGTTCCTGAAAATTGGCTTCATATTTGTCGTTCCAATCAAACACTGTTTTCTTCTGAGTAAGCTAAGTCAAAGGTCCCGCAATCTTCGAGAAATCTTTAACAAATCTTCTGCAGTAACAAGTTAATCCTAGAAAACTGCGAACCTCTATAACAGTTCCAGGCCTCTTCCACGCCAACACCACCTCTATCTTTGCTGGATCCATAGAAATCCCATCCTAAGAAATTATGTGCCCCAAGAAGGTAACCTATTTCAACCAGAATTCACACTTGCTAAATTTAGCAAATAACCTATGTTCTTGCAAAGTTTGCAGCACAATTCTCAAGTGTTTTTCATGCTTTGCCTCAGAATTCGAGTATACCAGTATATCATCAATGAAAATCACAACAAACTGGTCTAGGTACGGTCTAAACATTCTCTACATTTGGTCCATAAATGTGGCTGGGGCATTTGTCAACCCAAATGGCAGTACAACAAATTCATAGTGGCCATACCTGGTTCTGAAAGCAGTCTTGGGCACATCTTCTTTCCGGATTCTCAACTAGTAATAGCCCTATCTCAAATCAAATTTAGAATACACTATGGCACCCTGAAGCTGATCAAACAGTTCCTCAATCAATGACAATGTATATTTATTTTTTATAGTCACCCGATTGAGACCCCGATAATCAATACACAAACGTAAAGTGCCATCTTTATTCTTTACAAACAACACAGGGGCACCCCACGATGAAGAATTAGGTTGTATAAACCCTTTCTCAAGTAAGCCCCGCAATTGAACTTTCAACTCCTGCAACTTAGGGGGAGCCATCCTATGTGGGGTTCTAGAAATAGGATTAGTTCCCGACAATAAATCAATTACAAATTCCATTTCTCTGTTAGGTGGCAACCCTGGCAACTTCTCAGGAAATACCCCCGAAAAATCTTTTACAACAGGCACCTCACTCAACTTTAACTTATCCCCAGGCTGATTAATTAAATAAGCTAAATATGCTTCACAACTTTTACCCAACATTTTAGTTGCTTTAATAGAAGAAATTATACGAGTCCCAGTGGATTTTCGGCTTCCAACAATTTTAATGACAAGTTGATTAGGCATTTCTAGTATTACTATTTTCCTTCTACAATCCAGATAAGCATAGTACCTTCCCAACCAATCTATCCCTAGAATGATTTCAAAGTCTCTAAAGGGTAAGATAATCAAATCAACAGGGAATGTGTGTTCGTTTATGCAAATATCACATTGTTTACATACAGAGTCCGTAACAAATTTTGTACCCATGGGATTGCCTACTTCAATCTTATATGGCAGTTTATCAACTTTTAAAGCAACAGATTGTGCACACATAGGGGTAATAAAAGAATATGTGGCCCCGGTATCAATCAAAACTATAATTGGTTGATTAATAATAAGAAAAGTACCTTCCACCACTACGGTCGTCTTGGGAAGCTCCTCCTGGTTTAAAGCAAACACTCATGCTTGGCCTCGTGGAACTGAAGCTACACCTGAAGGTCTGGTTTGAGCACTCTGACCGGATATTTGACCCTGCCCCTGTTTGAACCTGGGGCAATCTTTAACCCTGTGCTAATCGCTAGTACAACCAATACATCGGCCCAACTTCCTCCAACAATCTACCTCTGAATGGCCCTTACGATTGCAGTGGCTGTACTGCTAGTTTTTCCTTGTAGCAGTGCCTCCCATAAGGGCTTTGTAAGTGGATGTCTACCTTGCTGAGATAACTACAACGGGTCGGGTCTGACTCTGCGTCTGGCTCTAAACTGGCTTCGCCTGTGACTGTATCTGAGTCTATCTCTGCTGCTAATGTCACGCCCCGACCCAACCCCACACTAAAGGTTAAGTCTGGACCCGACAAAAGGACAGAGTCTCCCCTGCACCGTGGACATTCTAAAACCTATAAACACTCAAAAAAGCCACAATATAAAAAGACAAGCTTTTATAACTAAAGTTCAAAGGTTCAAGGCCATCTGAGCCAAGACATACAATAGTTCAGATTCACACAAGCATGCATCCAACTTCACTTCTTTACCAAACTGCTTATCATGCCACTCCATTATAGCATTGAAACATGCGCTGAAGTTGGAAACAAACATACAACATAGCATTCACACCCAAGCATGCAAGTAGCTAGAAGTAGAAACATAAGTTATTACATACCATGGTTCCAAATCTACTACTACAACATCTATCTTTCAAGTAGCTAGAAGTAGATAGTGACGCCATTTCTTTAGTGCAAAGATGATAGCTGCAAGCTCAAGATCTTGCGTCGAATAATTAAGTTCATAAGGTTTCAATTTTCTGGAAGCATAGGCAATAACTTTTCCATTCTGCATCAATACACAGCCCAAACCTTCCTTAGAAGCATCACTATAGATTACCAGATTATCACTACCCTCAGGTAGAGCAAGAATAGGAGCTGTGGTTAATCTCTTTTTCAATTCCTGGAAGCTAACCTCACATTTCTCATTCCAATCAAACACAGTCTTCTTTCGAGTAAGCTGAGTCAATGGTCCAGCAATTTTAGAGAAATCCTTGACAAACCTTCTGTAATAACCCGCTAAGCCCAAAAAACAGTGAATTTTTATAATAGTCTCCGGCCGTTTCTATGCCATGACAACCTCAGTCTTCGCTGGATCAACAGAAATTCCATCCTGAGAAATAATATGGCCCAGAAAAGTAACTTGCCTCAACCAGAACTCACACTTACTGAACTTCGGGAACATTTTATGCTCTTGAAGAGTCTGCAGTACAATCCTGAGATGTTGTTCATGTTCAGCCTCAAATTTAGAGTATACATGATATCATCAATGAAAATAACGACAAATTGGTCTACATATGGATGGAATACTCTTTGCATCAAATCCATGAATACGGCAGGAGTATTAGTTAACCCAAACGGCAGAAACAAACTCATAATGACCATACTGAGTTCTGAAAGCAGTTTTGGGAACATCATCAGACTTAATCCTTAACTAATAATAGGCATGCCTCAGATCGAATTTAGAAAATACCCTGGCACCTTGCAGCTAATCAAATAACTCCTCAATCAAAAGCAATGGATATTTTGATACGAACCTGGTCAACATGTGCCGAGACCCAACACCAAGATTGGTAAAACAAACCCAAGATCTTTCAAGAATGGATGGAACCGCGACCCTTTGCCTAGCAAGACAAGAACCTTGGTATAGTGAATATGATGGAAACTGCGACCCGTTGCTTAGCAAAGCAAGAACCTTAGTATGGTGAAGACGCCACAAATGGGGATGGAAATCCGCTTGATAAGTCAAGGTTGAACGCCACAAGGAATCCCTTGATAAGTTCGAAAGAGTCTCTTGGAGAACTCAAGGAGAATAATCTCACAAATTTAATATCAAAGTTGTCTCTTTTTATTATCACAAAAAGTGCCTTATATAGGCAATAACAAATAAGTATCCTGCTTAGAAAAGGACTCCTAAACCCTAGCCAAGTAGGAAAAATGTGAATAGTAACTAGGTCAAAGGAAACAAACTTGAAGACCAAGAAAAGACTCCTATTTACTATTCACGTGAATAGTAACGTGAATAGTAACTAAAAAGGAAGCAAACTTGCAGCCCAAGAAAAGCTCCTTTCTAGTGTGAACACCTATTCTTGCAGCCCAAGAAAGTATTTTTCCTAGTTTGAACACCTAATAAACTAGAATTCAAATTAATACTAAAACCAAAACTAAGATAGAATTACAAAGAAATCAAATCTTGACCAAATCTTCAAATCTTATTGAAACTTCTTGAAGAATCTTGAAGTTCTTGAATCTTCAAAAAAGAAGCATGACTGGAATCTTTGCTGGAAAATTAATCCAAATGGTGCAATGAATGTGGATGGTTGGTTCGCATCATTCCCCCTCTCTTGAGAAGGATTTGTCCTCAAATCCACCAGGTTCAAAGACTAGCCTAGGTGGTAGACCATGTGGTACATCCATAGGAAACACTTCCTCAAAATCCTGCAAGAAAGAAACAACAACACTAGGCAATGCAGAGTCAAGTTGGTTAGTGTTTAAAAGAGCCTCTTTGTACATAAGTACAATCATTGGCCTTTTTGAAATCAAAGCTCTCTTAACCTCACTTGCCTTTGCATACAAATTTCTTTGTTTTCCCTCTGTTTTTACCTCATTGGCCGAATTCTTTTCTCTCCTTACTACCTCTCTAGCTTCAGCCTTGCTCGTTTTCTTTTCACTCTCAATCTTTTGCTCACTCAAATTCTTTTGTTCACTTAAGTTATGTTGATCACTCAATTTTTGTAACCTCACTTGATCCTCATAAACTTGTTTTGGTGGCATTGGAACTAGAGTGATTGTCCGCTGATTGAACATGAATGAGTACTTGTTGGTGAAGCCATCATGTTGTACACGTCGATCAAATTGCCATGGTCTTCCCAAGAGAAGATGTCCAGCATGCATAGGTACCACGTCACACAATACTTCATCCTCATATTTTCCAATTTGAAATGGCACTACAACCTGTTTTGTAGCCCTTACCTTACCA
Source organism: Ehretia macrophylla (assembly GCA_037974665.1). Taxonomy (NCBI): domain Eukaryota; kingdom Viridiplantae; phylum Streptophyta; class Magnoliopsida; order Boraginales; family Ehretiaceae; genus Ehretia; species Ehretia macrophylla. The sequence continues at coordinate 63,469,218 of CM075771.1, read as the reverse complement.
CAATCATTCAACCATTGCAACTTGTATGGACGTGGATGCTTAATTGTTGTGAGCCCTAGCTTGTCAACCATTGAAGCACTAGCAACGTTAGTACAACTACCACCATCAATAATAACACTACATACCTTATCTTTCATGTGGCAGCGGGTATGAAAGATGTTCTCACGTTGCACTACTTCTTCCTCCTCTTTAGCTTGCAAGCTCAAAGCTCGTCGTGCCACTAATCCAAGCATCTCTCCATAATCTGCCCCAAATTCCTCTTCTTCACCTACTTCGGTGTCCTCTAGTATAGGCATGTCATCAGATTGCGTTTCCTCTTCAGACTCAATCTCCCCACTTTCCAAAACTACCATTACCCTCTTGTTTGGGCATTGGCTAGCTATGTGCCCTCGTCCCTGACATTTAAAGCATTTAATATCACTAGAACGAGTTGTAGGAGGGGCTGTTTTACCTTGAGAAGTCGTGGCATGGGTGGATGTTTTGGGCTCAGGCTTGACCTTGGAAGTAGTCGAACTCTCCTCCTTTCTTGGGTAACTCGACCTCCAAGGTGATGCACTTGAGTGTTGCGGGGCTGGCCTTGGTCGTGAACCACCCCTCTTCAATTGCTTCTCCACCTTAATTGCCATACTAAATCTTCTAACTCAACATAATGATGCAACTCAATGGTGTTAGCAATTTCTCTATTCAGCCCATTCAGAAATCTAGCCATTGTCGCCTCCCGATCTTCCTCTACATTGGCTCTAATCATAGCCATCTCCATCTCTTTGTAATAATCATCCACACTTTTATTACCTTGATGAAGACCTTGCAGCTTGAGGTATAAGTCCCTATAATAATGACTGGGTACAAATCGCCTCCTCATTACTTTCTTCATCTCATCCCAAGTTGCCACAGGATGTTCTCCATTCCGCCTCCTATTAAGACACAATTGATCCCACCACACAATAGCATAATCAGTAAATTCAATGGCAGCAAGCTTTACCTTTTTCAACTCGGAATAGTTGTGGCAATCAAACAACAACTCAATCTTCTTTTCCCACTCAAGATAGGCTTCCGGATCACTCTTTCCTTGAAACGCAGGAATCTTCATCTTGATGCTTCCTAAGTTAGCAAGGAAGGCTTTCATTCTCTCTCTAGAAAATTTCTCTCTTCCTTCTCTCTACATACCAGTCCTTGTCCACCCTTTGACCACCCTTCAACCACCCCAAAACAACCTCAGACACCACCAAATCGTTAAATTTGACCAGAAAAAACTTATTTTCGTCCCCTATGGGGGGAAGAGGTAAGAACACCTCTTCCTCCTCTCGTCGTTCAAGTGAACGATTAAAAGCTAAGTCCAAGTCTACTAGCAGTATGGAGAAGGTTGACGAAGAAGATTACTCGCCCTCATCCGCCTCTTCTGCTAAAGGTGAAGAATCGTTCAATTCAAGCCAACAGCTTGAGCAAGCTTTTAAGGATATTCAAGCTAGGCAGGCCGCGTTTTTTGAATACGATGAAGGAATTGATATGAGTGAAGATGAGTATGAAATCGATGACTATTCTGAAATTCGTTCAGCTCCAAGCCTTGATCGTTTTCTCAAAGGAGCAAGATTAGAAGGAGTTTTAGATTCCATTAGAGCTATGGGGCTTGATCCGAATGATCCTCGTCTGGGTCTCCCTACAAATCGCAAAACTCCAAATTCTCCTGAGAAGAATGCTGGAAACGCTCATGGATACCCTGGTACTATCGTTCAGCACAATAGTACAAGCCCATCAAGCGAGGCGCGTGAAGAGCTTCAAAACTCACAGCAAAAGTCTGGCCAACGGACAGGTCCATTGCACGTGAACCAAGGAGAAGATTCTTCGGGTCAAGGTTCTCTTTTGGCTAGTGGAGAACATACGACCCCACATGAAGCTCAAAATATTCCAACTTTAACTCAAATCGCGTCAAATACAATTGAAATCAAGTCGGCTGAGAACAACTTGCATGCGGATCAAATTATGGGAAAGCATTCAAACTCTTTGGGGTCCACTCAAAATTCCAGCCATGTGCCTACTATTGAGTCTTCCGACAAATCTAGTACAATTGCCGCATTTGTCGTGGATTATTCCAATGGGATTCATGCTGGACAGCAGCAAAACCCAATGACTTTGAATGTGGACATTGACCCCACTTGCCAAATTATTCCTGCAAACAAAGCCTACTCCCAATTGGAGAATTCCGAGGATACACATGATGGCACGTTGGCTGATTGTATTTCACTCAGTGCTCATGGACTTATATCGGGTAAAGATACTCACATTGAGCAAACTAGGAATGCTAGTAGCCCTCACGTGGAGCCCCAGGTCACTTTTGACTTTCAAATTGCAACAAATTCAACCTTGGCGGACCCGCAACTTGAAAATCGTTCACCATGTCACGATGAATCCTTACCATGTGATGATAACAGCTCTTTTCTCACGAGTCCGCTCACCAACATTCAACACCAAACTTTTTCTTCACATCATCCACCTGCTCATGGACCTGCTCCCATTGGTTCAGTGTTTGCAAATGGTCAACAAAGCAACAGGGACGGCTCATCTTCACATATTCTTCATCAAAATTCTTCGCAGACTGATATCCATAACCTTGGCTCAGTAGGCGACCCTTTTGGCCAAAATTCACCAACGCCATTCAACAATGGCCTCTTTGCTGATCTGCAAAAGGAGTTTCCTCCTCTTCAGAACGCTTCAACTAAATCAATTGACTCTACAATGGATAGAGGTTCCAATTACCGCTCTGTCTGGGGTCAAAATAGGACTAATGCCACTAATCTTGCCACCAACAACTGGCAAGAGCACTTTCTGGGTGAGTTAAATAACTCACTCAAATTGAATTACATTGATGGGTTCAAAATCAAGGACGGGAGAAAAATTGCTGTTCCACCAGCAAATGTTTTTCAGGAAGGATCATTACACTGGAATTGCTGTCTTATTGGCCAATTCATAGGTAAACCACCCCCTTTTTTCTTAATTAGAAGAATGGTTGACACCCAATGGAAAAAATTTGGTCATGTTGATATTCAATCCAATGAGTCTGGGCTATTTGTTTTCCGTTTTGAATCTCAAGAATTTTGTGATCGTGTGATGCAAGAGCTTTGGCATGTTCACCATCACTCCCTTCTCCTCAGACGCTGGGAAACTGGTCTTCAACTCATCAAGCTCAACTGCGAACGTGTGCCAATCTGGTTAAAATTGAGAAATGTCCCACTTGATTTACTTACCAAAGATGGGCTTAGCTTCGTTTCTAGCACAATTGGCATCCCTCTTCAGATCGATTCAAAAATAGCTTCCCGTTCACATCTTGGGTATGCAAGAGTTTGTGTTGAAATGAACATTCTAAAAGATCTCCCGGATAGGACCTTTGTTGAACTCCTTAATGGTGAAGAGGCTGAGATTCTAATCGAATATGATTGGAAACCACCGAAATGTACTTTTTGTAATGTTGCAGGTCACGATACTTCCAACTGTCCTAATTCACATGAAGATAGAGATGATGAAATTCTAGTTGACCCTAAACCAGATTGGAATGTGGCTGGGAAAAAGAATAGGAGAAGGCGTGGTGCTTCACGTCGAAATGAGAATATGGTTAACAATAACAGATTTAATGCTCTTGACATTGATGATGTTCATGGTGATCAAATTGATGCTCGACCTGAGTTGAAACTTAATAAGTCCAAGATTGTTGAGAATCAAAATGCAGGAACTGGTGTTTTCCACAAAAATACCAATGTCCAAAAGGTCAACATCCCTAACCCGGTTCATGTTCATCAGCCTATCTCGCATATTTCGGTAACCCCGTACTCATCTCAAGGTTCTAAGGATAAGGTTCCTACACACAATATTGGTAAAGCCATCTCTACCGTTCATGCTGCTGGCAACTCTTTCAACAATGCCTCTTCTTCCAAGGCATCAACTTCTTTCGATTACACTAGGGCAGTTCAAGGCATTTTTAATGGAAGGCCCCCTAATCGAAGAGCTCATTGAGGAGGGTTTCCTTTGATCCCTTTGTGTTTTTTTGGTTCTTGTCTTTTGTTCTTTCAGTCCTTGTTGGACTGATTCCTTTACTTTTCTTGTCTTGATCTTGTTTGACGCTGTTTGTCAACATCCATGTACTTGTACCATTTCCTTTGGACTTCAATAAATTACCACTGAATTAACAAAAAAAAAAAAAAGTTGCTATCAACTTGATCAACACGATCGCTAGCATCTCTATCCCGACCATGTCGCCTATTGCTGCCCACCGAAACTCTATCAAACTCTTCATCTAAACCTTCCTCATCGATCTCATCAACATCTTCAACTCTTTGCTGCAATCTGTTCCTCCTTGGTGCATTCGGAACAACTGGGGGTTGCACCCTTTCCGGCCTCTGTTCTACCCTATCCAGCCTCTCATGAATATGCTCCAATTCAGCCCTCATCATTCGTCTCATTTCTCCCATCAATGCCTGCATCTGTAAGTTCTGTCCAATTGGTTGTTGAACACCTTCATTAATGTTGTCTGCTTGATTTTGAGACATGATTAAATTTCACTCCCTCACGTGTTTCACTCAACTGAATTTGGCTTTTACCCTCTAATATTCTCACACTCTCTGCCTTTTTCCTCTCGTATTCTCCTTCAAGTCCCTAGAACTTACCAAGAATACCTAGCGTAACAATCTATTTCGGAATCTGACTTTTTTATTTTATTTTATTTTATACCACTAAGACTCTGGAAACAAAGTTAGACAAAGAAAATTGAACAAAACCCAAAGAAGGAAACCTAGAGAAATAAGGAAAGTTGAGAAAAATCTAATAGAAAACACAAAAACGCCCAAAACTCATTTATGCTCAGAACGTCGTTTCCCTTCAGAAAAGCTTGGCCACGAAGGCTAATTCAACAAAAAAAAAGTTTTTTTACTGTTCACTATTTTGCTTTTTTTTTTTTTTTTCAGCTCCGAAATTTTTTTTTTTCGACTTTTCTTGCTGTTTCTTTTTTTGATTTTCAGAAACAAATGCAATGAGCAAGTAACTAAGACTTCGAATTTAGAAGCACAAGAAACCCTAATTCAAGATTCTAGGGTTTGGCCAATGGAAAGTTAAACAAGAACGAAATTGCAGCAGGAAAACGGAATTGAAGCAAGAAAATGGATTTGACAAGAAAACAAGAAACGGAATTGAAAAGAAAACAAGACACATAATTTAGACACAACTAAAAACGAGGAATTCAAGAAAAAGGAATTGAAAGCAAGATTCAATCAAGAACCAAGAAAGAAAATTGAAACCTAACCTAGACACACTAAATTGACCAAGAAAATAAGAAAAAGGATAGAAAAACCTGATAAACCTAAGCTCTGATTACCAACTGATACGAACCTGGTCAACATGTGCCGAGACCCAACACCAAGATTGGTAAAACAAACCCAAGATCTTTCAAGAATGGATGGAACAGCGACCCTTTGCCTAGCAAGACAAGAACCTTGGTATAGTGAATATGATGGAAACTGCGACCCGTTGCTTAGCAAAGCAAGAACCTTAGTATGGTGAAGACGCCACAAACGGGGATGGAAATCAGCTTGATAAGTCAAGGTTGAACGCCACAAAGAATCCCTTGATAAGTTCGAAAGAGTCTCTTGGAGAACTCAAGGAGAATAATCTCACAAATTTAATATCAAAGTTGTCTCTTTTTATTATCACAAAAAGTGCCTTATATAGGCAATAACAAATAAGTATCCTGCTTAGAAAAAGACTCCTAAACCCTAGCCCAAGTAGGAAAAACGTGAATAGTAACTAGGTCAAAGGAAACAAACTTGAAGACCAAGAAAAGACTCCTATTTACTATTCACATGAATAGTAACGTGAATAGTAACTAAAAAGGAAGCAAACTTGCAGCCCAAGAAAAGCTCATTTCTAGTGTGAACACCTATTCTTGCAGCCCAAGAAAGTATTTTTCCTAGTGTGAACACCTAATAAACTAGAATTCAAATTAATACTAAAACCAAAACTAAGATAGAATTACAAAGAAATCAAATCTTGACCAAATCTTCAAATCTTCTTGAAACTTCTTGAAGAATCTTGAAGTTCTTGAATCTTGAAAATAGAATCTTGACTTGAATCTTTGCTGGAAAATTAATCCAAATGGTGCAATGAATGTGGATGGTTGGTTCGCATCATATTTGTTTTTGATAGTTACCTGATTAAGACCCCGATAATCAATGCATAAGCGAAGAGATCCGTCTTTCTTTTTAACAAATAGAGCTGGTGCACCCGAAGGTGAAGAACTCGGTTGAATGATTCCTTTCTCAAGCAAGCCCTGCAACTGAACTTTCAATTCCTGCAATTCGGGTGGAGCCATTCTATACGGAGTCCTAGAGATTGGTGTAGTCCCCGGCAATAAATCAATCATGAACTCTATCTCTCTATCGGGTGGTAAACTAGGTAATTCCTCATGAAAGACCCCCGAAAACTCTCTCACAATAGGTACATCATTCAATTTCAACTGGTCCACAGGTTGATTAATCAAATATGAAAGATAAGCCTCACAACCTTTGCTCAACATTTTAGATGCTCTAATGGAAGAAATAATAGGAGTTCTAGTTGATTTTCTACTACTATTTCAATTACATGGTGGTCAGGCATTTCTAATCTCACAATCTTCTTTCTACAGTCAAGCTGTGCATAATAACTTCCCAACCAATCCATCCCCAATATAATTTCAAAGTCATTGAAGGGTCTAATAATCAAGTCAGCAAGAAATACACGACCCTCAATAAAAATATCACATGCTCTGCAAATAGATCTAGTAACAAACTTCGGACCCATAGGAGTGAGCAAAAGATTGAGAGTGAAAAGAAAAAGAACAAGGCCGAGTCTGGAAAAAGATAGTGAAGAGAGAAAAGAATTCGGCCAAGGAAGTAAAAACAGAGGGAAAACAAAGAAATTTTTATGCAAAAGCAAGTGAGGTTAAGAGAGCTTCGATGACAAAACAGCCAATGATTGTACTTATGTACAAAGAGGCTCTTTTAAACACTAACCAACTTGACTTTGCATTGCCTAGTGTTGTTGTTTCTCTCTTGCAGGATTTCGAGGTTGTGTTTCCCGAGGAGATACCACATGGTCTACCACCTCTTCGAGGGATTGAACATCAGATAGATTTCGTACCTGGAGCATCAATTCCAAATTGTCCAGCTTATAGGAGCAATCCAGAGGAGACTAAGGAGCTTCAAAGGTAAGTCGAAGAGTTGATGGAGAAAGGGTACGTGAGAGAAAGCATGAGTCCTTGTGCAGTTCCTGTAATTTTAGTGCCTAAGAAGGATGGGACATGAAGGATGTGTGTTGATTGCAGAGCCATCAACAACATAACAGTAAAGTATAGACATCCTATTTCTCGCTTAGATGATATGTTAGATGAATTGCATGGTTCTTGTGTGTTTTCTAAAATTGATCTTAAAAGTGGATATCACCAGATAAGAATGAAAGAAGGAGATGAATGGAAAACATCATTTAAAACTAAATATGGATTGTATGAGTGGTTAATCATGCCTTCTATCCCCAAAGATTGCAGCTGGACTTGGAGAAAAATCTTGCAACTCAGATGTTTGGCTAAAACCTTCATTACTCACTGTATTGGTAATGGTAGCTCTACTTTTTTCTGGCATGATAACTGGCATTTTTCAGGAAATCTTCGTACTCTTTATGGGATAGATACCTTCTATTCATCTTTTGATGCTAGAGTTGCAGATATCATCTATAACAATAATTGGATTTGGCCTCATCACCCTCCTGCATTGGCAAATCTCCACCCTGGTGTTATTTTAGCTCTTAATGATGATGATGATACCTTCAACTGGGCTCATGTTTCTAATGGGAAGTTCTCTTTCAAAAAGACTTGGGAAAACATTAGAGTTAAAAGGGATAAGATTCATTGGTTTAAGCTTATTTGGTTTAAAAATTGCATCCCTAAACATAGTTTCATCACTTGGCATGCAATCTTGAATAAGTTGACAACTAAGTATAGACTTGTTTCTTGGGGCATTCAAGATAATTCTAATTGTGCTTTTTGCTACATGGGCTATGAAACAAATGAGCACTTATTTTTTGAATGTTCCTTCACTCGAAGAATCTGGAGACAGGGATTGTCGGCACTTTCCATTGATTGTTCACTGTTCACTATTCCCAAAATTTTGGATATTTCTAGCTCTATTGATATTTGGAGTTATGATTCCAAAGTCCAGATTTTCAGAACTTTTCTCTGTGCTGCTATTTATCATATTTGGATCGAGAGAAATAGACGTATTTTCAAAGAAGAAGCCTTTACTGAAGAGCAAATCTTTAAGTCTATCCAGAGCGATGTCAACTCCAAAATCCTCACGAGCAAAAAATTCAAGAACACATCTATCAATCGTGATGTTTTGGAGCGATGGGGGCTACTGAATTACTTTAACTAGTAATTCATTTGCTTTTTTGTCTTTTTGTTCTTTCTTTTTCATTGATTTGTATTTTGTCTTTTTTTGGTTTTCCTTAGTTGTACTTGTACTTTGTGTTTTTTTTTCTTTGAATAAAATTTTACTGAATTATCAAAAAAAAAAAGTACTTTCATGCGCTTAATGAATCATGTTTTGCGTGCTTTCATTGGTAAGTTTGTTGTTGTTTATTTTGATGATATTCTGGTTTATAGCAAGAGTTTGCATGAACATGTCTCACATTTAAATTCGGTTTTGGATGTGCTTAGAAAGGAGAAGTTATATGCTAACCTCAAAAAGTGTACTTTTTTGCACCGATAAGCTTGTTTTTCTAGGATTTGTTGTTAGTACTAAGGGTATTGAGGTTGATGAAGATCAAAGCCATCCAAGAGTGGCCAACCCCCTCCAGTATAGGTGATGTTAGAAGTTTCCATGGACTTGCTGGTTTTTACAGGAGGTTCGTGAAAGATTTTAGCACCATCGCAGCACCACTCACTGAAGTTATCAAGAAGAATGTTGGGTTCAAATGGGGTGAAGATCAAGAGAAGGCATTTTAGCTTATTAAATACAAGCGTAACATGCTCCTTTACTTGCTTTACCTAACTTTACTAAAACGTTTGAAATTGAATGTGATGCCTCAGGTGTAGGTGTAGGCGCTGTTCTTATGCAGGAAGGAAGACCCCTTGCATACTTTAGTGAGAAGCTCAGTGGGGCTGCACTTAACTACCCCACCTATGAGAAAGAGTTTTTATGCCTTGGTTCAAGCTTTGGAGACATGGCAGCACTACCTATGGCCAAAGGAGTTTGTAATTCGTATAGATCATGAATGCTTGAAGCATTTAAAGGGTCAACACAAGATAAATAACAGACATGCTAGGTGGGTTGAGTTCATTGAGACTTTTCCATATGTCATTCGCTATAAACAAGGTAAAGAAAATGTGGTTGCAGATGCATTGTCAAGAAGGTATGCCTTACTTTTTACTCTTGATGCTAAATTTCTTGGTTTTGAGCATATTAAGGACCTTTATCAAGATGACCACGATTTTAGTGAAGTTTATAGGGCTAGTGAGAAATCTGCAAAAGGTAAGTTTTATAGGCATGAAGGGTTTTTATTTAGAGAAAATAAGTTGTGTGTGCCTAATTGTTCTTTAAGAGACTTGTTAGTTTGGGAATCCCATGGTGGTGGTTTAATGGGACACTTTGGAGTCGCTAAAAGGGATGTTGAGAGAACTTGTGGAAGATGTGTTACTTGTAGGTAAGCTAAGTCTAGGGTTCAGCCACATGGATTGTACACACCACTACCTTAACCACTCACAAACAGCCCTCAACCTTCAACCATTACGCACCTCAAGCATGTTGATCATGGGAAAGAATAAGAAGAAGAAGTCTCCATCTTCTTCTTCTTCACCTAAGGCCAAAAATTGCCTTAAATCATCATCCAAAGATTTATCTACCAAGCCCAATCCCCTTCATCGTGTTCTGCTTCATCATGACCTAATGTGCATGCTAGGAAGGAGGTTTGTTGCGGTTCTCCTAATCATTTTAATGCTGAAAACTTCAATGATAAAACCCATGAAGCCTATGCTAAAATGCATGAAGCATCTTCTGATTCGAATGAAGCCAACTCGTTTGATAATGAAGAAGACTATAACAAGGATGTTAACTTGAAAACTCAGCCTGATGTTAATGGCAATGAATTGGCTCAACAGCAAGTTGCTCACTCGGTCTCTAACAAAACTGGAACCTATGGTGAAGACAAGAGTACTCATGTTGAAGTTAATCTACATGTTATGAGCGTAAATAAGGAGGTTAGTCTTGGTCTTTCTACTTTGCATAAAATCACCCCTACTCATTCACCTTCACATTCGGCCAACTCACATTTCCAATCCCTTGCCGTCGACGAGCCAACGGCTCCAAATCCGTTGGTCAACAAAGCTGAAACTTCTTCTCTCTCCTATTTTGAAAAGATGCCCTCTCTCTCCAACTTTGCAAAAAAAAAATTCTTTTCCTCACAACTTTTCAGAAAATTCCAATTTTTCTGAAAAGTGACACCCTCCTGTTGACAAAAATCAGAATGTTGCCCACACTTTGTCCCCTTCCCAACACGACTTCGCTAGCCCGGTGTCAATAAGCAGAATTTGGCTCTTTCTTTGCTCCCTACCCCACTCGGCTACACCCTTAATGAATCATATGCTTATAATAATGCCAATGCTTATAATAATGCCAATGCTGTGCATGTTTCTCATTATTCTAATGCCAATGCTTATAATAATAACAATGCTGTGCATGTTTCTCATTATTCTAATTCACATGCCAATGTTCGTGGGGCCTCTTTTTCAAATTCTAATTCTGAACTCTCGCATGCTTTTAACATAAATTCAGAATATGCTGCGGGTACTTTGCCCAATGTACTCAGCCTAGCATGCCTAACACTTTTGATCATAATCCAGAATTAGTTCACCATTCGTCCGCTGCCCCACATGGCCACTATACACAAAATGCCGCTCCATACAATTCATCCACCATGTCTGCCACATCATCCCAACTGCCCACATCATCATCCTTAGCTTATTTTTTGTTGTTGTTAATTCAGTGGTATTTTATTGAAAGAAAAAGGAAAAGTACATCAAAGTACACAATGCATGACAACTAGTGTCACAATCAAGAACAATGAAGAAATAAGCAAAAGCTAAATCGGTCGCAGACCAAAGGCTACAAAATCATGAAAACGGACAAACGAAACAACATCAACATTATTGACTTGATCGATTAGGGGGCCTTCCATTGAAGATACCTTTGATTGCCTGAGAGTAGTCGAACGAAGGAGTTCCACTCTCGTTTCAATTACTCTCTGAACATCTCATAGAAGTTCATAAACAAAAATACAAATATTTACATTTTGGTTTTGTTCAAGTTGCAATCAAACCATTAACCAGATTAGGCTTAAACGTGTCAGCCTTAATTATGCTTAGGGACGCCAGGCATCTCATTTTAGATGATTCCCTATTAGATGTGGTTGAATCTACACTCTGTTACGGACCTAGACATTTTACATGTTTTCCAAATTTTACGGTCTCTCTCACAGATCCACACATCCTAGATACTCTCTCCCTTACTGTTCAAACCAGTGGTTACCATACAAAAGAGGGTAGAGAACAAGTAGCTCTTATTTACAGAGCCTGCTACAAAGCCATGAATACTGTTTTCCCGAGAACTAAACAGATTCAGGCAAGAAGTGGTGAGACCACTCTTCTCACCACAAACCTCAGAAAAGCAACCATAAACGTTCCAAAAACAATACAGTGGAGTCAAGTTACTCTACCAGAACGATGGAAGCTTGAGGCTATTACACCTCCTTTCAGAGAAGAACCCAGGACCATCGAGAATATCATTCAATACGAAGATGGTGATGCCGTTATCAAATTCTCAGAGAGAAGGAAGGTAAAAATAGAATTCGAAGACTCCTCCCGAAGAACGTCTACTTCTTCAGTTCCTCAAAAGGAACAGCCAGCTTACGAAGTCACAGATCTTAAAAGATCTAGTGAAGGAGTCACCCAACCTCAATACAAGGTTGAAGTCCCTGAATCAGCAGAAGGCAGCAAAAAGGCTACCTCGCCGACCTTCTCAGATATGGGGTACAATTATTCAATTGGGGTTATATCTAAACCCAACACTCTCAAAGAGTCAAAGTTTTTCGATGAAAGATATCATTATCACAGAGCTTGGTATACTACTAGGCTAAGTAAAGAAACTCAAAGTTTCTATGCAGATCGATTTGAAGAATGGTTGGAAAAAACCAGAAACAAAGCTGATTTCTTCAAATGGCTTGAAATGGTTTTTAAAACAAAAAAATTCAATTGGCCTAATTTCCAAGACCAATCGTTTTTAAATGTTCTCAGTTCAACTGTTCAAGGATACAAAACCTATAAAGGCGATATTGTTAAAGCCAAGTATCCTCCAGATTGCACCGTTGTAATTCAACGAGGTTCTAAAGAAGCAATCGCTACTCCATTTAATAGTAGCAAAGAAGAAGGATCCTCAAAGGATCAAGCGTCATCCTCAAAGGATATAGCTATTGGCCCTTTGATAGAACAAAGCAACTACACCAATCTCTATCTACAGGCGATTGGAAGACAAGTTGATCAAGTGGTTGCAGCTGTGGCAGCGATTACTATAAAAGGTAATCAAGAAGAAGAGGTAAAGGAGATAAAAGAAGAGAAGCCATCTCCACCTATGATCCAGCCACCGCCATCAATATCATTGAAAAAATTCACTTTGAAAGATCCAGTCAAGCAGGAAATTGTTGATCAGCTGACTAGTCTTGTCGGAGGAATAAAGATCAAAGATCAGGGCAAAGCAATAGCAGAGGACAGTACCTCTACACTCAATGTGATGACTCAAAATGCTGTCACATGGAGACAAACAAAAGAGCCTTATTACCCAAGGCCCTCACCACCAGATCTCCTTCATGAAGACTATAAAGGAAATTCTATCTTTTCAGGAGATAATATAGCCGAATGGAATATTGACGGCTATTCAGAACACATGGTCGTGAATGTTGTCAAACAAATGTTCATGTTCGCTCAGGCATTCAGACTCCGAGGAAGAGACGATCAGAACATTGCTAGGGCAATTGTTTCTGGATTTACCGGTCAACTACAGGGTTGGTGGGACAATTACCTAAGTCCAACTGCAAGAGAGCAGATCTACGCCTCCACAACACCTGTATATGAAGGTGGAATGCAGACAGGGCTCAAAGCAGATGCTGTCAACACCTTAATTTATACGATTACAACAACTTTTGTTGGATCTACGGATAAGCTGAAAGAAAAGACTGGAGAACAGCTCTCCAATCTAAGATGCAGATCTCTAGCTGATTTCAAGTGGTACAAGGATGTTTTCCTTAGCAAACTCTACACTAGAGATGATGCAGCAGCCAGTTACTGGAAGGAAAAATTCATTGATGGTCTTCCAGCAGCATTCGCTCAAAAGCTTAGGACTCGTCTCAAAGACGAAAATGGAGGAACAATTCCATACTCCCAATATACGTTTGGACAGTTGGCAACTGAAGTAATTACAGAAGGAATGTATCTCTGTAACGACTTGAAACTCAAACGCCATCTCGACAATCAAAAGCTTAATGGCAAGCATACCTTGGGAGATTTCTGTGAGCAAATGGGCTTTCAGCCATACACAGAAAAAAGAAAGAAGTCATACCACCAATCTAATAGAAAGGAGTATGACAAGAAACGACCCCCGTTTCATAAGAAGAGGTATGAGAAAAGAAAGAGGTTTATAAAGAAGCCTGATAAAGCTTCAACCTCACCCAGAAAAGAGAGTCATAACAAGGCTCCAGTTTGTTGGAAGTGCGGAAAAATTGGGCACTACCAAAACAAATGTATGGTGAAGAAGCGTATTCACGCGCTTGATCTCGATGAAGGTCTCAAAAGATCTTTGTGTCATATCTTCCTTATTCTATCAGACGATGAAGGAGAAGATCTGGAAGTGAACCTTATAGGATCATACACTTCAACAGACGAAAGTGATTCAGAATCAGACTCAAAGTCTGAATCAGATGATGAAGAATCTAGTCATCCAAAAGAAAAGAAATGTTCTTGCAATGGTGGATGCGAGGATTGCTTCGCTAATAACATCAACGCTTTGGGCTTAAATGTTCTCTCAGCCCAAGATGATCTTATCCTCGATTTGATAAATCAGATCCAAGATCCAGTTAGTAAAGCTCAAATGCTCTCAAAATACATTGAGGTCTCAAAGACTCAAGGATTAAATCAGCCTCAAAAGGTTGAGCCAGAAATTCAGCAACCTGATTTCTATTCTTTCAAGGCAGTTTTAGAAAGAGTTCAAAACTCTCCAAAAACAGCAACGAAGGAACCAACAATTGGTGAACTTCGTCATGAGGTCCGAGAAATAAAAAATGAATTGCTTTGCCTCAAAGGCTTATTTCAGGCAGAAGTTATTCTGTTACAAGAAAGGGTTACTGATCTTGAAGCAGAAGCAAACATTTCTACTTGGAAACAACCAGAAGATCAATATCTTCCAGAACGACCTGATTTTCTCAAAACTCCAGATTGTCCAGAAACGTCTGCCCAAGGAGAAATCAGAGAACATGCTTTGGTCATCAATGAGCCAAGCAGTGAAGAAAAGGCGCTCAAAGCACCTGAATTGGCCTTACTTAATTGGGTCAATGTCATTGAAAGAGTCACTACGTTCAAGTGGTACTCTGAACTAACTCTCATAATCAAAGGAGAGCACAAAGTCAAAACAATAGTCTTAATAGACTCAGGAGCAGACCTGAACTGCATACGAGAAGGCTTAATTCCAGCCAAATACCTTGAGAAAACAAGTCAAGGACTATCTCAAGCAGATAGTACTCCCTTGAGAATTCAGTACAAAGTTTCCGATGCAGCTATATGTCAAGGAAACACTTGTTTCAAACTCCCATTTCTCATGGTTCCAGGGTTATCCCATCCTGTTATCCTTGGAAACCCATTTCTTCATTCTTTGTTTCCCATTCATAAGATCGATGAGTCTGGAATTGAAGCAGATATTCAAGGAATACCTTTTAAACTCCCTTTCATGTCCGAGCCAAATGAAAGATTCCTTGATACACTTTCAGAGGTTATCACCTCAAAAGAAAACTTTTTACTTTCTCTCAAAGAGGAAATCATTTTTCGACAAGTGAAAGAAGGACTGAATAGTTCTAAAATGATTGAAAAACTTCCCTCCCTTGATGCTTTTATCAAAAAAGAAATTTGTGCAGAAGCACCAAATGCTTTTTGGGGGAGGAAGAGGCATGTGGTTGAATTACCATATGAGCCGAATTTTGATGAAAGATCAATCCCTACAAAGGCCCGACCAATTGCTATGGGTCCTAGATTTCTTGAATTATGCAAGAAGGAGATTGCTGAACTACAGCAGAAAGGTCTCATTAGACCTAGCTACAACCCATGGAGTTGTCCAGCGTTCTATGTGGAAAATGCAGCAGAATTAGAAAGAGGTGCTCCTAGGCTTGTTATCAATTATAAGCCATTGAACAAGGCTTTAAGATGGATTAGGTATCCATTACCTAATAAAAGAGATCTACTCAATAGATTGCTTAAAGCAAATCTATTTTCAAAATTTGATATGAAATCTGGATATTGGCAGATTCAGATTAAAGAAGAAGAAAGGTACAAAACAGCTTTCACAGTACCTTTTGGGCATTTTGAATGGAAAGTAATGCCATTTGGGCTAAAGAACGCCCCTTCAGAATTTCAGAGAATAATGAATGAGATATTCAACCCATATTCAGAATTCATTATTGTCTATATTGACGATGTGCTGGTCTATTCCCAAAGTATTGATCAGCATATTAAACACTTAAAAGTGTTTACTCAGGCAACTAAGCAAGCAGGATTAGCGGTCTCAGCAAAGAAGGTTAAAACCTTTCAAACAGAGATCAGATTTCTTGGTCACAACATTACTCAGGGATCAATTATCCCTATTTACAGAGCAATTGAGTTTGCAGATAAGTTCCCAGATGAACTCAAAGAAAAAACACAATTGCAAAGGTTTCTTGGAAGTCTTAATTATGTTGCAGACTTCTATCCCAGTCTAGCCCAAGATTGCAAGTTATTATATGCAAGGCTAAAGAAAAATCCTCAACCATGGACATTAGAACATACTAAGGCGGTCCAAGGCATTAAAAAGAAAGTCAAAGTTCTGCCTTGTCTGGTTCTTTCTGATCCAGAAGCTTTTAAAATAGTTGAGACAGATGCGTCTGATCTTGGCTATGGTGGAATCCTTAAACAAAGGATTCAAGAAAAAGAAAAGCTGGTTCGCTTCACTTCAGGCCTATGGAAACCAGCTCAGCAAAACTACTCGACCATTAAAAAAGAAATACTTGCTATGGTCCTTTGCATTTCAAAATTTGAAAGTGATTTATTAAATCAAAAGTTTTTGTTAAGAATCGATTGCAAATCTGCAAAATATGTCTTAATTAAAGATGTGAAAAACCTTGCTTCAAAGCAAATTTTTGCTAGATGGCAAGGACTTTTATCTGCTTTCGATTTTGATATTGAGTTTATTAAAGGAGAAACTAACTCTCTTCCTGATTTCTTAACCAGAGAATTTCTCCAGAACTCTAATGGCGGACAGATCCCCCAATCCTAAAAGGATCCGGGATATTCCCTCATCTTCTCAAAAGAAAGATGAAGTTGACGACTCTCTCTCACAAGATGCTTATGCGAGAGCTGACCCTCAAAGTCAGGGTAAACATCCTTTTATCATCACCGGGCATCATCCATTATACATTGCTGAAGAAAGCAATATCAGAATGGCCCCAAATCAGATTGCAAAGATTGTTTTGAAAGATGACATTCTTCCTCAACATGGTCAAAAGAATGTTTATTTTTATCAACAGATTCTCATAGAAACAGGATCAGTAACGTTCAACCCAACTTGGAGAACGAAATCTACTGAAGAAGTAGCATACTGCACGATCTCAATTAGATCGATACTAAATCCAGCAGACTGGGGTGACGATCTCTTCACAGAGAAAAGGTTAAAGTATTACGCTTTTCATCCTAAGGTTTATAATTATTTTGATTATGTGTCTGCTTGGGAACTTGCTCTTCTTTACGAAAACAAGCAAAGAAAACACACATGCTTCATCCAGTTTCGGCTTGAGGACCCTGATCAGATTTTCTCTCAATGGTTTTTAAACTGGTACAAAACCTGGGGTCTCTTCCCCTCCAGTATTCCGATGTTCATTCGTAAACATTACGAAGATTTCATTCAGTCATTCCCTACTGAAGTTAAAGAAGGAATCATTGGCCTTCTTAATTTTGTTCTAATTGAACAAATTCCCTGGATTGTTAAATGGGATTATGTTCTAGATACAATTCCAGAGGTTTGTTTGGATGGGCTCAAAGCCTCTCATGTCTGGCTCTGCAGACGGATTATGATCAAATGGTGGAGTAAGTTTCACTTTGAAGGAAAAACTGTTCGTAAGAAAGGGATTACACCACCACCTGATTCACCTAATTATCCACCTTCAGATCTCAAAGATCTTTTTAAGGACCTACTGTCCTCTACGCCTAAAAAGGCGCTTCGAGATTCGCTCACAGCCGCTCTTAAAGAAATAAAAAAGGGGAAAGCTGCTGATGATCTGTATCAAGATGCACAAGACCCCTATGACGAAACAGATGACACAGACGGCGATGCCTACATGCAAGACTTTATGTCTCATTTGGGGTAGGTAGAGAGTGTCGGCAAGATAAAAAGATAAAAGAGACTTAAAGTCTCACGTGAAAAAAGCAGACAACAAGACTTAAAGTAGTCTTTATGAAAAAGAAAAGGACTTAAAGCCTTTTGTCATCTACCAAAAGCAGAACCAAAAGGAATCATTATACTCCCGTGGCCAAAAGAAACACGGAATGGCTCAAAAGTCTTTACCAGCTGGTCCCGCAAGTTGAAAAATGTGCAACTTTTCTAAAAGCTGAATTTTATCTTTTGTCTTTTTCTTTTGTTGCAAGTGTGCTAGGTATCCATTGTACCGCCTCCTTCTCCTATAAAAGGAAGGCCTTAGTTTTTGTTTCAGTATTCGAAAATCAATTCCCAGAAAAGCTTTCGTGTAATATAGAAGCTTGTTTCTCTTTCCGCAGTTTTCTTACATTTTGTAAGTTTCTTTTCTATCAATATATGTCGAAATATTTTAAAATCATTTCCTGGCGCACTCTGTATCAGCTTTAAATTAATTTGCAATTACTTTGCTTATTATCCCCAAGCAAAGTAATTGCAAATTAATTTAAAGCTGATACAGAGTGCGCCAGGAAATGATTTTAAAATATTTCGACATATATTGATAGAAAAGAAACTTACAAAATGTAAGAAAACTGCGGAAAGAGAAACAAGCTTCTATATTACACGAAAGCTTTTCTGGGAATTGATTTTCGAATACTGAAACAAAAACTAAGGCCTTCCTTTTATAGGAGAAGGAGGCGGTACAATGGATACCTAGCACACTTGCAACAAAAGTAAAGGACAAAAGCTATAATTCAGCTTTAGGAAAAGTTGCACAATTTTCAACTTGCGGGACCAGCTGGTAAAGACTTTTGACCCATTCCGTGTTTCTTTTGGCCACGGGAGTATAATGATTCCTTTTGGTTCTGCTTTTGGTAGATGACAAAAGGCTTTAAGTCCTTTTCTTTTTCATAAAGACTACTTTAAGTCTTGTTGTCTGCTTTTTTCACGGGTGGCTTTAAGTCTCTTTTATCTTTTTATCTTGCCGACACTCTCTACCTACCCCAAATGAGACATAAAGTCTTGCATGTAGGCATCGCCGTCTGTGTCATCTGTTTCGTCATAGGGGTCTTGTGCATCTTGATACAGATCATCAGCAGCTTTCCCCTTTTTTATTTCTTTAAGAGCGGCTGTGAGCGAATCTCGAAGCGCCTTTTTAGGCGTAGAGGACAGTAGGTCCTTGAAAAGATCTTTGAGATCTGAAGGTGGAGAATTAGGTGAATCAGGTGGTGGTGTAATCCCTTTCTTACGAACAGTTTTTCCTTCAAAGTGAAACTTACTCCACCATTTGATCATAATTCGTCTGCAGAGCCAGACATGAGAGGCTTTGAGCCCATCCATACAAACCTCTGGAATTGTATCTAGAACATAATCCCATTTAACAATCCAGGGAATTTGTTCAATTAGGACAAAATTAAGAAGGCCAATGATTCCTTCTTTAACTTCAGTAGGGAATGACTGAATGAAATCTTCGTAATGTTTACGAATGAACATCGGAATACTGGAGGGGAAGAGACCCCAGGTTTTGTACCAGTTTAAAAACCATTGAGGAAAAGTCTGATCAGGGTCCTCAAGGCGAAACTGAATGAACCATGTGTGTTTTCTTTGCTTGTTTTCGTAAAGAAGAGCAAGTTCCCAAGCAGACACATAATCAAAATAATTATAAACCTTAGGATGAAAAGCGTAATACTTTAACCTTTTCTCTGTGAAGAGATCGTCACCCCAGTCTGCTGGATTTAGTATCGATCTAATTGAGATCGTGCAGTATGCTACTTCTTCAGTAGATTTCGTTCTCCAAGTTGGGTTGAACGTTACTGATCCTGTTTCTATGAGAATCTGTTGATAAAAATAAACATTCTTTTGACCATGTTGAGGAAGAATGTCATCTTTCAAAACAATCTTTGCAATCTGATTTGGGGCCATTCTGATATTGCTTTCTTCAGCAATGTATAATGGATGATGCCCGGTGATGATAAAAGGATGTTTACCCTGACTTTGAGGGTCAGCTCTCGCATAAGCATCTTGTGAGAGAGAGTCGTCAACTTCATCTTTCTTTTGAGAAGATGAGGGAATATCCCGGATCCTTTTAGGATTGGGGGATCTGTCCGCCATTAGAGTTCTGGAGAAATTCTCTGGTTAAGAAATCAGGAAGAGAGTTAGTTTCTCCTTTAATAAACTCAATATCAAAATCGAAAGCAGATAAAAGTCCTTGCCATCTAGCAAAAATCTGCTTTGAAGCAAGGTTTTTCACATCTTTAATTAAGACATCTTTTGCAGATTTGCAATCGATTCTTAACAAAAACTTTTGATTTAATAAATCACTTTCAAATTTTGAAATGCAAAGGACCATAGCAAGTATTTCTTTTTTAATGGTCGAGTAGTTTTGCTGAGCTGGTTTCCATAGGCCTGAAGTGAAGCGAACCAGCTTTTCTTTTTCTTGAATCCTTTGTTTAAGGATTCCACCATAGCCAAGATCAGACGCATCTGTCTCAACTATTTTAAAAGCTTCTGGATCAGAAAGAACCAGACAAGGCAGAACTTTGACTTTCTTTTTAATGCCTTGGACCGCCTTAGTATGTTCTAATGTCCATGGTTGAGGATTTTTCTTTAGCCTTGCATATAATAACTTGCAATCTTGGGCTAGACTGGGATAGAAGTCTGCAACATAATTAAGACTTCCAAGAAACCTTTGCAATTGTGTTTTTTCTTTGAGTTCATCTGGGAACTTATCTGCAAACTCAATTGCTCTGTAAATAGGGATAATTGATCCCTGAGTAATGTTGTGACCAAGAAATCTGATCTCTGTTTGAAAGGTTTTAACCTTCTTTGCTCAGCCTGCTAATCCTGCTTCCTTAGTTGCCTGAGCAAACACTTTTAAGTGTTTAATATGCTGATCAATACTTTGGGAATAGACCAGCACATCATCAATATAGACAATAATGAATTCTGAATATGGGTTGAATATCTCATTCATTATTCTCTGAAATTCTGAAGGGGCGTTCTTTAGCCCAAATGGCATTACTTTCCATTCAAAATGCCCAAAAGGTACTGTGAAAGCTGTTTTGTACCTTTCTTCTTCTTTAATCTGAATCTGCCAATATCCAGATTTCATATCAAATTTTGAAAATAGATTTGCTTTAAGCAATCTATTGAGTAGATCTCTTTTATTAGGTAATGGATACCTAATCCATCTTAAAGCCTTGTTCAATGGCTTATAATTGATAACAAGCCTAGGAGCACCTCTTTCTAATTCTGCTGCATTTTCCACATAGAACGCTGGACAACTCCATGGGCTGCAGCTAGGTCTAATGAGACCTTTCTGCTGTAGTTCAGCAATCTCCTTCTTGCATAATTCAAGAAATCTAGGACCCATAGCAATTGGTCGGGCCTTTGTAGGGATTGATCTTTCATCAAAATTCGGCTCATATGGTAATTCAACCACATGCCTCTTCCTCCCCCAAAAAGCATTTGGTGCTTCTGCACAAATTTCTTTTTTGATAAAAGCATCAAGGGAGCGAATTTTTTCAATCATTTTAGGAGTATTGAGTCCTTCTTTCATTTGTCGAAAAATGATTTCCTCTTTGAGAGAAAGTAAAAAGTTTTCTTTTGAGGTGATAACCTCTGAAAGTGTATCAAGGAATCTTTCATTTGGCTCGGACATGAAAGGGAGTTTAAAAGGTATTCCTTGAATATCTGCTTCAATTCCAGACTCATCGATCTTATGAATGGGAAACAAAGAATGAAGAAATGGGTTTCCAAGGATAACAGGATGGGATAACCCTGGAACCATGAGAAATGGGAGTTTGAAACAAGTGTTTCCTTGACATATAGCTGCATCGGAAACTTTGTACTGAATTCTCAAGGGAGTACTATCTGCTTGAGATAGTCCTTGACTTGTTTTCTCAAGGTATTTGGCTGGAATTAAGCCTTCTCGTATGCAGTTCAGGTCTGCTCCTGAGTCTATTAAGACTATTGTTTTGACTTTGTGCTCTCCTTTGATTATGAGAGTTAGTTCAGAGTACCACTTGAACGTAGTGACTCTTTCAATGACATTGACCCAATTAAGTAAGGCCAATTCAGGTGCTTTGAGCGCCTTTTCTTCACTGCTTGGCTCATTGATGACCAAAGCATGTTCTCTGATTTCTCCTTGGGCAGACGTTTCTGGACAATCTGGAGTTTTGAGAAAATCAGGTCGTTCTGGAAGATATTGATCTTCTGGTTGTTTCCAAGTAGAAATGTTTGCTTCTGCTTCAAGATCAGTAACCCTTTCTTGTAACAGAATAACTTCTGCCTGAACTACGCCTTTGAGGCAAAGCAATTCATTTTTTATTTCTCGCACCTCATGACGAAGTCCACCAATTGTTGGTTCCTTCGTTGCTGTTTTTGGAGAGTTTTGAACTCTTTCTAAAACTGCCTTGAAAGAATAGAAATCAGGTTGCTGAATCTCTGGCTCAACCTTTTGAGGCTGATTTAATCCTTGAGTCTTTGAGACCTCAATGTATTTTGAGAGCATTTGAGCTTTACTAACTGGATCTTGGATCTGATTTATCAAATCGAGGATAAGATCATCTTGGGCTGAGAGAACATTTAAGCCCAAAGCGTTGATGTTATTAGCGAAGCAATCCTCGCATCCACCATTGCAAGAACATTTCTTTTCTTTTGGATGACTAGATTCTTCATCATCTGATTCAGACTTTGAGTCTGATTCTGAATCACTTTCGTCTGTTGAAGTGTATGATCCTATAAGGTTCACTTCCAGATCTTCTCCTTCATCGTCTGATGGAATAAGGAAGATATGACACAAAGATCTTTTGAGACCTTCATCGAGATCAAGCGCGTGAATACGCTTCTTCACCATACATTTGTTTTGGTAGTGCCCAATTTTTCCGCACTTCCAACAAACTGGAGCCTTGTTATGACTCTCTTTTCTGGGTGAGGTTGAAGCTTTATCAGGCTTCTTTATAAACCTCTTTCTTTTCTCATACCTCTTCTTATGAAACGGGGGTCGTTTCTTGTCATACTCCTTTCTATTAGATTGGTGGTATGACTTCTTTCTTTTTTCTGTGTATGGCTGAAAGCCCATTTGCTCACAGAAATCTCCCAAGGTATGCTTGCCATTAAGCTTTTGATTGTCGAGATGGCGTTTGAGTTTCAAGTCGTTACAGAGATACATTCCTTCTGTAATTACTTCAGTTGCCAACTGTCCAAACGTATATTGGGAGTATGGAATTGTTCCTCCATTTTCGTCTTTGAGACGAGTCCTAAGCTTTTGAGCGAATGCTGCTGGAAGACCATCAATGAATTTTTCCTTCCAGTAACTGGCTGCTGCATCATCTCTAGTGTAGAGTTTGCTAAGGAAAACATCCTTGTACCACTTGAAATCAGCTAGAGATCTGCATCTTAGATTGGAGAGCTGTTCTCCAGTCTTTTCTTTCAGCTTATCCGTAGATCCAACAAAAGTTGTTGTAATCGTATAAATTAAGGTGTTGACAGCATCTGCTTTGAGCCCTGTCTGCATTCCACCTTCATATACAGGTGTTGTGGAGGCGTAGATCTGCTCTCTTGCAGTTGGACTTAGGTAATTGTCCCACCAACCCTGTAGTTGACCGGTAAATCCAGAAACAATTGCCCTAGCAATGTTCTGATCGTCTCTTCCTCGGAGTCTGAATGCCTGAGCGAACATGAACATTTGTTTGACAACATTCACGACCATGTGTTCTGAATAGCCGTCAATATTCCATTCGGCTATATTATCTCCTGAAAAGATAGAATTTCCTTTATAGTCTTCATGAAGGAGATCTGGTGGTGAGGGCCTTGGGTAATAAGGCTCTTTTGTTTGTCTCCATGTGACAGCATTTTGAGTCATCACATTGAGTGTAGAGGTACTGTCCTCTGCTATTGCTTTGCCCTGATCTTTGATCTTTATTCCTCCGACAAGACTAGTCAGCTGATCAACAATTTCCTGCTTGACTGGATCTTTCAGAGTGAATTTTTTCAATGATATTGATGGCGGTGGCTGGATCATAGGTGGAGATGGCTTCTCTTCTTTTATCTCCTTTACCTCTTCTTCTTGATTACCTTTTATAGTAATCGCTGCCACAGCTGCAACCACTTGATCAACTTGTCTTCCAATCGCCTGTAGATAGAGATTGGTGTAGTTGCTTTGTTCTATCAAAGGGCCAATAGCTATATCCTTTGAGGATGACGCTTGATCCTTTGAGGATCCTTCTTCTTTGCTACTATTAAATGGAGTAGCGATTGCTTCTTTAGAACCTCGTTGAATTACAACGGTGCAATCTGGAGGATACTTGGCTTTAACAATATCGCCTTTATAGGTTTTGTATCCTTGAACAGTTGAACTGAGAACATTTAAAAACGATTGGTCTTGGAAATTAGGCCAATTGAATTTTTTTGTTTTAAAAACCATTTCAAGCCATTTGAAGAAATCAGCTTTGTTTCTGGTTTTTTCCAACCATTCTTCAAATCGATCTGCATAGAAACTTTGAGTTTCTTTACTTAGCCTAGTAGTATACCAAGCTCTGTGATAATGATATCTTTCATCGAAAAACTTTGACTCTTTGAGAGTGTTGGGTTTAGATATAACCCCAATTGAATAATTGTACCCCATATCTGAGAAGGTCGGCGAGGTAGCCTTTTTGCTGCCTTCTGCTGATTCAGGGACTTCAACCTTGTATTGAGGTTGGGTGACTCCTTCACTAGATCTTTTAAGATCTGTGACTTCGTAAGCTGGCTGTTCCTTTTGAGGAACTGAAGAAGTAGACGTTCTTCGGGAGGAGTCTTCGAATTCTATTTTTACCTTCCTTCTCTCTGAGAATTTGATAACGGCATCACCATCTTCGTATTGAATGATATTCTCGATGGTCCTGGGTTCTTCTCTGAAAGGAGGTGTAATAGCCTCAAGCTTCCATCGTTCTGGTAGAGTAACTTGACTCCACTGTATTGTTTTTGGAACGTTTATGGTTGCTTTTCTGAGGTTTGTGGTGAGAAGAGTGGTCTCACCTCTTCTTGCCTGAATCTGTTTAGTTCTCGGGAAAACAGTATTCATGGCTTTGTAGCAGACTCTGTAAATAAGAGCTACTTGTTCTCTACCCTCTTTTGTATGGTAACCACTGGTTTGAACAGTAAGGGAGAGAGTATCTAGGATGTGTGGATCTGTGAGAGAGACCGTAAAATTTGGAAAACATGTAAAATGTATAGGTCCGTCACAGAGTGTAGATTCAACCACACCTAATAGGGAATCATCTAAAATGAGATGACTGGCGTCCCTAAGCATAATTAAGGCTGATACGTTTAAGCCTAATCTGGTTAATGGTTTGATAGCAACTTGAACAAAACCAAAATGTAAATATTTGTATTTTTGTTTATGAACTTCTATGAGATGTTCAGAGAGTAATTGAAACGATTGATGTCCTTCTTTGAGAGGGACTGTTTCTTCAACAGTTTTAATAACATAATCGGATGCAAAAGTAAAACTTCCTTGTTGAAAAATAGTTGAAGGGTGCATATCAGGTAGTTTCCAAGCTAGCATCTGATTTTCAATATTTTCAAAAACTTGAATTTCTTTGTTCTTAGCTCCTGAACTGGAGGCTTCAGAACCAGACCTAGACGTAGACAAACTCCTTCTTAGGCGATCCATAATATCTTGTAAGTTATCGCTGACAAAGACTGATTATTGCCCTCAAAGCCTTCACACGGCACAACGGGTCTTATAACTCTGCCGACTGCGTAACTTCACAGTATTAAGGAAGCTAAGAAAACAGTAGGTATAAATCTAAAATATGGCTCTGATACCAAAAGGTATCAGGGGATAATAAGCAAAGTAATTGCAAATTAATTTAAAGCTGATACAGAGTGCGCCAGGAAATGATTTTAAAATATTTCGACATATATTGATAGAAAAGAAACTTACAAAATGTAAGAAAACTGCGGAAAGAGAAACAAGCTTCTATATTACACGAAAGCTTTTCTGGGAATTGATTTTCGAATACTGAAACAAAAACTAAGGCCTTCCTTTTATAGGAGAAGGAGGCGGTACAATGGATACCTAGCACACTTGCAACAAAAGTAAAAGACAAAAGCTATAATTCAGCTTTAGGAAAAGTTGCACAATTTTCAACATGCGGGACCAGCTGGTAAAGACTTTTGAGCCATTTCGTGTTTCTTTTGGCCACGGGAGTATAATGATTCCTTTTGGTTCTGCTTTTGGTAGATGACAAAAGGCTTTAAGTCCTTTTCTTTTTCATAAAGACTACTTTAAGTCTTGTTGTCTGCTTTTTTCACGTGAGACTTTAAGTCTCTTTTATCTTTTTATCTAATATTTGATCTAACGTTGCCTGCAGCAGCTGTGAAATTTTTATCCTTAGAAACTTGTGACGGCAACGAAGTGACAGACATTCTTTGAAGTTGTTTTTCATAAATTTGAGAGCTTGGCACTTCCACATTTACCTCACTCGAAGTGTTGACAGGTAGAAAATTGTTTGGGAAGTTTGTTTGTTTGTGATAAACACCCGTTCCTAAGAAGTGATGATGATCAACCACCTTTGGCCTAGAAATTTTTTCCTGAGGACGAACATACGATTGATCAGAATGATCTTCGTCAATAACATTGAAAGCATTAAATCTATTGGCGGTAACCCTATTCTCTTTTCGGGATGCACCACGTCTCCTTCTGGGTTTCTTACCAACATCAGTCCATTCTTGATTAGCGCCAGTGGTGGTTTCGTTAACTTTCGTCTCAATAGAATTAGGACAAGTAGATGTGTCATGTCCAACAACACCCGTTCCTTAGCTTATGTTGCTGCCACGTTGCCACCTATAGGCCCTCACAATGCCCTTCCGTGTTCTCTTCAGTCTTCTCTTCCTCCTGTCATGTCTTCTACCATAGCCTCTTGGACTGATCCGTCCCTTCCCTTTATCCCTTCTACATCTCCCATTCATCCCCCAATCTTTGACCCAAACTTCCCTCCTTTAGGCGTTCATAACAAACTGGTCAACACTTCTTCTATTTCTGCTCAAAATGCTAAGGTGGAGAATCCTACTTTTAAAAATGCTGTTGGTTCCAAAGTCACCTCCAACTGGAAGAATGTCTTTGTTAGCAACCTCAAAAAGAACCTCAAACTTGACTTCATGGAATGCGAGGTATGCGAGGAAGTCGGTATGAAAGTTGCTTCTCCCCCCCATTGATGTCTATGAGGAGAACGACAATTACTGGAACAGTTGTCTCATTGGGCAGTTTATTGATAGGCCACCTCCTTTCTTCCTTAATGAAAAATTTTTGGTCACACAATGGAAACTCTATGGCAAAGTTGATGTTAAGCGGACTGAAAATAATTTGTTTGCCTTTCGCTTCGAGAACGAAAATGTTATTGATACCATTCTTCAAGAGTTATGGCATGTCAATCATCGTTCACTTCTCCTTAGAAGATGGGCCCCTGATTTACAACTTAATCTCACTTGTGAAAGAGTTCCTATTTGGTTAAAATTCAAGAATGTCCCGCTTGATCTCTGGTCACGTAGAGGGCTGAGTTTTGTTAGTAGCACCATTGGATATCCTCTGCAAATGGATGATAAAACTAAAGCTAGAGATCATCTTGGTTATGCTAGAGTGTGCGTGGAAATGGATATCAGTAAAGATTTACTGGACCACACTTGGGCCAAAGACAGGTATGGTCAACGTGTGAAAATAGACATTGAGTATAATTGGAAGCCATCAAGATGTACTCACTGTAATGTTGTTGGCCATAATAACAACAATTGCCCCTTGCAAGTTGCTAAAGAACGTGTGGCTGATGAACAGAAAAAATAACAATGTAAGTATGATGATTGGAATTCTGTCACCAGGAAGGGTACTCAGTTCGCCCCTAGGCGCTTCCTTGCCAAGGAAGCTGGTTCTATTACTCAAGTCAATAATGATCCTGCGAAAGAAAATGCTGCCCTAATTGATCCGAAAACTGTTCAGATCCTGAATGTTAACAATAACTTTGCGGTTGTCCCCCCTGTTAAGCCTGTGGCCCAATCCCAAAAAGGCCTTCTCCCTACTCCCACATCAATTGCTTCCTTAGCCAACCCCTCTACCGAGACTCCCTCCTAAACCTTCCTCCCCATCCAGAAATAACATGAACAAGTTCAATTCTCTACAAAATTTGGATGGTGATTTGGTCAATGTAGACTTACCGAGTGATCTCTCTTTAGCGGTTGAATCTCTGGTGGATGGTAAGGTTCCTATTCCCCTACAGGATCCCCTCCGGGAATACTTGCTGTCCCTCCCTGTCCCCTATGATTTTTTGCTCTTGGAATATTAGGGTTTTTAATAATCCCTACAAACAGAAGGAAGCTTTACGTTTTGTAAATAAGCATTCTATTGATGTCTTTTGCATTCTTGAGACTAAAGTTAATAGTTTTAGAGCTGATTCTATTGAATGTTTTAACAACTTTGGTTTTTTACACAATTATGAGTCTTGTTCTTCTGGTTGTATTTGGATTTTTTGGAATTTAGCAAGGGCTCAGATCACTAAGCTTGACTCCATGGATCAAGTCGTTCACTGCCAGGTTAACTCTCTCTTTGATAATTCGTCTCTCTTTGTTACTTTTGTCTATGGTAGAAATACTGTTTCTGAGAGAAAAAGTCTTTGGTCTAAAATCTCTCATTGGAACACTCATTCTTTCCCTTGGTGTGTTTTAGGTGATTTTAATGAGATTCTTGAAGTTGAAGACAGAACTGATAATTGCACTCATTCTTCTTCTCCTGTTGATTTCAATATTTGTCTTTCCTCTGCTTCTCTTTACGATCACCCTAGTATAGGCTCTGATTTCACTTGGAGCAACAAAAGCCCTAGTGAGAACTTTAAAACCTCCAAAATTGATCGGGTCCTTGTTAATCAGCTTTGGTTCACCTCGTTTGAGCACTCTACCCTCCATATCGAGAGCCCCGGTCCCTCTGACCATGCCTCTCTGGTCCTCTACACCTCCATTCCTATTATCCCTAAGCCCAAGTAATGCGAACTAGCCATCCACATTCATCGCACTATTTGAATGAATTTTCCAGCAAAGATTCAAGTCAAGATTCTATTTTCAAGATTCAAGAACTTCAAGATTCTTCAAAAAGTTTCAAGAAGATTTGAAGATTTGGTCAAGATTTGAATTCTTTGTAATATCATAGTTTTAGTTTAAGTTTAATTTGCATTCTAGTTTATTTCCTAGGGTCCACTATGGACGAATTTAGGTGTTCACACTAGGAAAGAGACTTTCTTGGGCTGCAAGATTAGGTGTTCACACTAGAAAGGAGCTTTTCTTGGGCTGCAAGTTTGCTTCCTTTTTAGTTACTATTCACGTCACTATTCACGTGAATAGTTAATAGGAGTCTTTTCTTGGTCTCCAAGTTTGTTTCCTTTGACCTAGTTACTATTCACGTTTTTCCTACTTGGGCTAGGGTTTAGGAGTCCTTTTCCAAGCAGGATACTTATTTGTTATTGCCTATATAAGGCACTTTTTGTGATAATAAAGGGAGACAATTCTGAAATTAAATTGTGAGATTATTCTCCTTGAGTTCTCCAAGAGACTCTTTCGAACTTATCAAGGGATTCCTTGTGGCGTTCAACCTTGACTTATCAAGCGGATTTCCATCCCCGTTTGTGGCGTGTTCACCATACCAAGGTTCTTGCTTTTCTAAGCAACGGGTCGCGGTTTCCATCATATTCACTATACCAAGGTTCTTGTCTTGCTAGGCAAAGGGTCGCGGTTCCATCCATTCTTGAAAGATCTTGGGTTTGTTTTACCAATCTTGGTGTTGGGTCTTGGCACATGTTGACCAGGTTCATATCAGTTGGTATCAGAGCTTAGGTTTATCAGGTTTGCCTATCTTTTTTCTTGTTTTCTTGGTCAATTCGTGTGTCTAGGTTTAGGTATTTAAATTCCTTTATTTGTTCTTGATTGAGTCTTGTTTCAATTCCTTTTCTTGATTCCTTGTTCTTCCTAGTTTTTCAATTCTGTGTCTTTCTAGTTTTCAATTCCTTTTCTTGCTAGGATTTTTTTTCAATTCCGTTTCTTGTTTTCAGTTGGCCAAATCCTAGAATCTTGAATTAGGGTTTCTTGTGCTTCTAAACTTGAGTTCTTGTTATTTTCTCATTGGTTTCGTTTCTGAAAAATTAAGAGAAGAAAAGAAGAAAGAAAAAAAAAGTCAAGAAAATACAGAAAAACAGAAAAAAAAATAGAGGCAGAAATTTATTTTCATTGAATTAGCCCTCAAGACCAAACTTTTCTAAAGGAAAACGGTGTTCTGCCAAGAACCCATAGTGACTATGGGCACCACCCTCTTAGGGCCAAATTCCATCGTTTAGTATGAGTTCTGGGCATTTTTGTGATTTCTATTAGATTTTTCTCAACTTTACTTATTTTTCTAGGTTTCCTTCTTCGAGTTTTGGTCAATTTTATTTCTCTAACCTTGTTGACCAGAGTCTTAGAGGTCTAAAAAAAAAAAATCATCAAATTTTGAAAAAAAAAAAGTAATACGCTGCTTTAGTGCCTATCTTGGTACTCTTGATTAGTTCTAGGGAACTTGAAGGAGAATACGAGTGGTAAAAGGCAGTGTGTGTGAGATTATTAGAGGGTAAAAGCCAAGTGAGTTAAGTGAAACACGTGAGGGAGTGAAATTCAATCATGGCTCATAATCAAGAGGATGACATCAATGTAGAAGGTCAACAACCTGTAGTCCCTAATTTGCAGATGCAAGCATTGATGGGGGAGATGAGACAGTTGATGAGGGCTGAATTAGAACAAATACATGTGAGGTTGGATAGAGTAGAAGATAGAGCACAACGAAGGCAGCCACAAGTTGTTCAAAACGCACCAAGGAGAAACATGGAGCCAAGAAGGGAAGTTGAAGATGTTGATGAGGAGCTTGATAGGATGTCTATGGGCAGCGATGAAAGACATAGCCGAGATAGAGAAGCTAGGGATCGTGTTGATAACAATTTGGGAAGCATCAAGATGAAGATTCCTGCTTTTCAAGGAAGGAGTGATCCCGATGCATATCTTGAGTGGGAGAAGAAGATGGAGCTGGTTTTTTATTCTCATAACTATGCTGAACTGAAAAAGGTAAAACTTGCTGTAATTGGATTTACTGATTATGCTATTGTTTGGTGGGATCAGTTGTGCATCAATAGGAGGCGGAATGGAGATCGTCCTATTGCAACTTGGGATGAGATGAAGAGAGTGATGAGGCGACGATTTGTACCAAGTCATTACTATCGAGATTTATACCTCAAGCTGCAAGGTCTTCATCAAGGTAATAAGAGTGTTGATGAGTATTACAACCAGATGGAGATGGCTATGATTAGAGCCAATGTAGAGGAAGATCGGAAGGTGACAATGGCTAGATTTTTGAATGGGTTGAATCGAGAGATTGCTAACACCATCGAGTTGTATCATTATGTGGAATTAAAGGATTTGGTGCATATGGCAATTAATGTGGAGAATCGACTCAAGAGGGGTGGTACACAACCAAGACAAGCACCACAATACCTGAGTGCATCACCTTTACCTTGGAGGACAAGTTACCCAAAGGATAAAGAAAATCCGTCTACTTCCAAGGCCAAGCCCGAGCTCAAACTATCCACTATTGCCATGACCTCTCAAGGTAATACAGCCTCTACTATGACTCGATCTAGTGAGATTCAATGTTTTAACTGTCAGGGATGAGGACACATAGCAAGCCAATGCCCAAACAAGAGAGCAATGGTAGTCTTGGAAAATGGTGAGATTGAATCTGAAGACAAAACATATTCTAATGACGTGCCCAGACTAGAGGACACCGCAATGGGAGCAAAGGAGTTTGGGGCGAATCATGGAGAGATGCTTGGACTAGTCGCACAACGAGGCTTAAGCCTGCAAGCTAAAGAAAATGAAGAGGTAGCACAACGTGAGAACATCTTTCACACTCGTTGCCATGTGAAAGACAAGGAAGGTAGTGTTATTATTGATGGTGGTAGTTGCACTAATGTTGGTAGTTCTTCCATGGTTGAAAAGCTAGGGCTCATAACAATTAAGCATCCACGTCTATACCAGTTGCAATGGTTGAATGACTGTGGTGAGGTAAGAGTTACAAAACAGGTTGTGGTGCCGTTTCGCATTGGAAAATATGAGGATGAAGTATTGTGCGATGTGGTACCTATGCATGTTGGACATCTTCTCTTAGGAAGACCATGGCAATTTGATCGGCGTGTGCAGCATGATGGCTTCACCAACAAGTACTCATTCATGTTCAATCAGCGGACAATCACTCTAGTTCCAATGATACCAAAACAAGTTTATGAAGATCAAGTTAGGTTGCAAAAATTGAGTGATCAAAAGAACTTGAGTGAACAAAAGAATTTAAGTGATCAAAAGAATGAGAGTGAAAAGAAAGAGAGCAAGGTTGAAGCTAGAGAGGTAGTAAAAAGAGAAAAGAGCTCTTCCAAGGTGGTAAAAACAGAGGGGAAACAAAGAAATTTCTATGAAAAAGCAAGTGAGGTTAAGAGAGCTTTGATCTCAAGACGGCCGATAATTGTACTCATGTACAAAGAGGCTCTTTTAAACACTAACCAGCTTGACTTTGCATTGCCTAGTGTTGTTGTTTCTCTCTTACAGGATTTTGAGGAAGTGCTTCCCGAGGACATACCACATGGTCTACCACCAAGGCTGGTCTTTGAACCTGGAGGATTTGAGGACAAATCCTTCTCAAGAGGGGGGGAATAATGCGAACTAGCCATCCACATTCATCGCACTATTTGGATGAATTTTTCAGCAAAGATTCAAGTCAAGATTCTATTTTCAAGATTCAAGAACTTCAAGATTCTTCAAGAAGTTTCAAGAAGATTTGAAGATTTGGTCAAGATTTGAATTCTTTGTAATATCATAGTTTTAGTTTAAGTTTAATTTGCATTCTAGTTTATTTCCTAGGGTCCACTATGGACGAATTTAGGTGTTCACACTAGGAAAGAGACTTTCTTGGGCTGCAAGATTAGGTGTTCACACTAGAAAGGAGCTTTTCTTGGGCTGCAAGTTTGCTTCCTTTTTAGTTACTATTCACATCACTATTCACGTGAATAGTTAATAGGAGTCTTTTCTTGGTCTCCAAGTTTGTTTCCTTTGACCTAGTTACTATTCACGTTTTTCCTACTTGGGCTAGGGTTTAGGAGTCCTTTTCCAAGCAGGATACTTATTTGTTATTGCCTATATAAGATACTTTTTGAAATAATAAAGGGAGACAAAACTAAAACTAAATTGTGAGATTATTCTCCTTGAGTTCTCCAAGAGACTCTTTCGAACTTATCAAGGGATTCCTTGTAGCGTTCATCCTTGACTTATCAAGCGGATTTCCATCCCCGTTTGTGGCGTCTTCACCATACCAAGGTTCTTGCTTTTCTAAGCAACGGGTCGCGGTTTCCATCATATTCACTATACCAAGGTTCTTGTCTTGCTAGGCAAAGGGTCGCGGTTCCATCCATTCTTGAAAGATCTTGGGTTTGTTTTACCAATCTTGGTGTTGGGTCTTGGCACATGTTGACCAGGTTCGTATCACCAAGCCCTTTAAGTTCTTTAATGCGTGGACTTCTCATGATAAATTTCTTGATATAGTTTGGGAGGTTTGGGACTGTCCCATTATTGGTTCTCTTATGTTTAGACTTGTACAGAGACAAAAGAAGCTTAAGTTTGCCCTTAAACCAATCAAATTTCCTAGGCTAGAGAAAAACTTGCTTTGTTTCAACAGGTTATGCTTTCAGGTACTACTTCTGAAGATGTTATCATTCAGGGAAATGCTCTTGCGCTGGAAGTGGAATCCCTTTCAAATTCCTATGATTCTATACTTCTTCAGAAGTCTAGAATTCATTGGATTAAGGATGGCGATTCGAATACTGCTTTCTTCCACAAAACAATTAAGAGCCGTTTTGTCAAGAATACTATTTCTAGGCTTGTGAATAACAATGGAAATATTCTCACTAGGGATGATGAGGTTAGGAGTGAAATACTTAATTATTTTACTAACTTACTTGGATCTTCTGATGTCTATAGGGAACACTTCAGCCTGGAAGACATCCAGTCGATTGTGCAAAAATCCATCCCTTCTGAGATGGCCACTGAACTTTCATTGCCCGTTACTGCGGATGAAATCAAAGTCACTATGTTCAGCTTACTCAGCAATAAAAGCCCTGGCCCGGACAGTTTCACATCTCATTTTTACAAAAATGCCTGGTCCATCGTTGGAGGAGATGTTATTGCTGCTATTCAATCCTTTTTTTGCTCATCTTCCCTCCTTAATGAAGTCAATTCTACTTTCATTGCTTTGGTCCCTAAAGTTACTAACCCTTGCATGGTTAAAGATTTCAGGCCTATCTCTTGCTGCAATACCATTTAAATGCATTTCTAAGATCCTGGCCCGGTGTCTGCCTCTCATCATTTCGGGGAACCAATCTGCGTTTGTTGAAAAGAGGTTCATTATGGAAAATATCCTGATTGCTCAAGACATCGTCAGAGGCTATAATAGGAAGAACTCAGCTCCACGATGTACTCTTAAGGTTGATCTTATGAAGGCTTTTGATACACTTCGTTGGGATTTTGTTCTTTTAGTTTTGCAGGCCTTCGGTTTTCCCACTGTCTTCATCAATTGGATCAGCTGCTGTATCTCTTCCCCTCGATTTTCGGTCTCTATCATCAGTAGTCCTGAGGGTTACTTCCGAGGTACTAATGGTGTTAGACAAGGGGACCCTATCTCACCATATCTCTTTATCATTGCCATGGAGGTTCTCACTTGTATGCTTAACATCTTGGCTTCGAAAAGCAACTTTGGCTTCCACCCTCTCTGCTCTAAGATGAAGCTTAACCACCTTTGTTTTGTGGATGATCTCCTTCTCTTTTGTAAGGCAGACCCTATTACTATTCTTGAGTTTGTCAACACCCTTAGTACCTTTTATCGGCTCTCTGGTCTTAAGTTTAACCCTAATAAGAGTGAAGTCTTCTTCGGAGGTAGTACCCCTGTTCTCCGTCAATCCATTATTGCTTTACTGGGTTTCAAGGAAGGGAAGCTCCCTGTCCGTTATTTGGGTGTCCCTGTTATCTCTGGCATGCTTCATAGGCATGATTGTCAAAATTTGATTGATAAAATTTTGAGGAGGATTGATCATTGGACCCATAATTGGCTCACTTATGCTGGTAGGCTTCAGCTTATTAAGTCCATCCTCAACCATATGCACCTTTACTGGGCTTCTGTTCTCTTTATTCCTAAGGGCACACTTGTTGAGATTGAGCGAAAATTCGCTGCTTTCCTCTGGAGAGGCACGGGCCCTAAAGTCTCCTGGAGCAATATCTATAAACCTTTCAATAAAGGAGGACTAGGTCTTAGAAGTCTTGATGAAATCAACCGTGCTGCTTTGCTTAAACATTTTTGGAGGATGTACTCGTTGAGAGATTCCATTTGGAGTCGTTGGGTCTGGATTAACCATATCAAAGACAAATGTATCTGGACCATGAATATCCCAGCAGACACTAGTTGGACTTGGAGAAATCTCCTTCTGTTGCGTCCCGTTGTTAAAGAGCTTATTACCCATAAAATTGGTAATGGCAAGAATTCTTTTTTTTGGTGTGACAATTGGCACCCTAGCGGCATTCTTGCATCTTTCTTTGGAGTTGATGTGTTTTACCCTCCCTGGCATGCAAGAGTTTCTGATGTGATCATCAATAATGGGTTGGAACTGGCCTTTTCACCCTCCGGATATTGCAAATTTAGACCCTTCTGCCAATCTTCTCCCAGGTAGCCCTGATTGTTCTGATACATTTATTTGGAAGCTCACAATTGGTAGCTCCTTCTTTTTCATAAAGCTTGGGATCATATTAGAGAAAAAAGACCTACCAATAACTGGTCATCAATCGCTTGGTTCTCTTGTAACATCCCCCGTCACAGTTTCATTACTTGGTTGGCCTGTCTTGATCGCCTACCTACAAGATATCGGCTTTTTTGTTGGGGTACTATCTCCCATGCTCACTGCATCTTCTGCCATCAAGGACTTGAAACTAGCGATCACCTGTTTCTTTGAATGTTGCTTCACCAAAAGAATTTGGAAGGGATGTTTGCAATTTCTTTTTATTGACGCACATATGTTTTCCTTTGCTGATATTCTTATACTTCACCAATCTTTTGCAGGTTCAAGAAACATTCGGGAATACATGTTTTGCTTGCTCTTTTGTGCTTCTATTTACCACATCTGGACAGAAAGGAACAAAAGGTTGTTCCAGAATGCTGCGTCCACAGAGGAAGAAATCATTTCCAATATCAAAGATGAAGTGCTGACTAAGACTAAGGTTGGAGGCGGTCTCAAGCACTCACCATTCAATCGTCACTTTGTGGCGCATGGTTCAATTCATATTCTACTTATCTAAAGTGTTGCCTACCAACTTTGAATTTATTTTTACTTATTTTTTCTTTCCGTTTCTTTTATTTTATTGTTGCCTGTGTGCAATTTGTTGTTATTATCTTCTGTTTCATGTGGTGATTTTGTTCACGCATGTTTGATTGCCTACGGGCTTGTATATTCCCTGTAATCTTTTTTCTTCCTTTATAAAATCCATTCTTGCTGACCCAGCAAAAAAAAACATTAAGACTTGGGAAGATTGTTTACCACATGTTGCGTTTGCTTATAATCGTATTGTTCATTCTGCTACTCAGTTTTCACCTTTTGAAATTGTTTATGGTTTTAATCCTTTAACTCCTTTGGATTTATCACCTTTACCTGTTTCTGAGCATGTGAACTTTGATGGTAAGAAGAAGGCAGAATTTGTGAAACAACTCCACGAGCGAGCTCGACTCAACATAGAGAGGCGAAATGAACAATATGTTAAGCAAGCTAACAAGGGACGTCGCAAGCTGGTCTTTGAGCCTGGAGATTAGGTATGGGTACACGAGAGGAAAGAAAGATTTCCAACACAAAGGCGTTCTAAATTGCTACCTAGAGAAGATGGTGATACGAACCACGTCAACATGTGACGCGACCCAACACCAAATATGGCAAATGACCCCAAGACCTTTCAGGATTGGATGGAACCGTGACCCGTTGCTTAGCAAAGCAAGAACCTTGGTATTGATGCGAACCAGCCATCCACATTCATTGAACCTTTTGGGCGAATTTTCCAGCAAAGATTCAAGTCAAGATTCTATTTTCAAGATTCAAGAACTTCAAGATTCTTCAAAAAGTTTCAAGAAGATTTGAAGATTTAGTCAAGATTTGATTTCTTTATAATTCTATCATAGTTTTAGTTTTCAGTTTTAGTTTAATTCCCTATGGACGAATTTACGTGTTCACACTAGGAAAGAGACTTTCTTGGGCTGCAAGATTAGGTGTTCACACTAGAAAGGAGCTTTTCTTGGGCTGCAA
The DNA here is from genome assembly GCA_037974665.1 of Ehretia macrophylla. NCBI lineage: Eukaryota > Viridiplantae > Streptophyta > Magnoliopsida > Boraginales > Ehretiaceae > Ehretia > Ehretia macrophylla. The sequence goes on along the minus strand of CM075771.1, from coordinate 63,432,035 downwards.
GTTTGCTTCCTTTTTAGTTACTATTCACATCACTATTCACGTGAATAGTTAATAGGAGTCTTTTCATGGTCTCCAAGTTTGTTTCCTTTGACCTAGTTACTATTCACGTTTTTCTATTTCTGCTAGGGTTTAGGAGTCTTTTCTAGTTAGGAAACTTATTTGTTCTTTGCCTATATAAGGCTGATGTGCAAGAAATAATAAAAAGACAACTTTGACATTAAATTTGTGAGATTATTCTCCTTTGAGTTCTCCAAGAGAGTCTTTCGAACTTATCAAGGGATTCCTTGTGGTGTTCAACCTTGACTTATCAAGCGGATTTCCATCCCCTTTTGTGCCGTCTTCACTATACCAAGGTTCTTGCTTTGCTAGGCAACGGGTCGCAGTCTCCATCATCTTCACTATACCAAGGTTCTTGCTTTGTTAAGCAACGGGTCGCAGTCTCCATCATTCTTGAAAAGATCTTGGGTTTGTTTTACCATTCTTGGTATTGGGTCTCGGTACATGTTGACCAGGTTCGTATCAGTTGGTAATCAGGTTTGCCTATCCTTTTCATGTTTTCTTAGTTAATTCCGTGAGTCTAGGTCTAGATTTAAATTCCTTTCTTTGTTTGATTGTGTCTTGCTGCCAATTAGTTTTAGGTTGTGTTTCAATTCCGTTCTTGCTTGAATTTCGTTTCTTATCTTGTGTTTCAAGTCTGTTTTCTTGTTGAAATCCGTGTCTTGCTTTCAAGTATTTTCTTGTTTTCTCATCAAATCCGTGGGTAGGGTTAAGGTTTTCAATTAGGACAAAACCCTAATTGGTTATGTGCTCAAATCTGAAATCTTGGTTACTTAGTCATTGTTTTCATTTCTGAAAATCAAGAAAAGAACATCAAGAAAATAAAAGGAACATCAAGAAAAGAAAAGAAAGGTCAAGAAAAAGATCAAAAAAGAGAAAAAAAAATTTTGGAGCTGAAAAAAAAAAAAAAAAGCAAAACAGTGAACAGTAAAAAACATTTTTTTGTTGAATTAGCCTTTGTGGCCAAGCTTTTCTGAAGGAAAATGACGTTCTGAGCATAACCTACAGCAAAGTTGTGGGCACCACCTTCTTAGGGCCAAATTCCAACGTTTTCTATGAGTTTTGGGCATTTTTGTGTTTTAGAATAGGGTTTTTACAACTTTCCTTATTTTTCTAGGTTTCCTTCTTCGAGTTTTATTCAAGTTTCTTTCTTTAACCTTGTTTCCAGAGTCTTAGAGGTCTAAAAAAAAAATCATCAAATTTAAAAAAAAAAAGTAATACGCTGCTTTAGTGCCTATCTTGGTACTCTTGATTAGTTCTAGGGAACTTGAAGGAGAATATGAGAGGAAAAAGGCAGAGTGTGTGAGAATATTACAGGGTAAAAGCCAAATTCAGTTGAGTGAAACACGTGAGGGAGTGAAATTTAATCATGTCTCAAAATCAAGCAGACAACATTAATGAAGGTGTTCAACAACCTGTTGGACAGAACTTACAGATGCAGGCATTGATGGGAGAGATGAGACGAATGATGAGGGCTGAATTGGAGCATATTCATGAGAGGTTGGATAGGGTAGAACAGAGGCCGGAAAGGGTGCAACCACCAGTTGTTCCGAATGCACCAAGGAGGAACAGATTGCAGCAAAGAGTTGAAGATGTTGATGAGATCGATGAGGAAGGTTTAGATGAAGAGTTTGATAGAGTTTCGGTGGGCAGCAATAGGCGACATGGTCAGGATAGAGATGCTAGGGATCGTGTTGATCGAGTTGATAGCAACTTAGGAAGCATCAAGATGAAGATTCCTGCATTTCAAGGAAGGAGTGATCCGGAAGCCTATCTTGAGTGGGAAAAGAAGATTGAGTTGGTGTTTGATTGCCACAACTATTCCGAGTTGAAAAAAGTAAAGCTTGCTGCCATTGAATTTACTGATTATGCTATTGTGTGGTGGGATCAATTGTGTCTCAATAGGAGGCGGAATGGAGAACATCCTGTGGCAACTTGGGATGAGATGAAGAGAGTAATGAGGAGGCGATTTGTACCCAGTCATTATTATAGGGACTTATACCTCAAGCTGCAAGGTCTTCATCAAGGTAATAAAAGTGTGGATGATTATTACAAAGAGATGGAGATGGCTATGATTAGAGCCAATGTAGAGGAAGATCGAGAGGCAACAATGGCCAGATTCTTGAATGGGCTAAATCAAGAGATTGCTAACACTATAGAGTTGCATCATTATGTGGAATTAGAGGATTTGGTGCATATGGCAATTAAAGTGGAGAAGCAACTCAAGAGGGGTGGTACACGACCAAGACAAGCACCACAATACTTGAGTGCATCACCTTCACCTTGGAGGACGAGTTACCCAAAGGATGAAGAAAATCCGTCTACTTCCAAGGCCAAGCCCGAGCTCAAACCATCCACTATTGCCATGACCTCTCAAGGTAATACAACCTCTACTATGACTCGATCTAGTGAGATTCAATGTTTGACATGTCAGGGACGAGGACACATAGCAAGCCAATGCCTAAACAAGCGAGCAATAGTAGTCTTGGAAAGTGGTGAGATTGAATCTGAAGACAAAACATATTCTGATGACATGCCCATACTAGAGGACATCGCAATGGGAGCAGAGAAGTTTGGGGCAGATCATGGAGAGATGCTTGGACTAGTGGCACAACGAGCCTTAAGCTTGCAAGCTGAAGAAGAGGAAGAAGTAGTGCAACACGAGAACATCTTTCATACTCACTGCCACGTGGAAGATAAGGTATGTAGTGTTATTATTGATGGTGGTAGTTGTACTAATGTTGCTAGTGCTTCTACGGTTGAAAAGCTAGGGCTCAACACAGTTAAGCACCCACGTCCATACAAACTGTAGTGGCTGAATAATTGTGGTGAAGTAGGGGTTACAAAGCAGGTTGTTGTACCGTTTCGAATTGGAAAGTATGAAGATGAGGTATTGTGTGATGTGGTAACAATGCATGCTGGACATCTACTCTTAGGAAGACCGTGGCAATTTGATCGACGTGTGCCGCATGATGACTTCACCAATAAGTGCACATTCATGTTTGATCAGCGGACAATCACTCTAGTTTCCATGACACCAAAAAAAGTTTATGAGAGTGAACAAAAGAATTTGAGAGAACAAAAGAATTTGAGTGAGCAAAAGATTGAGAGTGAAAAGAAAAAGAGCAAGGTCGAATCAGGAAAGGTGGAGAGGAAAGAAAAGAATTCAACCAATGAGGTAAAAACAGAGAAAGCAAAGAAATTTTTATGCAAAAGCAAGTGAGGTTAAGAGAGCTTTGATTTCAAAAAGGCCAACGATTGTACTTATGTACAAAGAAGCTCTTTTAAACACTAACCAACTTTACTCTGCATTGCATAGTGTTTCTTTCTTGTAGGATTTTGAGGAAGTGTTTCCTACGGATGTACCACATGGTCTACCACCTAGGCTGGTCTTTGAACCTGGTGGATTTGAGGACAAATCCTTCTCAAGAGGGGGGGAATGATGCGAACCAGCCATCCACATTCATTGAACCTTTTGGGCGAATTTTCCAGCAAAGATTCAAGTCTAGATTCTATTTTCAAGATTCAAGAACTTCAAGATTCTTCAAGAAGTTTCAAGAAGATTTGAAGATTTATTCAAGATTTGATTTCTTTGTAATTCTATCCTAGTTTTAGTTTTCAATTTTAATTTAATTCCCTATGGACGAATTTAGGTGTTCACACTAGGAAAGAGACTTTCTTGGGCTGCAAGATTAGGTGTTCAGACTTGAAAGGAGCTTTTCTTGGGCTGCAAGTTTGCTTCCTTTTTAGTTACTATTCACGTCACTATTCACATGAATAGTGAATAGGAGTCTTTTCTTGGTCTCCAAGTTTGTTTCCTTTGACCTAGTTACTATTCACGTTTTTCTATTTCAGCTAGGGTTTAGGAGTCCTTTCTAGTTAGGAATCTTATTTGTTCTTTGCCTATATAAGACTGATTTGCAAGAAATAAAAAAAAAGACAACTTTGATATTAAATTTGTGAGATTATTCTCCTTTGAGTTCTCCAAGAGACTCTTTCGAACTTATCAAGGGATTCCTTGTGGCGTTCAACCTTGACTTATCAAGCGGATTTCCGTCCCCGTTTGTGGCATCTTCACTATACCAAGGTTCTTGCTTTGCTAGGCAACGGGTCGCGGTCTCCATCATCTTCACTATACCAAGGTTCTTGCTTTGCTAAGCAACGGGTCGCGGTCTCCATCATCTTCACTATACCAAGGTTCTTGCTTTGTTAAGCAACAGGTCACGGTCTCCATCATTCTTGAAAAGATCTTGGGTTTGTTTTACCATTCTTGGTATTAGGTCTTGGCACATGTTGACCAGGTTCGTATCAGGTATAATGAAAATGATGGTAACTACTATCCGTTGCTTAACAAAGCAAGAACCTTGGTATGGTGAAGACGCCACAAACGGCGATGGAAATCCGCTTGATAAGTCAAGGGTGAACGCCACAAGAAATCGCTTGATAAGTTCGAAAGAGTCTCTTGGAGAACTCAAGGAGAATAATCTCACGATTTAATAGTAAAAAACATCTTACTTTTATTTCATGACAATCAACCTTATATAGGCAAATAACACATAAGTTTCCTACTTGGAAAAGAACTCCTAAACCCTAACATGAATAGTGACGTGAATAGTAACTAGGTCAAGGAAGTAGACTTGGAGCCCAAGAAAGACTCCTTTCCTTGAAGCCCAAGAAAGTCTCATTTTCTTGGAGCCCAAGAAAGACTTCTTCCTAGTGTGAACACCTAATTTTGTCCATATTGGACTCTAGGCAATAAGCTAGAATTCAAAATAAACTAAAACTCAAACTAAGATAGAATTACAAAGAAATCAAATCTTGACCAAATCTTCTAAGCTTCTTGAAACTTCTTGAAGAATCTTGAAGTTATTGAATCTTGAAAATAGAATCTTGACTTGAATCTTTGCTGGAAAATTCATCCAAATGGTGCAATAAATGTGGATGGCTAGTTCGCATCATTCCCCCCTTCTTGAGACGGACTTGTCCCCAAATCCACCAGGCTCAAAGCCGAGCCTAGGTGGTAGACCATGTGGTATGTCCTTGGGAAACAGTTCAACTCTTTTGTGCAACCTGTTCCTCCTTTGTGCGTTTGGAGCAACTTGTGGATGCCCTCGCTGTGCACTATCTTCTACTCTATTCAACCTCACATGTATTTGTTCCAATTCAGCCCTCATCATCCGTTTCATCTCCCCCATCAATGTCTGCATCTGCAAATTCGGAACTCCCTGTTTTTGAGCTTCTTCGTTTGCGTGTTCTCCTTGATTTTGAGAGATGATTACAACAAACTCTCCCTCACGTGTTTCACTCCACTCAATTGGGCTTTTACCCTCTATTACTCTCACACATTGCTTTCTTCCTCTCGTATTCTTCTTTTAGTTCTCTCGAAACTAATCAAACAATATCAAGAAGATTCCAAGCAGCTACTCTAGACAAGAAACAAACCAACGAATCTGATTTTTTTTTTTTGACCTCTAAGACTTGGGGAACAAGAATAGAACAAGAAACTAAGACAAATCTAGAAAAAGAAACCTAGAGTAATAAGAATAGTTAAAGAAAAATGCAAAAACACAAAAAACGCCTAAAACTCCTAGTAGACGATGGAATTTGGCCTTAAGAGGGTGGTTCCCATAGCATTTCTATGAGTTATACTCAGTTCACCGTTTTCCTTCAGAAATGTTTGATCTCAAGTGCTAATTCAACCAAAAATAATTTCTGCCTCTGTTTTTTTTTTCTTTCTGTTTTTCTGTCTTTTCTTTACCTTTTTTCTTTCTTGATGTTTCTTTTCTTGATTTTCAGAAACGAAAACAATGAGCAAGTAACCAAGAATTCGAATTTAGAAGCACAAGAAACCCTAATTCAAGATTCTAGGGTCTGGCCAATTAAAAGCAAGAAACGGAATTGAAAAACAAGATCTTGTTCTAATGTTTATATTACTTGTATTTTGTTAAACATCAAATTCTAATAGACATTGTATGCTAAGTGAGTAGGATTATAAGGATAGCTCATCTGGTTATATACTTATTGATTGCTGTAATTAAGAGTAATTGGAATTTATAACTTATAATCTTAACTTAAGGGTATTTGATGCTTCTAATGTCTTTTATGCTGTCTAATGATATGGTAAAGTGAACATTGTAGCTTAATTGTATATGTAATATAAACTTGTATGAATAAGAGATTTGAAGAATAAATGAATCGTAACTTAATTAAAGAAATGTTTTAGAGCTAATTATATGATTACTAGGGTTACATATTCGAGCTAATTCAGGAAAGTTGAAGTAAATTGGAGCTATTCTCATGCGTGCTTGGCTTAATTCCAAGTGAAGGAGTCTTCATCCTTATGTGCATAATAGTTTATTTTCTTGTACATAGAATATGTGATTTAATATAATTGTTAAAGTAATGTGCACTTATTGTCTATATATTGTGTGTGAGAGCAACCTACTTTGTTGTCCATTAATCATGTGTTTATTGATTTATTCTATTGTTATCATTTTGAGTGCATTGCATCGTGATTGCGCAACAATTTTGGCATGGTAGTGTCGTGGAAACCGGGCGGCATCGGGCTTGTTGGTTTACCTCAGCTACCATGGTTGCCCAGTCTTTCTCTTGCTTGGGATGCTGCCCAGGGAGAGTTGGGTCTTAGGATTTCGGGGTACATCCGGAGTACACCCAACTTGGAGTTATAAGGGGATGCCGGCTTATCGATATCAGTGACATTATTTTTCGGAATTTCTGTTCGTGGTTCATGGATCGTGGTACGAGAATTGGATTAATCAGAGTCATCAAAATATATCCTTTTTGTTGTGTGGTATTTTATTGAATTCTTGTCTATTTATTGTATATTACATGTATTTGTTGCATTGCACGAACCCCGAGATACTGTTCCCGTTTCCCCTTCCTCACTGGGCATACGTGTTGGTATGCTCACCCTCGTTGCTAGCAATTTTAGGTAAAGAAAATTCGGCTTCCCTTGGGCCAGCTGAGGACAAGACTCGTGAGACTCCTTGACTACGTGATACCTTGCTGTTAATTTTTGTGGATGCGTGTATATGCTTCGTGGGCCCTAGCGCCAAGTAGATATTAGTTTCTTATAGTCTATTTTGTGGCCTATTGTCTTGTATATATTCTTGGCCGTTTTGAATGTTGTAAAGTGTCATAACTTGAGCCAACATGTTGGGCAGGATTTTAAATGGTTGTAATAACTTAAAGCACTTTCGTTATTTGTCTTTCATGCATGCTTGGGTGTGAATAGTAGATGATTGACGATCTTTAATTACAAGAAGGGTTTATAGACAAGGTTAGAAGTGGTATGATAAGTGATCTTATAACATAGTATTTTAATGGTTGAATCCCATGCATGCTTGTGAGTTTATCTTGTTGTATTATCTAAGGTTCGGAAGGCCTTGAGGCGGGGCATAGCTGGTTGGTTGGAGTTGGAGTTATAGGAGAATGTTAGATTATGTCTATGTGATTGTGTTCTCTTGTTCACAGGCTATCAATTAGTCCTATAAACAAGGGAGACTCCGTCCGTGAGAGAACGGGTTGTGTTTAGTGTATATATAGAACTCCTATTTTCGTGAGAGAACAGGGTGTTACAGTTGGTATCAGAGCTTTGATGCTCTCAACTGGGACAGGTTCCTCGGTCTGTTGGGTAGTGAACCTCGAGTATGTGCATGTGAAGTGAGTTTTGAATAAGTATGTCTTTGCATGCGGATTTGTGTTTACTTGAGTAAAATGTGCTCTTATGTATTATATTTGCGTGAAATATAAAGTTTAGGTGAAATGTATAACTATGAGATTACGTGTGATTTAAATGAAAATGTGATCCTTTGTGAATTGCTTATTGGAAATATGAAGAATGTGTTAAATGTACAAATATGTGACTATGTATACTTGTGTGGTTTTGATCGAAATGTACACCTATGTGACTACCTTGACCAATGTACCTTGACCATGTATGAGTGGTCTTTATAAAGGTATACAATGAATAAATGTGAAACATATACTTTTAATTATATATTTATTAGAAAACTTGCATTTGAGTCACTAACTTAGGTAATTATATGGAATAAAGTAGATGTTAAGCAAAATGAATGTCAACAACTGCTTACGATATAATTAGTAGTTGCATAATGAGTTGGTATATCAACTATGTATCAATGTTAGTTACTTAATGTGTGAAAAGTACATTTAATATGTTTATGCATAACAAGGATGCTTAAGTGAATTTCATTGCATACATATACTACCCTTTTTAAACTGGTAAGAAATCTCTTCCCCTATAGAAAGATGGCCAGCAGCGGATCTTCTCGAGATAAGAATCAACCAGAAGAGGGGGCAGTTTTTTTTTTTTTTTGTTAATTCAGTGTTTATTGAATCCAAAAAAAGACAATACAGGGTACAAATGGTTACAAGTTGGCCGTAGGCCAATTCGAAGAAAAGAAAATACAGACACTATCATCAGATAAACAAAAATTGATCAAGACTAACAAAAACAATGATCAACTAAAAATCGACCCCATCAGGGGGTTTTCTGTTAGAATATTCCTCGAAAGCCTGAGATTGATCTATTTGATGAGCAGGGCTAGAGAAGGATTGGAGAATATCCTTGCGTGCTTTGTCACGCATTCTGGAATCGATCTTGCTTTTAGCACGTGTATTGAAATTATCTGAAGACTTCCTGCATCTTTGGGGAAAAATAGCTTGAGCATTCCTATACGCTTTTTGAGGATACTTTGGATTTTTCCTTGCTTGATCCACAAATTTACCAGAAGCAGGGACAGTTGCATTCTTATTTGCAATATTATGCTTACTAGTTGAGGCGGTACCAGGGTCACTAGGTTGCACGGTATCAATCTCTGGGTTATTTGAGAAAACATCAAACCTATTCTTCGTAGAAGCAGTTGTAGTCAAAGATGGCTTGGTATTGTTCTTCTGAACATTGCCAGTAGTCTTCCACTCATTTTCTTTAGGTGCTTGGGTAGCATTTGCAATTGGAACAGGTAAGGTTTCCTTGGGGATGGTGGTGCAGGTCACCTTATTATGACCAAAGACTTTGCAATGGGAGCATTTCTTCGGTTTCCAAGTGTACTCAATTTGAACTTCAGCCAAAGACCCATCGATAAGATTCACTAAATTTGATTTTGAAAATTCTTTTTCAGCATTCATTTCGACAAAAACTCAAGCATACCCTAAGTGCCGATGAGAATCAGTAAGGGAATCCATTTGAAAGGGGAGCCCAATGGTGCTAGCCACATAACTGAGACCTTCCTGATACCGTAGATCCAATGGAACGTCAATAAGCTTGAGCCAAATAGGGATCCGATTGCATTTCAGATTAATCAGTTGAGTACCCGGAGTCCAACACCTCAACAAGAGAGGACGGTGGTAAATATGCCAAAGCTCTTCAATAATCAGATCACATATAGCTTCTGTCTCAAATTGAAACACAAACATATCAGATTCAGTGAATCTTATGTCCACCGGACCAAATTTCTTCCATTTTGTGTCGACCATTTTTTGGATCAAGAAGAAAGGTGGCGGTTTATCGAAGAATTGACCAATCAAACAACGTTGCCAATGAGTAGCACCAGCTTGGAAATTTCTGCAGGAGGGCATGCAACGGCCTTGCCATCTTTCTCTTCATAATCATAAAAATTAAGCTTGAGCGAGTTGTTAAGCTCACCCATAAAGATTCCTTTCCAATTGTTAGAAGGGGTTTCATGGTTCTGAGCAAGATTGTTGTGACTTTTCCTGGAAGTTTGAAGTGGAGGGAATTCTTCCAGATGAACATTATTTCCGTGTTGGACACTATTCGAATGTGGTTGAACAAGTGGATTGACCAATGTATCAACATGAGATGGAATTTGATGATGAGCTAATCCAACTCTAGAATTATTCGCATGAGATTTGCACAAGCATTTGAGCAACAAGTTCAGTTGAGACTTTGGTAATGCTACCTAGGGTTGAGAAGAGGAAAGTTGAGAATGAGGCAGGGCCGAGTCAAAGAGGTAAAAGACCTCGTCAGCTTCAAAAATGCAATTATGCTTCCGTGAGGGTCATGATGTCATCAATTGTTGGAGAAGGACTGGTAGATGTACAAGATGCGGCAGTAGTCAGGATAGGGTGAGGGAATGCCTTAGATTTAAAAATGCCAGGAGATGACTTTTGGTCAAGGTAGTCAACTTAGAGTTATAGATGATGATTCAGCACAGCAGCCTGACCAGCAAGGAGAACTTCACAGAACAAGTTAGGGCATGAATGAATTCTTTTATATCACTGCAATTAATATAATTATGTGATTATATTTGTAATTCTGAGATTACGGCATCTAGCATCATCTATATATATGTGTAACCTACGACCTTTGGAGAAATGTTATATACAGATGAAATTGTTGAGGGGTATTCATTTTGGGCATTCTCGTCGGGAGCTACTTGTTTTCAATAATCTTTTTTTTTTTTTTTAATTCAGTGGTATTTTATTGAAAGAAAAAGGAAAAGTACATCAAAGTACACAATGCATGACAATTGGTGTCACAATCAAGAACAATGCAGAAAAAAAACGAAAGCTAAATTGGTCGCAGACCGTAGGCAACAAAAGACATGAAAACGGATATCTTGGACCTTTTATTTGTCATCATATATAGAATTCTTGTCGAGTACTTATATTTGGAACAGCTTGTATATATATATATATATATATATATAGATATATATAGATATATATATATATATATATATATATGTAGATATTCCGCCCACATCCTTAAGATGGCTCCTTATTCGGATTTCTTACTCGGGACTTCACTCGTGGTATTTCTTGATATTTTACTTGGCATTTCTTGGTGGCATTCATATGTGGGAATTATTATTGGACCCTACTTAACTTCATTCTTGGTATTTCTATACAAATTTTCTAGTGGTACTCCTCGACACTAATAGATGGGATTCTCATATGGTATTCATATTCGGACTTCTAATCAGTATTTATAGAAGAGCCTACATTATTCAGGATTCCTTTTGTAAAGCTTTTGGTATTTTCAATGGATTCCTCAGTGATAATAATATGGGTGTTTCTCTTGGTAGATTTGTCAGAGCACTTCTTTGGCCACAAATGCGTTTGGAGTAGTGTCAATAGATGAGAGGTCTTTTGAGAATGAGAAAAATTGCGTGGACGCAATTTGTTTAAGGAGGGAAGGATGTGACGCCCGAGAACCTCACAGTACACCTATTAATTGTTGCATCCACTATTTGCGTCTTTTCACTGTGCATTACTTGTTACTTTCTGTGGTTACTATTCATCACGTTTTTCAACCAATTATTTACCTCCCATTGGCATTTTTCTTAAATCATATTAATTATTTTAGGAATGAGAAAAATGTGCGTTTTAACAAATTGCATTAGGAACATACGTTTAGAAAATATTTTGGTGGATCGAGTGAATAGTAGTTATTAGTTTTGATGAGGACATCAAGGTTGTACGAACCGTTCACGAAAGAGCCAAGAATCAGCCTTCCACGTTCATTGAACCGTCCACATTCATTGATCCATCCATGTTCATTGAACCATTTATTTGGTTGTTTTTTCTAGCAAAGAATCAAGTCAAGATTCTATTTTCAAGATTCAAGAAATTCAAGATTCTTCAAGAAGTTTCAAGAAGCTTGGAAGTTTGGTCAAGATTTGATTTCTTTGTAATTCTATCTTAGTTTGAGTTTTAGTTTAATTTGAATTCTAGTTTATTGCCACTTCAAGTTGTCCTGATTCTCCTGAGACGAAAGTTCAAGAAAACACCACTAGCTCTAATCCAGAATGGACTGATGCTGGTAAGAAATCCAGAAGGAGACGTGGTGCATCCCGGAAAGAGAACTAGGCCAACCAACAGATTTAATGCTCTCAATGTTATTGATGAAGATTATTCTGATAAATCGTTTGTTTGTCCTTAGGAAAACTTTCTAAGTGAAAGGTTGTTGATCATCATCTTTCCTCAGGTACATGTGTTTATGATACGAACCACGCCAACATGTGTCGCGACATGAATAGTGACATGAAAGTCAGCCTTATTAGGCAAATAACAAAAAAGTATCATACTTGGAAAAGAACTCCTAAACCCTAACATGAATAGTTACGTGAATAGTGTTTCATGAATAGTGACGTGAATAGTAACTAGGTCAAAGAAGTAGACTTGGAGTCCAAGAAAGACTCCTTTCCTTGGAGCCCAAGAATGTCACATTTTCTTGGAGCCCAAGAAAGACTCATTCCTAGTGTGAACACCTAATTTTGTCGATGTTGGACTCTAATAAACAAGAATTCAAATTAAACTAAAACTCAAACTAAGATAGAATTACAAAGAAATCAAATCTTGACCAAATCTTCAAATCTTCTTGAAACTTCTTGAAGAATCTTGAAGTTCTTGAATCTTGAAAATAGAATCTTTGCTGGAAAATTCATCCAAATGGTGCAATGAATGTGGATGGCTGGTTCGCATCAGTTTATCACAAGCAAACAAACTTCCCAAAGAATCAGGTCAATTTTTTGCTTGCCAACACTTTGAGGCGGGTCAATGTGGAAGTGCCAAGTGCTCAAATTTATGAAAAACAAACTCAAAGAATGTCAGTCACTCCTTCCAGACACAAGTTTCTAAGGACATAAATTTCACAGCTGCTCCTGGCAAATATATATATATTTTTGGATAATTCAGTGGTATTTTATTGAAAGAAAAAGGAAAAGTACATCAAAGTACACAATGCATGACACCTGGTGTCGCAATCAAGAAAATGCAGAAAATGCAGAAAAAAGCAAAAGCTAAATCGGTCGCAGACCGAAGGCAACAAAAGACATGAAAATGGAAAAAAAAACAAAGAGAATCTCTTCATTTAATACGTCGATCTGGGGGTCTTCCATTGAAGATGCCTTGAACAGCCCGAGTGTAGTCAAACGAAGGAGTAGCGCTTGAGGTTGCCTTAGAAGTAGAGGCTTTGGCGTTATCATGACCAAACGAACTAATAGTTGATCTATCATTACCTGGAGCAGTTGTGAAATTTTTATCCTTGGAAACTTGTGACGAGAACGGGGTGACTGACATTCTTTGAATTTGTTTTTCATAAATTTGAGAGCTTGGCACTTCCACATTGACCCTACTAAAAGTGTTAGCAGGCAGGAAAGTGACCTGATTCTTTAGGGAGTTTGTTTGCTTGTGATAAACACCCGTACCAGAGGAAAGATGATGATCAACCGCCTTTGACCTAGTAAAGTTGTCCTGAGGATGAACAAACGATTGGTTAAAATAACTTTCATCAATAACACTGAGAGCATTAAATCTGTTGGTTGTAGCCTTGTTCTCTTTTCGGGATGCACCACGTCTCCTTCTAGGTTTCTTACCAACATCAGTCCATTCTGGATTATCGCTATTGGTGTTTTCGTTAACTTTCGTCTCCGTAGAATTAGGACAAGTGGATGTGTCATGTCCAACAACATTGCACAGAGAACATTTTAGAGGTTTCCAATCATATTCAATCTGAATTTCTGCCTCTTTCCCATTAGGAAGTTCGACAAAGGTGCTATTCGGGAGATCCTTCTGGATATTCATTTCCACACAGACTCTTGCATAATCGAGATTTGTCCGTGCAGCAGTTTTGGAATCCATTTGAAGAGGGAGACCACTTGTGATCGAGACATAACTGAGACCATCTTTGTTTAGTAGATCAAGTCGCACATTTCTCAGCTTTAACAACATTGGCACCCGCTCGGAGTTAATCTTTATGAGTTGGAGGCCAATTTCCCAACGTCTCAAGAGAAGTGGGCGGTGGTGGACATGCCATAGCTCTTGCATCACACGGTCGCAAAATTCTTGTGATTGAAAACGGAACACAAACAACCCAAAGTCATTAGATTGAATATCAACGTGGCCAAACTTTTTCCATTGAGTATCTACCATTCTCCTAATTAAGAAGAAAGGGGCTGGCTGACCAATTAATTGACCAATAAGGCAGCAATTCCAATGTTGAGCACCTTCCTGGCAAATATAGATCAACTATTAGTTCGTTTGGCCATAATAATGCTAAAGCCTCTAATTCTAGGGCAACTCCTTCGTTCGACTACACTCGGGCTGTTCAAGGCATCTTCAATGGAAGACCCCCAGACCGACATATTAAATAAGGAGTTTCTCTTTGTTTTTTTTTTTTGTTTTGTCCACTTTCATGCATGATTGATTCTCAATCTTTGTTGTAATCATTAAGTCTATGACTGATTTGGTTTTTGTTTTTGATTCTTCTTTGTATTTGATGTGACACTAGCTGTCACGCATTTTGTTCTTGTTCCCTTCATTTGGATATCAATAAAATTTGCTGAATTATCAAAAAAAAAAAAATTATAGTTTATTGCCTAGAGTCCAATATGGACAAAATTAAGTTTTCACACTAGGAAGGAGTCTTTTTTGGGCTCCAAGAAAAGGAGACTTTCTTGGGCTCCAAGGAAAGGAGTCTTTCTTGGGCTCCAAATCTACTTCTTTGACCTAGTTACTATTCATATCACTATTCATGAAACACACTATTCATGTCACTATTCATGTTAGGGTTTAGGAGTTCTTTTCCAAATAGGAAACTTATTTGTTCTTTGCCTATATAAGACTGATTTTCATGAAATAAAAGTAAGACATTTTTTACTATTAAATTGTGAGATTATTCTGCTTTGAGTTCTCCAAGAGAATCTTTCGAACTTATCAAGGGATTCCATGTGGCATTCAACCTCGACTTATCAAGCCGATTTCCATCCCCGTTTGTGGTGTAGACCTTACCAAGGTTCTGGCTTTGCTAAGCAACGGATTGCAGTTTCCATCATTCTTGAAAAGATCTTGGGTTTGTTTTACCATTCTTGGTATTGGGTCTCGGAACATGTTGACCAGGTTCTTATCAGTTGGTATCAGAGCTTAGGTTTATCAGGATTGCCTATTCTTTTTCTTGTTTTCTTGGTCAATTTCGTGTGTCTAGGTTAGGTTTCAATTTTCTTTCTTGGTTCTTGATTGAGTCTTGCTTTCAATTCCTTTTTCTTGATTCCTCGTTCTTGTTTTTAATTCGATTCTTACTAGGTTTTCAATTCCGTTTCTTGATAGGTTTTGAATTTCATTTCTTGCTTTCAATTGGCCAAACCCTAGAATCTTGAAGTAGGGTTTCTTGTGCTTCTAAATTCGAATTCTTGGTTACTAGCTCATTGTTTTCATTTCTGAAAATCAAGAAAAGAATTTCAAGAAAAGAAAAGAAACGTTAAGAAAAGAAAAGTCAAGAAAAGACAAAAAAACAGAAAAAAAAAAAAAACAAAGGCTGAATTTTTTTTTTTTTTTTTGTGGAACTAGCCGTCAAGGCCAAGCTTTTCTGAAGGAAAACGGCGTTTTGAGCAGAACCCATAGATAAGCTATGGGCACCACCATCTTGAGGCCAAATTCCATCGTCTACTAGGAGTTCTAGGCGTTTTAGGCGTTTTTTGTGTTTTTGCATAGGTTTTCTTTAACTATTCTTATTACTCTAGGCTTCTTTTTCTAGATTTGTCTTAGTTTTCTTGTTCTAATCTTTTTTCCACATCTTAGAGGTCTGTTTACTAAAAAACAAAAAAAAATTCAGAATCCATGACAAGAACATTATAATCGTTTGGTTTGTTTATCCTCTTGGATCTTTATTGTTTTGTTAGTTTCTAAAGAACTTAAAGAAGAATATGAGAGGAAAAAACGCAGTGTGGTGAGAGTATTAGAGAGTAAAAGCCAACTGAGTTGAGAGAAACACGTGAGGGAGTGTAATTTCAACTATGTCTCAAACTCAAGAGGACAACACCAACGAAGGAGGTCAACAAGCTGCTGTTCCGAATTTACAGATGCAAGGTTTGTTGGGAGAGATGAGACGGATGATGCGAGCAGAACTTGACCAACTACATGAGAGGTTGGATAGGGTTGAAGAGAGAGCACAAAGGGCACAACCACCAGTTGGTCCAAATGCACAAAGGTGGAACAAGTTGCACAGAGGAGTTGAAATGTTTCCTGAGGACATATTACATGGTCTACCACCTAGGCTGGTCTTTGAACCTAGAGGATTTGAGGACAAATCCTTCTCAAGAGGGAGGGAATGATGAGGACATCAAGCTGTAGGAACCGTTCACGAAAGAGCCAACAATCAGCTATCCACAATCATTGAACCGTCCACATTCATTGAACCATCCATGTTCATTGAACCATTTATTTGGTTGTTCTTTCCAGCAAAGAATCTGATACGAACCAGGCCAACATGTGACGCGACCCAACACCAAATATGGCAAACGACCCCAAGACCTTTCAGGAATGGATGGAACCGCGACCCTATGCTTAGCAAAGCTAGAACCTTGGTATAGTTGAGGACGCCACAAACGAGGATGGAGATCTCGTTTGATAAGTCAGAGTTGAACGCCACAAGAATAATCTTGATAAGTTCGAAAAAGTTCTTGAGAACTTTAGGAGAATAATCTCACAAATTTAATATCAAAGTTGTCTTCTTATTATTTCTTGCAAATCAGCCTTATATAGGCAAAGAACAAATAAGTTTCCTAATTAGAAAAGACTCCTAAACCCTAGCTGAAATAGAAAAATGTGAATAGTAACTAGGTCAAAGGAAACAAACTTGGAGACCAAGAAAAGACTCCTATTAACTATTCATGTGAATAGTGACGTGAATAGTAACTAAAAAGGAAGCAAACTTGCAGCCCAAGAAAAGCTCCTTTCTAGTGTGAACACCTAATCTTGCAGCCCAAGAAAGTCTCTTTCCTAGTGTGAACACCTAAATTCATCCATAGGGAATTAAACTAAAACTGAAAACTAAAACTAGGATAGAATTACAAAGAAATCAAATCTTGACTAAATCTTCAAATCTTCTTGAAACTTCTTGAAGAATCTTGAAGTTCTTGAATCTTGAAAATAGAATCTTGACTTGAATCTTTGCTGGAAAATTAGCCCAAAAGGTTCAATGAATGTGGACGCCTAGTTGGCTTTCTTGTGGATCTACTTGGAGGAGTAACACCAGCCCTTCTTCATCTCTACTAGCCAACGCATTTTCCTCTTGTTGTAAAACTTTCTCAACCAAATTATTCAGCTCTTCCTTGAACCTTTTAGCGCGATCTCTTGTCACTTGACCAACTAGCACTTGCATTGAATCTGGAACATTCCTAGCAGCCTTGATGTCCTCATCATTCCCCTCCTCTTGAGAAGGATTTGCCCTCAAATTGTCACCTATATCAAAAGGACTTAAATCAGTAACATTGAAAGTAGCACTAACACTGTACTCACCTGGCAAATCAAGTCTGTAGGCATTATCATTGATCCGCTCGAGGACTTGAAAAGGACCATCTCCTCTAGGTAGCAACTTAGAACGTCGTTGTGCTAGAAATCTTTCTTTCCTCATGTGTACCCACACCCAATCTCCAGGCTCAAAGACCAGCTTGCAACGTCCCTTGTTAGCTTGCTTGATATATTGTTCAGTTCTTCTCTCTATGTTGAGGCGTGCTCGCTCATGGAGTTGTTTCACAAATTCTGCCTTCTTCTTACCATCTAAGTTCACATGCTCAAACACAGGTAAAGGTGATAAATCCAAAGGAGTTAAAGGATTAAAACCATAAACAATTTCAAAAGGTGAAAGCGTAGTAGCAGAATGAACCGTACGATTATATGCAAACTCAACATGTGGTAAACAATCTTCCCAAGTCTTAATGTTCTTACTTATGATAGCCCTCAATAATGAAGATAAAGTCCTATTAACTACTTCTGTTTGACCATCAGTTTGAGGATGACAAGTTGTAGAAAACAAAAGTTTTGTCCCTAGCTTGCCCCACAAAGTCTTCCAAAATTAAATTAAGAGCTTATCATCACGATATGAAACAATTGTCCTAGGCATACCATGCAACCTAACAATCTCCCTGAAGAACAAATCTGCAACATTAGAAGCATCGTCAGTCTTATGACAAGGGATAAAATGAGCCATCTTAGAAAATCTATCCACAACAACAAAAATTGAATCCTTTCCACGCCTACTCCTAGGTAAACCCAAAACAAAATCCATTGAAATATCAATCCAAGGTGAACTAGGAATAGGTAGTGGTGTGTACAATCCATGTGGCTGAACCCTAGACTTAGCTTGCCTACAAGTAACCCATCTTCCACAAGTTCTCTCAACATCCCGTTTCATGTGTGGCCAATAAAAGTGCTCTTGCAAAATAGCTAAAGTCTTAGCAACCCCAAAGTGTCCCATTAAACCACCACCATGGGATTCCCTAACTAACAAGTCTCTTAAAGAACAGTTAGGCACACACAACTTACTTTCTCTAAACAAAAACCCTTCATGCCTATAGAACTTACCTTCTGCAGATTTCTCACTAGCACTATAAACTTCACTAAAGTCGTGGTCATCTTGATATAGGTCCTTAATATGCTCAAAACCCAGAAATTTAGCATCAAGAGTAGAGATTAAGGCATACCTTCTGGACAATGCATCTGCAACCACGTTTTCCTTACCTTGTTTATAGCAAATGACATATGGAAAAGTCTCAATGAACTCAACCCACCTAGCATGTCTCTTATTCAGCTTGTGTTGACCCTTTAAATGCTTCAAGGATTCATGATCTATACGAATTACAAATTCCTTTGGCCATAGGTAGTGCTGCCATGTCTCCAAAGCTCGAACCAAAGCATACAACTCTTTGTCATAGGTTGGGTAGTTAAGTGCAGCCCCACTAATCTTCTCGCTAAAGTATGCAAGGGGTCTTCCTTCTTGCATAAGAACAACTCCTACACCTACACCTGAAGCATCACATTCAATTTCAAACGTTTTAGTGAAATTAGGTAAAGCAAGTAAATGAGCATGAGTAAGCTTGTATTTAATAAGCTGAAACGCCTTCGCTTGATCTTCACCCCATTTGAACCCAACATTTTTCTTGATAACTTCAGTGAGTGGTGCTGCGATGGTGCTAAAATCTTTCACGAACCTCCTGTAAAAGCCAGCAAGTCCATGGAAACTTCTAACATCACCTACACTTGAGGGGGTTGGCCATTCTTGGATGGCTTTGATCTTCTCTTCATCAACCTCAATACCTTTAGTACTAACAACAAAACCTAGGAAAACAAGCTTATCCGGGCAAAAAGTACACTTTTTGAGGTTAGCATACAACTTTTCCTTTCTAAGGACATCCAAAACTGAATTTAAATGTGAAACATGTTCATGCAAACTCTTGCTATAAACCAGAATATCATCAAAATAAACAACAACAAATTTACCAATGAAAGCACGCAAAACATGATTCATTAAGCGCATGAAAGTACTAGGTGCATTAGTTAATCCAAAAGGCATGACTAACCACTCATACAATCCATATTTAGTTTTAAATGCTGTTTTCCATTCATCTCCTTCTTTCATTCTTATCTGATGGTATCCACTTTTAAGATCAATCTTAGAAAACACACAAGAACCATGCAACTCATCTAACATATCATCTAAGCGAGGAATAGGATGTCTATACTTTACTGTTATGTTATTGATGGCCCTGCAATCAACACATATCCTCCATGTCCCATCCTTCTTAGGCACTAAAATTACAGGAACTGCACAAGGACTCATGTTTTCTCTCACGTACCCTTTCTCCAGCAACTCTTCGATTTGCCTTTGAAGCTCCTTTGTCTCCTTTGGATTGCTCCTATAAGCTGGACGATTTGGAATTGAGGCTCCAGGTACGAAATCTATCATCCTCAAAGTCCTGCAAGAGAGAAACAACAACACTAGGCAATGCAGAGTCAAGTTGGTTAGAGTTTAAAAGAGCCTCTTTGTACATAAGTACAATCATTGGCCTTTTTGAAATCAAAGCTCTCTTAACCTCACTTGCTTTTGCATAGAAATTTCTTTGTTTTCCCTCTGGTTTTACCTCATTTGCCGAATTCTTTTCTCTCCTCACTACCTTTCTAGATTCGACCTTGCTTTTGTTCTTTTCATTCTCAATCTTTTGCTCACTCAAATTCTTTTGATCACTCAAGTTATTTTGATCACTCAATTTTTGTAACCTCACTTGATCCTCATATTTTCCAATGCGAAACGGCACCACAAGCTGTTTTGTAACCCTTACCTCACCACAATCATTCAGCCATTGCAGCTTGTATGGGCGTGGGTGCTTAATTGTTGTGAGGCCTAACTTGTCAACCATTGAAACATTGGCAACATTAGTACAACTACCACCATGAACAATAAGACTACATACCGTGTCTTTCACGTGGCAGCGGGTATGAAAGATGTTCTCACGTTGCACTACTTCTTCCTCCTCTTTAGCTTGCAAGCTCAAAGCTCGTCGTGCCACTAATCCAAGCATCTCTCCATAATCTGCCCCAAATTCCTCTTCTTCACCTACTTCGGTGTCCTCTAGTATAGGCATGTCATCAGATTGCGTTTCCTCTTCAGACTCAATCTCCCCACTTTCCAAAACTACCATTGCCCTCTTGTTTGGACATTGGCTAGCTATGTGCCCTCGTCCCTGACATTTAAAGCATTTAATATCACTAGAACGAGTTGTAGGATGGGCTGTTTTACCTTGAGAAGTCGTGGCATGGGTGGATGATTTGGGCTCAGGCTTGACCTTAGAAGTAGTCGAACTCTCCTCCTTTCTTGGGTAACTCGACCTCCAAGGTGATGCACTTGAGTGTTGCGGGGCTGGCCTTGGTCGTGAACCACCCCTCTTCAATTGCTTCTCCACCTTAATTGCCATATGCACTAAATCTTCTAACTCAACATAATGATGCAACTCAATGGTGTTAGCAATTTCTCTATTCAGCCCATTCAGAAATCTAGCCATTGTCGCCTCCCGATCTTCCTCTACATTGGCTCTAATCATAGCCATCTCCATCTCTTTGTAATAATCATCCACACTTTTATTACCTTGATGAAGACCTTGCAGCTTGAGGTATAAGTCCCTATAATAATGACTGGGTACAAATCGCCTCCTCATTACTCTCTTCATCTCATCCTAAGTTGCCATAAGATGTTCTCCATTCCGCCTCCTATTGAGACACAATTGATCCCACCACACAATAGCATAATCAGTAAATTCAATGGCAGCAAGCTTTACCTTTTTCAACTCGAAATAGTTGTGGCAATCAAACACCAACTCAATCTTCTTTTCCCACTCAAGATAGGCTTCCGGATCACTCCTTCCTTGAAACGTAGGAATCTTCATCTTGATGCTTCCTAAGTTGCTATCAACTCGATCAACACGATCCCTAGCATCTCTATCCCGACCATGTCGCCTATTGCTGCCCACCGAAACTCTATCAAACTCTTCATCTAAACCTTCCTCATCGATCTCATCAACATCTTCAACTCTTTGCTGCAATCTGTTCCTCCTTGGTGCATTCGGAACAACTGGTGGTTGCACCCTTTCCGGCCTCTGTTCTACCCTATCCAACCTCTCATGAATATGCTCCAATTCAGCCCTCATCATTCGTCTCATCTCTCCCATCAATGCCTGCATCTGTAAGTTCTGTCCAACGGGTTGTTGAACACCTTCATTAATGTTGTCTGCTTGATTTTGAGACATGATTAAATTTCACTCCCTCACGTGTTTCACTCAACTGAATTTGGCTTTTACCCTCTAATATTCTCACACACTCTGCCTTTTTCCTCTCGTATTCTCCTTCAAGTCCCTAGAACTTACCAAGAATACAAAACAGCGTAATAATCTATTTCGGAATCTGACATTTTTTTTTAGACCCCTAAGACTCTGGAAACAAAGTTAGACAAAGGAAACTGAACAAAACCCAAAGAAGGGAACCTAGAGAAAGAAGGGAAGGTGAAGAAAATCTAATAAAAAACACAAAAGGCCCAAAACTCATACTAAACGATGGAATTTGGCCCTAAGAGAGTAGTGCCCACAACTAAGCTGTGGGTTATGCTCAAAATGTCGTTTCCCTTCGGAAAAGCTTGGCCACGAAGGCTAATTCAACAAAAAAAAGTTTTTTTACTGTTCACTGTTTTGCTTCTTTTTTTTTTTTTTTCCAGCTCCGAAATTTTATTTTATTTTTCTCTTTTTTTGATCTTTTACTTGACCTTTCTTTTCTTTTCTTGATGTCCCTTTTCTTTTCTTGATTTTCAGAAACAAAAACAATGACTAAGTAACCAAGATTTCAGATTTGAGCACACAACCAATTAGGGTTTTGTCCTAATTGAAAACCTTAACCCTACCCACAGATTTGATGAGAAAACAAGAAAATACTTGAAAGCAAGACACGGATTTCAACAAGAACAGGGAGTCGACGCAAATAATGCTGCTTTAAATTCGAATCAGATTCACAATTCATCTGAAGTTGATCATCTTGTTGGTGATCCATTTGGCCAAAATCTTCCAGCTCATTTCAACAATGGGCTCTTTGCGAATTTACAAAATGATTTTCCTTCCCTGCAGCATACTTTTTCTAAACCTACTGAAGCTCATGGTTCTACACAGGAAGGACATAGAACCAACCTCCGCTCTGTTTGGGGTCAAAATGGTACCAAAGGTGCAAATCTTATCACCAACAATTAGAAGGAGCATTTTATGGGTGAATTAGCGATTCGCTCAAATTGGACTACTTCGACAAATTCGAAATTAGGGATGGGAGAACAATTGCTAAGCCTCCAGAAAGTGTTTTCGAGGATGGAGCTCAACACTGGAATTGCTGCCTTATTGGTCAATTTATCGGTAAGCCTCCCCCATTTTTCTTAATTAGAAGAATGGTTGACTCTCAATAGAATAAATTTGGGCATGTCGACATTCAATCCAATAACTTTGGGCTTTATGTGTTTCGATTTGAATCACAAGCTTCTTGTGATCGGGTGATGCAAGAGCTATGCCATGTCCACCATCATCCCCTTCTCCTTAGACGTTGGGAAATGGGCCTTCAACTGATTAACATTAATTGTGATAGGGTCCCAATGTGGTTAAAACTACTAAATGCTCCACTTGATTTGCTTACCAAAGATGGTCTCAGTTATGTTTCAAGCACAATTGGTATCCCTCTTCAGATGGATTCGAAAACGGCCTCCCGCTCTCATCTTGGGTATGCAAGAGTCTGTGTTGAAATGAATATTCAAAAGGATCTTCCAGATAGAACCTTTGTTGAGCTCCCTAAAGGAGGATTGGCAGAAATTGAGATTGAATATGATTGGACTCCACTCATGTGTTCTCATTGCAACATTGTTGGACATGACACATTCTCATGTCCTAATTCTATTGAGGAGAAAGTTAATGATAATGTCACTAGTTCAAATTTGGGTTGGACTGATGCTGGTAAGAAATCGAGAAGGAGACGTGGTGCTTCCCACAAAGAGAATAAGGGTAACGCGAAAAGATTTAATGCTCTCAATGCTATTGATGAAGATAATGATGAACTTTCTCTTGATCGATCTCAGAGAAACATTTCTAAATTTGAGAATCTCGACAATCATCAAGGTACAGGAGTTTACCATGGACAACCGAAGTCCCAAAAGAAACAGTTACTTATTCAGCCAAGCCTTCAAATGGGACTAATGTTAGTATCCCTAAGCTTCAAAATTCTGGTAACCAAGCTCAGAAAATGTCGGTCACTCCGTTCCCATCACAAGGTTCTAAAGATAAAAAATTTACAACTGCTGCAGGCAAAGTCATTTCAAATTTCAGTTCTTCTGGCAAGGAAAATTTTGTTGCCTCAACTTCAAGAGTTAAATCCTCTTTCGACTACACTCGGGCAGTCCAAGGCATCTTCAATGGAAGACCACCTGATCAAAAAACTCAATGATGATGATGTTGTTGTTGTTGTTTCGTTTTGTCCGTTTTCAAGTCTTTTTTTGCTTCGGTCTGCGACCGATTTGATTTTCGCTTGTTTCTTCATTGTTCTTGTTTATGACACCAGTTGTCATGCAATTTGTACTTTGATGTACTTTTTCTTTTTCTATCAATAAAATCCCACTGAATTAACAAAAAAAAAATCAAATCTTGACTAAATCTTCGAATCTTCTTGAAACCTCTTGAAAAATCTTGAAGTTCTTGAATCTTGAAAATAGCATCTTGACTTGAATCTTTGCTGGAAAATTCGCCCAAATAAATGGTTCATTGAACTTGAACGATTCAATGAATGTGGACGTTTCAACGAATGTGGACGTCTAATTCCTGGCTCTTTTGTGGCTCTTTCTTGAACGATTTGTATAGCCTTGATGTCCTCATCATTCCCCGTCTCTTGAGAAGGATTTGTCCTAAAATCCTCCAGTTTCAAAGACCAGCCTAGGTGGTAGACCATATGTTATGTCCTCAGAAAACATTTCCTCAAAATCCTGCAAGAGAGACACAACAACACTAGGCAATGCAGAGTCAAGTTGGTTAGCGTTTAAAAGAGCCTCCTTGTACATGCGTACACTCATTTTTGCATAAAAATTACTTTGTTTCTCTCTGCTTTTACCTCATTGGCCGAACTCTTTTCTTTTTTTACTACCTTTCCAGATTCGACCTTGCTCTTTATCTTTTCACTCGCAATCTTTTGCTCACTCAAATTCTTTTGATCACACAAATTCTTTTGTTCACTCAAATTCTTTTGTTCAGTCAATTTTTGTAACCTCACTTGATCCGCATAAATGTGTTTTGGTCTCATTGGAACTAGAGTGATTGTTCGTTGATTAAACATGAATGAGTACTTGTTGGTGAAGCCATTATGCTGCACACGTCGATCAAATTGCCATGGTCTTCCCAAGAGAAGATATCCAGCCTGCATAGGTACCACATTACACAATACTTCATCCTCATATTTTCCAATTCGAAATGGCACTATAACCTGTTTTGTAACCCTTACCTCACCACAATCATTCAACCATTGCAGCTTGTATGGACGTGGATGCTTAATTGTTGTGAGCCCTAGCTTATCAACCATTGAAGCACTAGCAACGTTAGTACAACTACCACCATCAATAATAATACTACATACCTTATCTTTCACGTGGCAGCGAGTATGAAAGATATTCTCACGTTGCCATACTTCTTCCTCTTCTTTAGCTTGCAAGCTCAAAGCTCGTCGTGCCACTAGTCCAAGCATCTCTCCATAATCTGCCCCAAACTCTTCTTCGCTTACTTCGATGTCCTCTAATATGGGCATGTCATCAGATTGCATTTCATCTTCAGATTCAATCTCCCCACTTTCCAAAACTACCATTGTTCTCTTGTGATGCAAACCAGCCATGAGCGTCCAAGTTCAATGAATCATTTATTTAGGCGAATTTTCCAGCAAAGATTCAAGTCAAGATTCTATTTTCAAGATTCAAGAACTTCAAGATTCTTCAAGAAGTTTCAAGAAGATTTGAAGATTTGATCAAGATTTGATTTCTTTGTAATTCTATCTTAGTTTTGGTTTTAGTATTAATTTGAATTCTAGTTTATTAGGTGTTCACACTAGGAAAAATACTTTCTTGGGCTGCAAGAATAGGAGTTCACACTAGAAATGAGCTTTTCTTGGGCTGCAAGTTTGCTTCCTTTTTAGTTACTATTCACATGAATAGTAAATAGGTGTCTTTTCTTGGTCTTCAAGTTTGTTTCCTTTGACCTAGTTACTATTCACATTTTTCCTACTTGGGCTAGGGTTTAGGAGTCCTTTTCCAAGCAGGATACTTATTTGTTATTGCCTATATAAGGCACTTTTTGTGATAATAAAGTTAGACAATACTGAAATTAGATCTGTGAGATTATTCTCCTTTGAGTTCTCCTAGAGACTCTTTCGAACTTATCAAGGGATTCCTTGTGGCGTTCAACCTCTACTTATCAAGCGGATTTACATCCCCGTTTGTGGCATCTTCACCATACCAAGGTTCTTGTCTTGCTAGGCAAAGGGTTGCGGTTCCATCCATTCTTGAAAGATCTTGGGTTTGTTTTTCCAATCTTGGGGTTGGGTCTCGGCACATGGTGACCAGGGTCCGATCAGTTGGTATCAGAGCTTAGGTTTACCAAGTTTGCCTATCCTTTTCTTGTTTTTCTTGGTTAATTCCTTGAGTCTAGGTCTAGGTTTTAATTCCTTTCTTCGTTCTTGATTGTGTCTTGCTTCCAATTCGTTTTCTTGGTTGTGTCTTGATTCCGTTCTTGTTCTTTTAATTTCGTGTCTTGAGTCTTGTTCTCTGTTTCTTGAGTCGTGTCTTCAATTTTGTTTTCTTGCTTTCAATTTCGTTTCTTGTTAAGCTTTCAATTGGCCAAACCCTAGAATCTTGAATTAGCGTTTCTTGTGCTTCTAAATTCGAAGTCTTAGTTACTTGCTCATTACATTTGTTTCTGAAAATCAAGAAAAGAAATAGCAAGAAAAGTCAAGAAAAAAAAAATTTCAGAGCTGAAAAAAAAAAAAAAAAGGCAAAACAGTGAACAGTAAAAAAACATGTTTTTGTTGAATTAGCCTTCGTAGCAGAGCTTTTCTGAAGGGAAACGACGTTCTGAACATAACCCACAGCAATGCTGTGGGCACCACCCTCTTAGGGCCAAATTCTAGCGTTTTCTATGAGTTTTGGGCATTTTTGTGTTTTAGAATAGGGTTTTTGCAACTTTCCTTATTTTTCTAGGTTTCCTTCTTCGATTTTTATTCAAGTTTCTTTCTCTAACCTTGTTTCCAGAGTCTTAGAGGTCTAAAAAAAAAAAATCAAATTTCGAAAAAAAAGTAATACGCTGCTTTAGTGCCTATCTTGGTACTCTTGATTAGTTCTAGGGACTTGAAGGAGAATACGAGAGGAAAAAGGCAGAGCGTGTGAGAATATTAGAGGGTAAAAGCCAAATTGAGTTGAGTGAAACACGTGAAGGAGTGTTGATTTCAATCATGGGTCATAATCAAGAGGATGACATAAACGAAGAAGGTCAACAAGCTGTTGTTCTGAACTTACAGATGCATGCTTTGTTGGGAGAGATGAGACGAATGATGAGGGCTGAATTTGATCAACTACATGAGAGGATGGCTAGGGTAGAACAGAGAACACCAAGGGTGTAGCCACCAATTGCTCCAAACGTACCAAGGAGGAACAGGTTGCATCGAAGAGCAATTGAAGTTATGGATGAATTTGAAGAAGAAGGATATGAGGAACTTGATCGGATGTCAATAGGCAACAATGGAAGACATAACCGAGATAGAGAAGCTAGGAACCATGTTGATAACAATTTGGGAAGCATCAAGATGAAGATTCCTGCTTTTCAAGGAAGGAGTGATCCCGAAGCATATCTTGAGTGGGAGAAGAAGATGGGGTTGGTTTTTGATTGTCATAACTATGCTGAACTGAAAAAGGTAAAACTTGCTGTAATTGAATTTACTGATTATGCTATTGTTTGGTGGGATCAGTTGTGCATCAATAGGAGGCGGCATGGAGATCGTCCTATTGCAACTTGGGATGAGATGAAGAGAGTGATGAGGCGACGATTTGTACCAAGTCATTACTATCGAGATTTATATCTCAAGCTGCAAAGTCTTCATCAAGGTAATAAGAGTGTTGATGAGTATTACAAAGAGATGGAGATGGCTATGATTAGAGCCAATGTAGAGGAAGATCGGAAGGTGACAATGGCTAGATTTTTGAATGGGTTGAATCGAGAGATTGCTAACACCATCGAGTTGTATCATTATGTGGAATTAAAGGATTTGGTGCATATGGCAATTAATGTGGAGAAGCGACTCAAGAGGGGTGGTACATGACCAAGACAAGCACCACAATACCTGAGTGCATCACCTTTACCTTGGAGGACAAGTTACCCAAAGGATGAAGAAAATTCGTCTACTTCCAAGGCCAAGCCCGAGCTCAAACTATCCACTATTGCCATGACCTCTCAAGGTAATACAACCTCTACTATGATTCGATCTAGTGAGATTCAATGTTTTAAATGTCAAGGACGAGGACACATAGCAAGCCAATGCCCAAACAAGCGAGCAATGGCAGTCTTGGAAAGTGGTGAGATTAAATTTGAAGACAAAACATATTCTGATGATGTGCCCATACTAGAGGACACCGCAATAGGAGCAGAGGAGTTTGGGGCGAATCATGGAGAGATCGAGCCTTAAGCCTGCAAGCTAAAGAAGATGAAGAGGTAGCACAACATGAGAACATCTTTCACACTCGTTGCCACGTGAAAGACAAGGTATGTAATGTTATTATCGATGGTGGTAGTTGTACTAACGTTGCTAGTGCTTCTATGGTTGAAAAGCTAGAGCTCAACACAGTTTAAGCACCCAGGTCCATATAGACTGCAATGGTTGAATGATTGTGGTGAGGTAAAGGTTACAAAGCAGGTTGTAGTACCGTTTCAAATTGGGAAATATGAAGATGAAGTATTGTGTGATGTGGTGCCAATACATGTTGGACATCTTCTCTTTGGAAGACTGTGGCAATTTGATCGATGTGTGCAGCATGATGGCTTCACCAACAAGTATTCATTTGTATTTGGTCAGCGGACAATCACCCTAGTTCTGATGACACCAAAACAAGTCTATGAGGATCAAGCGAGGTTGCAAAAATTGAGTGAACAAAAGAATATGAGAGAACAAAAGAATGAGAGTGGGAAAAAGGTCGAATTTGGAAAGGTAGTAAGGAGAGAAAAGAATTCGGCCAATGAGGTAAAAACAGAGGGAAAACAAAGAAATTTTTATGCGAAGGCAAGTGAGGGTAAGAGAGCTTTGATTTCAAAAAGGCCAATGATTGTACTTATGTACAAAGAGGCTCTTTTAAACACTAACCAACTTGACTCTGCATTGCCTAGTGTTGTTGTTTCTTTCTTGCAGGATTTTGAGGAAATGTTTCCTACGGATGTACCACATGGTCTACCACCTAGGCTATTCTTTGAACCTGGTGGATTTGAGGACAAATCCTTCTCAAGAGAGGGGGAATGATGCAAACCAGCCATGAGCGTTCAAGTTCAATGAATCATTTATTTAGGCGAATTTTCCAGCAAAGATTCAAGTCAAGATTCTATTTTCAAGATTCAAGAACTTCAAGATTCTTCAAGAAGTTTCAAGAAGATTTGAAGATTTGATCAAGATTTGATTTCTTTGTAATTCTATCTAAGTTTTGGTTTTAGTATTAATTTGAATTCTAGTTTATTAGGTGTTCACACTAGGAAAAATACTTTCTTGGGCTGCAAGAATCCTGTTCACACTAGAAAGGAGCTTTTCTTGGGCTGCAAGTTTGCTTCCTTTTTAGTCACTATTCACGTCACTATTCACGTGAATAGTAAATAGGAGTCTTTTCTTGGTCTTCAAGTTTGTTTCCTTTGACCTAGATTCACATTTTTCCTACTTGGGCTAGGGTTTAGGAGTCCTTTTCCAAGCAGGATACTTATTTGTTATTCTGTGAGATTATTCTCCTTTGAGTTCTCCTAGAGACTCTTTCGAACTTATCAAGGGATTCCTTGTGGCGTTCAACCTCTACTTATCAAGCGGATTTAGATTCCCGTTTGTGGCGTCTTCACCATACCAAGGTTCTTGTCTTGCTAGGCAAAGGGTCGCGGTTCAATCCATTCTTGAAAGATCTTGGGTTTGTTTTACCAATCTTGGTGTTGGGTCTCGGCACATGTTGACCAGGTTCGTATCATCTTGTTTGGACATTGACTACCTATGTGACCTCGTCCCTGACATTTAAAGCATTTAATATTACTAGAATGAGTTGTAGGAGGGGCTGTTTTACCTTGAGAAGTCGTGGCATGCGTGGATGTTTTGGGCTCGGGTTTGACCTTAGATGTAGACGAACTCTCCTCCTTTCTTGGGTAACTCAACCTCCAAGGCCATCACTTGAGTATTGCAGGGCTGGCCTTGGTCGTGAACCACCCATCTTCAATTACTTCTCTACCTTAATCGCCATATGCACCAAATCTTCTAACTCAACATAATGATGCAACTCAATGGTGTTAACAACTTCTAGATTCAGCCCATTCAGAAATCTAGCCATTGTCGCCTCCCGATCTTCCTCTACATTGGCTCTAATCATTGCCATCTCTATCTCTTTGTAATACTCATCAACACTTTTATTACCTTGGTGAAGACCTTGCAACTTGAGGTATAAGTCCCTGTAGTAATGACTGGGTACAAATCGCTTCCTCATCACTCTCTTCATCTCATCCCAAGTTACAATAGGATGCTCTCCATTCCGGCTCCTATTAATGCATAATTGATCCCACCACACAATAGCATAATCTATAAATTCAATTGCAGCAAGTTTTACCTTTTTCAACTCGGAATAATTGTGGCAATCAAAAACCAACTCGATCTTCTTTTCCCACTCAAGATATGCTTCAGGATCACTCCTTCCTTGAAACGCAAGAATCTTCATCTTGATGCTACCTAAGTTGTTATCAACACGATCAAAATGATCAAAACGACCCCTAGCATCTCTATCCCGACCATGTCTCCTATTGCTGCCCACTGAAATTCTATCAAACTCCTCATCTAAACCTTCCTCATCGACTTCTTCAACTTCATCAACATCTTCAACTCTTTGTTGCAATCTATTCCTCCTTGGTGCATTCGGAGCAACTAGTGGTTGCACTCTTTCAGCTCTTTGTTCTACCCTATCCAATCTTTCATGTAGCTGCTCTAATTCAGCCCGCATCATCCGTCTCATCTCTCCCACCAAAGCTTGCATCTGTAAATTTGGAACATTAGCTTGTTGACCTCCTTCGTTAGTGTTGTCCGCTTGATTTTGAGACATAATTAATTTTCACTCTGTCACGTGTTTCACTCAACTCAATTTGGCTTTTACCCTCTTTTAATCTCACGCACTCTACCTTTTTTCTCTCATGTTCTCTTTCAAGTTCCCTAGAACTAACCAAGAATACCAAGAAAGGCACTACAGCAGCGTATTACTCTATTTCGGAATCTGACTTTTTTTTTTCAGACCTCTAAGACTCTGGAAACAAGGTTAGACAAAGAAAATTGAACAAAACCTGAAGAAGGAAACCTAGAGAAATAAGGAAAATTGAGAAAAATCTAATAGAAAACACAAAAACGCCCAAAACTCATACTAAACGATGGAATTTGGCCCTAAGAGGGTGGTGCCCACAACATAGCTGTGGGTTATGCTCAGAACGTCGTTTCCCTTCAGAAAAGCTTGGCCAAGAAGGCTAATTCAACAAAAAAAAGTTTTTATACTGTTCATTATTTTGCTTTTTTTTTTTTCTTCTTTTTTCAGCTCCAAATTTTTTTTTCTTGACTTTTCTTGATGTTTCTTTTCTTTTCTTGATCTTGATGTTCTTTTCTTGATTTTCATAAACAAACGCAATGAGCAAGTAACTAAGACTTCGAATTTAGAAGCACAAGAAACCGTAATTCAAGATTCTAGGGTTTGGCCAATGGAAAGTTAAACAAGAATGAAATTGCAGCAGGAAAATGGAATTGAAGCAAGAAAACGGAATTGAAACACAACCTAAAACGAATTGGCAGCAAGACACAATCAAGAACAAAGAAAGGAATTTAAACCTAGACCTAGACTCACGGAATTAACTAAGAAAACAAGAAAAGGATAGGCAAACCTGATAAACCTAAGCTCTGATACCAACTGATATGAACCACGCCAACATGTGACGCGACCCAACACCAAATATGGCAAACGACCCTAAGACCTTTTAGGAATGGATGGAACCGCAACCCTATGCTTAGCAAAGCTAGAACCTTGGTATAGTTGAGGACACCACAAACGAGGATGGAGATCTCGTTTGATAAGTCAGAGTTGAACGCCACAAGAATAATCTTGATAAGTTCAAAAAAGTTCTTGAGAACTTAATTAGAATAATCTCACAAATTTAATATCAAAGTTGTCTTTTTTTTTTTTCTTGCAAATCAGCCTTATATAGGCAAAGAACAAATAAGTTTCCTAATTAGAAAAGACTCCTAAACCCTAGCTGAAATAGAAAAACGTGAATAGTAACTAGGTCAAAGGAAACAAACTTGGAGACCAAGAAAAGACTCCTATTAACTATTCACGTGAATAGTAACTAAAAATGAAGCAAACTTGGAGACCAAGAAAAGACTCCTACTAAACTATTCACGTGAATAGTGATGTGAATAGTAACTAAAAAGGAAGCAAACTTGCAGCCCAAGAAAAACTCATTTCTAGTGTGAACACCTAATCTTGCAGCCCAAGAAAGTCTCTTTCCTAGTGTGAACACCTAAATTCGTCCATAGGGAATTAAACTAAAACTAAAAACTAAAACTAGGATAGAATTGTAAAGAAATCAAATCTTGACTAAATCTTCGAATCTTCTTGAAACTTCTTGAAAAATCTTGAAGTTCTTGAATCTTGAAAATAGCATCTTGACTTGAATCTTTGCTGAAAAATTCGCCCAAATAAATGGTTCATTGAACTTGAACGATTCAATGAATGTGGACGGTTCAACGAATGTGGACGTCTAATTCCTGGCTCTTTTGTGGCTCTTTCTTGAACGATTTGTATAGCCTCGATGTCCTCATCAAAAACAAAAACTTATCTCTTGTAATTCTAGCTATGGCCGAAACTAGCAAGGAGAAAAATGAAGTTGTTTTGCACTTAGTTAGTGAGTGTATCGTGTGAATGAGAGGCCTTGTATGTGAGAGAAAAATGCTATCATCTTTATTATAATAATCTATCATAATAGGTGACCAATCACTATTATCACCTTTTAATCAAAAAGTCATGCAAGCCTTTTGATCCTAATGATTAGCATTAGATGGCAAGATGATTACATTCTCTCTCCTCCTACCCTTGGCCGAAAATGCAAGTGGATGGAGAGAGAATGCTTGTCATCTTTTATTAAATATATATTATATGCTCATATAAACATATATATAATATTACTTTAATAGTTGGCCAAGCAAAATTGCTTCCTTCTAAAGTAAAAGCCATGCAAATCCTTGGATTGTAATCATTACAATCCAAAGGTAACTTTATTCTCTCTCATGACACTTGTCAAAAAGGCTTTATCAACAAACGCAATGGTCAAGATTCTTTTGTCTTTATTCAAAAATGAATCCTATCCATTCATTTCAAATTCAAATGACTACGATTGATGACATGGACAATCCTAGTCATCGATACATGCACATGCCACATGTAATTATCTAGTCATTAATTTGCAATTCACATTTTGACAACTAAGATGATGACGTGGCATTTCACAAATTATATCATCATTATACATATACATATATAAACACCTATATATATATAAATATATATTACTTTTGCCCATTCTAATCTCTATTAGAATAAATATATTGAAACAACTTTTCAATAATTACAGTTTGGCTCCAAAAGTTTTGGTAATTATAATTTGACCCCAAAGCTTTCCGAAATTACACTTTTGGCCAAAATACCAACATTGATGACTCTTAACAGTTTAAAGCCACCAACCACATAATACAAGTTTTTGGTGAACTTATTCATGATACTTATTAGTGTGCGACCTTCTAGATTCATAATCGCATACCGATGAGGGACCTGATAAACCTTCTTATCTATTTTAGAAATGTCTCCTTCATTTACCGAAATACCCTTATGCTCATAAGTGACGGACTAGCAACGAACGTACCATGAGAATGTAAACGATAATGAAGACAACGTCTTTTATGAATCCATTTAACTATCAAGAATTAGCGTGCAATCCGATCCTTCTGTTAATAGTGCCCCGATCGGGAAAGGACCATGAAATGGTTAAATCCACATCCGATACTATGTATAAATCTGAATTAGTGAAACGGGAGATGACTACCATGGAAAAACTCATTTCCATCATTTCATACTCGCCTTGGCCAAGGACTTCCTCGTTTATCAACCGATCTCATATATCATATGGTTATCTAGCACAAATGAAGCAAAAGAGATGAAGTTGTCTTCTCTTCTTCTTCACAAAAAACGCAGCCATGAACAAGGAAGAAGAAGGAAATGGTTTTGCTCTCTTCTTCATAAACAAGCTCATAAATCTTCCATGGTTATCTAGCACAAATCAGCCACGAAGATGGAGAAGCCATTTTTGCTCGTGTGGACGGACTAGAGCTCTTGTGTTTTCAAGGGGTGGTGTCTTCCATCAAGTGAGCATAAATTTCAGATCTATGGCTTCCATGAGTTGTCTTCAAGAGGTATCCTCTTCTTCTATCTCTTATCAATATATATATTTGCTATATATATATATTTTGCATATGTTAATCACATGATATCAAGATTAGAGTTTCATATGAACATTATGCTTTGAGTTCCAGAAATTTTTAATGTCATGTTTCGCTTCCGCTTGATTCTTAGCTAGATGATGTTCATAGCTCTAAATTTATGAGATCCTTCAAGTGGTATCGAGCAAGGTCTTGATGTTCATGTTATTACATATGTGTTTGCTTAAAGTATCTAAAGTCTTGAGCACAAAAGAACAAGGAAAAAGTTTTTAACATTTCTAAAATTTTTTCCTGTGCACTGATTTTGCAAAGCTGTTTTGATAGATCAAATGTTGTTGTTTGGGGCTGATTTTTGGATATGTTATGATATAGAGATAGTAGAACATTTCATATTCTAATATGAATTTCCTAATTTTGTGGTTAAGAGTTTCATTTTAAGCAAAATCAGTAAGTTCACTGATTGTCGCGTAAAGCTGGAGAGTTTGTCCAGTTATGTTTTGAGAGACATAACTCAGTCAATTTAACTCCGAATTGAGTTCCATTTGATTCTAAATCTATCTACACTTGATGAACTTTGTCTCTGTAAAATTTTAGAATTTTTGGAGATCTGTAGATGGGTTAAACGAGTCAAAATCGTTGGTGCATGTGCAGCAGATTTATGATGGGTCATAAATTAAAAGCCATGACTAATTGATTGGATTTTGGTTAAGCCCAATGGACCTAAAATCAATGGGGCTTTAGTCTAATAACATTAGATGAGGTTTAATCTTAGTGAAGATTAAAATAAGCCTTGGAACTCAAATTGGGCCATGAAATTAACAAAGGATTTGTATTGGGCCTTATCCAACAAGTATGTGCTTAAAATTGGTTTTATTGAGTTCTTTTGTGTTGTTTAACATGAGATGTTAAAATCTCAAGATATGAAACTTATTGCAAACATGTCTTTTATTTAGTTAATGTATTGGATACATTAGTTTGTGTTAGCTTGCTTGTTTAGCTTTATTATTTATGTATATGATGCATATCTTATGCTTTATGAGTTAAATCTTACATTGTGATGTTGGATGACAAATGGTGAATTTGATCATGGAGTTGGTTAGGGAATGGTTAATTGGTTGTAATTGCATTACGTGGGCTTTGAACGAATTCTATCAATCATTAGTATGTAATTGAGGCATAAGTCTCGTTTGCAATTGAGAGAAATTTGTAGTGAGGCATAATGTATGTAATTTCTACAAGAAGTTTGCAAGAAGACCATTGGAGGCTTTCAAGGGGTTGGAGGTGCTTTGGATCTTTGAGAAAAATCAAGAAGACAAGACCAAAGAAGACATGGTGATGTGCTTGTTTAGGTTTTAATTTTGTCTTGATTTGATTCATAGTCCAAGTCCATGATCCACCATGATGAATGATTTTGCATGTATGTTTGTTTATTTGCCTATATGTGATGTATGCTTGTAAATGAACTAATGTGCAAAGTGAGACCTAATTAAATTCAAAATCTTCCTATGTGCATTAAACCACCACCATGGGATTCCTGAACTAACAAGTCTCTTAAAGAATAATAAGGCACACACAATTATTGTCTCTAAATAAAAACCCTTCATGCCTATAAAACTCACCTTCTGCAGATTTCTCACCAGCCCTATAAACTTCACTAAAGTCGTGGTCATCTTGATAAAGGTCCTTAATATGCTCAAAACCCATAAATTTAGCATCAAGAGTAGAGATTAGGGCATACCTTCTTGACAATGCATCTGCAACCACATTTTTCTTACCTTGTTTATAGCGAATGACATATGGAAAAGTCTCAATGAACTCAACCCACCTAGCATGTCTCTTGTTCAGCTTGTGTTGATCCTTCAAACGAAGCTCGAACCAAAGCATACAACTATTTGTCATAAGTGGGGTAGTTAAGTGCAGCCCGACTGAGCTTCTCACTAAAGTATGCAAGGGGTCTTCCTTCCTGCATAAGAACTGCGCCTACACCTGAGGCATCACATTCAATTTCAAACGTTTTAGTAAAGTTAGGTAAAACAAGTAAAGGAGCATGCGTGATGAGAACCAGGCTTGAGCGTCCACATTCAATGAACCAATTGAGCGTCCACATTCAATGAACCAATTGAAGTGTCCACATTCAATGAACCAATTGGGCGTCCACATTCATTGAACCTTTTGGGCGAATTTTCCAGTAAAGATTCAAGTCAAGATTCTATTTTCAAGATTCAATAACTTCAAAATTCTTCAAGAAGTTTCAAGAAGATTCGAAGATTTAGTCAAGATTTGATTTCTTTGTAATTATATCCTAGTTTTAGTTTTCAGTTTTAGTTTAATTCCCTATGGATGAATTTAGGTGTTCACACTAGGAAAGAGACTTTCTTGGGCTGCAAGATTAGGTGTTCACACTAGAAAGAAGCTTTTCTTGGGCTGCAAGTTTGTTTCATTTTTAGTTACTATTCACGTCACTATTCATGTAAATAGTTAATAGGAGTCTTTTCTTTGTCTCCAAGTTTGTTTCCTTTGACCTAGTTACTATTCACATTTTTCTATTTCAGCTAGGGTTTAGGAGTCTTTTCTAATTAGGAAACTTACTTGTTCTTTGCCTATATAAGGCTGATTTGCAAGAAATAAAAAAAAGACAATTATGATATTAAATTTGTGAGAGTATTCTCCTTAAGTTCTCAAGAACTTTTCAAACTTATCAAGATTATTCTTGTGGCGTTCACCTTGACTTATCAAACGAGACTTCCATCCTCGTTTGTGGCGTCCTCAACTATACCAAGGTTCTAGCTTTGCTAAGCATAGGGTCGAGGTTCCATCCATTCCTGAAAGGTCTTGGGGTCGTTTGCCATATTTGGTGTTGGGTCGCGTCACATGTTGGCGTGGTTCGTATCAATGCGTAAGATTGTATTTAATAAGATGACACGCCTTCTCTTGATCTTCACCCTATTTGAACCCAACGTTCTTCGTGATATCTTCAGTGAATAGTGCTGCGATGGTGCTAAAATCTTTCACGAACCTCTTGTAAAAACCAGCAAGTCCATGGAAACTTCTAACATCACCTATACTGGAGGGGGTTGGTCACCCTTGGATGGCTTTGATCTTCTCTTTATCAACCTCAATACCCTTAGCACTAACAACAAATCCTAGAAAAACAAGCTTATCGGTGCAAAAGTTACACTTTTTGAGGTTAGCATATAACTTCTCCTTTCTAAGCACATCCAAAACCGAATTTAAATGTGAGACATGTTCATGCAAACTCTTGCTATAAACCAGAATACAATCAAAATAAACAACAACAAACTTACCAATGAAAGCACGCAAAACATGATTCATTAAGCGCATGAAAGTACTAGGTGCATTAGTTAAACCAAAGGGTATGACTAACCACTCATACAATCCATATTTAGTTTTAAATGCTGTTTTCCATTCGTCTCCTTCTTTCATTCTTATCTGATGATATCCACTCTTAAGATCAATTTTAGAAAACACACAAGAACCATGCAATTCATCTAACATATCATCTAAGCGAGGAATAAGATGTCTATACTTCACTGTTATGTTATTGATGGCTCGGCAATCAACACACATCCTCCATGACCCATCCTTCTTACGTACTAAAATTACAGGAACTGCACAAGGACTCATGCTTTCTTTCACATACCCTTTCTCCATCAACTATTCGATTTGCCTTTGAAGCTCCTTCGTCTCCTCCGGATTGCTCCTATAAGCTGGACGATTTGGAATTGATGCTCCAAGTACGAAATTTGTCTGATGTTCAATCCCTCAAAGAGGTGGTAGACCATGTGGTATCTCCTCGGGAAACACATCCTCGAAATCCTGCAAGAGAGAAACAACAATACTAGGCAATGCAAAATCAAGTTGGTCAGTGTTTAAACGAGCCTCTTTGTACATGAGTACAATCATCAGCCGTTTTGAAATCAAAGCTCTCTTGACCTCACTCGCTTTTGCATAAAAATTTCTTTGTTTTCCCTCTGTTTTTGCCTCCTTGGCCGAATTCTTTTCTCTCTTCATTCTCAATCTTTTGCTCACTCAAATTCTTTTGTTCATTCAAGTTCTTTTGATCACTCAATTTTTGTAACCTCACTTGATCCTCATAAACTTGTTTTGGTGTCATTGGAACTAAAGTGATTGTCCGCTGATTGAACATGAAAGAGTATTTGTTGGTGAAGCCATCATGCTGCATACGTCGATCAAATTGCCATGGTCGTCCCAAGAGAAGATGTCCAGCATGCATAGGTACCACATCACACAATACTTCATACTCATATTTTCCACTGTCAAAAAGCACCACAACCTGTTTTGTCACCCTTACCTCACCACAATCATTCAACCATTGTAGCTTGTATGGACGTGGATGCTTAATTATTGTGAACCCTAGCTTTTCTACCATAGAAGCAGTATCAACATTAGTACAACTACCACCATCAATAATAACACTACATACCTTATCTTTCACGTGGCAGCGAGTATAAAAGATGTTGTCACGTTGTACTACTTCTTCCTCTTCTTTAGCTTGCAAGCTCAAAGCTCGTCGTGCCACTACGCCAAGCATCTCTCACTAATCTGCCCCAAACTCTTCTTCACCTACTTCGGTGTACCTTGGTATGGGCAAGTCATCAGAATGGATTTCATCTTCAGATTCAATCTCCCCACTTTCCAAAACTACAATTGCCCTCTTGTTTTGACATTGGCTAGCTATGTGCTCTCGTCGCTGGCATTTAAAGCATTTAATATCACTAGAACGAGTTGTAGGAGGGGCTGTTTTACCTTGAGAAGTCGTGGCATGGGTAGATGTTTTGGGCTCGGGCTTGACCTTGGAAGTAGACGAACTCTCCTCCTTTATTGGGTAGGACCTCCAAGGTGATGCACTTGAGTGTTGCGGGGTTGGTCTTGGTCATGAACTACCCCTCTTCAATTGCTTCTCCACCTTAATTGCCATATGCACCAAATCTTCTAACTCAACATAATGATGCAACTCAATGGTGTTAGCAATTTCTCGATTTAGCCCATTTAGAAATCTAGCCATTGTCACCTCCCGATCTTCCTCTACTTTGGCTCTAATCATAGCCTTCTCCATCTCTTTGTAATAATCATCCACAGTTTTATTATCTTGATGAAGACCTTGTAGCTTGAGGTATAACTCCCTGTAGAAATGACTGGGTACAAATCGCCTCCTCATTACTCTCTTCATCTCATCCCAAGTTGCAACAGGATGTTCTCCATTCCGCCTCCTATTGATACACAATTGATTCCACCACACAATAGCATAATCAGTAAATTCAATTGCAGCAAGTTTTAACTTTTTCAACTCAGAATAGTTGTGGCAATCAAACACCAACTCTATCTTCTTTTCCCACTCAAGATAGGCTTTAGGATCACTCCTTCCTTGAAACGCATGAATCTTCATCTTGATGCTTCCTAAGTTGTTATCAACACGATCAACACGATCCCTAGCATCTCTATCTCGGCCACGTCTTCTATTGCTGTCCACCGAAATTCTATCAAACTCTTCATCTAAACCTTCCTCATCGATCTCATCAACATCTTCAACTCTTTGCTGCAAGCTGTTCCTCCTTGGTGTGTTTTGAACAACTTGCGGCTGCCCTTGCTGTGCTCTATCTTCTACTCTATCCAACCACACATGTATTTGTTCCAATTCATCCCTCATCATCCGTCTCATCTCTCCCATCAACGCCTGCATCTATAAATTCTATCCAACTAGTTGTTGAGTTCTCCAAGATACTCTTTCGAACTTATCAAGGGATTCCTTGTGGCGTTCACCCTCAACTTATCAAGCGGATTTTTATCCCCATTTGTGGCGCCTTCACCATACCAAGGTTCTTGCTTTGCTAAGCAACGGGTCGCGGTTTCCATCATTCTTGAAAGGATCTTGGGTTTGTTTTACCATTCATGGTGTTGGGTCTCGGCACATGTTGACTAGGTTCGTTTCATGTTTATTAGTCCATATCATCATGTTATTCTGGCACTTCACACGCCATCCTTTAACATTAACATCACTATGTTAATCAAAGATAATAACATATGATATCCTGTACTCGATTATTCTAGTCCTAGTTGAATAATCTGAAGGGCTATGAATCAATTCTTAATGTTTATCATATCGAAGAGAAAATGCGAAATATCCTAAACCCTTTTAGAATATTTCTCTTCTCGGATAAGCATTAGGGACATATTTATATCGAAGCAGAGAATATGAACATCCTACAAATGAAATTTTGTATAAAACACGTAAACATATTCTCAATAAACCCTAATAAGGTCATCTCAAACTATAGCATTAGGGCATATCCCCAACAGTATCAA
The DNA here is from genome assembly GCA_037974665.1 of Ehretia macrophylla. Taxonomy (NCBI): domain Eukaryota; kingdom Viridiplantae; phylum Streptophyta; class Magnoliopsida; order Boraginales; family Ehretiaceae; genus Ehretia; species Ehretia macrophylla. The sequence goes on along the minus strand of CM075771.1, from coordinate 63,391,508 downwards.
CATATAATCTTCAATCCATGTCTATAAAACTAGCATATATGTATATATAGATATATGTATATGTACTATATAAAAGAGAAGAGGTTTGAAAGTATACCTCTTGAAGCTTTAGAAATGGTAGATGTAACCTAGATGATGTAGTCCTTGAATCCCTCTAACTTGAAGGCTCTAGTTGGTCCACCAAGAATCTAATGCTCACCCAATGAAGACAAAAGGTGCTAGCATATCTTCAAACTATATAGCTAAATATGTATGTAACTTAGCAAAAGAGAAAAGCTTTCTTCATTTTTCTTCAATGGCCAAATGCAACACTTAAAGAAGATGATATTTTCTCTCCCATTCAACATGTATGCCATGTGTGTTAGCTTAGAGGAGAGAGAGAGATTGTCCTTCATTATATTATTGTAATCAACGTGTACCATAGAGAGGAGAGAGAATTCTATATCTTTATTTAATATAAATAATCACTATTATATACTAAGTCTTGCATGCAAAAAGAACCAATCAAAATTGAGCTTTTAAATGCAAGATTAGATAAAGCCATGCATGGCATTAGATTGTAATCATTACAATCTAATGGCCACCTTTTTCTCTCTCCTACAAGTTGCAAAAGTAATGATTACAATCTAAAGGCAAAAAGGTGTTTTGATTTAATCAAGATTAAATCTCCACCATTAATTCAAATCATTGGATAAGATTAATCCTAAGATGGATGAAATGGATAATCCAATCATCCCACTAGCCTAGTCACACGCCACATGTGCTACTTTATCCAATAGTTAAGTTTGCCATTTGATGTCGTGGATATCTCACGTGGCATTTATCAAATCATATCGAGTATTATATATATATATATACACAAACACCTATACATATATATATATAATTACTTTTGCTCATTATAATCTCTATTAGAATAAATACATCGAAACAAGTTTTCAATATTTGCATTTTGGCCCCAAAACTTTGTATAATTACACTTTTGGCTCAAAAACCAATATATATGACTCTCAACACTTTAAAATCATTAACCACATTATACAAGCTACCGGCGAACTTATTCATGATACTTATTAATGTGTGATTTTCTAGATTCATAATCGCATACCGATGAGGGACCAATAATCCTCTTTATCTATTTCGGGAATATCTCCGTCATTACTCGAAATACCCTCACATTCATGGGAGACGCACTAGCAATAAACATACCATGAAAATATATATGATAATGAAGACACTGTCCTATTTATGAATCTATTTATTGTCAGGAATTACCGTGTAGTCCGATCCTTCTATTAAAACGTCCCGATAGGGAAAGGACCATGAAATGGTTAAGTCCACTTCCGATACTGTGAGTAGATCCAAAATAGTAAAACGGGAGATGATTGCTATGGAAAAACCCCTTTTCGTCAATTTCATACTTGCCTTGGCCAAGGACTTCCTCGTTTATCTACCGACTTTAGGTATCACAAGACATTGCCTCTCACCGGAGGTTTAACAGATCCTATCTTGACAATTACCTATCGATCTATATCAAAAGACCAAAATGTGAAAGGCTGTAACTCACCTAATAAAAAACGGGTATTGTCTAGACACTATATTTTGCCCCTGATATATCTGGCAGCTGCAATTTCTCAAGTCCGATGATTAAGTTGCATAGTTCTCAACTAAATAGTAAACTATTAATCTGAAATCATGTAGTTCACTATTTATCATTATATTCAATGATCCGTACCACTAACGATCACTCATATGTATATTAGTCCACATCCCATGTTGTTCTGACACTTTGCATGCCATCCTTTATCATTAACATCACTATGCTAATAAAAAGTAATTACATATGAAAACTCGGACACGATTATTCTAGTCCTAGTCAAATAATCTTAAGGGTTATGATTCGATTGTTAATATCTATCATATCGAAGTAAAACAACGAAGTACTCTAAACATTAGGGACACACTCATATCAAAGCGGAGAATATGTGTCACGCCCCAATCCAACTTATAGAGGCTAGACTAGGCTATGACCTAAATCATTATCGTCATTTTACGACTTTAACCGTTTGACTATAATTAATGCTTATTTGTTAGCGTAAAACTCTAAAAGTTTTTCAGAAAACTGGTAGCATAATGGCTGTAATTAGGATCTTTGGTTTGACTTATTTTCTAGAATACCTCAAAATTCTAAATCTTTAATTTGCTTACAACTAAAACTCTTGTTTTATCGTCAATCGATATACCTGCTAGTTTATCTTGAAAGGCCCATTTGGATCAATCTATCCCAAAAACTACATCCCATTTATTTGTCAAATTCCTATTTATGCAAGTACCTATTATCATTTAGCTTACAAATGAGTACCTTAATGAGTATAGGTAGGGCTAACTTAGTTGATTCTTCACCTATTTGTTTAAACACCTAATGATAACTACTATCCATAATGATGAAAACAAACGACCGAAATAAAAGAGTTCGTCCGGTTTATAGTTAATACAAACCAAAATTAGACCCCAAATTACATCGGGGCTCATTTACAACAACAACATAAATAGTCTTCAATTTAAACACATCCCTAATAACATCCATGTTCATGAAAAACATGTAATGGTTCATCAACTAGCACATTCTCTTCGGGCCAATTATGCTTCACCTATAATGACATAAAGAGGGTGAGTCCTTATGAACTCAGCGAGGGGGGAACAAGTAATGGGACCTTTGAAATTCTTTTCCAGTTAACTTGTGAAAACTCCTTTGGAAACATGTCATGTAAAACAAGTAACTTCATAACATAGCATAAATATAAATGAACACATTTACCACATCATTTCAAAGGATATATTACGCTTTCGCATTCGCTTTCACTTTCGTTTTCGCCTTCGCATGTAGTGGCCGGCCTTGAATATCATACTCCTTATCACTCCTTCATGGATGTACTCCGGATTGTACACCAAACCTACGACCCAACTCTCTGAGGGTAACAAAGTTCCAAGCGAGAGAGGGAATACGAACCATGGTAGTCATCGGAGCACCGGTAAGCCCTATGCTGCCCGGCGTTCGTGAATCGCTACCATGCCAAAAGAAAGGTTGCAACCTCGTATGCAATGCACATTTATGACATTTAACAATTCACATTAGGAGGTCAACAAAGTAGGTTGCCTCTGTGCATGTATATGATCACAATAGCCAACATGCTGGAAAGGTCCATGTGAATCTCGAAAATCATCTTGGGGACAATCCCGTAGGCCCTCACACCAATTTCCAGCAGCAAATTATTCCTCACGTGGAAGCCAATTCCATAGCTGATTACATGAACGTGAATGTTTTGGAAACCAATCTGAATTCCATTTCACATGGAGACAAAACTCAAGTTGGTGGCCCACTCTCAACTAATGCACATGGAGGACTTGCAAATAACTCCAACAACAATCAGCACATTGCCGTGGAAATTCAAAGTAATCATGCTCCAAGCTATTGGACATTCCGTGGTCCCATCAAGCATGCAAAACAGGAATCAAAGTTCCGTTGGGGGTGATTTATTGCATAAGGCATCTTCTGCGGCCCCACGTGGTGAATCTAATCAAGAAAATTCAAAGAATGCCAATTATCAGGTTGGTGACACTGGCTTTACCGTGGGTCTTGCCATTAACTCACAACAAAGCAAAGATGCTCCTGGTCCACAATCACATGGGGTTGATGCCAACTTTTCAGCAAGCAAGGCAGATCCAATTCAAACTACAACTGGCAAGACTTCAGGCATTCCTCTCCCAAATGCGTGGGCCACCCCACTTGAATCCCTTCCAGTTGAGCATTCAGCCAATACCTACCAAGTCCATGAAAATATCCATGCTGGAGTGAACAAGAACCATGATGATGCAAATTCTGACTCTCTCTCATTTGGCGTCAAGGATAGCTCAAATCATATTGGTGATCCATTTGGTCACAATTTGCCAACGCAATTCAACAATGACCTTTTTGCGAATTTGCATGATGAGTTTCATTCTCTGCGGAATTCCGCAGAAGCTCATGATCCTGCAACCAGAGAGTTTGTTCCTATGCAACGTTCCATTTGGGGTCAAAATAGTTCTTCTGGAATAAATCACATTACCAACAATTGGCAAAAGCACTTTTTGGGTGAGTTGAATGATTCACTTAATTGAACTTCTTTGACAATTTCAAAATCAAGGATGGGAGAACAATTGCTATTCCGCCTAAAAGTGTCTTCCAAGAAGGTGCTCAACATTGGAATTGCTGCCTTATTGGTCAATTTATCGGTCAGCCACCCCCTTTATTCTTAATTAGGGGAATGGTAGATAGTCAATGGAAAAAGTTTGGCCACGTTGATATTCAATCTAATGACTTTGGGTTGTTTGTGTTCCGTTTTCAATCACAAGAATTTTGCGACCGTGTGATGCAAGAGCTATGGCATGTCCACCACCGCCCTCTTCTCTTAAGACGTTGGGAAATTGGCCTCCAACTCATTAAGATTAACTCCGAGTAGGTGCCAATGTGGTTAAAGCTGAGAAATGTCCCACTTGATCTACTAAACAAAGATGGTCTCAGTTATGTCTCGAGTACAATTGGACTCCCTCTTCAAATGGATTCCAAAATTGCCTCACGCTCACATCTCGGTTATGCAAGAGTTTGTGTGGAAATGAATATCCAGAACGATCTCCTGAATAGTACCTTTGTCGAACTTCCTAATAGGAAAGAGGCAGAAATTCAGATTGAATATGATTGGAAACCTCTAAAATGTTCTCTGTGCAATGTTGTTGGACATGACACATCCACTTGTCCTAATTCTACTAAGACAAAAGTTAACGAAAACACCAATGGCGCTAATCCAGAATGGACTAATGTTGGTAAGAAACCCAGAAGGAGACGTGGTGCGTCCCGAAAAGAGAACAAGGCTATAACCAACAGATTTAATGCTCTCAATGTTATTGATGAAGATCATTCTAATCAATCGTTTGTTCATCCTCAGGACAACTTTTCTAGGTCAAAGGCTGTTGATCATCATCTTTCCTCAAGTATGGGTGTTTATCACAAGCATACAAACTCCCTAAAGAATCAGGTCAATTTTCTACCTGCCAACACTTTGAGTAGGGTTGATGTGGAAGTGCCAAGCTCTCAAATTTATGAAAAACAAATTCCAAGAATGTCAGTCACCCCGTTCTCGTCACAAGTTTCCAAGGATAAAAATTTCACAACTGCTCCAGGCAAAGATAGATCAACTATTAGTTCGTTTGGTCATGATAATGCCAAAGCTTCTAGGGCAACCTCAAGCACAACTCCTTCGTTCGACTACACTCGGCTGTTCAAGGCATCTTCAATGGAAGACCCCCAGATCGACGTATTAAATGAGGAGATTCTCTTTGTTTTTTTTTTTGTGTCCGTTTTCATGTCTTTTGTTGCCTTCGGTCTGCGACCTATTTAGCTTTTGCTTTTTTTTGCATTTTCTTACTTGTGACACCAATTGTCATGCATTGTGTACTTTGATGTACTTTTCCTTTTTCTTTCAATAAAATACCACTGAATTAACAAAAAAAAAAAAAAAAAAAAGAACGTATAATCATTTCATATTCCAATTTAAAAGCATTTATACATTTACGGGCAGCCACGTAATCATATACAATATAAGCCATAGAATACATTTTAACAATATAATGAATGCATAAGGAGCATACAAACGTGTTATAACATCATATACAAGATCGGGTGTATGAATAGTTAACGTATGACCCTATAATCAATATAATTCATGCATGAGGCTATAATAACTTTTTTCGGGCAGTCCATAACTTCAATTAAAACCTCAATTATAAGTTAAGCAAAGCATGATTTAACACTTAGAAGACCTAGTTATTTTTTTTTATTAATTCAGTGGGATTTTATTGATAGAAAATGAAAAAGTACATCAAAGTACAAACTGCATGACAACTGGTGTCATAAACAAGAACAATGAAGAAACTAAAGAAAACCAGATCAGTCGCAGACCATAAGCAACAAAAGAAAAAAAAACATGAAAACGGACAAACGAAACAATAGCAACAACATCATTGAGTTGTTCGATCAGGTGGTCTTCCATTGAAGATGCCTTGGACTGCCCGAGTGTAGTCGAAAGAGGATTTAACTCTTGAAGATGAGGCAACGGAATTTTCCTTGCCAGAAAAACTGAAATTTGAAATGACTTTGCCTACAGCAGTTGTGAAATTTTTGTCTTTAGAACCCTGTGATGGGAACGGAGTGACCAACATTTTCTAAGCTTGGTTTCCAGAATTTTGAAGCTTAGGGATACTCACATTAGTCCTATTTGAAGGCTTGGCTGAATAAGTGACCTGTTTCTTTTGGGACTTCAGTTGTCCATGGTAAACTCCTGTACCTTACCTTGATGATTGCCAACATTCTCAGATTTAGAATTGTTTCTCTGAGAACGATCAAGAGAAGGTTCATCATTATCTTCATCAATAGATCAAGTTTGCAATTAGGGTTTTAGGTTCATGCTCGAGTGCAAGATTCATCAACTATTAGCTACAAGGAACATTTAGATCATCATCATACATATCTAACAATTATTGGACAGCCTTGAAACATAGCAAATATCATCATTAAAACGACATGCAAGCCATAAAATCCACCGAAACGAACACGAAATCATCAAAGGACATCATATACTTGTCTACCACTATGACTCAACCACATTCGACCCTAAAATCAACACGAACCATTCTTCTAAGCATTCAAACATTTCCGGGCAGCTTATTACGTAACTCGAATATAATCATTATTGCCATATAACTCATGGAATCAACCCTAACCAAGCAATTAATCAACAAATGACTCTCTATACATAATCACATGCCATAATAACTATTATTCTCCCTTTATATCATCAAGATTCACATGCATTGATACGTATCAATTCATGGGCAGCCTACTATGCATGTTAAAGTCACCATTAATACATCATGAAGACCATAGAATTAAGCCTCAAACGAGCATATAACTAACTATAGACTTCATATACATGTTCATACTCAAGATTAACCAACAACTAACCTCAATATCATCATAAAACACATTTTCTCATGCCTCATAATATCTGAAAAGCCTACTACACATGGATAAAATCACTACTTAGAGAACATGCACTCAAAGTAAGGTTTCATAACCATGCTTAGGCACAAGAATTACCAACATTCCACCATATATTCAACTTAAAAAATGCAAGAGCGCTTCTATTAATTTTCGACCAGCCCTTAAACAGTTCACAAAACTCAATTTCTTTGCAATTTAACATACAATGGCCCAAAATGCTTCAAACCACATTTTCTAGCAACCACAACCATCTTTCTTCACATGCAAGACTATATACACATATATATATATATGCTTATGAACATTAAAAACATTTAGAAATCAGTTTGAAACCCTCACATTGCAACCCTATAGCACATATTTCAGTTACGACCTATGGGCAGCAATGGAAGACATGGTCGAGATAGAGATGCAAGGGATCGTGTTGATAACAACTTAGGAAGCATCAAGATAAAGATTCCTACGTTTCAAGGAAGGAGTGATCCTGAAGCCTATCTTGAGTGGGAAAAGAAGATAGAGTTGGTGTTTGATTGCCACAACTATTCCAATTTGAAAAAGGTAAAGCTTGCTACAATTGAATTTACTGATTATGCTATTCTTTGGTGGGATCAATTGCGCATTAATATGAGGCAGAATGGAGATCGTCCTATTGCAACTTGGGATGAGATGAAGAGAGTGATGAGGTAGCGGTTTGTCCCAAGTCATTACTATTGAGATCTATACCTCAAGCTGCAAAGTCACCATCAAGGTAACAAGAGTGTAGATGAATATTATAAAGAGATGGAGATGGCTATGATTAGAGCCAACGTGGAGGAAGATCGAGAGGCAACAATGGCCAGGTTTTTGAATGGGTTAAACCGAGAGATTGCTAACACAATTGAATTGCACCATTATGTGGAATTAGAGGATTTAGTGCATATGGCAATTAAGGTGGAGAAGCAATTAAAGAGAGGTGGCACAAGACAAAGACAAGGCCCACAATACTCGAGTGTGCCTTGGAGGATGAACTACCCAAAGAAAGAAGATAATCCGTCCACTTCCAAGGCCAAGCCCGAGCACAAACCATCCACTAATGCCACGACCTCCCAAGGTAAATCAGCTCCTACAACAACTCGTTCAAGTGATATTAAATGCTTTAAATGTCAGGGACGAGGTCACATAGCGAGCCAATGCCCAAACAAGCGAGCAATAGTAGTTTTGGAAAGTGGGGAGATTGAATCCGAATATGATACACATTCTGATGACATGCCCATACTAGAGGACATTGCAGAGGAAGAAGAAGAGTTTAGGGCAAATTATGGAGAGATGCTTGGATTAGTGGCACGACGAGCCTTAAGTTTGCAAGCTAAAGAAGAGGAAGAAGTAGTGTAACGTGAGAACATCTTTCATACTTGCGGCCATGTGAGAGATAAGGTATGTAGTGTTATTATTGTGGTGCTAGTTGTACTAATGTTGCTAGTGCTTCTATGGTTGAGAAGCTAGGGCTCAAAAAAATTAAGCATCCACGTCCATATAAGCTGCAATGGTTGAATAATTGTGCTGAGATAAGGGTTACAAAACAGGTTGTGGTGCCGTTTAGCATTGGAAAATATGAAGATGAAGTATTATGCGATGTGGTACCTATGCATGCTGCACATCTTCTCTTAGGAAGACCATGGCAATTTGATCGACGTGTGCAGCATGATGGTTTCACCAACAAGTATTCATTCATGTTAAATCAACGGACAATCACTATAGTTCCAATGACACCAAAACAAGTTTATGAGGATCAAGTGAGGTTACAACAATTGAGTGATTAAAAGAACTTGAGTGATCAAAAGAATTTGAGTGAGCAAAAGTTTGAGAGTGAAAAGAAAAAGGGCAGGGCCGAATCTGGAAAGGTAGTGAGGAGAGAAAAGAATTCGGCCAAGGAGGTAAAAATAGAGGGAAAACAAAGAAATTTTTATGCAAAGGCAAGTGAGGTTCCAAGCCTGAGCCTAAACCAGCCACTAATGCCACGACCTCCCAAGGTAAATCAGCTCCTACTACAACTCGTTCTAGTGATATTAAATGCTTTAAATGTTAGGGACAAGGTCACATAGCGAGCCAATGTCCAAACAAGCGAGCAATGGTAGTTCTGGAAAGTGGTAAGATTGAATTTGAAGATTATACGCATTCTGATGACATGCCCATACTAGAGGACATTGCAGAGGGAGAAGAAAAGTCTAGGGCAAATTATGGAGAGATGCTTGGACTAGTGGCACGACGAGTCTTAAGTTTGCAAGCTAAAGAAGATAAAGAAGTAGTGCAACGTGAGAACATCTTTCATACTCGCCGCCACGTGAAAGATAAGGTATGTAGTGTTATTATTGATGGTGGTAGTTGTACTAACGTTGCTGGTGCTTCTATGGTTGATAATGCGAACTAGCCATCCACATTCATCGCACTATTTGGATGAATTTTCCAGCAAAGATTCAAGTCAAGATTCTATTTTCAAGATTCAAGAACTTCAAGATTCTTCAAGAAGTTTCAAGAAGATTTGAAGATTTGGTCAAGATTTGAATTCTTTGTAATATCATAGTTTTAGTTTAAGTTTAATTTGCATTCTAGTTTATTTCCTAGGGTCCACTATGGACGAATTTAGGTGTTCACACTAGGAAAGAGACTTTCTTGTGCTGCAAGATTAGGTGTTCACACTAGAAAAGTGCTTTTCTTGGGCTGCAAGTTTGCTTCCTTTTTAGTTACTATTCACGTCACTATTCACGTGAATAGTTTATAGGACTCTTTTCTTGGTCTCCAATTTTGTTTGCTTTGACGTAGTTACTATTCACGTTTTTGCTTCTTGGGCTAGGGTTTAGGAGTCCTTTTCCAAGCAGGATACTTATTTGTTATTGCCTATATAAGGTACTTTTTGTGATAATAAAGGGAGACAATTCTGAAATTAAATTGTGAGATTATTCTCCTTGAGTTCTCCAAGAGACTCTTTCGAACTTATCAAGGGATTCCTTGTGGCGTTCATCCTTGACTTATCAAGCGGATTTCCATCCCCGTTTGTGGCGTCTTCACCATACCAAGGTTCTTGTTTTTCTAAGCAACGGGTCGCTGTTTCCATCATATTCACTATACCAAGGTTCTTGTCTTGCTAGGCAAAGGGTCGCGGTTCCATCCATTCTTGAAAGATCTTGGGTTTGTTTTACCAATCTTGGTGTCAAGTCTTGGCACATGTTGACCAGGTTCGTATCAGTTGGTATCAGTTGATAAGCTAGGGCTTACAACAATTAAGCATCCACGTCCATACAAGTTGCAATGGTTGAATGATTGTGGTGAGGTAAGGGATACAAAACAGGTTGTGGTGCCATTTCACATTGGAAAATATGAAGATGAAGTATTGTGCGATGTGGTACCTATGCATGCAGGACATCTTCTCTTAGGAAGACCATGGCAATTTGATCGACGTGTACAGCATGATGGCTTCACTAATAAGTACTCATTCATGTTCAATCAGCGGACAATCACTCTAGTTCCAATGACACCAAAACAAGTTTATGAGGATCAAGTAAGGTTACAAAAATTGAGTGATCAAAAGAACTTGAGTGATCAAAAGAATTTGAGTGAGCAAAAGTTTGAGAGTGAAAAGAAAAAGGGCAGGGCCGAATCTGGAAAGGTAGTAAGAAGAGAAAAGAATTCGGCCAAGGAGGTAAAAATAGAGGGAAAACAAAGAAATTTTTATGCAAAGGCAAGTGAGGTTAAGAGAGCTTTGATATCAAAACGGCCGATGATTGTACGCATGTACAAGGAGGCTCTTTTAAGCACTAACCAACTTGATTCTACATTGCCTAGTGTTGTTGTTTCTTTCTTGCAAGATTTTGAGGAAGTGTTTCTCAAGGACATACCATGTGGTCTACCACCTAGGCTAGTCTTTGAACCCGGAGGATTTGAGGACAAATCCTTCTCAAGAGAGGGGGAATGATAAGGACATCAAGGCTATACAAATCATTCATGAAAGATCTAGGAATTAGATGTCCACATTTGTTGAAACGTCCACATTCATTGAATTGTCCATGTTCATTGAACCAAATTTGGGCAAATTTTCCAGCAAAGATTCAAGTCAAGATTCAAGAACTTCAAGATTTTTCAAGAAGTTTCAAGAAGATTTGATGATTTGGTCAAGATTTGATTTCTTTGTAATTCTATCTTAGTTTTAGTTTTAGTTTAATTTGAATTCTAGTTTATTCTCTAGAATCCCCAATGGACGAAAATCAGGTGTTCACACTAGGGAGAAGTCTTTCTTGGGCTGCAAGTTAAGTGTTCACACTAGGTCACACAGCGAGCCAAAGCCCAAACAAGCGAGCAATAGTAGTTTTGGAAAGTGGGGTGATTGAATCCGAATATGATACACATTCTGATGACATGCCCATACTAGAGGACATTGCAGAGGGAGAAGAAGAGTTTGGGGTAAATTATGGAGAGATGCTTGGATTAGTGGCACAACGAGCCTTAAGTTTGCAAGCTAAAGAAGAGGAAGAAGTAGTGTAACGTGAGGACATCTTTCATACTCGCTGCCACGAGAGAGATAAGGTATGTAGTGTTATTATTGTGGTGCTAGTTGTACTAACGTTGCTAGTGCTTCTATGGTTGTGAAGCTAGGGCTCACAAAAATTAAGCATCCACGTCCATATAAGCTGCAATGGTTGAATGATTGTGGTGAGATAAGGGTTACAAAACATGTTGTGGTACCGTTTCGCATTGGAAAATATGAAGATGAAGTATTGTGCGATGTGGTACCTATGCATGCTCAACATCTTCTCTTAGGAAGACCATGGCAATTTGATCGACGTGTGCAGCATGATGGTTTCACCAAGTATTCATTCATGTTAAATCAACAGACAATCACTCTAGTTCGGATGAAACCAAAACAAGTTTATGAAGATCAAGTGAGGTTACAACAATCGCGTAATCTAAAGAACTTGAGTGATCAAAAGAATTTGAGTGAGCAAAAGTTTGAGAGTGAAAAGAAAAAGGGCAGGGCCGAATCTGGAAAGGTAGTGAGGAGAGAAAAGAATTCTGCCGAGGTAAAAATATAGGGAAAACAAAGAAATTTTTATGCAAAGGCAAGTGAGGTTAAGAGAGCTTTGATCTCAAAACGGCCGATGAATGTACGCATGTACAAGGAGGCTCTTTTAAACACTAACCAACTTGATTCTACATTGCCTAGTGTTGTTGTTTCTTTCTTGCAAGATTTTGAGGAAGTGTTTCTCAAGGACATACCACGTGGTCTACCACCTAGGCTGGTCTTTGAACACAGAGGATTTGAGGACAAATCCTTCTTAAGAGGAGGGGAATGATAAGGACATCAAGGCTATACAAATTGTTCAAGAAAGATCCAGGAATTAGATGTCCACATTTGTTGAAACGTCCACATTCATTGAATTGTCCATGTTCATTGAACCAAATTTGGGTGAATTTTCCAGCAAAGATTCAAGTCAAGATTCAAGAACTTCAAGATTTTTCAAGAAGTTTCAAGAAGATTTGAAGATTTGGTTAAGATTTGATTTCTTTGTAATTCTATCTTAGTTTTAGTTTTAGTTTAATTTGAATTCTAGTTTATTCTTTAGAATCCCCTATGGACGAAAATCAGGTGTTCACATTAGGGAGAAGTCTTTCTTGGGCTGCAAGTTAGGTGTTCACACTAGAAAGTTAGGTGTTCACACTAGGTCACACAACGAGCCAAAGCCCAAACAAGCAAGTAATTGTAGTTTTGGAAAGTGGGGTGATTGAATCCGAATATGATACACATTCTGATGACATGCCCATTCTAGAGGACATTGCAGAGGGAGAAGAAGAGTTTGGGGCAAATTATGGCGAGATGTTTGGATTAGTGGCACGACGAGCCTTAAGTTTGCAAGCTAAAGCAGAGGAAGAAGTAGTGTAACGTGAGAACATCTTTCATACTTGCTGCCACGTGAGAGATAAGGTATGTAGTGTTATTATTGTGGTGTTAGTTGTTCCGTTTTCAATCACAAGAATTTTGCGACCGTGTGATGCAAGAGCTATGGCATGTCCACCACCACCCTCTTCTCTTGAGATGTTTGGAAATTGGCCTACAACTCATAAAGATTAACTCCGAGCGGGTACCAATGTGGTTAAAGCTGAGAAATGTCCCGCTTGATCTACTAAACAAAGATGGTCTCAGTTATGTCTCGAGCACAATTCGTCTCCCTCTTCAAATGGATTCCAAAACTGCCTCACGCTCACATCTCGAATATGCAAGAGTTTTTGTGGAAATGAATATCCAGAAGGATCTCCCGAATAGCACCTTTGTCGAACTTCCTAATGGGAAAGAGGCAGAAATTCAGATTGAATATGATTGGAAACCTTTAAAATGTTCTCTGTGCAATGTTGTTTGACATGACACATCCACTTGTCCTAATTCTACGGAGACGAAAGTTAACGAAAACACCAATAGCAATAATCCAGAATGGACTGATGTTGTTAAGAAACCTAGAAGGAGACGTGGTGCATCCCGAAAAGAAAACAAGGCTACAACCAACAGATTTAATGCTCTCAGTGTTGTTGATGAAGATTATTTTAACCAATCGTTTGTTCATCCTCAGGACAACTTTACTAGGTCAAAGGCGGTTGATCATCATCTTTCCTCTGGTACGGGTGTTTATCACAAGCAAACAAACTCCCCGAAGAATCAGGTCAATTTTCTGCCTGCTAACACTTTTAGTAGGGTCAATGTGGAAGTGCCACGCTCTCAAATTTATGAAAAACAAATTCAAAGAATGTCAGTCACCCCGTTCTCGTCACAAGTTTCCAAGGATAAAAATTTCACAGCTGCTCCAGGCAATGATAGATCAACTATTAGTTCGTTTGGTCATGATAACGCCAAAGCCTCTACTTCTAAGGCAACCTCAAGTGCTACTCCTTCGTTTGACTATACTCAGGCTGTTCAAGGCATCTTCAATGGAAGACCCCCAGATCGATGTATTAAATATGGAGATTCTCTTTGTTTTTTTTTTTTTTTTTTTTTTCCGTTTTCATGTCTTTTGTTGCCTTCGGTCTGCGACCGAATTAGCTTTTGCTTTTTTCTGCATTTTCTTGATTGCGACACTAGGTGTCATGCATTGTGTACTTTGATGTACTTTTCCTTTTTCTTTCAATAAAATATCACTGATTATAAAAAAAACGTCCATATAAGCTGCAATGGTTGAATGATTGTGGGGAGATAAGGGTTACAAAATAGGTTGTGGTGCCGTTTCGAATTGGAAAATATGAAGATGAAGTATTGTGCGATGTGGTACCTATGGATGCTCGACATCTTCTCTTAGGAAGACCATGGCAATTTGATCGACGTGTACTGCATGATGGTTTCACCAACAAGTATTCATTCATGTTAAATCAACAGACAATCACTCTAGTTCCGATGACACCAAAACAAGTTTATGAAGATCAAGTGAGGTTACAACAATCGAGTGATCAAAAGAACTTGAGTGATCAAAAGAATTTGAGTGAGCAAAAGTTTGAGAGTGAAAAGAAAAAGGGCAGGGCCGAATCTGGAAAGGTAGTGAGGAGAGAAAAGAATTCGGCCAAGGAGGTAAAAATAGAGGGAAAACAAAGAAATTTTTATGCAAAGGCAAGTGAGGTTAAGAGAGCTTTGATCTCAAAACGGTCGATGAATGTACGCATGTACAAGGAGCCTGTTTTAAACACTAACCAACTTGATTCAACATTGCCTAGTGTTGTTGTTTCTTTCTTGCAAGATTTTGAGGAAGTGTTTCTCAAGGACATACCACGTGGTCTACCACCTAGGCTGGTCTTTGAACACGGAGGATTTGAGGACAAATCCTTCTCAAGAGGAAGGGAATGATAAGGACATCAAGGCTATACAAATTGTTCAAGAAAGATCCAGGAATTAGATGTCCACATTTGTTGAAACGTCCACATTCATTGAACCAAATTTGGGCGAATTTTCCAGCAAAGATTCAAGTCAAGATTCAAGAACTTCAAGAGTTTTGAAGATGTTTCAAGAAGATTTGAAGATTTGGTCAAGATTTGATTTTTTTGTAATTCTATCTTAGTTTTAGTTTTAGTTTAATTTGAATTCTAGTTTATTCTCTAGAATCCCCTATGGACGAAAATCAGGTGTTCACACTAGGGTTCTCGTCTTTCTTGGGCTGCAAGTTAGGTGTTCACACTAGCAAGTTAGGTGTTCACACTAGGTCACACAGCGAGCCAAAGCCCAAACAAGCGAGCAATAGTAGTTTTGGAAAGTGGGGTGGTTGAATCCGAAAATGATACATATTCTGATGACATGCCCATTCTAGAGGACATTGCAGAGGGAGAAGAAGAGTTTGGGGCAAATTATGGAGAGATGCTTGGATTAGTGGCACGACGAGCCTTAAGTTTCCAAGCTAAAGAGGAGGAAGAAGTAGTGTAACGTGAGAACATCTTTCATACTCGCTGCCACGTGAGAGATAAGGTATGTAGTGTTATTATTGTGGTGTTAGTTGTACTAACGTTGCTAGTGCTTCTATGGTTGTGAAGCTAGGGCTCACAACAATTAAGCATCCACGACCATATAAGCTGCAATGGTTGAATGATTGTGGTGAGATAAGGGTTACAAAACAGGTTGTGGTGCCGTTTCGCATTGGAAAAAATGAAGATGAAGTATAGTGCGATGTGGTACCTATGGATGCTCGACATCTTCTCTTAGGAAGACCATGGCAATTTGATCGACGTGTGCTGCATGATGGTTTCACCAACAAGTATTCACTCATGTTAAATCAACAGACAATCACTCTAGTTCCGATGACACCAAAACAAGTTTATGAAGATCAAGTAAGGTTTCAACAATTGAGTGATCAAAAGAATTTGAGTAAGCAAAAGTTTGAGAGTGAAAAGAAAAAGGGCAGGGCTGAATCAGGAAAGGTAGTGATGAGAGAAAATAATTCAGCCAAGGAGGTAAAAATAGAGGGAAAACAAAGAAATTTTTATGCAAAGGCAAGTGAGGTTACGAGAGCTTTGATCTCAAAACGGCCGATGAATGTACGCATGTACAAGGAGCCTCTTTTAAACACTAACCAACTTGATTCTACATTGCCTAGTGTTGTTGTTTCTTTCTTGCAAGATTTTGAGGAAGTGTTTCTCAAGGGCATACCACGTAGTCTACCACCTAGGCTGGTCTTTGAACACGGAGGGTTTGAGGACAAATCCTTCTCAAGAGGAGGGGAATGATAAGGACATCAAGGCTATACAAATTGTTCAAGAAAGATCCAGGAATTAGATGTCCACATTTGTTGAAATGTCCACATTCATTGAATTTTCCATGTTCATTGAACCAAATTTGGGCGAATTTTCCAGCAAAGATTCAAGTCAAGATTCAAGAACTTCAAGATTTTTCAAGAAGTTTCAAGAAGATTTGAAGATTTGGTTAAGATTTGATTTCTTTGTAATTCTATCTTAGTCTTAGTTTTAGTTTTAGTTTAATTTGAATTCAAGTTTATTCTCTAGAATCCCTTATGGACGAAAATCAGGTGTTCAAACTAGGGAGAAGTCTTTCTTGGGCTGCAAGTTAGGTGTTCACACTAGGTCACACAGCGAGCCAAAGCCCAAACAAGCGAGCAATAGTAGTTTTCGAAAGTGGGGTGATTGAATCCGAATATTATACATATTCTGATGACATGCCCATTCTAGAGGACATTGCAGAGGGAGAAGAAGAGTTTGGGGCAAATTATGGAGAGATGCTTGGATTAGTGGCACGACGAGCTTTAAGTTTCTAAGCTAAAGAAAAGGAAGAAGTAGTGTAACGTGAGATCATATTTCATACTCGCTGCCACGTGAGAGATAGGGTATGTAGTGTTATTATTGTGGTGTTAGTTGTACTAACGTTGCTAGTGCTTCTATGGTTGTGAAGCTAGGGCTCACAACAATTAAGCATCCACATCCATATAAGCTGCAATGGTTGAATGATTGTGGTGAGATAAGGGTTACAAAACTGGTTGTGGTGCCATTTCGCATTGGAAAATATGAAGATGAAGTATAGTGCGATGTGGTACCTATGGATGCTCGACATCTTCTCTTAGGAAGACCATGGCAATTTGATCGATGTGTACTGCATGATGGTTTCACCAACAAGTATTCATTCATGTTAAATCAACAGACAATCACTCTAGTTCTGATGACACCAAAACAAGTTTATGAAGATCAAGTGAGGTTACAACAATCGAGTGATCAAAAGAACTTGAGTGATCAAAAGAATTTGAGTGAGCAAAAGTTTAAGAGTGAAAAGAAAAAGGGCAGGGCCGAATCTGGAAAGGTAGTGAGGAGAGAAAAGAATTCTGCCAAGGAGGTAAAAATATAGGGAAAACAAAGAAATTTTTATGCAAAGGCAAGTGAGGTTAAGAGAGCTTTGATCTCAAAACGGCCGATGAATGTACGCATGTACAAGGAGGCTCTTTTAAACACTAACCAACTTGATTCTACATTGCCTAGTGTTGTTGTTTCTTTCTTGCAAGATTTTGAGGAAGTGTTTCTCAAGGACATACCACGTGGTCTACCACCTAGGCTGGTCTTTGAACACAGAGGATTTGAGGACAAATCCTTCTTAAGAGGAGGGGAATGATAAGGACATCAAGGCTATACAAATTGTTCAAGAAAGATCCAGGAATTAGATGTCCACATTTGTTGAAACGTCCACATTCATTGAATTGTCCATGTTCATTGAACCAAATTTGGGTGAATTTTCCAGCAAAGATTCAAGTCAAGATTCAAGAACTTCAAGATTTTTCAAGAAGTTTCAAGAAGATTTGAAGATTTGGTTAAGATTTGATTTCTTTGTAATTCTATCTTAGTTTTAGTTTTAGTTTAATTTGAATTCTAGTTTATTCTCTAGAATCCCCTATGGACGAAAATCAGGTGTTCACATTAGGGAGAAGTCTTTCTTGGGCTGCAAGTTAGGTGTTCACACTAGAAAGTTAGGTGTTCACACTAGGTCACACAACGAGCCAAAGCCCAAACAAGCGAGTAATTGTAGTTTTGGAAAGTGGGGTGATTGAATCCGAATATGATACACATTCTGATGACATGCCCATTCTAGAGGACATTGCAGAGGGAGAAGAAGAGTTTGGGGCAAATTATGGCGAGATGTTTGGATTAGTGGCACGACGAGCCTTAAGTTTGCAAGCTAAAGCAGAGGAAGAAGTAGTGTAACGTGAGAACATCTTTCATACTTGCTGCCACATGAGAGATGAGGTATGTAGTGTTATTATTGTGGTGTTAGTTGTTCCGTTTTCAATCACAAGAATTTTGCGACCGTGTGATGCAAGAGCTATGGCATGTCCACCACCACCCTCTTCTCTTGAGATGTTGGGAAATTGGCCTACAACTCATAAAGATTAACTCCGAGCGGGTACCAATGTGGTTAAAGCTGAGAAATGTCCCGCTTGATCTACTAAACAAAGATGGTCTCAGTTATGTCTCGAGCACAATTCGTCTCCCTCTTCAAATGGATTCCAAAACTGCCTCACGCTCACATCTCGAATATGCAAGAGTTTTTGTGGAAATGAATATCCAGAAGGATCTCCCGAATAGCACCTTTGTCGAACTTCCTAATGGGAAAGAGGCAGAAATTCAGATTGAATATGATTGGAAACCTTTAAAATGTTCTCTGTGCAATGTTGTTTGACATGACACATCCACTTGTCCTAATTCTACGGAGACGAAAGTTAACGAAAACACCAATAGCAATAATCCAGAATGGACTGATGTTGTTAAGAAACCTAGAAGGAGACGTGGTGCATCCCGAAAAGAAAACAAGGCTACAACCAACAGATTTAATGCTCTCAGTGTTGTTGATGAAGATTATTTTAACCAATCGTTTGTTCATCCTCAGGACAACTTTACTAGGTCAAAGGCGGTTGATCATCATCTTTCCTCTGGTACGGGTGTTTATCACAAGCAAACAAACTCCCCGAAGAATCAGGTCAATTTTCTGCCTGCTAACACTTTTAGTAGGGTCAATGTGGAAGTGCCACGCTCTCAAATTTATGAAAAACAAATTCAAAGAATGTCAGTCACCCCGTTCTCGTCACAAGTTTCCAAGGATAAAAATTTCACAGCTGCTCCAGGCAATGATAGATCAACTATTAGTTCGTTTGGTCATGATAACGCCAAAGCCTCTACTTCTAAGGCAACCTCAAGTGCTACTCCTTCGTTTGACTATACTCAGGCTGTTCAAGGCATCTTCAATGGAAGACCCCCAGATCGATGTATTAAATATGGAGATTCTCTTTGTTTTTTTTTTTTTTTTTTTTTCCGTTTTCATGTCTTTTGTTGCCTTCGGTCTGCGACCGAATTAGCTTTTGCTTTTTTCTGCATTTTCTTGATTGCGACACTAGGTGTCATGCATTGTGTACTTTGATGTACTTTTCCTTTTTCTTTCAATAAAATATCACTGATTATAAAAAAAACGTCCATATAAGCTGCAATGGTTGAATGATTGTGGGGAGATAAGGGTTACAAAATAGGTTGTGGTGCCGTTTCGAATTGGAAAATATGAAGATGAAGTATTGTGCGATGTGGTACCTATGGATGCTCGACATCTTCTCTTAGGAAGACCATGGCAATTTGATCGACGTGTACTGCATGATGGTTTCACCAACAAGTATTCATTCATGTTAAATCAACAGACAATCACTCTAGTTCCGATGACACCAAAACAAGTTTATGAAGATCAAGTGAGGTTACAACAATCGAGTGATCAAAAGAACTTGAGTGATCAAAAGAATTTGAGTGAGCAAAAGTTTGAGAGTGAAAAGAAAAAGGGCAGGGCCGAATCTGGAAAGGTAGTGAGGAGAGAAAAGAATTCGGCCAAGGAGGTAAAAATAGAGGGAAAACAAAGAAATTTTTATGCAAAGGCAAGTGAGGTTAAGAGAGCTTTGATCTCAAAACGGTCGATGAATGTACGCATGTACAAGGAGCCTGTTTTAAACACTAACCAACTTGATTCAACATTGCCTAGTGTTGTTGTTTCTTTCTTGCAAGATTTTGAGGAAGTGTTTCTCAAGGACATACCACGTGGTCTACCACCTAGGCTGGTCTTTGAACACGGAGGATTTGAGGACAAATCCTTCTCAAGAGGAAGGGAATGATAAGGACATCAAGGCTATACAAATTGTTCAAGAAAGATCCAGGAATTAGATGTCCACATTTGTTGAAACGTCCACATTCATTGAACCAAATTTGGGCGAATTTTCCAGCAAAGATTCAAGTCAAGATTCAAGAACTTCAAGAGTTTTGAAGATGTTTCAAGAAGATTTGAAGTTTTGGTCAAGATTTGATTTTTTTGTAATTCTATATTAGTTTTAGTTTTAGTTTAATTTGAATTTTAGTTTATTCTCTAGAATCCCCTATGGACGAAAATCAGGTGTTCACACTAGGGAGAAGTCTTTCTTGGGCTTCAAGTTAGGTGTTTACACTAGCAAGTTAGGTGTTCACACTAGGTCACACAGCGAGCCAAAGCCCAAACAAGCGAGCAATAGTAGTTTTGGAAAGTGGGGTGGTTGAATCCGAAAATGATACATATTCTGATGACATGCCCATTCTAGAGGACATTGCAGAGGGAGAAGAAGAGTTTGGGGCAAATTATGGAGAGATGCTTGGATTAGTGGCACGACGAGCCTTAAGTTTCCAAGCTAAAGAGGAGGAAGAAGTAGTGTAACGTGAGAACATCTTTCATACTCGCTGCCACGTGAGAGATAAGGTATGTAGTGTTATTATTGTGGTGTTAGTTGTACTAACGTTGCTAGTGCTTCTATGGTTGTGAAGCTAGGGCTCACAACAATTAAGCATCCACGACCATATAAGCTGCAATGGTTGAATGATTGTGGTGAGATAAGGGTTACAAAACAGGTTGTGGTGCCGTTTCGCATTGGAAAAAATGAAGATGAAGTATAGTGCGATGTGGTACCTATGGATGCTCGACATCTTCTCTTAGGAAGACCATGGCAATTTGATCGACGTGTGCTGCATGATGGTTTCACCAACAAGTATTCACTCATGTTAAATCAACAGACAATCACTCTAGTTCCGATGACACCAAAACAAGTTTATGAAGATCAAGTAAGGTTTCAACAATTGAGTGATCAAAAGAATTTGAGTAAGCAAAAGTTTGAGAGTGAAAAGAAAAAGGGCAGGGCTGAATCAGGAAAGGTAGTGATGAGAGAAAATAATTCAGCCAAGGAGGTAAAAATAGAGGGAAAACAAAGAAATTTTTATGCAAAGGCAAGTGAGGTTACGAGAGCTTTGATCTCAAAACGGCCGATGAATGTACGCATGTACAAGGAGCCTCTTTTAAACACTAACCAACTTGATTCTACATTGCCTAGTGTTGTTGTTTCTTTCTTGCAAGATTTTGAGGAAGTGTTTCTCAAGGGCATACCACGTAGTCTACCACCTAGGCTGGTCTTTGAACACGGAGGGTTTGAGGACAAATCCTTCTCAAGAGGAGGGGAATGATAAGGACATCAAGGCTATACAAATTGTTCAAGAAAGATCCAGGAATTAGATGTCCACATTTGTTGAAATGTCCACATTCATTGAATTTTCCATGTTCATTGAACCAAATTTGGGCGAATTTTCCAGCAAAGATTCAAGTCAAGATTCAAGAACTTCAAGATTTTTCAAGAAGTTTCAAGAAGATTTGAAGATTTGGTTAAGATTTGATTTCTTTGTAATTCTATCTTAGTCTTAGTTTTAGTTTTAGTTTAATTTGAATTCAAGTTTATTCTCTAGAATCCCTTATGGACGAAAATCAGGTGTTCAAACTAGGGAGAAGTCTTTCTTGGGCTGCAAGTTAGGTGTTCACACTAGGTCACACAGCGAGCCAAAGCCCAAACAAGCGAGCAATAGTAGTTTTCGAAAGTGGGGTGATTGAATCCGAATATTATACATATTCTGATGACATGCCCATTCTAGAGGACATTGCAGAGGGAGAAGAAGAGTTTGGGGCAAATTATGGAGAGATGCTTGGATTAGTGGCACGACGAGCTTTAAGTTTCTAAGCTAAAGAAAAGGAAGAAGTAGTGTAACGTGAGATCATATTTCATACTCGCTGCCACGTGAGAGATAGGGTATGTAGTGTTATTATTGTGGTGTTAGTTGTACTAACGTTGCTAGTGCTTCTATGGTTGTGAAGCTAGGGCTCACAACAATTAAGCATCCACATCCATATAAGCTGCAATGGTTGAATGATTGTGGTGAGATAAGGGTTACAAAACTGGTTGTGGTGCCATTTCGCATTGGAAAATATGAAGATGAAGTATAGTGCGATGTGGTACCTATGGATGCTCGACATCTTCTCTTAGGAAGACCATGGCAATTTGATCGATGTGTACTGCATGATGGTTTCACCAACAAGTATTCATTCATGTTAAATCAACAGACAATCACTCTAGTTCTGATGACACCAAAACAAGTTTATGAAGATCAAGTGAGGTTACAACAATCGAGTGATCAAAAGAACTTGAGTGATCAAAAGAATTTGAGTGAGCAAAAGTTTAAGAGTGAAAAGAAAAAGGGCAGGGCCGAATCTGGAAAGGTAGTGAGGAGAGAAAAGAATTCGGCCAAGGAGGTAAAAATAGAGGGAAAACAAAGAAATTTTTATGCAAAGGCAAGTGAGGTTAAGAGACCTTTGATCTCAAAACGGCCGATGAATGTACGCATGTACAAGGAGCCTCTTTTATACACTAACCAACTTGATTCTACATTGCCTAGTGTTGTTGTTTCTTTCTTGCAAGATTTTGAGGTAGTGTTTCTCAAGGACATACCACGTGGTCTACCACCTAGGCTGGTCTTTGAACACGGAGGATTTGAGGACAAATCCTTCTCAAGAGGAGGGGAATAATAAGGACATCAAGGCTATACAAATTGTTCAAGAAAGATCCAGGAATTAGATGTCCACATTTGTTGAAACGTCCACATTCATTGTATTGTCCATGTTCATTGAACCAAATTTGGGTGAATTTTCCAGCAAAGATTCAAGTCAAGATTCAAGAACTTCAAGATTCTTCAAAAACTTTCAAGAAGATTTGAAGATTTGGTCAAGATTTGATTTCTTTGTAATTCTATCTTAGTTTTAGTTTTAGTTTAATTTGAATTCTAGTTTATTCTCTAGAATCCCCAATGGACGAAAATCAGGTGTTCACACTAGGGAGAAGTCTTTCTTGGGCTGCAAGTTACTTCACACTAGGTCACACAGCGAGCCAAAGCCCAAACAAGCGAGCTATAGTAGTTTTGGAAAGTGGGGTGATTGAATCCGAATATGATACACATTCGGATGACATGCCCATACTAGAGGACATTGCAGAGGGAGAATAAGAGTTTGGGGCAAATTATGGAGAGATGCTTGGATTAGTGGCCCGACGAGCCTTAAGTTTGCAAGCTAAAGAAGTGGAAGAAGTAGTGTAACGTGAGGACATCTTTCATACTCGCTGCCACGTGAGAGATAAGGTATGTAGTGTTATTATTGTGGTGCTAGTTGTACTAACGTTTCTAGTGCTTCTATGGTTGTGAAGCTAGGGCTCACAACAATTAAGCATCCACGTCCATATAAGCTACAATGGTTGAATGATTGTGCTGAGATAAGGGTTACAAAACATGTTGTGGTGCCGTTTCGCATTGGAAAATATGAAGATGAAGTATTGTGCGATGTGGTACCTATGCATGCTCGACATCTTCTCTTAGGAAGACCATGGCAATTTGATCGACGTGTGCAGCATGATGGTTTCACCAAAAAGTATTCATTCATGTTAAATCAACAGACAATCACTCTAGTTCCGATGACACCAAAACAAGTTTATGAAGATCAAGTGAGGTTACAACAATCGAGTGATCAAAAGAACTTGAGTGATCAAAAGAATTTGAGTGAGCAAAAGTTTGAGAGTGAAAAGAAAAAGGGCAGGGCCGAATCTGGAAAGGTAGTGAGGAGAGAAAAGAATTCCGCCAAGGAGGTAAAAATAGAGGGAAAACAAAGAAATTTTTATGCAAAGGCAAGTGAGGTTAAGAGACCTTTGATCTCAAAACGGCTGATGAATGTACGCATGTACAAGGAGGCTCTTCTAAACACTAACCAACTTGATTCTACATTGCCTAGGGTTGTTGTTTCTTTCTTGCAAGATTTTGAGGAAGTGTTTCTCAAGGACATACCACGTGGTCTACCACCTAGGCTGGTCTTTGAACACGGAGGATTTGAGGACAAATCCTTCTCAAGAGGATGGGAATGATAAGGACATCAAGGCTATACAAATTGTTCAAGAAAGATCCAGGAATTAGATGTCTACATTTGTTGAATCGTCCACATTTATTGAATTGTCCATGTTCATTGAACGAAATTTGGGTGAATTTTCCAGCAAAGATTCAAGTCAAGATTCAAGAACTTCAAGATTTTTCAAGAATATTTGAAGATTTGGTTAAGATTTGATTTCTTTGTAATTCTATCTTAGTTTTAGTTTTAGTTTAATTTGAATTCTAGTTTATTCTCTAGAATCCCCTATGGACGAAAATCAGGTGTTCACACTAGGAAGAAGTCTTTCTTGGGCTGCAAGTTAGGTGTTCCCACTAGAAAGTTAGGTGTTCACACTATGTCACACAACGAGCCAATGCCAAAACAAGCAAGCAATAGTAATTTTGGAAATGGGGTGATTGAATCCGAGTATGATACACATTCTAATGACATGCCCATACTAGAGGACATTGCAGAGGGAGAATAAGAGTTTGGGGCAAATTATGGAGAGATGCTTGGATTAGTGGCACGACGAGCCTTAAGTTTGCAAGCTAAAGAAGTGGAAGAAGTAGTGTAACGTGAGGACATCTTTCATACTCGCTGCCACGTGAGAGATAAGGTATGTAGTGTTATTATTGTAGTGCTAGTTGTACTAACGTTGCTAGTGCTTCTATGGTTGTGAATCTAGGGCTCACAACAATTAAGCATCCACGTCCATATAAGCTGCAATGGTTGAATGATTGTGGTGAGATAAGGGTTACAAAACATGTTGTGGTGCCGTTTCGCATTGGAAAATATGAAGATGAATGATACGAACCTGGTCA